>OU896707.1:20220887-21594637 GCA_918026855.4 Phaedon cochleariae
GGTCCGAGTACCACAGTGCGTATACCCTACCTCAGAATGCGAAGGTCCCTGGTACAATTCCTCAGCGGCGACAGCTTTTTTAACTTTATTCATGATGGTGACGTGACGTTGCATGAATAGTTTGAATTTCGCGCCGGTCTCTGTTTGGTTCAGTGGGCGTGGCCTCCAACCAAATGATGGCCTCTGATTGGCTTGCCCTGATGCCCGTATAGCCCTTCTACTGACAGTTTTTAGACTTCATTGTAATGGTATATCAAGAATATTCTTCTGTATCTATAAAAAGTGGCTCAATCTGGTGAATTTATCATTAGGTATGTGACGTCATCGCGGGGACTCAGCTCAAGGCTATGGATCACGCAGATTCTGAGATTACAGAAATACATTTTCAAACCTCATCTGATGTCACCGCGTTGCCTTCTGAATGTTAACTTCGCAGTAAAGGGATAGGATGAGCCACCTTATATATACAGATGCATTCTTGGTATTCATAGTGTTTGACTTACCCACATAAGGGACATATTTTATAACGACCACGTGATCCGGTTTCTCTCCAGGTTTGTATAAGGTATTGTTTGACTGTACTATATCATCCACTACATTACTTTTCGAAATCTAAAAATTAAAATTTCTGTCTTGAAATTTACAAAGATACTGCTAACATAATTATATACAGGTTGTTACAGAAGTAAAGTGACAATGACCAAAGCCTGCACAAAATGGCCTAGGGGAGATTCGGCTCAGCAAAATATGCTGAAAAATAAAATCACATGAACAAGAGTCCGAAAAAGCTTCGTTTATGAATTACAGGATGTTGAGGTAAAAAAATGTTGAGTGTTTAATATATCAGCTTGAGAACGCTTTAGCCAATTTTGATGAAATGTTCAAAAATTTTTCGACCAATAATCATCAGACATATCTACTCTACTCTCTATTTTCACCGGTTCCACTAAATTCTAAGTTTTTGCAGTATACTTGAATCTGTGTATAGCGAAGTGAACGATCGTAATTAGTGCATTACATGTAATTAGTTCAATTAGGCCTACTCTGGGGATACTAAATATAGCACGGAGATGTAGAAAACAGTTTTTTCGCCGATACGCATGAAAAAGGAGTAGGCTTTTTCGTAGCTCGTACGCTGAAACTATTCATTTGACAAAAAAAAGATGAGCACATAAATTATATTGAACATTTTCTCAAGTTAAATTTTTTATATGTTTATATTTTTCATCTTCCAATGAGTCGCAAAGGAGATATTTTCAAAAAACTGTTCTAGGGCGCCATTTTTACAAGATAGGAGTGGCAAAGATGAAGGTGGAAAAGTAAGAATTCGAAAAGAGCATGTCAAAATATATGAAAATACCAATTTCCAAAACTCCAAGAGGACTTTCCAGGTAACATTACCCAGATACTCCAGATAGAGGCCTTTTCATTCAGATGATAAACGACAATCGTTGTTTACATCTGATGAGAACCAAGTTTACGCCCAAAGGTACGAAAACAATTCTTTCTAGACTATATATACAAAGAGTCACACCGCCTACTAGGTTTTCATTTAGATCGACAATAGTCACACCCTCATCAGAGCAACAAAATATTTAGAGATACTCTCGGTTTGCAAATACTACAGATTGTTTTGACTCCAACATACATATATATCTATTTTCTCCCACTGATTTCATGGCAGTAGGGGTTGACGAGCAATAAAAGGACCTGAATGAATATTTACATTACAAAACAATACAAAATGGTCAATCTCGATGGGGCTGATCTTAACGACGCCAAGTATGTATACTGGATCATATCTCACCGCCCTAGAAGTGGTTCGAATTACACTATAAGCTTTAGGTTTCGCTCTTCCTAACCCCGCACGAGTTTCGACTTCTGGGAAGATGGTTCCCAACTTCAAAGTAGCGATATACACATTTCACAAAATACATACAAAATACATACAAAATATTATTCATTAATAACAATCCCAGCGATTTCGGATTCTGAATTTTACTCCACAGATTTGACAAAGTTATTACGAGGCGAACAAGGATAGTTTGTTTTGTTTGTGTCAAGTAAAGATAGGTCCTTTTGAAGCGCAGTTTATGATTGTTTTCATATCCTCAACATCATATTTCGATGTTTAAAGAGTGAGAAAGTTAGGTTTCTGTTGTGTATACTGTTCTGATGACAAAATATTCAATTATCAATTCAATTTTATATGCGTATTGAGGATTATTGTATATTATGCTTTATTAGTATAGCAGAACCAAAGACGTGGTTTCAACATTGATAAGCGGCAATCAGCATTATTTAAATACAACTGGAATATAACATCTACCTATTCCTTTATGAATTGAACCTGAACCGACTGAACTGAAACTGAACTTGTCAACTTGAAAAACATGTCATGTCAATAAACTAACTTAAGTTTCCGTTCGAATACCAAAAGGAATAGTAATTAACCTTCAACTGGTTTTACTCTACTCTGAAAGTTAAAAATCGAACGCACCCGAGGGCAATAACAAATAAATGTCAAGATAAGGATAGCGATGGTATGTCCATATATCACTTGTTGCACTGAGGTTACACCGCAGATACATCAACAATCGCAATCCAACATCTAGGTATATAAGTTGAGTCAAGTTTATCGAATTGTACGTACTAATATATGCGAAGAGGCACATAAAAACATATGTATAAAATTATATATTTTCATTAACAAACGCCCACAGCATTGCGCTTCATGATTATTTGACACTAACGGATAGTCAAAATGGACCAATCACGGATTGCTGCATGAAAACCATCAGCTACTTAATTACTTCACCTTCGCACTGTCCTGTCAGAATTTGGTTCTAAAAATGAGCGCATGCGTCTTACTAAATCATCTAAAGGAAGCGGCCTATTAGATACATACCTCTTTCGATCTGAACTGTTCAGGTGCTGACAAATTCTTTCCATCATTGTTGCCAAGATGATTGTAACTGACTATACTGACGGGTTTGATGCCAGCCCCCACCAAAAAGTCAACGAGTACACTCTTAATTTTCGTTTGTCCTGATTTGAAGTCATCTCCTGCGATGAAGACCCCTTGTTTTTCGGCATAGTCAATGATGCCAGGCAAGAAAGTATTTTGTGGGGAGCCATTTATGTAAGGGCATCCCATTGATATTGCTGCGTACGCAAAAATGACTGACGGCGCAATTTCAGAGCTGTTGGAAGCTATGGCTGCTTTGAGATTACCTGCAGTGTCATTAACACCAACTAGAACATTACTGAAGCATTCTGTGTTTGCTGTCCACAGAATGATGACTTTTTCTACCCCCGAAGATTCTTTGAAATCGGCAATGTCCTTTTGAATTTGCTCCAGTTGTTCTTGTCTGGTACCAGTTATTATATTATCAGCGCGAGATTCCTGAAAAATGTATGAATAAATTAGAAACCTCGAGTGTTTACAGGATGACTCACGTTATTTATGTTGTATTTTTTATGTTTCTCATATTCCTTTGTTGGACTATATGAAACAAAATACAGGGTGTTCCAGTGCCGAATCAAGCCAGCGCGGGGCCTGTAGCAAATTATAACAAGGGGCCCTTGGTATGATTTAGGTTCTCAGGTTTAGGGTATGAAATAAAATAAAACAAAACTATTACAAATGAACTTTTCTGAATTTAATATGAGCAAATTCAGAGATGACACTTTCATTATCGACTTCTTTAAGCAAATCATGCTGTATATCTATCAAAGTGAGATTTAGACGTTTTTGGCCCATCCTGTTCCTTATTATTTCATTTCAAATACAATGATATGTCAAAAAAGAAGGTTCTCCACAACAAGATTTATGAAAAACAAGTGTAAATTCGCATGACAATTTTTACGTTTGGGGAACACGATTCTAAGGAACTATTCAATAATATAGTATATTATGTAACAAGTGTTATAAACGCCCTTTTAGAAACGAGTATTTTAAGCACGTGCGGAGCAGAGCGGAGCGGGTGTTTAATAAACGAGTGTCTAGAAGGGTTTATAAACTCGATCGTTACATACTATGCTTTTTCTAGGAACTCCAAAAATTACATTAACATACCTGCTATTCCTGTTAACCTTCAAAATAATTCGAAAGGAATGGGAATTGAGAACATAATACATGCAACTGCATGCAACCAGCGAGACACATATAAGTGATATTAGTTGAAGGTTTGTCCAGTCCATTGATTACTAACCTTCGTTTCACATTTATTGTCATGCTTAGCACAGAATAAATCAATTGTTCTCAAAGATGGATGCTTCATTTTTACATTTCTTGGAGTACCAGAACATTCTCTTCGATTTCAATTTTGTCAACATTTCTCATATGTTTTTAATGAAGAATTCTGATACAAACGAATATTGTTTGAATAATTCTGATACAAAATTTGAACAATAACAGTTGACAGTTGATACAATTGACAGGCCAGACATGTTTAAAATTACTAAAGCTGTGTTTAATGAACTGTGTTGCCATGGTAATGTGTTTAAGAAATCGTGTTGCCATGGTAACGTATTTAATATTTTGAATAAATTACAGATCGTCAATCCGTGATTAATCGATCGTTTAGCGTGGTACATATCCGTACGCTAAATGCCATTTTAGTAATGTGAGTAGAAAAAAGTTTATAAGATTGCAGTTCTAGAGGCTCCTCCAGAGGTTTGTTGCTGTGAATGACAGTAGCCGTTTTCAGGCTAGGCTGGTTTCCAAATTATCTTTGTAAGCACTGACCATCATTGAGGATTTTTCCAAAATCTCTTTTGTTGTCAGAGATTTTAGCTGTCGAAATACTCCAAAAACACTAGTAATTTTATGATATGCTTCATTATGTTTAGTTATAGTAGACAAGTACGTTACCAATGATGACAATAAACACCTGAACTCCAAAACGATGTCCAGATGTTTGATTTTTGACAATTAACACCTGAACTTCAAAACGTTGTCCAGGTGTTTGATTTTCAACGAAGTCGTCGAGTGTGGCTACAGCCGCTGAATTCGTCCTGATGTCTGTTGCTGGTATTCTTCACAGTCGGTCAGTTCTAAAGCATAGCATAATCGCTTCGCGACTCGCGTTCAAAGCATGCAAGATATTTCTCGTAATTTTATTTTTACAGTTAGGCCGGACAGGCGTTAGAGCGCGGGGCACCCAATTCACGGGGTTCGTAGCATTTGCTACTCTTATTGCTACGTGGCTAATCCGGCACTGGGGTGTTCCATTTGAAAATCGAGAGTTGATGCCTGTTTCGCTTCTAAGTTTCAACTTTGGGATATGATAATCACTGAGCAGTATCCCAGATAACACCGATCTCCTTGAGAACTGACGGCGGACTACTGGAATGTAATGCCTTCCCGGCGTCGAGGTATCCAGGCGGCCGCCAGCCGGCCGTAATACACATTGCCGGCGATTAAATTATTGACTTAGAAGTGCTACAGCGGCAACAAATTTCAAATGCACCATTGATGGGAGCGCTCAGCCACCAATGTATATGCGCTTGCAAATCCGTATCAAGGAGGATGAGTTTTTCGAGCACTTTCCAAGTATCTGACCGCGAACTACAAACTGTGCGCATTTGAAGTTTGTAGTTCGCGGTCAGATACTTGCGAAGTGCTCGAAACACACATCCTCCATGATACGGATTTGCAAGCGCATATACGTTGTTGGCTGAGCGCTCTCATCACTGGTACATTGAAATTTGTTGTCGCTGTGTAGCACTTCTGAGTCAATAATTTAATCGCCGGTAATGTGTATTACGGCCGGCTGGCGGTGGCCTGAACCGTTACCATCGAGATTAGAAGGCCAGCAGACTCTGGCGTAAACAGCTCGTGACGTCACCTAAGAGAGGCCAGTGTTTTATCGCTTGTCGACTAACGCGTCAGTTCGTGTTAATTCATGTTCAGTGATTTATGTATGTATGTTTTTGAAGCGGTCCCGAATTCTTTTGTTGTTTATTCATCAAAATAATTGGCAGAAAAATTACTTTTTTGTGAAATATTTTGTGTTGTGATAAAAGCGAAATAACAATGCCTTTCAAGTGTTGTGTTCCCTTTTGTCGGGGGAATTATGTGGGTGTTCCAAAAGTTCATGCTTTTAGTTTCCCGTTGGACAAGGAACTATCGAAAAAGTGGGTATATGCAATTCACCGTGAGGATTTTACGACTCCATCTAAGTACAGTAAAGTATGTGAATTACATTTTACTAAAGATGATATTATTACTTCATCTACTGCAACCGATTTAAAAACTCTCTCATAAAAAGTATGAGTAGAGGAAAAAGAGAAAAGCTTTGATTGTGCAGTTAGTTTTGTATTCGTATATTATGTTCAACAAAATCATCTCTGAATTCTAGTAAATTTTCATGAATGTTCATAATAAACGGGCATTTTTAACTCAATACATTCTCAAATTTCTTTCTGAAAACGGTTATTTGCCTCGTGAAAAAATAATGGCGTGTGTAATGTCATTCTAAAGCAATCTTTTGACATTTGACATCTCGTATTTTGATTGACTATTGATTAAATGGCCGTCATCTGGAATGCTTGTTCACTAAATATGAAAAACTCGTCATAAAAATCATATTTCCTGTTGAGTTTTCTATATAAAAATCGAAGTACATCATGAGTATACGAGTGAGTATATGAAATGTCCAATGACAAAATAAGAAGAGCAAGTAGCTTTAAATGCCCCCAACACAAGGGGAGAAAGAAGGCGAAAATTCGAACTTTTTCTTGAAATATCTCGATAAATAGTGGTTTGTTCATATTTTCATTATCAAATTCGTGTTTTTCAGACGAAAATACGTGAGAACCAAAAAAAAAAATTTCGAAAAAAAAAACATCGCATGATAAATGCAGTTTTACCCTTAAAAATTCCTGTTTCAAGACTAACCATATAGCGCTATAACCGCATGTCGTTTCGAGCCGCTTGTTAGGCCTTACTAAGGTGACGTCACCAGTCACCACGGAGCATGCAAGCCTTATTGTCTCGATGGTAACGCCTGGACACCTCGACGCCAGGAAAGTACATGAAATGCTGGGCCGATGGTTGGTGTTATCTGGGATGTGTCCCTGGCCAAATTAAAATCGACCAGTCCGAACAATTTTAATTTTTTTCAACGACTTCGGAGATAATGGGGGTGACAAGTTTCAGCTGGGACACACTGTATATTCCTCAATGGATGATTAAGAATTGATAATTAACCTGATTAGCAGCTATGAATTCTGGAATATATATCGATGGTCTTGGTTTCATTCCTTTCATATGCTGTTTCAGTTGCTGCTGAAGCGTATGTTCCAGAACTTGAGCTCTTTCCATCGATTCGATCAAATCCATTGAACTGATGTCCCATCCGTCAATGATGATGTCATCTGGATGAATCATAGGCAACAAGTTGCGGAAAGGTACGAATACATCTCCTCCAAGTCGTATTGATGATGCTTGAGTGAGGGATCCTATAGAAAAAAGGAAAAAGCAACTAATGCAAGGTGATAGGCAAATCAACTATTTTTTTATTTTTAAATAGAATCATCAGTCATTATTCCAAATTTTTCGGGATTTTCTCTCCTCGTTTCAATGAAATAAAAATATGAATATTATTTCAATATACGTGTAGTTAAGGACAATTTTTTTTTATCGCTTGGAGCGCACGAAAGGGAATCCCTATAATGTTCAAAGAACATCGTGCGATCCTAGGGAGGATAGGGACAGGAGGTAGGTATTGGAATTTTTTTTTGAACTTTTGGAGAGTATATGTATACTCTACTGTATATAAACTTTTTTCAATACAAATTGTCACTGACAAGCTGGTAAATTTTTCTTTTAGGCTCTCTGATAGGAAAATTCTTTAAACGCAGTGACATTTTGGGGCAAATCATCTGATTTGTCCTCACTAAACGTACCTATATTGAAATAATTTTCATATTTTTATTTTATAAAAACGAGGAGAGAAAATCCCAAACAATTTGGAATAATGAATGTACAGGGTGATTCACCATAAATGTCCCCCCCTCTAGCTCGGTTATTTTAAAACCGATTTCAAAATTTGAAATATCATCTTGAATGATTTTCGATAAAGTTTTTTTCCGCTACATCAGGAAATACAGGGTGCTCGGAACAAACGGTCTACAGGGTACAATTTGATTTTTTTATATGGCACCCCCTTTTTTTCATTGTATTTTTAGATTCTCCCTGAAGAGCTGATTTGATCAATGTATCACACTTGGGGTCTAGTGGGAATGATTACAGAGATATAGGGTGTTCAAAATCGAGATTGTTCAACTTTAGGATTTTTTTGAGACGAAACTATTCATCATCGGTCAAAACGGCTTTCATGTCCATGTCTTATTAACTTTTGATTTACTATCTACTGACATTTGATAATTGGAACAGATACAGGGTGATCAGAATTCTGAATCTTCAACCACCCTGTAAATGTTCCAATTAAATGTCAGTAGACAGTAAATCAAAAGTTAAGATGGAAACATAGAAGCCGTTTCGACCAATAATGAATAGTTTCGAGAAAAAAAAATCCTAAACTTGAAAAATCTCGATTTTGAACACCCTATATCTCTGTAATCATTCCCGCTAGACTCCAAGTGTGATATATTGATGAAATCAGCTCTTCAGGAAGAATCTAAAATTACAATGAAATACAGGGTGTTCCATTTGAAAAAATCAAGTAGTACTCATCAGATCATTTGTTCCGAGCACCCTGTATTTTCTGATGCAACGGGAAAAAAATTCTGAAAAATCATTCTAGATCATTTTTCAAATTTTTAAATCGGTTCAAAAATAAGTGAGCTAGAGGGGGGGGGACATTTATGGTGAATCACCCTGTACCACCTCCTCGATTAACCTACAGACAGAATCATCAGTACCATTCAATTCCATATATTTCAAGATTTTTATCGGTCTATTTTAAGGTCCTAAAATCATCTAATACTGCCACGGTAATTTTCAAATAGCTAGAAATTTACCGCAAATTGGAATTGACGTCACGATTTCGTAAGTAGGGGCAGACAATAGCACAGTTGCTATATGTTGAAATACAATTGAGCACTTTTGAAATATGATTAATTTAATGATGCATCAATTCTCAATAATAATAAATTGATAATATTCCTAATTAGCTTTGATAAATCCATTGTCTTGGAATTTTTCCTCTTATATTCTTTCACAAAATTCTAATGCATGGGATTCAGATTTTATTGCTAATTCTGAAGAAACTATCTGTTAGATATTAAGATTCATGTATATAGAAATGGTTTATATTTCAGTTTATTCATAAAATGTATCGAACTATTGTAGCTGTAAAAAACCCGAACGTTTTTGCATGCTTGCCCGGTGTTCGCTGTATATGGATTTAATTCCTCAGTAATAAATTAGCAGTTCGTAGAATCGAAGTATTTTTCTTTTGAATGTTTGCCCTCAGATTCGTATCCATATTGATACTGGGTTCAAACATAACACTATCAGAAGAACTCGATAAGTTCCTATAGCTTACGAATAGCAGAAAATTGACTTTGGTGGGACGTCTTCATGACATTCAGTATTATAATATACGTCAATATGACGTCCTGAAACATATGACGTCATTTTTAAGTCTCATTGCAGTCGAAGAGGTCAAAACCCAATGATGACTCAAAAAGACGTCATTATTACGTCATTTCACTAACCTGTGCTACCTGGAATTGACTTTTAGATATGTTTATATTGATATCCATGGCAACGTGTGCCTTGCTGATGAGTTACAGGAGACTTAATTTCTTATCAACAGAGATTTATACGAACGGACCTCAATCTTATGAGATGTCAATTCAGTAGAAATTATTTCAGTTATAGAGTTTCTAAATTATTTGATAAAACCGTTCAATGGGCAAGTGGACTAATGTTTTTTCATCTCTTGAATGGAATCATCACTCAAATACCTTTCAATTCCAGATTATACTTTATGTATTTTGTCGATTCTAATGTGCTGAAATCATCAATAATGCCACGGTAATTTTCAAACGGCTAGAAATTCACCGCAAATAGAAACTGACGTCAAGATTTATTGAGTAGGAGCATAGTTGCCATATGTTGAAATATGATTGGGAACTTCAGAAATATTAGTTATACAGTAATGCATAAATTATCAATCATGTATTGGTGATATTCCTAATTAGCAATACAAAAATTCATTATTATTGCTCAAATGATTTTACTAGTGTCGCTTCTAATTCTGCCACTTACATTAACAATCTGATCACGGATATCAGCCCTGAATATCGGACAGTAGGTGTGTATGATTATTGTCTCTCTGACCACTTTGGGTCAATTCATTATTACATCTGTGAAGAAGGTGACTGATGCGAATGTGGATCTTAGGAGGCATTTCTCGAATAGCGCCTTAGCAAATTTTAAAAACTCAATGAGTCAAGCTAACTGCAATCTATTTCACGATCATTTGGAAAACTAAAACAATCTGATAATTGGAACATAAACACATACAATGCGTTAGTAAATAAACATTTTCCCTTGAAAAAATGTTGCTCAAATAAACCATCGGTAAATTGGTCCAATGAAAAACTGAAAAACAAGCTGAAAATTCTGTCGACAGTTAAAATAATCGCAATCCGAAAACTGATTAGTATACTTGCTGAAATCACAGCCTGGGGAACCAACAGCCTAGTTGAATTCAACGTCACCAAAACTCAAGCCTGTATTTTCTCTAGAAAGGCGGAACTCAGTATGCCCGACATTGTAATGTCTGGCACCCCCATCCCCACCAAGCCCCCCATATCTATACTCGGTATTTCCATCAGCAATACCCCAGACAGCACTGGATATTCCTAGAATATTCTCTAAATATGCTAAAAAGGAGGAGTATATTCCCAATATTAATCGATTATTCCTAGAATATATACATGCCTCTGGAACATCTAGAAGGAATATTCCAAAGTGATGTTCAGGGAATATTCAGGTATGAATTTTCCAGGAATATTCCCAAATGAATATTCTGTCTTGTATATTCATGAAATATTCCCAACTGAATGTGTTGTAGGGTATATTCATGAAATATTCTCAACTGAATATTCTGTACAGTATATTCATGTAATATTCTCAACTGAATATTCTGTGGTGTATATTCATGAAATATTCCATGAATATTCCTATGTTTCCCAACACATTAATACCCATCATTATTTCAGAGTTGTGAGTATCGAACATCAAAATTAGATGTAAGGGGATTTTGAAACAAAAAGTGTTTATGATCCGATTTCGAACAACGTTCTCACAAAAAATTGATATGTACAACATCATTCAATTCGATTACTGGCCTAGTGGTCAAGGCGTTGGTCTGATAGTCTTGAGGTCACGAGTTCGATCCCTACTAAGGTCACTTTTTTTATTTTAGAATATGTTTATTGGAATATTCCAGGAATATTCAACATGGAATATTCTTTTGGATATATTCTATGAATATCTGAGGAATTCCCATTCGCATATTTAGAGAATATTCCACAGATATTCCGGAATATTCCAGATTATTTCTAGAATATTCCAATATTCCAAAAGGAATATGATAGGGAGATTCATGGAATATCTGGTGCTGTCTGGGACTCTTTCATGGGATAATCATGTCAGATCCATCGCAAAAGCTGCTTCACAAAAACTCGGATTCTTGTTCCGTGCGAAAAGCTACTTTACACCTCAACAGCTCCTCATGATCTACAAAGCGCAGATAAGGCCTGTTCTAGAATACTATTCCCACATATGGGGTTCAGCACCAAAACATACGCTGATGCTCTTAGATTCCATCCAGAGAAGAGCCATCCGCCTGGTGGGTGACGCCACACTCACTCACTCTTTGACATCATTGGAACACCGTAGAAAGGTCGGCGATATTTCACTTTTCTATCGATACTTCCACGGGAAATGTTCTTCGGAAATCTCTGCTATCATCCCTTCACTAGCAATACCAGTCAGACGAACTAGACAAGCCCAGTCAGCACATCCTTTCGTTGTCAACCTCGAAAGATGTACTATTTCCTCAGATATTCATGAATATGAAACGAGATCAGCTATCCAAATAGTCTTACCCCGTTACAGATAAACGAAATCGGAATCAAATTCCATTAAGTTGAAGCTTTACAATAAGTTAAGTTCAGAGTTGCGCTCCTTGAATAATAGAGATCTCCAAACTTAACTGTTTTTATAGTGTGTCTGAATTTCTAAATTCCCGATGATTGTTCTCAAT
The DNA here is from genome assembly GCA_918026855.4 of Phaedon cochleariae. NCBI lineage: Eukaryota > Metazoa > Arthropoda > Insecta > Coleoptera > Chrysomelidae > Phaedon > Phaedon cochleariae. Next base: position 20,233,142 of record OU896707.1, read on the forward strand.
CTCCCTAAATGTTCAGTCTGCGTTGTTTTTGGAAAAATGATTGTTTGTATACCTTCTCGTTTATTGGTGAAAACTATTGTTTTAAATTCAATAATTTACTAGTATTTTACGTTAATATTAATGATTGTTTTTATACCATATTGCTCTTCTGTGCAAAAATTCGACGTACTGTAAAACCTTTGTGTAAAATAGCCAAATGAATCTATTTATAATACATTTTTGCAAATAATAATAATTATATATTAATTCACACTAGAGAACGTTTGAACCGGTAAACGTGACAACACGCCGCACGAATTGTGGGCGTTGCCTTGTCAGTTCTCAGCATTCACCACATGTTGCCGAGTCTCCAAAATTTACAAGATATTCTGTTATGGGGTATGAAAAATATTTGGCAATGCTGGTTGCTCAAAGAAGTCACAACTGAACTATAATATCATGGCATCCTCCTATTATATTTTATCCACCATTTTATTATTTATTATAACATTTTTTTGATAACTTGATTATAATTGGTAACTTGACAGCCTTGTTTCATGGGTGGGAATGTAAGATTATCCGACCACTAACGAAAAAGCATAAAAACTCGGCACGTTTAAAATGATCGTTGAAATTCAACAATTTTGAACAACGCATACACTCATTATTTACATAAAAAAGCGCGAGAAGTGTTGCAAAAATTAATTTAGGTCCTTATAAACGACACAGAGTGAAGTTATTGAATGCCAATAATTCATTATCAGTCCACTAGCCCATTATTCATAGCAAAAATAAAATATTGATATCTTCAACTTGAGCTCAGAGAACTATTTCCTTCACTCACCATACCAATTGGATTCTTGAATTCCCTTTTTTGTAGGCCAACTTAATCCCAAACGGTTTGCGATCACAGCAGCTGTGAATGTCGTTCCATTATTCCCACCCCATCCTACTAGCATAACACCCACTTTTGGGACCCTACGAGATGTTCTTATCACCAGCTCTTCCGATTTCGGTGTAACCTGAAACATTGAAAATCTACAACAACCATTTTGCTATCAATAAAGTCCATTCTCAATTGATTTTAGTGTCAATGATGGGAAATCGCGAATATAACAAAACGAATTAGTGATTCGAAACGAGAACTCATTTGAAAAATTGTATTACCTCAAATTCGACTATATCAGTAAAATGTGTAGTGCATCAATCTTTATCAATCTTCTTGCGACATTTTAAGGATGATAGTGTTGTTGCAAATTCTGATGTAAATTATGGATAAGCAAAAGGATTTGGTTGACCGACATTTGACAGTTTTTCTATAAAATTGGTGACCCCAATGCTGACGTGAATTTTCGGTAATTGAAGGATTTGGTTGTTCCAATGGTTTTACTCAATCAGAGCTGACTAGATTCCTTTCTCATTTAGCCGACTTTGGTTTTACTATACATGTATAATATATATGTTGGTTTCGATTTCTATTCAGGTTTGATGGGTTATATAAGTGGAATATACCCATCAAGTATAAATATAGATTATTCATTCAAAGTGGTTCTAAAGTCATAACCAGATGAATATTTACCCAGAATCAAGATTACGTCTTGTACCTCAGATATAAAAGATGGTAGGAACATCAATGGGGGGTGCATGATTTGGAACCACTGAAGTATCCTCTTTTTCCAGGTATCGTACCCTGTTTTCATTTAAATCTTAATCACCCTATATCAACACCATATACCACGAAATTTGAGAAGATGTTCATATTGAAATTCAGTGCCGAATATCTCGAAAACATAATAATAAATAGTTTTATGAAGTTCGAGTTCTATCGATTCCTGAAGTATCAGTCATTGAAACATATGATCATCCTGTGAATTTTATACTAAATATATTTCATCAAATCGGTTAACGCGTTCGAACATGGTATACTGTATGTTATATTATTTTTTAAAATCAGTTTTAAACATTTTTTGAAAATTTATTTTTACTTTGTCATCGATATAAGTAGGAACGTAATTATATTCGGTTATATAAGGTCGAATGATCCTTTCTGAAAACAAATATAATTTGTTTTGAAAAGGAACATTCTCAGATATATTTATGAACACAAAAAATGATTACATATAATATATAAAGAAATACATTGAGAATCGCATTCTCCATGTGATGAAAATATTAATTCTTTCTCGGTTGAGAACGGAGCTTTTCAAGAATTATACCTCTATCGTCATTTCCGATCTTCTTTGATCAGAAACTGCTTCTGGAATAATGCAAGCACCAGCAACAGCAATAATTAATTGTTATATATTTGCTGCCAGTGATCCATGGGCGTAGCCAGGGAGGGGCAGGGGTGGGCACTTCCCCCTCCTGGTCCAGTCAGCAAAAATATCAATGAAAGTTTTCTGCATGATAGGTGATTTATATAAATACTGTCTGTAGGTTAATCGAGGAGGTGGTACATTCATTATATAAGATTTTTTTTAGGCTTTTCTGTATAATATATAATAAAAATATGAATATTATTTCAATTAATACGTGTAGTTAGGACAAATCAGATGATTTGCCCCAAAATGTCACTGCGTTTAAAGAATTTTCCTATCAGAGAGCCTAAATGAAAAATTAACCAGCTTGTCAGTGACAATTTGTATTGAAAAAAGTTTGGAGAAGGAAAATAAAGGTATATAGGAAAAATATCCAATTTTTACTTATCTTTGGACGTTTCGGGAACGAAACTGCTCCCGTTTTCAACATAAAAAATGGATTTTTTGTATTGCAATTTCGTATTCATCCTGAAACTTTTCAGTTCTCAGTGACAATTGGTGACGTTGGTAATCAAATGAGTTACAAAATGTTTTCATCAATTAATCTTGAATTTACCATTTTCATTTGATTGCCAACGTCACCAATTGCCACTAAGAACTGAAAAGTGTCAGGACAAATACCTTTATTTCTCTTCTCCAAACCTTTTTCAATACGAATTGTCACTGACAAGCTAGTGAATTTTTCTTTTAGGCTCTTTGAGTGACGCAGTGACATTTTGAGGCAAATCATCTGATTTGTTCTAACTACACGTATATTGAAATAGTATTCATATTTTTATGTTATAGAGACAAGGAGAGAAAATCCCAAAAAAATCTGGAATAATGATATTTATATACCCAATTGATTCTTGATCGACATTCATTAGACTAATAATTATATGCTTATTCATTTCAAATTGTGTGCATGTGCATTGCCAGTCAATTCATCCAGATAGCCAGAAAAATACTTGATCATGTGAAAAATCCCCGTTGAACGGCAGACATCATAATCCCAATGACAATAATCGAAGCTACAAAAATCACTGACAATCTTGAAACATATTTTCATAACTCCATAAGCCTCAGAACGACAAGTACACCGTTCACATCCTCCAGCACAAACTTGTTGCAAATTCTGGAAAAGGTCACTTATAATTCCTTACTTGAATTCATCAGGTACTTCATTTGAGCAGTGATTTCCAGACGATAACATACCTACTTTCTCACTTCTAATTCTGACTCCCGTTTAATATGGTTAAATATGGACAGTATTGACGATTTCCTCAAAAAATCACAATTTTTTTCCGATTACTATAATATGGACAAATTTTCCAGTGAGAGCAAATTATGAGATAATTCATGAACGAAAAAAAAAATTGCAAAGGAAGCGATGAAAGAGATTGAAATAGCAAAATTGCAAAATTGGTGAGAGAAACTGATTTTTTCTATCCAGCAACGGAAAGCGGGTTCTTTTGATGTAGTTATTGTTCACCATTGTGAAGAGTAAAAATCTGATTGAGACTATAACCGAAATAAGTCGATACAGTGGACTTTTGGAAGGAATATTAGATAGATTCTATCGATTCTGTCGCTCGCTGGCTCATTTCAAAATAAATAAAATTTCGTAGTATGCCAATAGTGTGTGTCATCTTTTTTTCTCTCTACGCAGATTTATTCCATTATATTTTGAATATACGTTTGATATATGAACAGAATTTGTTGCACAACATTTCAAAAAAATGCCGTACTGTTCCCCCTGAATTAAATCCAAGCTACGCCCATGGATGAGATCGCTTCGGAGAATCGAAATTATTCATTCAGTTTGGAGTCGTAGAAGAAGTACAGCATGTAACTTCGTTTTTAGGTGCTCGTGAATGAAGTTACGTCGCTTATGTATGTGCCAGTATTCTAACATTCATTGTATACCTTACTATATTTGGTCGTATAAAGTAATAAAAAATATCACTTACTTTGATAACATTTCCATTTCGTTCTGCTGTTGTATACTCATATTTGTACTTCGTTTCAATATAGTTTTCTGTGTAAGAGACATTATCACTATCAACTTCTACCACGACATCCATATTGTATCGGAGGGCGGACTCCTTATGGATAAGTTCGATAATAGGAAACCTCAAAACTGTCACTGTGCTAATCAACGTGAACCACAACTGTTGCGGAATAAAATATTTATAATAATCACAGATAATAAAAACTGTATAGTTTCAACATGTGAATTCTGCGATTCGAGTCACGCGCATTTGAGGGGGTGCGCCGGTGACGAGATAAGGGTGGTTGATGTGGATTTGGGGTGAGAACCAGTGGCGTATCTCTTGCATCGTAAACAAAAGAATTATGATGTGGATATATTTGATACTTCCGGGTGTCAACAGTATGAAGGTATGTTCATGCTTGTACGAATTCCGCAAAATTTATTCGAATAAAATGGCGACTGCGATCGCAATGAAGTTGAACTTTTTTACGAATTCGGATGGAATCATAACCACATGAAATGTGTTGTTATTTTGATAGAGTCAAAATTGGGGAATTAGAGAGCGGACAGCAGACGCCGAAAAAGTCGAGACTACCCATCAGTAAACACAAACATCCCTGGGATGTCACATTCATGTCTCGCTAGGTAACAATGCAAATTACAAGAATACATCATTGGCATTGCCAGGGGACTCTTTAGTTTACAAAACATTCGCAATGTTCGTCACATTTCATAGGATTTGAGACTTAGAATGTAGGTGAAGTTGTGAGGCTTCCTAACAACCAAGAGACTCACTGGAACCTCACATTATTTTATATTTATGTAACAAACGAAATCAATTAATTTTGATGTTGAATGAGGAGTCGCTTGATACGTACTGTGAGTTTCATTTGGCATCATAATGTGGATCATAAAATGACCAAAAGGATCCGCGAAATAGCAGTCATTGTGATTTCAGTAGAACTCTCATTGGGTCTGGGTAGACACTAGACACTGGACTACATGTAAGTACAAAATTATAATCAAAAATTCCATCATTTCTTCATTTGATTACATTTTCTTCGCAGGATGGATTCTCTGGACGAATAATTAATTTTGAAGTATCATCTGTATTGTCTCTATAGAACAGGATAGAACTAATATGATCGGAGCTGTACTGTTCGAAGCATTTTCAAATGCCGAAAAAAAAATGGAGATTAGTACAGCCTCGTTCGATAAATGCGACTGAATGACCCTATAATAAATATTTCAATTACTTTCGTGTAACGTGCCTGAACTTGTCTGTCAATGGTGAGACCAGAAATAAATAAATTAATATGACAATACAGAACCGATTATCTCCTGCATATTTTGTCGCCTGAGTATATGAACGTCGAATTCTGTCGGGAATTTCATATTTTGCGATTCGCATAAATTTTGCGGAAATGTACCAGCATGAACATACCTTAAAAGGGAACACCCAAATCAACAGAATGTAAAATCGCAGATCCGTAATCCATCAGAATATATATTTTCAAACCAGTAACTTAACAAAACAATGTTTTATAGGAATCGTATTCATCTTTACTTCAGATGCACAGAACCGTAATCCCTCAAACCGTATTTTGTATACTGTACATGAGCATAGTAGACAATAACAGATTGCAAATGCGCAGATGTGTATTTTTCTATAAAAGCAATATCGCAGATCCGCAAATATACAGAATCGAAAACTAACAAACCAACATTACAGCAGAATGATATTCCATCAGAACTATAACAACACAGACCGTAATTCGTCAGAATTGCAAAATGACAGACCGCACATTGGCAGACCGTACTTTGTCAGAATCGTAATACAACAAACCGTTCATCGACAGAATAGTAAAATGTCAGATCCGTACATCGACAGAATAGCAAAAAATCAGAACAGCACATTTGCAGAATCACAAAATATCAGAACTGTAAATTGAAAGAATCGTAATATGCTAAAACCGTACATCGACAGACTCGTAATACAACAGACCGTATTCCATCAGAATCATATTATATCAGAACGTACCTTAAAACAGTAAAACAAATACGCTGTGCATAGCACCACCGAACATCGGTGATAGCACCCAGCCACCCACTATTGCAGAACTGCAGACACTTATAGTAGGGGAGCCCACCCAAGCGGGGATTTTGGGATTTACTCGAGCGCGGAAGAATATCATAAAGGGGTAACATATTGCACCTTGTGAAATACTCCCACCATACCAGGGCTCTTTTATATGGTATCAGACGTGTAGGGCAGTCGATCAGATCAGATTAGTAAAATAAAATCGATCGTTGGCAAAACTCGAGCGGGTCAGGTTAGAGCAAGGTAAGTTAATTACATGCATAAAAGTATGCTTACAATAATCTGACGATTTGAGTCTGACATAAGAAGATGGGAGAGTCACAAAGTTACAAAAAAAAGGTCACCTGGACATTCTCGAGCGTGATTGATTTCTGCACAAGCCGAAGTAGCAAAAATCAACAGTTGAGTGTGCGTGCGTGCAGCCGCTATGAACTTTCCCACTTCGCACCACTCTCTGTCCTTCTCACTATTTCCTTACCTCTTACTCTCTCGCACTGTCCTCATATACAAATTTATACAAATGCATGAAACCATCAATATATCTCAGTAACCAGTCGTTAGATCTTTCTGAATTTCTATACATGTTGAATTGGAAATGTGGCGGTTCGAGAAATTATATCGCCAATGTTTGCGATGTAATCAATTTTTCCGGAATTATTATCAACTTCCTTATTTCAAATAGAACACCCTATATATTTTGATATCACTCTCACTCCTATGAATTTTTCATTGTTAATTGCAGTGAAACGAAATAAGGTGATTGAGAGTTATAGGACAATCTATATTTTTTGACTTATCTACTTGTTTTGTCGTACTTCCGGTTAACCGGCTACCGGAACTTACCCCATCTTTTGATTTCTAATGGGACACCCTGTCGTATTTTATTCCATAATCGGTAAGGAATCATCAAAACGAATTCATCGATACCGGGTCATTTTAAACGATCACGAAGATGTCTTTTTCATCTCTCTTAGAGCGAACGAAAGGAAATTCCTATGATGTTCGAAGACCATCGTGCGCACCTAAGGATAGGAAGAGGAGGTAAGTGTTCGATTTTTCTTGAAACTTCTTATATGCTCAATGGGTGTGCTGATGGCCGAAAATCGAAACTTCTTTCTTTGTCACACTCATTGAGGATATGGAAATTTCGAATGCAAATATCTAAGTAGTGATAGGTATATTCCTATAGGAATACCTACGGCTACGGCTCATGCTGCCAACTTCATTCTCGTGGGAAATGAAAATCATTCCGTGCTCGTTAACCAAAATAGGTACTATTTTTCTTCGGCTGATTTCTGATTTTTGATTTCTTCGGCTCGTGTGCTTGCATCACTCGCCCTTCAGGCTCGTGCCACAAACTTTCAAACTCGTGAGAAAAGTTGAACTTTTGCCATTTGTTGAACAATATACTATTGTGTTTCACCTATATACTCCGAAAAATGTATGAGGCATTCTATAGAGATCATAAATGACCTAGGGTGTCTAATATGTTTTCATTGGAATGTTTCAACCAAAATCTTTATGAAACATGTAATAAACATTATACAAAAACATCTTGAGATATTTCACTATTGCATTTCATGAAAAGTTTCACAAATAGTGTCTTTGATACATCTCCTCATTTCACTATTTGCAACATTTCCAAAGTTACTTTTTTGAAACATTTCTGTGACATCTTACTTTTGATGATGCTCAAACATTTCAAATGAAACCATTTTAGTTCAAACCATGACTACATTATTACAGCAGTTGATTGAGATCACTCTTACTCATAATGGAAGTGAACCCTAATTGACATATCGTGTGTTATGTGGTCAATTGGTATTAAAATATACAGGGTGTTTCATTACTAATTGGAAATATTTCAACCATAGAATCCTGAACTCAAAATATGAAGATTTAATCCAAATCACCTAGATAATATATGTCTCCTGTCTGAGTTACAGGGTGTTTTATTCAAAAATTTGGAAATGGTTTTTGCCCAGTTCTTCAAAACTATTTGACGTATCACTTTCATATTTGGAGGGTAGTGTAGGTATTATACACCCAACTGAATTCCAATAAAAATTTTAACAAGTTGTTAAGAATTGTTATTATTTCGAAGTTGTTTCACATATGTAAACACGGCGATGTTACAGATGACACCTCTAGAGATTCACGTGAGACATTTCAAGCAGAGAATTTTTGTAATGATTTTGAAACGTATGTTTTGATATACACTCAGTTCCAATAAAAGTGACGCACTTGATAGTTGACCTATCTTCTTAAAAAAAAAAAAATAGTAGGCCGTTTTTTATTTTTTTAATTCATTGTTAGGTAATGCATTAAAGAGGTGAACATTTTTTCAAAGCTTCCTTGATATGGTGGTGGAATAACTCGAACCATGATTTATTCTTAACTTTTGACTCACCCTGTGTGTTGATTGAGTAATGGCATAGAAAGTTCTCACACCCTATACGAAAGAGGCTTCTTTTGCGAGCATTTTGTTTTTTTATTCATTGATTTATCTCTAAAATTTTCCGAATTACAGCTTTTTTTGCTGAATCCTTGCAGATTACCAACTTTCTGAATTTATCGAGAAACAATTTTCTAATGAAATAAACTGATACCAATAATTTTGAAAAACATTTTTATTAAACACAAAATTATGAATTGGGATGACTGCTTAATACCGTGTATTGCCTCCTCTAGCAACTCTCTCGCGAGAACGTACCCTTCTCCCTAATTCATCCCACAAATGTTCTATAGGATTCATATCGGGTCTTCTCGCAGGCCATTGTAATGTGGTAATAATACCAGTAGCTTCTAAGAAGCTTCGCACTATTGCTGCGGTGTGCGGTCGGGCATTATCCTGCATCAATATAAAATCATTGCCCACTAACTCGATCTGCATAAGGTAAGACATACTGCTCTAAAATGTCAATGTAAATTTTGGCATTCATCGACTGCCTCACCGGAAAAACATGAAGGGGTGTCTTTCCATTCATTGAAATCCCTCCCACCATAACGGACCCACCATTAAAACTTTCCCATTCTGTTATTGAATTTTGATTAAATCGTTCACCAGTTCTTCTCCACACTCTTTTCCTTCCATCCACCAAGTTAAGGCAAAACCTTGACTCATCCGTAAACAAGACATTCGACCATTCAGGAATATTCCACTGTCCATAATTTTCAACAAAATTTCTTCTAGCAGCACGATGTTCGGGCAATAATTTGGGACCTTTTGCTGGTCTCCTATAGCTTTTAAATTAACTTCTTTTAGACGTCTACATACCGTCTGCTTACTTACTGCAACATCACGAATTTGGCCAAGATCTTAATAAATTTAATTTGTGGCATAAGCGTAAGGTATCAGCAAAAAAGCTGTAATTCGGAAAATTTTAGAGATAAATCAATGAATAAAAAACAAAATGCTCGCAAAAGAAGCCTCTTTCGTATAGGGTGCAAGCCAGCATGTGCAAGCACTTTGAATACCATTACTCAATTAACACACAGGGTGAGTCAAAAATTAAGAATAAATCATGGTTCGAGTTATTCCACCACCATCAAGGAGGCTTTGAAAAAATTTTCACCTCTTTATTTTTTTTTTGAGAAACATGCATTACCTACCAACAAATAAAAAAAAATCGGCCTACTATTTTTTGTTTTATTTTTAAAGAAGATAGGTCAAATATCAAGTGCATTACTTTTTTTGGAACTGAGTGTATTTCTGAGATATTTAAACATAACATGGAGAGTTTCAGGAATGTTTCTTTTATGTTAATATCGTATCATATTCCATCACAGCCTAACGGAAACCATGATGTTTCTCTATCGTGCTCCAGAGGTAATAAAGATAAGTATTCACAATGAAAAATCACATAATAATATACCGCGGTCATGCATGAAATGATATTGTATATGTATATCTCGGGCGTCACTTGCTTCTATGGATCTGGACGTGATATTCCTTGCTATCGCTCGAGCTCTTGTGCTGACACGAGACACGCTATACGGTCCATACTACATAAAAGCACCTTTTACGACCTTGATACATAAATAACTATTAGGACCAAAGCTTTATCGTTTAGTTCAACACTATTGTCACGCTTAGTATTTCATCGATCTCTCACGTCTAGAGATATATTCTCGAAAAAGGAATTCAGTTCGAACTATACTTCATTAGTTAATTCGTAAAAATGTAATTTTGATTCACATAATATTCACATATTCATACAGGGGTGATTAACTTGGATACAATGTGAGTTCTTATGGATCGACGAATTCAGATAAAATTGAATTCCATAGAATCGATGACCCGGAACCAATTTACTTCAACACAACTTCGTTGCTATTTGTTGCTATTTTGTATGGATGTTTCAGATTTGATGATTGAATAATAATTTCTCTAGTATCAGACCAAATATGACACTGCCGGTTCGACAGGAAGTGCATCACATTTCTTTATTTCGAATACGAAGTATAATTTTTTTCAGATAATACGATTTAGTTACCTCTCTAGAGATATTCAGGGTGCATGTTTGGTGCATCGTGTGCCAAATTGAAATGGTCGAATGAAGGGGTCATCTGCTATCCTTTAAGACTAGTTCACACCTTTCATGCCCTGTGGATTATTTTTAATCGTCTTACCATCTGTTTATCAAAAAAAGACCCAAATTCCATATTCAAATTCAAATTTTGAAAAAAAGTATAAGGCGTAGACTCTGGATTTTAATTCTATTCTGATATGTATTGTGTTAGAGTACTTTTAAATACAAAACTATAGTGACATAAGTCATCTAGTTTTTCTTTTATTTACTCGCAAAGTTTCGAAATATGTGAAACTCAAATTAAAGCTGTGACTTTACATGACTACAAAAAAAAAACCAACAGCGACCAGGATCTTCCAACTCTCTCGAAAGATCTCTATTCTATCCTCTTGCTAATGATGTGTCACATGCCATAAATACCTTTGTAAATTCGCTAGAATTGTGAATCGAGTCATATAAGGCAAATATTCAGAATTATGATTTAAAAAATTATTTTTGCTTGAATGATACCTGAATCTTTTAAATTTGTTATCTTACTCTTATGAGGTGAAATTTGTCTCGTATCTCTATTGTTTCGTGGATTATACTTGAAATAAACAAAAAATAAAATTGCATTTTCAACATTCATTTCGCATTCATTTCATAAATCTCACAAATCCTGCTCAAATTGTTGACCTCTGTTGCGAATGCAGGCTCGACATCTGTTTCGTATTTCGACAGTTGTTGTTCGAAGTCGTATTTCCTCCTTAATGGTATCGAAGGCCGTTTCTATGCGTTGGACTAGTACAACCCTAGTTGGAACTTCCGTGGCGTCTACTAGTCCTTTGGCAGGTCCCCAGACATAAAAGTCTAACGGAGTTAGGTCTGGGGAACGTGGCGGCCATACAATAGGGCCATCGCGCCCAATCCACGCATGAAAGAATCGCGGAGTACGATGAAATGAACACGTTAGGTAGCAGAGGCAGTGATGTCTCGACTAAAAAATTATGGGGTCGGTGGCAGTTCGTGATTTGTTCAAACAGATTCACCTTGTGCAAGAAATATAAATTTTACTTGTTTCTGGAGTAATATTTACGCAAACATAATTTTTCAGATCATTTACATTTCTAGCGAATTCACAAAGTTGTTAAAAGATATCAATGGCATGTGACACATTATTGAAAAGAGGATGGACTAGAGAACTTTTGAGGGAGTTAGAAGATCCTGGTCGCTATTGTTTTTTTTTGTAGCCATCATGTAAAGTCATGGCTTTAATTTGAGTTTTACATATTTCGAAACTTTACGAGTGAATTAAAAAAAACTAGATGACTTATGTCTCTATTTTTTTTATTTATAAGTACTCTAACACAATACACATCTGAATAAAATTAAAATCCAGAGTCTACGCCTTATACTTTTTTCAAAATTTGAATTTGAATGCGGAATTTGGGTCTTTTTTTGATAAACAGATAAAAAGACGATTAAAAATAATCCACAGGGCATGAAAGGTGTTAACTAGTCTTAAAGGATAGCAGATGACCCCTTCATTCGACCATTTCAATTTGGCACACGATGCACCAAACACCCTGTATATCACAATCATATTGTCAATCCACAATCTAGTCATATAATTGGGATTTTACAAAAATAGCTATTTATGTGCCAAAGGACGAAACACTGTCTATTATAGCCGAGACTGCAAATTGATAGCCGAGGCTAGCAATCAGGCGAGACGGTAGACAGCTTTTCGCCGAGGTGCATATTACGTTTTTTCGTCGACTTCAAACACTTATATTCACATCACGGCCGTATTCACACGTGAACTTTATCGGATTTCGTGAAAAATCAATTTGACAACAGCAAATGCCAGTTGCTGTCAACTCACTCTCCGCGCGGACCAAGGTTGCCAGTTAGATTTTTATTCCATCAGTTTAAATACCTTGTCAAAAATTCAGTAGATTTTAATGGATCTGTTTAAGATCTATTTTATGATATACGAATTCCAAAAAAGTTTAATGAAATAGGTTTATTTCATCAAAACATCATGTACTTTTGGTAAACAGAAAAGTAACCTATTTCCAACAAAATCGAAACAAACATATTTTCATACCAAAATAATCATATTCCTAATTTTCTGTTTCGGGCCAGGAGCTATTTCACTTCCAGCTTATGATCTATAAGGCACAGATCCGACCTGTCCTGGAATACTGCTGTTCCCATATTTGGCGTGCAGCACCCAAATGTACCCTGAAACTGTTGGATTCTGTCCAAAAAAGGGCAATTCGTCTCGTGGGTGAAGCCTCGCTCACAAACTCACTCACTTCTCTGGAACACCGTAGAAAAGTTGGCGATCTGGCTCCATTTCATAGATAATTTCATGAACGATGCTCTTCTGAAATATCAACAATTGTTCCTCCCTTGGCAGTCCCCGCAAGATTAACCCGTCGAGTTGAGGCTTAGCACCCCTTCGTGGTCACTTTGGAGACCTGCAGCCTGCAGAACATCTCTTTCCAAAGACTCGTTCATCCAACGAACAGCGAGGCTCTAAAACACATTGCCGGTGTTCCCCGAGGCATATAACCTCCAGAAATTTAAAAAGAACACCAATTCCTACCTTATTTCCCTTGGTTCTCACGATGTTCTCTGAACATTACAGGATATCCCTTTTCGTGGGAACCAAAACATAAAAAAAATCAAAAATACTCACAAATATCACAAAATACAGTTACATAGAGGTACCTATAAGATTTGAGTTTATCAAAAACAGGAACGAATAATAAAAATGAACAACAAAAATACAAAACAGCTAAAAAATTAAACGTAAGGAACAAACTATTATTACAGAGGTACACTGAGAGAAAACTTGAGTTATCATAATTGGAAATCTGATAACCGTTATTACGATATCTGCAATAAATAGGGGACAGATGTGTTCATTCGCTACCATAGATGAAGTGAATTTTCAGGGAGCTTGTAGTTATGGCAGCATATTCAATTTGCAAACTTGTATAAACACCGCCGCTGAATAACTACCACTCGTTCTAGTTTCTATGATAACACAGAGTGTCGAATAGAGATTATTCCTATAAATAAATGTTACAGTAACTAATCCACTCTACAGTGATTATTCGACTATCATCATAAAACATTCTGTTTTCATTACTGGCATAACCATCTTGAGGTAACGCAGTAATTCGTCTCATTTTATTATAGTTATCTGATATCTGAATGAAACCTGACACTTTGTCATGCTATTGTAATATAGCTCATTTTCAACAGTTATCCCAATATTTTTCTACTCTAGTATATTCATCAAACAGTGGTAGTTAGGTTATCTAATCATCATTGTTCGATGATGATATGCATTATGGAATCGTGCATTGAATTACTGCAATGGAAATAAATATTCTATCCACACTTATTTTTCATGATCCAAAGTTATTTTATTCAAAAAACAAAAAATACGATTATATAGTCTCTGAATTGAAATATCTGGGTTTCTCTGGAAGTTTTTCTGACATTACTCATTGATTTTTCCGGAGAAATATCATTTATATGCATACTGACGAGTTTATTAAGAAATTAGAAGTTGAATACTTTTATTTATTACTCTTTCTTCAGAGTTATGATGAGAATTGTCAATAAAACTTCCTCACAGAAACCCAGATATTTTCATTCAGAATCTCATCGATCATTTTGTTTTTCGAAATAAACCAATTTTAGGCCGTGAAAATTGGGTATGGAGAATACTTTTTTCATTGTAGTAATGCAATGCACGGTGTATTCCACAGCTCGGTTCACAGCCAGCAATAAAACAGAATTTTGCTACATCACACACATTCACCCACAAGACACGACTCTATCGATTCGGACGAAAGAAACCATTGAACAATAATTGAATAATTGAAGACAGGCACCCATGACCGAGAACAGGAGTGAAAATGAACGCGACCTGTAGCTTTGTCAGCCCCAAAACTAATGAAAAATTAGAGCGAAATGAGCCGAATTACGATTGTCGAATGATTGTCTAATAACCGTCATACATTGCTATAGTTATTCGTCAACGTACAATGCTAGAAACCCAAACAGCTATGATTATTGGGACGAACATCATCTGAATTCACCAATAAGCATAATTCACGAAACGAGCTATGTCAATAAAAAATCTAAATAGACTAGAATTTATAAAACTCTCATAATGTCATAACACACCTGCGTTACAATGGTAGCAAATGTCCATTCGAGGGTATTACAAATGGTTTAAGAAAGCGATTTTTATAATTACAGAATGGAGAGAATACTGTTGTAATAATAAAGTGATCAGGAATAGGAGATTTATGTATAATGGTTATTATACAATCAGAGCTGGTAGATATTTTTAATATCCAGTTTCTCTCAGTGTATATAAAAAATTTGAATTTGATATGAATCAGATAAAGTATTGTTCTTTTTCAATTTATACGTATCATTAGTACCAATATGCCTACATTTAATATTCATTTTGTAAAATTAATGTACACAGAGCGTATCGAAATATCATGCAGTTTATGAGTGTATGTGATTAATTAAGTATTATAGGGCCAGGTAGCCGTGCGGACAAAGTGTCTATATTCTAATTCGCATTCGCTTGCCGGTCGTGGGTTCGATCCCCGTCGACTGCAGACATTTTTCTGATGGCCCAAGAAAGTGTTTGGGATCACACTTTAAAAGGTAAGACCCCCGTCATTCCTTGCTCGCACAAGACTTTCGAAGACTTTTGAGGGTTGCTCGTAAGGGGGCAACCGAATGACGGATAGAACAATTTTAGAACAAAACTAAAGATTGATAATAATACGGGTAATTATAATAATACAGGTTATAATAATAATGAATAAATGTCAAAATATTTTTCAGGAAATTATGAAATGTTTCAGTAGACCAGTAGATCAATACGCAAATCAGGAGATCTACTGAAAACTAGAGGTCGGCAAGACAAGAATTCTTATCTTGATTATAACTTCTTGTCTTGTCTTGAGAAAAAGTCAAGACATTTTAAAAAATCTTGTCTTGACGTTTTTTTGACATATTATATCTTGTCTTGACTCAAGAAATTTCAAGATCTTGAAATTTCTTGATTTACCGGTGACACCTTACATGGTAATTATCATTGTATCATGCGTTTTGCGTGCTAACACGGCAATCTGGTGGTTCCCCGATCTTTATTTATTGAATGATCTACAGAATCCAATACCAGAACCAGCACTGAGTCTTGAAAAAGAAGATAACAAATTTGATTTAGATATTACTTACCTATTTAAGAGAGCTAATAATGATCACTCAGATTCTTGGAAGCTTGCAATTGAAAAATACCTATATAAATGAGCCTAGGACAAAAAATTCTGAGAATATACTTGATTGGTGGAGAAGACATGAAAATGTCTACCCGTCGTTATCGAAAATGGCCAAGGATTTTCTCGGAACGCCAGCAACACCTGTACCTGCGGAAAGGCTATTTTCAAGAGCAGCTTTAACAATAACAATAAAGCCAAGAAATCGGCTAGGCGTTGATTCTATAAGAAGTCTTATGTGCCTTAATTCATGGCTTATGAATTCCGATCTAAAATTGTGATAAATTTGATATTTTTCAAAATCTAGTTTGCAATTTTAGTTTCAACAGGATTATAGCAATAATAATAATAATAATAATAATAATCGTTTATTGTCTGCCAATGAACAAAATAACAAATTCCATGTTTGAACAATTATGTTAGTACAAAAAAAAAGGTATAGGTGGCAAACAAAAGGTGAAGTGATAGGTCAGTGGACCGATTCTTCCACACTCCCCTAGAAACAAAAACAAAACAAAAATACTAATAATATAAGTTATGTCTTTGAAGTAAATGTATATCGAGGCGATATTATTTTCAGAAGATAAACTCTATCATAATAATATATTATAAATCAACTATTATTTATTCATTTTTTTTTCTTCGTTTCGCGTATCACTGCTGTGAAAAGAATTTTTACTTAACAATGATAGGGAGAAATTCGGTATATCCAGAGAATGGCTCACAGTCGCAATCTGATAGGTGAAAGATGACATATATTTCTTCATTATGCGAAGGTATGTTGATACCATGCTTTCTTCTCAGGTTTAAATTGTGAATATCAGTCCTATACGTGCTTTTTCTGAAGAGATACTCTGGCTGTTTAGTTTTCAGTACTTTATATAAAAGGCAATACGAATGAAGTCTACGACGATTGTACATATACTGAACCAACCCATATCCTTGAGTTTATGAGATATACGATCTCTTTTTCTTATGCCATGGATTAAACATGAATTTTGAACTTTCTGTATGCGATATGCATCTGATTTGCGTAAAAAAGGTCCATATACTGTATCACAATGATTGAAATGAGACAACACCAAAGAATCGCATAACATTTTCTTTGTAAGTGGATTCATGTTATGTCTATGAGGATACAAAAGTTCAAGAGAAGCATAAGCTGTTCTAATTTTCATTGTAACATGTTTCTCAAACCTTAACTTTGAGTCTAAATTCAGACCAAGGTTTTTGACTTGTTCACTGAAGTCCAGTTGGCCATTTCCAATGAAAATTTGCAACAGGCTCTTTTCCGCTATTTTCTGACTCTCACTACCAAACAAAACAGCACAGGACTTTGAGGTATTTATATTCAAGAGATGTTTCACAGATAATGATCCAAGTTCTGATAGATCATGATTGATCTTCAAATTTGTATTCTGAATATCATTCAATTTGAAAGAAAAATAAACCTGCGTTTTATCGGCATATATAAATGGTAGTTACAATGATAAAAATGACGATGAAAGTTAGATGTAAAAAGAGTATATAAAAGAGGGCCCAAATCATTTGTAATTTTTAATTTACATTTTTGTGAATCGTTCTAGCAAAAAATGTAATAATATAAAATATGTTATGTTAAAATATACACACACTGGCACAATTAGGGGAACGGGCAAAATTTACACTAAGTTTGACATCAATTTTCTTTCGAACCGATCGCTCGATTCAAATAATTTTCCTCACGAAATGTAGCTTCATTCTTCACGAATACATCTGAGGAATAATTACCTTCAAACGATGAGTATTTCCATCATATACAGGGGTGTAAAGAAAGTACGGATTTTTCGGTATTTTTTCAGACATCCTGTGGACTGATCCACTGATAATTGAAACGATTTCTCAACACCAAATTGGAGCCCAATCTATTCCGAATATTTTCGTTTTTTATTCATCTTGATATCTCAATTATTCAAGAAAATACAGAGTTTCAAAGGAAAGGTGGATATCGGTATCAATTTTACACCTCAAAACTCAAATTGGATCTGAAAATGTGTCGTTTCTTGACTAACCTAACCTAACCATGACTAAACCTTTGTCATAGGAGACAAAAGCAGTAAAATCAAATTGTTCATTTTGCCATCTATTGAATTGGTGCAGATGCGGCTCTCATATGTTAAAAGAACATTGGCCCACTGGTCATTTTCAATTATAATGCTACAGCCCTCGCCACATCAGTAGGAGTCAAATCTCTCATGTTGAATTTTCATTAATCAAATTCATGAATTGTGAATCGCTTGACTTTGACAATAATAGCATTACATTAACAAAATAGCCAACGTTGATTAACAAAAATAGCATTTCGCCAAAAGAACATTGGAGCAACTTTTATCACCCCTGCATATTCATGAGAGTATTTCTCATCTTGAAGTAAAAATCCTCACAGAAACAAGTTGAAAAACGACACGTTCTCCCCAGTTCGAGTTTCGAGGCGGTAAAATTAATACCAATATCCACCTCTTCTTTGAAACTCTATATTTTCTTGGATAATTGGGATATCAAGATGAATGAAGAACGAAAATATTCGGGATAGATTGGGCTATAATTTGGTGTTGGAAAATCGTTTCAATTATCAGTGGTTCACTCCACAGGATGTCTTAAAGAATACCGAAAAATCCGTACTTTCTTTAGACCCCTGTATATGATATGAAGACAAATCGTTTGGAGGTGGTTATTTCTCAGATGTATTCGTGAAGAATGAAGCTACAATTCGTGAAAAACAAATTTGAATCGAGTGATCGGTTCGAGAGAAAATTGATGTCAAACTTAGTGTAAATTTTACCCGTTCCCCTAATTGTGCCAGTGTGTGTATATTATCTTTTCCACAAATAAATAATTTGTTTAAGCGTTTCCATTGTTATAGTCAAGATATTTCAAGATTTTTGTTTTCTTGACAACAAATCTTGGTATTGACATAAAATTTCATGTCTTGTCTTGAAAACTAAAATTTCTTCTTGTCTTGATCTTATCTTGAAATCAAGACAAGATCTTGAAATTTTCAAGAACTTGCCGACCCCTACTGAAAACTTAGTTGAACTGGCAATCCTGCAGCGGACGAAAAGTGATTTTTTGTAGAGGTCGATGAAAAAATACTTTTTGTATTCCTCTCGTAGCGGGATAGTTTGATAAAAGTGTGCTTTGTGTAGGTAATGAAACAATAGCATATGCGAGTACCAATAATTCGATGTGAAAGTTCTTTTCCAAAAATTTGTATGCATTTTGTAACTATTTTTTACAATTTTGATTTTTCTTTATTTTTCAACACCAAATATAATGAACTCATGTTTATAAATGCTATCATATAGAGTTTTTTAAAGTTGGTAAGAAATTCCCATACATATTGAAATACAAGATAGAAAAAAAAATCAATTTTATGATAATCAATAGTTTCGTATTTCTTATCTTTGAAATCGATCAAAAAATGACACGGAGTTATAATAATATATATAGGAATATCATAGCTTATATTGTGGCATTTTTTATAAAACACCTTATGTAATTATATTAGCAGACGGTAGAATAATAAAATTTGTTAGCAGAGTTCGTTATCTAATCTAATATTTAAATTGAGAGACTAACAATTTTACCGAATTCCAATTATCGTTATCAAAAATTAAAAAGTTATAATATTCTATTGGGTAGGTATATTCTATTGGGTAGGTATATTCTACCTAATTGACCTAATTTATAATTGGTAGGCAAGTATTAAATATTTGAATAATACAAACAAAAAATAATTAAAAAATCCATCACACTTATATTTATTAAATGAAAATTTAATACTCATGACCGGGACGTACCGAGGCCCGCGCTTTGGGTTATAATTAATTCCAGAGGGTATTTTGCGATTTCGGAAGAGGGGGCAGCAAATAAATCAATACCGGCCGAGCGAGCCCCCCTTACCGAGAACCTAAAAGCAAAGGGCGCAGTTTGCAGTAAGAGCGAGACGCGTTCGTAGTCACGTTGCTGTGGGACATTAAATATCAATTTAAAACAAGCAAAAATAATTTCATGGCGTGAATAACCAGCAAAATAGTCGTGTTTAATTTTAAACGTTCGAGACGACCTTCGAGAGAGTATGAAGTTGAACAAATCCGTTCGTTTGTTCGCGGACAAGCATTTGGAGAACATCGGCAATGTGTTTGGGGTTTTGTATAAGGACGAGTTGTTGACGGACTGCACCCTATACTGCAAAGAAGGGTCGATAAGGGCGCACAAAGTGATTTTGGCAGCATGTAGCCGGTACTTCAGGAAGGTTTTCATCGATCTCAAAGATGACAATGCCATCTTTATGTATGGAATTTCTTTGACACAGCTCAAATATTTGGTCGAACTCATTTATAAAGGCAGTATAGATGTTTCTTGTGACAGTTTCAATTCTGTCATCGATTTAGCCGAAGATTTACAGGTGGCTGGCGTTCTAGTCGAGGATGGTTCTGATACTGTGAGTATATTTTATTTCTTCGGTAGATATAACATTGATTTACCATTTCCCACAAAGCAAGGTCAGAGACGATACGATACAATGCGGGAAGCATTACAGTGTTGCCAAGATATATCGCAAGATATCATGATAAATGTTCGCGGGCCAAATTTTCGAATTTTTTCACAGGGGGTGATCAAATGAACTGTCAATGTGAAAAAAAATCGATTTTGAATGAAAAAAAAAAGAGGACGATTGCCGAAAAAGTTTATTGGAGATATACTTAGGTGTATTCTATGCTGAATTTCCTGCATCCCTTGTATACCTACATAGGTATTTAAAATAAATTGTAAGAATTCTTCTTTTTCTGTACGAGTTTTAGTTTTTTGGCCAAGGTGTGTGTATGAAAAAATTCTCGAAAAAGTTTGAAGTTTGTAATTTTGGGTGATTTATTTTTGGCACTTGGAAAACATCAAAATATGCAGCTTCGCACATACTTTACCTCTCGCTGTACCTATTGGAAAACCTTACTTTCAATTTCGATGCAAAAAAATAACAAACAAAAATCGAAAGGGAGAGAGAGAACAAGAGAAACACAAAATAAGCATGTGTCATTCGCCAGGGGCGGATCTACTAAGGGCTTTTTGGGCTGCAGTCCAAGGCCCTGTGGATACAAATAAGGGCCCCAGTCTTCATTGAAAACATTGGACAATGAATTGATAGTAGTTTAAAAAACTAAAAAAAAAACGCTTTCATAATAGATAGCCAAATTTTAAAAAAGTTGGGAATGTCGATAAATAGGTACGACGTGTCAGAAAATACTAGCACCTCCGTAATCAATATATTATGAAGGCATAGAAGGGACAACAACTTTATTTTTATGGAATTGCCACTTCGACGTGTAAATTGGAAAGTGGAATTGTCACACTTTGAACTGACAATTATTGTCCAAGCAAATGTAACTTTGAACTAGCAATTGCCCCAATTTTATTTTTTTTATAATTGCCACCGCAAAGTGACAATTACGAGGACAATTAATAAATAAAAATAAAGTTGTTGGTCCTTCTACGCCGTTCTACGCCTTCCTAGTATTTTCTATGTTGTGTATTTATCGAGGTACTTATCAAAACATTTCAATTATTTCAATATTTTCAACTTCTTGTTTAGTTTGGCCATCTATACAGGGTGTATCTGAATAACACCGAAAAAATTCAAGGTGTGATTCCTTGTGATATTCTAGCAAATAAAGTTCATATAAACATGTGTCCTAACTTGCTCCGTTTAACCTACATCAAACATAAACATACATACCAAGCTAATATATATTATAAGCGTGTTATAATAAAAACATGCGTTATAATTTATATGACATAGTATAAAACATAACATAACGGTCCGCCCGAGGGTCCGCCCCATTCGACGTCTAACTGAACTTTATTATGTTAATTTATATTTGACGCGAGGTTTGACGTCAGATATAATCATATATGATCAAGATATATGCAAGAAATTTGTTTCGGCTATTTTGTGAAGCATATCTCAAATCAAGTGGCATTGGCCTACCCCTCGACCTACCCTACTTCCGACTTCCTTACTATGCTAGATACAGCGACGAAATCGATAAGACGGCCACTGAGGCGGCCAGCCACATTGATGGTCTCTAAACTTTAGCCATTTTTCCTCTGAGTTGACCACACAAACCAGAGCAACAATAAGTTATCTATTTAGTCAATTTTCCTCGAAGTGTATTCCAAACCATGACGTAATAGTTAACTAACCAGAACCACACAAACCCGCTCACTGTGGTAGTTTACCTCGTAGTTTACGGAGTAGTTGAGGCCTCGGTTGAGGCTTTTGATCGGGCACTGGATTGGGCTCTTGTTGTGATCTGAGGTTATATAATCGGTAAGAAAAAATAACTATAATTACGGATTCATACGAAGTATTTTTCAATGAGCGATCTCATCACATTATTGATGAAATTAAATATTTGGTTCATTTGAACAGCTCGTTAGTGCTTGCTCCTCGGCTTGCTCTACCTGCTGAACTTGATTTTTTTCTATGACTATTTCTGTTTACATCATGCCATGAACAGAAACAACTATGGGAAAAAAATCAACTTATTAAGCAAGTTCAGCAATACAAACTAACAGGGCGAAGTACCTAGGTACCTATACGTTCCTATCTATGATATATTTTTGTTACAGATGATCATTTTCTCGCAATTTCCTATTCAATATAATAAATTACTATTAAAACCAAAGAATACACAAAAACAACAGATAAATTGACATCTGTCAAGCTACACAAGTAAACCGTGACGTCATAATAAAGTTACCGTGACGTCATTATGAAGTTAACCTGGTTTGACTGGTTCGGTTCGAGGAAAAATGACTTTTGACTATTATCTCGCTATTATGTGAAGCATGTCCCAAATCAAGCGACAAAACCGATAAGACGGCAACACTGGTTGCTAAACACGACGATGGTGGTGATGTTGCCAGATGTTGAAAAATAATTCCCTAGAAGGTAGACCAAAAAGTTTGGAGTTTACATTCTCGCAGTTCTTCGAAAACACATACCTACCTATAGGTAATTACGGAAGTGATCACTTTGTATCAAATTTAATATGAGAAATGCAGGAATATTTTTTTGAATCAATTCAATTCAAATGAACAAAAATGTCTCGAAAAGATCTGCACAAACTAAATACTATAACACAGAAAATATGAGAATCCTGTCAAACTCAAAAAGCATGCATGCACGAAATTTGGCACTGAGGTTTTTTGTAGAATAGATAGGTAGGCCAAAAAGTGAATTTCCGAAAAATTGTTGAAAAATGCTTCTTGTCGAAAACTCTTTGTTTCCAGAGCATTGAATTGTCACGTGGTTTGTCATAAGGTTGACCCGAGGGTTGACCCCTAAAAATTAATATTGGTCCGAAATTGGTCTTTGTCTGTCTAGTCTGAAAATTGGGTTTTCGCGAGGGTTTTCGTTTCAAAAGTATCTATTTTGTTGCCCACCCTTGAGGTATATCTCGATGTATATTAAAAAGGAATCTATAGGAATTTCGGGGTTTCCTGAGAATTATATATAGATATTTGGATTAGATATTAGTCGACATATTAGTATTATACCTCTAATGCGTTTATGAATACTTGAATCCGAGCTTGATGAAAACTTGAATCCAAGCTTGAATCACATTTTATGAAGAATAAAGAATTGCGAGAAGAATTGCAATAATTTGTGCTGGAATTATAAGGAGTTTTCTTCAGAATTATCCCAGGACTTCTCTATGAATTCAATGTACATGCATAACCAACCGGAGGCATAACCTCTTGAGTAGGCGCGTTTGATTTCAAAATTGAGAGGTATACAGGGTGTCCTAGAATAACGTTCGTATACTCCAAGAGCCGGGAGGTAATTCTGCAGATGAAAATGAGAAAACATGTTTCTACCAACATGTGTCCGAAATTGCCTCCTAGGGGCGCTAGAGCGCTTTGAAGGTTGGCCCCTTCTTCAATTATCTTTTATCTTTTGTTATCAATGATCCTAGAATCACGAAATTTGGTACCTACGGGTGATTCCGAGGGTGATTCGATATTATAAATCGTTTCGTGATGGAAAACATGATTTAATCTACAGGGAGGTGCAAAACTCGTAACGGATGCTATAAAAAGTACCCATGTTTCTTTGTTTCAAGATTCATCTCAATTATACTACCGAAATAATTCTTCTCGAGATTCTTCTAATACATGAAGAATGTATTTTTGTTAGAATGCCGTTAAACGAAAAGTTTCATTTTTCATTTTGATGTCCGAAAAAATCAACAATTTATTTGAACGTGTGCATATAGCCAGGAAAGTAGTTGTTTTCTGTTGAATAAACCACTCATGTGAAGTTGGCGCCGTTTTTTTCGAAAAACTCAATTTTTTTTTTAGTTCTGAGTAGATTTGATAGAGTTCTAGAGTTCCTGACTGAAATTTTGAATAGTTCCAGCAAATCGTAGGTATCATTGGAAAAAATAAATTTTGAGCGCTAACTTCACGCAGCGCCGTTTTTTTCGAGAAAATGAGTTCTGATATATTTTTTTGTTGTATTATAAAGAGTTCTGGAGTTCTACACCTATTTCATCAATAGTTCTGGTGAACTAAGGAAATTATCGAATAATTTAAGGAAATTAAATACGAAAATGTGTTTCTATAGCCAGCATTTCTTGGTGAAATACTATTCCGTTCTGTTTCGTATTGAAGAAAAAGCTATCGAGGAAAAAGGAGAAGGATCATTAGGAAATGTGAAATCTGAAAAAAACGAAGAAAAAAATCAGCTGTCATAAGGTGAAAAATTTATTCCAAAGAACAGGACAGTTCTGATGGGAGTTCTGAGTAGCGCTCGACGAGTTCTTTAAAATATTCGAATGGTGTTTCAGTGACAAATCGATACTTTTTCTTAAAAAAACTATTCTTAAAAGAACTATTCTGTTCCTGGGTACTGATTTTTTATCGAAAATATTAGTTTTTTGAGATGTGCACCTTATGACAGCTGATGAAAGAAAAAGTATCGATTTGTCACTGAAACACCATGAGAATATTTTGAAGAACTCGTCCAGCGCTACTCAGAACTTCCATCAGAAATATTCTGTTCCTGAGTACTGATTTTTTAACGAAAATGTTAGTTTTTTAAGATGTGCACATAATGACAGCTGTTGAAAGGAAAAGTATCGAATTGTCACTAAAACACCATTTGAATATTTTGAAGAACTCGTCGAGCGCTACTCAGAACTCCCATCAGAACTATTCTGTTCCTGAGTACTGATTTTTTATCGAAAATGTTAGTTTTTCAAGATGTGTACCTTATGACAGCTGATAAAAGAAAAAGTATCGATTTGTCACTAAAACGCCATTTGAATATTTTGAAGAACTCGTCGAGCGCTACTCAGAACTCCCATCAGAACTATTCTATTCTTAAGTAGCATTTTTTTATCGAAACTTAGTTTTTCAAGGTATGCTCCTTATGACAGCTGATAAAAGAAAAAGTATCGATTTGTCACTAAAACACAATGCGAATATTTTGAAGAAATCGTCGAGCGCTACTTAGATCTCCCATCAGAACTATCCTGTTCTTGAGTACAAATTTTTTATCGAAAATGTAAGTTTTTAAGATATGCACCTTATGACAGCTGATAAATGAAAAAGTATCAATTTGTCTCTGAAACACAATTAGAATAATTCGAAGAACTCGTCGAGCGCTTCTCAGAACTCCCATCAGAAATGTTCTGTTTTACGGAATGAATTTTTTATCGAAAATGCTAGTTTTTTGAGGTCAGCACCTTATGACAGCTGATGAATGAAGAAGTATCGATTGGTCACTAAAACAGAATGAGAATATTTTGAATTGAACTATTCTGTTCCTGAGTACTGATTTTTTATCGAAAATGTTAGTTTTTCAAGATGTGCACCTTATGACAGCTGATGAAAGAAAACGTATCGATTTGTCACTAAAACACCATTTGAATATTTTGGGGAACTCGTCGAGCGCTACTCAGAACTCCCATCAGAACTGTCCTGTACTTTGGAATAAATTTTTCACCTTATGACAGCTGATTTTTTTCTTCGTTTTTTTCAGATTTCACATTTCCTAATGATCCTTCTCCTTTTTCCTCGATAGCTTTTTCTTCAATACGAAACAGAACGGAATAGTATTTCACCAAGAAATGCTGGCTATAGAAACACATTTTCGTATTTAATTTCCTTAAATTATTCGATAATTTCCTTAGTTCACCAGAACTATTGATGAAATAGGTGTAGAACTCCAGAACTCTTTATAATACAACAAAAAAATAAATCAGAACTCATTTTCTCGAAAAAAACGGCGCTGCGTGAAGTTAGCGCTCAAAATTTATTTTTTCCAATGACACCTACGATTTGCTGGAACTATTCAAAATTTCAGTCAGGAACTCTAGAACTCTATCAAATCTACTCAGAACTAAAAAAAAAATTGAGTTTTCCGAAAAAAACGGCGCCAACTTCACATGAGTGCACCTCGGAGTGCACTAATAAAAAAATTTAGGGATCAAAATAAAATTTGAGGTTAGACCCCATTTTCCACCTGAAGTTCTACACTCTAGCAAATCTGACGTCACCTATGTTCAAATTTCCATGCGGTAGACATAATCACGCGGAGTTCAATCATGTAAATTATTTTGAAGTAGCGTAAGTACTTGATTTTATTTCTCGCATTTTGTTCAATTTTTGAGATGAAATTTCTCGTTAATTAAAAGAATGAAAAAAATCTGATATCATGGGAATATTCCTTAGACTGTATCATATTAATGTGCTGAATTGTTGTTGTTGTTGTTCTAAAATTGTTCTATCCGTCATTCGGTTGCCCCCTTACGAGCAACCCTCAGAAGTCTTCGAAAGTCTTGTGCGAGCAAGGAATGACGGGGGTCTTACCTTTTAACGTGTGATCCCAAACACTTTCTTAGGCCATCAGAAAAAGTCTGCGTTCGTGGGACTCGAACCCACGATCGATACCTCGACGTGAATCGATATTGAAGCATCGAAGCACTGAGGTACGCCGGCCTTATTCCAAAAACACCTTGTATGTCAATTTTTTATGTTCATAATTAAATCTGGGAATATTCCTTTTCAATACTTCCACACAATCAAGGAAATCAAACTGAACGATGGAAACTTGTTATTTTTATAGACCTCAATCGCAGATTCGTGATTATTTTTTCTCAATTCAGAATTTCTTTCCACGTCCTGTATGATGAATATCAATTTATCATACATAAACAAAAATTGAATTTGAAAATTTCATTCATTCAAGAATGGAATGAGTTTGCATCATTTTTGGAATACCCTTCGATAAATACACAGAATAAACGGTTAAGTACTTTTCTTCCGAATTTTCTTCAAGTTATTTTCAGTACCTAATTTCTTCAGTTGAGCGTGAGAGGTTGATTTCCTAATATTAATTCAATAACTATCGAAATCCCCAGATATCATTATTTTCCTCGTTATTTTCAGCAGATCTGGCAACGCAACCACATGCGATGTCGAGCGGGTGCGCATTTTTGCGTGAGCGGGTGATCATCTGATCTTCTGTGTAGTGCTATCAACTCAGCCATTTTATGGCTAGTTCTAGCCATTTTTGAACTCATCTATAAAAAAATTGCATCTAGCCATTTTTTCTAGCTATCTTCTATTCTGACTTTCTATGAAAATACATAATATATTTTCATATTCATGAAATTCACATAGATAGTTCATTATATTCACGATATAATCCATTTTAATTTCTAAGTCAAATTCAGACCACTATCTATTTCTATGGATTTTGTCTCGGATTTTGTATAACATGCTTCGTGCCATTTTGACGAATTGACAAACAAACAACAAAACATCACGTCATACGTGAGGTCATACGTCAATGTCAATACTACTTGAGTCTAGAGTAGAGATTGTATTCTATGGTCATATCGGGTCAAATCTTCTTTATGTATAAAAATGAATGTGTCCTTTATAGAATCGTAAACGGCTTGACCGATTTCTCTGAATCTTTTTTGTTGTGTTTGTTGTTGTCAGGAGAAGGTTCCTATGGGACAAAAAATTAAGAAATTCAAGATGGCGGATCCAATATGGCGGACGCATTTCGTAATTATAATCCAATTCCATTCAAAATTGGTATCTGGTTTTTTTTGCGGTCGGAAATTATGATTCTTTTGCCAAAACTGGAAAATTCAAGATGGCTGATCCAATATGGCGGACGTGTTTTGTAATTATGATCTGATTCTATTAAAAATTGGTATCTAGGGGTTATTGGGGTCGAAGATTAGATTCCTCCGTCATAATTAGAAAGTTCAAGATGGCGGATCCAATATGTCGAACGACTACGAACGAAAAACTAATGAAACACGCTTTCATAGATAGCCAAACAAAAAAGAAGTACTATTTATTCTCATAGTAATTTAGAAAACTAATGAGATAGATTACCGAACTGAAAGAAGTAGAAAATAAATAGTAGTTTGAGAAACTAAGCAAACACGCTTCCATGGTTAGTCAAACTAAGTTAAAAGTAGAAAATAAAATATTAAAAGTGTGTTGTTGAATATTTAACTGAAAAAATATTTTCTAGGACATAGCAAAATTAGCAAACAACATTTATTGCTAGGCAGCTATAATAAATAAAATGACTCGAAATAAATTCGATATTTGTGTATACTGTCTTTCCTTCAAATTTAGTAGTAGTTAGTATTAAATAAAAATTTATTTGTGTAACATATTAGAACCCTAATTTGAGGGATTGTTACACACAAAATGAAACTCGTCAGGATATAAATCCAAATCTATTTATTCATATTCCATGTCGACTGAGACGATGATAACGACTGGTTCCTCGGAGTTCATATACATTAGTTTTTGCAGTAAAGTAAAAAGAGATCGACGTGCTAGATATACAGTGGCTCAAATAAAATAAATTCCTATTATCTATTATGACATGGATGGTATATCCTGCATATGTCACAATTTGGAAGGTCATATATTCGTAGTTCATGGTCAGATTTTTTGTTCTTGCTAGAAAAATTTCAAAAAATGGTTGGATTTGCCAAAAAATGGCTATAAAAATGTTTGGCCTGCGGCGCGCTTTTATTTTTAGCCATAATTTAGCTATTTTTCAACATTCATCTATAGCCGCTTTTGGAATTGGCAGTTGGCAACTCCTGTGGCGGGTGTGTGAAGAATACGCTACTTCATTCAAAATATTTGTTTCTACAAACGTCAAATAATGACAAGGTTCGCGCATTTATGGCAAATTGCGAAGTGACACTTTTTTTCAGTTTCCTACGGTACCGTGTTACCTTGCACAAAACAATGCGCGAAGTAAAACAGTGCGCGAAGTACCTACTTCGCGCATTGTTATGAAAAATATATGAGATATTTATATTTCAACTTCATGGTCCTCAATCGAGCAAACATCCACGAAATCATTTATTTCTGGATATTCAATAATAACTGTTTTATCTCTTGGAGCGAACGAAAGGAAATTTTTATTATGTTCGTGGAACAACATGCGTACCTTGGGGGGATAGAGGGAGGCCTTTTGAGCATGTTCAACACTATTTTTTATATCAAGCTGAGCATATTTTTACTCTCGAACTATATTTTTTGACGTTTGTAGAAAAAATTTTGTTTGCAACTCGAGCGCGAAATACTTTGGTCATCTCGACTATTTTTCAGATCAGATCTCGATCACCAAAGTAGCATTTCGCACTCTAGATACAAAAATAACTATTTCTACAAACGTCAAAAAATGACAAGGTTCGCGCATTGATGACAAATTGCGAAGTGACACTTTTTTTCAGTTTCCTACGTTACCATGATGATACCTTGCACAAAACAATGCGCGCAGTAAAACAGTGCGCGAAGTATACCTACTTCGCGCATTGTTATTTAAAATATATGAGATATTTATATTTCAACTTTATGGTCCTCAATCGAGCAAACATCCACGATATCATTCATTTCTGAATGTTCAACAATAATCTTGTTTTATCTCTTGGAGCACACGAAAGGAAATTCCTATTATGTTCGTGGAACATCGTGCGTACCTAGGGAGGATAGGGTGAGGCCTTTTAAGCCAGTTCAACATTATTTTTTATATCAAGCTAAGTATATTTTTACTATAGAACTATATTTTTTGACGTTTGTAGAAAAAATGTTGTCTGCAACTCGAGCGCAAAATACTTACGTCATCTCGACTATTTTTTTGGCTACGCCTCGTTAAAAAAATCAGATCTCGATCACCAAATTAGCATTTTGTGCTCTAAATACAAAAATAACTATTAATCAATGCAGTGTTGCCGATTCTACAAGAAAGTATAGTAGCAACATTGATATTTCAAATGAAACACCCTGTATTTTATCGCATTTTTAGATTCTCCTTGAAGAGCTAATTTCATCAAATTTCATACTTCTATCCAAAATTATTACAGAGATATAATAGGGTGTTCAAAATCGAGATTTTTCAACTTTAGGATTTTTTTTGTGTCGAAACTATTCATTATCGGTCGAAACGGGTCACATGTCCCTATCTCAACTTTCGATTCACTATTTACTGATATTTAATCGGAATAGATACAGGGTGATTGGGTGATTCAAGATTCACAATTATGATCACTGATCACACGAACATTTCCGGAAGTAATTTGACCTCTAGTGAAAATATCTCATTGCCCGGACATTATGAATAATGATCGACGTCGAGTAGACAATTTGAGAATATTTTATTCATATTTACACGAGTATTTACAGTACTATTTTTAGGGAGGAGGGAAAATATCCGTCCTGCATAAAAAAGAAGACTTGCTTTTTTTAAACCATCTAAATGAACCTTCTTCCTAAGAAGACAGTACTCATTTCAGGAAGGATGGAAAATATCCCTCCTGCATAAAAAAGACACTTCTAACCTTACTCGGCATAAATGAACCTTCATTGAAAATGAATGTTGATTGGCCCGCGAGAATTACACAATACGCACGTTGCCAAATTGCTGTCACTTAATCAAAGTGCCCAGAAAATAATAGCAGTATTTATAATGACCGGGCAATGTTATATATTATCGTAGACAAATACAAAATTATTAAATTGCCAGATGGTGTTGGGTACTTTATGAACTGCTCGGGCATTATGAATAATGCCTGGAATTATCAAGTTGCCCGTAACATATATACTTCATTGAGGTTATCTCTTGTCAGTTTTTGAAAAATTTAGATTTTTTGGTATAGATCTTAGGCAGGTGTTGAAGCTGAAGCTGACTTAGAGATAACCTCATTACGCCTCATTATAAAGTAGTTTAGAAAAATAAAATACAGGGTGTTCCATTTAAAAAATATTAGTTCATGTAAAATTTTTTAGTTTACGATACCTTTGTGCATTTTTTAGTATTGGATTTTGAGTTCCCATAAAAAATACTTCACTTTTGTCCGAGCTTTTGTCCATTTGAATGTTTCTGTAAGACCAATATTATAACTGAAATAGCTATTGAGTAAAATATAAACATTCACCCGGTACATACACAGAGTGAGGACGTAAAAAGTCCTCCCCCCGTCCCCCGATCGGTTTTGGAGCGAAACAAGCTAGCGAAACATTTTACTCCACCCGACATTTTATTCATACAATCATTCTGAACCAATCAAATCACCAAACATGCCGACCAATAAATAATTTTTTTCATCCCCAATTACGTATGAATTATTTTATCTTCAGCTGAAGACTGAGTATTTGTCCTAACAAGCACTTTATCCCCTTCTTCGAATTCTATAATCTTGTTATCTAACCCGTTGTTGATTTCTTGACCACCGAGTTGACCACTATAGGCTATATATACCGAGGGCTGTATTATATACAGGGGTCGGCATAAGTCAGGCAACCAATTTGCATCAGGCAACCAATTTGCATTAAAATAAATAAATGCAGCGTCAAGATATATTTATTAAAAAAAATACAAAACGAGTTCGAAAATTGTTGTTGAAATTCGGTAAACATAGTGTCGTAATCCGCGTTCGTACGCAGATACGAGGTTACAAAAAAAATTCTTTCTTGAAGCGCAAACTTGTATCGGTTATTCATTTTGAAAACGTGTCTATTCGACGAGCACACAGACACAACTATCTGACGCACGAACATGCTCAGGGTCGATCTTTTTCTACAGCGTTGCCAGACTTATGAGCGTTGCCGGACATATGTTGAAATTTCGAGAGCGTTGCCTGACTTATGCCGATCCCTGTATATAACTAGGTGCTATGTTGATAATCAAGGTGTTTCCAGAGGTTGTTCTTTATCGGTCATTCACTCTTCAGTTACCAGAAGTGGTGAATACTGCTTTTCTATTGATATTTTTGCATTAAATTTCAGAAGAAGAATGGCTCTGGAAGAGATACAAGATACAAGGGCCAAAAACGAGTGGCAGTCGATTATTCATTGGAGCATAATAATGGTGGACCTTCGAAATCTATTAAAACAGATAAAGAAAGGCGACAGAGTTCCAGTTCAGACAAATCTTCCTACATGGATCAGCAGAAAGAATCAGGTAATAAAAATAATGAATTCGCTTTTACCCAACATTGAATTGCTAATATATTTTTTTCTGCAACCGACACAAAAGTCGTCCATTTTAATACCAAAATTAGCTCTTGAATTGACGTTTCTATTACTGACACAAACATATAATTATGTTGCTATAGGCAACACTTTTAGTTCCTAGAAGCAGAAGTAGTTGAACTTCAGCTCCCAGGAACAAAAAAGAATGTAATTACTAGGTCAACAAGAATAAATAACCTTGTTACGGTTGGTTATTCGGGTTGAAACGCATACCTGATTTGTTTCCGATTTCGGCATTTCATACCCATGAGGGAGATATAAATACACCATGTTACTGGTACTGGTACTGGTACTGGTGGGGGACGTTTCCACGTCAGCAACTAGTCCCCAATGGGACCTTTTTGCCAACCCCAAGTGTTTTTCAATGACTGATGTGGTTCGCTCAAGAGAGCTGGCTAACATCCTTTTCAGGCACCGCCCATCAGCTCTCTTTTCAGAGTTTTTCAGCTGTGTTTTGTAGGCTAGTAATGTACTCACTACCATATGCGCAGTGGCAGGCCTGCTAACTATCATCGTTAACCCCCGAGACCGAGGTCTACTTAAGCAGCTGGCCCGCTCTCACGCTCAGCTGGTAGTTTTCCACACCCACCTACATACACCGTCCTACTTCTTCTCTGATGCTCACAACCACATCATCATATCTTTCTGCGTGTTCTGTGTAGGCTTTGTTACTAACTCCATGCGCCACTTTAGGAGCAGCACTGTTAATTGGAACGCAACAGCGAATCGTGCAGGACTATCCCCAGCCGATGCTCCGAAACTTTACAATATTTAATTCGTAAATAAAATATTGAAAAAAGTTCCTTGCCCGTGCTGGAAATCGAACCCACGACCTTGCGGTCGTGAGACGGACGCTCTTCCACTGCGCCAATCCCGGCCCAATACACCATGTTAAGTATTCCACATACTTGACGATCTCTATTTCATTCGTATATTTTTGGGATGGATAACTTGTTTTTGAATAATCACGGCCAGCAATACTTTTTTGTCTCACACAACGATATTGTTTAACTTCATTTGTTTACCGAGCCAAACACAGTGGAGTATGGACTAGTATGGAGAGAAATGAGTAATCTCTATTATTATTGTTGATATGCTCACTAACCTAACATTTTCCACGTCTTTTTCCAATGCCTGGCACTGACGCGGTATTTGCTATTTGGGCTGACACCTGGTCTATACACAAATGGGTCACTCTGATTTATATAGAATCTACAATTCGAACATCCTTGAAAATTGAATATACCTGATCTGGAAGGTAGAATATTCTCACCACACGGATTATTTGTTGCTTTGCATACATATTGCACGGCACCCACGTTTCTGGTATAGTATTGAATTCGTGCCTGTGGTATCTGATGACATATGATGCATGTCAACACAAATTGTAACAAAGTAAAGTAGTCTGAGATCTTGCTTCTATATCTACTTACTCTTATTATTATAATAAGGGTATTATGATAATCTGTCAAGTGAGTCACATTAGATTGGTGGTTACTTCACATATGTATTTTAGTTAATTCTTTCGGTTGCAGAAAAAATAGCATGTTTCATTCGGATCAAAAGTGACTCTGTTTGACTCTCAAATTTTGCTTTCGCTAGGCTTTCCTAGACGCTCCGCCTCGCAAATGCAAAATTCGCTTGTCAAACAAAGTGTCACGTTTGATCCCAATTAAACAATCTATTATTTGTTGATTTTGTTTTAGAGATCGATAGCGACAATGACGCTCAACAGATAGAAGACCAACCTTCGGATATCATTGATATCGACAGCTTGAATGAAGATGATAAATTTGTTGGACATTCTGTAGGTGAGCAAGGCGGTCTGAGTAGTTGGGCGAAGAAAGAGAGGAAATTCAAATGTGATTTGTGCCCGGGCAGGTAAGTGCTAAGTGACATAACATTATGTTTGGAATGAAATCCTAGGGAAAAGTAATGAGATTTTGTGAAAATGTACTGGGATTGTTGTGTGTGTTAGGATTTTGAGTTGCAACAATTTGTTTCTTCGTCGACCTCTACAAAAAATCACATCTCACGTTCTGATTTCCGAACGAAAAACCGACTATTTCCAAAGGCGAGTACTTTTCGTCCACAAACAATAAGTTTTCGTCCGCTAACACTTTTTGTCCGCTGCAGGGTTGCCAGTTTTAATAAATTTTCAGCATTAACTCAACATTAACTTGACACTTATCATTAACTTAACGTTAACTTAACAATAATTCAACGCTGACTTAACTTCTACTTAACATTTTGGAAATTTCGCTCGTTGTCGACTGCTAACACGCAACCTTGTAACCAGTATTGAGTATTAAAATATGATAATTCAGTGTTATAATCATTTGATACATCATGTAGACCAAACAAAAACCACAAGAGCGTACGGGAATATTTCCACACTGCTTGTTCAACTTTCGCATTGCTATTGTGACATTATATGAGATACATTTTAATCAACAGCACAGTGCTTTCATATAGATGGTCGTAGGAAAGTGCCTATTCTTTAAAACCATACTTTATCTAGTATGCGCGTCCGTTTTGGGAAAATTTCGGCTGAATTGATCACAAAAATATAAAAAACAATTCCGCAAACGACAAGAAACACGAAATCGTCAATGAAGTTGTTATTCGAGAAGTTGAAAGAGAGAGAGAGCCAAAGAACCAAAGAACACTCAAACTTTTTTTCATTTGATACATTGTTTATACAAGCGTGCGTTATTCGCACGTGATTTGGTTGATTTTCCAGCAACATGGCGGGAAATTTTTTTCCACACTAGTGCGGGTAAAAAGATGATATGATATTATCGCATGGATGGTGATGGAATATGAAAGTTTAAGCTTGTTTGTTGCAGTATTGAGTATGTTTGTTCAGAATCATCCATCAAATTGCACTATTGTGAAAATTAAGAAATATTGGGAAATAAAAAAATCCCCTATAGACTTGGATTGATTTGATGTATTGTTGTCATGCCGATTAAACCACAAATTAGTTTGTAATTGTCGGAGTGACAGATACAGCGTTACCATCATTTTCGATTCAGTGAAATTGCTACAATTCGCGGTCGCCAAGGTCATTAGATGACGTTGGGATGACATGCAAATCTATAGGAGAACATCCTAACTCTTGGCATCTCGTCTTGGCATAGATTGAAACTTAAATATGTTTTTCTACTTCTGCTATGAAAAGTAGCGCATTTCTCATAGCTTCCTTAGTTTCAAAACCATGTATTGCCCATACCACAGATTAACAAACCTTTTTGTTAATCTGTGCTCATACTGTGAGAAATATTTTTTCTCACGGCACTTTGCCAACACCACATACATTATTTCCATGGAGAATCAACAAAAATCGTCCAAAACTTGGCTGCTGTTCAGCTTTGAATAGTTGTCACAACTGTCAGAAGAAGTTTTTTAAATTCTTTAGGGTACTTCTCATTAGTGTTTTTGATAGAAATCACATTTTCCATCAAATATTGTTCCAACATTTCATAATAAATAATATGATGATTACACCGAGATGTGACGATTTTGATATAATACACCGATAGAGACAGAGATAATGGAAAAAGCTGCGAAAGTTGTATTTGTTTCCGGAAATTTCAAGGAAAAGCTATGAATTGGCATACAGGTACGAAAAATTTATGAAATCTAAAAAATTACAGAAATAAAATCTTTTTCGGAAAGTGCACTTTTTTGAAATACTTTGAGGAACTAGGAAAGGCGTCTACTATTTGGTCACAATATTCAATGTGGCATAGTGCCACATAATAAAATGAATACCAATAAGTTACATTACCCGGATTCTTTGAAAGAGTGCAGTTGTAGAAAAAGTATAGTGTGCAACATGTGAGGAAAAGCTCTTTTCTCATTCGTGCGTTTGCATCACTCGCCCTTCAGGCTCGTGCCACAAACTTTCGCACTCGTGAGAAGAGTTTAACTTTTCCCACTTGTTGCACAATATACTATTTTCCACTTCTACTATGAAAAGTAGCGCATTTCTCATAGCTTTCTTAGTTTCAAAACCATGTATTGCCCATACTGTGAGAAATATTTTTCTCACGGCACTTTGCCAACACAACAAACATTTCCATGGAGAATCAACAAAAATCGACCAAAACTTGGCTGCTGTTCAGCTTTGAATAGTTGTCACAACTGTCAGAAAAAGGTTTTTAAATTCTTTAGGGTAGTTCTCATTAGTGTTTTTGATAAAAATCACATTTTCCATCAAATATTGTTCCAACAATTCATAATAAATAATATGATGTATATACCGAGATTTGACGATTTTGATATATACACCGCCAGAGACAGAGATAATGGAAAAAGCTGCGAAATTCGTATTTGTTTCCGGAAATTTCAAGGAAAAACTATGAATTGGCATATAGGTGCGAAAAATTTATGGAATCTAAAAAAAATACAGAAATAAAATCTTTTTCGGAAAGTGCACTTTTTTGAAATACTTTGAGAAACTAGGAAAGGCGTCTACTCTTTGGTCACAATATTCAATGTGGCATAGTGCCACATTATAAAATGAATACCAATAAGTTACATTACCCGGATTCTTTGAATGAATGCAGTTGTAGAGAGAGTATAGTGTGCAACATGTGTGTGATGTATATACCGAGATGTGACGATTTTGATATATACACCGCCAGAGACAGATAATGGAAAAAGCTGCGAAAGTTGTATTTGTTTCCGAAAATTTCAACGAAAAAACTATGAATTGGCATATAGGTACGAAAAATTTGTGGAATCTAAAAAATTACAGAAATAAAATCTTTTTCGGAAAGTGCACTTTTTTGAAATACTTTGAGAAACTAGGAAAGGCGTCTACTCTTTGGTCACAATATTCAATGTGGCATAGTGCCACATTATAAAATGAATACCAATAAGTTACATTACCCGGATTCTTTGAATGAGTGCAGTTGTAGAAAGAGTATAGTGTACAACATGTGGGGAGAAGCTCTTTTCTCACTCGTGCGTTTGCATCACTCGCCCTCCAGGCTCGTGGCACAAACTTTCGCACTCGTGAGAAAAGTTGAACTTTTCCCACTTGTTGCACAATATATTATTTTCCGTTGTGTTTGATGTCATCGCAACGTCATCTAATGACTTTGGCGACCACGATCATAAATGTTATCAAAAACTTCCAGCTACAGATGCGATACAGATGCGTTATTGCCAACGAAGTCTTAAGGGAGGTATGAGAAGCAATACACACGTTTCATATTTAATGAGAACACCAAATGAGATATTTTTGACCAATTTCCTAAAAATGTCTGAGACGTGCTGGCTTGGCGTTGTTCCGGTCAACGGCAGTAGGATGCGGGAAAGTATCAGTTTCCGCACTTGTTAGGAAAATCTTTCGTCAGTAGTGTTTTTTCATTAGAAAAAGAAATTCATGAGATAATTAAAAATATCTTGTGTTCTTACTGTTTTTATTTTTAACGTAACGAAAACACAATGTATTCCATTTTCCTTACCTTACTTTTTGAAAGTTTTCAACATTTTTTTGTGATACATAATATGTGAATTGAAAAAGTTATGGGGGGGAGGCAACGAACTTTTGGTACTCAATTTATATGTCTACAAGTTGACTCGCCTATTTTCTATTCGCGGTAGCTAAGGCCATCATCTAACGTTGCGATGACATAAAAACTAGGGAAAACATTATATCATCATGCTCGGAATGGACACATACATACCTCATTTCCCGAAAAGATCATCACCTTCGAAACCCTGGTTCAACAAAAACTGTTCTAGAACTGTTGCCTTGAAACAAACAGCTTACCATCGTTGGCGCAAAAACCCTAACCTCGCGACTAGAGCTGAATACGTTGATGCCAGGAATAACTGCAGCCAAACAATAGATGCTTCGAAAGAAACATACAATGCCAAGATGAGATCGAAACTCATAGATTGCCCCAATGGCTCCCGTTCGTTTTGGTCCTTGCTAAAGCGGTCGGAAGAAATTTCACTAATAGTTCATTTCCACCACTGTCCAAATCCGACGGCACATTAGCAACAACATCGCAGGAGAAAGCACATATTTTTGCAGAGCTGTTCGCAGCAAACTCTACTTTAGATTCTCAAGGAAAACTGCCGCCAGACATTCCACCCGTTGAGAGTCGAATGCCCGAAATCGTCTTCCGTCAACACACTATCAGACGAATTTTGCTTGGTCTCAAAACGAATAAGGCTAACGGTCCTGATGGAATTCCACCCATTATCCTCAGAAAATGTGCACCAGAACTAACACCGATTCTCTGCAAGTTGTTTACCATCTCGTACAGGTCGGGTATTTTTCCATCATGCTGGAAGACAGCTAGAGTCCAACCAATCCCCAAAAAAGGGAACAAGAACCTGCCCAACAACTACAGGCCCATTGCCCTGTTATCAGTAATCTCCAAAGTGATGGAGAAAGCCATCAATATTGAGCTCATCAAATATCTGGAGAGCTCAGGAATCATCAATGATAGACAATACGGCTTTCGCCACCGAAGATCTACTGGAGATCTACTTGCCTACGTCACCCATTTATGGCAATCTTCAATAGAAAAACACGGGGAATCTCTAGCTGTCGCGTTGGACATATCGAAAGCATTCGACCGTGTTTGGCACGAAGGACTCCTCCACAAACTACCATCATACGGCTTACCACCTCAGCTATGCCATCTCTTATCGAGTTTTCTTTCAGGCAGATCGCTTCACGTGGTGGTGGACGGTGTATCGTCTGATACCATTAGCATCAATTCCGGCGTTCCACAAGGATCAATTTTGGCACTAACATTATTCCTGCTTCATATCAATGATCTGTTGGGAGTAACAACTTGCCCCATCCACAGCTTTGCAGATGATAGTACCCTCCATACTGCGTTCTCTTCCAGAATTCCCATTTCTTCCCAGGAAACTAAGAACTCACGGCGCAGGCAGGTCAATGCAGTCAATGAAGATCTTGCTGAAATCACAGCCTGGGGAACAAACAACCTAGTTGAATTCAACGCCACCAAAACTCAAGCCTGCATTTTCTCTAGAAAGGCGGAACTCAGTATGCCCGATATTGTAATGTCTGGCTCCACCATCCCCACCAAGCCCACCATATCTATGCTCGGTATTTCCATCAGCAACACTCTTTCATGGGATAATCATGTCAGATCCATCGCAAAAACTGCTTCACAAAAACTCGGATTCTTGTTCCGTGCGAAAAGCTACTTTACACCTCAACAGCTTCTCATGATCTACAAAGCGCAGATACAGCCTGTTCTAGAATATTGTTCCCACATATGGGGTTCAGCACCAAAACATACGCTGATGCTCTTAGATTCCATCCAGAGAAGAGCCATTCGCCTGGTGGGTGACGCAACACTCACTCACTCTTTGACATCATTGGAACACCGTAGAAAGGTCGGCGACCTTTCACTTTTCTATCGATACTTCCACGGGAAATGTTCTTCGTAAATCTCTGCTATCATCCCTTCTCTAGCAATACCAGTCAGACGAACTAGACAAGCCCAGTCAGCACATCCTTCCGTTGTCAACCTCGAAAGATGTCGAACAGCACTTTATCAAGACTCCTTCATCCATAGAACGGCTAGGCTCTGGAATTCATTGCCTGTGGAAGTATTCCCAACAACATATAATCTCCAAAAGTTCAAAAAAAATTCCAATACCTACCTCCTGTCCCTATCCTCCTTAGGAACGCGCGATGTTCTTTGAACATTATAGGGATTCCCTTTCGTGCGCTCCAAGCGATAAAAAAAAAATTTGCATATCCGATGGACCAGTGTAAAACTCAACATGTGGATTAGAATACTTGTGCGAGCACCACATACGTTTCACACTGATCCATCGGATATTATCTTTCGACAAGGGCGAAATATTCACGGAAATATTGACGCTCTGCCACTAGCTTAGATCAGCTTGTTCCGCGGCACATTTGGATATTCGCAAAAGGGACATTTTTCCTTTTCATATGCTTTTTGTTTCAACTCGTTATCACATGACGGAAGTATCGCTGGAATAATACCAGCAAATAAATCGCTGTGCCGTGGATTTGGCTCAGAATGAGGGGTGGCACAGGTAGGTTTATGAAATCTACCAATCAATTGGCATCGGATGGCATTATTTTTATCTCGTTATCAAATCGCGAAATCGAGTGCAGATTTCCGCACAGGAAAGTGCGATTTTTCAATGGATAAACTACATTGGTTTTACATGCCTTCGGCACATATATCATTTCATACCATGCTCACCATGGGTATCTTTTTAACGGTGAGAGATACGAGGTCGGTTAAATGGCACCAAATGTGGAGTTTGTCAAGGCCAACTATAATGTGAAAAAATATTTTGATAATATCTATTCGTTTTTGTTTTATACGCATAAAACAGATTTTGATCATTTTCATGTCTCCTCCGTAACTTCTTTATTTATGAAAATATTCAAATAGGAATTTCCGAGGAATTTCACATTCTCATGGCAGTTTTTCAAAGTGATTTCGAAAAAAATATGAAATTTATACCAACTCTTCTAGAATTTGAGATATCAGCACCAACTTTAGTTTTTCAAAAGTAGGTCATAGCTCACTATGACTAAGTTACAAATAACTTTTTTTTCTCTTACAGATGATATGTCGCAGTAATAGTTTTGTGCTGATAACAACGGAGTTATCGTCATTTATACAAAAACAAAAAATTATTTGGAAACCGCCATCTTGAATTTATGAATTTTAACGAAAAAATCATGATCTCCGACCTCAAAAACCCCCACTCACCAATTTTGAATGGAATCGGACCAAATCTTGTCCGCCATCTTGGAGCAGCCATTTTTTTTAATTTCAACAAAAATTCCATAATGTATTGTCA
This sequence comes from Phaedon cochleariae, assembly GCA_918026855.4. Taxonomy (NCBI): domain Eukaryota; kingdom Metazoa; phylum Arthropoda; class Insecta; order Coleoptera; family Chrysomelidae; genus Phaedon; species Phaedon cochleariae. Next base: position 20,274,838 of record OU896707.1, read on the forward strand.
CCGAAATTATGAACACCTGCTGAATTTCAAGTTAATCGGAGTTATGGAATTTTTGTTGTCACTTAACCGACCTCGTATCTCTCACCGTAAAAAAGATACTCATGGTGAGCATGGTAAGTGGGACACACTGTTTATCGGCATTTCGGCCTTTTTTAATTGATATTATAACATTCATTATTAATTATTATTGTCTGAATTCTCTAAAATCTATATATTCTATAATATAATTTATAATTCTTTAACGTTCAATTTTAAATCATAGAAATAAAAACAAAAATTGCACTGGATTAACCGTAAATTCGGCGAAAAAGAATCGGCTGAATCCAGAAACAACCAAGACACTTATTTTTTACATGATAATTTGCCAAAACTACAATATTCATATGCCTATTTCATGTTATATCTACCATAATTTCTTAAGATTGCCTTATTTAAAATATTACTTTGAATTTAAATATAAAAAAAATGTTTTAAGCTGCTATGGTTGTCTTTATTTATACATCGGCCGATATAGCCGATATATATACTCACATCTATCGGCCGATACCGATAATCGGCCCTCGGCCGATATAGCCGATATATCGGCATCGGTATCGGTCGATCACTAATTTGCAGCCGGCTCTTAGACTATTAGGAATGTTTTCCCGTAGTTTTCATGTCATCACAACGTTAGATGATTATCTTGGCTACCGCGAATTCTATAAAGATATATACAGTGCTTTTGTAAAGTAGGTACTGACTTAATTCATTTTTAGGCAAACTATTCATTTCTGAGAACTCTCCTGAAACGAGTAGATTTTTAATCTCAATTTGCCACACCCATAAGGGAAAATCGAATATACAAAGTTATCCACATTTGAGTAATGACGTCCGAGACAATTTTTCTAAATGGAACACCCCATATATATTACCTACCGAATTCATGCTGGGCTCTTTATGGAAAGCTGATTTAAAAAATATATCATACATAGGGTTTGTATACAGTGCGTCCGTTGATTTCAGTGCTCTGGTGAAGTAGTGGATTCATTATTAAAAAATTTAATGAATAATTTTCAAAAAAAAAAACGCTCAAAGCCGTCAAATTTTAATTTCATCTGAGCATCTCTTCGAATTTAATTAATACTTACATAATGATTCGTCATCGTTATTTTTTTATGATAACCCCATTTTCCATTAACGGACGCACTGTATATTCAATATCACATGATTACCTATGTGTGATATATTTTTGTATCCAGTGTTTAATTTCGAAATATATGGTCGCGGGCGTCGTTACTCAAACGTGGATTAACCTGTATATTTTTTCCCGATTTTCCCTTATAAATGTGGTAAATTGATATTAAAAATCGCCTTGTTTCAGGTGATTCCTCAGAAGTAGATTGTTTGGCTAAGAATTATTTTATTTAGTACTTAACGGAAGCACTGTCTTCCTTGCCCCGCAGAAACCTATTTAGTATTGTTCTAAATGAAAAATTGTTTTTATTGTTCTCATTCGGTTGCCCTCTTATGAGCAACCGTCAGAAGTCTTCAAGAGACTTTCTCGAGCAAGGAATGACGGGGTCTTACCTTTTAACGTCTGATCCCAAATACTCTCTTAGGCTATCAGAAAAATTCCTGCTGTCGTAGTGGGAATCAAACCCACCTACCGGCAATCCAACGTGGATAGAACATTGACGCTTCAACCACGAGGCTACGCTGGCCACACGTGGTTGATTAACATTATAACAATAAGAATCTGATGTTGAAATATTCAATATACAAGACAGTTCTCAGGATATGAGGACAATAATTTCTTTGTTGTTTTTATCTTTCAGCTTCAAGCGTGCATCTCACTTGAGTCGACATCAGCTAGTCCATACTGGAGAAAGACCATTCGCTTGTGACAAATGCGATAAGGCATTTTCCCGACATGATAAGCTAAAACATCATATATTCAAATCTCATGAGATTGGTGCCCTGAATGAAGCCCTAGGTCCTGATTCATTATATGTGAGTAGACTTATTCTGAACTGTATTATGACACACATGGTAGTTCCCGGTTTCCAATATGACTTATAAACTGGTTTCCCAATGTTGAATCCAAGTTTTCGACTTTGGCACGCCTGTGACTGCCTCGCTATTTTTAATTTCTCAGCACGTTTGGAACGCCGTTGAAGAGAGAAATCCATGACATGGAAAATATACAGGATGTACTATTTGAAGTACCTAAGTATATTCTGAGCTGCTCTGCCGTCGTGTAACCCTCTGTACAATTGACAATATTTTCAAAGTGTATAGCTTGAAAACTGAAGAACTCTAATATTTCATGTTTCCTCTGAATTCAACAGTTCATGAGATACCTGACAAACGAGTTTTGATAATAAAAAGTTGTTTAACATATGTTTTTCTCTGAAAATGTTCATTGCTGATAATGAATTTTCGCACACGTGTCATTTGTCAGTTTGTCATATAACAAGGAAATCAAAATGGCACCTATACGATAACATGACAGTTTGTCATTATTATAGTACCTACGATTTGCAAGGTTATTTGAGTTCGTTCACCTTAAGTTCATTTACTTCACATTTGTCAAAAATTGAAGATCAAGATGGCGTCTCCAAAACGGCAGTCTAATATTTATCAAGACGAAATTATAATTCGAGAATAAATAGAAAAACTTGATATTGAAAGAGAAATATATAGGCACTCGACACAATTTACTCTGTCACCCCAGAGTTTAACTTTTTTCTCAAGAATGAACCAAAATAGATGATTGTATAATTTTGTATGGATCTGTTACAGACAGTTGATCGTGTTGATATTCTGACACCTGAAACCAACATGATCGAATCTCCCGATCCCATCACGCCACATGATGATGATGATCCTGATATAACAGCTACATCTGATCCGAATTGGGATACAACACCAACTCAAAAGAAGCAAAGAGGAAGACCAAGAAAACATCCAGGTGAATATAATGGGTCTTTCACATATACAGGGTTTCTATAAATGATCATAACATCGTAGTGGTCGTTGAAATAGTACCGCTTTCTGCTTCAGAGACCCTGTATAAAAATACGCATGAAGAGGAAACTTCCTTGTGTGATTGAAATTCAAACTGTAAAAATAGGTTGGGTCGACACTTGGTCACTGAAGTTATCTTAGGTATCTTAAGTAATGACATTTTTATATTGACTTCTAATGGAATGTGCATCCCTAAATCGCAAAGAAACTTCAGATTATTATGATTTTCCGTTGACTTTGTATAAACAAGTTTGATGAATGTACACAAAATTGATCCTTATAATGACTCCTATATTGATGATCAGTTTCTTAAATGATGAATGATCATGTTATAGAGAGTATAGGTAACTGGATATCAACGGAGATTTACACTTAACTGGTATCGTGTTTGAATGGTATTGTGTTTTTTCGAAACGTTACTGGTATCATGGGGAATTTTAACACCCAATTTTTTGTTAGGTGACATATACAATAAAAAACTCATGACTTCAAAAATGTTGGTATTTTGTGAAAATATCTGCTCATGAAAACTATGAGCCTTAAAAAAACTCGATTCAAATTTGAATCAACAGAAAAAGATATATCTGGTATGAGTATTAGAAGAGAGCAAAGTGAAAATCTATATTCTTTGGAGGCTGCAAATAGCAATTTAGGAGCAGATAGGTATCCAATCTCTCCCGCGTGTGAAGTTTGATTAAACACACATGGGAGGAAATTAACCTTTGCTCGCAAGATAAATATATATGATTTTATCCACGAACGTATGCAGGGTGGGGCATTAGTTCGTCGGAGCTCGATTTCTAGTTATGGACCTTGTTGTTTCATTCACATTAGTTTTTGAATCAAGTTTCTAGCTATCATAGAACTCGAGCAATCGAGCTCCGACTCACTGATGTCCCACCCTGTATATTTGAGAGCGTCGTTCTTAAAATTGGGCTTTAAGCGGTCATATCTCGAGTCTTGATCCAAATCAATTTGTTACATAATCTAAGGTTTCTCTTAAGTTTCGATAGAGTAATTAGATCATTGGATGGAGACACTGATTAGGTACTTGGGTAGCACACAGATCCATCACAGATCTTATAGTATATCTCTATGAAAGAAGCAATAAAGGCAATTTATCTTACCTTCCACGGGAGGTAATTTTTTTACTTCCCGTGGAAGTAAATTGACAGGTTTGTGTCCTTAAATAAGGAAACAAACGCCTACTTTCGATGCAGTGGGTAGTTGAAATCATTTGAAATATTGGAAAGTAGTCGCTATTGCAGGCTTGTTCTGCAGAGCTCACTTTTAATATTGGATAAAAAAATATTCGATTGATAGTAAAAAAACTGACAGGAGTATAATTTGCACATCCACTCTTTGATTTCAAAATTGTTTTGCAAAGAAATTCACTACGATTTCCTAGATATCACGAACTTAGAATAATACCTGAAACAACAAAGCACCAAGTGAATTGAGAGTATATTTTCGCAAAATTATCACTAGTGGGGTGCCGAAACACCCCACGATACCAGTTAAGGATTAACGTTAACGTTTTTAGAAATATTATGATCCCTCTTTCAATACAAAACAGGAATTATTCTCATTTTTCTGTGACAAGTTAACTCTCATGGCTACTGTGTGGTGGATAAGAGGCCCTTTCGGAAACCTACTCGGGTTGACTTGATCCTCAACCTGCACGTTCGTTTACCGAACCCGATTCGCATACCCGTGTTTGTAAACTTCGGTGTTGCCTACTCAATCACTAACTCAGGTTGGTCTATAGTGACCCTACTCGACAGCAGGGTCATCAAATAAGAAAATGTGGTTGTCATTTTATTCCTTTTATTTTATTTTGGTTTTATTTTGTGTGTTATTCGATCTACGAACTAATTAAATGAAATGAATGAAAGTAAAATTGCAATTTCTACACAATAGCAATTTTCGACAATTGTTCTGATGACGATAAATGATGAGATGTAGGAGGAGATATTACAATTGATGTTGTCTTCTGGTGAAATGAATTGATACTCTCTTAAACGAAGACGAGTGTTTTCAGATCCAACCCTGAGTGATCCAGCATGAGATTCAAGCCCATGGCACTTTTACCTGGCCTATTCTGATTACTTGATTACTTCAATCACAGAGATAAAAAATATACAAAGAAAAATGGGTTGTCATATCAAATTAGAATAAATGGGGATAAGGGAATTGATGTTGGATGTGAGATTTATCCAGATTCAACCTAAACTCAAATTATTCTGGAATCACAGTTCTACCTGAAAAACAACAATTATTCCTATGCAGACGTTGTTGTGTGAGTAACAGTTTCAGTGGAAAATATACTGCTTTCTTCCGTTTGAGTAATTTAAATTTATTTACTTTCTGAATAGGAAATGAAATTCCAGCAACAGTTCTGAAAAGGAACGATTCCTCAAACGAAATCGGTTTAAAATTCTGCCTCTTCAACGTTCAGAGACTGGTTGTCTCCTAACTGAAGAAATCAAACCAATATCTTTCTGAAACATATCAATAAGATTTAATATAAAACTATTTCTTGGAAGTAAAAACATTTTTTTATCTCTTGGAGCGCACGAAAGGGAATCCCTATAGTGAGAATTGTACAGCAAACCAGAGGGAATAATTCAATTATGATCTTCAACTGACTGTATTATATTAATATCTTTTGACAGACTATTAATAATTTCAAACTATAACTTTTTCATAGGTCATCACACCGATGACCATATACAGGGTGTTGAGCTGTGAAATTGGAGCGATAAATGCAATAGGGTTATTGCACCAATACATTTGTTCGAATTTGTGGACTGTATTTAATGACACATTGAGACGAAATCATATACATCGGTTTGCACACAACTATATAACTTTCTGTAATTGATCACAGCTTCCTTCACTCCAGTTATCGGCGCCGAAATTCCAATTTCACTTTCCTTAGACAAGTACCAGGAATCGGAGTTTCCTTAACCACTGGGAAGGGTTGCGGAGCAATATCACACACATACACTAAGTGATCGATCATCGTTATTATGTTAATCGACTATTGAGAGCCAAGAAACAAGAGTAAAGCTTATATCTCTCTATTAACAGGTCCGAAATGTTACCTGTTCAAGCGGTAGTAGTCCATATTCCGCACATCTTGAAAAATGTCGAACTTCACTACCAAAATTCTTTCATCTATAGAACGGCGAAGCTTCGCAATTCTTTGCCAATGGAAGTATTCCCAAGAACTTACAACCTCCAAAAGTTAAAAAAAAATCCAACACCTACCTCCTCTCCCTATCCTCCACGATGTTTCACGAACGTTATAGGAATTTCCTTCCGTGCACTTCAAGAGATGAAAAAAATAGTCCGTGTATCATTTAGGGTACCCCCGGCCTGTGGCAAGCACTACGTGGTGTACCCATCATAAGTGATACAGCTGGCAGTGAATGTGTGAACGTCCGGAAACATTGCCTTCCAGTGCTTCTAACCTCGCTGAAAACGAGTGTTTGGGTTCGACTATCAACCTCAGATCAATGATGTATAAAAGTTTCAGAACAAACTTTGCAATATCGCCAAAACCTTTTTTTTTCTGACGAAAATATATCATTTCGTTTCGTTTTCAATGTTCTATTACCCACTTCATTTATCGCCCCAATTTCGGAAACACTCTGTTCAATAATATACACACCCTATACTAGTTTCTTGATAGCTCAATAGTAATGGGCGTGTACACCTTAGTAGAACTTTCAACTCAAACCACGTTTATAATGATCCTTTTATACATACATAATGATTGACGACATTCGATCGAAAAATTAACTGGAATGTTTTATTTACCTTCTGAAAACGGGCCCTCTTATGACGTAGAAACCTCATCTCGCCATAGTTAAAAGAAAATACCAAACGCCACTGATATATTAATTCTTTCAACTGTGATTTCGCGCTAATTCACTCTGTCAGAAATCATGTATCATTCATCTCTGTCTGGAATGGTCTTGTTTCAGTATTAGGGTTTTGACGTCACATCATCGCCTCGTTTTCAGAGGTCCGAAAAATCGGGGATTTCAATATTTTTTTATAAAACGTAAGGAGCTCACAGCAAGAAACGGTTTGCGGTGGTGAGCTAGTTAGGGTGAGTTCTATCGAATTATGAAATAAAATTTTTTTTTCTACGACTGCTATGAAAAGTAGCGTAATTCTCATGGCTTACTCAATTTCAAAACCACGAATTGCTCATACCTGTGAGAAATATTATTTCTCACAGCACTTTGCCAACACCACGCATAGTAGGTAGGTACCTTTTATATGGAGAATCAACTAAAATCGACAAAAACTTAGTTGGCCGCTGTTGTCACGAACAACTGTCAACAGAATTTATTTCAATTTTTGAGGTAGTTATCAATCGTGTTTCGATAAAAAATCGCAATTTCATTGAATATTAGTAAGACATAATATACATATTTGTACCAGTGATAGGTAAATAATATGGAAACTTATGAAAGCAGTGACGATTTTGACAATACTCCACCAGAAATATTGGAACAAGCGGCAAAAGTAACATTAGATTTGTTGCCGGAAATTTCCCGAAAGAAGTATGAATTGGCATATGGGAAATTCATGGAATGGAGAAGAAATACGAAAATAAAATCGTTTTCGGAAAGTGTACTTTTGGTATACTTCGAAGAAATGTCGAAAACTTTGAAGGCGTCAACACTTTGGTCACAATATTCGATGTTGAAAAGTACCATCAGTATTAAACATAACATTGATATATCCACGTATCAAAAATTACGTGCATTTTTGAAAAGAAAGTCTGACAATTACTTCCCAAAGAAATCAAACATATTAACAGCCGACCAATTGCAGAGATTTTTAAAAGAAGCTCCAAACAAGGAATATCTACTAATAAAGGTGGGTTTATTATTTAAATTGAACTATTTTTCGAATTTCTTCCGCTTTTTTCCTCGAATTAACAGCTTTTTATAGTTAGGGGGTGTATTCAGTAGGTAAAAATAATTAGATAATCTTCAAAAAGTCAATTTCATATTGTGGAAGATGAGTATATGCCTATGAATAAATATTTTAATAACTACTCCGTGGTGTAGTGGTAGTGCTTCCGCTTAGGATACTAGCGGCCCGGGGTTCAATACCCGGCCAGGGATGATATATTTTTTTAATTATATAAATGATTTTACATCCTGATATTTTTATTTGTAGGTTGCAGTGGCTATTGGCGTAGCAGGGGCATGTCGTAGAGATGGACTGTGGAAATTAAAAGTCGATGATTTAGAGGATCTAAATTCGGCTTTGTTGGTGAAATTAGATAACACCAAAACAAAGAAGCCAAGAACTTTCACTGTAACGGGGGAATTTTATAATATATATAAAAAATATGCCGCTCTTCGACCGAATGATTTGGCAGAAAAACGTTTCTTCTTGAATTACCAGAACGGAAAATGTACTAGACAAGTAGTCGGCATCAACAAATTTGGTAGTATGGCAAAGAGAATTGCAATTTTTTTAAAATTGGAAAATCCCCATTTATATACAGGACACTGCTTCAGACGTTCTTCGGCAACAATTTTAGTAAATGCAGGAGGTGACATATTAACCTTAAAGCGCCATGGAGGATGGCAATCCAGTACCGTGGCAGAAGGATACGTCGGAGACTCTATTAAAAATAAAATGGACGTTGCAAATAAAATCGTCGACTCTATTGAAAAACCAGTAGAACTATTCACTGAAATGGAGACAGAAAATGCACCACTGTACATAAATAATCAACCTTCAACTTCTACTTCTACAATTAATATAACAGAAAATTTACTCAAAAACAATGACTTTCCTGGTTTGACCATACAAAATTGTAAGAATTTCACAATTAACTATAATTTCAAATGAATAATTCAACTGTTAAGAGGTAGGAAACTTGTTATTATGTTATGTTATTTTAGTTCTGCTATAACCCATAAAAAATAAAAATTGAGTTACATTGTTCTTTGAATATGTGCAGTCGTAGAAAAAGTATAGTGTGCAACATGTGGGGAAAAGTACTTTCCTCACTCGTGAGAAAAGTTGAACTTTTCCCACTTGTTGCACAATATACTATTGTGATACAAGCCCATTAAACCTTGGGAGATACCACCTGTGAGATTTTCTATCTGATAAACTAACCGCACTTCAAGCAAATACTACTTCCATAACGTTTGTGATAACTTTTTTTTTCAGTTCCTCAACCTGGTAAACGGCCAAGAGGACGACCTAGGATCAATCCCATTCGTAAGTTACATTTGAATTGTGGTATTCTAGTTTATTTTCAGTAATGTAGTTGGGGTTTCTGAAATACTAAGTATCGAGTTTGTAGATATATTATGAGTTTCACCTTCTGCATATTTTATTCGATTATTTACATAGAAATGAGCTCTTTGTGGGGTCGAAAGGGCAGTTATTATTATTTTTTATGTGAATAAAAGATACCTACCACAATGTTTTTATCACTTGTAGCGATACCTTCATTGGTCAAACGTCCAAGAGGTAGGCCAAGGCTCAATCCTATTGGTAAGTCTCAATTAGTCATAAAGTTGTTATGGAACTGCAATTTCGTGACCATCAAACATATTTGGGCTTCTGGAGTTTCCTAATAAGATAATGGGTTCGGTTTTCTGCTCAGTTTTAATCGATTTCCATTAATTAATCTTCCATAAGAAAATATCTTGCTTATTGCATGTTATACGTTATTGGAAACATAATATATCGCCATATAATCCTTAGGTAGCTAAGTAATACAGGGTTTCGTTTCTGTAAGTAATTGTAACATCGTAGTGGCCCTTGAAATATTTTCCGACATGCTGCCTTCCACTTTTAGTTTTCTAAGTAAATACAGTATGATGCAAATGTATGGAATGAATACATTATTTCAAACTCAGGCGAGATTCGAAAAAGAAATCAAAAACACGTAAGTTATTTGAACCTTTTATCACTTGTCACGCAGTCATTCTGTCATGTATTCTGCCATTTCATCCTGTCATGTAATTCTGCACTTTCTGATGTTTTACCTATTCTTTGCTTTTGGCTGTTGTCAAATGGCCACCAGTGATGATGAAAGATGAAACTCTTGTTGAGTGAATTTTGATTCATAATTTCAAATTTTCAATTCCTGCTTGTACTTTCGGCTATTTTGTCGATTAAAAGAACAATATACTCAATTAACTGCCTGATTTTCCGGTTTTTGACCTAGCTTTTAGTTAAGCTTATTAGCCACATGTCTTCTTAGGTAACTTTTTTCCTTAATATACTCAGTTCCAAAAAAAGTGACGCACTTGATATTTGACCTATCTTCTTAAAAAAAAAAAACGAAAAAATAGTAGGCCGATTTTTATTTTTATTTGTTGGTAGGTAATGCATTTGTCTTAAAAAAATAAAGAGGTGAAAATTTTTCCAAAGCCTCCTTGATGGTGGTGGAATAACTCGAACCATGATTTATTCTCAATTTTTGACTCACCCTGTGTGTTAATTGAGTAATGGTATACAAAGTGCTTGCACCCTATACGAAAGAGGCTTCTTTTGCGAGCATTTTGTTTTTTTATTCATTGATCTATCTCTAAAATTTTCCGAATTACAGCTGTTTTGCTGATACCTTACGCTTATCCCAAAAATTGAATTTATTGAAGGATCAGAGTACTCAAAATTGGTTGGGTGGTAGGATCATATTGTCTTTAGAAAAACAAATGCCGTTGCCATAGCAACTAATTTGTTGTATGCCTCCATATTTGACCATTTGTCGTTGTGTCATTGATTAAGTGTCTTGTTTTATTGACTAAAATAACATAAAATGCCTCAAATGAATCCTGAACAAGTAGCAAGGTTAGTTGCGTTAGTAAACGATGGGCGTAGTAAACGTTACGCCGTTCGTGCAGTGGGAGTTCATGAAGCAACTGCTCGTAGAGCAATCCGCAAGTACGAAAAAACAGGAACCACTGCTCGGAGGGTCGGTTCTGGTCGCCCCCGAAAAACTTCTCCAAGAGATGATCGCTTCTTGAGATTGCGGATTTTACGGAATCGATCAAATACTGCGGTAAATGTTCAGCATGATCTTCGCCAAATTCGTGATGTTGCAGTAAGTAAACAGACGGTATGTAGACGTCTAAAAGAAGTTAATTTAAAAGTTAGGAGAGCTGCAAAAGATCCCAAATTATTGCCCGAACATCGTGCTGCTAGAAGAGATTTTGTTGAAAATTATGGACAGTGGAATATTCCTGAATGGTCGAATGTCTTGTTTACGGATGAGTCAAGGTTTTGCCTTAACATGGTGGATGGAAGAAAAAGAGTGTGGAGAAAAACTGGTGAACGGTTTAATCAAAATTTGATAACAGAATGCGAAAGTTTTAATGGTGGGCCCGTTATGGTGTGGGGAGGGATTTCAATGAATGGAAAGACACCCCTTCATGTTTTTCCGGCGAGGAAGTCGATGAATGCCCAAATTTAAATTGACATTTTAGAGCAGTATGTCTTACCTTATGCAGAGTTAGTGGGCAATAATTTTATATTGATGCAGGATAATGCCCGACCACACACCGCAGCAATAGTGCGAAACTTCTCAGAAGGTACTGTTATTACCACATTACAATGGCCTGCAAGAAGCCCCGATATGAATCCTATAGAACATTTGTGGGATGAATTAGGGACAAGGGTACGTTCTCGCGAGAGGTCTCCGGAAAGTCTCGCAGAATGGGATCGTATACGAATGGAAACGATAAGCAACTTAATTTCCAGTATGCCTCGTATATTAGAAGTTCTTTGAGTTGCTAGAGGAGGCAATACTCGGCATTAAGCAGTCATCCCAATTTATAATTTTGTGTTTAATAAAAATGTTTTTTTGAAATTATTGGTATTGAGATAAATCAATGAATAAAAAAACAAAATGCTCGCAAAAGAAGACTCTTTCGTATAGGGTGTAAGCACTTTCTATGCCATTACTCATTTAACACACAGGGTGAGTCAAAAATTAAGAATAAATCATGGTTCGAGTTATTCCACCACCATCAAGGAGGCTTTGAAAAAATTTTCACCTCTTTATTTTTTTTAAAAGACAAATGCATTACCTACCAACAAATAAAATAAAAATAAAAATTGGCCTACTATTTTTTTTTTTAAGAAGATAGGTCAAATATCAAGTGCGTCACTTTTTTTGGAACTGAGTGTAATTCATTGTCTATTTGTACTTTCCTAATCTTTACAGGTATTTTATGTGTCTGAAGATGGCCGTTGAGCCGAAACTAGTCACAAACTTGATTTGTTGATATAATTTTTGTGGTCGACCGACTGTGTTATACTGTTTATTCTTTGAAAAAATGTTGGACCACTTTGAGAAGGATGGATGGTTTCCATGACTTAATAATTTATGTAATGTACTAAGTCGCCAATGGTCACCGAGAACGGACGCTTGCTGAGGTGGAAAACTTAACCGTCAATAAAATCCTAGGTTTCATCAGAAGCCTGAGGTTATATCGTCACTACATCGTCGTTTGGCACCCTCCAGGGTACTGTCATCATCTATCTGGTGGTATATGAGAGAAACTGTTTTTTTTTCTCTGAAGAAGACAATTTTTTTCAAAATACGCATGGTCTATTTTCAACTTGCTCTAGCTCATCAGTTAGTTCTACATTCATGAGCAAGAAAAATTATATATTGAAAATTTCACCTTCTCCAACTTTCCATGGAATGGTAGGTATTTTTGCTAAAATGTACAGTTTCTGAGTTACGGAACAAAAACTGAAAGAGTGCGAGAATTTCGCTACGAATATCTCGGAACGCTCCAGAGAAATTTGTTTACAATTTCAGATTCAAATTCAGCACCCCCAAAAACATATAAAACCGTAGAGAAATCGACTACTTGCATTTTTCCCACGTGCAAACTATTGGACTAATAGGTAATCGACGATTTTTTTAAATACATTAATGTATACAAGGTGAACCAAAACTGTTTATTTATTGTAATACACTGGAATGTTCAAATTGATGAACTTTAGTAATGATGCAATGTTGAAGCTGCGCAGAAGATTCTTCTAGAACGTTTTCGAGAAGTGCAGGAGTAATTTCTGCATTATTCGTATCAATGTGTTGCTTCATAATATATTTTATTATCTCCACAGCAAATATGAATTGAAATTTCGATTACCTAGTTTGGTTTTTGTTGATCACATTGCTTAAATATGAGCAAACTTGAATGTTTTTATGAAATTATGAAAATAATATCAAACAATTCAATGATAACTCCTTCATGACTAATTTCAACTTACGAGTTCATAACTTTCTCAATTAGTGTTTTTTTTTGAGTAGACGATGTATAATTTCCAGTAGTGGACAGTACAAAATCAGTTCAACAAAGGAGCATTCATTGTAATTTCAATCTTCTAATACCACATTTTGATTGAACCTGTAGATATACCTACTGTCTGTAGGTTAATCGAGGAAGTGGTATATTCATTATCCCAGATTTTTTGGAATTTTTGAATAAACGATCAGTAGACCTTTCAAATGAGGCGACACATGACCCCTGTTTTCATTTGAAAAAATCTTACATTGCGTAATTACTCCAACACCGGTGACCTAACATATCTCATATGAATATGATAAGGTGAGGCTTCAAAAATTATAACCCACGAATTTTTGGATTTTTTTTCAAAAGTCGCTCAGTTCTGAAATAAAGAACTCTTTTATACATTTGCATTATACTGTATAATACACTCTTATTTCAAATCTGACTATCATTACTGTCTCTTAGCTCAAAGCAGGAAGCAAAAAATGAAAAAATATATCAGAACAGTGAATTTGAATCATAGTATTTTATGGTAACATGTAGTATGTACAGTCGTCTTCAGAGATCATGTCGCGGTTGGACGGTGTCAGCGCTCTTATAGCAGTAATTATTGAGAATAATAGCATCGTCCATGTGCGACATTTTTCTGAAGATGACTGTACAGGATTCGGCACAATGATTTTATCATTTTCAAAACGCTAAAAACGCTGAACATTTACTAGAATCAACCGTACATATTCAGTAGTCATTAGTTATCGCCGAGGAAGTTTCAGGTAGTCAAGGCAGCTTTAACTGAATGGGGTTGTCGACCACTTACGCTAGCTAAGTACATGAGTCGTATCTTATACAGCGTGGGTCACAGTCGATAGTACTTCAGATGTTTATGGAGAACGGGACATAGGATCAATCTGAAAATTTGGTTACTCAAGTAGCTGCTCTTGGTCTATCGATCTGAAATATTTCCAGCAATGCAGCGTTGTTGGTTATACCAGAAAGTAGTAGCAACTTTGATATTTCAAATGGAACACCCTGTATTTCATTGCATTTTAAGATTCTCTCTGAAGAACTGATCTCATCCTGTGGTATCACACTTTGGGTCCAGCGGAAATAATTACAGATATATAGTGTTCAAAACCTAGATTCTTCAACTACAGTTTTTTTTTGTTTCTCAATTTTGAACCGCCATGTATTTGTTCCAAATAAATATCAGTAGATAGTGAATCATAAGTTGAGATAGGGATATGAAAGCCATTTTGACCGATAAGGAAGTTTCCACACCAAAAAATCGTAAAGTTGAAAATCTAATTTTTTACAAACATTTGTAGCCATTTTAATATATCAATATCATTTTGTTGAACTCATTATACATATAATACATAGATTTTAAATATAATGTCAGTGTCCTCTTCGAATAAGTTATCGTAGTTGATGTAGATATTTTAATACAAATTTGAGTTAGAAGCGAGTATACAGGGTGATCCACAGTGGATGGCCTATTAGAAGTATCTGGAGAACGAAAAGACAGAACATTCTGAAAATTGGGATGCTCTGATAATTGAAAATTTTCTATCCGTCTACAATATTTTCATCGATACAGTGTTGCCACTTTCATTCGAAACAACTAGCTACTTTGTTATTTCAAATGGAACACCCTGTATTTTATTGCATTTTCAGATTCTTCCCGAAGGGCTGATTTCATCAATGCATCACACTAGGGGTCTAGCAGGAATGATTACAGAGATATAGGGTGTTCAAAATCGAGATTTTTCAATTTTTGAATTATTTTGTGTCGAAACTATTCATTATTGATCAAAACGGCTTAAATGTCCCTATCTCAACTTATGATTCACTATCTACTGGAATTTAATCGGAAAAAATACAGGGTGCTTCAAGATTCAAAATGCTGATCACCCTGTATCTGTTCCAATTAAATGTCAGTAGATAGTGAATCGAAAGTCAAGATGGGGACATGTAAGCCGTTTTGATCGATAATGAATAGTTTCGACACAAATAATTCCTAAAATTGAAAAATCTCGATTTTGAACACCCTATATCGCTGTAATCATTCCTGCTAGACCCCAAGTGTGATACATTGATGAAATCAGCTCTTCAGGACGAATCTTGAAATGCAATTAAATAAAGAGTGTTCCATTAGAAATAACAAAGTTGCCAGTTATTGCTTCTAATAAAAGTGGCAACACTGTATCGATGCAAATATTTTAGACGGATAGAGAATGTTCAATTATTAAAGAATCCCAATTTTCAAAATGTTCTGTCTTTTCGTTCTCCAGATACTTCTAATATGCCATCCACCGTGGATCACCCTGTAGGTGTAATGGTCGTAATACTGCAGCATGTGATATTAAAATTTTACAGTATGGGTGATTATGTGTGAGTGTACTCTTACTTGCCGCGTTATTAATGCATTTTATAGTTGCTATCAATGTTGTGCTAGACAATGGGTTTAAGTGCACGTGTAGATACAGAGTGGGCCTTTGAAAACGAAACAGAGGCTCTGTAGGTCGCCAAAACCGGATTATCAAAAAAAACTGAAACAGGTCAACTACATTTTCGAGGGGGACATCTTTCTAAAATATTTTCAGCCCTGCGGCGTTGCCGCTTCTAAAGAAAAGAAGCAACAACTTTGTTATTTCAAATGGAACACCTTGTATTTTATTGCATTCTTAGATTCTCTCCGAAGAGCTGAATTCATCAATGCATCACACTTGGGGTCTAGCTGTAATGGTTTCAGGGATATAAAGTGTTCAAAATCGAGATTTTTCAACTTTAAAATTTTTTTGTGTCGAAACTATTCATTATTGGTCAAAACGGCTCTCATGTCCCTATCTCAACTTGTGATTTACTATCTACTGACATTTATTTGAAACAAATACAGGGTGGTTCAAGATTCAGAATTCTGATCACCCTGTATCTGTTCCAATTAAATGTTAGTAGATAGTGAATCACAAGTTGAGATAGGGACATGGGAGTCGTTTTGACCAATAATGATTAGTTTCGACACAAAAAAATGTTAAAGTTGAAAAATCTCGATTTTGAACACTTTATATCCCTGAAACCATTACAGCTAGACCCCAAGTGTGATGCATTGAGGAAATCAGATTTTCGGGGAGAATCTAAAAATGCAATAAAATACAAGGTGTTCCATTTGAAATAACAAAGTTGTTGCTTCTTTTCGTTAGCAGCGGCAACGCCGCAGGGCTGAAAATATTGTAGGACGATGTCCCCCTCGAAAATGTAGATGACGTGTTTCAGATTCTTTTCATAATCCGGTTTCGGCGACCTACAGAGCCTCTGTTTCGTTTTCAAAGGCCCACTCTGTATACCAAAATAGTAGAAAAAGTTGTATTTCGTGCAAAATAAATTCAATTTATTTTTTCGTAGCAGAGCGCTTGACAAGTTTACGACAGTATGCCGCAGCCATAATGGATGTTTAGGAAAATTTAAAATGTAACCTGCATATTATCTCATTTTGAGAAACAAATTTTAATCTGTTTGTACGGTAATAGCCATAATGGTAATATTACTCTGCGCCAAAGATATTTTTATGGATGATTTTCTCGTCAACCTGACGAGTACGCACTGATGATGACTGTTAGTCAAAAGCGCTCTGCTACGAAAAATTAAATAAAATTCATTTTGCACAAAATACAGCTTCTTGTACTATTTAGGCACTAAAATGGATAACTGCCAAATATACAGCGATTACATGCATGATTTATATGCATTGCTCAGTGCATAGCAATAGAAAACCACCACTACCATTTTATAGGACCGTCAAGGTCGATAAATAAATATGATGATGATAATAAATTACAATAATAATAATTATAAAAATGATAATAATAATGACAAGGCACGTATCCTCGCTGGTGCAATATAGAAGGCCGATCTGTTCGTCTAATCAGGGCACATGAGTCATGGATCTAGTGACCACCTACCACACAGGTGCTGAGGAGTGGTCACTGGTTGCCGCTTAGCTCGACTCTGCGTGGTGTTGGAGATCACAGGGTCGTGACCCGAATAACTTGGGATTCAAGATAATGATAGTAACAACCATAATCATATCAATAATAATAATCATGATGATGCTTCACCTCAAGACTGGAAATTTTTCGTCCAATCCAATTAGTAATTGAACCGATTTGCCAAGGGATTTATGGGCAGCATTTGGTTCGAAGAAAGGTGCTGCTGGCTACAAGGAGAACCTGTTGATAAATACATTTATCACAGGACTCCGTGCAGAACAAGGGAATCTCGTTACTAGATCAAATGTCTTTCGGTATCCGATTTTTCAGGGACATGCATAGAATAACGGATGCTGGTCTGGAAGATCAGTTTCACCATAACATCAGGTAATGTGAGAGTCCAAATAGAGCCAATTACCTCTCGTTCTCTGCATTACTTTCAATTTGCCACTATTGGTCTAGGGGCCAGGATCCTCCCAGAAAATAAACCTAGGTTGGGCTAATGGGCCCAATTCATACTTCACCAAGTAGATCCAGCTTCTTATGGAAGGCAATTAGCTTCTTCAATTAGTTCTTAATACTTCCTCCTTCCGGAGGAACCAGTCATCTGTATTCTGAATAAGTAGAGTGTAAGGCAGGTCATAAGTGACTCTTGGAGGCATTATGTCGGAGATCATCTCCAGAATGCTATTACTTTCTGTGTCCACCAGTAGTCTGATATGCTTCGTATTAGCATGATTTGTGCAATTTACAATCTACGCAATTCTGCATGTTGTCTATCAAGCTTCTCTCTACAGAAAAATGTGGAGAGGAGGTAGATCTAGTAAAATTTCTATAGCTGCTGATGGTGTGGTGCTGATCCAATAGAGTTTGGTAATGCATTGTCAAATGCTCCTTCGAAATTGATAAAAATGACCACCGCAATGTCTTTGTTGTTGAGGGATTGGGTGTTTTTTCTGAATCTGTCGAATTGCCTGTTTGATAGACATACTGGTAGTTGTTCAGGGGAAATGTGCATAACGTGACACGCCTAATGTATCCATCCAGCATCCTTTCAAGTCCTTTCCGCAGGAAATATTTGAGGCTAATTGGTCTCACTGATTTGGGATGTGGGTCTGTGCGGCCCACACGAGACTAGCGCTATACAATTTGATGAAAATGGGCTAAAAGTACTTCCAGTCCGTTTTGCTGCTGAGCTGGAAACAATCTAAAGAGATTTGAAGGGCTGAAATGATTTAATTGCTCATTCAACTGCTGGTGCTCTGATATATTTTTTGGCGACCTCCCGATCGTTCCTTTCAGGACGTTTTGGCGCCCTCAAAGAAAGGAAGTCGATTGTTATCAAGAGTCAAACTTCCAGGAAAGTGGTTTTCTATCAGGAGCTCTGACGGTTCTTTTCTAGATATCTTAAATGTGCCATCAGGTCGTTTTATCGACCCGATTTCAGCAGTCGGCTCCTAGAGAGAATCTTGTGAATTCTTGTATTGTGAGGTATGTCATATATACTCTCACAGAACTTCCTCCGAGACTCCCATTTGCTTTTCCGATTTATTTATTGTACTTTGTTAGAGTAGTTGTGAGTGATTCAGAACAGAGACTGATCATGTTCTGTAATTCATGAAGTCGCAATCTGATTGAGAAATATTGCGAATGTCAATAATTTTGTCCAATCAATTCACGAACCTCTAGAGAAAAATGGTTTGTGATAATTAATGTACTAATAATCGGGTTAGTGCTCGTTTGAAACATTCATCTTCATTATCGAACTGTACAGGCATATACCAAACAAAATGCCATCATCACCCCAGTACATACCATATCAGTAATTAACTGAACAGGATAGAGAGTTTTCATTTGAGTTCAAGTTTACTATAATATCTCTTTCTAATTCTGAACAAATTGAAGATGTACGTAGTAAGATGACAGTTTTTTAGCATTCCATCATGAGAGTGGATATTTTGTTATTGCAGCCTTTTCAACTCGTAGTGAAAGTACCACTTCACTCGCTGGATACAATCATAATCAATCTATTCCAATAGTTGTGTATGATTAAGTATCATTCTCTATTTGACATATCAACGAATACCTAATATACATGTTTTATTTACAAGATGGAGGGAATATCAGCCCTCAGGAAGAGTTGAACGCAGACACGTGTTTCGTGCTTTTGGCCCTCATCAGTATGGCGAAAGACGTGCAAAAGATAGGCCACGCTTGGTGAAAGAACAAACAGAAGCCAGCCGCACAATTGTGGTTTCGGTCAGAAGACCCTGCATTTTCATTTTTCATCTATTGTTTCATCTTCCACCAAGTGTTGCCTATCTTTTGCACTTCTTTCACCGTACGATGAGGACCAAATGCACGAAACACGTGTCTGCGGTTAACTCTTCCTGAGGGCTATGTCCTATAATCTTTTCCTTGTTTTATTTTCTGTACAGCACCAAAATACGATTCAATGGCCAACTCCAGCTTCTCAAATGTTCCATACCTAGTAGGAGGGATATCAATGAAAGACGATCCAGAACCTGAGAATATGGTCAATCAAGCGATAATGGAGCCAGTTATCGAAATCAAGACAGATCAAGATAAAAACACCATAGTTATAGACGATGATGGGGGACAATCAGAAAATACTAATAACTTTTTTGAAAACATTGGATTATTCGAAAATACAGCAATTGCAAAAATAGGAGAATGTACTATTTCTGTTTCAATGAACTGAATACATTTGTAATCAGAAATCCAACAGAAATGAAAGATTACCTTTTTTGAGAATATTTGTATTGTTGAAATTGACCAAATGTTTTTATTCACATGACCTCTGTAATTATGAGTAATATTTTCAGTTTCATATTATTTATTACATTTTATTAGTAGATTGCTGAAGTGTTTAATAAAATCTACTTGGTGAAATAAAGAACTTAAAATAGAACTTTTTTCTGGAATACCTGGTATTTTCAACAAAATTGTATGCGATTCATTGCTTCATATATCTATTGTCTATAAAGTGACTTCATTACTTTCAGAGGGCTGGGAAATAGTTATTTGTTTTTCTAGGCAGAAAAGTACAAGATTTAGTGCCGCGGCTGGCGTTTCATAGCCTAGGCGTAGCCGAGGCTAGGAAACCAGCCATGTGAAACATAATTTTTTCTCCAAATTCTTTTCAATTTCACGCAGTCTAAATAATCCATCATTTTTTGTTCACCCAAATTCATTGTCAATTCTGATTACCAATTTGTTTCAAATTATTTGGAATGTTGCATAGCAGCAAACTTTTTCTGCCTAGGCACTTTCAATGTCATTTGGAGAAAAAACATTTTTTGCACCAATGAGGCAATGTTTCATGCTTTCATAATGATGAGAACACATTTGTCATGTATTGAATTGTCGGAAAAAATAATATGATAACCCAATTCTTTTCAAATGAGATTGAAATAGTTTTTCTATATCCCTTCATCGAACGAGTGCAGATAAATTTTTTAGGGAAACCCAAATAGCAGTGTATCACAGAATGCATATTTTGTTTCATTTATTTGAAATGAATCAATACTTGCTATCTATCAAACAATAACTGACAAGATACCCTCATGCCTCATGCACGTGTGTTCATGCAAAAGTGCCAAATTAAGGGAAGTATAATATGCAAAAATATTTTGGTTCATTCTCGGTGTATGCATTCATAATGGTATTGAACCATTTCAAATAGAAGCGAAAATAACCAAGAACAAAGAACTCCTCAACATAAGCACTCACTAAGACCTATTGATCATAAGTAGTTTTACAATTTGCAATACCAGAAGACAGCTGTTGTCTCATTAGGCAATTGGAATAGTTTGACGGATTATAAAATCATCTTCATTGAGATGTACTCACACAATGTAGGTATCAAGTATTTCAACTAACTAATCTTCTATTCTATCAAAATACATTTTGTTCCATTCGAAAAATGTCTCCTCATTATTTGAAAATGTTGATAGGTAGTAAAACCATTATTTCTGGAATTTTGGCAATCGGTTAAAATACATTTAGATATGGTACATGAACTTGACATGAACAAATCACTCCCATTCAAAAACCATTGGCACGGATACGCCTACCCAATATTTAGAGCTGATGTTATATATTCAGAAATTATGACAATTCAAGAATTTCAGTGGTGACAAGTGTGTCCTTACTTTCAAAATCATTGAGTATCAGATCTTCTGAAATGTCGTCCAGGCGCCATTTTGAAGGATACATATTTTTTATCAGAATCAAAATGTAGCCCTTGAACTGCCATTGAAGGTAGAAAAATCGTTCAAAAATAAACAAGGGTAGGGCGACTTTATGGACACAGTGTTTGAATATATGAACAACTATTTTAAATGGTATTTCAGTTATCAGTATAGATAGAAGATCTTCATAATATGAAATCACTTGAATATCCCCACCGCCTATACCGGGTGACACAGGAGACATTCAACAGCCTGTAGTTTTTTATTTGAAGAGATAAAATTTTGAAATTCACAAGGGATATTTTATTGATGAACTTGAACCCAATGACAATTATCTCCTACCACCTTTTTGATCGGAAGTAGGCCCAACTTTTTATTTTCAAATTGCATCCTGTATATTTCTGCAGCCTATCTTATTCGCCTCAAAATTCTCTATTCAACTATGTATCACAATTTGATAAGCGAAATGATACTGAAAATACACTAATGTAGACTTATGAACAGATGTATTAGGACGATACATCAATTATTACAACAATTTCAGTTTCATGTATCCAAATGGATTATCATATTATGGCAACATGGCAAAGCCTATCAAGCAACGAAATGTCATTGCATTCGGGCCACAGCCAACTTCATGTATTTCAATAAAATGCAATTCAACAGGCAATCAATGAGCGAATATCAAATTATGGTACATAGTTGAAAAGAGAATTTAAAGGAGAATAAGATAGGCTACAAAAATATACTTCCAATCAAACAGGTGGTTGAAAAAAATTGTCATTGGGTTCAAGGAAAGCGCCATCATCCATAATATAACCCTTGTGAATTTAACATTTTTATTTTTTTGAATAAAAAAACTACAGGCTGTTACATGTCTCCTGTGTAACCCGGTATATATTTTCTGAGGTTTTGTATAATTTGAAAAAAGTAATTCAGAGATTGAAGCAGGTCAACCTACATACAAAATATCAATTTGATGATTGAACATAATCTAGATTCATAACCAAATTCAGTTCTGAAACACCAGAAACTACTTCTCGCTTATTTTCTTTGAAACTGTGAATATTACTAATTCTACAAAAACTATTCTTATTTCATGTTCAACTTTTTTTGGCAGGGGTATTTTTTATATAAATGTTCTCTCCCTATTTCATAATGAAAGAATAAGAATTTTTCTATTTTATAGAATTTGAAATTCTTTGAGAGCACTTTCATTCAAATTCAAATTTCTCAACACTTATTGATCTGTGTAACTATATATCTTGACTTCATCATTTCTATTTCAAGATAACGGAATCACATTTTAGTTTTGAGATGTTATTTTCTTATAAGTAGTTGAAGTACAGTATTAAATAATATACAGTGTGTTCAACTAATGTTGCACGAAACATTAAGGCTAGATTTGTTGGGTCAAAATATGAAAAATTAAATATAAACAAGTGTCCGAAAAAGATTCGTTTCCGAGGTACAGGGTGTTCAACTTCCTTAGAAAAGTTGATTTTATTACTTACCAATTTATAGAAAATGCTTCAACATGAATAAAATCGACATATAATGTTGACATATTAGTATCTTTGAGACCTATAAAAATTTAAGTATTATCTGAGGCGTACCCACGTTGCGATTCCGCTAGTTTTTGTCATAACAAGATAACGTCCTGTAAATAATGTGTGCATTTTTTTTTTGAAGCAACTAAAAATACAACTTATTTTACTACTGAGTTTATTGTATCAATTTTCGTTATCGAACAAAATATGAAACCAAAATTTATACATGTCTTTGAATCCATTGAGAGAAATATAGTTAGAAATGTCAATAAGGAAGAATATTTCGAACAACCAAGTTGGGAGGTTCTAATTCAGTTTGGAATCAAAACCCTGTATCTCGGAATCAAATCGCTATCTTACATATATTTTTTGTCATGTTTCACATTTCCTAATATCTATAAAATGATGCAGTAGTGCTCAAACTGTTTCTGCTTGCATATTAATGAAACAAGGTTTTTCCATGGAACCCTAAATCAGTGCATGACCAACAACGATCATACATTTTGTTAGTATGATTCGGTAGATTTGGGAATTACTGCAATAATGGTACTGCTTACACAAGGCATGTTCCGATATTCTTGACCAGAGAATTTGAAAAATAAAAATAAGAGTACCTTTTTTAACGAATAACTATGTTCAAATGGCTGTCGACCAAAGTCCTACTGCCAATAGTCGCGATTTCGTTGAAATATACTGTCATCCCTCAAATAGAAAATATGCGCTGAAGAGATGACTAGCTACAGACTTTTCAGATCACCGAGAACAACGAACAGTTTTTATGTTGAATAATTATTTTTGTACGGATTTACCCTTGTCATATTTTTGATTTTTCTACTGGCAAAACTGTTCGGAAAATAAGAAACAATTCAATTCAAGCTAGGTTATTTCGGGTTATAGTAATTAGTGAAACAAGCAATATTGGAACATGAATTCAAAATGATATCATATAGGTAGGAAGAAATGTGATTTTATTTTGATGAATAAAAATGATAATATATTATATATATTGCCGTAAACATTTTTTATTTGACCTAACAGAGCTATAGTTGTAGGATAAACATGTAGTTTTCTCGGTTGCAGAAAAGTTTATTTGTTGGGCTCTAAATTTCTGCGGAGGCTCGGTACGCTTTGCTTTGTCTAGTATAAACAGAAATTGCTAGTCAAACGAAGATCTACTACTTCTACTTACAAAGTCTAAAAAATAAGTTCACAGTTTGCAGACGTCTGACCTTATAACAGCCAGTTATGTTATTTCTTAACTTGGTGATACATTGTATCAGTTTTGTGTTTTTTTTATACCAACTGAATTAGCTAGATGTCTATATACTTATATATATATACTAGCAAGTTACGCCCGAAATACATACAACATTTTATGCACGACCGCTATATTCGATTTTTCATTGTGAATATCTCTTCACCTCTCTAGAAGAATAGAAATACATCATGGCTGTAGTGAGGAATATAATTGATGGAATCGACGTTAACTCAGTTGATTTTTTGAATTAGACTATTAAATTTGCTGTCAATTAATGTCATCACAGATAACTTATTTTGGATTAAATCATATCATTTTGCACCTCAGAAATATCAAAAGAACTGTAATATTAGATAAGAAACCATCACAACTGAAACATAAATGTCCTGAATTTTAATGGAATG
The DNA here is from genome assembly GCA_918026855.4 of Phaedon cochleariae. Classification (NCBI taxonomy): domain Eukaryota; kingdom Metazoa; phylum Arthropoda; class Insecta; order Coleoptera; family Chrysomelidae; genus Phaedon; species Phaedon cochleariae. Next base: position 20,299,563 of record OU896707.1, read on the forward strand.
CATATTACGAGGTAACTATACGCCGCGGGCGGTAAAGTGCTACTTCACGCCCGGTCGTGCATAAAAATATGAAAGATGTTGAAAATAACATTTCAGTTTCAAATGCTTGCAAGTTAAGTACAACTAGTGGCGTGTCGTGAGTTTCGTGCCTGGGGAAGCTGGGATCAAAATGTAACCGAAACTGCACCGCAGGCAAATTTTTCAATTTTCCAAGGTCAAGCCTATAAGTCACTGAAAGTTGTAAATAAGAATTCAAATATATTCGTCTATAGGGTATGAATCTAGTAAACACACAATTCGTTCCTTTTCTAATAATTACAAAATTCATGTTTTTTCTTCAATGTTCATGCAGCAAATTTTTTTGAATAGAGTAACAAAAATATGGAATAGTTATTTGTGCAACTATTGCAAAAAATTTGCAGCTCAGACGATGTCGAGAGCTAAAATCATGAGTCATGAGTGCAACAAATATGCTTTTGCACATGTTGCACAAACATTTTTTTTACGATCGAATTGAATTTATTTTTATTTGAAATTTTATTAAGAGTATAATTCACTATTCAATAAATATCAGTAATTCTCAATTCTCAGATTAAACTCGTAATCACGAGATAATTGAAGTATTTCTTTCTTGCACACTGAAGAGAGCTTGTTGACTGATGCTATCTGTTCACCGCCAAACCTCCGTTTGAATCTTGCATTTATCATGCATTTACCTCAACGGGAATTTCAATCTAACACGGGTGAAAAATTAAAGAACGCAAATTTCCACGGGTAAGTATATGCAGCCTGTATGCTTTTAAATAACATCTTTCATCAGTAGCTAGAGTGGGAGCATCCCGCGATACCCAAATCTCTCGATGCCCAATTCCCACGATGCCAAATTCCCACGATGCCAAATTCCTACGATGCCCACCTTCATGTCGACGATTACGAAGATTGCCGAAGAGCGCAACGTTGCCAGGTAAAGAGGAGAATTCAGAAAACACAAGATTCCCACCATGCCCACTTTTCATAGATTCCCACGATGCCCAATTCCCACCATGCCCACCTACGATGCCCACCTTCATGTCGACGATTACGAAGATTGCCGAAGAGCGCAACGTTGCCAGGTAAAGAGGAGAATTCAGAAAACACAAGATTCCCACCATGCCCACTTCCACGATGCCCAATTCCCACCATGCCCACCTTTCTTGGTAGAGTGTGATCGGTACGCGCGGCTGGCGACCAGGAGCGTCCCTTCTATTCTTTTATTCTAAAATGACAACTGAGTTGAAAAATTTAGCACCTCATTAGGAGGATACAAATAATTACATAACCACTACATTATATAAATGATCAAGATAATTGGATTAAAATCCAGGAGTACGTACTCTGTCTAGTAGTTTGCTATATTTTAGTCCACTGATTTGACAGTTGTTACAGGGCGAAGAAGAATGAAGAAGTTTGTCTGTTTGTTTTATGTTAGGTTAGGTCCATTTGAAACGTAGTTTGTGATTGTTTCCATATTCTTAATGAATTCAATAATAGAATTATAGATGTGACTGATATAAGTAGCATCATATTTGATGTTGAAAGAAACCATAAAACCTGAGAATATGATACTGGGGTTCATTAAAATCGACAAAGCTGGTAACATATTCAATTATCAATTCAATGATAGGTTTATTGAGGTTAATTGTATTTGCTATATTGAAATCTTCAACCCTACTCTACCCTGAGAGTCAATGATTGAACGTACCACAAATGACCAAATATGTCGAAATATATAGCAGTGGCGTGTCATGAGTTTTGTACCTGGGGAAGCTGGGAGCAAAATATAACCAAAACTGCACCGCAGGCAGATTTTTTTCATTTTTCAAGGTCAAGTTGCTCAATCACTAGAAGTTGAAAATGAGGATTCAAATATATTCGTCTGTAGAGTATGAATTTAGTAGACACACAATTCTTCCATTTCCAATGACCACAAAATTAATGTTTTTCTTCAATAGTTGATGCAGCAAATTTTTTTGAATGGAGTAACAAAAATATGGAATAGTTCTTTGTGCACCTAGTTCCAAAAGTTTGCAGCTCAGACGATGTCGAGAGCTACAATCATGAGTCATGATATTGGTTACATATAAATAGATCCAACAGAGCAACAAAATTGATACAATCAGAAAAATCGTTATTATGATTTTTGCTTTTCTGCTGGCCTAAATGCCATAGGACGCCTTGTGAACTTATATTAAAGGGTAAATATTTGCATGAATCAACGGAAAATAAAACTATATTTTTTACTTACAGGTATAGTCAAAGTTAAAATTTAATAATTTTATTCTGTTTCCTATTCATAGAGAACTGCGGATTTTCGTTGTTGATCTCTAAAACATCTGGATTGCTGAATCCAACCGTTTCTACTTTCAAGCTATTTTCCAGGTGCTGTTGTTGAGCTTGGTACTTGGGGCAGTCTCGTTTTAGATGTGTCACATCACCGCAAACGTTGCATGCACCACCTTTAACAAAATTCCAAATTATAACATGGATTTTGAGCACAAACGGCTCATCGACAGAAACAGAAATCAGTCAGATATACTCTAGGGGCTGGCTCACTGCAAGTATGCACTTATATATATCCGCTAGCATACAGGATTTTCAATGTGTTCTGAAGTGAAATATTGCAGCCAGTCGAACAGCACAAAACATATAACATAACATAAACAGATATACGTATTAGATGATATGGTATTCAACTGGACTACTGATTCCAGAACAGCCTACATACCATTTGCCATATCCTCACTAACATATTTATTCTGACCATTTTCCAAGCCTACCAAAAGCAGGCGACGTGTGGCTACAAAGTGGGGACAAATCAATGTAGAGTGTTCCAGTTCAATACTCGATTATGCATCGCGTATATCTGTTATATTTAGTGTTGGTCGACTGGCTTCTGAATTCTATACCGGGTGACAACGAGATCATTGGACAAGACGTCATTCAGTTGTTTTTTGTTTTAGAATTTTGAAATTCGTAACGATGACATTATAGTTCCTCAAAACCCTCATTTTCTACAGTTGAATATCACTTCCTGTTTTACAGGAAATTTTGAATGGAACCCTATTTCTACGCCGCGTTCAATCGAGCAAAAAAAAACTTTTTCAATGGCATATCACAAGTGGACATTCGTTCCCAAAATGGCGGCACAGGAGACATTTTTTCTTCAATCAATATGGCGACATTGTGAGGTCATCGATCTAATTTTTGACAAGCAAACCCAATAAAATAAGACACTGAGGAAACTCGGTCAAGTAAATAGTTTTCTTGAAAAATATTCGATTGTGACAAGATCATTTTCACCAACGGTAGGAAAATAAGGTACTTGAAGTAGGCATAACAATATTTCTGAAACAATGTTTCTGCTGTGAGTGATCAGGACACTTGTTGATATTAACCAAATCGATATGTATTCTAAGTTCCCTAATAATTTTAAGTGCTAGGTAAACGAATATCATCATTATTAAATTATTCTTTACTTGCTCTGGGCGAGCTAATGTTGTAAACCAAGGTTATTATTTGTTTTTGTATAGAATCGTTAATGAATTTTAGTGTGATTTCAGTAATCATGATAGCTTCTTAAAATATGCTATTATTATTTTTCCTGATTTTCTCAGCAGACATTTGAAACTTCAGTTCTTACGAATCACGTAGTTGGAAAAGCTCACGAGACCTCATTTGATATCTTGGAAATATAATTCTTGAAACTTATTTTATACACATAAGATCTTTCTCAGCAAAGTGCTTATCATACATTTTATAATGGAAATAGGAATAGATGATTTCTGTCCATATGGAAATGCATTTCGTTATTTTATTCATGTGTACAATTAAATATCAGAACTACTTTCTATAGAGCTTGTACTTGTTCATCATAACCATGTTTAGTTAGTTAGTACACAACCTTTCGAAACATAACATCCTTTATTATCTCAATTTTAGAACCACAATTCCTATGTTTATATCTTTGTAAAGTGTTTAACAAAATCTCGAAGTGAAGTGGAAAATAAACGCCTATTGGGAAAATACATTCACTCTAATTATTTGGTCTACCACAAATTCAAAATACGTCTGTAATTCTGGGACCTCTTCCAGAAGCCTTTTTTCCCACGAAAAAAAGGTGAGATTACAACACTAATCGATGAAGTCAATCTATCAAGTCGATTGGTGCAGGTGACTGCTCACCTGTTGTTATACATCTTTTGTCCGTTCGGACATCTCCGATATATTATTCGGGTGCCCACGCCCAACGCGACCACTCCCATTTTCGGCTTCATTAGTATCTTAGCACTTGTGAAGTAAACATCATGGGTTCCCGCTTATGACATTGAAATTCTAAGTCATGCAAGTGCCCTTCTGAACAACTGCTATATCATATTCTTGAAGATATTCCGTTTGTGTACCGCGCTCTGAGCTGTGGGGTGTTGAGTTTGTGATCTGTTATTCTTTTGAAGAAGATAATGAAATACATCTCTCTCAGAACAGTACATAATTGGTGACGTATACAGGATTCTTTTCCACTTCCGATGTCATTTCTTCATCTTCATCACTGAAGAAAAAAGACTGTACCAGTGCATCTGAACGGACCGTTCTTCTCGGCGCATGATCCTGATATACCCGATAACTAGTGTCTCAATATTTGTCGTCAGCCATACCTTTTTGTAATTTCTGGATTCATCATAAGTATACAATGAATGTTTTGAATGCATGAGTTTTTATCTGTTTACCAAGGTTATCATATTTCAGAAAACAATATATATATATAGTTTTTTATAGTACCTAGCTAATGACAGTTGAATAATTCACTAATGACAAGTGAATTAGTCACTAATTACGAGTAAATGAGCCACTAACGACATGTGAACAAATCACTAATGACAAGTGAATAATACACTAATCGCAAATGGATTAGTCACTAATCACAAGTGAACAAGTCACTAATCGCAAATGAATTAGTCACTAATCACCAAGTGAACAAGTCACTAATGAAAAGTGAATAAGGCACTAAAGATGAGTGACTAAGTCACTATTGACAAGTGCTGTGTTCACTAACGGTTATCAATCTGAAATTCATTGGAACAGGTTAATAGTGGAAGGTGTACATTTTCAAGAACACAAATATTTTTGTGGTTATTGTTACCTTGACCCAAATAGTATACAAGTTTTTACTTGCCACTATTAAATATTCACTTAGGGTTAGTGATTTTTTTCTCCGTGCAGGCAAACGGAGCACTTTGATTAGTTTTTGATGAAACCTGGGAAAATTTTGATTCACTACCCATCAGGATTCTTTTTAGTAATTCTTTTAAATGACATTATTCCTCTTGAATTTTCGAAAATTTTAGATAGAAAATGGTACTTTTTTCAAATTAACGTCGAAGAGTATAGCTCATTATGTACAGATAATTACTTGAAACACTACGCTTCTTGTTTTTAAATTCATTTAAAAAATCATTGAAGGCTGTATCAATAACCAACCTGATTAAATAACTTCAATGACTTATCAATTAATTAAGAACAATGTCATATGAAAGAATTACTAATAGGAACCTAGGCAACCAGATGACGTTTCAGTTACGTCTTTTTACGTCAGTTGAATGACCAAGGTGACGTCAGGAGTTGACGTCGTTTAACGTGATAAATGACGTGAATAAGTCACAGCCCAATGACGTCATATTACTTACCAGGATAATTTTGATAACATATTCATAAGGTTATTAAAATTTTCTAGAAGATGATTCTTATTTTTGGTGAAGGGAAGCTCTACTTCTCCAGCTTATATGAATAATAGTGATAACACGCAACAGCTTCACTTCAATTAGTCTGATTTCCTATTAAAACCTTATGAAAATACTCCGTATCTCATAAATGAAGTGTTACTGGATACACATAGTGCTCAACCGAGAACAAAACAGACTTCTAGGAATTTCAATTCATCATATGACACCTATTTATTCAATCTTTGATAGCCATACATGTCATTCTGATTCCTTACGTTCTGCTAACTATTTGAAGCATATGAATAGGGAATGTATCATATATGGCACAGATTTTAAAACCCGAGTAATTCCAAAAATGAATGTTACTTTAAGTAGGGTGAATATCAATGATCTCTGGTTGAAAAAATAATTTGAAAGTTAGTCCTATGTTTTAAACTTTTTTTCAAAAGCTGACAAATAAAAAATTCTTACCTTTTGGATATAATCCTCTAGCATTATCGGGACACTGTCTTGCTATATGTCCTTGCTCTTGACAGATGAAGCACTGAGCAAACTTAAATTCCTGTCCTTTAACCACTTTACATTCAAAGTGAGTGTGTTCTGTTGATCCACATTTGAAGCATATACCACTTCCAGCAGTTTGAACAACTTGATTCTTGCCGAGTTCTGGACATTCTGATAAGTTGTGGCCTGAGGTCCGACAATTGAAGCAAACCTGAAAAATACTTGATATACCTATACCCACTGAAATCATTTGAGGTCAAGATGAATGTGCTGCTTATGATTCATTGAACATTATTGTGTCTTTTGTATTTGATTTTATTCATACAATAATTATTCGGATTTAGTTATCTTTGTCATCGAGAATTCCATTCTCTTCAACTTCAATAGAATGATGAAGATGCCTGCAAGCAGGTGTCATTACTGTTTAAAACTTCAAATTTCACGTCGATAATTATCTGATTTCAATATAAAGTAATATCTTCTTGATATTGATTCGCCCTTTTTCCTGTCATAGTAAAAAATAGTGTATTATACACGGGAAAAAGATTAGAATTTAGCTCACGGTTTTTTGTCTTCCCATAAATAACTATTTTCCATCGAGTAAAACGTCACCATCTCGTTTGGTAACGAAAAGTTGATTGATGTTCATCATACAGGGCGTGGAAAAAATTCTGAATTGAGGAAACCCAATCACAAATAATGATTAGAGGTCTGTTAAAGCTAAATTCCATCGTTCAAGTTTGAATCCTTGATTGGGAAAGTAGTTTTTTTCTGTTGCGCAAAATAATTCCAATTCTCAACATATTTTTTATACTTATGTATCTTTCTTTTTTCATATTCATAATATATTGTATATTATCTGAGAATATTCCTATTTGAAAAAAATAATTATTGAAATAGAACATGCTGCATATATTATGAAAGAAAAACAAACAAGAAATTCTTGAGGAAACGTAATCGAAAAAACAATGATTTGATATATTCAAATATACTTCAACAGAAATAGATCTTTTGGAACTTCCGAATAAACAATGAAGTGTCCGAATTTGTTTCTACAGGAACACATTTTGTTGAACAACAAGACTATCTTGTTTATGAATCATACAAATCAAAACACATCCATATAAAATTTCATTACAATGTTGCCAGTATTTTCAACATAATCGTAAAAAGTGTGTAGAAAAAATATTTTTTCAACACCTTGTATCTTGAAAACGGATGGCTTTACGACATTTTTTCACTGGGCAAACCCAACTTATTTTGCAGTGTTCTACCTACCCTAGCAAGGGGGTCAAGTTTTTTATGAAACACCCTGTATATGTATACAGAGAATGGCATAAAAAACAGCAAGTGCTGTAACTTCTGAATCATTCAAGATCGGATTTTGTGAATTTGTAGGTAGAAAGTATACCAAATTGCCATTTATTAACAAAACAATTTATGTTCAATCATTTCCGGTTTCACCGAGAACGACCCTAACTTTTGATTTTTAAATGGGACACCCTGTATTTCATTCCATTATCATACCAAATTCAACGATAGAGGGTTTGATAGGGTTATTTCAAACGATTACGAAAATATTCGCGTTCGAAATTTCATATGCTCAGTGAGTGTGAGGTTGCAATATCGAAAGTTATTTCTCTATCACACTCATTGAGCATAATGTGACTTAGAACGCGAATTTCTTCGTAATAGTTTAAAATAACCCCATCAAACCCAGTATCGTTGAATTGAATAAAATACTTTGTGTTGTCAGAGTAGATACTTGGTTTTACCTAAGTTCCAAAAAGTGGAAATTTTTATGAGATTGTTAAACCGAGATTCAATACCATTCAGAGCCATTTCAAAAAGATTTCCGAACTAACCTATTGAATATGATCCATGCTACAGTCTGCTCTTGGAGTTGGAGCTTAACTAACTAACTTTATTTTGCTGCAATGCTCATATTCATACTGAGAGTTTCTCATCTGACTATCAAAGGCAAGTTTGAGATTCTTAAGATACTCAATTTCTTCCTGACCATAGCACAACAAACTTTTTGTGATAAATTAGTGATTACTCAATCAACTTGGTGATGTATCCCATAATGCTACAAGATACAACTGTCAAATATATACTCGCATTCATGACTAACATGATGTCTGTACAAGCAAACAAAAAAGTTTTTCTGAGGTCACAAGAGTTGTGATAAGAAATGAGGACGTAGAAGGGAACATAAAGTATAGATAGATACCTACCTACAAGGAGTCAACGAATCTATTTTCCCCGGAAATGAACCTGCTCTGAATTTTTGAATGGAACACACTTGTAACATCTCACCTGTAACCTTTTTGGATTTCTGAGACAATGAGGGCTAAGATTTTCAGGCTTACCAGTTGGCGCTACTAAAACGTGAGGTCAATGTCAAAGTAAAAAATCACAAAATTTTGTCAGGCTGTGGCCTCTTCTATCGGAAAAATTATGTGGCCCATTTGAACAAATAGAAAAATTCAAGTTATGGAAATACTTGAACAGGACTCGCGTTTTTTTCTCAATGTGGAACTTTACGACCAATTCCAACATTGACGGAGAAGAAGATATCATAGGAAGAGGCCAAATGACACGAAAAGAGGAAGTATATTAATCAGTTCTACCAATTCAGTGGCGCGATGTGGTGGAAAATGAATAATGTCAGTCCTCATTCTTGATTAAAATGTAACAAATTCAAACGTTTTTACGCCTACTTTATCTCATTTTAGATTAGAATCACTTTTGAATTGAGGAACTTTTCCTGTCTGCTCAAGAATATTGTCATAAAGCCCATGTGACTGTCATTACCTAAGTGTTTTATTTTCAGAGTAAGACTTGAACTATGAACTGCAAAATATGTATCTTGGCGTGATCATGGCTGCATAGAATAGGCTTGACCTAGACTTGACAAGAGTAAATAAATCATCATCTAGTATTGCCTTCAGCAATATCAATTTATGTTGTTATTGTTATTCAATGGCAAATGAATTAGTTTCCTTAGATGCTTCTTTCGGAAAGTACTAGTTGAAAATCTGTCACCATTCAAAAATTAATAGACATGAAAATATAACTTTTCCAACTTGTCTTATTCCTATCTATTATATTAGTCGCTAAAATTCTGATATTTTACTTTTAATTCTGAAATAATGAACTATTCTCAAAAAAAAAACTATCCAGAATTATATCAATCCAGAAATTTGAAAATACACAGGGTGTATGTATCATTTGAAAATTCAAAACCGGGACAATTTCCGGTGAAACCAGAAGAGACTGGATAGTGAAAAATATGCGAAAACTACCGTTTTCACATAGCATTCACCTCGAGGGGGAAACAACTCTTTTAAGTAGTGTACACCATGGAATTTTAAATATTTATGTATCATTTTTAATAAATTAAGTACAATTCAATACGCTTTTAAGTACTTCAGTATAAAAATAATTAACTTAAATACGTCTTTAGTATTTAAGTATTATTTGTACCAGTTTAAGTATTTTAAGTACCATATTTTATTCTTCAAGTATGTTTAGTACCGAATTCAGTACTTCAAGTATCTGTTTAGTACATGAGTACTGGAAATTCAGTGTTTTATTACCAGAGATGATACTCGACTCTCGACCCGACTTTTATCGAATGGATTCCGAAGAACAATTTGGTTTCATTCCCGCAATGGCCGCAATCCGAATTCCGTCACTGGACAGTTATTAGTGAGCACGCATTATTTTCGCAATACACAATATTATTGTTTTCATAACAAAGTTGAAATTGAAATGATGGGGTTAGGAGATACTGAAGGAAAGTGATAGTTTTACAGTTATGTTATGTAGGTGCAAATAATCATTAGATCAATTTCAGATTCTTCACCCACAATTTGACACACGTTTTTTTACCACGCTTATATCAACTCACTGAGAGTTGAAGAAACACAAAGAAAATGCTCGGAAAAATGCGAGGAACAATGTCACGGTCAGGTCTTGTAACCAGTTTTTAGACCACTCCTAATTGTTTGATTGATTTTAAATTTTGCAGGTCTTTATAATCCCGATGACAATGCATTATGAAATTGTTGTTAGAGAAAAAAACAAAATGGCAGCTCCAATATGGCGGTCGAGTTTTGTAATTATGATCTGATTCTATTCAAAATTGGTATATAATAATAATGATATAATAATAATAATAATAACTGGTCTTTTTTATTTTCAACAAAATAATTACAACTATTGAAGTAAAAAATTGAATAAAGTGCAAATAGAGGGCGAAGTTCAGCTCATTCAGCTAAAACTTCACTAAATGAGTTGTTCTTTGGTGGTTTTCTGGGTGGAGAATCATGATTCTTTTGTCAAAATTGGAAAATTCAAGATGGCGGCCCATTTGGCAGACGAGTTTTGTAATTATGATTCAATTTTATTCAAAATTGGTATACGAGGGTTTTCGGGGTGATTCTTCTGCCTAAATGAATAAAAATATAAGATGGCGGCTACAAGATGACAGACTCGTGGCAGACGAGTTTCGTGTTTATAGTCCGATGCGATTCAAAATTGGTACATGGTGGTTTTTGGAGTCTGTTGACAGGTAATTTTTTCCCGTATATATATCCAATGTTGTTGGCTTTTCTTTGTGCTAGTTCCGAAAAGAACTGCACGTCCTTTTATCTTCCATTCCACTTTGTTGTTATCTAAATTACTAAACAACTACTAAGTTCTCAATTTTTCAAAATCAAATCACATAATTGGACTGACTTATATTTGATTACCTCAAAATAGTAGAAGATCCGAACCTACATCGACCTTCACCGAGCTGATAATAGAACGAAATATATTTTATCATGAATTTAGTATATTAGAAAACATATTAAAAATGGGTTGGCTAAAAAAATCCTCGGCAGACTATTTTTAATTATTTTTCGAAAAATTATTTTTAATTAAATGTTGCAACATCAGGATAATAAAAAAATTGTGTCCTGACTGAAAGTATAAAACGTATAGAATGTGCAGCCGTTGGGTTGTCTACTATTTACCTGGGCGAACTACTGGGTTGTCAGGTAAACACAGGTATATCGATGCCAGTTACTTTCACTGGATTGGATAATTTAAAACAATTTATATCATCATAAGCGCTGTTTAATTGCGAACACGTTGATATAGGGTTGTCTGCGAAAATTCCGGTCCTATTAGGGGTTTGCGAATTTTAAAGATTTTAATTTCAACGCGCGTGGAAGTGTGTGACAGAGAGATCCGAGGTAAGTATACTGTGTAATAATAAAGGACCCAACATCGCAGTCGCTTGTGATGGGACCCTGAATAGTAGAAAGTGCGCATGCTCGGTGTGTAAACTATGGAGGGTAGAGGTACCTCTACTACCCTTCATATAGTAAACAGTGCGTGTTATTTTGGAGCAACTGATATTTCAGTAGCAAAAAAAAATAATTAATTAATTACATAATAATTAAATATATTTAATATAATAATAATATATAAAAACAATATAATATCAATATATTGCGTTATAACCATAATGATATATCTATAATCTATAATAGACAATAAAAATATCAAATACTTACTTTGAAATTTTTTTGCTCTTTCTGGAAATAGAAACAAAGTGGACCGCCAAAAATTTAAATTAAGAAATAACAAAAAAGATAGACTAGACATCTTGTATTACGATTTAAAATTTTATTGAAAAACAGTATAAATACAAAAATAATATTAATGAAAAATAAATTCTAATAAATATTTTCTATTCAATATCTGATTCATCAGAAGTATCATTTTGACTCTCGAATTCGTCTGATTCATTAGATTCTTCCTCATTTGCTTCCATTTCGACAATGTCTTGGATTTTCAAAGGAGTTTGATCTCCGATAAAACCTGTTGGTTTTAAGAAATCATCAAAATGCCAACCATAGTTTTCAGGATTTGACTTCGCACACTTCGCACACTTTCTACTATTCAGGGTCCCATCACAAGCGACTGCGATGTTGGGTCCTTTATTATTACACAGTATACTTACCTCGGATCTCTCTGTCACACACTTCCACGCGCGTTGAAATTAATAGTTATTTATGTATTAAGGGAATTATGAGGGCCTCAATTACCGATGGCAAAGTTTGCGTCCCGAGGGCCTCTGGCCCGAGGGACAGCAATTGCCAGAGGTTATTAAGGCTCTATAATTCCCGTGATACATAGATAATTTTATTTCTGACTGATTTCATTCATTAGATACCTTCCCGATTGGAAGTTAGACATGTTTTTCCGTATAGTTTCAATGTCATCAGAACGTCAGATGATGATCTTGACTACCGCGAATAGGAGATTCCTTATTGCTACGTTATTGCGTGGTTGTTGCTATGCATTTTTCATTTAATTTTGGCTAGAGGGAATTATAGCATCTATAACATCCCAAGGGAGTTATGACCCACATTATAGATATCGTAACTATGACGATATAAGCTTATAATGTCACTGTCAGAAATAAAATCTTTAAAATTCGCAAACCCCTAATAGGACCGGAATTTTCGCAGACAACCCTATATCAACGTGTTCGCAATTAAACAGCGCTTATGATGATATAAATTTTTTTAAATTATCCAATCCAGTGAAAGTAACTGGCATCGATATACCTGTGTTTACCTGACAACCCAGTAGTTCGCCCAGGTAAATAGTAGACAACCCAACGGCTGCACATTCTATACGTTTTATACTTTCAGTCAGGACACAATTTTTTTATTATCCTGATGTTGCAACATTTGATTAAAAATAATTTTTCGAAAAATAATTAAAAATAGTCTGCCCAGAATTTTTTTAGCCAACCCATTTTTAATATGTTTTTTAATATACTAAATTCATGATAAAATATATTTCGTTCTATTATCAGCTCGGTGAAGGTCGATTTAGGTTCGGATCTTAGACTAAAACGCCTCGAAAGAATAATAAAGATGCCTGCAAAAAATGTCTGCCATGCAGGTTTATTTCCTGTTTGAAAACTTCAAATTTCACGTAGAGGATTCACTGATTGTAATACAATTTAATATCTTCTCAATATCGTCTAGTCCTTTTTTCTGACACAAAAAATAGTGTTTTATACACGGAAAAAAATATAAGCTTTCAACTCACAGTTTTGTAACAACACAACCATGGGCTATAATCTACTACTTTTTTCCTTGTATAATAAATAACGATTTTTTAAAGTTCCAATATCTCGAAAACTGTGGATTTACTGGGATTAAGTTGTGGTTTTCTGATAGGTTATGAACTCAATTATGAACTTGTATATCACCACCTTGCATATGGTCCATATTTTACCGGACACCCTGTATAAAATATACGTGATTTTAAGAAAGTTGTTTTTTCCACAATTTTCAGAAGGGGTTTTGAGATGTGAATTTTTGCCCCACACAATATTGTCTCATATGGAGAAAGGCATATGATATATGATAATGGAAATAACTTCCATCAAGGTAGATATATTGGAGGTTTTAGATCCTGTTTAAGTAATTCCATGGCCAGCCATGAGTATGGGTAAATACAAGGGTTAATAAGTACTGGATGACCTCGTGGATGACTATTAGTTTATTGGCAGACACCCTGAAATATTTATAAATGTTGCTAGAATGTATGGCTGATTTCACATTGACATGTCTACAACACATTAGGGAACGTTCGTTTGCTGTTGTTACAATTGAAGTTGAAAAAAAAATTATCAGTTATAACAAAGTAACAATTACTTCTGGTATAACAGAGGGTATAACAATTCAAAAATGATTTTCTTTGAGAAAATTGGTTTGGGATTTTATAGAATTTTTGAAGCATATGCATGGATCTTAGTGGATATGCTCATCATTCTAGAACTCTACGAACTCAATAGGTAACTCCTCAGGTTAATCCAAAAGTATTTTGAATGAAAAAACCCTAGGAAAACCACAGAACTCAAGTCTTCGAGTTTGGTGAGGAAAACCTGTATATTATGTTCAGGTTTGTAGGAAGTTTTTAATGATGAAATGAATTGTAATGTTACTGGTTCTAGCCAGACTTTAGAATAACTTCAATATGTTTAAATGAAACACCCTTTATATTTTCAGCAAATTCAAGTATGTGTTTGTTAGGAGTCAGTTTCCTATGCTTCTCTTAGTCAGTTTGGGTGATATGACTCTTGTATACATTCAAATCTATAATGATGAAAATAATGAATAATAATAATAATGATGAAACCAAATAAGACAGAAATTGCTTATTATTATATAGGGGAGGAAATAAGGATACCATTTTATTTCACCTTCAATGCCATGCATAAGTTTTCATCATGAGAAGCAAACACAAATATAAACATGGTATTCTCATGTGGTTATTTGTTCAATAAATTTAATTGAATTGATACAAACCTTCTTCTTTTCTCTAGCAAAAGCTTTTTCAGCCTTTCTTCTTTCAAGTTTCAATGATTGGTTTATTTCACTCCTAGGTAAGCCTTTGCTGATCATCTCTCTTCTTAACTTTTTTAGTCTCAATGCATCTTCTTTTTTAACTGGAAAGCCATCAACATAGTCAATCTCAAGCTCCTGTCCATTGATAAACATTTTATGTGGCAGTAAAGGTTTTTTTCTTGGATGTTCTTCTTTGTCTCTATTTTTGAGTTGTTTTTTCTGAGTCCCATTGGAATTTTTAATGAGGGGTTTTGGAGATTTACCCTTTACATTTTCTTTTTTCAAAGAGTTATTGTTAACCATGTCCTCACCGCCATCACCTATTGGTGAAGATTTTTCATTATCTGCTTTCAGTGATTCTTCCAGATCCTTTTGTTGTTTTTGTTCAGATTTCAATTTTTTTTTCTTTTCCAGTTGCCTGATACGTTTTTGTTTCTTTTTCTCAATTTTTTTTAAATCTTGTGGAGTTGGGTTTTCCTTAAGAGCCTTCTTTGGCAACATACCACTCTTTTTCTTCTTTGTACTATCCACCTTTTTCTTATTAGTTTTGTCTTCTTTATTTTGAAAGGTATTTTGTTTCTCAATGGGCTCATCCAATTTTATCCTTTTATCCACAGCACTGTCCTTGGAATTTTTCATCTTTCTTTTTTTGTTTTGCTTTCCACTGAATGGTTCATTCAATTCCCCTGTTGTGTTTAGTGGGCTTTTATTTTCATTCTCACTAATAATCAATTTATCAGGATTTTCAATTTTAATTTTTTGTTTCCTCTTTTTTTTGATTTTGACAAGAGGCATTATAATTTCTTTTTTTGCACTTCTTTCATCTGGTGGATTATCACTATCACTTTCACTTTGACTTTTCGAATTTTTATTATCCAGAACTTTGTCCACTTTCAATTTAAGGGCCTGGAAGCTATCATCATCATCATCATCAACAAAAGACATTTGATTCATCTCAGTAACTCTGCTGATATTCATGTAATTTTTATCTAATTGTTCAGGAGACGTTTCATTGTCAACTCCAGTAAAGTTTGCCCACTCTATTTTTTTACTCTCTGCATCCTCTTTTTCTTGTAAGAATGCCTTGTAATTATTATTCCTCTTTTCTATAACCTCCATGCGTCTTTTGCTTTCCTCAATATCCTTATTTTTTTCAATCAATTGTTGTTTCATTGTGGTCCATGATGTTGCTTCTTCTGGTATACGTTCATTTGAGGCTTTCGACCCTTTGGCTCTTGCAAAACGAGTCATTCGAAATTTGTTTGGAAAATTTCTAAAGAATTTCGATTTCCAGAACTAAAACTCAAAAAATGTAGGGTTAAGGTAATCAAATCAAACACGTGACATGATGACATGAAACAACAAATTTGGTATGGTCACAGAACACTACTCATTAGGTAGGTCCATTGTCTGCTAAATATGGAGAAAAAATCTAGTGAGCTGGAGTATCTGGTCTGCCCAAACAGGGGAAATCACCTACAGCGTTCTGTGGCCGATACAGTAGTACCGCCATACGGTCAACTCGAGGAAACACTCAGTTCAATTGTTTTCCTGTCAAACCTACATAACCTTAAAAATCGTTAATGAGTTGAGCCTCGCTCCCTCTCAGCGGTGCTCTCGGCAGTCTCGGCCGATGGCATAGTTTGTTTAGTTTAGTGAGTTGAGTTCAGTCACGACATTCGGACATTCACGGGACACGGTCACTAATAGACTAGAGCAGTTCAGCTACCGTTGAGAGAGAAAAAAAATGTCTTCCCCATCTGTCCTTGTCTTCAGTGTTCCAACATAAAATAATGAAAATATTATGTTGGCATCATTGGAAATGGGAAAAAATGGAGAATACTATCATATTAACCTCGATGTAAAAGAAGGTTAGAGCGGTCTTCTTCTCCATTTCTTCTCATTTCCAGTGTTGGCAACATAAGATTTTCATTATTTCATGTTGGAAGACTGAAGACAAGGACAGATGGGAAGACATTTTTTTCTCTCTCAACGGTAGCTGAACTGCTCTATTGAGGATATTTGTAGAGGACGTAATCGCATCCGAAATATTATGTTCGCGGTTCATCATAGTTCATAGAAATGTATGTATAATTCTAGATCACAGCTTGATGGGTTAATTTAAAATAATAACCTTCCTCTCCAAATAATCATCAATTCTACAAACCTTGTTGGTTTTATGGTGAAATGTGGTGAATGAAGTAACATCTGTGGCACATTTCATGCCACAATGACTTATGGTATACTCTTTTGGGGAGGCACAACAAATGCTTCACACATTTTCAAACTACAAAAAAGAGTGATACGTGTTATGGGTAAGGCCAAATGGGATGCTCATGCTAAACCCCTGTTTCAACAATTCAGAGTTATTACTTTTCCCTGCTGTTACATACTAGAGTGCTTATGTCATGTCAAAAGGCTGACAATAGCAGGAACAACTGCTGAACTTGGAGATACCCATGATCATCTCACGAGATCTCGGTCATTGCTGAGATTGCCAAGTTTTAGACTGCATCGCACTCAGTCATCTTATTTATATAGATCCTACAAATACTTCAACTGTTTACCACTGGAGCTCAAAGACAATAGCATGTCTCTGCATAAATTCAGAAGAACTTTGAGGGATGTTTTCACTGAAAATTGTTTTTATTCAGACCAAGAGTTCTTCTCTCACTACTCAGAATAAAGTTTTGAATGTAATTTCAAATAATATATTAGTTGCGATTGTAATTTATATTCCTATTTTTAGTGTGTTTAGTTGTCTATATTTTAACTTACATTTTTAATTGATGAGTTATGCTTAAATTATCTTTATTTATTGTGCTTATTTACTTATTTATATTGTACTTTACATTCTTAGCTTATAATTTCTGTATAAATTGAGGTCTATTTTTATATCTATATCATGCCCGTATGACCATTATATGTATTTGATGTCTTATAAACTCATTGACGAATGTAAACACGTAAGTGTAAAAACATGAATAAATATATCTATCTATCTATCTAACATTATTCATTCCGTTAGGGTGTATACTGTGTTCATAAGTCTCATCAGTTGGCTGGAGCTTGAGGTCAAGAGTGACTTTATAAAAAGATTGAGGACAATAGTGGTACCACTGAACTATAGTGGTACACTTTTTGATTGGTCAGACATTTAATATGAAGGTGCATCCACCTATATTGTTTGTTCCATGCGTTCTACGCATTCTATTCCACTTTGTCAATGCGTTGTCTCTTTTTTGCTTTTTGTGTCAGATTATTCAGATGATGAAATGAAAATATCGAATATGTAAACCTAACATATATCAGGTGGGCACTTCGCAAATGCATTACTGCATGGGAGATACCCTTCAGATTCTTATCTATTCACTGACTTGACCACGATTGACATTCCGAAAACGAAGGTTTATTATTGTCGTCATTCTATCCAAAATCTACTCACTCTAGTGAGGTTCAGAGTGAGTAGTGGCGACAATAGACCTCAACATGACTGCTGTTTCCGGAATATCATTCGTCGTCAAGTCACTAAATAGCTGAAAATCTAAAGGATATCTCCCATGCGATAATGAATTTTTGCCTTCGAAGCCTGATTTTAGGTTTAGATAATTGTTATTTTCATTCCATCATCTGAATATAATCTGAGAATCACAAGTCTCAAAAGACCGAATCTAATTGTTAATATCCGAGGTACCGACGTGTGTCTGATTGTTGAATGTTACAAAGTAAAATAGTACGAGAGCACCCTCTGGTTCCACGTACACTTATTTTCTTTTTTGAAAAATTATTATAATGACTTTTTTATCATTTATTGATTTTTTCCCCTTTATGACTTTTTTCTGATTATATTATTTTATTTTTTTTCATTATAATGACATTCGGATCCTTATTATACTGACTTCTTGATGTTATGTTGTAAGCTGTAGGGTCATTTCTTTATATTTTGTCACCCCATAATTCACCCTTGAAGTTGAAAATACAGGTAAAATATCCTAATTAGGTAAATTATAGGTTCGAAGTTTTTGTATTTATTGCAATGGGGATATATGTATAATATAATAATATTAAGACATTGAAGAATAATAATTACTGTCTCATTATTATTCGTGGAATAACCCCACGTTCTTTGTAACGACGAATTCCTAGATGTTTGTAACTGGACTTTGGTTTCGGTATTCGACTTTCCTGACTCTTTTGCTGGAATCCTTATCAGAATGATTTGTGACGAGATTCGTCTCGTTGATTACCTCCGCTTCGGTTATGCAGCTGTCTACTTTTCCAGCACTATATGCATGGTCTTCATTGATCGGCCAGGATATTCGTCAGTTAGACATGGTTAGACCCTATAACGCTTATCCATGTCGTATTCAACCAGATAGCCAACCAAAGCCTTTAGATCCATTTTTCGTCTCTTCTGCACTGAATGTTTGAGCTTACAATACGCATATGTTTGATCCTTGGCTTCCGACCAAATCAGAGTTCGGATGACGTCTTATTCGCGACTGAAGATTTTCCCACACGATTGTGGATAGCCAGCGGTAACGGAATTCAGCCCAGATTGCTGCAGGAACATCGATGTCAGGATTTGAATATGTGAATGTACGA
Source organism: Phaedon cochleariae (assembly GCA_918026855.4). NCBI lineage: Eukaryota > Metazoa > Arthropoda > Insecta > Coleoptera > Chrysomelidae > Phaedon > Phaedon cochleariae. The sequence goes on from OU896707.1 coordinate 20,318,854, forward strand.
GCAATCTCCGCTATTGTTCGATTTTCTCGTTCAACAGCTCCGTTCTGCTCAGGTGTGTACGCTTTCGTCAGTCGCTGATTCACTCCATATTCCTGAAGAATTTCACTTACTTCGTTTTTGTCGAACCCACGACCATATTGTCGCTGAGAAACTCTTTGACGTGTAAACCAAGAGCTTCCTTGAAGGCATATTTTTCTCATGCAACGACACAGTAACGTTACCTTGAATAATGATCCTTGATAACAATGAAGTAACGACGACCATTGGAAGATTGATCAGATGGCTCGCAAACATCACCGGAACAGCTCACCAGGGGCAGAAGGTTGGTTTCGCGTACCGAATGGTAATCGCTGTGCCGAACTGACATTGTTCGCATTTCTCTGATCAGATCGGCCCGAAATATTTCGGCGAATATCAGCGTACAGAACGTGGATATTCGACGGATTCAGTTCGATCAGAAGTTTCGTCTACGTGTGGTTTGTCTGAAGAAAATTTTCGGAAATTTTCGTTCCGATATATTTCAGTCTTGTCGTAGGGTGTTTGCGACAAAATAAAAAATAGATTTTTTTATTGCTATGATTTCAGAAGAAGAACATGATGACGATGATGAGTGAGCGTTATCAGGAGTATGTACTAAAAATAATAAAGTTGTTTGAGAAAAGGGCCAAAGAAGGTGTTTATGAGTTGTTAGTGTTGGAGCATCTTTCGGATCTAGGTCTAGTTTTATCTTATAATGATTATGAAAAATACGTTGTTTGTTTGTCTAGGTCTGCACTATTTCGGCGAACTGTGCCGTTTCGAAATCGTTCATATCAAACACTGGTTGATTTTCCGCGACGAACTGCTATCCGTTCACTTTTCCGAAATTTCGGTCCGATCTTTCATACAAACCGCCATTATTACGTACTGCAAATACGCTAGGTTTCACCGGAAACGCTAACGAACACTCTGTGCTATATCACCGAAATATTTCGGGCTGATCTGGTCAGAGAAACCAGGGCTAAAGCCGATCGTCGATTGGCAGTTTTATTCCTAATCGAATTAAGCTTCGCATGGACGTAGTGCTTGTCCATATGACCCCAACGCTGATGAAAAATCTGGAGTGTCTGATCGTGTTCAGCCACACCTGCACAAACCTCTGCTGGCGGCAACGTAAAAAATGTAGCACATTATAATGTGCCACCTGTGTTTCGGGTTCCCTCGAATATTTATTGTCTTGATACTTAATCGACATCTGGTATCCGTTGATTCAAACTTACTGCCAGGATTTCGATCATGGGCTGCAAGGACGGAGACAAGGTTTCGGGAAATAGCGGAAACATACCACACGGCTTTGGGTATGAATAATTTGACGTTGCTAGCCACTTCAATTGTCCCACTTTCAAATGCTTTGATCTCCATCTTTCCCGCAGCTCTATTGGTAGCATTGACATTTACAGGAAACGGTTTGTATTCGGTATACCAGTTTAAATTCGAGATTATATGACGGGTATCATCGTTGTCAATCCACCACTGGTCGTTTGTGATCGCCATATCAATGTCACACTGATGGAAATCAGCGCAAATGTAAAAACTTCACAAATGAGATCAGCGCATTACGAATTTCAGTCACTACGTGTGAGCTACAGAGTCAGTCGTCGAAGCTGAACTAGATTCACTAGCACGGGCTGGATACGACGGTTTACCGTCTGCTTTCCATCTTGGGTACTGTTGAAGTCAGTGACCTTTCGAGCTGCAGTACTTGCAGTTGGTGCTGTTAGAAATGATTTTCTTCTTCTTCTTCTTCGGTGCTATAAGACTCTTGCTGTAAAGAGCATCACCTGATTTCGAATCAGGCGCGATGTTACGCTCATTAAGGATTAGAGCTGACGAGAGATCTTCGATTGATTTGGCTTTCATGAGTAAGTAACTTGATTTGAACGACTCAACTCGCTTAGGAAGAGCGTCCAACATTTTCGAAACAAACAATGGCTCGAGAAAAGCTTGAATTGAATGTTTTGATATCTCGTGTTTTGAGATCAGCAGCGATGTAACGATGTTGATTCTTCACTCGAGATAATACCAGGCATCTTCGGTTTCATCCCATTCAATACTAAATAAATCAAGACATTGACGAAATAACTGATCTTCAGCTATGATATCAAACTGTTCGACTAGCACGTCCCACGCTTCCTCAGTTGATAATCTAGTTGAAATTCTTTGATGTAGTTCGCATCACTACAACACATTGTGATATATCACTATTCTTGCTTGAGCAGCAGATTTGTTGTACCTCGGAAGCTAGCGACATTTCTCAATATCTTATTCGATGAAGAGTGGTTTATTTCTTTATCTGTTGTAATAATATAGCCTATCAACAAAATCCAATTTTCCCACCTCAATCCCGGGACAACGATAATAAGCAGCTTATCAAAGTTGTTAAAAAAAACGAGTGAATGTCAAACATGATAAAAGCTGAAACTTTACCAATTGTTCAATAACATATCGGCTAGAATCACCTCCTGCCACCTGTTTCGTAGAACTATGTATGTATTCCATGGACCTAATGTTATAAAAAAATGGCCCGGAACAACATACCATAAATTCTACAGGGTGAACTACAGACCTGAATAGGCCGATCGGAATAAACTTAACCTCTATACGAAAATGGACCGTTGAGCCGTGAGAGGGCACTGAAGAATAATTTTATTTCTTGATTTTCTTGAATATTTCACAATCCTTGAATGGTACTGAAATTCGTAGGAGAATGTTCCACAGTAAATGTGCATGAAAAAAATGGTTTACCAAATTGATCCATATATATAGGGAGATCGGTTTTTCGCATACTTTATGATGAACATTTTTAAAATACCCCACTGACCATATTTTGAAATTCCAATGAATAACAAAATCACTCATCTAATTTTTTTTTAACTACAGTTTTGCGTATGATTTCTCTTGATTTTCGAGATATCTACAATAAGATAATGATTAATTTTGGTGCTTCTTTGTATACTTGTTTATATTATTATGAAGTGTCAGGATTGTGAAGTGTCTCAAGTTATTAGTTATCTACCACAACAATCATGTTCATGAACTACTCTAGCATATGATAAGAATTTTTATACTCGAATAAAGTAGTTTTGCGAGAGAAAATAATTCAATTTGGGAATTATCAGCTCCCAGATAATATATGATGATGAGCTTGCGAAATGATGACCATGGATATTGTGGTCAATAACAAACATTATTCCATCCTGACATTATAAACAAGTATGAAAAAGCACCAAAATGAATTATTTTTGATATCTTGAAAACCAAGAAGGATTATGAAATGAACTTTAGTCAGAAAAAAGCGGAAAAAAGTTAGATAGTTGATTTTGTCATTCATTGAAATATCTAAATGCGGTCAGCGACATACTCCAATAGAGGTAAGTTAATTTCGATCGACCTATTCAGGTCTCTAGTTCACCCTGTAGAATTCATGGTACCTTGTTCTGGAACGTTTTTCTTCACATCATTGGTAGGAGTACATCGTTCTAGGAAATAGGTGGCAGGAGGTGATTTTTTTCTAACTGATATGTCATTAAACGATTGCCAAAGTTTAAGCTTCCATCATGTTTGACATTTATTGACATTTACTTGTTTTTTTTTAACATTGATAAGATGCTGATCAGCGTTGTCCCGATGGTGCGCCTGCAGCAGTTGATTTAATGTCTAAAATAATGGAAATATTATTATTTATCAAATGTGTAAAAAAAATGTCGCTGTCTCCCCAACTATTGTATGTCTCAAGTGAATCCTGCCAGTGACGGCTCGTGACTTTCATGACAGAGGAGGCTGGATGATATGAGATTTATTGTGAAAAACAAATCTCGATGACTCACCCAAATCAATAGCTTTAATGAAATTCTGTTTACCAGTTAACCTGAACTTAATACTTGAAGAGATGTGTTTATGTGATTTACAGTGTCTATCCAATCCGCGAGGCAAATTTTTCGAATCATTATATCCTAATCGCCCCCAACATGATGACTTATCGGTTGAAAATAATACGCAGTACCAACAAAATAGCTCATTCCTTACCTCAGATCCCGTCAACCAGATATATTTTTTATAATTATCAGAATAGAACGAACGATTTTGTTTGTTACCTGTTACAATCAGATTTTTTAATTCCGGTGTCGGACGTTTGTTTTTCACAATCAATTTATCTTCATAAGACAAAGCACTGAATGGATTCACCAAAAAGTATTCCACTAAATCACAATCGTTTAAAACACTCATTTTTCAGAAATTTATAGAGCCCCTAACCATTAACCTAACATAAACATAAACAATGCACTCGCGCTGGATACGCGACACGACAAACACGTGCTATTCGGGCGTATTCGGGCATTTGCATTGCGCGCGTGGGTTGTGAAGGAGTCTAGCCTCCTATAGATGTCGCCAAGTTGAATATTTCACGCGTGATTTGCAGACTTCAACGTGTGATGCGTGGGCAAGCACTGTTGCTAATTCAAAAATATTTACCTTAAAACAGGAAATAAAATCAAAATCCATGTATTTTGGTGTCCTTTCAATGAGAAAGTATAGATAATATCAGTTTAAGGAAAATCTCTGAGGAGGATCAGCCTCCGTTGCCTCCTCTGAGGAGCCGCCACTGAATCCTGCTGGACATTGTTTGGAGGTTCCGAAAAATTTGGCTTTTCTTTGGTTCCTTCAATAATTCCTACTGCATTGAACAATTCAAAAACGTCCATAATTCGATCCTTCCAGAATGGCCAATTTTCTGCTTCCCTTAACGGTTTAATTCCCTTCGCATATGCAATTATTATGAGCGTCAGAGTCGTATGACCTTGGTAGGGCCATTTATGTGAGCTTCAAATTCGCAGTAATAGTCCGTAGATCTAGGAATAAATCTGATCTTTACATACATTGGCTCTTATGGGGTTTTCCGGCTTGCATTGCGTAGTTTCTGTAAAATCTGGAGAAAAATGACTTTTAGAATTCTGAAAATTGGCGGATATCTCTCCTAGCTCCTTAATCAGGGTATATGAGAGTTTAAATCAGGCAATAGTTTGTAGAGAAGACCATGAGATTCAATAAGGTATTCAACTCGATATTCTATGCGTGGTAACTTACAAGCAACATCAGGCGCTATGCTGAAGTATGTGAAGAGATTCACGAGTATAATTTAATTAGGTATTATGTGGGAATAATGAAATTCAGAATTTAGTCTTTATCCGTGAACCCCAATACAGAGTACATATAAGGAATTGTATTAGGCAATTATGTATAGAGAAGACTAAGAGATTCAATGAGATATTCAACTTTCGATGAATTGATGTTCTCTGGTAACTCACTAGCATCATCAGGCGCTATGAGGTTTGGGAAGAGATTCACGAGTATGATTTTGTTAGGTATTATGTGAGGATCATGGATTCAGAATTTGATAGTCTTCATCCGCGAACCCGAATACAGGGTGTGAAAGTTTTTATCAGGCCATAATGTGTAGAGAAGACTATGAAATTCAATTAGGTATTCAACTTTCGATGTCAATGATATTCTATGGTTACTCGAAAGCATTATCAGGCGTTATGAGAATGCGAGAAGATTCACGAGTATAATTTCATTAGGTATTATGTGCGAATAATGGATTCAGAATTTGATAGTTTTTATCGAGGTTTTTATCCGCAAACTCGAATATATATATAGAGTATGAGAGTTCATATTAAGCCATAAAAATGAATATGTGTGACTATAAGATTCTATCGAATGTTTGATGTCAATAATATATAACTCACATGCATCAGGCGGTATGAGGAATGGGAAGAGATTCATTTATTTAATTTTATTAGATATTATGTGGAAATAATGGATTCAGAATTGAATAGTCTTTATCCGCGAACCCGAATACACAGTATAAGAGTTCATATCAGGCAATAATGTGTAGATGAGACTATGAGATTCAATTAGGTATTCAACTCGATGTCAATGATATGGTATTGGGAAATTTGAACAGATTCATTAGAAAAATTTGATTTTGTTTTATGTGGGAATAATGGATTCAGAATTCAATAGTATTTTTCCGCGAACCAGGATACAGAGTATAATAGTTTATATCAGGAAGTAATGTGAATATGATGGGAATATGAGACTAATATTCAATTGGGTATTCAACGTTTTATGTCAATGATAATCTATGGTAACTGTCAAGCATCAGGCACTATGAGAAATGTGGAGAGATTCACCAGTATGATTTCATTAGATATTATGAGCAGATAAAAATATATATTCCAACCTACAATTTTCCATCTCATGGTGAACAATGGAGATATCTACAACTTTTCTAGGTGGAAGAAATAAACAAACGGCGACCCACACCAGCAGACTTCCATTTGTCATGTGAAATGGTTTCCTTATTTTTTTCTGGATAATGTCATTCCGGGCTGAAATTTAATATATTTGTTATGATTCGCTGGTTGTGAATATTATTGTGATTTCAAATTAAGAGCAGACAAAGTCGTTATCGAAGCAGACGTCGCAAAAATATGTCAAAAATGTCAACGCATTTTGCATTGAATATGATGGAGAATGGAATGATCTACAACTTTCCTCACAAGAAAAAATCATAAGATTACGGCACAGAACTGGCAGACGCCCATTTGTCATGTTAAATACCTCTAATAGTTTTTCGGAGAATATGTAATCTCAAGTTTAAACTTTAAACATTTAGTTTCTTTTTGTTTGGAAGTTTCACAATTATTTTCAAATTATAATGAAACTGTGGCATCAACTAGGAAGTCTCGATACGCATTTCTGCTAGACATGCTAGCAACACAAACGAACAGACCCACAGACCCACACCCTGACCACGATACCCTGACACACCCTCACGGACATACATGTGACACTGAATAAAACCTTGTGATTATAAAAATATTCGATTACAAAATCCCCCATGCATTTCAATTTTGCATGAATATAATCGGACCATAATCACAAAATTCATCCGCCATTTTGAAGCCGTCTTCTAGAATTTACCAATTTTGATAGGAGAATCATAATTTCCGAATTCCGACCCACAAAACCCCAGATACCAATTTTGAATAAAATCGGATCATAATTACGAAACTCTTTCGCCATATTGGATTCGCCATCTTGAATTTCCCTATTTTGACGAAGGAATATCCGACCTCGAAAGCTTCAACAATATTTTGAATAGAATCGGATCATAATTACATAAATAAATAAATAAATTTATTAAATCCTTCATGATCAAAAACATGATATAGGATACGTCAGACAACAGATGATACACACACAAACATTTTGAACATAAATTAGTAATTTTACAGTTATACACCAAAAGTAGAGATAAAATCATATACGTATTAATAAACAATACGGATCATAACGGGTGCCAGGATGAAGCCAAAAATATGAAACAAATGAATATCCATAAGGATTTGGTGGCATGATATGCATGCGCCATGCGCTATTATAGTAGTCATCAAAGACATGCGTTTCGGTGGACAATGACGTTTACTAGCCTTTCAATCAAAGCAGTATGTGTCTGATCGTATCTCATTTTTCCTTATGGATAGTCATTTGTCTTCAAAAATCGGCTTCATGTTTCGCTATGGAAACAGATAGAGATTATCCGTATTGATTATTAATACGTATATGGATAAAATGAATATAAACAAAATAAAGAAATTGGTCCTAATGCTCGTCCTAATGACTAAGATACTCATCAGTACTGTAGAAACAACCTTTAATCAAAAATTCTTTCAGTTCTGCCTTGAAAATATTTTCACTACTTCGGTTTTTTATATCATCCGGAAGATGATTGAACAATTTTGCTCCCACATATGACGGACAGTTCTCATAGAGACGAGTTGAATGTTTTTGGAGCCGTATCAGTTCACCATGCCTGGTAGGGTATGCATGAAAATCACAATTTTGGTTGTAGTCATGGATATTTGTTTTGAATAATAAAATGCATTTGTATATATAAATGCATGGAACGCACATGATTTTATTTCGAATGAAGTATTGTCTACATGATTCTCTGTAATTTAATCCAAATATCAATCGTATAACCCTTTTCTGAGAAATGAATATTTTATTTAGTTTTGTGCAACAGCCCCACACAGCAATATTGTAAGAAATATGGGAGTATACAATTGCAAAATATACATTCAAGAGCTGGGCCTTACTGAATGTTGACTCCAACTGTCTAATTGCATAATATCCAGTGTTTACTTTCTTGGTAACTTGATTCATAGTCGACTCACAGATCATGTTAATCTATGCTATCGATGTAGGTACCTAGAAATTTCACTTTATTTGATGACTCAATTGTCTCATCGTCTATTCTTACGTTGAAATTATCAATTTTTTTTGTAGCTTTGGAGTAGAACTGCATTAAAACTGTTTTTCTGGAATTCACTACCAAACAATTCTTCATACACCTTGTCACTCGATATTGGAGTAGGTACCTTGAATTTTCACAGAAGAATCATAACAGCCGACCCGAAAAACTCCCACATACCAATTTTGAATAGATTCGGATCATAATTTTATGATGCATTGTCACCTACCACTGGGACAGATGAAACTAAATGAAAGCTTGTACCTGCTTTGATAAAAATATCTGAAAACAGAGAAGAGGCATATCTGTATACACCATTGACATACCCGTGAAAAAAAAGTGAAAACAAAAAATCATAAAATCAAAATCAATGAATTCATCTTGATCCCAAAAAATATGTTGACTCTCATAGGATAGGAGCAATAGGTGAAATATGATTGAAAGAATTAATAAAATGGAAACCATACTATTCAAACATAAAGTGGAAACCAACATTCCCAATAGGAGGCGATAGTAATAGGCGAGGTAATAGGGATATAATATACAGTATGATGCAAATGTATGGAATAAATTCATTTCAAAACAAGACGACTTTCGAAAAAAAACCAAAGACTAGAGTTTAGAACTTCTTTTTCGACGTATTTTTTTAACTAGACGACCCTTCGATGTTCAATTCTCAGTAGCAGACCTCTGCAAGATTCAATTAATCACATGATAATCCATTTTAATTTCAATATTCTTATGCAACATTTTGACTGTTGAATAGACGATCGGTAGACCTTTCAATCAAGGTGTCACATGACCCCTATTTGTATTTGAAAAAATCGTCCATTACGTCTTTACTCCAACACCGGTGACGTAACATCTCTCATATGAATATCATGAGATGAGGCTTCAGAAATTAAAACTCACGTGTTTTTGGAATTTTTTCAAATGTGGCCCATTTCTGAAATAATGAATTTATTCCATACATTTGCATCATACTGTATATAATATTCACATGAAATAGAAACCAATCCGGTTCTGGATTCATAAAATGGGTGCGAATAAACCTATGTACACCGAGTCCACGATAATGATTATCATGGTGATCGTTTAATTTTTTTAGACGTTATTTAATGAGATATATATATAAGAAAACAATAAGGGACACTTTCTCGTGTCCACTTTTTGAGCTCTACAAAACAGTGTCGAGAGATATTCCGTCCGAAGTTTCATTTTTGACAAACCATCATCAACTTTACCCCATGATAGAAATCCTTATCTTGGACACCCCATATACACATGTAAACATTGACTATACTGTAGCAGTTTTTTTACGATTGCATTTATGCATAATAAATTGAACTAAAATGAATCCTCAAAGTTCCACTATTGTATGTTCACCTGCGTGATGTTCCCACTCTTCCACAATGTTACCTATTATTATATTGAAAAAAATTTGGCTCAGTCCCAGCTACCTACAAAAGGCCCAATGGCCTGTCGTTAGAATAGAATGAATATTATGATCGGTAGATGAGTATAGTTCTACACGTTATTATTATTTTTAACTCGGTTTGTGTAACTCATTTTAATCTGACCAATTTCGATTCCAGAGTAATAATTAACCTTTTATACATGCAAAATACATTTGTACCAGTTGATATGAGTGAAGAGAATTATTACATTTCCAAAAATGATAAATTCGGTCGGTAAGTTATTTTCCAGTAATTGTCTGTCCATTCAAAATCTGTATCTCGAACAAAACTGTATACCAAGTCCAATTTTTCCAAAATGAGGAATTTGTACCAAGTGACTCATCAGTTTGAGAGCTTAAAGTGCTAGGTAAATAATGCTTTGAGGACTACCACGAACCATCGTATCATGGCCAACCGGTGGATAAGACTTATTGAGCATAGTATCAGATTTCAAAACATTGATTGATGGCTAAAATGCTTTATTCATCTCGAAAAATGAGCCTGAGAGTAGTGAGAATCTCATAATATCCGACGTAATCGAAGATCTGGTGCGCCAGGAAGAAATACCGGATGTCAACGAATCTATTAGATAAGCCAAAACTTCTACAACATTTGGTGTATCAAATATATCAATCCAATATGGGTATATGGCTTTTTACGGATTTTATGGCGAATTCATTTTTGTAGAGTCACTTTTAATATTGCATCTAAGTGGCCATGGTCGGACGTAAACTCATTTAGGGACCACAGGTGATTCAGAAAATTATAATCACAACATTTTATTCATTAGTATGATAGATATGGAGAAGATACGTCCACAAACTCACATTTCCGTGTCTAACTATTATTTTTCAAATGGCAACCATTTTTTGACAAGCTCTTTTCGAAACATTGATTGTTTGACGAATCTAACGATACTAATTCATTTGCGATTGTGTTGAAAATAAGAACATTCATCTGATAATACTATGGAAAATACTGGATATTCATTTATTCACATTTTCCAAGTCATTTTTTCTGTACCTTCTTTGAGTAGCAAAACACTAATGTATTCGTATTACTTGTATTCAGACTGAAAAAAGCTTCCAGAATCTGTGAACGCACAATCAGGACACGTCATGACCGTTTTAAAAAAATGTATGGTTCAACGAGAAAGTATTGCTATGGACAAGTATTTTCAGTCTTACTGTCTCTGCAATACCCAGATAACACCGATCTACTTGAGGGATGACAGCCGACTATTCCCGTCGCCGAAGTGGCCACCAGCCGGCCCTAATACACATTACCAGCGTAAATTATTGACATACAAGTGCTACAACGGCAACAAATTTCAATGCACCATTGGTGGGAGCGCTCAGCCATCAACGTATATGCGCTTGCAAAACCGTAGTAAGGAGTATGAGTTTTTGAAGCACTCTCCATGTTTCTAACCGCGAACCACAACTTGTGCGCATTTTCAGTTTGTAATTGATGACCTCGGTGCAAGAACCGGGCAACTCCAATTTTTTAAAATGTTGGGGAATGAAAAAAAAAAACTCAATATTTTTGAGAAACTTGAAAGAAATTATGATTAATGGTATGAATCCTTTAGAGTTGCGTTATAGATGAGCTGTATTAACTTGGATACTAATTTTCATTTACATTGACATCGGACATTGATCTTAGATACAAAAACATGTATCTTCAGTTATTCAAAAAGCATTCTGTAGTCTCAAAATGATTTTCTCCAATAGAAAAATTTTGAATAAAACTGTAAAATACTTCTTTGTGACTCGTTAGTGTTATCAAAATTCCATCATGCCGACTGTATTTATGGTCCAGCCCTGCTCGAATCTGACAGCAGACGAATACAACTAATCCAAAACTCGTGTGTTCGTCTCATTTGTGGCCTGCGCAAACGTGATCATGTTTCAGCCTCTTTGAAAGAAATAGGTTGGTTGAACATGAAAGAGAGACGCTTCCTTCACAGATGTTCGTTTTATCATAAAATCATTACCACTAAGACACCTGCCTATGTATTCGATGAAATTCAGGCACGAAGTCAAGCACATAATGTTGATTTACGTCATAAACACAATCTAACCATTCCAAAACATAAAAGTTCATTATACAAATCTTCATTTTCTTACAATATTGCTAAAACTTACAATAACCTTCCCTTTGATGTGCGAAGAATTTACTCAGTGAGTCCTTTTAAGAAAAAAATTAAACTTGCAATTTTGGATGGATCCTTGTCAATTTGTTGAATCTTATTTTTGTATTGTTCATGCTTCGACATTATTATTATTATATATTATACTGCTAGTGTTTTTTGAATATTGTGTTAATTTATGTAGTATAGGTATTATATGTGTGTGTGTCTGTGTATGTATGTATAGGTGTGTATCTGTATGAATGCATCTGTATGTACATGTATGCGCACGCATGTTCATGGTTAAGTGGAAGAGCGCAACTACTTCAGGTGGGCAACCAACCTGAAGTAGAGCGAACTTTGCCTTTTGCTCTGCAGGGTATAGATATTGTTTTTTTTTGTCATTATTTCATCATTTTTGTATTGTATCTCTATAACCTGTACCAATAAAAGCGATATTATTATTATTTATTATTATTGTAGAAGCTAAAAAAGGAGTTTGAAAAAATGGAGTTTCCTGTTTCTTGCCCCAAAAAGACGAAATTCTGAAAATATAGTCAAACTCGTGTAATAATCTTGCTTTTTTATTGAAAATGAAATATATAACGAAAAATATTGTAAACAAATAGTATTTTGAACATAGGAAGAATCCCTGCGTCTTGATCTTCCTTAACATTGCCAGAATTTGGGTCCTTTTCGTCAACAGTTATAATATGTTCTTGGTACATATTCACACCCCGAATCTTGAAAGGGCTCACTTTCACTTTCCGACGACATTACATTATATTGCATGAAACAAATGATCAAACTAATCACGCCACACACGATGGAAGACGCGGGAAGGCTTGCCGCTAATAACCTCACTCCGACATCTCCCACTACACGCGTACATTTCGATGCTAAAATCGGGTAACTCCTGGAGTTGCCCGATTCTAGCACCGTCATGGCTTACATTTCAGTGCTAAAATCAGGTAGCTCCTGGAGTTGCCCGACTCTTGCAACTTGCAACTTAATAGGAAATTGTTGGATTCACTTGATTCTTGCACCAAAAGATGCGCAAGAAAAAAACTCTATATGTTAAATACAATAAGCCAATTTCGACAAAAAATGGAGCTGCCCGGTTCTTTCACCGAGGTCATCAATTCGCGGCCAGATACTTGGGGAGTGCTCGAAAAACTCATCCTCCTTGAAACGGATTTGCAAGCGCATATACGTTGGTGGCTGAGCGCTCCCACCAATGGTGTATTAAAATTTGTTACCGCTGTAGCACTTCTAAGTCATTAATTCAATCGCCGGTAATGTGTTCTATTGCCATAAGTGCCGCTTGACTGTCTAAAATGATGCGGATCTGCTCATTTTCCACGGCTCTCTTGTTATTTTGTTCCGCATATTGGAGAATGGGCTTATATCACAAAAATTTTTTATTTCATAATTCGATAGAACTCACCCAAACTAGCTCACCACCGCTCCCTACGTTTTATAAAAAATTATTGAAATCGACGATTTTTCGGACCTCTGAAAACGAGGCGACGATGTGACGTCAGAACCCTAATACTGAATCAAGAATATTTCAGACAGAGATGAATGATACATGATTTCTGACAGAGTGAATTAGCGCGAGATCACAGTTGAAAGAATTAATATATCAGTTGCCTCAGTCTCCGTCGGGCGTTTGGTATTTTCTTTTATCTATGGCGAGATGAGGTTTCTACGTCATAAGAGGGCCGGTTTCAGAAGGTACTATTATTTATGTCCAAAAATAAAACATTCCAGTTAATTTTTCGATCGAATTATGTCGTCAATCATTATTTATGTATAAAAGGATCATTATAAACATGGTTTGAGTAAAAAGTTCTACTAAGGTGTACACGCCCATTATTGTTGCGTACACCATTGCTTGAAAAACGGTGGCATACTTGCCCAATGAGTAGCATAATACCTTTTCACGAAGCTTTTTATATCCAGAGATACGGCAGTATCTTAAACCAAGTACTTATATGAATCGTTACATCCAAAAAGACGGGTTAGTTTGGCCCACTACGAAACCTCGAATTGAATTGAAACTTCGCACACTGATAGGACCGATGACAATAGTATTATTTGATAGTTTTATCCCATTTTCCTAACCAGGATCTTCAGGAATAGTGGTAGAGAAAGACAGCAGTTTCTTGCACCATCAAATATACTCGTATGGTATGAGAATAATAGTGTCTTCCACCAAGTACACGTATGAAATGAAGTTTCCGGGAAGAGAGCTTCATAAACGGCTACAATAGTATGTGGAAACCGAGGTGAAAACACAATATAGAAAACTTTACCACCTCAGCGTGTTTTTCAGTTTTTTGAACAACAATTAATTTGTAATCATATTATATAAGCCTTGTCAACAGCGACCTCTTCAGATCTATTGTGTTTTCAATGCAAGGGCTATACCTTGTTATCTCTTTTTTCCTAGGTTTATGGTGGCAAAGAAAAATATCAAAGCAGGAGAGCTGATTCTATCAGAACTGCCTATCATGGTAGGATCACCTATCGATGGGCCACTCATCTGTTTCAATTGCTGCAATTATGTGAAATTCATTGGATCTGCATTTTGCAAAGACTGCCATTCTGCAATTTTGTGTAGTTCGAAATGTACAGGTGAGAATATACTGATATACCAGATAGTATATTGAAATGAAGTAGGAGGAAGAAAATATCTCCAAGTCTTCTCCACTACTTTTAATAATAACAAAATGTTACAATTGGGGTGGAACTTGTTTCGGGTTTATCGTAAGGCCATTATCAGCCAGAAAGTTTGAAAAATCATGGATAGATAAGTTTTGTCACGATTTACAGATTCAACTGAATTAAGAATTAAACTGACAACCAAGCATTTAGTTGAATACCACGAAACCTATCTGCATTGTGTCCACTGTAAGAACTCACCACCCCTCTGTGAAATCCTTATTATCTGGTCGATTTCAAAACACTATTTTCTCAATATAGATATTTGAAATGTACATCTAAGAAAAAAAAGTAATTTCATTCTTGGACTGTTATCGTGGCGAACTACGTGCAACCCATATTTCAAAAAGTACTATTAGCGTTTTTTTTTTCACAAAAAATAATGATGGATTATGAATCAGGAAAACTCAACACATACTTGTACCGATTACGTGATCTGAGAATATAGTACTGTGGTATCTTTGGTAAGGAATAATGACAAATCATTATCGAGGACTACTTCAAATACTACTACTACAATGTGTCTGATGTTTTTATGATGATGAAAATGAGTTCAGGTATATTCAGAAAATCATCTTGATTCAGAATCCGTCATTATTTTTTGAGTAACAACCCAACAAACAATGAACTACCGGGAAGTAATTGGCCCAATGCTTTCTTTGCTGGGGGAATGACTTCAGCGGCAAAAATCTGTTGGCCTTTCACATTCTTGTAGTCACTTTGCCAGTGAAGGAAATAAGTATTGGCCCTTCATCGTTCTATCGACTTTGGTGTTGCCGGGAAATAAAACAACTTCGTTTACTCGATCTTTTAAAAGGCCAATGCTGGGCATTCAACCTATATGCTCCAGATAACACAGTATGGTCATTGTGAATGTGTATTCTCATTCTCCCAATCATACGAAAGAAAAAACGATGAAAGAATTCATATTCCTCAGAAACCTGAAATATATGTTCCAAGAATTTTTTCATATTTGAGGATAATCATAATATGGGATTATTATAGGATCATAAGATCATTTCAATAAAGTCGTGAGTATGATCTACAGATATTTGGGATTTTTTTACACATGACTCAAAACATTGATGAGTATAGGTATGATATCTGCGTTATTGATTTTCTACTTTGAAGAACGTTTAATGAAGAATGCTTCTTTCCGCAAAATTAATAATAAAATAGTTTGCCATATGAATCGATCAGAACCTATTGTAAGAAATAATAATACATGATTCTCATCGTGAATAGATCTTATCAGATATTTGAACGTAGTTTTCCGTAGTTTTCAATTCTAGTCAACTTTTTTTATGATAATAATTTTCGATATTATCGAAAACAAAAACGTTACATTATTTACACTTGAACAAGATCTACTTTTTTGACATACCTCGTATACGACTGACAAAAATCGATATCTGAAAAAGCTTTTGATTTATTGTCAAGTTTTTCAGACATACTGTATATTTTCCTAGAGTGATCCAAGATTATCCGAATGGAATAATATAATGGATATTTCTCTCAGAATTAGTTGAAATATTATCATCAAAATATATCAGTCTTAAATATTCTCTTATCCGTTTCGATTCGTTCACATCTCACCGATACTCACTACATGTGTTAAAAGATACTAATACGAGCAGCTAGTCATGTTCTCATAGAGATATTCCAACGATAAAGTCGTTGCAAAAAGACGACTGAATGGATAGGACACCTGGAGAATGGACCATCAGGGCTACCAAGTTACGAAAATATATGAGGTCAACCTCCAAAATGAAGATCTTATCAGATCGCAGTCTCATCATCCAAAGTCGAGATATTTTTTATACTTCGTTCCTATGCCAGTATGGGGATTTGGATGCCCATCAATGGAATGAATGCCGGCTGATTGACCGTCGGGAAACCGTCGGCCAGAGTGTCCTTTTCTTGATGGCCCCGTACTAACGCTAGTCATTTTGCCGCAACATCTAGTTATGGAAGCAATGTATTGGGCCTTCAGTTTACCGCAAATGAATGTTTGCTGGGAAATTATCATGATGAAAAATATGGTCTACTTATCATTTTTCTTCATTTTTCCTCAAATCTCAGACACTGGTACTGGTTTTGAAAAAAAAAATACCGCAGGACTTCATTCTCTGATCACATATTTCAGAAAAAAATAATAATTGTTTTTTTTTGGTCTTTTATGATGACGAAAATCAGAAGAGTGTACTTTAAGTGATCCTGATTCAGATTCCATCATTATTTTTAGTGAAAAATAAGTCCCTAATAGTACTTTTTTGAAATATGGGTTAATAAAACTGGTCGAAGTTGGCCAACGATAACAGTTCAAAAATAGAATCACTTTCTTGTTGGATGGACATTTCAGATATCTATCCAACAAAAAAAAGTTTTCCGAAATCGATCTGATAATATCGATTCTGCAGGCGTGGTAATAAGTTCTTAGAGTAGGGGGGGTATATATCGGTTTATACATTTATATATATCATTTGAATCAAGAATTCAGAATAACATTGAAGTGACATCAGGAACAAAAACATCGATATGGAGAGTTATATTGGATCGTGATTTTATACGAGGTACATTGAAACAGACAAGTTAATTTGTTCATGTACCTATATATTTATATTTATATGCAAATTAGTTCTACAATTTTCCGATGAATTTTTGAGGAAATAATTTCGTTTCATTGGGTAGTGATTCATAAGAATAACGACCTTTCTGATCGGTTATAATCCATGCTTCTAGAAGCTTAGTATTGTCAAATTTGACTGTGAACACTGCAGTACTATAGTTATCAGCGCCCCAACAACAATAAATAGTTTTCGTTAAAAGCATATTCGATGAGCCTATGGGATGTCTCGTTTCACTCGCTGCTTCCTGAGATTATTGAATTTTCTTCGATGAAGAACTCCAGTTTCTGCTCCCTACGAGGAGAATAACTAATGCTTAAATATTTTAGGTATTTTCCACACAAAAGAGGAATGCGAGTCGTTCAAGAAAGCGAGTATAAATGGAACAGCTCTAGCAGAAAATAATCAAGTCATATTTCCACTACGTTGTTTATTTTTGAAGAAATATAAACCAGAAGTTTGGAAACACATTATGGAATTAGAAGCTCACTTAGAAAATAGAAGGGATAACCCAATTTGGCGACGACACAAAATTGCTGTAGAACAGAATTTGAGGTGAAAAGTACATGCGAATATTCCGTTTGTTATGATAGAATCTCAAATTTTTCACAAAATAGTTCAACAACTCTCTACCAAGAATCGTTTGTCCATAGAACGGCACAGATTTAGAACTGTTTGCCTAGGGAAGTATTCCTAAGAAAAGCCCAAGAGCTGCCTAGCTACATCCAAAAGCTCGAAAAATTCCAATAACCCTACCTTCTCTTCCTATCGCCCCTATATAGGCGAGTGCTATAGGGATTCCCTTCTGTATGCTGTGACACTTATTTATGAAATATAGGAAGTTTTGGGGAATAACTTAATCTCAGATTTTTTCAGATCGTTACATCTGGTGGTGGACGTATCGCCTGATACTATAGCCATCAGTTCCGGCGTTTCAAAAGGATCAATTTTGGCACCAACATTGTTCCTACTTCATATCAATGGTCCGTTAGAAGTAACCGTCTGGTATCCGTAGCTCGTCGATCTAATTGAAAACCTAGTAGGCGACCTAGTGCGATAGCTCTCGCCTACTAACTACCTAACTAGGTTGTCACCTCTCATCAGTGCAGTGAGCGTAGCCAAGCCAAACAAAAGTCAAGTGGCATTATATTCCCTCAGATGCGTCCTCCATAGACAATATGATAGCAACGCGATCTGAGTAGAAAAGAAGGAGATATACATTCCAACACCCAAATTCCCAGTGATTGGTTGCCCGACTGGAGTAATATGTTGAATAGACACAAAAAGCTCAAAGTCATTTCCACACAATGTTCTACGCTCAGTCGGCGGCCTTATTATGACAGCGGGCTGGAGACTGCCCTGTAATGATGAGTCAAAGAGCTCAAATCCGGTCTGTAGGTGTCTAGCATCGCCTGGCTAAATCGAAATCAATGGGCATTCAGGAAGGAATCACTTGTATCAGTATTCGTTTATACGAGGCGATGCATAGATTTCGGGAGGATGTAATCCAATGTTTTGCGTGGCATATAGACAAGAAAGTAGTTGTTTTTTTCCCTGAATTGTTTTACATTTTATGATCATTGTGTGGAAATGACTTTGAGCTTTTTGTATTTATTCAACATTTCATTCCACTTTGATCATTGTGGCTATTTCGTAGTTGATCTATAGAAAAGTGAAAGACCGACCTTTCTACGTTATTCCAATGATGTCAATGGGTTAGTGAGTGTGGCATCACCCACCAGGCGAATGGCTCTTCTCTGGATGGAATCTGAGAGCAACAGCGTATGTTTGGGTGCTGAGCCCCATATGTTGGAACAATATTCTAGAACAGGCCCAATCTGTTCTTTGTAGATCATTAGAGGCTGTTGAGGTGTGAAGTAGCTTTTCGCACGAAAAAAAAAGTTTTTATGAAGCAGCTTTCGCAATGGATATGATATGATTATACCACAAGAGAGTATCACTGATGGAAATACCGAGTATAGGTATAGTGGGGATGGTGGTACGAGACATTGTTATGTCAGGCATACTGAGTTTTGCCTTCCTGGAGAAAATACTGTCTTGAGCTTTGGTGGCTTGCATTCGACTAGGTTGTTGGTTCACCAGGCTGTGATTTCAGCAAGATCTTCATTGACAGCATCGACCTGCCTTCGCCGTGAACACTTAGTTTCCTGGGAAGAAATGGGAATTCTGGAAAATAACGCAATATAAAAACACTATTGGTGTCAAAATTGATTTTTGTGGATCACTGGAATGGATGGCAAAGGTTTCCTGGGGGAAATGGGAATTCTGAAAGATAACCCAGTGTGGAGAGAACTATCATCTGCAAAGCTGTGGATTTGGCAAGTTGTCATTGATATGAAGTCAGATCGATGTTGGTGCCGAAATTGATCCTTGTGGAACGCCGAAATTTATGGCAAAAGTATCGGACGATACACCATCCACTACCACGTGAAGCGATCTACCTGAAAGAAAACTCGATAAGAGATGGCATAGCTGAGGTGGTAAGCTGTATGATGGTAATTTGTGAAGAAGTCCATAGTGCCGAACACGGTCGAATGCTTTCGATATGTCAAATGCCACAGCTAGAGATTTTCCGTGTTTTTCATCTGAAGCTTGCCATATATGTATGGTGACGTAGGCAAGTTGATCTCCAGTTAATCTTCGGTGCTTTAATCATAGAGTAACCCTCAACAGACTCGAAAAATATAACGCAAAATAGAACTTTCAGGTTCTCAAGTTCCATCTTCCCTCGCTACCAAAACCTATGAATAATATGAAGATGGTGAACAGCACTTTATCAAAACTCCTTCATCCATATAGAACGGCTAGGCTCTGGAATTCATTGCCTCAGGAAGTATTCCCAATAACATATAATCTCCAGAAGTTCAAAAAAATTCCAATTCCTACCTCCTGTTCCTATCCTCCTTAGGAACGCACGATGTTATTTGAACATTATAGGGATTTCCTTTCGTGCGCTCCAAGCGATAAAAAGAAATGGTGGTCATGGAGAGGTCGTCCTAGTTGAAGTTTTTCTAGGACGTGTCTCATTAATTGGCACTGAAATAATGAGAAACTAATAGTAGATAACAAGTTGAAAATCTATATCGGAATCAATATTTATATCATTTGATAGGTACCTAAATGATACTATTCTATATTATCTGCAGACATATGAATTTATTATCTGAAGAGGATATTGCATCAGAGATGGTGCAGAAAATTTGTGGCATATTGGATGTCAATACTTTTGAATTGAGACCACGCCAAAATAAAGAGCCAGCAATGTTAAGTCCTGGAACACATCACTGCTTGAGAGGTAATCATTTGATTTATCAAAGAGTTGGTGACCTATTCCTTTGGTGGATATATTATTCTCGATCTCATATCTTTTTATTGATTTTTATCGATTTTAAGGTCTCTATTCCAAGGCAGCACTTATGGCCCATGATTGCACTGGTAATACCTTGTTATCTGTCGACGATGATTTCGTTCTCACTATCAAGGCTAGTATAGATATTCAAAAAGATGGCCCAATACTTTTCAGCTACGCCAATGTCTTAAATGTAAGTATTCAATAGATGATTGTTCAACAAATACACTCAGTTCCAAAAAAAGTGACGCACTTGATATTTGACCTATCTTCTTGAAAAAAAAAATAGTAGGCCGATTTTCGATTTTTTTTTATTTGTTGGTAGGTAATGCATTTGTCTTTTGAAAAAAATAAAGAAGTGAACATTTTTTCGAAGCCTCCTTGATGGTGATGGAATAACTCGAACCATGATTTATTCTTAATTTTTGACTAACCCTGTGTGTTAATTGAGTGATGGCATAGAAAGTGCTTACACCCTAAACAAAAGAAGCTCCTTTTGCGAGCATTTTGTTTTTTTATTCATTGATTTATCTCTAAAATTTTCCGAATTACAGCTTTTTTTGCTGAATCCTTGCAGATTACCAACTTTCTGAATTTATCGAGAAACAATTTTCTAATGAAATAAACTGATCTCTGCTGATACCAATAAATTTAAAAAACATTTTTATTAAACACGAAATTATAAATTGGGATGACTGCTTAATATCGTGTATTGCCTCCTCTAGCAACTTTAAGAACTTCTAATCTACGAGGCATACTGGATATTGAGTTGCTTATCGTTTCTGTTCGATGCTCTTGGTGATGAGTGTGGACTGTATTTCGATCGTTGAATAAAAACTGATATGATATGAAGAATAAAAGGGGAATTGCAACCGATCCCAACTTTATTGATTCCATCTTATGTTTCAACAACACGTCGTCATGATAACAACAAATGAAATCCTATCCTATATAGGGTAATACCACTAGCAACTACCATTATACAGGATCATACAGGTAAAGTACTGGACATACATGGTGTCTTAACTACTTGACCTAGATATAACATAAAGGGTGATGTACAAAGTACCAAACATGCCGCCCCCTTGAAAGATTATAACTTTCAAAATACTAAATAAATAATTACATTACAAATATAACAGACAATGAATTATGTGGTACATTCTTCTAAGGGCAATACACATATCTTGTTGACTGGACGTTTCAAGGTACCCTCTTGTGTCTTCAGTGTCACAACCCGAACAACATCGTCCATGCCGGGATGAATTTCAATAATGCGCGCCAATTTCCATAACAATGGCTGCACGAAGTCTTCCTTTATCAAAACTAACTGACCAATCTGCACCTGCTCAGATAAACGTCTCCACTTTGTTCTCTGCTGCAGATGGCAGAGGTATTCTGACGACCAACGTTTCCAGAAGTGCTGGGTAAGCTGTTGAAGCTTCTGATAGTGATTAAGTCGATTTTCTGGTATAATGCATACATCCTCTTGTGGAACAGAAGTCAACATTTCCCCAATCAAGAAATGGCTCGGACACAGAGCAGCTAAATCATTCGGATCACTAGTAAGCGGTGCCAATGGTCTCGAATTGAGCATTGCCTCCACCTGAGTCAGTACAGTATACAATTCTTCATAAGTTAGAGGTACTCTAGATAATATTCTTTTCATATGAAATTTGGCAGATTTTATTGCTGCCTCCCATATTCCACCAAAATTTGGTGCCCGAGGAGGAATGAATTTCCACTCGATTGAATTGTTAAATAAATAATTCTTGAAGGAAATATCATTTTCAAGATTTTTAAAAATGCCTTTCAACTCGTTTGCTGCACCTATATAATTGGTACCATTGTCACTGAATATTTTCCTACATGGGTCATTCTTCAAAACGGGGACAAATTGACAAGGATATTCAATAAGAATGATAAATGTGTCAAAATCGTTCAATATTCATCCAGTTGTCGTATTTGAACATGATATATCTCATATTAAACAGGCCAAGAATTGGATAATTTTTTAATCGATTTAAGCTGAAAAAACTGAAAACTCTTCCCATGGAGTTGACGACCTTGCCCATGGAGTTGACGATTTCATCCATGTAGTCGAAAACATTAACATAAACACAAAATTTCTTTTTTGTTATTACCTAAAAATAAATAACAATCTCATTAGAGTTTTGTTTTGATCATATAAATGTTAAATATTAGTACCTTCATGAAATGAATGAAGATTCCATGGAGTTGACCAACATAAAAATGATGCAGAAAATACTACAAAAACTCCAAATGAAAAACGGTTGAGTCGTCTAAAAATTAAAAACATCGGAAAATTGAGAGAAAAATGAAAAATTTTCCGACTATTTGATCCGAAAAACAGCTTTCATTTCAAAGTATTGCACATTGAAATTGGATCATCTTTGAAGAGGAATCGATTCCTTCGTAATACCTGAGGATTCGCCACTTTCTTGATTATACAATTGGAATTCACCTCAGATAGATCTTCTTCTTGAGGCCAGATGAAAATCAAATTATTCTTGTTATAGGATACTCGTGAAGGTTATTTCATAAATAGCTCCATGAATAGCATTTACTTGACCAATATAATGAATCCTTTTGAGAACTTCTCCACGGGTAATGTTCTTCGAAAATCTCTGCTACCATACCTTCACTAGCAATACCAGTCAGACGAACTAGACAAGCCCAGTCAGCACATCCTTTCGTTGTCAACCTCGAAAGATGTCGAACAGCACTATATCAAAACTCCTTCATCCATAGAACGGCTAGGCTCTGGAATTCATTGCCTGAGGAAGTATTCCCAACAACATATAATCTCTAGAAGTTCAAAAAAGTTTCAATACCTACCTCCTATCCCTATCCTCCCTAGGAACGCACGATGTTCTTTGTGACATTATAGGCATTCCCTTTCGTGCGCTCCAAGCGTTAAAAAAAACAGTTGGCGTCTAACCTCCTTTGATATTTTTTGCCCTTTTGTTAGTTCGGCAACTTTAATTCTCGGAGATTCTCGATTTATTTTGATAGATCGACTTTTCATTCTGTAGTATTTTGTTATTTTTTTTGTATCGTATTGCTTTATTCCTTATGTACATATCTCGCTCTTTTTGGACATCTTTCAGTTTTCTCACTGCCTGGGAACGTTTTTTGAGCTCTCTTTTTCTTCCCGCAGCAGATCTTCCTGATGAGCCTGGAATATTCTCAGGATGTTCATTAAATAAAGCATCCAATCGTGTTGGTGTTGATGATGGAGTAGTTTCTTCTAGGAGCCTATTAAAATTTTTCTGAGTCCTTCATTTTTTTATATATTCTGAAGATGTTTGTCTCCAGCGTTTCCTTATCTGTCTTTTCTGTCTGTCGTTTCTTTCGTTGATTGTTTTGATTTTTCCTGCATTTCTTCGTTTGATGGTATCTTTCACGTTCTTTGCGCTTCGCTTCTTCATATAAATGAGGATCCAGTCTTATTCTTTCTCTCTTTCTTTGCTCAGACTCCCATTTCTGTTTTCTTCGTTTATCTTATGATTTTTCCTTTGTATTTACCATTATTGCTTCAATATACCTACACCGAATAAAAAAATCTGATGAAATATGAAAATATAATGTGAAATAGAATGTGTGCATCGCTTTTTATCACATCCTGTTCAATTGTAATAATCATCTAAACTTGAGTATCATTGAATCTGAGCATATATGTGATGTGGAATTTCAATCGACGCAATTTTCCGAAGTGAAACAACTCCATGGACTTGTTGTTCAACTCCATGGACATCTAAATACATGGAGTTGATGTCCATGGAGTTGGTGTTCTGTAGTTAATATTCAAATATTCACACTGCTATTAAACCTGACCTCAAATTATTTCTCATGCATGTAAGACATAATTAGTTATACATTACTAGGCTATTCAACGAATCTGAATGGACTCAGTCTATTTGTGATCAACGACATGGAGTTGATTGTTAATAAAAATACCCACCTTGATTTCTAACTTTGTCTCCAGAATCCCGAATAAATTGCTCAAAGTTAACACGTTTCCCTGACAATCTTCAACTAACTGCTCTTGCTTGAAATGATGACACCTTGAAACATTACTTCAGGTGAACCTATCGGTAGTTCTGACAAAAATAACAGGCGTCCATGGAGTTGAGTTTCAAAATGGTGTCACATATTATTCATAAATTTCACAATAACATTTCGGTGAAACTTCCTCTTTGCTTACACTCTCGTCATTGTTGAATCCCTTGAGAATATATTAACTGAAAAATAGTTTCATAATAGGGTTTATTTAGGGGTTTTTGATTGATTCCATTTCACTCATAGCAGCTGGTTACAGTCCATGGAGGTGATTTCAAAGGAGTTTTTGCTTATAAAAATGGAAGAACATATGATTTTTTTCGATCTTTTTTCAACTCATGTGAAGCACAAGTCATAAGCTATCATCTCCAATGTTCTTCAAGTTTCAACCTATTTCCTATATATTTTTCACATATGAGTTACATCATATTGTCCCCGTTTTGGAGAATGACCCACATATACCACGTCTGGAAACAAATCTTTTGAGAGCGTTTAAAAATGCAGCCGTAGTATACTCTGTAACTAATTCAATATGAACAGCTTTTGTAGCAAAACAAATAAAAATACACACATAACATTTTATCAGTTTACGATTTCTGGTTTTTCCATCTTTTAGCAAAAATGGCCCAGTATAATCCGTTCCGACTATAAGAAACGGCCTCGAAGGCTTGACCCTATTTTCTGGAAGATCACCCATCAAATTTTGACTACTTAATGGTCGTGCCTTGAAACAAATTATACATTTGCGTAAAATTTTCCGAATCGTATTACGACCGTTTAACGGCCAATACCTTTGTCTAACAGCCACTAAAGTTGTCTGATTTCCAGCATGTAAATGTCTGATATGTTCATATTCTATAACCAATTTTGTGAACAAGTGATTACTCGGTAGAACTATTGGATGTTTATGGTAAATGTTAAGATTAGATTTTATCAATCTTCCCCCTACTCTGAGTATTCCGTGATTATCCACGAATGGATTAAGACTTAATAATTTGCTCTGATGAGGAATCTGATTCCCGTTTTTTAAAAAATCAATTTCTTGATGAAATTCCCCTTGTACTATTTTCAAAAGAGCCCTTGTAGCATTTTCAATTTCAGAAATCTTCAGAGATGAGTAGTCCTTTTCTTTATTTTTCAAATTTTGAATAAACCTCAAACAATATGCAGTTACTCTAAATAGCTTAGTTAAACTTGAAAAAAGTGTAAATATGCTTTGATCTAGTACTTGGGAACTCAAAGTAACGATAATCGTTTTCTTTTCTGGAATATCTTTCAACCTTTGAAATGATCCTGATGGCCATTCGGAAGTCTTTAAAGAAAGCCATGGAGGACCCTTCCACCACATCTCAGATTTTGATAAAAATAGAGGACTTGTTCCTCGTGAAATGATATCAGCAGGATTTTCATCGCTTTTAACATGTTTCCATTGACAACATTTAGTATATTTTTGAATCTCTGTTACTCGGTGAGCTACAAATATATTTAAAGAATTTGGTTCTGAATTTATCCACGATAAAGTTATTGTTGAATCACACCAATAAAAACAATGAATATCCATATTGAGAGCCTTGAGTACTTTCTGAACTAGTTGTGATAAAAGTAGTGCACCACATAGTTCTAGACGAGGAAGTGTAATTGTTTTTAAGGGTGCTACTCGAGATTTAGAACAAATGAGTTTAGTGAAACAGTTTCCATTTGAATCAGTTGATCTGAGATAAATGCAACAACCGTATGCCTTAATAGATGCGTCTGAAAATCCATGCAGTTGGATATCAATACAATTTACTGAACTAACGTGTCTAGGAACAACAATATTTTTTACGTATTGTAATTGATCGTAACATTTTTCCCAATTTGTAAGTAGATGGGAAGACACAATTTCATCCCATCCCAATTGCTGCTGCCACAAGTTTTGCATTATCAATTTTGCCTCAACTATTATCGGTTCTATCAAACCTAACGGATCGTAAATTTTTGAAATAGACGAAAGAATGAAACGTTTGGTAATACGATTAGTTTCCCCTGTGAAATTCATCTTATAAGAAAAAACGTCTTCGCTAGCATTCCAGAATATACCGAGTGTTTTAATATCAACATCGTCTGTTATATAATATTTTACCTCTTGATTTTCATCTTTTTTCAATATTTGCGCATTATTTGATGCCCATTTTCGAAGTACAAAACCGACAGAACTCAGAACATTCTGTATATCTGCTTTGAGTTTTTTCGCTTCTTCTATAGTGTTTGTGCCTGTAATTAGATCATCTACATAAAAATCTCTTTTGATTGCTTGACAGGCAACAGGATATAAACTTTCATTTTCTAAAGCTACTTGGTGTAGCGATCTAATAGCCAAGAAAGGTGCGCTTGATGTACCGTATGTTATCGTATTGAGTTGAAAATGACCTAATGGTTCATTCAAATTTTCACGCCATACTATTCTCTGATAGTCACGTTGTTGTGGTGTTATCAATACTTGCCTATACATTTTTTCAACATCGGCTATCAAAACATAATTGCGAATTCTGAAACGCAACAATATGGAAAAAATGTCATCTTGGATTGTTGGGCCTACCTTAAGGGTATCATTCAATGAAATATTGGATGTAGTTTTCATTGAAGCATCGAAAACAACTCTCAATTTGGTTGTTACACTGTCAGTTTTGAGCACTCCATGATGAGGTAAATAAACACATGGTGTATTTTGCTCATGAATATTAATTCTTGTCATGTGTCCTAAAATTTGATATTCATTCATGAAATCTACGTATTGGGTTTTCAAATTTGGGTTTTTTGATAGTTTTTTCTCTAACGCGTAAAATCTCTTGATGGCAAATTCCTGTGAATCACCTAAATCCTTAACATTATGCCGAAATGGTAAATTCACCACAAATCTACCATTTTGGTCGTGTTTAACAGTTTTTGCAAAATATTCTTCACATTCACATTCTTCTTTAGAATATTGCGGATTTGATGCACAATCTTCTATTTTCCAAAATCTTTCAATTTGATTGTGAATGTCTGAATTAGTAGTGGAAAAATGACAGAACGTTGAATTTGGACAATATTTAGGACTGAATGGACCAGAAACCACCCAACCCAGATGAGTATTTTGTAAAATAGGCTGGTGTTTTCCTAATCTCACTTGCTCTTGACATAATAAATTCCAAAATACCTGAGAACCTAACAGCAAATCAATTTTTCCTGTCCTATGAAAGTTTGGATCTGCTAAGGTTATGTTTTTAGGAATATTTATTGTATCTGCACGAAAAAAAATTGATGGCAATTTTGTGGTTACTTTATCCATTAATAAGAAATCCAATTCTGCCTTGAATGAACTGTTCTGCGATATTATTTTAGCAACTGTTTTTTCAGAAACATTGGAATGAACTTGATTAATACCAATAACCTCCATTTTGATATTGGTTTTTGGTAAATTCAATTTTGAATATAAATCTCTACTCATGAAATTACTTTGAGAACCACTATCTAACATGGCTCTGGCTTGATATGTATTTCCTCTCTCATCAAGAACTTGAACCATTGCCGTTGGTAGTAGAACATAATCATTTCCATTACCAACAAAATATGCTGAAATTGTCGAAATATCTTCAGATTCTTGAGTTCCTTCTGTTACAATTAAAGAATTTGTCGGATTACGATCATGATGTAAAATCGTGTTATGCTTTTCATTGCATTTCTTACATCTGCCCGTGGTTCTACAAGTATCTACTGAGTGATTGGAGTTGAAACAATTTTTACATAATTTCAATTTATCGATTTCAATGATTCGAGATGAAACAGGTAACCTTAGGAGGTTTTCACAAAAATAAATATAATGTTGACCTTTACAAAATATGCATTTTGGTACTGATGATGCATTTGAGTATGTTTTTTGATATCTATGATATGGCTTGTAGTCATGATTGATTTGACTTGCACTTTTAAAATTTGAATTGGCAGGAGTTAGCATTTCTAAAGTGTTGCACCTTTTTGTAAGAAATTCTTTGAATTCGGAATATTTCGGCAACTGGGTACCTATGAGAGATAATTCCCATTCTCTTTTTGTAGCATTGTCTAACTTTTTTGAAATGATGTGAATTAGCATTGCATCCCAACTCTCGATGGGTTGCTTTAATGACGATAACGCATTCAAGTGTTGGTTGAGAGAATCTAATAAATGTCTTAAGGCCACGTGTGATTCCTTATGAATGCATTCCAAATCTAAAATAGCAGATAAATGGTTATTCACTATTATCCTAGTGTTTTCGAATCGTTCCCTCAAAATCTCGCGTGCTTTTTCATAATTTTCGTTTGTTGCTTCCAACTGATCCAATATTTTACCAGCTTCACCTCTCAAACATGATTGCGAATAATGTAACTTTTGAACATCTGATAAGTTATTGTCTTGATGAATAATGGATTCGAATTTGTTTTTAAAACTTGTCCATTTCTTATAGTCGCCGTCAAACAATGGAAGTGTGATATTTGGTAATTTTGTGTTATTTGAAATATTTGATATGCTCGTATTTAAATTAATTGACTTTGATTTGTGTTCAGCTATTAGTCGTTTGGACGTACCTAGGCATTTATAAAAAGATGTTTCAAAAACTGAAAACTGTTCGTCAGAAACTTTCGTATCATCTATTAACTGAATACTGGTATGCAAAAACGTTAAGTCATTTAATGAGTTTTCAATTTTCTCAACACGAATTTCCAATTCAAAGATGTTATTCTGCTCTTCAAATGTAAAATTTTCGACGAAATTCGCAAATCTTGCTAATTGGACTTTAATCGCCTTGTATTTTATGATTAAATCTTCTAAGTCTGTCATTGTGACAAGTTATTCGATTAATAATGAATATTAATTGAAAATTGATTTATTTGGAATATGGAAGGTAGTTCTGTATTCGAAAGTAAGTAATAATAATAAAACCAATGAGTATTTTATTAACTGTACCTCTTATGTTGAATTGCACTGCGTACTGACCCGGAATAGAGAACAATACAAAATTCTACCTGACCTTGCTGTTGTGGAACGATATCCTGATGTTCTGTTGTACCAGCTGCTCACGGTTGTCTGCTCTGTGTCTGTATCACAGGTCTGGATGCTTGGCCAGCTGCTTACATCAACCGTCGTCTGGAACTTGTTGCTTCTTGCGCCTTTCGATTGACTCGATGTTGCCTTCTCGAATGACGACTCTCGCTGATGATGAATTCTGTTGAACTCTTGAATCCGGCTCGAAGGACCAATATGTTCGATGCTCTTGGTGATGAGTGTGGACTGTATTTCGATCGTTGAATAAAAACTGATATGATATGAAGAATAAAAGGGAAATTGCAACCGATTGCAATTTCTCTCCCAACTTTATTGATTCAATCTTATGTTTCAACAACACGTCGTCATGATAACAACAAATGAAATCCTATCCTATATAGGGTAATACCACTAGCAACTACCATTATACAGGATCATACAGGTAAAGTACTGGACATACATGGTGTCTTAACTACTTGACCTAGATATAACATAAAGGGTGATGTACAAAGTACCAAACAGTTTCCATTGGTATACGATCCCATTCTTCCACTGATGCATCTGCCATTTCTGCGAGACTCTCCAGAGACCTCTCGCGAGAACGTGCCCTTCTCCCTAATTCATCCCACAAATGGTCTATAGGATTCATATCGGGGCTTCTCGCAGGACATTGTAATGTGGCAATACCAGTAGCTTCTAAGAAGTTTCGCATTATTGCTGCGTTGTGTGGTCGGGCATTATCCTGGATCAACATAAAATTATTGCCCACTAACTCTGCATAAGGTAAGACATACTGCTCTAGAATGTCAATGCAAATTATGGCATTCATCGACTGCCTCATCGGGAAAAAAGGGTGTCTTTCCATTCATTGAAATCATACCATCACGGACCTACCATTAAAACTTTCGCATTCTGCTATTGAATTTTGATTAAACCGTTCACCAGTTCTTCTCCACACTCTTTTTCTTCCATCCACCATGTTAAGGCAAAACCTTGACTCATCCGTGAACAAGACATTCGACCATTCAGGAATATTCCACTGTCCATAATTTTCAACAAAATTTCTTCTAGCAGCACGATGTTCGGGCAATAATTTGGGACCTTTTGCAGGTCTTCTAGCTTTTAAATTAACTTCTTTTAGACGTCTACATACCGTCTGCTTACTTACTGCAACATCACGAATTTAGCGAAGATCTTGCTGAACATTTACCGCAGTATTTGATCGATTCCGTAAAATCCGCAATCTCAAGAAGCGATCATCTCTTGGAGAAGTTTTTCGGGGGCGACCAGAAGCGACCCTCCGAGCGGTGCTTCCTGTTTGTTCCTACTTGCGGATTGCTCTACGAGCAGTTGCTTCATGAACTCCCACTGCTCGAGCGGCGTAACGTTTACTACGCCCATCGTTTACTAACGCAACTAATCTTGCTACTTGTTCAGGATTTATTTGAGACATTTTATGTAATTTTAGTCAATAAAACAAGACACTTAATTAATGACACAACAACAAATGGTCAAATATGGAGGCATACAACAAATTAGTTGCTATGGCAACGGCATTTGTTTTTTATAGACAATGTGATCCTTCCAGAGTACAACCCATTCAATTTTGAGTACTCTGATCCTTCAATAAATTCAATTTGTGGGATTAGCGAAAGGTATCAGCAAAAAAGCTGTAATTTGGAAAATTTTAGAGATGAATCAATGAATAAAAGAACTGAATGATTGCAAAAGAAGCCTGTTTCGTATAGGGTGCAAGCACTTTGTATACCATTACTCAATTATCACACAGGGTGAGTAAAAAATTAAGAATAAATCATGTCTCGAGTTATTACACCACCATCAAGGAGGCTTTGAAAAAATGTTCACCTCTTTATTTTTTTCAAAGACAAATGCATTACCTACCAACAAATAAAAAAAACTTGAAAATCGGCCTACTATTTTTTTTTTGAAGAAGATAGGTCAAATATCAAGTGCGTCACTTTTTTTGGAACTGAGTGTATTATGAGTTGAACCACCTTTACAATCCATTTTGACAAAAAACCCCATTTTATGATTTCTGCAGCCTCACCCTTATTTTATTCCTTATATCAAAATATTCCCCTCATTTTTTGAATTGACTCGGCCGTTGGTACAATGACATTGTTCATTGTTCATTGTACCAGTATATCACCTGACGAAGCTACTGTGCTGACAAACCATGTCATGTATTTGAGAATTTTGTGGAAATCTTATCGTTTGTGAAGTTTCTATATATTCCTCTCAGTCCAGTATTCTAGGTTTTTCTGATTTTCCTGAATCAGTGGATATTCTTGTGATTCGATTTCTTGATACGGTACGAACTACTACTACTTACTAATTCTACCACCGCTACTCCATCCATTGGTAGGTATCTCGTTTCATCCATTTCAAATTTGTTGAAGATGATGATGTCAAATAAGTATATATAGGTCAACTGCATATCTAATAGGTGCCCGTATCATCTACTTCATATTTCTCCTCACATTGTCATACTTCACCTAGTCTAGTATTCTAGCACCTGGTAACAATTTTACTGAATGATGAATGAATCATTATTTTTCAAATCGCTACTCTTTGTACGGACTACTAGTAGTTCTACTGAATGAATGTGTGTCCAAATGAAACGAGCAGTCCATTGTCCATTTTAAAAGTGTGATTGGAACTTTGTTCATGGTAATTTATTATTGGATAATCGAAATTTCCAGTTTCTTTCTGCATGGTTTTGATATCTTCCAACGTTATACCAGTCCTTTATAACATCAGGAGTCCTCTATCAGAGAATTGATAGATGTATTCTGCATGCAGCTCTTCAGTTCAAAACAGTTTATCTTTTCAATGTTATGACACTAGCATCCTGTCTCAGTAATAACTGTTGTTACAATGGATCGGTGGGTTATGAAATATCAGATATGTATAGAAACTCTTTATGATAAGTGTTTATTAATCAGAATCGGTGACAGTACTAAAATAATTATTATGACATTAACTATCAAAAAATATATCAACATCGACATTAGATTACTAGACATATTGTAATCAATACAGTATGTTCTAACACCCTCACTTAATCTCATGTCAAAAATAAATCAAAATCACGAAATTTTTCTCAGTCCCATTTGTTCAGTACAGTATAAATGCTTGGGCCTGAACAACGATTTAGTCAAGACATCTGCTGGCATTTTTCCTGTTGGTAAATAGAGTACGTTGATATCCTTATTATCTGCCAATTCCCTCACATAATGATATTTGATCGACACATGTTTCGTGCGATTGTGGAAAATAGGATTATAAACCAGCTTGTTTGCCCCTTGATTGTCATTGTATATTACAACTGACTTACATTCCTGATATAACTCGTTGAACAATCCTTTTATATACACAGCTTCTTTAGCAGCTTCACATAAAGCCATATATTCAGCTTCAGTTGTACTAAGTGCAACGCTCCGTTGTTTCTTGGATTGCCAACTAATAGCGGCTCCAGCATAATTCAGTACGAAACCTGTATACGAACGTCGGTCTTCAATGCAACTGCCCCAGTCAGCATCAACATAACATTGAATTGGTTTTCCTGTCTTTTGAAAACATAAACAATAATCTGACGTACCTTTGAGGTATCTCAAAACCCTCTTGGCTGAAATCCAATGGTTTTTGTCATGGCATGTATTAAACTGGCTCAAAAAACTTGTAGAAAAGGTAATATCTGGACGAGTGCAGACAGATAAATACATTAATGCGCCGATAAGTTCTTGATAAGGATAATGTTCATTGTTTTCCTTATTCTTTACCAATTTCAAATTAGGTTCAAGTGGAGTACTCACTGGCTTCGAGTCTTCCATTCCGAATCTCTTCAAAATGTTCACAATATAACGAGATTGATCGAGACGAATTTCATTATTCTTCCTGTCTCTTGTGACCTTCATCCCTAAACACTCTTTGATCTCACCCAGATCCTTCATCTTGAAACTTTTACCTATTTCTTCTTTCAACTTGTTACTCCTTTCTTTGTCATTCGAGAAAATGTAGAAGTCATCAACATGAAGTGCAACAATTATCAATTTTCCATCTTCATTTTTAGTATAAGCACAAGAATCATATCCGCATCTCTTGAAACCAATGTTTACCAAAAAAGTATGAATTTTGGTATTCCAAGAGCGAGCAGATTGCTTCAGACCATATATAGCTCTTTTAAGTTTGCATACCTTGTTATCCATTCCCTGCTCGATAAAACCTGTAGGTTGCTCCATATATATAGTCTCCTGCAAACTTCCATTCAAAAATGCAGTAGTGATATCAATATGATCCACTTCTAAGTTCAGTTCTACAGCTAGTCCGAATAATAACCTTATGGTGGCCAGTCTCACAACAGGTGCGAACGTTTCCATATAATCTTCCCCAAAAATCTGAGAATATCCCTTCGCTACAAGCCTAGCTTTGTAGCGTTGTACTTCGCCATCTGCTCCTATCTTCAGCTTGAAAATCCACTTGCATTTGTCCACATTTTTTCCTTGAGGACGGTCAACAAGCTCCCAGGTATCATTTTCGGCTAATGCATGCAACTCTTCCTCCATTGCACGTTCCCATAACTTCTTGTCAGATCTTGAACGAGCATCTGCAATATCGACTGGATCATTAAAATTTTCCAATGATAAAAAAGAGTATTCCATATCATCATATCTCTTAAGTCTTCGTTCCCTTTGTGGATAACGTCTTTCTTGTAGCATACTTCCTGATTGCTGGTCATTTTTCTCTGACACTGAATCGATATTTGTCATCTGAATTTGATTTGTCGAAATATCAATGTCATCAGAACATTCTGTATTATCTGATTCAACATAATCATCTACAGATACTTCCATATGTATAGTTTTGGAGAAACTATCAATAACAGAAGTGTCAATCTGCTTTGGAGTTTCCTCTCTCACTGTTTCATTTTGAATTGAAACATCATCTAGACCTAGAGCATCTGTATGCTGTATATATTCTTCGGAATCTTGTTCCTCATCTCTAATTCCACTAAAAGAGCTATTTTTGCTAGTTCCTTGTAAATTAGTCGGAATGTTTTCCATAGATTCTATGAAAACCACATCTCGTGCCTTTAAAATCTTGTGTGGATTTTTCACATCAACCAGTCTATAGCCTTTTGAGGTTTCACAATACCCTACCATTATATACTGACATGATTTTGGGTCAAATTTCTGCCTTTTTTGCTTGGGAATGTGCACTTGAGCTTTGCTACCAAAGATCTTCAAATGGGATAAGTCGATTTTTTCTTTCATCCAAATTTCTTCGGGCACCGCCCCTTTCACAGCAGCAGTAGGTGATCTATTTTTCAAGTAGATGGCAGTATTCATGGCCTCAGCCCAATATTTCTTTCCCAGATTTGCATCGAAAAGCATGCATCTAGTCTTCTCCACCAGAGTTCTGTTTGTTCTTTCCGCCACTCCATTTTGTTGTGGAGAATACTGAATAGTTGTTTGATGCACTATGCCATGGATTTTCAGGAAATTTTCAAAATTGTAGTTCACATATTCTGAACCATTATCACTTCTGAGACATTTTATTTTTCTCCCCGTTTGGTTTTCTACTAAGACTTTGAAGTCTTGAAATCTGGACAAGACTTCACTTTTTGTTCTCAACATGTAACCATATACTTTTCTACTAAAGTCATCAACAAAAATTAGGCAATACTTAGATCCACCCCATGAACATTCTTCCATAGGTCCGGCTATATCTGTATGAACCAGTTCCAATAAGTTAATTGCCCGTTTTGCACTCCTAGTTGGAAATTTCTTGACAGTCTGCTTTCCTTCAAGACACTGTATGCATGGCTCGCAATTTTCTTCATTAAAATTCAATCCAGTAACCAAACCATCTTTCAACATTCTTATGCCTCTTCTGTTTAGATGGCCTAAACGTTTATGCCAGAGCATGTGATTGGAAGAAATTGTAGAAAAAACCCTCACTGGTTCCTTGTCACATTTGTCAGCAATATATAATCCATTCTTTAAGCTCCCAGTAAATTCTACCTCTCCTTCTATTTGACAAGTAGATTCCTTGTAGATTTTACAGCTGACCCAGCAGACATTTTGATATGGGGCATCAATGGCCTAGTATATTTTTCCCATACCTGACATCAACGGTCCAGTAAATGGTCCCATATGCGGGACTCTATATATCAGTACACTGCGGCCGGCAGCTGGTCCCAGTGCTGGTTTCCCAGCAATCATATTCAGTTCCCCGGCAAAAGGCCAGTACAACATAATCGACACATTGAGTTTCCCATAGCAAGCCCAGCACATACATAAATGATGGGACTGTAATGGCCAATTGACGACATTGGTTACATACTATCGAGGTAGGGGAGGGGTAGGGGTTTTAGGGGTCCAATGGATCTGAAAGTTCTAGTACCTCTTTATTTCATAACATAAATCAGACACATACCAGATTTCAAGTAAACCATTTTATGAATGACACAATGACATCTACTTAACCTCTCTGTTATTCAACGATGGAACTTCTCGGAGTGACTGCTTACTGGTTGGTGTGTCGTGGTATCTACATCTTATTGGGTAGCATTCCTTCGAAGTTGATTCTTTGTTGTGGGGTACTTCTGAAATATAAATTGCATCATTCGTTTTATATTAGTGGCCTATAAGTTGCATGAGTTTATAATTTGATAATATAGTCAAATGACGTGATAACATGGAGCTTTCCAATTCTCATTATGGTCTTGACACAGGTAATTCTGTAGCTGAAACCTTATTGTTATTCAGTATTTTAATATAGAGATAGATTCACATAATCTGAGATTGCTTTTGGTAGCAACAAACGAGTTAAAAATGATGGTTGCTTTTAGAGAAGTATAGTTAACTCCAATTATCATGATCATTAGGTATATGAGGTTACGAGTTACCAAACACATGCATTAAATAATTATATTCAAAACACTATGTAGGTACATTGATACTTACTCAATATCATCATAATTGAAGAATCTGTGTTCTATTATCATCAATTGAGAATACTCCTGCCATCATAAATAACCACCACGGACAGAGAGGACCACATAAATTCGACATAAACAAACTAGTACGCGATCACCACTCACGAGAGTCAGCCATCTTAGTCACATAATGATATTGATCAGCTGATTGTTGATGTAAACGTTCCCAAAACATCCACCAGGGGGACGGGTAGTGAATATGAAATTGGCCAGCAATGGGCCATATCTTGTTAGTATTCAATTAGTTCCAGACATCTTACCATCACAAGGCCATCATCGTATTTTTAACTGATGGTTACTTGGTATAGGAAAATCATCGGCCCATTACCTATACCCCGGCATCGTTACTTTCCCAGACTAGCCTGCACTAGGCCGGACTTCTCCCGCTAGTTCAATGTTTGCTGGGGAGCCTATCAAAAACAACTACAAGCCCTTTTTCAGTCATTTTGTTTACTGATAGAAGATTTGCAGGAAGACTTGGTACATGCATCACATCTGTTACAGTTTTTGTGACAACATTTCCATTTTGATTAAGATCTATTGTCACAGCTCCTGTTCCTGTTGCCCTAATTTTCTCACCATTAGCTACTGAGATATTATTCAACTCTATAGTATTAAAATTTTTCATCCAATCTTTTTTCATAGACATATGGGATGTAGCACCTGAGTCTATTATCCAGTCAGAATTCGAAGTTGTGCAGTACAGTGCAGTTGTCAGTAGTGTCTGATCATTGCTTTTCTTTTGGTTTTGGAGACCATAAGATTTAGTACTATTTTCTTGACTCCGTTTCGGACAATCTGGCTTCTTGTGTCCTTGTTCCCCACAAGAATAACATTTGATTTTCTTCTTGGGTATCTTCCTATATGTCTTCTTTGAGTGTAACGCTTCCTCACCTTTATCTGTTTGTTCATGAGATTTCTTTCTTGCATCTTCTTCTATAAGCTTAGCTTTCACTTCATCTGATGAGAGTTTTGTATTATTGTACGTTAGGGCCATAACTAAAGGCTCATACTCTTGATTTAGTCCATTGAGCATTACGAAACTAACAAAATCATCATCTATGGTTATACCAATATCTGCTAGTTTGAAATCTGTAGACATAATATCACTGATATATTCCTCCATTGAAGTGAACTCATCGCATTTTAATCTGAACAAATGCCGTTGTAAATCAAATCTTCTGTTCATATCCTTGGATTCAAAAGCTTTTTGCAAATTAGTCCATGCTTCCTTGGATGTCGTGGACTTACAAACGTGCACATAACAGGTAGGTTTCACACTCAAACCAATTTTAGCTAATGCTTTATTGTCCCTTTCTCTATTCACCGAATTTTGAGGATCAAAACCATTGATCACAATGTCCCACAAACCTTCCAACATCAAGCTCATCTTCATGGCAAATTTCCAAGATGAATAGTTAGCCTGCCCCTCTAGTTTATCTATATTTGGTACAGATGTAGAGACTGACTGTATTGTTGTGAAAGTTGGAGTTACGCTGGTGCTTCCGATAGTAGTTACTGACATGATGCAGATTTGTTGCTCATATAAGTTTCAGAAACTCTTCATTAATCATACCACTTCTACTACGTCTTCTGGGCCCATAACCTGTTGTTACAATGGATCGGTGGGTTATGAAATATCAAATATGTATAGAAACTCTTTATGATAAGTGTTTATTAATCAGAATCGGTGACAGTACTAAAATAATTATTATGACATTAACTATCAAAAAATATATCAACATCGACATTAGATTACTAGACATATTGTAATCAATACAGTATGTTCTAACAATAACCTATATTATACTGATGGACAAAATGAAATAATTTTGATTATTTTCTTCAATAGTGGGCTCATTGAATTTTTCATTGCCTGCTATTTCAGGATGCATGAATTTCAACCTTGATCTGGATTACTTCAGTTTTGAATGTATCACTTTGCTTCTATACCAGCTTGAAATGGTTTAAAACACCCAAAGTTTATACAGTGATAGTCTGTAAGTATGAGATCGATAAGCGTAGCTTGTCTTTCTGTGAGTATAAGATAAACATTGATACATCGATGCCCAAACCTACCGTATAGTTTGGCTGGCCAAAGGAGATCTCTTTTCGGTCTATATGGAGGTAGCCAATTCTATCAGTATCAAGGAAAATTCTATTAGGATAAGTGGAAGGCACACTGACTATTGACTACACTTTCGATGGTTAGGTATTATAAATAGTTCCTAGATAGTCGAAGATTCTTCTTTCAGAAGTCGGACTCGGACTAGACCTACCTATACCAACAAATCAAAGACACACTCACATGCCACAATGCCACATGGGAATCGGAACTACTAAACTCCTAAACTTCTTCGATATGAAATCATTTCCGGGATATAAATCTCATATCCTAATATCATTTCATTGGTGTGTGTCTTTCTGTGAGGAACTGAATATAGGCCGTATTTAATAGTAAGTGCGGAAAGTGATTCTTTCCCGCACGTGACTGCCGTTGACACGAACGACGCGAAGCGGAGTTCGGGCAAGCAGTCGAGTGCGGGAAAGAAACTTTCCGCATGAGTTGGGAACAATATTTTTTCTACAAGCGTATAGGAAATTGATTGAATCGTTCAATTAATAATTATTCAAGCAAATAGGAACAACTAACAAGAGATATATATTCTCTATTTATTAATTATTAGTAATAGCTGTTGTGAACTTACAGTTTGACGCATTATGTTGGTTCATTGCGGAAGCCAGCAGGCCCATTAGGAGTTTGGTCTCTAGGTTCCAGACAATTCTATGAAATGAGCCAAAAATACCTATTCTTCATTCGGTTTTTTCAATTCTTTATTGTTGCACCATTCAATAAAACGCGTGTATAGCTCCTCATACCTTTCTTAAGACTTCGTTGGTGATAACGCATCTGTATCAAATCCCTATAGCTAGAAGTTTTTGATCACATTGTGGCATTTCCACTGAATCGAAAATGACAGTAACGCTGTGTCTGTCACTTCGAAAATTTCAAACTTATTTGAGGTTTGATTGGCATGACAAATTGACGTTTCCCGTCAGGTCAATCCAAATCTATAGGAGGATTTTTATAATAATCAATTTTTATTTCTAAATATTTCTTAATTTTTACAATAAATAGTGCAATTTGATGGATGATTCTGAACATACATACTTAATACTGCAACAAACAAACTTAAACTTTTATATTCCAACACCAACCACTTATATTACTAGCGATTTTATCATATCTTTGTTTTCCCGCATTGTTGCGGGAAAATGACACTTCCCAAACTAAATTGCGTGCGGGTATAGGGTGAATCACGCCCGCTTGTAGAAAAATAGTTTTTTCTACTACTGCTATGAAAAGTAGCACATTTCTCATAGCTTTCTTAGTTTCAAAACCATGTATTGCTCATATGGAGAATCAACAAAAATCGACCAAAACTTAATTGGCTTTGAATAGTTGTCACAACTGTCAGAAGAAGTTTTTTAAATTCTTCAGGGTAGTTCACATTAGTGCTTTTGATAGAAATCTCAGTTTCCATCGAATATTATTCCAACAATTCATAATAAATAATATGATGTATATATACCGAAATGTGACGATTTTGATAAATACACCGCCAGAGTCAGAGATAATGGAAGAAGCTGCGAAAATTGGATTTGTTTCCTGAAATTTCAAGAAAAAAGTATGAATTGGCATATACGAAAAATTTATGGAATCTAAAAAAAAAATACAGAAATAAAATCTTTTTCGGAAAGTGTACTTTTTCGAAATACTTTGAGGAACTAGGAAAGGCGTCTACTCATTGGTCACAATATTCAGTAGTGCTACATTATAAAATGAATAGGTACCAATAAGTTACATTTCTTGGATTCTTTGGATGAGTGCAGTTGTAGGAAGTACTTTTCCATTTGTTGCACAATATACTATTCTATCTGTCTTTATTGATCATTGCTTTTTTATGTAAGGGTACTGTAGATAGAAAACAACATTTGCTGGAAGGAAAATACTTCGAATGCACCTGTGAAAGATGTTCTGACCCAACCGAGTCCAACACTGAAATTAGTTCCTTGAAATGTCATAATTGTAATAGAGGAACCGTGAGGATGAAGGATACAGCAATCGTTAACTCTGATTGGATATGCTCAGATTGCCAAAAAACTTTCAGATACTTCTTGATGAACTTGGCTGTAGAAGAAGGAAGAAGGAAAATACAAGAAATAGGTACCTATGTCATATACTGAAAGAAACAAGGTAGCAATAATATCTACTAAATATGATTATAATCAGCATCATGAAGGTTTTTCCATATCCTTGAAAGATTCAAATGGGAATATTCACACTTTATACCTACTTATGGTGTCGCATAAGTATACGGACAAAACACAGAACTGAGTAAGTTGTAGGTGTTATGAAAATACAAAGTACTTGTCAGGTTGTTAGCTAGAAGGATTATGGCTAAGTTATCAATGAAGAAAAAAGAGTAGTTGTTTACCTAAATGTATGAGAAGATCTCGGGCCAACCTAACATGCAAGCTCATGCAAGCAAGAAGTCAGTCAGTATGTAGAAAGTTGCTTAAATAAAAATGATGAGGAAGTAAAAAGTTAGTCGTTCATTAAGAAAAGCTGAAAAGACACAAGCTGAACCCAAGAATACCATAACAGTAGGTAGATAATATAGGTAGGTACCCAAAGTTGTGGAAATAATATCACGAGGTCATATGGAATTTGAAATAGGTAACGAACGCTTCGTTCCAACCTCTGTACAACGAATATCCCGAAAAGTTCCAGGCAAACTCTAAAATTGATCAATACTTATAATTCAAAATATTTTTTTCTCACATGAATGTATTATCTCATGTCGTCTCATCTTCTCGTCTTCTATTATACTAATCATCTATCGCATCAATTTTGGAAACCCCCTGAATACTCAATTCCGAGTTATGGCCGTATATTTATGGAAAAGAAATGAAGTGGGTTTGAAGGCTCGAAATGTGATTATCCTCATTACTCATAAATTATTGGGCTGAAGTGAAAAAGTGCCAATC
Source organism: Phaedon cochleariae (assembly GCA_918026855.4). Taxonomy (NCBI): domain Eukaryota; kingdom Metazoa; phylum Arthropoda; class Insecta; order Coleoptera; family Chrysomelidae; genus Phaedon; species Phaedon cochleariae. The sequence continues at coordinate 20,360,722 of OU896707.1, forward strand.
TAAAGTAGAAACAAGCACCTTTTAACTTTTTCCTTATTTTGTTCCTTCGGTGACGTCATTTTGACGAATAAATATGACGTCTAGTGACGGTGACATTTGGAAGTCATTGCAGGGTGTCTCAGGCATTATATCAAGATGTCATGTCATATAACTTTAATCTTATAAGACACAATATTAATTCGTTTCCACTGAGTGGAATTCATTATAGTTAACCCTTTATTATTATTTTTTTTTATCTGTATTTATGTATCCCTATCATAAACAGAAATGTTTCTTGGGGTAATAAAGACAATCAATCAATCAATCATAAATGCTGGTGTTCCGCAAGGATCAATTCTAGCACCAACACTATTTCTACCCCATATCAACGATTTGTTGAAAGCAACTTCATGTCCAATACACAGCTTCGCGGATGATAGTACCCTCCATACCGCCATCTCTTAAAGGGCTCCAATACCAGCCAGGCAAATCAGAAACGAACGAGGGAGAAATGTTGACAAAATAAATATGGACTTGGCAACAATTCTCGAATGGGGATCCAATAACTTGGTAGAATTCTCTAGAATAGCCGATCTCACTGTGCCCAACATAAGCTTGTCAGGAGTAATCATATGTTTGAAAACATCCATTTCGATGCTTGGTATTACTATCAGCAACAACCTTTCATAGGAAAATCACGTGAGATCAATTGCTAAAATTGCATCCCAAAAACTTGGTTTTCTGTTTCAAGCCAGGAGATATTTCACTTCCAGTCAGCTGCTTATGATCTATAAGGCACAGATCCAATCTGTCCTGGATATTTGGAGTGCAGCACCCAAACATACCCTGAAACTGTTGGATTCTGCCAATAAAAGGGCAATTCGCCTCGTGGGTGCTCTTCTGAAATATCAACAATTCTTCCTCCCTTGGCAGTCCCCCAAGATTAACCCGTCGAGTTGAGGCTTCCCACCCCTTCTTGGCCACTGGAGACCTGCAGAACATCTCTTTCCAAAGACTCGTTCATCCATTGAACAGCGAGGCTCTGGAACAAATTGCCAAGGGAGGTGTTCCCCGAGGCATATAACCTCCAGAACATAAAAAAATATGTGACCTAAAATGTTGCCAATCTGCCGTCACTCTGCTTCCTGGGGTATGTATCCACCAACGCCTGTTGTTGAGTCTGCTATGAGATCTGACGCGTATGCTTATTGAGTAGCGACAAACTTGTCACCACTGACATTATCGAGTTGTCATAACTTCTGGAAATTGAATGTCAGTTTCAATTAGTAAATTGGCGTATCCATAAAATTGGGTTTCGGGGAAAAATATTTGTTCATGTATAATATCTGAATGTATTGTAACTGATTGCCATCATTTTACAAATGATATTTTTACTGCCTATTTGAATTTTCATGTAATGAGGAGGCATTTCGCGAATTGAGAAAAGCTATATGGAGAGATATATATCTTGATAGAATTGAAGATTCACTAGTTGAAGTACTTGACAACTACATTTGTGTGTGCATATGTCCATTAAAGATGATTTCATAATCCGTCAATTAGAAGAAAACGTTTATTCAATCTTACAGAATGTTCTGAATTCCTAATGGGACAACAGCTGTTGGAGCATTGCAAATTGCAATATAAAATACTCATGTTTGATTGTTCTTATAGTCAGTGATTATGTTAAGGGGTTCCCAATATTTTCTACTATCTTATTCTTGGATATTTTGGACTCTTACCGTAATGGGCCAATACAATTTAAAGTGACTTTCCTTATGTTGTTACCTTTGTATGAACGTAGGTCTATGAGGGTATCTTGTTATTATTGATAATGAGGACTGACATATTCTTATCCAACAGAAGATCAACCTACTGAGACATTCAGAGTTGATGAAACTGGCAGGTATACTTCTTTTTTCTTCTTATTTGGCCCTTTTCTACAATACCTTCTTCTCTGTAAATGTAAAAATTGCGCCTGAAGTTCCATATATTATGCAGATTGAAAAACGAAAAACTGATCAAAAGTTTTCCAGAATTTAAAAAAAAAAACCGTCCTTAGCCTATCCGGAAAATGTTGGAATTTTTGACCTTGACATATACCTCACGCTCTAGTAACGCGAACTGGTGATACTGAAAGTGTTAGCCCTCATTGTCAAGTATGCTTTTCGAATACATAAGAAAATTATATGTCTTCAGTGGTACGCTACTGTTTATTGGGTTTTCGTGAAAAATATGTCTCGACTGGAATTTGTGTTTCATATAATTTTTCCAGAAGTTTTAAGACATGTCAAGTGTATCCTAACTCTTTGAATGGCACAAAACGTTAGATCCCAGCATACTAGATTGCACTATGAGTTCTGAAATTGTAACGAATAACTGACTCTGGCCTCAGATCCACGTCACTTTACTTCGCTTCACTTTCCCCTATACAGGCGGGTGTTCCGATAAATATCATGTACAGGGTGGCTGGAATACGAGCCTCATCATTGGGATCTCGTAAACCGTAAGAGATACATGGTCGGTTAAATCATGGCAAAGTTGCGCAATTTGATGCTCAACAAAATTCCGTTCTGAAACTTGAAAAATTCCGAATACTTTCGGAGATATCCGAAAAAAATCGAAATTCCATAAAATCGTTTTTCTTTTTTCTTTCTGACGTTTCGTCTTCCAGAAACCATCATCAACTTACTCTTTTTAAATACGGACCTGGATTTTTTATTTTATTTTTTGTTACTTTCAGATAGCCCAAAAACTATGAGCTATCACAAATTTCTATTTTCAAATGTTTCAATGACTAAAATTCACAGTTTCTTTATTTTTTCAAAATATTTAATCCGAAACTATTTTGGAAACATTATTATTCGAGTTATTATTCATCAGTAATATAACTAAGGGTAAAAAATATGTGAACTATGCAACTAAATTGTAATAAGAACAAAATGAAATTCTAAAGTAAATGCTCGAATAGTCCCCCTTGCACCTCTTGGCATTTTCGTATGCGTTTTCGCAAATTGCCAGTAAGCGCGCGCTGGATCATTCTTCCTCTACCTCGTAGGGTTGTTATTTCAAACATTAAATTTTGTCGTAAAATATTTATGTCCCGTGGAATATCTTTAAATAAACGGTTTTTCAAATATCCCCATGAAAAGTAATCCAGCGGGGATAAATCGGGGCTTCTTGCAGGCCAGCGCACCACTCCTTGGTTTCCAATCCACTGATTGGGAAATGTTTCATTTAGATACTGAGTAACGGCCCTTTCATTGTGGGTGGTGCGCCATCCTGTTGCCACCATAGTTGCTGGAGTATATTTAACGGCTCGTCTTCAAGAGCATCTAAATTTTGGATGAAATGAAGGTACCGATCACTATTTAAATTTCCATCATAAATAATTGGCCCCAAAATTCTGTTTCGATACAGCCCCACCCAGACATTGAATGATGCCCGTCCCTGCCTTCGCACTTGCTGATTTTGGTGCGGATTTTCCACTGCATAATAATGCTCATTATTTCTGTTGAAAAGGCCGCTCGTAGAAAAATTGCATTCATCAGTCCAGATAATGTTATTCAAAAAATCTTCATTTTGTTGCAATTTTCTATCAAGCCAATTGCAGAATTCTAGCCTTCTTTCATTATCTCCTGGTCTCAGTTCTTGGCTGACATGTAATTTATAAGGATGATACCTATGATTTTTGAGAATCTTTTGAATTCGGCTTCTAGGCATATTCAATTCTAGAGCAAATTGTCGTGTGGAACCTCGGGGATTTTCCGTAACCTTCAAAATTTCTCGATCAAATTTATCGCAATTATAAATTATTTCTTTTCGAAACTTACCGCATTTATAACAGCTCCTTCATCTTCAGCTCCAAATCTTCCGCCATACGCATTTCGGGGCTTACTAAAAATACCATACAGATTCAAATTCTTGTCCAAATTATTGAAATACGTATAATGCGGTTGTGGTCGTTCGGGGTATTGCTGTAAATATCTCTCACATGAAATTTGCGAGTTTCTATTAGCACTATAATAAATTCGGACCATATCACGTTTTTCTGAATTGGAAAACACCATTTTTGATCGCGCAAATTATTCAAAACATTGAACTGTCAAACTTTGACGAGTGGTTGTAACTTTTTATCTCTAAAAGCATAGCCGCCTTTTCCATTTTCGGTAATTGCATTGAATATTTGGAAAAAATGAAGAAACTGTGAATTTTAGTCATTGAAACATTTGAAAATCGAAATTTGTGATAGCTCATAGTTTTTGGGCTATCCGAAGGAAACAAAAAATGAAATAAAAAATCCAGGTCCGTATTTAAAAAAAGTAAGTTGATGATGGTTTCTGGAAGACGAAACGTCAGATTTCAAATTTGATAACGCCATGTTGTAGGGAAGAAAAAGTGGCCATGATAAAGTGTTATTCATATCGATTAATTTCTTCAAATAACGCCAGAAAAAAATAAAACGATTTTATGGAATTTCGATTTTTTTTCGGATATTTCCGAAAGTATTCGGAATTTTCCAAGTTTCAGAACGGCATTTTGTTAGGCATGAAATTGCGCAACTTTGCCATAATTTAACGGACCCTGTATCTCTCACGGTTTACGAGATCCCAATGATGAGGCTCGAATTCCAGCCACCCTGTACATATTAAAGGAAGTGATTCCTATGCTCATAGGAATTTTTAGTCCTATAATAAACCAAATAATCGCCTCCTGCAATATGTACATGACATTTAGAAACACTATGTATACTAATTTCAACTTGAAATCAATAATTTTCAGATAGAAGTGACATGGAGGCTATGGAAAATTTATTGAGTAAACTGCTTCAAACATTTCATGAAAATCACTTCCTGATATTGGAAACAAAACAGAGTATGATCGGGCTGTACACCTACATGCCACCCACCAGAAACAATCTTCAGAAAAAAATCAGGCTATGTCAAAGTTTGATTGAAGTTTTCTCTAAACTTGAACCTGGAATCTCACGAATGAAAGGTATCTACTGCATGAAAAAGTTCATTATTTATTGAGGTATTCAATAATCAAATTGAATCAAATATTGCATTTGAAAAAGCTGAATGCGAAGTAGAACTGAAATCCTCAGAATCGCTATATTGTCGTGAACCAAGTACGTTCATCTATCTCCTATTACCAAAACCTTCTTCGCGTCATTGTCAACTACCCCTTAGTGGAATATATCTGTTGAACCTGCATCAGTGACCATTTTGAACTAAGGGGGAGAGTATATCATCTCCTGTGATTATATTCAGTCTCACTTGTTGATCCCAGGTGAAACTCCATAATAGTCGAGTGGACAATTTTTTTAAATTTCTTAAATAGAATCATCAATCAAACTCCTTTCAATTTCTTATTCTCTTAGAATTTTTCGTTCGATTTTAAGGTGCTAAAATATCAACAATAATGCCGTGGTAATTTTCAAACGGTTGAAAATTTACCGCGAGTAAAAACAGACGTCACGATTTCGTAAGTAGGGACAGTTGCCATATTGGAACGATTGGAACTCCAGAAATATAATTATTTCAATTATTCATAAATTATCAATTTTGTATTGGTTATATTCATAATCAGACATTAAAAATAAATTGTCTCAAAATATTCCCTCATCTGTTGTGGCTTATGCTCATAATACATTTGTATCAATGAAAATATTATATTAATTCACACTACAGGACATTCTAGGGGTAACATATGATTGCTCCAAAAAGTAAAGTATGAACTATCATATCATGGCTTCCTTATATTATGTTTTATCTCGTGTTTTATTCAACGACAGCCCAGATAACACAGGATATGCTATGGATCTCCTTTTCATGTCCAATTTTGGTCGAGATATCCCTGGATTTGAAATGGACATCCATGAGATATCCATCGCAGGATTCGAAATGGATATCCACCAGTAGATATCTTAATGATGTGTTCAATTTGCAAGATTAATTTTGATAGTATCAATTTCTGAGTTTCTTTTGTGTCCGAGCATGGATAGGTCCTTTTGGAAATAGATCTGATTCTTCGTTTTCCTACTGGATTTGAAATGGACATCCATGAGATATCCATCGAAGGATTTGAAATAGATATCTTTTAGTGGATATCTTATGGGTATCCATGAGATATTCACAGCAATTACGAATGAGTTCAATCCGCAAGATTGTTTTTCATAGTGTCAATTTCTGAGCTTTTTTGTGTCCGAACATGGATTTGACCTTTTGGAAATATAGATCTGATTCTTAGATTTCCTACAGTAATCCTAGACAAGAAACTCACGTGGAACCAACACTTGACCAAAATCATCAATTGGGCAATTTCAGCTCTCTGGATATGCCGAAAGATGTTTGGCCAAACGTGGGGTCTTAAACCAAATATATGATCTACTGGTCTTATCTCACGGTGGTCAGACGCTTGGTCACATACGCTTCTCTAGTGTGGTGGATCAAATGTAAGGAAAAAACAGCACAACTTAAGCTGCAAAAAATCCAAAGACTCGCGTGTCTTGGGATCACAGGGGCTATGCGTACGTGCCCTACTGCAGCAATGGAAGCTATGCTTGACCTACTACCCTTGCATATTTTTATCAAGAGGACTGCAGCTCTCAGTGCATACAGACTGAACCCCACTGAATTGGCCAGACCAGGTGATGTCACTGGTCACATGGTCATTCTACAAGAAGTACAAATGGAATCTGCAACCAAACCATCGGACATAATGCCAGCCAGGCTCAGTTTCGATCATACCTTTGAAGTGGTTATAAAAAGCCGCCCTAGGTACGGTTCCGCTGAGCCTCAGCTGGACAGAGGGTCCCTTGTTTGGTACACCGATGGTTAAAAAATGGAAGAAGGGGTAGGCGCGGGTGTATATGGACCCGGATGTAGGCTATTTGAAGCCTTAGGTCACTCCCCCACTATCTTCCAAGCTGAAATACTTGCCATCAACTTTTGCGCCCAAAAGTGCCTGAGCAAAGGTCTAAGGGGTGCCAACATATATATCTGCTTAGACAGCCAAGCCGCACTAAAAGCCCTAAAATCATTCGTTTCCACATCAAATATTACATGGGACTGCTTTGAAACACTCATGCAACTGGGAAAGGGTAACACAGTCACACTTATGTGGGTTCCAGGGCATGAAGGAATCGAAGGAAATGAGGCAGCTGATCGCCTTGCAAAAAAAAGGTGCAGCATCTGCACTTTTTGGTCCTGAGCCTTTTTGTGGGATAAGCAGCAGATGTCACCTGAAGGGAGAACTCGGGAAATGGGAAGAAATTGAAATGTCCTCCTACTGGAGAGCAACTCCAAGTCAACGACAAGCGAAAAGGTTCATCCACCATTCGCAGAACCGAGCCAAAGAGCTACTCAGCCTCAGCAAACCAGAGCTGAAGCTTATCACAGGCTTTCTCACAGGACACGGCCCTCTGAGGTACCACCTCGAAAAGATGGGTCTGGCGGAGACTGACACTTACCGCTTTTGTAACAATGCGACCGAAACCGCGGAACACATACTTTGCTCATGTGAAGTATTAGTCCGCCAAAGGCTGAACCACCTAGAACAGATCTATCTCACCCCTGCTGAAGTGGAAAAGTCAACCGTCAGGAAAATCGTAGGCTTCATCAGAAGTCTAGGGTTAGAGGACCAAATCTAGATAGGGGTAATCACAATAGATCTTCTAGGTCGCAGTGATCGAGAGGTCTCCCAGCCTATACGACCCATCTACAATCTACAATTTACAATCTAGATTTCCTACTGGATTTAAAATGAACATCCATGAGATATCCATCGGAGGATTTGAAATGGATACCCTCCAGTGGATATCTTATGAATATCCATGAGATATTCACAGTAATTACGAATGAGTTCAATTCGCAATACTGATTTTGATAGTATGAATTTCTGAGTTTCTTTTGTGTCCGAACATGGATTGAACCTTTTGGAAATAGAACTGATTTTTCGTTTTCCTACTGGATTTGAAATGGACATCCATGAGATATCCATTGGAGGATTTGAAATGGATATCCTTCAGTAGATACCTTATGGATATCCATAAGATATTCACAGCAATTACGAAAGTATTGAATTTGCAAGATTGATTTTGATAGTGTCAATCCTTCAGAAGATATCCTGAGAATGACTATGAAATATCCAGAGCGATAAATGAATTGAGAAATTCTCGTAAATACAAAGTTAAACCTCTTCACTTCAGAACTATTCATTTCAGAACAGTAGATGAGTCGATATTCGATATTCGTATTTTATTCCGTCCCTAGTTTCCAAGGTTGGATGATCTGTATAGTTCCATCTCCGTTTAATCAAGGTCTCCGTCTAATAGCATGTTGACAGTGACACGACTGTCACCGACATAGTCCAGTCCAGGTTTGTTCGAGTCGCGAGAATTGACCAGCCCCGGGGTTCATCGCGGGAAAGAGAAGGACGTATAACTCGCTCTCGCTCAGATGAACCTTTTTTCTTGAAGAAGGAGAATTTTTCTTGAGGAAGGAAAATATTGTTTCTGCATAAAAAATGAGAAAACCTAACCTATCTATTTTATGAGTATATCTGTACTTGTTTCGTTGACCTGTGTAAAACTTAATGTTTATTAACATCAAATAAAATATTCTATTCTATTCTAACCTAACCTAACCTAACTGAACCTCACCTCTGGCCTAAACCACAAACATAGAAAACCCCTAAATGAACCTATTTCCCATAGAGAATATTTTTTAGAAATCACTTGAGAACAAGGAAAAAATAAAAAAAAGATGAGCCTCGCACGGATTCGAACCCCGGCCCGCCGGCTTGGCATGCCGATGCTCTGCCTACTGAGCCAACCAGTTGCTTACGAGACGAAGTATGATGAAGTACTGTGCTTCGGCTATGTGCCAAATGCATTCTCGCGAGTGAGAGGGCATTATATGTCCTTCTCTCTCCCGCGATAAACCCCGGGGCTTGTCAATTCTCGCGTTCGAGTCGGTACCGAAGTACTTTTCGACAAAATCTAGTACTTAGCTATATATTGAGATATTTTAGTATTTTCAAGTCACAGAATCTTTAACAGGTTGAAATCGGGTTGACGAAAGACATGATTGAAGTTCAGATTTCCTCATGAATTTTATATGTTTCTTATGGATATTCCTCAATGATTTCTTATGGATATCCATAGAATATATCTTGAAGATATCTGTGAACAAAATCTTATGGACATCCTTTTGAATATCTTGCAGATGTCCCTGAAAAACATCTCGCAGATATCCGTGAACAAAATCTTATGGATAGGCCTGAACGATATCTTATGGATATCGCAGTAGGATATCTTATGGAAGTCCAGCTTCGTCCACTCGTACCATCCATCGAATGTCCATAAAATAGATAGATAGATAGATAGATCGTTTATTGTCTTATTTACTATTGTACAATAGATTAGACATTGTCAGAGAGTTATAATATACATAAAATGTACATAAAATATAAAATATACAGGAGAAATAGTCAACATCAGAATGCATGATAATGATTGTCAAGTTAAAAAATACAGATACATACAATTACAAGCACATTACATTTACAATATACTCACATAATAATAGGGAGTACAATTAATAACATCCAGAACTTGCTATAGAAGATTATTCATTTCTTTTATAAGTATCATTAAGGTAACTCTCAAACTCTCTCAAATTGTAAAAACACTCTTCATGAAGAGTCTTTTTTAGCTTTCTCTTGAATATACCGTATGATTCGCTATCCTTGACGGTAACCGGAAGTTTGTTAAAATATCGAATGCCAGCATTATTGGGAGCTTTTTCCCTAAATGAATAATTTATTCTACCAATTACAAAATCATTTTTATGTCTCGTATCATAATTATGGATGTCACTATTTTTTGTTAGTTCCACCGGATATCAACAGATGTCCTCTGGATATCCTCAATTTCCGAAATGAATGTCCAGTGGATATCCATCGAATGTCCGTGTGTTGACTGGGAGGTTTCTAATCATTTTGATAAATTTATTATAATTGGTGACTTGACAACCTTGCTTCATCAGTGGAAACTAAAGATTTTTTGACCAATAACGAAACAGGATAAAAACAGATGTTACCATTTATTCGACGTATCGCCAAATGGCGGCCATGGCGGTATGTTTGAAATCAGCTTCATCAATTTTGAACAACGCATAGACTCATCATTTACATAAAAAAAGTGTGAGAAGTTGTTGCAAAAATTAATTTTTTTCTGTGACGGGAAAAAAGTTTGGCATTTCATCTCTGTTGGCAGGTTATAAAATGTCACTTTTCATAAATTACTTTTTTCCCGTGGGAAAAAAGTGAGTACTTTTTTCCCGGATATATATCACATATATATACTCTGTTAATGGCTTTTGTTGTGCTATAGTTCCGAAAAATGAGTCAATAATACCGTCTCCGAGAAAGAACTGCAAGTCCTTTTATCGTCCATTCGACTTCGCGGTTTCGTATATTACTATACAACTACTGAATTCGCAATTCTTTAAAATCAAATCACAGAATTGAACTGACAGAAGTGACATCAGATATTTGATTACTTCAAAAGAATGATAAAGATGTCTATAAAACGCAGGTGTCCCTACTGTTAAAAACTTGAAATTTCACGTCGCTAATTTTCAGATTTCGAAATAATGTAATATCTTCTCAATATTGATTCGTCCTTCCTTCTGTCACAGAAAAAAATAGTGTATTATACACGGGAAAAATATTAGATTTTAGCTCACGGTTTTTTGTCTCCCTCCGCTACGCGTCGGGAGACAACACAACCTGGAGCTAAAATCTACTACTTTTTTCCCTTGTATAATAAATAACTATAGTTCCCTAACGACACAGTGGAGTAATTGAATGCCAATAATGTATTATTAGTCCACACGCCCATTGAGATTCAGAACTGAGAAAGGATATTTAACATTTTAAAGGTTATGGGACATAGGATTTTGTTTGCTTTTGCCAAGCAAAAACGGATTTTTTTCTGGGACGGGAAAAAAGTTCGGCATTTCATCTCTGTTGGCAGGTTATAAAATGTCACTTCACAAGTGAGTACTTTTTTCCCGGATATATATCACATATATATATATACTGTTGATGGCTTTTGTTGTGCTATAGTTCCGAAAAATGAGTCAATAATACCGTGAAATACCGTCTCCGAGAAAGAACTGCAAGTCCTTTTATCAATCGACTTCGCGGTTACGTATATTACTAAACAACCACTAAATTCGCAATTTTTTTCATCATCAAATCACAGAATTAGACTGACAGAAGTGACATCAGTTATTTGATTACTTCAAAAGAATGATATAGATTCCTATTAGCAGGTGTCCCTACTGTTAAAAACTTAGAATATCACGTCGATAATATTCAGATTTCAAAATAATGTGATATCTTCTCCTTTCTTCTGTCACAGACAAAAATTGTGTATTATACACGGAAAAAATATTATATTTTAGCTCACGGTTTTTTGTCTCCCTCCGCTACGCGTCGTGAGACAACACAACCTGGAGCTAAAATCTACTACTTTTTCCCTTGTATAATAAATAACTATTGTTTGCTTTTGCTCGGCAGCAACTATTTTATTCCTTTAATGCAGATTATTTTTCAGCAATGGCTCTATACCAATTACAATCATCATTGATAGATTTAGCAAACAAGGAATACAATGATGGATTGATAAATTTGGAAGAGCTATTCTCCAACTTGATGAATGCAGAAATGAAGCTGAAAGAAAGTATCACATATCTCCTTTACGAACCTCCTAGAACTCCCGAAGGAAGGATTACAAAAATTGCACTATCAGAACTAAACATGTTGAGAGCATCAATTGCTAATATAAAGAATGATTTGCTCTTTGTCAACCTGATTTCAAACAAAAAAACAACTATCAAAAACATAAAGGGAGATAAATCATGCAACATTGACAAGACATTGCCAACAAAATCATCTACTGGAGATTCAGATATGGAATCTATTCGGAGAAAGAGAAACAAAAATAAACATAAGTAGGTTTAGTCAGCGTACATACATTAGACGTTTAGTCGATGAAAATATATATGCATTTTTATTTATGGATATCGTGAAGATGATGGGCCTTCCATCATGGTTCCGAATTTCTTGACTCTTCAGTGTACCTTATAATTTTCTTCGAAAAAAATACTGATGGATACACTCACAACTATAATAATCCCATTGGAAGGCAGCATTTCATTTATTTGAATTATATATACAATTATTAGTCAATTCATAGAAGAATAAAGAATGTTGAGAATTTTCCACAATGCACAATTTCATGTACTCTCTATATGAACATACTATATAAACATTTGATGAACATTATCATCCAACTAATAAAGGCATTGAGAATTTGGATAGCGTCTGTTATTTCTTATTTCAGCGTTATTAATTTACTATAATTATATTGCTACAGAATGCCCAAAAATATTCAGAGTGAAGATATACCTCTAGATATATAAGGTGGCAGAGTGACTTAAGACGACGTCATATTGACGATGTGGCATATTGCCCTCGATTTTGCCTAACAGCTCAAAAATGGACAGATACTTTCCCTTCTGATTATACAAGCAAAATTCTTTGGAGAGGCATGGAGTCAGTAGATATATAATAATTAAGGGACAGACTCACCTCGAAAACACGCATAGACACCCCCACCCTCTTCTGGAAGGGGTGGTGCGCACAGTTTCATATAAATATTTTTTCCGGTGAAGGTAAAAAAGTTTGAAATAACATCTCTCTCTTGACAAGAAATAAAATGTCACTTTCCATAAATTACTTTTTTCTGCAACTGACACAAAAGTCGTCCATTTTGATACCAAAATTAGCTCTTGAATTGACGTTTCCATCATACTGACACAAAAATAGGTATGTTGCTAGGCAACATATCCAGTTCCTCGGAGCTAAAGTTGATCTTTAGCTCCTAGGAACTCAAAAGGATATACTATAGACGTCATCAAGAATAAACAACATTGTTACGGTTGATTATTTGGGTTGGGACGCATACCTGATTTGTTTCCGATTTTGGCAGATTTGGCATTTCATAACCATGCTGCAGATATAAATACACCTTATTATAGTTGATTATAGGAATTATAAACATCTCAGTTGAGTATTTTTGTTTTGATCAGGGAGGCCTTCAAGATTCACATAGTTGCTTGATCTTATTTCATTCGGTATTCTCGGGACGGATAACTTGTTTTTGAATTATCACGGCAAGCGATAGTTTTTTGGCTCAAACAACGACATTGTTTACCTCTATTTGATTATAAGGTCAAACACAGTGTAGCATGGAGAGGAATACATAATCGCTATCGTTATCGTTGATATGCTCAATAACCTAACATTTTCCATGTCTTGTTCCTATACCTGGCACTGGCGCGGTATTTGCCATTAGAGCACCTGGTCCACACACAAATATGTCACTCTTTGGTTGTATTTATGTTGAAACTACAATTCGAAGATCCTTGAAAATTGGATAAACCTACTGTTGATGCAGGTATAATATTCTCACCACACGGATTTCGCATTGATTTTTATTTGTTGCATTGCATACATATGGCACGGCAATGGTGGTTACTTCACATATTTACTTAAGTTAATTGTTTCGTTTGCAGAAAAAATAACATGTTTCATTCGGATCAAAAGTGACTTTGTTTGACTCGCGAATTTTGCTTTCGCTCGGCTTTGCTAAGCGATCCGCCTCAAAAATGCAAAATTCGCTTGTCAAATAAAGTGTCACTTTTGATCTACTATTTTCTCCCAGCGGTGGATTTTTTCTGCCGCTTAACAGAAAAGGTGTTCTTTTACTGCATAGGCAGAAAAAATTTGTTGCTATGCAACATTTCAAGAAATTCTAATGAAATTAGTAATCAAAATAGACACTGACATTGAGTGAACACAAAATGATGGAGTTTTCAATAAAAAAATTACACGCAATTGGTTTTATATTATTTGGAGAAAAAATTCTATGTTTCACACGGCAGCAAATGTAGATTGACTGCCTTGGCTGAATCAGCCGCGCCAGTCAATCTACTACTTTTCGGCCTAGTAAAACAAATAACTATTTTCCCACGGAAAAATAGTGAGTACTTTTTCCCAGATATTCATTAATAATGGGAAATCTCTGAACTACAGATAGTAAACACGAAAATAATGAGATTTAGCCCAATATGCCTGATGAGAATGTTGCTGCTGGTTTAGGAGATACAGGGTGTTCTAGGGGGAGATTTTATTTCAAAATTTCACAATAAGTTTGTTAGTTCTAACAGCATGAACATGAAATCATGTATTTCCAGGGTTTCTGACATGAGGAAAGTGAATTTGCAACTTATTTTGTTATTGCTCATAGAGGGGGCTAGTGGCACTCTATTACTTCGATAATTTACAGCATATCTTTTATGTCAATCATTGATGATCGAAATAAGTGTAAAATCTTGAAGCTCGTTCAATTTCACATGAAAAATGTACTCCCTATCAAATTGTTCAACTTAAACGGTTTTTGTGTTATTCGCTCTTGGACAGAATGATGTTCCAATTATAACATTTTTCTTCTTCTTCTCGGAAACGGTGAGAGATAAAGATTTGCACCAATCGAAGGAAAATTGAATTTAGCATCTGGCACATCTTTTTGATCGAAGAGGAATCCTAATATCCACTTCCACAAAAAAAATGTGAGAGGAAGTAACTCTATGCTGTCACGTTCTGCCTTATAACTATTGACGACTCAAGGAACTGGAAAATATAATGAGAGAAAAAGTTCAGCTTGCAATTTTTCCATGTATATTAAGTCAGAGATATCTACCTCAGAAAGATTTCCAGTGGCGTACAAACAAATGTGCGTTTGTACTTCAAAAATGATATAAAACACCTGTGGGTACTTGGAACATGTAAAATGAATATTTTTGAGGAAGATGTTTCTATATCCAACAAACAGACTAAATATTTCACTAGGAAATGTGCGTTATCTAAGAATAAAAGTACACCAATTTGAAATTTTTTATTGAAATCAAAACAATCTAAGAAATAAACCCATCAACTCTGAAAATGTAATAAAACAAGACAAGTATAAAAGCAGGTAAATCAACGCTGATTGCAATTCCCTACAGTTCATTTTTATTTTCTCATCAGGAAACATTTGCGCATTTATGGTCACAAATTGTATAATGGCCTTTGATTATTATTTTTTTTCCAATCTTCTATTCTGAATGGTTGTCTAGAGGAGTATCCATTTTTATTCACCCCATATCCATCCCCATTGGGAGATGGCACTATTATTCCAAATTTGTTGTATAGGCTATCAGCTACTTTATATGGGTGCAGATACCTCATATTCAATTGATTTCAATACATTCAATGTTGTATTGTGTTTCGAAATTGAAACAAATATGCCTATTTTCAGGGAATAATTCGAAAAATGTAACATATTACATGGTAGCGAAAGTCAGGTGACCCTGACCAAGTATAGTCCATTTTTTATTTAAAACTTAACGCACAAGTCAAAGTTCGATATTTTTTTTATTATGAGATTTTCCTATTTGATGCTGACTTTATAAACCTTCAACCACATATGGGGTTCAGCACCAAAACATACGCTGATGCTCTTATAGATTCCATCCAGAGCAGAGCCATTCGCCTGGTGGGTGACGCCACACTCACTCACTCTTTGACATCATTGGAACACCGTAGAAAGGTCGACGACCTTTCACTTCTCTATCGATACTTCCACGGGAAATGTTCTTCGGAAATCTCTGCTATCATCCCTTCACTAGCAATACCAGTCAGACGAACTAGACAAACCCAGTCAGCACATCCTTTCGTTGTCAACCTCGAAAGATGTCAAACTACACTTCATCAAAACACCTGCATCCATAGAACGGCTAGGCTCTGGAATTCATTGCCTGAGGAAGTATTCCCAACAACATATAATCTTCAGAAGTTCAAAAAAAATTCCAATACCTACCTCCTGTCTCTATCCTCCCTAGGAACGCACGATGTTCTTTGCTGAACATTATAGGGATTCCCTTTCGTGCGCTCCAAGTGATAAAAAAAAGGTACAGGGTGATTCGAACGACTTTGTTGGTTCCTAATAGGAGAAGGAAAACTGCAAATACAAATTCGGCAAACGAAATTTGAATAGCTGTGTGTGGGGTAAATTTTTGCGTGTACAAACAGTTTTCAACTCTATCCAAAATAGCGGAAATGGTGTCAGAAAAAATATTTTTTCCACAAAGTCACAACTTTTTTCTCATATTCTGAAATAAACAACTTTCAGCCAAAAACTTTGTTTCTATCTCCATTCAGTTGATAGCTATGGGACTCAAAGTTGTAATTTTCGAATCAATCTCAATAACTGACCCCGTCGTATTAGGTAATAATCAAGTCGGCTGGAAAACGAATTGTTTTGTAAGCAATATGGATTGGGATAGATACATTTTGCATTCATATTAAAAACTATTAAAATGGAAACCCGACCGAGATGGAGACTTTTTTGATATAACTTTTTGATGAAATCAGCTCTTCAGCGAGAATCTGAAAATGCAATGGAATACATTCCATTTGGAATAACAACCTTGCTAGTACTCTTTAATAGAAGTGGCAACTCTGCATTATCAAAAATATTTTAGTTGGGTAGAGAATGCCCAATTATGCTCTCCATCGAATTTTCGAAATTATCCGGTGTCTGGTTCATCAGAAATACCTATCTAATGGGCCAACCACCGTGAATGAGCCTGTATACACACCACACAATGATTACAGGCTATGAGGCTGATCCACGGTGGATGGCCTATTAGAAGTATCTGGAGAACGAAAAAACAGAACATTCTGAAAATTTGTATGCTCCGATAATTGAACCTCTATCCGTCTAAAATATTTTCATCGATACAGTGTTGCCACTTCTATCAGAAACAACTAGCAACTTTGTTATTTCATATGGAACACCCTGTATTTTATTGCATTTTTAGATTCTTTCTGAAGAGCTGATTTCATCAATGCACCACACTTGGGGTCTAGCAGGAATCTGGTGCATCATGAAAAATTATTGGCAACAAAATGTCCGAGTAGTCTTGATCACTCGAGCTTGAATATTCATCGTCAACAATCGTAGCAACTATGGAGGCTACAAGAATCGATTGCTCTGCCATATTAAATATAAAATTTCCAAAATTTATATCAAGCAGGAGGCTAAATATCTAGTTCAGATAAACTGCTGATGACTACCATGAAAACGTGTTCCGAATTACAGCACTGTATTTTTGATTTCATATTTCGGAACACAGATTTCCAGCAGAGTCGGTGGATTTACTGACAGTACTGACCAGGTTTAACTTGATAAATCTAAACATTCAAAAACCCTTACTCTTGTCATTTCTGTGTCCCAACTCTTATCAAACTATAACCATCCAGTGACTCAACTAATACCATCCAGTGACTCATATACATATGGCATTGCACAGTGACATGTCTTCGAGCTATGTCACTCTGTATATTCACCTGACCCTGCCACACCAAATACCGTCCTCCCGGGGTCAATTTCTTTTATGACGCGAATATCATGGTCAATCAAGTTGGTCAACAATAATGATTTGGACATGGAAAGGTGAACGAGAATTGTCGACGAGGTACGATATAATGACGTAACACAGAATCCTTCCTACGAATAGCGAACAGCGTACGAAAAGTTGCGCGCATTTAGTTGATTTGCGAACTCAGTTCAAATAAAACTGAATCGCGTTCGCCAAAAGAACTATTTCGAGCTCATTTTTTATATTTTTGAATATCGGGGGTACATCGTTATTACTTATTGACCTAGGTCCGGCAACTTTATAATTGTTTAGTTTGAAATACCCATATTAGCATTGTTTTTCATAGGATTGGAAACAGGTGAGTGTATTTTTATTTTTAATGAGATGATCTAAGTTTCAGTTAACCTTCCTATAACACGCGTGCCAAGTTTATAAAACAAGTGGATTGTTATTTGTGAATGGTAAAAAAACTTTAGCGTGATATTTTAACGATCCAGATATCGGGTGAAAAATAATGTTCATTCATTATTCCAGATTTTTTTGGGATTTTCTCTCCCCGTCGCTATAAAATGAAAATATGAATACTATTTCAATATACGTGTAGTTAGGACAAATCAGATGATTTGTCCCAATATGTCACTGCGTTCAAAGAATTTTACTATCAGAGAGCCTAAAACTCGGCCTAAAAGAAAAATTCAGTAGCTTGTCAGTGACAATTTGTATTGAAAAAGGGTTGGAGAAGAGAAATCAAGGTATATAGAAAAAATATAGAATTTTTACTTATTTATGGACGTTTCGGGAAAGAATCTGCTTCCGTTTTCAACATAAAGAATGGATTTTTTTCAGCAACCGAAATTAGCAAGTACTTACTTCCCGGACTAGGCCGGAAAGTTGTTGTCACTGTAACTATGTAAATCTTGGTAGATAAGGTTATGATAAATGCAGATGATAATTATACCATAGCAGCGAAATATCGACAGCTATTTGACATCAAATTAGTTAACATTATAGGATTTTTGAAACTTTGGTTGCAATTATCGACAGTAGCTGCGATAGTGAGTTTGAAAATGCCCATATACGAAATTTCCAATGTAACAGTTAGTAGGTATAGGTATTCTGTTGGAACTTCAGTATTTGATACAAATGAGAATTAATAATGAAGAAATTGTATTCTACAAAGAATATATATAATATGGAAATGTGTCTCATTGATTTGTTATTCCACATGGTTGCCCAGGAAATAGTGTACCTACTCAACACGTCCAAAAACAGTTTTTTTGTACTCGCAGGACTCGCCTACGGCTCGACTTAGAATTTTGTTTACTCGTCCAAAAAAACAGTATTTTCTGGACTTGTTACGTAAATTACTATTTTGTATGGCTAATTCGTATTTGTCCTGACACTTTTCAGTTCTCAGACAATTGGTGACGTTGACAAATAAATTACAGGATGTTTTCATTAATTAATCTGGAATTTACAATGAGATCAATTCTAACTCGAATAAAACCGACAAATGAAGAACAATCGTAGAAAAACTGTATTTACAGTATACCCTGTGTTAGTGAAAAGTTGTATACAGGTGAAACCAAAAGACCCCTTCCAGTAATGACGAAGGAATATAAATACAATATAAAGAAAAGACACATCGACAAATCGAAACTAGCTGAACATATCCTAACTGAAGATGGACATCATATGGCAGAGTGTAATAATATTAAAATCATTGGAGAAGACAATAATAACCAAAAGAGAAAAATCAAGAAATCTGCTTACATTCTTCTGATCGGAGACAATAGCATTGCTTCCTGTTCAGTTGATTTAGATAGAACATGGTATTCACTACTGAAATCTGAAAATGACAATGGTAAATTTAAAATTAATCAATGAAAACATCATGTAACTCATTTGATTGCCATCAACGTCACCAATTGTCACTGAGAACTGAAAAGTGCCAGGACAGATACGAATTAGCCACAAAAAAATCCATTTTTCATGTTGAAAACGGAAGCAGATCTGTTCTCGAAACGTCCAAAGATAAGTGAGAATTTGATATTTTTTCTATATACCTTCATTTCTCTTCTCCAAACCTTTGTCCATACAAATTGTCACTGACAAGCTAGTGAATTTTTCTTTTAGGTTCTCTGATAGGAAAATTCTTCAAACGCAATGAAATTTTTGGGCAAATCATCTGATTTGTCTTGACCACGTATATTGAAATAGTATTCATATTTTTATTTCACAGAGACGAGGAGAGAAAATCCCAAAAAAATCTGGAAGAATGAATTTACCACCTCCTCGATTAACCTATACAGACAGTATAATTTTCATCGTTTGCATTTTCAACTTAATTATATAATGTTGCAATATATTCTTTGAATTCCCAGGACTGAAATAGGTACGTCCTCAGTTATTAGTCGATCAAAACAGGAAACAGAGCTCAGAAGCGATGGTTCATGGTTAACTGACAAAATATCCAACGCACCTCTGGTTCTTGTCAAATAGAAATGTGATATCAACAGTACCTACTTTGTGTTTTAGTGACTATTTCACTCGAGTTCACTCATCATAAAATTCTCACATACACCAATCGCAAGCCAAAGACAACTTGTATTATCGCGAAAACACTAGCTGTCATTCAATTCTGATTGGTCTATCAGCGTTGGTGTTTTAAATGATGTTATCATGGATAGCGAAGAATACTCTGTCAGTGTGACATAAAATAATAATAGCTGTAGATGTCATAATGAATCGTTTTGGGTATATGACTGTTCATTTATAATTGATGCTTTTTATATATGATTCTTGAGATAGTGTAGCGAGATACCACCCTGTTCTGAATATCTTCCCATAATTCTGCCTCTCATTGTAAACTCACATTGCCGCCACTCGTCCTAACGCAAGCAGAATTGAAAGCTATGTTCATGCAATGTTGAAGCATTTACTGAAACAGACGTTCAGCAATATTGCGATGAGAAGTTTGCAAGCAGCAATATTGCATGTTGCTGTGACATTGCTGGGACGTTACATTTATTAATTTACATTTGCAATATTGCTGAAAACTTACAAATTGGCTGAGTTGGAGAATTATCTCGATTATTCCATTCACACCTGGCTGCACCTATGAAACTTCATAATTGAAGTCGCATGAATAAATACGATATCAGCGGCTATTTAGGTAAACAAACAACATGAGCGGCTATTCTGATCGATAGCATAAGAGTATAGTGAATGCCAAAGATTGACATATATTAGTCACTCAAAAATTGAAATGCCTCGTTTTGGGTCAACTTCTACTACAGAAATCAATAATGTGAGCGAATCAATACCAGGAATTACCAAGAAAAGTAAAGAGTCTGTCTGATACAATTTATGTTTTTTTGCCAGCAGAAAAACTTAATTCACTGTATAAATTTGTGCAAAACATCAAAAAAGGGATGAAAATAAATGTGTGATCCATGTTCATATAGACATTGAGTGAGAATGAAGATTCATTTTATCTGAATATTTTATAATACATGTTTGACACACTTCGTATGATTGAAAACTACGCCTTCCTGGACCAAGAATACATAGTTCTTAATATACAGAGTGTAGAATGTGTCAAAATGGAAATCAACCGAAGTATGAAAACAATTCAGGAAAACCAAAATGTTGTATTTCTTGTTGGTTAATAAGTTATGAAGATAAAGAATCCAAAAAAATCTGTCGCGGACATTTTTTTGACAATAATATTTCGTAGGTTGCCCCCCGGGACGCCACTGGATTCCATGATCCCAATTGAATTATGGCTATATCAGCCCCTTGTGACTAAAAATGTCATTGTCAAATTTTAAGAAAATCGGTGAATGGACATTTGAGATATTCATAAATTTTTTAATTTTTTTTAGTTCAACACACTGTATGGAAAAAAACTGTGCATTTTCAGACCCACGTATATATATGAAATAAATTTCTTATTTCTTCATGTAGAATCACCCCCTTGATTTTTTGCGCACAATATCCGAACACCCTGTATAAATGTCGTACTACTTTTGAAAAGTTAAAACGGACCATGCACGTGCCGCCCTTCGATGTTTTTTGTTGAATTTGTTTCAAGTGACTTTGAAAAGACTGTGGTTCTAAATGTCAATGTATATCATATTCAATCACTGACGTATGGTGTTCACAGCATTTGGGAATTTTCAATTATTGTTGCTCATTATCTGGAGAGCAAAGTTTTATGATCGATTTTGGGAGATGATTAATTATGTTGATTGAACGCGTCGCGTCTCTCTCAATGTGCCTTAATTGACAAATAACTTTTTATTGAGGAGCATCTCATTTCAAGCGAATTTTGTTGAATTGTTGTTTATGCGAAACGCTTTCGGCTAATAATAGGTCAATCATTGCTACGTTTGTCAGTCCCAAAAATAGTTTGTCCACGACTGTTGTATAAAATATTCATAATACATGTACTTCACCAAGCAAAACGGTAGGCATTTTCCACATCAGTGAATAATAGCAGTGAATATAACCATAATTCACTGGTCTAGTAATCCTAGGGTACGCGATATAACATATAAGGACCTTCAGACCAGTGAATAATGGTTATTCACCGCCATTATTCAATGGTGGTAAAAATGGCTTTCGTTTTGCTTGAGGAAAAATGGACAAATAATTGATATAATAGTTTTGGTTTCCTCAATGACAAATGAGGATAAACAGTTGTTAAAAATGAATTTGTATATCAAAAACAATAGTAGTCGTGCAGAAAGTATAGTATTCTTCTCGCATATAATGAGAAATTATTCACTCAGGTTATTATGTCACTCGTTACGTTCGTGACATGAACTAAACCTTCGTGAATTATAGCCCTCATTATATGCTAGTTAAATAATATACTATTCTAACCTTCATCCGGATTATACATGATTATAGAGGATGAAAAAAATCGACCAATTACAGTTTTCAAAGATACTGTCTCATATAAAATAGAATATTTTGTCGGATGAGAACAATTTGATATTTGTTAGTATCTGATCCAGATATCTAATTGTATACCTACTTACAATAATGGTACGTTCTGGACTATAATAGTACAGCAGATCAGCTGAACTATTCTACACTTTTTGATAAAGGCACCAAATTTGACACGGAGGTAGACCAATACAGTCTGTCCAAGATAAGGTTGAACAGCATGGGGATCTCGAAAACGGTAAGAGATACGAAATCGGTTAAATGGGGAAAAAGTTGCGCATTCGGAGGCTCATATCAAGAGCCTTCGAAAATTTTGAAAATTATTTTTAGTTTTTGAGTTATATCGAAAAAAGTGAATTTTTGGAATTTCTATTTTTTTTTTCTCCGTTATTATTAGAGATACAGCAAAACTGAGAATACTTTTTCATAGCAACTTTTGATGACGGTCAACGTGGTGATACCGATTTTTTCATGCGACGTTTCGTATTCGTGGAACCATCATCAACTTTTGTTTTTTAAATACGGTCCTGATAATTTTTTTACAGATTCTAAAAGGTTTTTTTATTCTAAATCCAACCATGTATTATACAAGGTGGTTCATTTGTGTTTCGACCTATTTTTGGCCATCATCAATGTTTTTTCGAAACTCCAAAAGAAAAATGCCATCAGTTCCACTTATTTTGAAGGAAAATTAGTCAACACACTAATACCTCATCAACTGGTTTCAATCAACAACCCATTTCATTTTGCAGAAACAAAAATTCCATCCATACAAATTCAGAATATGTCAAGCGCTAAAACCAGGCGATGACGAAAGGCGCAAGACATTCTGTGAGTGGTATACCAGGAAATGTTAAAATTTTGCAGATTTCTTTCGAACAATCATCTGGACTGATGAAAGCATGATCACTAATCATGGTAGCTTCGATAGAAAAAATACACATTATTGTTCACGAGAAAATGAACATTTATACATTACAGCGAGACACCAACACCGTTTCGGCTTCAATATGTGGGTTGCAATATTTGGTACACGAATTATTGTTCCTTCTATTTACCATGAAACACAGACTTCCGAACGTTTTATAGAAATTCGCTTGAGAATCATCTTGAGGAAGCTCTGGATGATTTACCGATTGCGGAAGTTCAGAACTCTGTTGGTTTCAACAAGATGGCGCTCCGGTACATAATTCCAGAGAAGTCCGTGCGTTTTTATCCCTTGGCCGGCGCGGTCGCCTGATTTGACACAGCTGGATTTTTTCTTAGGGGATATATCGAACTTTGTACACGCAAATAACTTTGGGGATGAAGAAGAACTAAGGGACAGTGTCTTCGAAGCATTCAATAGAATAACCCCAGAAATGCTTAGCAATGTCTTAAAAACAACTGTGAGAAGAGGATATCTTTGTTCAGAAAATAATGGTTATCATTTTGAACATTTGTTATGAATGTCTCTGTAGGTATTGTCAAAGTTAAGTTGTTAAAGTAATTCGTGTAAGAATTCATCAACAATTTTAAACGCTGCATTGATCGAATGATGTAGTGAAATATTTTTTATTCACTTTTCAGTATTGAATAACTAATCCATCAAGTTTGACACTAAATGATAAGAAATAAGTGGAACTGATGGCTTTTTTTTTTTTGGAAGTTCGAAAAAACATTGATGATGGATAGAAATAGGTCGAAACACATTCGAATCACCTTGTATAGTACATTGTTGAATTCAGAATAAAAAAACCTTTCAGAATCTGTGAAAAAATTATCAGGACCGTATTTAAAAAACAAAAGTTGATGATGGTTCCACGAATACGAAATGTCGCATAAAAAAATCGGTATCACTACGGTAAACCTCATCAAATGTTGCAATGAAAAAGTATTCTCAGTTTTTCTGTATCTCTGATAATAAAGGAGAAAAAAAATAAAATAGAAATTCCAAAAATTCACTTTTTTCGATATAACTCAAAAACTAAAAATAATTTTCAAAATTTTCGAAGGCTCTTGATATGAGCCTCCGAATGCGCAACTTTTTCCCCATTTAAGCGACTTCGTATCTCCTACCGTTTCCGAGATCCCCATGCTGTTCAACCTTATCTTGGACAGACTGTATAATATGTTGCCAACTGCCCCCTGGCGGCCGTGGTGGCTGTTTTCCAAAATGGCTGCCAGTATGGACACCCGAGAAACATCAGAAGTTAGATAAAGTTTGCTGCTGAAGGTTTGTGAATGTTCATTGAAGGTTTTGAATGAAATCATGCCTTTTATGCGTAATATACAGTGTGACCACAGCATGGAAATCTCGGAAAAGGGGAGGAGATACGAATTAGGTTAAATGGGAAAAAGTGACGCATTTCGAGGTTCATACTAACGGCCTCCAAACATTTTCAAAATTGTTCATAGATTTTCAGTTATATCGAAAAGAGTGGATTCATGTAAATTTCATTTCATTTATTTCTCACGTTATTATTAGAAATACAGAAGAACTGAAAATACTCTCCGATAGCAACTTTTGATGAAATTTAACGTGGTGATATTAATTTCTCTAGAGGACGTCTCGTATTCGTAGAATCACCATCAAAATTTTTTGTTAATACGGTCCTGATTGTGTGTTCACAGATTCTGATTTCTTTTTGTTCCGAATTCTACCATGGAATACTCAAAAGGGTTTGCATGTGTTTCGACTTGATTTAAGCCGCCTTCAATGATCTTAGAAATTCCAAACAGGAAATATCATCAGTTCCACTAATTTCTGATCAATCTTTTATACACAAGTAACCTTGATATTAAAAAATAATGGTTATAGGTAATTCTGAACATATTTCATGAACATTATTTTTTTCAATACTGTTCGTGTTGTTAAATGAAGGACTATTTTCTTCTTGGTAGTGTGGGAATCCATACATGTAGGTGTACCCACTAAACACTCCACTTCCTTTCAAGGCTCGTCTGACCGAAGTCTCCGATGACACTTAGACCTGTTGGCCCATTGTACCGATGTACCTCAATGTGCCATAATTGATTTTACCATACACGACCCATGTTTCTTATATAAGGGCCACTACAAATATCTCCACAGTCACTGAGAGCATTGTTGCTCACAGCACCAGAAGTTCGTTTGAAAGACTCTTTTCGTTCAGGTTCCTGAAGACTACTCTTCGGAGTCCATGTAGAAGGACAAAAGTTCTCCTTCTCCTACGAGTAATGGGGGAATGGGTTGGTCCAGCCCTGTGGTGCTCCTGCACACGGCTCGGGGAATGGGTTGGTCCAGCCCTGTGGTGCTCCTGCACAGGGCTAAGGCTGTTTACTCTGAGATATCACCCTGTTTCCCAGAGGTCCCGTTATCGACACCATATAACCTCGGTGCCTTTCATCCCGTCACATGTTCCCACAACTTGGATTAGGTTGCCAGAGCCTCGTTATCAATCAGCGACCACATGAACAGACGTTCACAAATTGTTTCATCCTTGCACTCAGATTGCCCTGCGAAAGATCCGGTAGTTTTGATTTTTGGACATGTGTTAGAGTTTGGGGTTCTTATAAACACCCCAAATTCGCGACCTCGAAGGCTGCCCTCGCGAACCGCCATCTTGGAAAATGGCGACTAGAATTGTTAATTTCTGAATTATCTCCTCACTGGTGGGTACTAACACGAAAACACCTATTATCAATCTTATAGAAGACTAAATTTTCTACAAGTTTTATCTGAAACATTTTTTTGTACCACTCATAGTAAGAGAGCTGTAACGCTTCGAAATGGTGCAATTAGATATAAAATACGAAAACGAGCTGTTTGTTTGTCATGCGATATCTACCTCATCCAAATATAAACATGGATTATCCTCATTAGTATGAAAAGTTTTCATTTCTAATGAAAATACCTCCCGGAATCTCACTAAAACAATTATTTGTACAAAAAAAATTATATTGAGAAGGAGAAATTCGTTCTATGGTTTCTGAACTTTCTTACTTTGATATATATCTCTGGGTTTCTCCATTTCCATATCATGATTGAACTCGGCAGAATGTTATGGAAATATACCATATACCAGGCTGCGTCTTCAATACAGAGCAGCTTCAGAAGATCATTCTTTGCGAGTGATTCTGGAAGTTAATGCAAAATTTAGCTTTTTCCTGGTTAAAAGAGGCACTTGTTGTATCATAGCCAGTTATCGCATACAGAAAAATTTTTTTTTTGCTATTTCAGGATAGCTAAATGAATGTACCAAATACAATAATTCTTCTCTCGATTTCCTTTTTGGTTTCTACAGGTAAACGTTATCATGAACTGGTCTTAATCCTGTTAGAAGAATAAGGGAATCTATGTATTCGCCGATCCCTATTATTGTACCATTGAGATACAATTTATGTTCCACCATACCACACTCACTCATTAACCCAGGTGAAGAATGGTCCTGAAATCACAGCCATCAAACCGAGCATCAAACTGTACAATCACCTACCTCGTATTATTTGTTACTCAAATTAGCTGCTTCAAACATGTCATGACAAATAATTTGAAGTTTATCGAAAGACAACCCATTTTAATCCCTGCATGAGTACTTTGATAAACATTATATAATATTTTAGTCAGTGTAAATGAATTATTTGTATTTTTCCAAGTATATCAGCATCCTACTCAAGAGACATGGAAATCCTAGTTTTGACAATTAACGCGTTTTCATCTTCCGACTATAAACAGGATGAGTCAGTTTTTTGTAGCATCTACCTCTAAATCCATGCAGTTTTCGAAAAACATATAGGAGAGCAAGAAGTATCCAAATAAGAGAGAAAATCTATATCGGAAACGAAGCTGCCATGCATATAACATGTTCACATGATATATTTTTCTTGAAAATATCTGTTCTTCTTCATTTATTGTTCACATAAAACATAACATAACTTTCCCCATTGATAATTGAGAGTTGAATCTGTGATATTCAATCAATGTGAAACTACGAGTATAGTTATATTTAGTGGAAATAATGTCATTAATTCATTGTGGGTTATTTATATGAGTAGATACTTCTATCTATAGATGGATGGTTATAATATGTTGTGGATAGTCTGAATAAAGTACTCCTATATTTCGTTCAACTTAGATTCTTCTGATTGCATATAAAATGAGTACTTACCTATATAAAATAATATAAATAACCTGTCTCTACCGTGAAATTCATAATCATAAAATTGAAATCCAATTCCATATGTTTCCGGACAAACGCGATTTTAGAATAAACTTCTTCCTAGGCTAATTCAGTATATCCGAAGAGCGATAGGATGAACTAGTTTATCCTAAGCTGAACTGGTCTTGCCAGATGAGGTTCATGCTCCTTCCTCACGAAATATTAACAAAGAATCGATAACAAACTAGTTCATCCTATCGCTCTTCGGATATACTGATTTAGCCTAGGAAAAACTAGTTTATCCTGAAATCGGGTTTGTCCGGTAACATAATATATTCTCACATCTTGAGAATCTAAGATGTACGCCACGTGCAGCGGGCCTGTGTGAAGTATGCTTTTTTGCTGGAGCTGCATAAAATTGGCTTTGGGAGGACTCGTCCTCGAAGCCTATCAGGTGTCTCAACAATTTTATTCGGTTGCAGATAACTTCGATTTCGTCTCGTAATGAACGATTTGACTGACTGTACATCTGAACTTCCCAGTAAACACAAACATCCCTGGGATTTTACATTCATGTCTCGCTAGGGAACAATGCGAATTACAAGAAAACATCATTGATATAGCCAGGGAACTGTTCATTTTACAAAACATTCGCAATATTCTTATCATTTCATTGCATATGAGACTTATGATGGAGGTGAATTTGTGAGGCTGCCTAACAACTAAGAGACTCACTGGAACCTCACATTCTTTTATATTTATGTAACAAACGAAACCAATCAATTCTGATGTTGAATGAGGAGTCGCTTGATACGTACTGTGAGTTTCATTTGACATCATAATGTGAATGTGAATGTAAAATTTCCAAAAGGGTCCGGAATAGCAGTTATTGTGATTTCAGTTTTATTTCGAATCACGAATGTGATGTGTGGCATGAATGTGATGCCCTCCTATATTTCTTGGATAAATCTGTGTAAACTGGGATATATTATTCTTATCTCAGCTATAATTATATTATCTTAGGAGTACTTATTGAAGTAATGCGAACTTCTTCATTTTTCAGTTCACATTTTAGATATATCTACTAGGGAATACTTATAATAGAATTGAAGATACATTTAAGTATATTATTATTCATCTGTGTGGATGATCAGTATATTATTTCTATCAGCTATATATCTGTCTAGATGATTAGTAATAACATTATCATTAGGTACTAGTTGAATACTGAATTCACGTGTGAATTGAGGTATTTTGAATCTTTAATTCTTGAATAACTACCAATCCATGCTGATTATAGTTGCGAGGGAGCTTACGAGTGACACATGTATGGTCCATTTATCTCTTTATTATCAGAATTGTAGGGGACTCAATACGAAGCTGAATGATTTTTTCAGAAACAGTTTGTCTCACGAATATGATGTGATACTGGCAGTCGAGACATGGTTACAAGAAGGAGTAAGGGATGGGGAAGTTGTGGATTGTAATGTATATAACCTGGTGAGAGCTGATAGAAATTTGTCCATTACAAAAAAAAGTAAAGGAGGTGGAGTTCTGATGGCCGTGAGTAAAAAATACAAGATAATTAAAATAATGAGAAATAATAGTACGTTTGAGGCATTGATTTTACATATTAAAATATCTAACATTATATTTACACTATCCTGTGTCTACATTCCTCCACGGAGTTCTGCTGATATATATGAATCTTGTATATATTTTTTACAATCACATATTCTTAATACCGAACAATGTTTCATTTTTGGAGACTTCAATTTACCTGAAATCGAAGGAATTAACACACAATTCAACAGCGCGAATCAAAAATTAAATTTTTTAGAT
This sequence comes from Phaedon cochleariae, assembly GCA_918026855.4. Taxonomy (NCBI): domain Eukaryota; kingdom Metazoa; phylum Arthropoda; class Insecta; order Coleoptera; family Chrysomelidae; genus Phaedon; species Phaedon cochleariae. The sequence goes on from OU896707.1 coordinate 20,390,180, forward strand.
GAATTCATGATTTTTAATTCATTCATACTTTATAATGATGTGAAAAATTTTCAAGATAAAACATTAGATTTAGTAATAGGGCCAAAAGATTATTTTTTGATAACAGTAAAAAAGGAAGATATTCCGATTATCAAGGAAGACATATTTCATCCAACACTAGAAATACAAATTGAGAATAATATAAGCATCAAGAAAGTGGAAACAAGAGTGACAGATTTTCAATATAACTTCAAGAAGGCAAATTTTCTAGAAATCAGCTTGAACTTGCAAAACACTGATTGGGCGGAGGTTAATCGATTGCTCAAATGTGAACACGGCCTTAGGAGAATTTTACAGAATATTCAATAACATCGTTGAAACTTGGGTGCCAAAGTACAATAAGTATGTTGGATGCAAAAAATGTCCCGTCTGGTTTGGTGAAGACATAAAAAAACTAATAACTGAAAAGGAACGATTCAGGAAGTTGAGATTTGTCTCCACTTTTTACAATGATAGATATATTGAATGTAGAAAAAGGCTGAAGTCTTTAATTAAAGTAGCACAGAACGCTTATATGGAAAAACTAGAGGATAGTATGAAGTTGGACATCAACAATTTCTGGAATTTCATCAATAAAAAGAAAACAAATTGTATGAATAATAATTCATTTTCATACAAAGGCATAAATGTGCCTGATAATGATATAGCTAATCAATTTGCTGATTTTTTTGCGTCAATTTACGATACTGATAAATCTACATATAATCTAGATTTCAGTGATGACGTAAGTGTAAGTAATGATACTCTGGTCATTAATGGAATTAGTGAATTAGAGTTAGATCAAGCCATGAAAAAACTGAAACCTAAAAAAGCGTCAGGTGTTGATGGAATTCCACCATATGTCCTTAAAGGATGTTATCAATATATAAAGAAACCTCTTCTTCATATTTTCAATCTGATCATCAATAGTTCAGTTTTTCCACATATATGGAAGAATGCAATTAGCACACCAATATTCAAATCTGGCGACAAAATGAAAATTGAAAACTATAGGGCGATATCTATTATGTGCGCACCTGCAAAACTATTTGAGCAAATTATTTATAATAGACTTTATAAACATGTCGAAATGAACATAGTGAACGAACAACACGGGTTTATTAGCAAAAAATCAATAAATACGAATTTATTTTTATTCACAAATACTGCTAATAATGCCATGGATGAAAATTTGCAATTGGATACCATATTCACAGATTTTAGTAAAGCATTTGATAAAGTAAATCATGATATTATTCTATTGAAAAAAATTTACAAGTTTGGATTATCTGCAAAAATTTTGAAGCTTTTGAAAAACTATTTAGAAAACAGAAATTTTATAGTTAGGTATAATGGTAATACTTCCGGAAAATTCCATGCTAACTCAGGAGTGCCTCAAGGATCAAACCTAGGGCCTTTACTTTTCATTCTTTTTATTAATGATTTACCCTCGGTGATCCAATATTCGGAATGTTTGTTATTCGCAGATGATTTGAAGATATTCAAGAAAATCCAAACAGTCAGAGATTGTGTCTTACTTCAAAAAGATGTAAATGCTTTATACAAATGGAGCGATGAATTCAAATTACCATTCAACGTTGGAAAATGCTCAGTAATGACAATATCTCGTGCTAAAGAACAAATAATTTTTGATTACAAAATAGCTGATGATTATCTCAAGAGATGCATTGAAATCAAAGATCTTGGTATAACATACAATAATAAATTGTCATTTAAAAAACACATTGAAAATACCACAAAGTCTGCAACACGAACACTTGGTTTCGTTATTAGACAAGGTTCTAACTTTAGACATGTAAAAACATTAATCGGGTTATACTACACTCTTGTGAGGTCAAAACTTGAATTTGGCTCAGTAATTTGGAATGGAGAATCGCAAACTACTCTGAAATCCTTAGAAAAAGTACAAAATAGTTTTTTGAGGCACCTATATTTCAGGAAATATAGAAGATGGCCAGACTTTGTAACTATTCGATCATCTCAGCTCAGGTCAGAATTTGGTGTTATTTCAATTGATAACAGAATTAAAGTGAGTATGATGTCATTCTTGTATAAAATTATAAATTATCAGATCAATTCTTCGGATCTCTTAGCTCTGATATCTTTTCATGTGTCGGCCCGCAGAACCAGATTTCCTCTGATGTTTAATACCACGTTAATATCCACAACATCCCACTCCCCTCTTGTAAATATGCTCAAATTAGCTAATTATATAAATTCATTAACTGATTTAGACTGGTCTATGACATTCAACAGATTTAAAAAAGTAATTTTTCAACAAATGTTATCATACTGACCCACTTGTATGTGCTATTATAGATATCAACAACACTTTTCATTTCGTATTGCTGTCCCACACATTTCTACTGTTTTTTCTTTTTATATTTTTCTCTCTTCTGTAACACATTAGAATCAACTGTATTTCTTCAATATTTATATATATATATATATATTTATGTAATTAGGCCAATAGGCCTGTGTGAATATAAATAAATAAATAAATAAATAATCTCATTTCTAGTGAGTTGACGGTCGTAACATTCATATTATCACAGTTGAGAGAATAATTCTCTCAACTGTGATATTATGCTCTAGGCTCACATTCTTTCCGGTGGTCATCTTTTAGAAGCCAGACTATACATACTGCGATATTTTTTTAGGTCAACTATAACAGGGCAAAATTAGTTCGGGTTGGGCAGACACGATATATATCGGTAATAGATCTAGACGATAGCAGAAATCTGAAATGTTTGACAAACCCCAACAAATGGATTTTATATTATTGAACTTAATATCTAGATGCCTTCATTTGAAAGTCACGCAGCACGCAAGCAGTCTTTTTCTATTTCTTACTACCTACTACCCATGCTCATGATCTGAAATTACTATCCTTCTATTTACTTGTGAAGAAATTCAATAATCAGAATAAGATGAAACCTCCAAGAAATCTAGACAATGTTAATTCAAGAACTTCATCAATTCAAAGGTATGGTTCTAATTTTAACCAGAATTGAAGTAGGTACACAAATATAAACTAACACCGTGTGGTTGATATCTCTAATCATCTTGGTGGAATACATTTCCGGTTTCCATAATACATAGGTATATACCATACAATATTCACTAACATAATCCTAAATTTTGGAAAACTGTTTCTATCAGAAATCGGAGTATCGAATTCTCGTCTATACCTACTACTATATTTAAAACATATATTTATAGATTGCCGTGAATTTCGTTTCTTTTTAATTGCTGACATTAAACTACATAAGCAAACAATATATCCGCAATATATCCACCGTTTATTCTACGAAGTGTCCATATATCTCATGACTGAATTTTATTTCATTATGTTGCCAAAATGAAATATGCTGATGATGACAATAAGAAAAAGAATGATTGTGCAAAGTATAAATTCATTGTGATATTGGATGATCCAAAATACTTGATTTAGAGACACTGTTTCGACCAATGACCAATACAGGGTGCGGCAATACTACGTCGGTGCTCGATTGCTCGGCGAATTCTATGATAGCTAGAAAAAACTGCCTATGAACTGATTTTTTTTTTAAAGCAATATATCTTTAATCAAGATTTGATTACAATGTGGTATAAATACAAACAATACTTTTACTTTTCAACTTTCATGATCTATACATTGCATAGTCCCAATTCAAGAAAACCCCTAAGCAGTAGAAAATACTGGTAACGGGGAATATAACTAATGAGTAACATTCTGTTCTATATGTACAGGGTGGCCAACTAAGACTCCAGAGTTCGATTTCTCTGTTGTATTGAGAGATACAAAAAAAAATCATGTATCAAAATTGAAGTAATAACCGAGCTCCACATTTCAAAATTTCTTTGAAATACACAGGGTGTTCCGTAAGGTCACAGCACATCAAACCTATGTTTTTTTCATTGGAGCACCCTATATTTTATTTCATTTTTGAATTCTTCCTGAAGATCTGATTTCAACGACATATCATACTTAGGGTCTAGCAGTGAAAGTTACTGACATATAGGGTGTGCAAAATCGAGATTTTCCAAGTTCAGGATTTTTTTCTGTCGAAACTGTTTATTTTTCGTCAAAACGGTTTACATGTCCCTATCTCAACTTTTCACTCACTATCAATTGGTGTTCAATTGAAATTGATACAAGGTGGTCAAAAAATCTAAATTTATAATTTGTTCCAATTAAATGTCAATTGAACACCAATTGATAGTGAGTGAAAAGTTGAGATAGGGACATGTAAACCGTTTTGACGAATAATGAACAGTTTCGACAGAAAAAAATCCTGAACTTGGAGAATCTCGATTTTGCACACCCTATATGTCAGTAACTTTCACTGCTAGACCCTAAGTATGATGGGTCGTTGAAATCGGATCTTCAGGGAGAATTCAAAAATGAAATAAAATATAGGGTGTTCCCATGAAAAAAACATAGGTTTGATGTGCTGTGACCTTACGGAACACCCTGTGTATTTCAAAGAAATTTTGAAATAAGGAGCTCGGTTATTACTTCAATTCTGATACATGACTTTTTTTTGTATCTCTCAAGACAACAGAGAAATCGAACTCTGGAGTCTTGGTTGGCCACCCTGTACAATGGAAATATAGTAATTCATAGAATTAATATTGATTTTTATACAGTTGAATTTTTCAGGTACTTTCTAATTTCCTTAACGAATAACTTTTCATTTGATATTTCCTCAAATGCTTGTGGTATTGCATTATATACATGTATGCACCTATTCATAGGATGATTTAGATTAACATTTGTTCGAATATTTGAAAGGTATATGTTATTTTGATTTCTTACATTATAGTTATGTATTTCATTGAGGTTCAAGAAATTTATATTTGTTTTTTGTTTGCGATTTACTATTTTGTATGTGTGTTTACATTGTTCTAAAATTAGGATTACATTCAGTTTGCTTAATTTTGTTGTTTCGTATACAGTATTCGCTGGTGTTAAGTAGTTGATAGAGAATAATATTTTAATAACCTTGTTTTGCAATCTTTGCATTTCTTGAAATGACATTTCATTACATGTTCCCCATATTACGATCAGATACCTAAAGATCGACAGAAAGTATGAATTGTAGATCATGTATTTCACTTCAGTGCTCAGATATTCCCTGCATTTGGATAGTGCTCCAACCATAGGTAACATTTTTTTAGTTATGTGATCTATGTGGTGCTTCCAATTCAAATTTTCCTAAATATTTGGGATTGTTAACCTTTCCAACCTGTTCTTCACCTATTTTTATTTCAACGCCACTAATGCTCACATTTTTTTGTTTGAAAATTATAAATTTTGTTTTCTTCATATTGAGTTTCAGTTTGTTATGTAAGAGCCAGTTTTTATCTTTTTTCATATCTTCGATTACAAGGTTGTTGAGTTCTTCTATATTTGTGCCAGAAAACGTCAAGACCGTGTCGTCAGCAAATGTAAAATATCAGGCATTCAATTTAGCAGATTTAAGACTGAGCACGAGTAAAGAATAAAAGAGACGGAACCTTGAGGCACGCCATTTTTTATTTCACGTATGCTGCTTGCATGATTGTCCATGTAGACATACTGTCTTCGGCCCTTTAGGTATGATCTTATCAAGTTATATATCTGACCCCTTAACCCCATCTTCTCTAGTTTCTGCAACAATGTGTCATGATCAACAACATCAAAGGCTTTCTGAAGGTCGATAAACACTGCTATTACAACTTTTTTTTGTCCATATTTGAAGAAATCAAGTCAATCAAGTCTACCGTTGCACTTTGGGTATTTGTTCAATGAATCAATATTGGTATGGATCTGCCTGAATATTTTCTTCGAGAAATTTTATTATTCTGATTTTCAGCAATATTTCAATAATTTTGGATAAGACACTCAGAACGGATATGGGTCTATAATTTCCTAACACATTTTTTTTACCAGATGGAAATGTACATGTTATGAAAACCTCGTTTATCAACTTAACTAGAATCGGAAGTACTTGATCTAAGAGAGTTATCAAGTCTTTGACGTTTATTTGATCATGTCCACATGCTGAGTTCTCATTTAATTCTGTAATCACCTGCTTTACTTCACTTCCATTCGTATATTCTAACTGAAAATTTGCCTTGCAATAATTGATATCTTCAAAATTCAAGGTCTCAATTTGATCATTTTTTTTCTTTTTCTATATCTTTTACAATCTCATCACCAATTGTTACAAAATAATAGTTTAAATGGTCCACTATATCAGTTTTGTTTTCAATGACTTTGTCTTCAACTACTATGGAGTCAATGCATTCATCACTTCTTTCTTTTGGCTTAATAAATTTATTAATGAATTTCCATTGTTTTTTGTATAAGTTCCAGTTTTTTTCATTCATTTTTGAAATAGTCATTTTTTAGTTGTCTTATTTTCTTGTTAACAATTTTTTTCTGTGTTGAAAACCTTCCATCTCTTTTATTAATTAATTTTAGTAATTCTTTAGTGACCCATGGATGGTCAATTCTACATCTAATTTTCACAATGTGGGTGGATTCTTTCTTACTCACATTAATTACATCGATTAGTTGATCGAAGGAATCTGATAACACTCGATTTACTCTCATGGTTTTGACAAAGTTTGTATTTAAATAATTATTGTTCACGTTCTAAAATTACTGAAATGCAAATTTCGTCAAGGTCTACGCCTATGTATTAGTATCCGACAAAATTTTAACACCATTTTTTTGCCACATGAAACTCTATCAATAAGTATACCAAATTTCAGCAAAATCGAATATGCAGTTTTAAATTTATATGGGAACAATGATTAAAAAATTGTAACTCCAAGGCCCTCTAGAGCCCAAACGATGCAACTTTGTACCAAGGTAATTTTACTTAAATCGGCTTATTTTGGTCTAAGGAATATGTGATGTCCGACAATGATTGATTTTCCAATGAAAAAAATTAAAATGATAATTAATTACGGAATAACTAAGATGGTGCCAGGAGATTTTTCAACAAATTCCTATACAATTTTCACCGTAAATTGCGAATCTGAGTTGAAATTTTCGGTTATTATGATACAGGGTGAGTTATCCTAACAATAACTCAACATAGGGGAAAAATATTATTCCGGTCCTGATATTGGTTTCGATCAACGGGCTACTTGTTGATGCTTTTCAGTGTAATTCGTGTACCAAATTTGAATCCAATCGGCTAATCCCTGTATTTTATATGGCGGATTGAATTTTTTGTCAAAATCCACAAATAACTCTGTATCTCAGTAACGAAGCCGTTTTGGACATTCGTTTATGGCATTCTGCAATCATATTGACAGTCCCTATAACCCCATGAGTTTTGTCGGTTTTATCTCCGGACACCCTGTATACCTACTTATGAGATACTCATTTCATAGGAATAGTATATATATTTCGTCAGTATATAATATGTACCATGGATTGAAAAGACCATGTATAGTCGTATTAAAAAACAAAAAGCGTACAAGTATATTGGAGGGAGAAATTAACGTCATCTTATTTGCGTAAAACGGGCTATCGGGAATGAATGTTTACCAAATGTTGACAGTAAAGAAATCATAGGTTCTCAAAAACACAAAGCATTGGCTGAGCCAATTTTACACAACGAGAACTAGAATGCCGAAATCTTCTATATTTAATACTTGAACGCTTTTTTATTGAATACGACTGTACATACCAACTTGATATCGACCTTCATTGTGATCCTTCAGCCTTATCATTCAATATTTCGAGAAGGAATAATTTTCTAATCAATTCATCGTACCCTTTTACTCACTCGAGGAGACGCTATGCATATGCACTCTCATACAAGACAGAGAAAGATATATGGATGTACTCTTCCCAGGACTTTTGGAGGAACGAAGATGTGAAGATCCTTTATCTAAGCGAAAAACATATTTTTTTCCTTGTGTGGCAAAGTGGCAAAACATATAATTTGCTTCAAATCGTTTGCGGTAATGTTTGATTATTACTGCTTGTCTAGTGTCCGTACTCGAAAAAAGTATGGGGTATACTGTAGATACGTAATAATCACATAAATACTCGTAGATGAACAAAAAATGGATTCCTTACATCAAAAAGTAACGAGAAAAAAATAGGGCGAACATTCATTCCTGTTGAATGAACCAGGAGCTTACAAAAATCCAATCCACTCGTAAAGGGTATTATCTGCGAGTCGAGTGCTGAATTTTGTGCAAATGGTACCAGCTGCGGAAAATACTCTTTCATATTCAACTCTAGTTGGTGGTATACCTAGTTGTCAGAAGATATATGTACCTTTGTTGCCACCATTTCCGAAAAGGGTAATTTCCTTTGTTGAATTTGATGATATCTTATAGTATAGACGTTGAGTCAGTGACACACTCGGTGACGATTGACTCGCAAGAGGAACTCTATCTTCCTCATCATATTGTTCATCAATTATTGCCTCTGGAACTATTAAGAAACATTTTATATGACCCACGAGTATCTTTATAATAACTTTCTTTTAGGAACTTCGAATAATAATAATAATCTGATTCACTTGACGAGAGCGAAGTCTTATTGGTCGAAATTAATCCCGAAAATCCCGGGAACTAATCGGATGTGATTCCGGGATTCTCGGTATGAAAATATCACTAGGACCCCGGGATTTCCGGTACGGACCAACTGACTATAAAGTATAATCTATCTTTGGTAGAAATCGATATTGCTCAAAGTGGAGTGGAATGGTCCAAGGTAGGAGGGAAAGCTTGAAGTAATCTCCACATAATGGTAATCTATGATTTGTGATGAGTGCAAAATGAACTCAGTTGATGGATTTCAAATTCTGGTCATATAATCTATCATTTTCACTCTCAATAAGAGGGTAATTGAAAACCAGCAGAGTAATACATTATTGATCAATTTTTCGATTAAATAGGTCATTCTTTGCTTGTTCCGATGCTACTTACGGTAAGTAAGTACTTGTTTCTGGAATATACGGTGTTTAACGAATTAAAAAAACGTAATATCGAATCCATAATACGATAACAGAACACGAGGAACACAATTGGTTCATTGGGAGAAATCAAGCGAATAAATTTTGATTCTATTGATCATTACATCCAATATTTCACAACAGATACTGAGACCACTTTACTGTTTCCAAAATATTCTGCCAATATTGTAATATTGATTTATAAATAATTTGCTATGTTTTTTATGATGACATTACAACAATTTGATTCATTTTCTATTGGAACTCTCAGTAATACTTTCTTGAAATCCATGTATTCGTTAACGTTCTCAGACACCCTGTATATTGGGTTCATTCACTATCAATCATATTGATGGTTCCTTATAGGTAGGTACCTACTCATTCTTTTGGTATTGTTTCGTAATGAGCAATGCACTGAGATTCAAGATAATTCATCTACCTTATCTCAAGTCAAGCGTGATCGAATTTTGAAATAAAATCGTTTCGGACTCGGACAATCATTATATATGTACATATACAATCGGAAACTATTCATGGCCACTGAATTATTCATTATATCATTATGATATGTGGGTGTCAAGCCAACCAGTGAAAATGTAGATTTTTTTTCTGTACTGGGTGGCTTAAATTCCATCCTCATTATTGTGACCTGGTGATCAATCATAGCAAAGTTGGGAAATCAGTTGCCGAATTAAATGCATATTCGAGATTTGGAATATTCGTAGATATCCGGAAGAAAACGAATTTTTTAATGTGTTTTTTTGGTATATGGACAAAATTATCATTTTATCATTTCCTACAAGATCACGTGTTGAATAGAAAATCCGACGTTTCTTCTTTCAGGAATTAACCATCATGAACCATCTTTTTGAACACAGATTTTCCTATATCGATGGCTGAATTCCATTATGTGGTAATGAATATTCGAAATATCACAGAAACTGCCATCGAAACAATCAAAACTTGAGATTGAAAAAATGAAGACGTTTTCTCTGAAAGATGTTCTGAGAATGGTTTCGAATCTAGCAGAAATTTTGTAGGATAGGAAAAATGGCATCATGGTTGCGTTCGGCCCAGTTTTTGATTCGCCCATCAATTTTCGATTTACCCAATTTTCGATTGTTGAAAACTGGAAATACATTCTAGGACGAGGGTTCTGTTAGCGAATCGATAGCCTCGATGTGGTTCGAATTACGTGGACGTTATTCAAGCAATTAATAAATGAAGAAACTAGTATTTAGGAAAAATTATAGGAAGTTCTCGGTTGCACCAAAACGACTCACCATATAAACTGCCCCACATTTGAAGTGAGACAATCAAAGATTTCTATCATTTTGAAACCGTCATAACTTTGGATTGGATCAACCAATTTTCAATTTCTTTCAAGATTCTGATAGCTCATTCCATTGAGTAAACCGTCAGTACTGTTTTGTTATTCCACCTTTTCGACATGAAGACCTACAGGGTGATATCTGAAAATGTGATAATTTTCGAAAAGTTTGGGATCACCCCGTTTCACCGGGAATTTTTTTTAAGTTTCATCGAGGGCGATAAAATGAAGGACAATGAGTTTTCCTGAAATGGTTTTGGATTCAAGAGGATTCATACAGGATGTTTGAATGTCTGGAATTTTTCACAACAGATTGCATTCTGATATGTTCAACCACCATAAACTCAACTTCAACAGAATTTTTCATTGGCATATCTTCAACGTCATTACTACACAATGTGTTGTACATTTTCGAAAATAGGGGATGTAGAAATAAATAGAAATATCACGAACAAAATGCCGTTAATAATAATTATTAACACAATATTTATAATGAAAAAATGATGAGTATATAAAATTGACATGGGGTGGTATCATGATGAATCGTTGCCCCACGTTGGATATTTTGAGAGAGAGTATGAATACTCTTCGGTATCAATAAGACATTCATTGTGTTAGGGAAGTTGTCGTTCCAGTGGCCCAAAACTTTTGGTGATAATTTCATACTGGTTGATGATAATGATAATGAACTACCACATCGTACGAGACTTGTCACTGGAGTTTGAAGACAACATAATATTGCTTACATTTTCTCTGTCACTCGTCTTATTGAGCATTATGGAAATTTCGAACGAGAATATCTTCGTAATCGTTCGGAATAACTCTCTCAAACCCAGTATTGTTGAATTCGTTATAATAATCCCTAACCATATATGGAATGAAATACAGGATGTCCCATTTGAAAATTGAAAGATGGGCTCGTTTCTGGTCAAATCGGGAAGTGATGGGAGAGTATGAAATTTTGAAAAATTGACCAATTCTCGAATTCTACACCCCTGCCAAATTCGAATCTCATACCTCTGGAATTTTGGAAACCATGATTTGTCTGAAAAATTCGATGATACCTGGTATGTTGTATGTTTGAAAACACATTGTATAGTGATAGCGTTGAGCAGGATAAGCTAATCAAAAGTTCTGTTGAAGTTGAGTTTAGTTGGTTGAACATCAGAATGCAAAATATTGTGAAAAATTCCATGTATCACAATTTCCTGCAATGATCTTCCAGAATTGAGAAGCATTTCCAGAAAACTCATTATGTTTCATCTTATCGCCCTCAATGAAACATAATAAAAATCCCTGCCAAACGGAGCGATCTCAAACTTGCCGAAAATTGCAATATACTGTGAAAAATTCCATACATCGAAACATCCTGTATGAATCCTCTTGAATCCAAAACCATGTCGGGAAAACTCATTGTTCTTCATTGTATCGCCCTCGATGAAACTTAAAAAAAATTCCCGGTGAAACGGGGTGATCCCAAACTTTTCGAAAATTATCACATTTTCAGATATCATCCTGTAGGTCTTCATGTCGAAAAGGTGGAATAACAAAACAGTACTGACGGTTTACTCAATGGAATGAGCTATCAGAATCTTGAAAGAAATTGAAAATTGGTTGATCCAATCCAAAGTTATGACGGTTTGAAAATGATAGAAATTTTTGCTTGTCTCACTTCAAATGTGGGGCAGTTTACTTGGAATCCGTTGAAGTCCCATTGACTCCTTTCCACTTCACAAAGGGCCCTTTTGGTTGGATAGCGGGAATACAAGATATGGGCAAAGATGGCACACACACTCAATGTCACTAATATAGGTATTCTCGTATGATGGATTATGAGAATTTAGGAATTAATTAACAACGCGAAGCATCAGGAATCGCCTGTGCTTAAATTATGTCAGATTGATTGTCAAACAAAACATCTCTAAGACGACGTATAGATACGACTTTGTCTGAAGATCCGCATCTCATCAGGTCATCATGGGAAGTATACAGGACGATTCAGTGCAACGTAAACATACAAGAAAATTAACTAATGATTTTTATGTTGAACGCAACAACATCAAGGCTTTCCGCAACAGGTTCATTTGAACGAGTTAAGTTAGATTATTTAAACAAAACGGGTCTCATTTGTTCTTTCGAGTAATCTTCCGAGAAATATACTTTTTAGGAAGGTTTATTTAGGCAGAGTAGGGATAGATTATTCACTTAGGCTGAGTAAGGTCAGATTGTTTTAAAAAGTTATAAGTTATTGGGAATACTTCCATTGTCAAAGAATTCCAAAGCTTTGCCGTTCTATAGACGAACAAGTTTTGGTATAGAGTTCTTCGACATATTTTAGGGTTGACACCGAAAAGATGTACTGACTGGGCCTGTCAAGTTCGGTATTGCTAGTGATGCAATGCAAAGATTTCTCAGGAACATAGAAAAGTGAAAGGTCGCCGACTTTTCTAAGAGCATCAGCGTATGTTTGGGTGTTGAACCCTATATGTGAGAAAGGTTTTCTAACACTGGACGCATCTGTGTTTTGTAGATCATGAGGAGCTGTTGAGGTGTAAAGTAGATTTTCGCACAGAATGAAAATCCGAGTTTTTGTGAAGCATCTTTCGCGATGAATCGGATATGATTCTCCCATGAAAGAGTATAGGTGGTACGTACCAGACATTGTTATATCCCCCTAAAATTACAGAACATTTTTTTATTTCAATTATCTATATTCGTGAGGGGGCATTATTGACAGTCTAGCCAGAACTTGATATGTTCAATACTGTTCAACCGAAAAATTTCCGATCCCAGAGCAACTCGAACTATCAATTGAACAGAGGTGAATTATACCAAAAATAAGTGTCATTCAATGTCTTGCTCAAACTCAGTTCAAACCTTACTAAAGACACCCTTTGTTGATAATCGGCATTCTTCTACAATTCTCCGACGCGGGAACTCTGGTGTTTCAAGCTGACTGAAGTATATTTCCGATGTCGAATGGCCAAACATGAACTCCGAAGGTGACCTTATAGTAGTCTTTCGAAGGAAATTCTTTCACCAATTCAATGCGAATAAATCAAATCAAATTTTTCCCAGAATAGATGCACTAGTATATTCGCGTGGCTCTAAAATAATGTCGTCTTCTGATCCATGACGTTTCTGACCAAAATTTCAATTGACGTCATATTGACGTTCAACAGTGGAGGTCTTTATGATGTCCCTACGAAGAAGTACATCCTTTTGTTTGGCCAATTGAGAGAATCAGTGGTTTTCGCAACTTTCTATCATCTTCTACAACATTTGAGTTAGTATACAGTATGATGCAAATGTATGGAATAAATTCATTTGAAAACAAGAAGACTTTCGAAAAAAAACCAAAAACTAGAGTTTAGAACTTTTTTTTCGACGTATTTTTTTAACTAGACGACCCTTTGATGTTCAATTCTCAGTAGCAGACCTCTGCAAGATTCAATTAATCACATAATAATCCATTTTAATTCCAATCTTCTTATGCAACATTTTGACTGTTGAATAGACGATCGGTAGACCTTTCAATCAAGGTGTCACATGACCCCTATTTGTATTTGGAAAAATCGTCCATTACGTCTTCACTCCAACACCGGTGACGTAACATATCTCATATGAATATCATGAGATGAGGCTTCAGAAATTAAAACTCACGTGTTTTTGGAATTTTTTCAAATGTCGCCCATTTCTGAAATAATGAATTTATTCCATACATTTGCATCATACTGTATATGTTTCTCTAGAAGTGAATAAGCTTCTTTCCAACTTAATTTAATACATTCACATACATGTGATTTCAACCCGTTACACCCTCCCTATTCGGAACCAGGTTTTCAAAAACAAAATTTCCATAATATAGTACTCAACAACAAATCTGAAATATTGATATTTTTATGGCCTACTTTTGATTGTTGAAGGGATAAAAATTTAGGCGTCTTAATTACCCCTATAAAAAATTTCAACGCAAAATTTCATATAGGGTGTTAGTTAGTCAAATGCAAATTTTGATATTTTCGATATTTTGATTCACTCTGTATCAAATCAAAATCTAAGGAGTTGACATAACCGGTGAAGTAGTCATTCAAAATGAAGGAACACATCGAATTCTTAGTTCGAGTCTCTCAGCCTGATAACCTGCATAATGTTGTATCAAACTGATTGATTGATAAAACCGTTTTTCACACACTTCATCAAACAGTAACTTTGATAATGGTCTCGATTGATGAAGGGCTGTCGCATATAAGACTAAAAGAATGACAGAAAAACACTCTTGGATATCAACTGATGCTTGATATGATCATAATAATTACCTATTCTGGCGAAATGGAATGAAAGTTTTAGAAGACAATGGGAATTGTTATGTATAAAGAATATTTCCCTGAATTATAGTCACCATCATTTATATCTCCCGGAAAATCATACATATGATAATGAAACATTTCTCAACATCAATCTTATTAATTTTTGGTTGACCTAGAGTGATCTTCCTGTGGAAGTTACAACGATGGAACTTCGTATTTGAGTATTCGATGTTTTCCCCCATTGAATGGAGGTTATATCAATTCCTTAAAACTTGTTACAGGGTGAATCGAAAAATCAAAGATATCAAAATTTGCCATTGAATAACTAACATCCTATATGAGATTTTGTTCTCAAATTCCGTATGAGGATATTCCAGTTATGATTGAATCGAATAGACTAAAGTCACTGTTTCCAAAAAAGTTGCCTAATAGTTTTTTCTGATATTTGGAATCCTTCAACAAACAAAAGTAGACCTTGAAAATCAGAATATATCAAATCTGTTCACATTCTCGAATAGAGCTTGTTGAGTACTATTTTTTGATTTTTTTCCAAATAATTCGACGGATTCCAAATTAGAAGGGTATTGCGAGTTGAAATCGCACAAACTGTATGAATCTGTGGATGCTTTCCGTTTAGTTCATAAAAAGTTATTTGAGACGTCATTTGGATGTATTGGTATGACGACTGTGCCATTCTGATGTTATTATAGTTTATAGGTTGGCCACAGATCCGTTATTGTCTCTATATATATGTGCTGAACTAGGTGAGTCCATCTCGATATAATCACATAAACTATTCATTCATGATAGGTAATAGGTATTTCCTTTTTCCTTGACCCTAAAATGTAACAGTCCATGATTGCATGCAGATTCGAAAAAAATGAGATCTTCTCAGTAATGGATGAGTAGACTAATATTGAATTATTGGCTTTCAATTACTCCACTGTGTCGTAGGGATCAAATTAATTTTTGCAACACTTCTCATGCCTTTTTTATGTAAATAATGAGTCTATGCGTTGTTTGAGAATGTTGAATTTCAGTGCTCATTTCAAACTTACCGTCATGGCTGCCACTCAGCTGTTCTGTTATTGGTCAGATAATCTTTCATTCCTACTCATGAAGCAGAGTTGCCAATAATAATAATCAAGTTATCAAAAAGATGTTAGAGTTCTGTCGTTGAATAAAACATAACAGGAGGATCCAATATGATATTATAGTTGATTCTTTCTCATAATATCATGTAAATGTTGGAGATTTAGCAACTTCGTGCTGAATGTTGAGAACTGACAAGACTACGCCTTCAAGTCGATCGTTGTGTTGTCATGTTTACCCGATCGTTTACCGATTCAAATATGCCCTAGTCTGAATAAATATGATTATTATTTATACAAATTCATTATATGCTATAAGCAACAGTATATGAGGAAACATTTTGGGACAAATGATTTTTTAATGCTTATCAGGAATAATACAAATACATACTTCAGAATTCATGGCTTATTGAATAGCTAATATTTTTGGAGTTCCCAATCGTATTTCAACATATGGCAACTGTGACAATTTTCAGTTCAGAAAAATTAAATTTTGTTTCACTTCTCATGGAAGTCCCCCGTATCTCACGTGATTATTGAGGTAGGGTTCTGAGTAAAGGTGCTATGTCTGTTCTAGCTATTTGGTGAGAGCGCCTTATGGAGATTCCCATGTTAAATTGTCCGAAAAAGCTAAGGTTAAAAATAGCGAAATTTGCTCATTCAAGGTC
The DNA here is from genome assembly GCA_918026855.4 of Phaedon cochleariae. Lineage (NCBI taxonomy): Eukaryota > Metazoa > Arthropoda > Insecta > Coleoptera > Chrysomelidae > Phaedon > Phaedon cochleariae. Next base: position 20,406,593 of record OU896707.1, read on the forward strand.
ATCCGGCTCCGACGGCGAGCAAAGCGAGAGATTCGTTCTAGAGATAACGGTGCGCATTCCATTACATTTTTCACCCAATAATGGCTATATACAGGGTGTATGAGTTGGCTAATAGTTGGGGAAAAAATATATAGAGTGAACCCAAAAGGCGTTATACCTCCTGGACGAGTAGACTACCAGCATATAGGCTACCCGCTATAACATGATATATACAGGGTGTTTGGATAGCAATAAAAATATATACAGGGTGTCTGAGTAAGCAATAGCGATAAGAAATAGGGCGTCTCACGGGGTAGTAAACATACGTATGATATAGTATCCGTTCGATATACAGCAATAATAGCAATACAAACTTATATAGGGCACTCGTGGCAACAAGTGAAAGTTGGACTCAGCAAAAGTGTGACAGTTGTCGCTACTTGATGATTCCGATCATTATACAGGGTGTTTGGATAGCAATAAAACTATATATACAGGGGAGGCAAGAACTGACAGGCGGACCCTGCGAACATATTAACGTTCAATATATGTGTAACGTATGTCCCTACGGGACGCTCAGTTAGCATATATCAAATAACACTGTAGCACAAAACTCATAAGGCTTAGGGACGTTGAAGGTTATGGACGGTCACTATAGGTTTGACCTCTCGGAGGAATGTAAAGGAATGTTAGAGAAATAATAGGCCTTGACTTATAGACAAATATCCATTATCTAACTTCCCTATATACTGGGCGGCATTGAAGTAGATGCAAATATTTGATCGAATTATCGAATGACACAAATAAAATCTAGATATCAAAATGAAATTTGGAGGGTTATACCCCTTTTTCGGCACTGTAGCAATTCTGGCGACGCCTCTGTGCGAAAGGCACTATCATAACATGACAATAATCATTTAAATTGTTGTATACTCGATTTCTCTCTCACTTTTATTCAGTGGATGATAAGAATTCTGATATCATGGGGGCCTTAGGCTGTGTATCATATTGATGTAATGAAAATTAATACTCATTCCAAAAAAAAAAACACCATGTCGTATACAATGCATTTCGAGTAAGACTATATAAATACCTGGGATCAATCTGAGAAGCAGAAATCCAGCATTTCCACATACACATTTTTCGCAATACTGGCACTCAGGAAAAATATATGCCGCGAAATCAAACTGATGTGATCGATTCAATCAACAACTGTAGGTAAAAAGTGTAGTTACGTAGTTTCAAGACTAGAAGAGAATTTGTACATAAACGATAACGCATATCGCATGCATCCTGTTATATCGATAGAGAATGTATTATTTATTCCAAATGAAACGTATATACTGGGCGAATCGAATGTACAAACCCAAATTCCAGACCACCTTAGCGTACCCAACATCCTAAGTGCACATTCACATCCCCCATGGAAATCTAGAATTTCATGGAAATTCGCACGGAAACACCCACACAGAAAGCGCACTGAGCATGCTGAGTGCGACATGAGGTTTGGGTTCCGGTCTCGTTAGTTTCTTTATTTTGAGTAGAAGAAACCTCCCCCTCTCGAGGCCTACTTTTAACTACTTGCGAACATGTTGATAAGATACTAAAGATGTCGATTAAAATAATTTATTTTTCACATAATATGTACATTTCAATTTTATATTTCCATTGTTTCATCATCTGACGTCAGTGCTGATTGAATTGAATGATGGCCCCAGGGTAGAGTTTCAGTAGTACCAGGAATCAAGTATCGTTTATCATCAGTCGCGCTCAATGCTATCTTCTGCTGGGTGGTTGAAAATACGACATGTTTTTGAGCTCTGATGAAATTTTGAGAAACCTCCATATGTTCAGATGTTTCCAAACATTTAACATAATCTTCGAAAGTGATATTCGTTTCAACTACAGACGATTTCACACCTTTAGCTTTCTTTGTAACACCCATATTCCTTATGATCTCATTGATTTCATCCTCATCATAATCATCCGCGTGCAACTTTGCCCTCTTCTTTGCAATATCATCATCAGTTAACAACACCTTCGTGGAGTATAATTTTGATCGGAGTCCCACATAATCGGTCATTATGGCAGAATTGCACTCATCCTTCATTTTTCCCAGTACTTTCTTATTAACAAGTGGTATGCCATGGATGTTATCTTCAGGATAGTCTGAAGTATCAAAGTGGGTATGGCAATCTCGCTTCATGACTTCATAGGGATTTTTATGAAGCTCATAGATGAGCGAGTCTGTGTCGGTGTAGCATACGCTACAATCATCACCAAATATTTTGGACATGTATCCATAATGAAAATCGTATATGGTTGTTTTAGCTAGATCGAGAATGGTCTGACCAACGTAAATGGGTTTGTTCAACCATATCTCCAATTTCCTGAGCTCTACTGCAACCAAATTCTCATTGAAAATGGTACAGTTTTTGAACTCTGGTTTTGAAATATAGGCCTCAGCACCATATCGCCCCACCCACTCCGTTAGAAGTCTAACGTTGACCCTCTTTCGTATGTTTTCCATAGTCTTACCGAAAACAGCATTATTCATTAATTTATAGAGATTTTTCTCAAATGTATTTGTTGCGGCAGTCCTCAAAGAAGTATTCAGATCTATATATGATCTCAGCCACATTGATTGCTGAAACTTGAGGACGCGATGAATTTTGGTCAGGACCAACCCATGCTCCAGCGCTTGTTTGAGGGCTCGGTAGTGGAGGACGTACTTCTCCTTGCAGCGTAGGGTTGCCATCAGCTTGGTGGGCTGAGAAGATCTTGTCGGAGGTTTCATAGTTTTCGGGTCGATGTGTTCGGGGCAGAATGGTATATCTTTGTGGGAATCATGGAGGTGTCTAGGATATTCTAGGTCAACCTCCAATATGTATCCTTCTGAAGCGTCATCAGGAATTGAAGTTACATCTATGTTGGTATCAACCCATTCAAAGCCTCCATATGGCAACGCCTGAGACATAGCCCATCCATACTGGTTGTTTACGTCATAATACATTAAGTATGAATCAGGCTTCGTGGGATCATAGGAAGGCATGAACTTGTTGTTCGCTTTAGCTCGACGTTTTGAGCAAATTTGGCTGAGGCCTCCTCGAATTCCCTTTTCAACAAACAGAAACATATCAGGATCAGTGAGAAGCTCCAACTCTTGTCCAGTTTTATACAACATACAATCCCACGTGTATCCTGGTAGTGTGAAATAATGGGCAGGATCCAGACCGTAGGTATTGTGGCAGCTAGATCGAAACTTCTCGAAAACATCAGCCAGAAGTAGAATATCAGTTTTCATATACAGATCCACATACTGACCCAAGTCTTGACAGTTGAACTTACTCCATACAAGCTTGGCGCGAAGGTAAAGTCTACGTGGGCAGGGCTTATTATCCAGTTTGTTGAAAAAGGACTCGATTGAAGGTAGCTGCGTTTCGTTAAAGTTTTCAAACGAATTGATGTAATCATACGGCATCACTCCCTTCCTAGTTAAAAGCTGGTATTGATCTTCGGTGACGTTATGAAATTGTGATCTCAAATTGGGAAATTCAGTTAAGTATGATGCCAAATCATCAAGTGAGGAATTCATAAATCGAAAGCTATCAATGAATCTGAATTGGATTGGGGAATTAGCGAGATGTTTTGTGAATGAAATGTACTTCTCTTTTGTGATAGGCAACAAATCAACTTGTCCTTTCATTCTGGAAGCTATGTCTTCAATGATAAAATTTGAATCATATCCGCTCAAGTTGTGAAACACAACGGGAATCACGTGACTATCCTTGTAGTTGATGTTACAACCTTCATGAGAAGCCCCTCTATAATTTTTTTCAGGTACGAGGTGATTATGGTCTCGTACTCTCTTGTCGCCAGGTCCAAATGGTTCTTCACAAATGTGGCAATGTGTAGATCTAAGGAAGTCAATTTCCTGCTCTGGTGTGATATCCATATCATAATCACACCAAAATACCGTTTCGACGTCTTCGGCAAGCTGCTTTAACTCATCAGCAAACCATTTCATGCAATCTTCACCCCGATATGATTTATAAAAGGAAAGAGAGTCGTCATAGGAGCATTTGAGATAGTAGCCTACAGCAGCTGGAATATGTTCCTGATATTTCTTGTTATCCCCCGTAAGCTTCAAGACACTCTCGAGATCAGCATATAGAATGAAGGGCACTTTTTCTTTATTCTTGTAGTTCTTGAACTTCAGGATATGTTTGCCCTCTTCAGGCATTTTGATTGCACATTCATTGATCTTGATACAATCTTCACTATGTTTGTGAAGCTTTTCTTCTGTGCAGAAGTAATGGAGGCAACGATCACAAAAATACTTTTTGCTCGTATTTTTTACTCAATTGAGATGACAAGAGACGAGACAAATCTTTTATCCAAACATAGTGATACTTGATGGAAGAGATGATTGTTTGATCATCAACACAATCTTCAGTGAAATATTGATCTTGGATGAGAAGAAGATTGACATGTTTATCTTTCTTATATTCAGTTAAAAAAGTTGGTAGTGTTATAAGGTTCTTCTTGATCTTTTTCAAGATATATACGTTGATAGAAACATCATTTTGTTTTTCGAAGTGTGAGATCTGCTTGGATGTCATAGGAAATTGAATACCCTTGAGATTTAAAACAGTTGACGGGTGAGGGTACGATGAAGTAAGGTCAGAATTTTGGGACGCAGGATACAATGCGGATAAAACAGACCAAGCAAAACATGCGTTATCATCATTTTTAACATTGATGCAAGCTCTCTTTCGTTTGATCTGGGGTGGCAACTCAATATAAGAGGATCCAAGTTGAGGAGTGAACTTATTGATATTCACCCCTAAATTGATTATATTTTTCAATGCCCAACCTGAGTCTCTTTCTTGAAATTCCTCAAGATCTATCAGTATCGTTTCAATGACTTTTTTATTGAACCAATCATCAAGATCAGTATTTTTATAGATAGGCGAGTTTGTAGTAGTGAAGTACTTGTACTCTCTGATTACTCTATCTCCCTTCACTATCTCAAACTCCCCACAAAAAATTGTGTTAACTTTCACAGCTTCATCTTTCTTGAGTGCATTTTTAATCCTGATCTTGAATAGTGCCTTACAGTCGATCAAAAAATCGGATGGATCTTTATGTTTCAGGTTGGAGATGCAGCCTGTCCGAATTCGGCCTTTGAACGCTGTTGCTGTGTCATTCCAAATAACTCGATCTCTAGCAGTGTTTTTCCTAGGTGTGATCCCTGCCCCCTTCTTAAGAATGACTTTCATTTGGTTCCTTAGACTCACAACATTTCTAAGGCAGGCTTCTAAATGCTGCTTCTCACCAATAGATTTCACACTTCTCAAGGCATTTTTTATTCGTTTTACCCCTTTGGCACATTCGCGGAGCCCTTCTCTTATCTCTTGTTCATTGTTATTCGAAGTCACGAGTCCCAGGATTGAAGCGATATTCTTCACCAAGTCCGAAAACAGCGACATTTCTTCTGAAATTCAATAATTCGAAATCAGAAAGGAAACTCAAACTTCAAGAGGAAAATTTATCACAAAATTTCAATACGATATTATATAAATCAGACTTCACTATGCGACGTTCAAAAACAGAATGAATGACAAATGCTCAACTCTGTCTATTTAAAAGCTGAAATGAAGTGAGTGTCGGTAGGATGTATAGAAAAGTAAGACTAATAATATCGTTAGAATGGAACCCTTAATAACATAATAATATACTTATTATCATTATACATAATATGAGGTACATTTTTGAACTATCTATATAGGCGGTTCAAAAAAAAAAAATGAGCGAGAAGTTCTCTTGAGAATATTCAAGTAACTAATAGAGAGTACATTCAATGCTTGTTGATATTCAGGTTTTCGTATATTTTATTGCAAGTTGGGGGGGGTCACTGTGATTCTTTTCTTCGTTTAAATTCTTCAGTAGAGTATACCGTAATGATATATCAATTATTATTAAACATGTGAGGTACGTTTTTAATCTATAGGCGATTCAAAGAATAGGCGAGATGTCCACTAGCAAATATTCCAGTAACTAATAGAAAGTTTATCGAATGTTTGTTTATATTCAGGTTTCCATACATTTTATTGCAAGTTGAGGAAGCATTGTGATTTTTACCTGATCGAATTCTTCAGTAGAGTATCTTGAATAAACATAGCTTCCTCATGTTATCAATGTGAAAAATTGTTCACTGCATTGCACAGAAAATTATTTTTTTTAATCGGTATAACTAAATTCATTTTCAAACTCCGATATTGAATTCAGGGTGACCTACCTCTTTTATTGCAAGAAATACGTCTACACTCGAGCGGGGTCAGTGATAGAATGCGATAGATTGAAAGATTTTGAAGTTTGAGCATTCTCCCTCCTGAGACGCCTGCGCATATCACCCTTTTATTCCGGATCTATCCTTGTCCACGCATGCGCACTCATACACATTGAAACGCATGTGCAGATACACAGTAAAAAAAAAATAGAGTGAACACCCGTTCCCAGGAGGACCACTGAGCTTTTGAGTAATGTATAGTCTAGTATATTAAAGTGTAATCTTTTTAATTAGTGTACTCACTCTATTTATCTCTCTAAATATATTGAATAAACACAAAGAGTTGAAAGAAACAATATCGATAGTGAACATCCTACTCAAGACCCAAGCTAGTGTCACTATCACTTCAGAGTGGAATGCAATAACCGAATATTACATGGTCACAAAAGTTGAGAGTTGGGAATATAATAGTACAAATATAATAAACAGTGTCAGATCCACCGGAAAAATGATCAATCACTCTACGTGGCTCCTGTATTGTTCAAATTAACTATGTGTTGTTATCACCCATTCATCATTTTAGATTGATATAAAATATTAGTTGAGTAAACTACTTACTGATGAGATTTCATCCAAGTTAGATTAATTTATGTTTCACATGGTTACAGTATTTATAGGATTCCGACAGACGTTCAGCGGCGAAATGTAGGCAGTCTCCGCAGCGCCACCTGTATGCAGTGACGCGAATTGACGGATGAGAAGTAGTGTGACCTTATAATATTTTAATCGTTTGATATTTTGAAAAATGACTCGACTAGACTAATTATTTAACTTATCTGTTTCATGAATCGTTCGAAATAATAATTCGAAACGGGAAAATAACTGAGATAGGTATACGGAAATATCTGAAATCTAATATAGTAAAAATGCTACTCGAAGCTAATATCATGATCATCGATACTGTCATCATTATTACTTATTTCACAATCCAGTAGATCATTCAACATTCGACTGCAGAGTAGTTATGACGAATATTTGTGAGCGCTGTCATCAGCTGTGTACTGTACGAGAACTTTGTAATAATTGTTTTATAATAGAATGCCTCAATAGTGGAGAGCGGATTCCATTTAACATCAATTACACCTGGGAAAGTTTTAAAAAGAGAAAATTCACCTATAATAGACATCAGCTATTGTGTGAGAAATGTGGGAAATTCTTGAATAAAACTAACCTATACCACCATATGAGGAATGCCCATAGAGTGGACGCCACCAATTCGAATAACCTAGCTGATTAGCGGATGGCAGTTAATGGATTCAGAAGTCTTCAGATCACACCTATAGAAGTATTCAGAGGTATTCGGATGTCTTCAGAAGTCTTCAGATCACGCCTTCAGAGGTATTCAGAAGTCTTCAGATGTCTTCAGAAGTCTTCAGATCGCGCCTTCAGAGGTATTCAGATGTATTCAGATGTCTTCAGAAGTCTTCAGATGTCTTCAGAAGTCTTCAGAAGTCTTCAGATGTCTTCAGATGTATTCAAGAGTCTTCAGTTGTATATCAGACACCATAGCGTTCACATCATGGAGCCACATTCATCAGAGCAAGCATTAGATAAATATCACTGTGCAGATTATGATAATGCTTATGGACCGAAATATGTTGACGGCAGATGGACACTTGGACATAAGAATCTACGCTTTGAGGACCAATACATAGGCGTAGATAATGTCGATTTTAAAAGTACTCTGGGTCTTTTGGAATTATTATTTTCCAAGAACCCCCGAAATTACACGCCTCTGGATCACCAGATGTATAAACAGATGCTAGAAATCAGCTCTATTCATAGAGATCAATTAGGGCGATTACGAGGACAAGCTGATAAGGAGAAATTCGATAAAATTATTAGACCCCTCTTCAAAAATAAGACCAAGCCTAAACGTCCAAAGTCGAGCGTGGAGCCTGAAGCCAGTATTGGGAATGAAGAGTTCAATATTCTAGATGAATGGGCAGATCCGAATATCTTGGTGGATAGACTGAGATATTTAATGGAATCAGATAAGAACAACAACGAGATCGCCTTTATTCTTACTGAACTTGAAAATGTTGGTATAATATCTAAGAAATAAATGATGTTGAAATTATCCGTCTTTTATTTAACATGCGACATGATCATTAGCTATTATGAGAGATCACTATGCAACGAAACACCCTCGTAGTCGTAGTATAATAAAATCATAAACTTTTCTTAAATCTTTTTTATTATGGATATCTATACATCACAGAACCATTCATATCACCATAATTTATACATTCGCATTTCTCGAATAATTTTTCTGATTCAATATTGGAGCAAAAAGCTGAAAATTGATTATGCTTCTTGATGTGCAGTATCAGTTTGGATGCGAATCCTCTTCTACGATACTCCATTATGGTGTAAATAAAATTGAGAGTTTTAGGTCTAGTATGTTCGCCCAATGGGTCAAAGTTCATATGAGACATCAGCGTAAAAGATGTAGGAAAACCATCCACATAAAGTATATAACACGATATATCCTGATCTTCATACCACTGATTCATCAAAATATCTGTCATAACGTTATCATCTTTCACATTCAATTGCCCAATTTTCTTGGCAGCTTTTGATCCATAAAAGAATTTTATATTCTCCATTGCCAATCTGTGTATGTCTGTAAAAGATAATTGACTAAAAAGGTGCGATGTTTACTCACAGACTGTCTTAAGCTGACTGACATTTTTACGATGATAATCACTCTAAGAGTCACAAAAATGAAAAACGATGTAGCGACATTTCTTGCTGACCCGCCCTGTATAGCAGAAATATTTTTTAGTGTGGGATATTGAATATTAGGTCTAGGACTAAAAACAGCTCTTGTTTCAGCTTGAACAGCTGTTTTTGTGTGATTTCGATAGTTCCTTGTATCTCATATGGAACGATAAGAGAATCAATAATAATAGGATTATTTCCTTTATTATCCGTTAATTTTACTCTATAACTCAGCTGATTTAATCATTTTTCTAGGCTTTGAAAGAATATGATTTTCTGTATACGCCAAATATAGAACAACCAAGATAACGGCATCCTGTTTGAACGCTCCAACTTGAACAGCTGTTTGATTTCGGTAGTTCGTTGATTTCGTGAAAAAACGATAAGAGAACCCGTGTATGTCTTTTATACCAACTCGTTAATTGTTGTCTATAGCTCATCTATTGTAAGAGTATCAGATTTTGAAATATTCGGCGGATTCAGTGGCAGATAAAATGCATAACAATGCTTGAATATAATATGCACACATGAAGATAAGCCTCTCAATGTATAGGGTGAATCAGTCAGTATAGTCGGACAGTGGACTGAGTTTTACAAAAGAATCATATTATGTGATGCATGAAAGAAATGCTCAATAGATCATATTATCAATAAGCCAAAAAGAAGCAACAAGTTGTGTTCTTCTTTGCCAGTAGTCGGACACTTGTTGGAATTTCATGAAAATAAATATCTAGTAACCGGCCATCGACTTTTCACTTTGAAATTTCAGTAAACATCAGTTTCAAATGATCTTAATGCAAATTAAGGCTAATTATGACACATACAAATCAATATGAATTCATAAATTTAAAAAGAATAATTTTCACTCGCCTTTGAAATATCCTTTGCCTATGTTTAATACACTATGTTAAAAACAGTCACGCACATCACTAAATTGGCGCGCTATTATAATTTCATTAGTACCAACTGCTCAATCGAAAAATGTCTAGAATGGCGTGGTAACATTGGTGCTACAGATTTCTCTTCATTTGGAGGTAATATGCTATTTCCAGGCAAACTTGAGAAAAAACTATGTTTCTATTTCAATAGAGTGATCCTTCATCAGGCTATTACTTCAAGGAATGATCTTTGATTCTCGTTTTCGCGATATAGATATAAGTTGATCAGTAGGTTTTATTACTGGTTAAAATCGAGAATGATTCATCTAATAGACATCGTCAGGGTGGGAGTTTGAATTTTAAGTTATTCTTTAGTTATTCCTTGAAAGACACTTACCTGAAATGTACGTTGGTCAATCGTTAGCAAATTTTACCAATCAGCAACCTGCAGGGCTGCTATAATGTTGCTTGATACAGCGAAACTGAAATATTTTGTAAATAAAAGTGATATTCGTAGAATAAAATTGTAGACCTAAAAGGCCAAAACCCGAAGGATACGGGATGGACTTTATCGTGCAGAGTGAATGAAAGCACTCAAGTATGCTGCATGAGTTAAATCATACGAGCATTCTGTGTGAGTTATATACTACGCGTTTTCTATGACTACAGCAAAACTCTTCAGCTTACTGATTTTAACTAATGTAATTGCTTGAGATATTGAAGATGACATACGCAATGATGTAATTACCTCAATTTTAAACGAGAGCACATTAGGCACATCGGAAACCCTATGAATCTAACTTTCCATGGAAATTGGATAATATATAGGGTGATCCATTAGAAAAAAAACGTTACAGCATCTTAACTCGAACGTATAGACCACCCAGTATATTTACTTTTTCTCATCATTATTACAGTGTACTTCATCAACGTTACAGCATCTTAACTCGAACGTATAGACCACTCAGTATATTTACTTTTTCTCATCATTATTACAGTGTACTTCATCTGGAAATTGTTGCAACATCTTAGCTCAAACCTAGATCATCCTGTATATTGGAAATGGAAAAATCTATATGTTTTAGGAGATTCTTGTACTTATGAAAGCGCAGCTTGAACTTTTTTTCTATTATTTTTTTTGTTTTTAGTATCTTTAATGAAATTTCGAAAATGGACATTGTGCGCGATCAATAACTCAACACAAATGAGGTAGAAATTTGTGAAACATGGTAATCCTAACATTATCAACAAGTATGGAAAAGCGCAGATAGAAAATTGTCCAATAAATTTTAGAGCAGTACCTCTCATGGCTCAACGGCGCATTTTCGTATAGAGGTAATTTGATTTCAATCAGTCTATTTCGGTGTCTAGTTCACCCCCGGTGCAATGTTGTTCTGGGAACACCTTGTATAATATGTTTCTTTGTTAGTGGTATATCGCGATATTGCACTATCGTTATTCTTCATATGGTTTTGGAAATTAATTGAAAAACATATCTAACCTTATAGTTCCGCCTTCAAATTCATAAATATAGGTACATGGAAGTTGTAATAATATCTGTGTTATAAAGCTTCAAAATTGGTAAGTACCTACTTATTATACTTATATTGATTATGGAGATTTCCTAATAATCCGGTTGAATACCGTACGCATTTTGATGCTGTTTTTTTAATGTTTCTCTGTGATGTTTAGAAAATGTTCATTATTCTTTCCAGAAAAAGGGTACAATATGTCAATTATTCTCGCTCATGGCTATGTTAATTGATTATGAAGAGGTGATTTTTCAGGAAGCGGATTCGAATAATATGATAATGATTTTGATGCTATTTGGAAATATTCGCAAACGATTCACTGTTGCATTTCAATTAACAGTGCTACTCCTGAAATGCATGGAGTAAGTAACAAAGCCTACACAGAACAGAAAGGAAGGAATGATGATTATAATATGGTCGTGAGCATCAGCGAAGAAGTTGTTTCGGAATTATTTTGAGAATTTCGCGCAACTCTCAAAACCAAATAAAATTGCTCTTAATATTCATACTGCGTGTACAAATGGATGCTACTATATAATGCCGCTAATAGCAACAACGGTATCTGAATACAACATGTACGAATACAACAGGCTACAAATATTATCGGGAATGAGTAGGCAGGTATATTATTTAATCTCAGATCTTCCTTATGCTTAAAATAGATGATGTATGTTAGAAGTGACATTGAAATAAATATAAATATTTAATCGAATTATCGAATGGTTCCTATATATAGACATATAGGGGTTAACATTTAAAGTGTATTGAAGTGGTGTACTTGATTTTTACAATTTTGATTGAATATAAATATGTAGCCTGGGAATATTATGTATTGATGTGTCGAAAACTGAGCAAAAAAACACTTTGTACAGAGATAATTGAATAGTCTTGAGAGAGAAAATGTTGAGGAACTTTATTTCTAAATTTCAAGATCTTGTTCAATAATATATAAAAGCTAAGTCACTCACCTCTTAGCCGCAAATCTGTAGAAATTATGCTCGAAAAAGATGTACAGGTATAGAGGTGTAAAGTCCGAAGAAAATGGTACAGCGAGATGAGCTCTCCTAAAAATACATATAGAGTCAGATAAGTACTTAAGAATCTCATTGTTATCATTGTGAGAAGAAAAACATAAAATTCAATATGTCACAATGAATTGACTGAGGTAAACTTATCTTAGAGAACATTATGCATTATGAATGGCTTCTAAAATCCGCTCAAAATAGATGAATAGGTATACATCAGGTGTAAAGTTCAATGGAAATGGTGCAGCAAAAAGAGCACTCATGAAAAAAATATAACCGAAAGCTGTATTACACAGAAGTGAATACAGTTTGTGGAAGCTGGGCGTTATTACCTAATGTCTCCATAATAACAAAATTTAATAAAAAGGTTCATAATAAAAGAGGTTTCACTATCACTTCAGTTTGAGTGACTTGGAATTCTACTGGAGACTAAAGAAACTCGCTATTTTTGATGTGTGAAAACAGAAATTATTCTCAAGCTGTCCTAGTTCTTACATTATAAAATAAAAGGGCCGCCTATGGATCAGTCGATATTTCCTAAATAATATAAAATGCTCAACTTACCGGTGCTTCTACACGAATACACTTTTCAGTCTGCTGTACAAAATTCTCCTTTTATATGTTAGTAAATTTTCCTGTTTATTCATAAATCCAACCACTTTTATCCTCAAATCAGCCTTCAGAAATGTGTTTTTCCCAAACGTCATTGAAAAAATAAAGCCAGTAGAGTTTTCCCATATTTTATGTTCGATAACTTTGTGTTTTTTTTTTCTTGAAATCATACATTTTGTTATCTATAATCATGAAACAGGAAGCTCTTATCTTTAATGCAGAGTTTCTAGTCTCTGTATTCCGAATAGTAATTCAACATTATTTTCAGTCTTGAATATCGACGCGTATGTAAATTCCTCTATCGCGCTGTTTTTCTAAAATATTATGTATGAATTTGTGCAGTGGTGTTCGCTTTTCAAAGAATTGTGTATGGAAATAGGGTTAATCGATTTTTGTTTTATTTAAATTGTTTTTTCACTATTCCCATTCATTATTCGGATTCTCATCGAGGCTATATGAAAAAGAAAGGTAAAAGTGCTTCTCTAAATGCTTTATATTTTTTCCTATATAGATCTTCTATATAGATGCAAGTAATCAAAAAGTTGTGTATGAAATCTCGCATCGCGAGTTTTTGGTTGAAAGGCCCACAGACTCAAGATGATACCAATCATTTGCGATGAAATAAATGTGAGCACCTTGCTAATATAGTGCTAGAGTATCTCTGATGCGCAGGCTGTTTTTTCAATACTCCCTTAGCCACTAGCGGCACTAACCCGTTTTTGGGTTGAGTCAGGCTCAGGAATTGTTATATATTATTTGGATTTGCATTGAGCGCACTTTGATGCAAGATTTCGCGACACCGCGTATTTTGCTATCTAGCGAGTAGCCTGATAACATCTATCAATCTAATATGTTTTGCTGGGCTAGCACCTAAACTGCTATTCAACGCCCTATTATGCTGTCGTTTATCATACGTGAGCTGTCATCTATCGAATTTTTGTTGGTAAAGTGGAATGGAATGCCCTTTTTGCAGCTCAAGCACCTGATTTTTGTTCAGTGCAACATGATTTTTTCAGCCTGAATACCTCTGAATACTTCTATAGGAAAACGAGTTTTGCTAAAGAGTTGTTTGACATATTTCAAAGTGGACGGTAAAAGGATGTTTTTACTGGGTATAGGTATGCTGAGTTCGCCTGATGTCTAATATTATCATTATAAGTATGGAGAATTTCAAGACTCTGGCTATGTTTCTGTATATAGAAACTGCTATTCGATCGTTTGTTATCTGCCTCGGTCATCTGCTGTCATGTCATCTATCATCCATTTGATTGAATTACATCGTGATTGGGTTCATGGTAGTTCTATAGTTTGTTTTTTCGTAATTATTTGAATGAGTGGTAATAAATTTTGAATTTTTTCTACCCCCTGTATATGTTTTTCAAATAATTCATTCGACTCGAGATTTGTGACTCATTCTGTATATGTTTCTTGAATATTTAATCCACCCTACTTATTCTGCTCATCCTGTATATGTTTTTTTTTTTTTCAGTCGAATCAGGTTTCTCCAATCGCTTTGTATATGATGATATCCTAGAAAAAGTACGTAGATCTGGGGAAAAACTCTGCTTTGTTTTACGCAGTCACTTATGGGATGTAACTTGTAATTTCCATAGAATCTAGGGAAAAATTAACTCTTTCGCTTTCATAAAATTCATAAGTTGTGCTAAACCTGGATATCTGTTTTCGATAAGCGCTGGAAGGTTACGTGTCATACATCTCATCTGTCGAATAGTATAAATGTCATCTGTCATACTTTAGTTGTTGAATGTCTGAATAATTCGATTTTCATTCTACAACTTCACCACCCTGTATCTCAGAAAATGGAGCCATTTCGGGCTGAGTAAGTTCCTTTAATCCAATTGAATTTAATTGATCTGCCCTATACAAGTTTGTATTACTATTTGAAAGCCCTGTATATTCCATGGACTCTAGCGAGTCATCTGTCATACGTTAATATGTTCGCAGGGTCCGCCTGTCAGTTCTTGCCTCCCCTGTATATATAGTTTTATTGCTATCCAAACACCCTGTATAATGATCGGAATCATCAAGTAGCGACAACTGTCACACTTTTGCTGAGTCCAACTTTCACTTGTTGCCACGAGTGCCCTATATAAGTTTGTATTGCTATTATTGCTGTATATCGAACGGATACTATATCATACGTATGTTTACTACCCCGTGAGACGCCCTATTTCTTATCGCTATTGCTTACTCAGACACCCTGTATATATTTTTATTGCTATCCAAACACCCTGTATATATCATGTTATAGCGGGTAGCCTATATGCTGGTAGTCTACTCGTCCAGGAGGTATAACGCCTTTTGGGTTCACTCTATATATTTTTTCCCCAACTATTAGCCAACTCATACACCCTGTATATAGCCATTATTGGGTGAAAAATGTAATGGAATGCGCACCGTTATCTCTAGAACGAATCTCTCGCTTTGCTCGCCGTCGGAGCCGGATGACCTTGAATGAGCAAATTTCGCTATTTTTAACCTTAGCTTTTTCGGACAATTTAACATGGGAATCTCCATAAGGCGCTCTCACCAAATAGCTAGAACAGACATAGCACCTTTACTGTTCTGAAATTTGCAGGAGGATGGGAAAGTCCAAAGATTAGGTCAATTACGTAAGATACGGGGATGCTACCGTATAAAATGCGACAAAATTTGATTTTTCAGACCTGAAAATTTTCCTGAAAAAATATGAATGGTTAGTTAATTGGGCGTCCTGATTCCGAATCAGAAGTGATTTTCAACCTATTTGACTCCTAATATAATTTCCGGAAATTGGGGTAGTTCCATGACTGTTGGCGAGCAGAGCATATTACTGAAGATGACCCCACTTGGTCATAGAGTGCATTTTTGGTATCTTCTTCTCATCAAAGAGAAACAAGTATTCAAAATAACTAAATCTCCTTAGTTTGAAATGGAAATCGAAGTGTGTTTCTTTTTCATTATTGATATATGAAACCTTGATCAACTTTAGATTTATACTAACCAACTAAACTTATTGAACGCTGGAATAACTTTTTCTCGCTTGACAAATTGCAAATTCATTATTGAATTGGTTAAGTTTCAATTTGTTGGCAGCTCCATCTCCGTCAAAATCAAAGATACATATTCAGATCGTTCTTGTCCTTTTGGATTCCTTTGAATAGCTTTTGATCAGTTTCAATTATAACTATAACTCCCACCTAATCGGCGAATGTCGACTGCTGTCGCGACGCTGATGACACGCTGATGATAGTAAAAGCGTTGTGAGTCGCAACCAGAACTAAAGCACAACTCCTCCTTCTTCTTCTTCTTCGTCGTCGTCGTCGTCGTCGTCTTCTTCTTCTTCTTCTTCTTCTTCTTCTTCTTCTTCTTCTTCTTCTTCTTCTTCTTCTTCTTCTTCTTCTTCTTCTTCTTCTTCTTCTTCTTCTTCTTCTTCTTCTTCTTCTTCTTCTTCTTCTTCTTCTTCTTCTTCTTCTTCTTCTTCTTCTTCTTCTTCTTCTTCTTCTTCTTCTTCTTCTTCTTCTTCTTCTTCTTCTTCTTCTTCTTCTTCTTCTTCTTCTCCTTCTTCTTCTTCTTCTTCTTCTTCTTCTTCTTCTTCTTCTTCTTCTTCTTGAACGAACACCCTTGCACGTAGGCCTCCTTATTTGGGCCCATATTGTGCGCCCACATGTTCCGACATTCAGCTGGGTATGCCGACTTTCTTGGAAAAGTTCAGCAGCTTCCTCTGCTGAATCTCTTTCACGTCATCTGGCCGCAAAATTATGTTGTCAAGAACAGCCCACCTCTGATGTGTCAGTGCTGGGCACTCAGTGAGGACATGCGATGACGTTTCGTCATCTTCCAGGCACCATCTGCCAAGGGGATCATCTTTGATCTGAATAAGCTCTAGGTGCCTATTGAGGTGGTTGTGCCCCGTTAGGAAACCCACTACCATTTTGAGGTCTCGCCTGTTGAGAGATAAAACCTCTATCCCTCTATGGAGGACATTGCCAGACTCTATGGTATTCCCAAGTTTGGTTCTGGTCCGACCTGGGTCCGTAATGAACCGATCATGGCCAGTCTGTCTGCCTCGAGGTCTGCCTACTCGTTTCCGGGTATCCCCGAGTGTCCCGGGACCCACATGAGGATGACTTTTCTTGATTTCTCCAGGTTTTCCAAGGCCTTTTTGTACTCGGACACCAAGCTAAAGCGCAACATATCAAAAATTGATTTTTGCTTGACAGATAAGTGTTCCTAGGTTCATTTGAAGAAAACTACAATATCAAGAACTATTCCAAATATTCGTTCATCCAAGTTTTTTTTTTGCTATGAATAAGTGATAAACGTCTGAGCACCCCAAGCTTGGGGCTCCAACGCATTGCGCTTACTTGTCTTGTGCTTGTTCTTTGATGGTCGATATTGTAACATTGCAGTTTGTGCAGTCGACCTTAAAATTCGAGAAAAATCGCCTACGGCGCAAATTTTTCGCCAGGAAATTGGCCTACTCGAGGAAATACGCCCGGCCTATTTTGCACCTTTAGTCCGGCCCTGCCATACTCACATCTCACATCTCACATATAGAGATTGAAGACGTGTGTTTATTTATCTTCGATATTTCCTACTAATATCCAGTCGTCCTTGGATATCAACTACCTAGTTTTTGCATCAAGTGGTACAAACAAAATCTAAATTTGAAACTGATTCACATTTTATGATTTGGCTCCTCGACGAATGTTTTCGATAGAGATGGGTCAAGTGCATTACGCTAAAAATAAGTAATTGGGTGAAAGTTATTCGCATCAAAACATATCAAAATATAAATGTACATTATAATCTTGCATCACTATTTCAGAAGATATCGATCACAAAATAAATGATGGTATTAGGGAGACGAGACGAGACCGAATTAATACTGAATTAACGAAATATTTCATTGTATCAACAAAATATTTCATTGAAATAAACTAATATTTCATTGAATCAACCGAATATTTCTTTGAATCAACCAAATATTCCATTGAATCAACTAAATATTTCATGAATCAATATCCTATTATTTTGAATCAAACAAAATGATTGTTCGAGCCAATTCAATATCTCTTGATAAACAATTCATGCAAGAAGTGCTTGATTGAATAAGATCCAGAGAGTTCATATGTAAAACATCTTCACTTAATTCAAAGAACTCACCTTTTCCTGGGTATAAAACATTTATTTATTATACAAGGGAAAACAAAATTCCCGTGTTTTTCTGCAACAGGAAAGAGGAATATTGAAATCAGAGAGTTATCGCATGTAATTTGAAGTTTTTTACAGGAATTAGGTATACCTGCATTGCAGGCATCTTTATCATTCTTTTGAAGTAATCAAATATCCGTCAGTCTGATTCTGTGTTCCCTGTGTCCGACCCCCCTTCGGACTCGGGCTCTTTCGACAAAATATGAAAATAAACTTGCAATTTTTACATGACAGGCTTTCTTGCAAAATTATCGGTAATTTTAATGCACTTGTGCAATTATAGCCGATAACACACGTGTCTCTGGCTTGTGCTTCGTCAGATTATCTGAAGAGAATTAGTCACGATACTACAAGATGTCCATGGCTTGTGATTGGTCAGATTATATGTGAGAAATTTTAGATGAGACAAATAGTCAATTAGAAAAAAGTAGGTACCTATGGTACACGACTATGTATGTATACATATATATACAATAATTGATATTATATAGCTCTATAGTTGGCCACTGAGTAGACAATTGATATCTGCATAGGTACCATTTTTCGTCAATCGTCACTAAATTCATTTGGAACCACTTTGATAAAGTGTGATCAATGATAGCATCCGACAAGATTATTTGGGGTTTCAACAGGATACGGGATATTGCAATTTACGATTATTATTGTTTATGCACATTCTCGGCGATATTGTTTATGAAGACTTGTGACTTATGAGCACAGACACACCATTTAAATATTAAAATATACGAGATGTGTTACAGCTGTTACCTAATACGAACCAGGTCATCCGCATAATATTTGAACAGCTACTTGAAAGTTCATTATTAGATGTTATTAGACACAGAATATAAAACTATATAAAAGCACGTATACAGGGGCGATTAATGAGCGATGGGTATAATGGCAAGGATATGCGGTAATATGCATAGAGAAGAAGAAGATCTGAATTCATCTGTCAGAATTCGAAACATAATATAGGTTCTGTTTATTTCATCCATTCATTTTGGTGGACTTCCATGATAATTACTAGTATTTTATAGTTGAATTATGCCCCAGTTTCCTGCTTAATACGGCCTTCATACAAGTAAGTTCTTATTATTTCTGTGTCTATTCAGGTTAGGTTCCTAATTGCGAATTGTTACGATAACATAACATATTTCTTGGATAGGTAGGTAAAACACCCTTCACCAGAATGAACAGAAGGAAGAGGATTTGAAACAGGTTCTTCCGACGTATCTACTATAAAGTAGAAAAAAATTCATCGGATGTTGACAAACTCTTGAATGATACGACAACAGATGATGCGTGGGCAAGAATCACTGACAATTTCGCAGTTTGAGGAATTTTCATCTTGGGGCCAATTATCTTGCTCATCGACCTAAACTGACGATACAAATTTATGGAACACCTTTTTCACTACATGTGGCTCTTGCATGATGAGGCTCCAACACATTACACTCTGAATGTCCATTGCTGTTTCATTCAACAGTTTTCAGATAAGATGAAACGGCAGAGGAAATTTACTATAGTTTATGGGGAGCAGTACCTATAAATTTTAAGGTGTACTTCAGACCAGTAAATACTGAACAGGAATTATGGAGACAGATTCAGAATGCATTGAATATTTTCAAAAACAATGCAGAAACGATGCAAAATAATTATGCATTTCAGTTTTTGTGCTGCCAGTGCATTGGACCACTTCTTTTCCAATTTATCATCCTAAGTAGGTACTATCTATTTTCTTATCATATTATATACTTTAGGTTTCACCCATGAACAATGTTTGAAATAAAAGAAAATAACATAACCTGTCTTTTGAATACGTATAGGTTGGTATATATGACCAATATATGGACACCATATGGATGTCCATAATGGACACCAAATGGATGTCCATAATGGATAGCGTATGTATGTCCTAAAATGTGGAAAGCTGATATCCTATGGACAACCATAGGATGTCCTGTGTGCACAAAGTGGTTATCCTATGGATGTCCAGGGTGTCCGGGTGAGGGATATCCATTGGATGTCCAATGGATGAAGGTGTGTTATTAGGGGAGTGGTCCAAAGTAATTTCAAAAGATAACAAGTAGCTCAAGGCGTGGTCGGTCGACCACACTTCATTTAAACAATCAATCAATACATGTTACTGGTCTCGACGGAGAAAAGGAAAAGAAAAAAAAAATGCCAGAAGAAGAATAAATATAGGGGCGAACCAGAAGGAGAAAGAAAGAAGAGAGGGGAAATGGTCAGTAATAATTGGGTCAAGATATTGACGCTCTGCCACTAACTTAGATCAGTTCAAATCGCTGCACGTTTGGATTTTCGCAAAGAGGACATGAGGACATTTATCCTCCTTTACTTATTTGCTTTTTGTTTCAACTCGTTTCCACATGACGAAAGTATGTCCGGAATAATGGAAGCAAATAAATCGCTGTGCCGTGGGTTTGGCTCAGATTAAGGGGTAGCACAGGGAGGTTTTTGTGATCCATTCAATTGGTATTGGATGGCATAATTCTTTCATTTCAATCATTTTGCTCAGGATAGTGATTGGCACAGGTGCCATTCAATAATATACGATGTTTTTAAATGCTTTTGGGGCATATAATATTTCGTTATCAGATAACGGTCGAAATTTGCAGCCGGCTCTCCTCATCAAACGAATGTCGGGCCGCGCTGCCGCACTATTTGAACTTCCAAAGGGACCGATCGACGGCTTGCGGTGATGGGTTTTACCACAATTCCTTAAATTGTGGTTTTACCAACTAACTTGGTGATGACGCTATATATGAAATGAGTATTGTGAAAATCGATTTTCTATTCATTTTAAATTAGAAACAAAAACATAATTTCAAAGCTAAAGTTGTTATTAATTAAACAGAGAATCACAAGAATAGCATTAAGGAAAAAGTCCTATGTTACAAAGGTAAATTCACATTAAGATTTGCAAGATTCAATTGAACATCAATAGAACTACCACACAGCTCATCCTCAACCGTTTTGAACCCTAACAACACCAGTACATCCTAGGGACTTCCCAGGGACATCCGCTTTCAGACAGAAAGGACATCCAAGGAACGTCCCTTCTGGTACGTCCCTGGGATGTACCGAGTACGAAGAAGGGATATCCCTAGGACGTCCTAAGAATATCTCAGGGACATCCCTTCGTCAAAAGAAAAAATGTAGGTCGAGTAGGGAGATATCCCAATCATGTCCTTGTACCGCGGGACAAAAAAGGGGCGTACCTAGGATATCCCTGTGTTGTTAGTGGAGAATAATGCATACCTAATAAAAAAGGAAAGGATAGTGTATTCGTGAAAAAGGTTGACATTTTGACATCTACTCACTGATTCAATTCATCTTAATTTTCATCTTGTGATTTCTCATCTCATCAATAACTTCAGCATCAGAATAATGTAATTGTTCTTGGTTTTGAATAAACAGCTAATTGAATTCAATATTTCATACCATCATCAGTTATAGATATAACATCATTATGTATTTTTCCATTCAAAATTTTCCGTGAGCGAAAATGAGTTTTAGCAAGAGTGCTTTTTTGGTTTGAAATGAAATGATGTTTAAGTTCACATAAAATTTAGACTGAAAAATCAAATCTCAAAAAATAGTTATGTTTGGAACTATTCGGTACAAAGAAAACAAATTCATACGACGTATCATCAGCTTCCAAAACATATTCATACAAAATAACATCACAACGTTGCCAGTAATTCCGACAAAATCGTGTAAAAATGTGTCTATTTCAATACCTTGAATCTTGAATACGGATGCATTTTTTCACTCTGAGTCAACCCAACTTCTCTGGCAATTTTCTACCTACCCATAGCAACAAATAGCAACGCAGCCACCTTTTTTTTAAACATCATTTAATTCACGATAAACAAAAAATGCGGATTCGAAAATGAAATCCACCTTCCCAACAAGCAAAATATGCTTTTCTGTGAGAGAATCGATTTTATTTCCGCCGTGCTTTGAATCTATTCAATATTAATAATCACAAATTAGTTTTTCTGTATTTAAAAATAATGTTATGGCCACAGTAAATATAACCAGAGTTTGTTTCCTTTCATTGTTGAAGTACTTAATTAAGTAGGCAATCTCTATTTTAAGAAAACCTTTATTCTGAGATCATTTTATACACTGTCAACATCGTCTGTATGCACACAGCATAATTATGCAGATTACAGATGGAATTCCTTTGATTATCTGTAGACATAGGTGGTTATCGAAAACTTTTAAAACATATTTCTAGAATATGGAGAAGGAATTCAATACAGGAAAATATTGATCTAGTCATCTAGTCACTAATATTTATTCCTGTAAAGGTTGTAAGAGTAAAATTATACAGGTTGGTCCAGGTTGTACGTCATTAATTTTGATAGGTGATATAAGAACGGAAAAGAAGTAGGTATATAGACTTTCCTAAAAAGGTACACTGCGTCATAGTTTTGACACCTCGATTGAGTTCTCGACTGGTCGCGTTAGGTTTGGAATCATCAAATTCAACACTGTAATCGTGTACTTCATAAAGATTATTGGAAGCCATACTATTCACAGCCTCTACTGAACCCACAGAATTATAACCCATCAGAGTAGAATGGAAATTAGTCTTCAACTCAATTCGAAAAAACGTTTTCACAACATGGAATACTCAGCGGAATGGTGAACATGCGCTGTGATTATATCGTTATTGTTCATTTCGGTATAATATGTGCATTCATACCTATCCATGCACATGTGTTTATATTTGAATCGGTTCAGGACACAATCATTTGATGACAAAATCATGACTTGAACAGTAATTAGTTATGAAAACATCGGAATCACATGTCAAACCTTCATTGTATCAGGACCGTTTTGGGAAAATGGGAAGAAAGTGAAGGACGCACTATTTGGCTACAGGATATAGGAAGACCTTTTGAATGACAAACTCAACCTCATAATGATTATGATATGTTCGAGACATTTAGAAGAGAGTGATTTCAATTATACGAATGATAGAACAAGGAAATGTTTTGTTGCAGTATCAAAAGGATATATTATAATAACAAGGTTTGACATCAGGATTCCATTAGTTGAATCAAATCTCAAAGATTTCCAGGAGAAAAATCCAAAGTTCTAATTTTTTCATGGGAATCTACATTGAGTGCATTTTCAGCATTTTTGAAATTGTGCATTTATTTCAGTAATGGATTAGGAGTCTACTAAATGAGAGGAAATCGGTGTTTTTGTCCACATTTTAGTCAGAATTAGACATCAGAATTCATGTTCTCCTCCATGATTTCTTTACTTCACACTGAGTAAAGAGAATATATGTTTATTTATTGTATCACTTGATTCATTATACTTGCAAATTTTCATCAAATAAAATGTTTCATGACGCAGCTAGGTCTTTGATCTTAACAAAAATATCTGCTGATTCAATCATAATTCATATCGATTGATTTAAATAATTTCAAATCTGATGATAATTTATTCCTCTTCAAATGCGAATATGTTGAAGTTACTAGTTAGAGCAATCAATTTACTATTTTTGAAGTCAAATAGTATTCAAAGTAATTTATAGGTATCTTCCAAAAAATAAGTTGTATAGCAGTTATTTCTTATAATGGAGTAAGTCCACGTAGAAAATCCACTTGTACTGACAATTCCCGTACAAAAATAACTCATATATTATCAATCAGTCATATATCGGCCATTGAACAGCTGATGGGGGAGAAGCATACACATTTTCCATAAGGGTATACATGTAACTTTCTTGCTCATTTATCACCAAAATACAATACCTGGAGCATTTATTTATTGACATTTTTGTTAATTCATTCATCATGAATCCTGTGAGAGAAGTGAATGAGTCCAAAGAAAAGTTCAGATTGGTTTATTTGTCAATTTTAAATTACTGGATTTACTTGAGTTCAGCTCTAATATACCTAATACCTCGTAATATACCTTAATAGATACTCATTTTGGAAGAAAATGTACACATTCTTCTTGTAAGTATAATATCTAGAGGTTCAACAAAATCACCTATGGGTCAGAAATAATAGAATCAAAATTCACACACAGCTTTGTTTGTCCCCCGATCAGCTGATGAAAACGGCGAGTGCGCCATGTTGTGACGTCAGCAGACATTGCTCTATTTGCCCTTGCATAAACGCTTTGGTAAAGTCAATATCAATATCCATGCAACTCTGGGTTATAGTTCTGTGACTGTCCAGACCCCATGGACCCCCTTAATCACGCCACTAAATGTGTTTTCCTAATCGTTTCACGAATATGCATGCAATTTTTAATTATTGTGGCGAAAATATCAGCAGCTACAAGAAACAAAATATTGGAAATTTGTTTTTCCATATACTATTAGACGATTGAACATATATATACATACAGCCTGTGCACAACAGTTTCTATATAGGTCTTCTCTGTTTATTCGTGAGTGATACTTGGAACATAATAATTGTAGTTATTATGATTACTGATGTGATCAATGTGATTGATACTGTGATTCAATGATATGATTCCTTATTCTGGAAAAAAGTTCATAGAAAATATTCAAATTTCGAAAGTAAAAGGATTAGTGAATAATAGTCATTTATACAACAAGGTAGTGAAGAATATCAGTATTATCCAGAGACCAAGATTATATCCTGAGGCTTTCGCCCAGGGGTATCAGGTCTCATGGTAATAATATTCCTTACTACCAAGGTGTATATTACTTTTTTTTCACCACTCGATCATTTTATTTTTGTGAAACTGAAATATAAACCTATTATCACTATGAAAGTGCTTCTTTTCAAATCTAATTAAAATCTAGTAGCCATGACCATGACAGCATATGACAAGTCGTAATTGATAAACATACTTGATTCGAGTGTCATTCCTGCGAAGACTATATGTCGAAACAGAGTGAATTATGATAGATTTCATAGCTAGTGGTGCACTGAGAAATAGTATATTGTGTATCTAGTGCGTGAAGTATACTTTTTTACGCGAGTGTAAAAAAGTCTTCACGGACGTGGTGCACACTATACTCTTTCTACGACCTTTTACTTAGAGATTGAATTAAAGGAAAATTTGACTAATTTTCTTTATTACAATAATAATTATTATGAACAGTTATATTGCAATTTTGTAAATTGTCAAAATGTACATTTACTTTGTCTTTCTCTACAAAATTAGTGCTACCTAGACCAGCGACCGGTGTGTGAATTTGTATTGCACATCGGTGCGTGAAATGAATCCCATAAGAAAAGCATGGCACTTCACACACCGATTCGTGAAATGAAGCTTTACACATTTTTATCGATGTGTGAAGTTAGTAATTCACATACGGGAGTAGAAAAATGTATTTTTATCACCATAGGTAATTTTTCTACTGTTGCAGCCAAGAATTATGGCTACATAGGGGACAGGCAAAATCTTCACGACTGCAGATGAGAGCAATTCACTGCCCACGTATTACTCTGGTAGCAGCAGAGCTACTTTATATAGAATTTACTTACAGTTAGAGCAAAGTAACTTTGCTGTCGTAGTGAAGTTACAATTCTGTCGTAGGAAAGTTACTGTACCATCCCAACAAAGAGGCTCCAATCTATTATTTTGTTATTGTAGAGTGGATTACTAATACAGGAAAGATATTTGCTGCTACAGTATAGCGTCTATTTTAAAACAACAAAGTTCTTGCCAAGAGCAGCAGTGTGTTTTTATAACTGGTGGAAATTAAATTTTCCACAATCGCAGAAATATTGGCTGGGAATTGCTTTGAAAGTATGCTGTTTCCATTGTATTGGTTCGATTCATATAGCCCCTTCCAACGAAACTAGGATAAGTTAACTTTGATCAAACTTCTGAATTTTCAATCATTCGATAAGTAATTGGAATTATATCACTTCTTGAAAATCCAGAGATTCAATTGAAGTTTGATTATTCTAATTTTGTTGGACGCATTAATGGTCCCACTTTCAAAGATATTTCCTGCTAATATTTCGCTAATGTGGGAGAATTGACTTCCAATTGCTAATAAAACACCTTAATATCAGGGGCGGATCCAGGTTGGGGGCCATGGAGCCATGGCCTCTCCCTCGGGCACCTCATGGACATGTAAAAATATAGGTATTTTGAATAAATGAAAAAATTAGTGTATGTCTTAATAGCTAGCTCTGAGGAATTGCGAATTTGTAATTACACTCTGCTGTTTGACAAATATATTTTTAATGACACTGCCACTCAGTAATTTGCTCAAAACAAAAAACTCAGACGAAAAATATGCTAACGATGTTGTTAGTATCACTCTTCAGACGCTTTCAGATAAAAAGGATGATATTCTAAATACCTACTATTTAAGTATTTCGAATGAAGCCAAACAGAAATTGAAAGAACTGAATGTTGAATTTTCGATGCCGAGAATAACAGGGAGAATGGTTCATAGACCAAATCCTACGGTTTCCTCAGTCGATGACCATTACAAAATAACTGTTTTCATCCCAGTATTATTCTTGATCTGAAAGAACGAATATCGGAAAATAAATTGAATCTATACAACCTCCACCTTTGTGTGCAATCAATAACTAAAAACAAAAGAGATGAGGAAATATATGAGGTATGAGAAATATACTGGAACAGTTTCCGACCATTTTTGGGGAGAATAATGAAATGTCCTTTCAGAAGATCGTTTCTGAAATGTATATATGGAAGAAAATGAGGGATACTATGCAAAATATAGGAAAACAATGATATAACTACCCTGAAGGAATGTAACAAACATTTGTTTCCTAACATAAACATTCTTCTGGAACTATTTTGTTGCCTTCCTATAAGTTTTGCATCTTCTGAAAGAAGTTTTTCAGCACTCAGAAGGCTGAAAGATTGGATAAGATCCAGAATGGTCCAAGACTGGTTAAATGGATTGGCATTTATGCATATTCACAGGGGCATCTGCAGCAGTCTGAATGTTGATGATATCATCCAAAGATGAGCTAGGCAGAAGAATAGAAGACTGGAATTTGTTTTTTTTATTTTATATATGTTTATTTTTGTCTGTTTCATTTGTTTTATCTTTGAAGAGAAATATTTTCATTCACTTTTGTGCCCAAGTTTTTCAACAGAAATATTTTTTTATTCACTTCTTCCATCCAATATGATTTATTACAGAATTCTACATATATCACATATAAGTGAATTTATGGGACATCTGATATGTTATGCAGATGACACAGCTCTAGTCTTCACAGGTAGGGATTGGGAAGATGTTAAATGCAAAGCTGAGTCGGGTCTGAAAAAAATATTACTATGGTTGAACCACAACTCACTAAGCTTGAATATCAAAAAAACCAAATATATAACCTTCTCCCCAACAATAATTGATCAACCCACCCGATTTATTCTTAAAGTACACTCGCCAACCTGTGATGTTGAGACATGTCGCTGCCCGATCTTAGAAAAAACATCTTCAATTAAATATTTAGGGGTAATAATAGACCAACATATACGCTCGTCTGAACACATATCTCATGTGACAAGAAGAATAAGAGCATTATCTCATAAATTTTACATTCTACGAGACATCCTTTCGAGAAAAAATTTGATTATCTTGTACAATAGTCTTGCTGAATCAATTGTCAGATACTGCATAGTTGCATGGGGAGGCGCTTTCATTACCACACTACATGTATTACAGACAGCACAAAATATATTAATTAAGATTATACTAAAAAAAGACAGACTATTTTCTACCCACCTACTCTATAAAGATACTGACCTGCTTAATATAAAAACACTATTTATTTACCAATCATTACAACGAATGCACAGTACGCAAATTAAATATACGGTGAAAAAAAAATAGAATGACCAGATCGACTCTAAACAAAAACATTCAAGTTCATTCATTCAAAAAATCTGTAACCCAAAGATCATTTATGTATTTTGGTCCAAAATTCTTCAATCTTATACCAGCTGACCTTAGCGATATAAAAAACCACAAGATCTTCAAAAAGTTAGTAAAAAAATTCATAATAGAAAACCATGAAAAATTTAGTTAGATTTAAAACCAGAGAAAGGAATAGTTAATCTATTGACTCCATGATGTATCTAAAACGCATAAACTGATTGCCAAACCACTGTGGTTCCGTCGGTTCTTCCTCATTGGTACAATGAACCTTCATATTATTTAATATTTGTATCATACGCTCGCCCTTATAGACCGTTGGCCCATAACACTAGGGGTGTCGATTATCTACGAAGGTATGCCCTTCAAGAGACATGAAGATTGAGTTGGATTATCGGGAAAAAAGTGGCTAGTTGGATCGGTACCCGGTCGCCCATCTCCCTAATCAATCAACTTCCTGTTGAAAGTAATGTTGAAAATTGTTTTATAGAAGAAGCTTCAAAATTCATTGGAATAGTCGCATCTCGCCAAATTAACCGGGCGCTAGCCGATTTGCATACGTCTAGGTCGGTCCCGAAGGGCGGCATACGGACCGCAAGTTACCATTAACCGACATTTCTCTCAGATTATTTACGATGGTATGCCCTTTGGTTAATTCCTTTATTTCGACCCATGAATCAATGCCATAACATTTGCATACAGTTTGGGTGGGCGAATTTAGACTTATTCGAAGGTCACTTTACATCATTGACCTGTATGTACAAGATTATCTATGAAGCTCCCAAATTTTGATCAAGGTTAGTTGAGCATAAACTATGCATGGAATAATGATTTGCATACGATTTGCGAGTTGCGGGGATTACATTTAGCCCAGTAAAATTAGCAAAAATGGCGGCAAAATTCGTTCAACACCCTGTAAGAGCTCAAGATATCGACAATCAAATTCTTTCTAACTTTAGAACTTACACAAAACTCGTCCCGATTTACCCGTTTCGAGTTATTCGAGGTCGAAGTTTCGAAAAATCAGTTTTTGGTTCAAAAACCACTAAGAAACTAATTATTTAACTTTTCTTTTCACGGATATTTGCCTAATTTACTGTTGATCTCCTCTAATTCACAGTTGCAACTGTAAATTAGGAAGGAGAATCTTTTTTTTTTTCAAAACATTTCCTAATTCACAGTTGCAACTGTAAATTAGGGGATGTGTAAAAAAAAAGTTTCCCCTTCCTCATTCACGAAAGGGAACGAACACTCATTTATAACAAACATATAACTACTATTTATGTCGAACCATTTATATCACGCGGTATATGGCTGTCTCTCTGACAATCACTGACCACCTGCTGTCCTGTCGTCCTTATATATCAGATGATTTGGCTGGCTATATGCTTGTCGAATGTTCCCGAAAATCATCGGTATCCTCCTTTTGTTCTCGAAGCTTCTCATAGAAAAGTATCTCTCTCTCTCTCTAATAGTTCCATCGATTGTTTTGAGATGTTTCTGTCGCTGCGACACATATTGGGTGTTCGAAAATATGCTGATTCATGCTAGAATTATTGGGATACTCGGGAACAATCTGATACGCGTGATACAGGAAGATCGTTATACGCCTTCTTGATGATGTTCGAGCCCCTCTCAGGGGAATATTACAATATCGTTCATGAAAATAACAAAAAACATGGGATCCAAGATTGATCCTTTAGGAACTCCCATTGTAACTCCAAGAGAATCAGATTCATAGAATCCAACAAGACTATCTGCCGGTTCTGCAAATGAGATGCGCCCCCTGACATCCGCCCTAGAGTCATCCTCTTCGATCATAAAACAGACTCATCCTCTATCATCCCCGGCCCCCGGCACTAGTAGTAGGTGCCAGATTCGAGCTTAGTGACCCCGAAACCTCCCTGAGAGCCCTTGGCACTCGATCATCCTGGAATTTCCAGTTTCAACTTTTTAATATTAGAAAAACTGAAAAAAAATAGACTCCCTATAGCAAAATCGACGTATGCTCACAATACGTTCGTATGCAAACGCTATTTTCTTATTCAGTATAACTGAATCTATCACCTGATTGAATGGCATACAAAATTATATAATCTTGATATATATAATCGATGATGTAAAGTGACCTTCGAATATGTCTAAATTCGCCCACCCAAACTGTATGCAAATGTTATGGCATTGATTCATGGGTCGAAATGAAGGAATTAACCAATGGGCATACCATCGTAAATAATCTAAGAGAAATGTCGGTTAACGGTAACTTGCGGTCCGTATGCCGCCCTTCGGGACCGACCTAGACGTATGCAAATCGGCTAGCGCCCGGTTAATTTGGCGAGATGCGACTATTCCAATGAATTTTAAAGCTTCTTCTATAAAACAATTTTCAACATTACTTTCAACAGGAAGTTGATTGATTAGGGAGATGGGCGACCGGGTACCGATCCAACTAACCACTTTTTTCCCGATAATCCAACTCAATCTTCATGTCTCTTGAAGGGCATACCTTCGTAGATAATCGACACCCCTAGTGTTATGGGCCAACGGTCTATTACTACACACGTAATTGCAAATTCGAAAGCATATGTAAAGGGTTGGACAAGCAATACAGGCATATTTGCCTAGGCCAATTCCGACCCTGAACCAGATGCTGCTATAAACCAGCAATCGAAATAACATGTATTTTGTTAATTTTGTAACATGAATTTTTGTATAACTTGTAAATTTTGTAACTAGAATGGCAATAAAATTGAATTGAATTGATATTGATATGGAATAAAAAATTTTTTACACCAGTAATTTCGATACTTGGAAGGAAACTGAAGATTTTCATGTTCACTATGATCAGTTTTCTTAATGAAAAAGCATTTGTCTCATATAATTTCTCTTCCGCGCTAACCTTATTGAGCCGTGACTTTCCATGCCCCCCCTCCCTCAAACATCGTCTGGATCCGCCCCTGCTTCATATAGTGAATTATATAGTAGTGAGTTATATAATAACTCACGTTGTTCGTTTACAGACACTATCAATTGCTCAAAAGCAGTAGGATAATCAATATCAATAATCTATCAATCAATACATTTTTCGTTTCCTAAAATCATTACAGTTTTTTTGGAATAGGAGTTTTCACAGATATATAAAATTCCTATACTTAGTTGAATAGCTATAACTACCAAAGTTACGTATTTTATCAAGTTATAAATTAGCTACATATTTGAAGATGTGCATAGTTTGTGTTCTTGAAGGCAGTGTACTAACCTGTCTATCCAAAACTAGAAAAGCGAATAATATATTGTAAAACAGAGCAAAAGTAACAAATAGAAGTAACAGTAACAGCTAGATCTGACCAAGACCAGGAAATCAATATTATTATGATGAGATTATCTTATAGGAAGGAAAATATCAACATCAGTACTCCACTCATTCATAATGAATGAGCGGAGTTTAACAATATCACATGAATGAGAAGATGGATTAGCAGAAAAAGGCGTTATATTGTTGAGGTTATAGGCCAAGTTGTTGATGGTTTCCAAAAATGTGTTTTGGGGCCTCATAGCAATGTGAATAGGACAGTCGAACATAATGTGCTCTATAGTTCCGAACTCATTCTTGTTTCACACTGAACATAATTCTTTTGGGTTTATGCGGCATGTTGAGCTCCATGAGAATTTTATAATGTGGTCACCGTTTAACCAGCGTACATACATTTGCTGGTTTAACCTGAGTTGTGAAATTGATCTAGTAACTTGCACTGAAACCTTCATATGTGAGTAACTTTGAGTTTCATGAGAAAAAAGTAAGATATTGGTTGAGGGTCAAAAAATGTCGAGCGAGTAAGCAATGAGCGGTCTTAAATTTTCAAGTGAGTCAAATATCTGGAAAGTAATGTCTTTTTAATTTTGACGGAGTATTCTGCCTGTGATTTCGGATGCAGAGAGTTGGAAGTTTGCAACTTCATGAAGTTGAATGACTTGCAGGGTTCAATTGTATCTTATATATGTCTTCAGTATTTTTGAAGTCAAGAAGTCTTTCAAAACACAATCTTGGGAGACGATCATCTTTCATTTCAAGTAGTCTGATGAGCCAGTTCAAAACATGCTCAAATATATTATAGGAAATTCTTACTCGTAGATATTTTTAAGTAAGTATATTATCTTAGAACTTCAGTAGAGAATAGTTTCGACCAGAGTAGTGTATGGTTGACAGAGTCAAACGCTCGTTTGTAGTCAACAAACACTTTAAATATTTTCCTTTTTTTGAGCCTGTGAGTATATACATTATTCAAACAGTCCCATCTCTTCGGAACCCAGACTGATTCCAGCTATTCAAACTGTCAAGGATTATATGAGTAAATATATTCGCAGACGAGTTTGACGAGTTTACTGAAACAATATACAGGGTGATTTAAAATTAGATGTGAATATTTCAAGGACATATTGTTGGGATCAAAATAAAATGTATCCTGAAATTCACCCCCTCCAAGCTACAGCCCCTGTGAGTTAGGAAAGAAAAAAGATATTCTGAAATTGTGACTAAAATATCGGATCAATTCTTCTGAAAATTGGCAGGCCTCTGTCCTTTTAGACACTTCATTTCATTCTTTCTTCAAAAATTATGTAAACCCAGTTTTAGGAATGTTGGAGGGGGGTCCTCACTTTTATTGGGCCAAATGGGCTCATTTAAGGACAAATGTCTATATGAAGAAAAAGTCTCATTTTGATCCCAACAATACGTCCTTAAAATATTTACCGAGATAATTACATCAAATTTGATTCACTCCATATAATTTAATAGGAGTAGATAAGCGCTATTTGGTTCGAGTGTATGCTGGCAGTGACGCTTTCATTGTTTTTGTCATCGTCAGGAAGCCCGAAAACAGGATAGGTAAAACATTCCCTTAAACAGTGATTATAAAATATTCCACAAAAAACTTTTATTTTACATTATTGTAAGAAAGTCTCATGCATGTTTTCGAATAGAACACACTTACAGGGTTTAGCTATAAAGTCAGTTGAATGGACAAACTGATAGTAGTTTTTTTCTGCTGATTACGGTGACCAGAAAATCGTGAAAAAGTACATGTTATTTAAATGGGACACCCAGCATGAAATATTGCCAATCGATAGGGAATTTGATTCTCAACAAGAATTGTTTCATAAACTTTTATGCTAAATTCAAAATTCACTTAGCCAGTTCAACACTATATTTCATATCAAGAACAGTATTTTGTGCTGTTTGTAGAAAAAACAATGTTCGCAACTCATGCGCGAAATACTTTGGTGATTTCGACCAGTTTTTTAACGAAGCGCAGCCGAGTTCTCGATCACCAAAGTAGCATTTTGCGCACTAGATACAAAATAGTTATTTTCGAGATCACTAATATATTCTGATACAATCGTCAAAAAATATTTCTCAAAAATAAGTAATATGCTCAAGTTAATATAAAAAATAGTGTGTTTTCTTGGATTTTGGCTTTCCATCATGAAGGTTAAAATACAAATATCCCATATAGTTCAGCATGCGCCAAGTATTCATGGTAACGTAGGAAAATGGAAAAAGTATCACTTCGCATACTTTTTGTTATCAATGCGCGAACCTTGTAATTTTTTGACGTTTGTAGAAAAATAAATATGTCTCTAATGTTTGAACTATTATCCAAATGAGAGAAATGATCAGGAAAATAACTGAGGTTGAATTCAGAGCAAACATTTGCTTGTATTGATCGCAGTGCAGAATCGATGGCATTCGATGAAATTATATACAGTGTGTCCCACTTACCATGCTCACCATGGGTATCTTTTAAACGGTGAGAGATACGAGGTCGGTTAAATGACATCAAATGTGGAGTTTGTCAAGGCCAACTATAATGTGAAAAAATATTTTGAGTGAATCTATTCGTTTTTGTTTTATGCGCAAAAAACAGATTTTGATCATTTTCATGTCTCCTCCGTAACTTCTTTATTTATGAAAATATTGAAATAGGAATTTCACATTCACATGGCAGTTTCTCAAAGTGATTTCGAAATGAATATGAAATTTATACCAACTCTTCTAGAATTTGAGATATCAGCACCAACTTTAGTTTTTCAAATGTAGGTCATATAGTAGAAGATCCGAACCTAAATCGACCTTCACCGAGCTGATAATAGAACGAAATATATTTTATCATGAATTTAGTATATTAGAAAACATATTAAGAATGGGTTCGCTAAAAAAATCCTGGGCAGACTATTTTTAATTATTTTTCGAAAAATGATTTTTAATTAAATGTTGCAACATCAGGATAATACAAAAAATTTGTCCTGACTGAAAGTATAAAACGTATAGAATGTGCAGCCGTTGGGTTGTCTACTATTTACCTGGGCGAACTACTGGGTTGTCAGGTAAACACAGGTATATCGATGCCAGTTACTTTCACTGGATTGGATAATTAAAAAAAAATTATATCATAAGCGCTGTTTAATTGCGAACACGTTGATATAGGGTTGTCTGCGAAAATTCCGGTCCTATTAGGGGTTTGCGAATTTAAAAGATTTTAATTTCATCGCGCGTGGAAGTGTGTGACAGAGAGATTCGAGGTGAGTATACTGTGTAATAATAAAGGACCCAACATCGCAGTCGCTTGTGATGGGACCCTGAATAGTAGAAAGTGCGCATGCTCGGTGTGTAAACTATGGAGGGTAGAGGTACCTCTACTACCCTTCATATAGTAAACAGTGCGTGTTATTTTGGAGCAACTGATATTTCAGTAGCAAAAAAAAAATTAATTAATTACATAATAATTAAATATATTTAATATAATACTAAATTAAATATTAAATTAAATCGAGTACTGCTTTGGTTAGTTCAACTTCATGATATTTAAAGTTTTTTTTTACCACGAAAAGCTAGCTTTAACGAACAATTTTTGAAAGTTTTATCAGTAAAATCACTTAAAGAATTGTCCGAGCCACACAAAAAACACTTTTTTAGCAATTTTTTAGCACAACGATACAGAATAACATGTGTTTTCGATGCAATATAATATCATAAGTCATGAAGCTACTCCGAAATAACACGCACTGTTTACTATGAAGGATAGTAGAGGTACCACTACCCTCCATAGTTTACACACCGAGCATGCGCACTTTCTTCTATTCAGGGTCCCATCACAAGCGACTGCGATGTTGGGTCCTTTATTATTACACAGTATACTTACCTCGGATCTGTCTGTCACACACTTCCACGCGCGTTGAAATTAAAATCTTTAAAATTCGCAAACCCCTAATAGGACCGGAATTTTCGCAGACAACCCTATATCAACGTGTTCGCAATTAAACAGCGCTTATGATGATATACATTTTTTTTAATTATCCAATCCAGTGAAAGTAACTGGCATCGATATACCTGCGTTTACCTGACAACCCCGTAGTTCGCCCAGGTAAATAGTAGACAACCCAACGGCTGCACATTCTATACGTTTTATACTTTCAGTCAGGACAAAATTTTTTTATTATCCTGATGTTGCAACATTTAATTAAAAATCTTTTTTCGAAAAATAATTAAAAATAGTCTACCCAGGATTTTTTTAGCGAACCCATTTTTAATATGTTTTCTAATATACTAAATTCATGATAAAATATATTTCGTTCTATTATCAGCTCGGTGAAGGTCGATTTAGGTTCGGATCTTAGACTAATAGCTCACTATGACTTAGTTACAAATAACTTTTTTCTCTCTTACAGATGATATGTCGCAGTAATAGTTTTGTGTTGATAACAACGGAGTTATCGTCATTTATACAAAAACAAAAAAATCATTCAAAAGCCGCCATCTTGAATTTATACATTTTAACAAAAAAATCATGATCTACGACCTCAAAAACCCCAACTTACCAATTTTGAATGGAATCGGACGAAATCTTGTCCGCCATCTTGGAGCAGCCATGTTTTTGGTTCGATTCCATTCAAAATTGGTAAGTGAGGGTTTTTGAGGTCGGAGATCATGATTTTTTCTTTAAAATTTATAAATTCAAGATGGCGGCTTCCATATAATTTTTTGTTCTTGTATAAATGACGATAACTCCGTTGTTTTCAACACCAAACTATTACTGTGACATATCATCTGTGAGAGGAAAAAAAGTTATTTGTGAATAAGTCATAGTAAGCTATGACCTACATTTGAAAAACTAAAGTTGGTGCTGATATCTCAAATTCTAGAAGAGTTGGTATAAATTTCATATTTTTTTCGAAATCACTTTGAGAAACTGCCATGAGAATGGGAAATTCCTATTTGAATATTTCCAAAAATAAAGAAGTTACGGAGGAGACATGAAAATGATCGAAATCTGTTTTTTGCGCATAAAACAAAAACTAATAGATTTACTCAAAATATTTTTTCACATTATAGTTGGCCTTGACAAACTCCACATTTAGTGTCATTTAACCGACCTCGTATCTCTCACCGTTAAAAAAATACCCATGGTGAGTATGGTAAGTGGGACACACTGTATACCTATACCTACATATGTGTTACCATAACAATAGAATTGGACCTATCATCATGACCTATTCCATAAACTCTGTCATAACATCCCACTGGCTTCCAGCAATAACATTTGAAATAGTGTCAAATGTCATCGGTGTCGAACTTGACCTAAATACGAAAATACCGCCTAACAATTTTCATTAGCAGGACCTCTCAGTCGTGTCCTTTTGGGAAGGCTTTATATTGGCAACGATTTTGATTCCGCTAATATAATGATCTTCCTAATGGCCATGTAACGAACACACGATACATCTTTCCTATTCCTCAATAATTCATTGTTTATTCGAGGACCTAGCCTTCTCATTGAGAATATTTGTATTGTGTGACAATTCCAAAAATTACCGAACAGTACCAACCCAAAAAAAAAAAAGAAACATTGTTCTTTCAAACGGGAGGTCGTTCAAATTTTTTGAAAACTGCACAGCTTTGAATATCATCCTGTAGAATTTTATTCCAAAGAGAAGCAATGATCATGTTTATGAGTTCGATAGTCGATGAAACGAGCATTCAGAAACTGAAAAAGAATTGGAGATCGGTTGAAGCAATCGAAAGTTATGATGATTCAAATTTGAACGAAAATATGCGATTTCACGTTTCATGTGTCGACCAGTGTAGATACATTTGTCGAATATATCTGGTTATCATTTTTTCTTCGAGTCATCTGATATTGTACCATCCTAAATTCCATATTGGAGCACCTCTGGTGAAAGTTATGAACACTTTTTTCTATATTTTTTCACTTCACCTTCCTTGTTTTCCATTCTTGATGTCTTTGTCAGTAATCTAACTCTTGAAAATTGGACTAACATTCAATTAATATTCGATCTAAATATCAACAACAATCCATTATCGAATTTCATCAGAATGAGTTGAAATAACGCGAATTTGAAAAGCGTGACTACAAAAAATAACTTCTTATATTCATGAACGGCGTGTTCATGAATCCATCCATGTCTTGCACGAAATTTCCAATCAAATCTTGCACACTTCGCGAAATTTCCAAGCATTGCTTCACATACATATAACATTTCATAATTGTATCGCAATATTTATAGACGAAGTTCAGCATATTTGACAAGAGGATCAACGTGATATGTACATGTCGGAGTACGTAGTATTCAAGTTCCATTCAAACCCAGCAAACTTGGGCAAACTGTGCCACTCCTCAGTCTGAGCCAAATCTACAGCACAGCTGCCTTAGCTGGATTCGTAGCCTCGCTACGCTCGGCTATGAATTCAGCCTCGGCAGTCAATCTACTACTTTGCTGCCTGGTTAAACAAATAACCATTGTCTCGCCTGTTATGATTGCTAGCTTTGGCTATCAATTTGCAATCTTGACTATAATAGGCAGTGTTTCGTGCTTGGTACATAATAACTATTTATCCACGACTGTTGTATAAGATATTAATAATACATTCACTTCCTCAAGCAAAACGGTAGCCATTTTTCACACCAATGAATAATTGCAGTGAATAACCATTATTCACTGGTCTAGAGTTCTTAGGGTACGCGATATAACATATAAGGAACTCTAGACCAGTGAATAATGGTTATTCACCGCTATTATTCATTGGTGTGAAAAATGGCTATCGTTTTGCTTGAGGAAGTACAACAGTCGTGAAAAAATAAATAATATAACAGGTATTATCAATTTTTAGTTCCTTTAATGTCAAATGTGATATGATAAAACAGTTGTTAAACATGAATTTATATAAAAAAGACAAGTAGTCGTGGACAAAGTATAGTATTCTACTCACATTACTATCATTTATGGAAAAGATTGAAGAAAATCATAGGCTCATTTCCTGAGCAGATCTATCGCATATCGAAGTTTTAATATTTCGTAATGAGCTTGTGAAGTGGATTTCTTCACTCGTCACACATCTGAATTTTGAAATTATTCGGAATTATGAAAATCTGAAGCCGCCTGTGGCCTTAAAACAAATTTTCCAGTGTGTTAGTAAACAAAAATTTTCAATCCATTAGTTTGGCAAGTGTTACCCACGGTTACCTACCTATTTTTCTACTGTGAGTAAATCTTGTTGATTTAATATTTTCGGAAATGAGATGCCCACATCTATATTATGGGCTATGACGTGCCGCTGAAACCGCTCCTCAATCAAATAATGGAGATGTGCCATACTTAGCCCGATAGGCTCGTAAACTTAAAGGCAATAATTTTTGATTACCGTGTGACAGATAGCAGATTAAGTTAATTTGCAGAATGCAATAGTCCTGTATAGGCATTATAGTTACCATAGATTAACGACTGCTGATGGCTACTTATTTTTGGTTTCCTCTCATACCTACTCCAATATGGATAATCCATTAATCCACAACACAGATATGCAGGGTGTTCGATCAAAGTCGACCACTGTCCTATACTGGCCAGTGCCGGTTTTACCAGGGGTCTCTTGGGTGCTATAGCACCAGGCAGCAAAATTTTCAGGGATGCTATATGAAAATACAACTGCACATATTTTGTCATCAGTGATTATCTGGATATTTTGATTTTTTACGCGAAAGATTTGATTACTACACTACCTATAAACTGAAATTTATGGTGAGTAGTGAATCATCCCAAGAAAAGCACAATTAGGAGAAAAAATACGGCAAAAAGTTCAAACCAGAGACAAAAATGGCGGACACAGTATTCTGTTTCGAGTTGCAGATTCGAAATTTTTCGTCGGACTTCCACCTACAAATCTTGTTCAGAATCATCTGACTTTCTGTTCAAGATAGTGTCAGCAGAGGATGGAAATGTGATCAAATTGGCAACTAAACTACAAAAAAAGTATGTAGATGATCTGGACAAATTTGTTTCTGACGAACCATTCATCTGAAAAAAAAAACAGTTTTCTCTCCTAGAGACCAAAGCAGAAACTTCTATTATGGAATTGGTCCAAATCCTACACGAGAATAGTGTAAAATAATATCTTCTTTCCCCAATATGAATAATTGTTTTCAAAATTTTTGAGTTAACAATTCCGTCTCAACTCAAATAAGATCTACTAAATGGAACTAATTTATAGATCTTGTGAAGAGTATCATATATAAACGCTTGCATTAAAGCAAGAAAACACATTTTTGTATTGTTACTTTATGTTCCTAGTTAGGTACTTGCCTATTTGATTATCCTTTTTTATTCGAACATATAAATATTCGTTTTCCTTGTTATTCATTATATGTGAACACTAAAGAATTATTTTTTCAATTTCATTCCACAACATCCTGTTTGTTATATTATATTTTTCATACTGTTCATCGAGCTTCTATAAAAAAAACTGGTTTGCGTAGAATTTATACCTTATGGTACGCAGCACCCGGTACGCGAATTTGCCGTTTTACTCCCATCCCAGAAAACGTTCAACGTTCCTGTAGAATTTATTATCACTTCAAAAATGTTCATGGGAAAAAATCCAAAGACCTGAAAAATTGGGAATATTTTTGAGTCTGAAGTGCGGCGCGTCCATCATAGCACCAGGCGGCAAATCACCATGAACCGGCACTGATACTGGCAGTATATGCGCGCCTATGAACGCCTATGAGCGCCTACTTTCAGAAAACTAGTCGGGGCTTGTTTTGCGAAAAGCCAAATCCTAGAAGCATTTCATGTAACAATTGGATAAATGACGTTAACCCCCTATTTCGACCCTGCTGAATCCGAAAATACCGTTTATCAAGTCGAAATTCCAACCGGAAGTGAGATATTCAAGATGGCGTCCAAAATACCCCTAAAATCTAATTATTTTCTACTTTCGGTCAGCTATACGATTGAGGTGTCGATGTCTATGTTTTCGGGGGTGTAAAATACGATGAGACACTCAAAAAATGATTTGGAGCATTGAAAGTTCATCGAATGATCAAATTTTGACGAAATAGACCAAAATTCCAAAGAACTTGTGAAAACGTGTTGCATAATGTATATGCTTGCATACGCTTTCGAGGGTGCTCAATAAGTTTATGAGCCAAAAAAGCATTTGAACATTGTCCAAGCCTTCATTTCTTATATTTTGAGAGAGCCCCTTGCAGCCACGAGTTTCAAATTCGGAAAATGAATTGGTATTAGGTGACAAAGTCATCAGGATTGGGACATATCGTCCATCAACAATTTTCCAGCCGTAATTATTCGGGTCTTATAAATCAGGATACTACTGATCATGGGCCTTAATCCACACTAGTATCTGGAAATAACATTAACATCCTTCGATTTGTTCAATTTTCTTTTACCTGGAAGTAGCACCGGAGAATGTGTTGACGGAGGGCATCAGTGGTAGATGGCGAAAAGCATTCGCACTGTCCAAAAAATTGCAACATGGGCTGCGTCTGCCGTTGTAATGTCCGGTCCAACTCAAAATAAAAATGGCAGTAGTATCGAAACGGCTAATAGTTCTTATTCACCATGTGTCTCAGAAAAGGGACGCAACAAACCTTGTATAAAGCTTGCACCACAAACTGTTCAACCAAACGGAGTTCATCGGGGGCTAGATCGGGAGTTTTTACAAGCTGACCGAGGAGTTTACAGTAGTTTTCTTCTATGTACTTGCTTCCACCGTTCTGTTTTTGTGACTGACGCTAACTTAAATGTAGTATCACATCCAGTGATTGCGTGGAAAGCCATCAGGTTTTTTATCTGTTGTGGTGCAAGTTTCTTACATAGTTCGTGAATTGGGATATACCCCATGCGTAAAAACCGAAAGAGAGGCTGTTGTTGTTTCTGTTAAAGACACTAGTGTGATTTCATTATTCATCTATCACTTAGAAAGAATGAAATGCAAGGAATGCTGGGTGATGTGTGGTACTTCCCGAGATAGAAAGTATATTCCAATTCATGAACTATGTAGAAAGCTCACTTCACAACAGATCAAAAACCTGATGGATTTCCACGCAATCACCGAATGTGATACTAAATCTTGATGAGGGGTCTGCCACAAAAACAGGACGGTGGAAGCAGTACATTGAAGAAAACTACTGTAAACTCCTCAGTCAGCTTGGAAAGACAACTGATAAAGCCCCCGAGGATCTCCGTTTGGTTGAACAGTTTGTGGTGCCAGCTCTATACAAGGTTTGTTGCGTCCCTTTTCTGAGACACATGGTGAATTAGCCGTTTTTATACTAATATCATTTTCATTTCAAGTTGGACCGGACATTACAACGGCAGACGCAGCCCGTGTAGCAATTTTTGGGACAGTGCGAATGATTTTTGCCATCTACCACTGATGCCATCCATCAACACATTCTTCGATGCCACTTCCAGATGAAATTAACAAGAAGAAAAAGAAAATAGAAAAAATCGAGGGATTTTAATTTTAGTCTGTTTTCTTTTCAGGTACTAGTGTGTGGTTTAACGCCCATGATCAGTATCTTGATTCACCAGACCCGATTAATTGCGGCTGGAAAATTGGTGATGGACGGTAAGTCCCAATCTTGATGACTTTGCTACCTATTCCCAAGTCATTCCCGAATTTGGAGCTTGTGGCTGCATGGGGCTCTGCGGCCACTGCGGCACGAAGCAGTGTGGCTACAGGGAGCCGAATGGAGCAGAAAAGATGAGGAAGACTACTAATAGTGAACTTTTCTTTTTCAAAATATAAGAAATGAAGGCTTGGACAATGTTCAAATGCTTTTTTGGCTCATAAACGTATCGAGCACCCTCGAAAACGTATACAAGCATGTACATTATACAACACGTTTTCACAAGTTCTTTGGAATTTTGGCCCATTTCGTCAAAATTTGATCATTCGATGAACTTTCAAAGCTCCAAATCATTTTTTGAGTGTCTCATCGTATTCTACACCCCCGAAAACATAGACATCGACACCTCAATCGTATAGCTGACCGAAAGTAGAAAATAATTTGATTTTAGGGGTATTCTGGACGCCATCTTGAATATCTCACTTCCGGTTGGAATTTCGACTTGATAAACGGTATTCAGCGGGGTCAAAATAGGGGGTTAACAGCATTTATCCAATTGTTACATGAAATGCTTCTAGGATTGTAAAGGAGGGCATTTTTTGGAATTTAGCCCCGACTAAACCCCCATGATGGCCATTTGAAAACTTAGGAACTGTTAAGTAGGTACGAAAAGAGAAATCACCATATGAACTATCATCAAAAATTCAAGAAGAACTCCAATACCTAGTTTATTTCCTTTTTTACCCCCTCCAGGCACCAATGTCTACGAAAATAATAGGGATTACCTTTCGTGCTTTCCTGGAGATCAAAAAAAGTGGTTTGGATTCCACTTTCACTAAAAATATCCTGCTTCATTACCCTGCACAAGTTTCCACTATCTAGAAAATTGAAATGATTGAGTGGTGAAAAAAATGTAATATATACACCTTGGTATTAGTAAAGAATAGTATAACCACGGGACCATATACCCCTCGGCTGGAGCTTCGGGATATAATCCTGGTCACAGGGTAATGTTGATATTCTTCACCACCTTGGTGTATAAATAACTATTATACACCAAGGTAGTAAAGAATGTCATTATTACCCAGAGACCAAGATTATACAGGGTGTTCCAGATTTAAATGTACATACGATACCTGTAGATAGGGGACACTGTGATGGTTCCAAATCACCCCCCTTTGATGTCTCTACCGTTTTTTATAACTGAGATACAGGACGATATCTTGATTTTAGCAAAATCATCATCTGGTCATAGCTTTTGAACCACCTTGTATATTCTATCCATACTTGGTACAACTATTTCACTTATATGACCCATCAAAACTAAATGAAAATCGGGATCAGAATCCAGGTCCGTCTTGAGGAAAAATATAAAACTTCTTTTATATCAAATACAACACTCTGTATGGCAAATTTTTTTAGATCTGTTTCAATATTTGAAAAGAGCAGGGAAAAACGAATGAAGTGACCTACTATTTACGACCGCGCATCCGATTTGACAGATGTTTTATTATTATTTTCTGATATACTCGGCTCCATTTTTTCATTTTTATTGAACTCTCAATTCAAAATCCAATTATTTCACAATATAATAACTTCCCTCGAAGTTCAACATCATTGGGCTGAAATAGATAGATCTGTTCGTTCGACAGAATAACGCGTCTGTGGTTTTGGAAATTTTTGAGGGCTCGTTTTATT
Organism: Phaedon cochleariae; assembly: GCA_918026855.4. Taxonomy (NCBI): domain Eukaryota; kingdom Metazoa; phylum Arthropoda; class Insecta; order Coleoptera; family Chrysomelidae; genus Phaedon; species Phaedon cochleariae. The sequence goes on from OU896707.1 coordinate 20,450,457, forward strand.
CTTCACTATTGATTCATGAGCTGCGGTGAATCTATCAATAGTTCACCTAATTTGCTTCTAATGACGTTCAACTTTGAAGACAATTATTTTTTTGTATCAAAATTGGATTTTGAATTACAGTTAATTAAAAATGCCTCAAAATGGGGTGAATATTTCAAAACATTATAATAAACCACCTGTCAAATTGGATGTGCGTTCGTAATAAGTGGGTCACTTCAATAATTTTTTCCTGCTCTTTCCAAATATCGAACAGATCCATAAAATTTTGCCCTACAGAGTGTTGTTTTTGAATTAAACAAGTTTTCTGTTTTTCCTTAAGACGGACCTGGATTCTGATCTCAATTTTTATTTAGTTTTGATGTGTAATATAAGTGAAATATTTCTACCAAGTATGAATGGATTATACAACGTGGTTCAAAAATTATGACCAGATGAAGATTTTGCCAAAATCAAGATAACGTCCTGTATCTCAGTTATAAAAGACGGTAAACACATCAATGGGGGTGATTTGAAACCGTCAAAGTATTCACTATCTGCCAATATCGTATGTACATTTAAGTCTTAAACACCCTGTATAGCACTAGCCTCAAGCCGAGGGGTGTAAGGTCCCATGGTAATAATATTCTTAACTACCAAGGTATATATTAAATTTTTTCCACCACCAGCAATTTATTTCAATTATTATAGTTCTGTGAAACTTTAATTTTCTTCACCGTCAGCAATTGATTCAAATCATTAGGAATAGTTTTGTGAAATTGAAATATATGGACCTATTGTCACTAAAAAAGCACTTCTCTCCAATTCTTTGATCATGACAGAGTTGACAAAAACTACCTTGGTAGAGAAAACACACTTTACAAAAAGGAGTAAATAATGATAGGTTCTATGGCTATTGATGGAAAAATCATCTCCATTCGGTATTTCATGATGCAGATGAAAATATCCATAATATGATGACGATAGTAGCGATAAAAGAATGATAGGTCCGTTACGTTTCTTCGATGTTGTGAGGTATGCAGTGATTTTGCCAGAGTTCGGTCATTGTTGAGCCTGATGGAACTGACCCCATTAATCTCAGGGAGTATTTCGGAGCTGATCCCAAGGCATGCGAATATATTATTGAAGTAAAATACTTCTTGGTGCAAAAGAGGAATTCCAGTTTTTGAGAGGCAGCTCAACATGATTATGCCAAGACATTACCGGTGTATTGATAGCGTTGAATTATACAGAATTCGTATCATATTTTCCCGTTGTTGGATCTTTCCTCGATCATCGTTCTCTGTCTGGAACTGCTGCGATCTTAGGCCTTGATGTTTCGATGTTGCAAATATTGGTGTATCGTCAGCGAAACTGGTGTGTAGTGGAGAAAGTGTTGAAAATAGAATGAAGCGTTTTAATACTCCTTCGTTCGTAGGCAATGTATCTGAGACAATTTTGTCAACAACTACATGAAGACATTGAACCTGAAAGGAACTGGTTACCCAACGGCATAGTAGTGGAGGCAGACTATAATAATATTCAGGAGTGTTTGGTGACAAACTTCATTAATGCATTAGATATATCTAGAACAATCAATTGCCCTGATGGGTCTTCCGTGCTTCTATAGGGTTGAATTCCAAATATATTTACATATATATGAATGGTTAATTGATCTACGTTGTCCAAAGCCTCATGGCCCCTCAGAAATGGTTTCGCTTTATCTATATCTTTTGGTTTGAATATCGAAACTTTCGAAATGGCACATAGTTAAGAGATTGGACGATAGTTGGCAGGAAACGTTTTTTCTCCCTTCTTAGGAACTAGTCGAACTCCACCGTCCACATGGATGGGGATATCCAATGATTGTGATATAATAATAATGATGATAATTTGCAGGAAATTGGAATATCGTTGGGATATTCTCTGGGCCAGTGAACTTATATTACTGTTATGTCTTCTGAGTATGAGCCTGCTAATGTGGAAATATGGAAAATCTGTTTTCCAACCACCCTTCTGGTACTAACTTTTTCTCTCGTCCTTATGCCTGTGCTTATGTTGGCCACACCTTGCAATGGGTTGGGCCGGCACTGTCCAACTATAAGTACTTAAACATGATGATAATTTATCACTATCTCACTTCATAGATTCTATTAGCGGTTTCATAGAGCGGTTCTATAAAACATTTCACTAATTATTCAATTTAATTGATTTTATTTGATAGCACAGTCACTCAATAGATGAACTGTATGATCCTTGATCCAATTATGGGTGAGATTCAAGCATAGGCGTCAACAGGAAAAGTTTAGGGGGCGAATAGAACAATTTGGAAGAATAATCAGGGTGATCCCAATATCTTCGTCTTCAAAAAATCATAACAATATGGACAGGGTGAGTCAATTTTTCCGAAAAATAAAAGATGTATGAACTCAGTGGCGTGGGTGAAAAAAGGGTTCACGAAACAAACTTCATTGCATATCTCAATTTCCGATGAGCGTTTGGCAATCATTCTTGTGAATTTTGAAAGAGCATGCATATCAAATCATATGAATTGGGTAAAAATGGATATAAGTACTTTTTATTGTTCATGGGAATCTCTCAACGACGTCACTATGAGCGTTTGTATCATCATGATGATTTGTTATTGAAGATAGCCAAGAAAAGAGAATATATGATTCGAGTTGATAGAATTTCATTTATATCAGCACTGGAAATACCCTAAGTAACGATATCCTCAATTCTCTTCCGGAGTGATTTCCGGTCTCATCCAAAGAGAAAGAAGTTGCCGTGGTCGATGATTGATATATTACGCTTACAGCGTAAGCCTTGGTGTATTTTTAGGATTTTACTCGCCAAGATTTCGTTAAAGTACTTTCCTGCATACTTTTGCGTGCACAACTTCTTTGGACGCCATGCGGGTAGGTTTTTTTTGTACTAGCGTGAGGAAAATTCCACTTCTCCGCATCGATTTTGGTGTTTGAATAGTCACTTGTCTGCACTAGAAAAAGAACATTTGCTAAGACTTTGGGGAGTATACTGACATTTGGATATTGAATAATAATGAATGTTTCTTTATGTTAACTTTTAGTTTTCTCCGCATGCTAGAAGAAAAAATACTGTACTAACACCTGCGTGAAGTGGATTTTTCCTACGCGATTGCTGGTCGAACTCTGCTAAGCGTCGTTCGACCATATGCAAGCGCGTGCGGAAAACTCCACTTTTCCGTAATCATTTTAGTGTTGAAAGAGTAACTTCTCACTTTTCAGTGCGAAATAGTGAGTTTGTTAACTTTCGGGGAGTAAACTGACATTTGAATATCTAATAATAATAATTCCTTATGTTAACTTCACGGTTTTTTCCGCGAGGTAGTAGAAAGAATAGTGTTAAAACGTGCGTAAAGTGACTTTTCCGCACTTGTTAGGTAAACAACTATTACCGCGATGGGTGCGGAAAGATTGAACTAATCAAAAGTTTCACTGATATGCCCTTCTGCATTTTGAGTCAACCTTCATCGAGCCACATGAACAGCGCTATTCTAGTTGAGTCAACCTTCATCGACCCATTTGAACAACTGTCCTGAGGTTAATCAACCTTCATCAAGCCCATACAATGTTCATCAAGCCGTACCATAAGCTACCTACTCATTAAATGACCTAACCGTATCTGCAACAATTTTCAAAATATCAATGATTGTTCTTTCATTATGAATATAACGAACAAATATTTTGATTTTTTATCATTATTTTTTTATTGCTATGTAATTTCTTTGTCGTATTGAATTATATTCTTTGTCATTTTCGTCCAGCCCCATTTTGCTGGTTATTTCTGGAGCCATATCATACTTTTAAAAGTTTGATATTTTCTTGGGAAATTGCCACTTTTTGGTGATTTAAGGGCACGTGGGCCCTTATAGTATATGAACCTGACCCTCCAATGATGATTTCATAAAGAAATTCTTATACTTTATGAAAGAGACAAATTGTACAATAACAATCAAGGATTATTTGCCTTTGTTTGCTCTGTTATTGTCCACTGAAAACATGTACCCTCTAATGATCTCTGATAATTCAAATAGTAGTTGTGGAGATGACTTCGAATTTTTTACTATAAACTACACCACTCACTTTGAGTTACCATAGGCTTCTTCCAAAGGTTAAAATAGTACAACAACAATCCGTTCTATCAATTCATCAAATTTCCCGATATTCCAAATTCTGTAAATAAGAAGAAGGTGGATATTGAAGTTGATGGAAAAGGCAAATTTCTCGAGATGGAACAAGTGTTTGATAAATAGTTATCCACGAATACTTTACGCTTTTATTTTATTGGCGAAATTATACGCTCATGGAATCATATCGATACACCAACTTTTAAACATCCATTCAAAATAGCAACGAAGATACAGGGGAGTACGATGGTTTCGCATCACCCAGTATAGTTTCATTACAAGGAAACACTGAAAATCAATTGGAACACAAGCACTCCTGAAATGCATGGGAGCAAACACAGCACAACAACACTGTAACGTCAAAAATTGACATACGTGAATAACTTTGAGAAAAATATGCGTTACTCTCACTAAACACGCCAAAACAGCGTTGCCACACTCATTTCCATAATACATTATATTTTTTTCAATGATGAAATTAGTAAAATCTGAATTATTTTAATAGCAGAATTCAGAAATTGCAATTGGGGAAAAACATACAGAATAAATATATATAACAAATGTATATTATATGAATAATATATAATTAATACGTCCATCGTTTTCAAATACGGGCGATATATCTAGGGCTAGGGCAATCCTCAGAAATTTGTAATCATCATTTTCTGGTGAAAACGATGTTGGATCAAGAAATCGGAACAAAATGTCTCCTCTTTTTCTATACAATAAAATCACTATGAACGCATCTATATATTATATACAGTGCCCGTCTGAAGTCCGTTCCCCCCTATACTAATTCTTGAACCACCTGGTATATCGCAACTAAATTTGAAGGGCATTAATAGGAGTTGAAAATCAACTCTTTCATGAGAAAATCAGAGCAACAAGTTTTAAAATGACGGCTGAGCGCGATCTTCAATATTTTTTCCAAATAGAACACCCCATATATTATACCATTTTAGAAATTTGTACATAATTCTCAACAGTTTTCACCCATAAACTTCACTACTAAATTCAAATATTTTAGAAATATTAACGTGAAGTTTTGTACATTTCAAACCCAATCAAAAACACTAATGTTGCTTTCAATCAAGTTTGCATTGGAGAAAATCGTCGCGGTAGTCTTGTTTATTGTCAAATTAACTATAACTGTCAAATAGTCCGTTGACCGCAACATTAGTGTTTTTGGTTGGGTTTTGAAATGAACAAAATTTCACCTCTCAAACGTTGATATTTCGAAAACAGTGTATAGGAGAAAATTCAATAATATACGGGGTGATGTTTTATTTGAATAAAATATTCAAGATGGCGCTCAGTCGCCATATTGAAAATTTCAGCTCCGATTTTTTCATGAAAAAGTTAGTTTTTATCTCGCATTGAAGCCCTCCGGTGCGATATACCAGGTGGTTGAAAAATTTGTAGGGGGGGAACGGACTTTAGACGGGCACTCTGTATATATACGTCGAGAAGTAATACAGAAAAATTGCTTGACATCGGAATTTTGGTTCCGTGTAGTTTATATCCCAACTTTCTCATGATTATGTTACTGAAAAGTTACTCAAGATATTGAAACATCATAGTTCATTAAAATTTTTGAAACTCTCAATTTGAAGGAATTCGACCATGATCAAAATAAAATTCATCTGCTCCGAATTTTTGGGATATAGGTGTTCCATTTGGAAAAACAAAGTTGTAGGCATTTCCAGATCGAAACACCGGAAATCCGCTATATTGGATTGTAATGTGAACAAATCCGAAATGATTGCTCATATAACTGTACCAAATTTTAAGAAAATCCGTTTACAAATAAGTAAAATGAATAAATGGTAAAAATTATTGCTCTTATAATTCAATTTCAACACCTTCTTCTCTTCTAGATGTTCTCAGAATCGGTAACAAATTAGTTTTGAATATGTTCTGCTTCTTTTCTACAGATTATGACATATCATCATCATTTTTAAGACCTCGGGCAGGTAATGAAAACTATAATACAGTGTGTCCCACTTACCATGCTCACCATGGGTATCTTTTTAACGGTGAGAGATACGAAGTCGGTTGAATGACACCAAATGTGAAGTTTGTCAAGGCCAACTATAAAGTGAAAAAATATTTTGATAAAATCTATTCGTTTTTGTTTTATACGCAAAAAACAGATTTTGATAATTTTCATGTCTCCTCCGTAACTTCTTTATTTATGAAAATATTCAAATAGGAATTTCACATTCTCATGGCAGTTTTTCAAAGTGATTTCGAGAAAAATATGAAATTTATACCAACTCTTCTAGAATTTGAGATATCAGCACCAACTTTAGTTTTTCAAATGTGGGTCATAGCTCATTATGACTTAGTTACAAATAACTTTTTTTTCTCTTACAGATGATATGTCGCAGTAATAGTTTTGTGTTGATAACAACGGAGTTATCGTCATTTATACAAAAACAAAAAATTATTTGGGAGCCGCCATCTTGAATTTATGAATTTCAACGAAGGAATCATGATCTTCGACCTCAAAAACCCCCACTCACCAATTTTGAATGAAATCGGACCAAATCTTCTCCGCCATCTTGAAGCAGCCATTTTTTTTAATTTCAACAAAAATTCCATAATGTATTGTCATCGAAATTATGAAAACCTGTCAAATTTCAAGTTAATCGGAGTTATGGAATTTTTGTTGAAATTAAAAAAAATTGGCCGCTCCAAGATGGCGGACAAGATTTGGTCCGATTCCATTCAAAATTAGTAAGTGGGGGTTTTCAAGGTCGGAGATCATGATTTTCTTGTTGAAATTCATAAATTCAAGATGGCGGCTTCCAAATAATTTTTTGTTTTTGTATAAATGACGATAACTCCGTTGTTATCAACACAAAACTATTACTGCGACATATCATCTGAAAGAGAAAAAAAAGTTATTTGTAACTAAGTCATAGTGAGCTATGACCCACATTTGAAAAACTAAAGTTGGTGCTGATATCTCAAATTCTAGAAGAGTTGGTATAAATTTCATATTTTTTTCGAAATCACTTTGAAAAACTGCCATGAGAATGTGAAATTCCTATTTGAATATTTTCATAAATAAAGAAGTTACGGAGGAGACATGAAAATGATCAAAATCTGTTTTTTGCGTATAAAACAAAAACGAATAGATTTCATCAAAATATTTTTTCACATTATAGTTGGCCTTGACAAACTCCACATTTGGTGTCATTTAACCGACCTCGTATCTCTCACAGTTAAAAAGATACCCATGGTGAGCATGGTAAGTGGGACACACTGTATACGTTTGCTACGTCAACAGCGGTCTCACACACCGAAAGCTTCTCAAACAACTCTCAAAATTTCGAAATGCTCCGTCTGAGGGATTGTATGTTAAATGGAAGGTTGAGCATTGTTAGTGGTCAATTATGAAGAGCTTGTGAAATATGCCCTGAACGTGGACGTGTTGTCTGAAGAGTTCTTTCATGAAACTATGAACTCCCTATTCTTGTTCTTGTCCGCGAACAACAATTTATGGATATTCACATTCAAACACGATGTATGACGTCACAAGGCCACCAGCTTATTGCACTTGCCTGTTTTTGAAATTCCACCATGATCAGTGACAGTTTATGGTAATACTGCTTCTTGAGTCAGATATAAGGAAACCAGACTTATTTGTATTCTTTGACAGTGGCGTATTCAGAATTTTCTTAGAGTAATCCATCTTATATGAGATGTATCAAAGTTGGTCATTCCTCTTCGAATCTTGATGAAGATAAAACCCGATAGCCATAACAAGAAAAATGTTTCAATACGAATTTTTCTAATTTATGGGTCTCTCGAAATTAACAATTAATTCTAGCAGCGATTATTTCATCCTCAACTTCATCAATTACTCAAAGGTACTTACTCATCTCAATTTTCACTGGAGTATTATATTACTTAGAAAACGTTTTGTTGCGCTTCATTGTGTCATTCTGTTTCATGAAACACGTCATTCAATTGACCTTTCTGTAATTACCGAAATGAACTGAGAATATGGGAGGTCGACCTGTTTCTGATGAACATACTCATCACTCGATAATATGCATCAATATGCTATTTTTGAAAATATTATTATGGAAACCGAATCGACTTGGATCTTTGTTGTGACGCGGAAAGGAATCCCTTCCTCTTAAAAATCAGCTGTGATCTGAGTAAGAATTTGTAGGTACTTCTACCACATCTTTTGTTTCCTGACCTCTTGGACCCCATCATAAAATCAGGTACGATGGCGATATTTTCGTTTCGTCACTAAGAAATATAGTTCTCAGGAAATATTCGATACCTATATACTCAGATATTATGTCGTCGTGATGGACTCATGGTATTGCTGTTCGGCAACACGGCAATTCAATGAAAGACAGAATTATGAGATGATACTCAGAACGAAGTGTTATTTTGTTAAACAATCTCACGTTCACGGAGCATAAATAGGTACGATGGCGATATTTTCGTTTCTTCACTAAGAAATATAGTTCTCAGGAAATATTCGATACCTATATACTCAGATATTATGTCGTCGTGATGGACTCATGGTATTGCTGTTCGGCAACACGGCAATTCAATGAAAGACAGAATTATGAGATGATACTCAGAACGAAGTGTTATTTTGTTAAACAATCTCACGTTCACGGAGCATAAATAGTATATTATGTAACTAGTGTTATAAACGTCCTTTTAGTAACGAGTATTTTAAGCACGAGCGGAGCAGAGCGGAACGAGCGTTTAATGAACGAGTGTCTAGAAGAGTTTATGAACGCGTTACATACTATGCTTTTTCTACGAACTACGAAAATTACTTTAACATACCTGCTATTCCTGCTAACCTACAAAAGTATTCGAAAGGAATGGGAATTGAGAACATAATACATGCAACTATATGCAACCAGCGAGACACGTATACGTGATATTGGTTGTGATGTGTTATTCAGTCCATTGCTCACTAACCTTTGTTTAACATTTATTGTCATGCTTAGCGCAGAATAAATCAAAGATGGATGCTTCATTTTTACACTTCTTGGAGATATGCAAGTACCAAAACATTCTCTTCGATTCCACTTTCGTCTACATTTCGCATATATTTTCAATGGAGAATTTTGATACAAACGAAAATTATTTGAATAATTCTGATACAAAACACGAAAATTACAGTTGACAGTTCCTACAAATCGTGAAATTGAGTGCCAATAACCACACAGAAAAGTGCAATTTCTCAAGTGCTGTTCGATAGAATATCATGATTTTACAGCCTTTGGGACAACATTTCGTTATTTGATGACGGTCGAAATTTGCAGCTGGCCTTCCTACTATAGGTACACCAGTAACACTTATTATTTCTTTCTATTTGTTTCAGGATATCGTGAAGAATGGCGAAGTACATTCTAAAGTCATGCTGTGCTTGTGGATCTTTGAGGACAGGAACTATAATATCTGGTGTTACAGCAATAGTAAGTATCTATACAGGGTGATTCATGAGGAGACTCACATAGCCAAATGAAAAATAGGAGAATTTAAGACGAGTTATATATAAAAAATGTTTCTGGCCATTCAGGGTATTATAATGGGCTTATATCACAAAAATAATCATTTCATAATTCGATAGAACTCACCCAAACTAGCTTACCAAGCAAACCGTTTCTTGCTGTGAGCTCCCTACGTTTTATAAAAAATTATTGATATCCCCGATTTTTCGGACCTCTGAAAACGAGGCGATGATGTGACGTCAATACTGAAACAAGACTATATATTCCAGACAGAGACGAATGATACATGATTTCTGACAGAGTGAATCAGCGCGAGATCACAGTTGAAAGAATTAATATATCAGTTGCCTCAGTCTCCGTCGAGCGTTTGGTATTTTCTTCTAACAATGGCGAGATGAGCTTTCTACGTCATAAGAGGGTCCGTTTTCAGAAGGTTCTATTATTTATGTCCTAAAATAAAATATTTCAATCATTATTTATGTATAAAAGGATCATTATAAACATGGTTTGAGTTAAAAGTTCTACTAAGGTGTACACGCCCATTCATCCTAATTTGCTAAACTTTGGCAGCGAAGTTTCTCTATTGAAACCATTCACTTTTGTCGAAAAATTTCATCAGATTCAGAAAAATCATACAAAAATAAATGCCATAAGATCGTACGGATGAACCTATTTCGACCTGGATGAAAACCTTTAACTTTCCACCGGATTCAGGTAAATCGATTTTTTTGTATGATAAGACAACGCCAACAATAATTCGGGCGCCGTGTTATCACGTTTTTCCGTTCAAATGTCCTGTTGCGGAGCGAATAAAATAGCGAGGAAAAGGAATTTTGAGCAGATAGAAAAATGTTGAACTTTTTGGCGGGAATTAATGAATTGCAATTATATCCAAGAATTAAGGCGTATAGCACTCAGAGACTTACAGAGTGGTCGATACTTGGCTGTGGGTTGATTGTTTGCAGCTAGGAGTGCAAAGGGCCCCTTTGGATGAGGTTTGAGGTAGTCCACAATGCGGCTTTAGAGAGGCCGGTCTCCACGTGAGCTCCACTCAACACTGAGTCTGTCTTGACGGGGTACACAATACAACACTCACATCGATTAACTGCGGAACACTGAATGTTGGGACCGAAGGTAAAAATGTTTGTAGAGTTTTATCATATTCAAGGAAAAATGATCAGGTTGTGATCATGGCGCGGTATATCCCGTTCGCTAGACACGACGGCTCACGAAAAAGTGCTCTGAGGCACCTGTTGAGCTTGCGTAGGTCATGTGACAACCGGACAGCGATGTATGATCTCCTGGTGCTATACTTTGCGCGCGAATAATTTGAATCGTTAACAAATGTGAGAAAAATTACTAGTTCCACAACATTCTGCCCCGGCAAAATGCATCATAGCATTTTTTTACGCAAAAAAAAAGAAAAGTAGAAAGAAATATATAAATAAATATATCCATGTTTATTTATATCTCATGTATAAATAATATAAAGTAACCAAAGTCGCATGTGCATTTTGTTTGAGAAAATAAACAAAAATAAAAACTCATACTATCTACTATACCTTGGATTTGCTTCAATAATTGATAAGCTCAAAAAAAAAAAAAAAAAAAAAAAAAAAAAGCGCGATAAAAAAAAAAGGAAAATTATATTATATAATAATTTCAATCATCGACCGGAAGTGGGCAAAGCTTCACAAGAGGTCGTTTCAGATTGCCCGTCGCGGTCTTTATAGTGGCCACTCTGCAAATTTGATCATCGCCGAGATGCAACTTGATTATTCTGGCTAGAGTCCACTTACAGGGTGGATTATTTTCATCCTTGACAAGAACTAACGTACCTAGAGCAGGGGATATGCCCGAATCCAGCCATTTACCACGCTGCTGTAGAGTATGCAGATATTCGCGGTTCCATCGTCGCCAGAAGTCGCTATGTAAACGTTGTAGCAATTGCCACCGCGAAAGTCGATTCATGGGCGTCGCGGTGAAGTCGTGTGTGGGCAACGGGGAGAGAGGTTCCAGAGTGAGGAAATGGCCTGGGGTGAGCGCATTAATATCTTCGATATCAGACCCAATAGGGGTGAGAGGGCGAGAATTTAAAATCGCTTCGATCAAGGTGAGGACAGTATAAAATTCCTCAAACGTCAAGATCTGTTCTCCAATAACTTTAGATAGATGACGTTTGGCGGATTTAATACCAGCCTCAGCGAGGCCGTTGAAATGAGGACCGGCCGGAGGGGAAAACTGAAAAGTTATGGTTTCTTGTTGGGCAGCAGATTTCATCAGAGCGATTTCTTTACTAGCTGCTGTGAAATTTGTAGCATTATCACAAAATAGGGTAGTAACTCGACCTCGTCGTGAGATGAATCGTTGCAAGGCCGCTAGGAAAACCTCTGAAGAAAGATCACTAGCAAGTTCTAAATGAACTGCCTTTGTCGATAGACATACAAAGACGCATATGTAAGCCTTGCAAGTTTTCACACCACGATGGCGATTGAACGTTATGTAATAAGGTCCCCCGAAATCAACCGCTGAATTAAGAAATGGTTTAACTTGGGACAGTCTCGGCGAGGGCAACGAGGCCATACGAGGCTGATAATGTTTGGGACTATTTTTCCAACAAGGAACACACTTAGACAAAACCGAATTAATGGCCCTTTTGGATGACATAATCCAAAACTTTTGTGACAGCAAATATTGAGTCGTACGAAACCCAGAATGAAAGTATTTCAAATGGTAATAATTGATGAGCAACCATGTCAAACGACCTTGACGTGGTAAAATCATGGGGTGCTTAGCATCATGCGGCAAAAGTGAATGTTTCAAGCGACCTCCGACTCTTAAAATCCCAAAGGTATCTAGAAAAGCGTCTAGCTTGCGAAAAGGTCGTGAAAATGTGTTACTTTCTAATTCATTAGAGAAATATTTATGTTGTGTGTACTTGATCAAGAAGCGTAAGGCAGCATCTAGTTCTGAATTTGATAGTGGTCCCAAGTTGCGTTCGGGATGATTTTTTCTACTATTCTCCGAGAATCTTACAACATAGGCGGTAACGCGTTGTAAAAATTTAAAATCGGAATAACTGTCAAGCATGTTCTCTAAAATCGATTCTAATTGTGGAGAGGCGAAAAGAACTAGTTTTCGCTCTTCCTCAATGGGGTATGAAAATGGCGAGGGAGGCGAGAATTTGGAAATTTCATGTTTGCGCAATAGGAGTGGTCCATGGAACCACAAAGAATGCGAAATTAAAGCGGAGGGTAGCAGGCCTCTGGATGCAACATCCGCAGGATTATTTTTGCTATCAATATATAACCAAGATGACGGCGGAATTTTTTCTTGGATAAATGTGACTCTGTTCGCAACAAAAGTAGTCCAGCGATGAGGAGCACCATTTATCCAGTGGAGAACTATTTGCGAATCTGACCAAGCAAAAATATTACGAATTGGAATTTTGGTTGTTAGAGTGTTCAATAAGAAGCTCATAAATTTGCTAAGCAACACAGCAGCGCACAATTCGAGTCTTGGAATTGTGACCTTCTTCAAAGAGGCAACTTTAGATTTAGACCCTAGGAAACTTATAGAAATGTCATTATTTGGTTCTATAGTACGAACATATACAACACAGGCGTATCCCTTCTCGCTGGAATCGCAAAATCCATGCAAGTCGCAAATAGGAGAGGATATTATTAAACGCGGGATGCGTAATCCACATAGTAAGGGGAGCTCAGATTTATACTGATTCCAAATTTCGACAATTTCATCGTTAGGGATGACGTCCCAGCCTATCCCAGTTTTCCAGAGCGTCTGGACAAGGTGTTTCGAAAAAAATGTTATAGGCGAAACGAACCCGACTGGATCATATAGGCGGGATAACTCAGACAATATAGTCCGTTTTGTGCAAGGTCGATCATCTGATACTTTTACAGAAAAAAAGAAACAATCTTGCGCGGGGTTCCACTGTAGCCCCAGTATCTTGATTGAGGAGTCAGAAAAGCCACCGTCGCCGTCAAAATTCAGCGGTTTGGTGGAAAGATGCGATTCTGGTAAACCGGACAAAAGACGCGGATCATTGCTAGACCACTTCCTCAACTCGAAACCCCCTCTCCGCATGAGGTCGATTAATTCTGAACGAAGAGTGTGAGCATATTCAATAGTCGGGGCGCTGAGCACGAAGTCGTCGATATACGAATAATTAAGGATTGCATCCGCTGCGAGCGGAAATTTCGCCCCATCATCTTCAGCCAATTTACGTAAAACGCGCAAAGCAAGATATGGTGCAGGACTTAGGCCATAAGTGACGGTCTTCAAACGGAAATCTTGAACCTCATCGTCTGGCGAAAATCTCCAAAGAAATCGTTGGAAATCACACTGTGCAGACTCTAACCAAATCATTCGGTACATTTTTTGAATGTCAGCACACAGAACGAATGGGTGTAAGCGAAAATTCAATAGGATAATAGAAATATCTTGTTGCAATTTGGGACCTGTCATGAGACATTCATTTAACGATTTTTTGTTAGGACTTTTGGCACTTCCGTTGAAAACTACCCGGAGTTTTGTGGTTGTGCTCTCTGGTTTGAGTACACAGTGGTGTACTAAATAATATGAATCACTAGAAATTTCCTTTGTGGAAATAGGCTCCATGTGTTTGAGGTCAAGATATTCGCGCATGAAATCGCAGTATTGGGAATATAACGAAGGTTGATTCAAAAGACGACGTTCAAGCGAATAGAAGCGAGTGAGGGCCAAGGCACGCATTCCTGGGAATGTAGGTGAATTTTCACGAAAAGGCAGTGATACAATATATTTACCAGAAGCGTCACGGGAAACTGTGTCCAAAAATATTTTTTCCGATAAAATATCTTCCGGATTAGATGAACCGACATCGGGAACACTTTCAATTTCCCAAAACTTCTTTACTGTATTCTCCAGCGAGGATTCAGGAAGGTTACAGAAAAACGTGGACACGGGTGATGTAATTGAAGCATTAACTTGGCCCATCAAAATATATCCCAGCACAGTATTAATTGCAACTGGTTGATCCACATGTCCGGAAATCGACCCGTCAAGAATTATACGCGAAAAAACGTCAGCGCCTAGTAATATGTCGATAGTTCCCGGACTATGAAACTTCGGATCAGCTAATTGTAAATCTTTGAGATGATACCAATTATCGGAATGCAAATATGATGAGGGCAAATTATCGCAAATTTTATCCATAATAATCGCATCAGTGTAAAGCAGGGGTGTCTCCTTCTTGAAAGGTTTCAAGCATAAAGTCACTAAGCCGTTACTAATCACGGAAGTCATAGACCCAAGTCCTTTAACTTCAACCGATGATACGGATTTTCTTAAACCTAATTTAGTGGCAGCTCTTTTGGTTATAAAAGATGTTTGACTACCGGTGTCCAAAAGGGCTCTGAATGGAATGTAAGTTCCGTAACTGTCATGAACGTCTATCCAAGCAGTCGATAGTAATACACTATTTTGATGTGAAATTATTCCCGCGCCCACGAACGTGGAATTATTAGTATCATTATTAGTATTGCTAGAATTAATTTTGGCATTTGACACTTGCGGGGCTGACGAGGTAGAAGGCGGATTATTGGCGGCAGTAGGCGACGAAGCAGGTGAATTCGAAATTACCGGTCCAGAAGAATAAGTTCTCTTGTCATCATGCAACAAAGTATGATGTAATTTAGAATTACATTTTTTACATCCGTAACTTGAGCGACATGAATGCAAATCGTGAGAGCCGCTCAAGCAATTGAAACACAGTCTCAATCCTTTGCAAAAATTGTATCTGTCACCTGTCGTTTTATTTTTGAAGGCGGGACAACTATATAGCGAGTGGTTGATGTCTTTGCAAAATACACATGAGATAGCAGGCGATTTATTAACAAATAAAGAAGTTGTCCTATTTGGCACATTAGAATTTTTGACGATAGCTTTACTAGTATAATTGCGTTTGAAATCATTTCCCATCGAAGAGGGGCCAAGCGTTTCCAACACAATACAATGATTGTACAAAAATTCGGTTAATTTTTTATAAGTAGGCACTTCGGCGGATCGATGATCCATTTCAAAGCGAGTGAGCGTATCATTATGTAACCTTTTCAAAAGCATCATAACCAAGATAAAATCCCAATGCTCAGTAGGGAAGTTTAAAATTTTCAAGGCAGACAAATTTTCAGAAAAAGTGTCTAAGAGTTTCCTGAGAGATGAAACGGATTCAGAGTTTGTAATTTTTTGAGTGTTTTCGATTTCGGTCCAATGTGATTGAGCACAAAGTCTTTTATTGGAATAGCGGTCTACTAAAGTATTATAAGCAATGGGGTAATTATCAGATGTTAGCGGCAAAGTACGAACAAGAGACAACGGCGGGCCTTGCAATGAGGATATTAAATAATTGAACTTTTCGACATTACTTAATGCATTATTATTGTTAATCATTCCATCGAACTGATCAATATATGATTTGAAAAGCTTGTAATCACCGTTAAATTTCATGAGTTCGATTTTCGGTAAGCGTATGTTGGAACTATTTGCATGAGAAGTCATCAAAGTGCTATTATGCAACGGAGTTGCACTGTCACTCTCGAATAACTCGGTATACGTAGCTTTAACCACATAATATTCTGTTAGAAACGCTTCCCGTATTATATTTTCGACGTCTAAATCGGCGTCAGCGTCGGTCAACAGGGTCGAAACAACATTATTATGATGCCTCATAAAATCATCATAAATTTGCTGCAGATCACCACATCGTACTTTGAATAATACGCGAGATGATTTATCAGCTTTTGCTTTGAGTGCTAATGTACTCAAAGTGTTTATATCCCCAATGCAAGTATTGCGATATGTTTTATATTTCTTGAGTTTTTCCATGGCGACAAAAAACGCGAATGCGATAGGAACTCGAAGACGGGAACTATATACCTGCTTATAAATAATCAGCTGGTGAGCGAAAATAAAATGTAAAATCGAGAAGGACGAATTCGAGAAAAGGCGAATTAAAGAAATACGAAATTGGATGTCGAAAGCGAATCCTAATAAATACGGAATTTGAACCCTTTTTTGTTGTTCACAATCGAAGACTGGAACAAGTAGTGGATATAGCGTCAAGCAAGCGATCTCTGAGCATGCGCTCACTTTCTCACACGTAAATTAAATGGCGGCTTGCGAATCGTGATGATTTTTCGAAATTCATCGAGCGTGGAATATCATATTTATATTTTTTCTTTGATACGGCATGCGAATCGTTCCAAAATGAAATACAATGAATCCGAGACTTTACGAATAAAGCAATTCTGTCCAATAATATTTTTTCCCTGTTTCAACAAATCAAATGCACATGCGATTTTTGAACTCACGAAATTATTGGAAATAATGAAGGTTTGTTGCGTAATCCGGCTCGAAGGACCAAATGTTGCGGAGCGAATAAAATAGCGAGGAAAAGGAATTTTGAGCAGATAGAAAAATGTTGAACTTTTTGGCGGGAATTAATGAATTGCAATTATATCCAAGAATTAAGGCGTATAGCACTCAGAGACTTACAGAGTGGTCGATACTTGGCTGTGGGTTGATTGTTTGCAGCTAGGAGTGCAAAGGGCCCCTTTGGATGAGGTTTGAGGTAGTCCACAATGCGGCTTTAGAGAGGCCGGTCTCCACGTGAGCTCCACTCAACACTGAGTCTGTCTTGACGGGGTACACAATACAACACTCACATCGATTAACTGCGGAACACTGAATGTTGGGACCGAAGGTAAAAATGTTTGTAGAGTTTTATCATATTCAAGGAAAAATGATCAGGTTGTGATCATGGCGCGGTATATCCCGTTCGCTAGACACGACGGCTCACGAAAAAGTGCTCTGAGGCACCTGTTGAGCTTGCGTAGGTCATGTGACAACCGGACAGCGATGTATGATCTCCTGGTGCTATACTTTACGCGCGAATAATTTGAATCGTTAACAAATGTGAGAAAAATTACTAGTTCCACAACATGTCCTCTAGTGTGAATTGATATAATAATAATCAGGGACGTAGCAAGTCAAAGCAGGGCCCTGGTGCGAGACCACAGCAGGACCCCTTCATCATAACACGAAATAGCTCAAATAAAAATTATATTATATAATAATTGTAGGAGGTTACACATGCATATAGTAACTAACGTTGAAATGTAACCAATAACTGATCTTACGAAAATACAATACTAATGCTAATCGAACTATTTATGCTGAAAAAAGTCTACTTTCCTTGCCTTGTGATCAGGCGCGTGCCTAGGGTAATTTCATGGGGGGGGGTAATCACCCATTTCAGGACCAATATTTCCTACGTTTTAAAAAGTTAAACTTCAGTAACACTAAGGCATTCATATTTAATTCCTAAAAAAAATTAACAAAATGTTCTTTAAAACAATAGCTCGAATATGAGAGAGTGTAAAAATAAATAAACAGAATATATTTCAAAATGAAAACAATAACTCAAAAATAAAAAAATGTATAACTAAAAATAAATAACAGAATAAATATTCTTCGAAACGAAAACAATAACTCAAATATAAAAGAATGTAAAAATAAATAAAGAGAATATCATTCAACACAAAAATAATAACTGAAAAATAAGTAAATGTGTAACTGAAAATAAATTAGCAGAATATTCTTCAAAACGAAAACAATAACTCAAAAATGAGAGAATGTACAACTAAAAATATATAAACATAACAAAACAGACAAAATAATAAAAACAGGTTACCTATAAATGATAAATGAATGGTATCAAATTGTAAATTCCATATTTCTTTGTTTTTTAGCACTAAATCTGTCAATGATATTATTTATATTAATTTTCATATCCCGATGTATATTCAGCAAGGCAAGTCCTGTTAAACGAGTGTCCGACATGGTTGATCTAATATAGGTTTTCAGTCTTCTTAAAGTCGAGAAACTGCGTTCAACAAATAAAAACCCAGTTCACTCAACACTCAACTCCATAATGCGCCACCCTGATTGCGAAATTTATAATTTAATGTTGTGACTAGAAGCCTGAAGACTAGAAGACAGGTGTGAAAGCCCATCGTTGTGTCTTCATCATCATCATTTTTTAAGTTTGAAAATATAATAAGGAATGTTCAAATTTTTTCATCATCATCGTGGTCATGGGGGGGGGTAATTACCCCATTACCCCCCCCTCAGGCACGCGCCTGCTTGTGATTCGCAAACAATGGAATCATTCTATTTATATGTATAAAGTCCTGGCTGTCTCATTTTGTATTGACAAAATCACCAAGCAAGAAACCCTGCTTTGCGACATTTTACTTCTCGAATTTTCATTCAATCGTGAGATTGAAAATTATCTCTCCGAACTTGCTACAGAGACATAATTTGTTAAAAAAATAATGAAAGCACAGCATATTTCCTCAAATGAGCTAGAGATCATTCTTGATTGCGAAAAACTAAAATCTTCAAGTGATCAATCGAATTGTTTGAACTGTCTCGATCTGATCTTCATAAATGCACTTGAATGACAAAATTTCTTCTGAAAGCAGATCCGAATAATCATTGGGATGAAACCTAATCAATTTCTCAGAGAGGATTATCGACTCAGCATTACAGTGTTCTCTTGTGACCGAAAAGTACTTCAAATCTTTGAACTTTGCTCTTCAACCCTTTGAATCGATTGTTTAGTCTAATTTTTTTTCCAGTTTCAACTTCAGGAATTCTTTGATTCTCAAAACTTGAATTAATACCCCAACAATCAGCTCTTTCATTTACAACCCCCTCGAGAGGTTTGGCCCTGATGTCTACAATATCTTTTGAAGCAGTTTCTAGAAGCATTGACACAAAGCTTCCGCCTTGCGCCCGAGAAAGTGAAGTATTTTTTGGCTATGCACTCCGAAACGAAATGCAATGTAATAAATAATAAAGTTGATTGATTGATAATAATATCATGTGAATACGGTCACAACGGTCTCACTTTGTATAATATAACTACTCAAATTGTAACGTATTGAAGAGAGTTGTAACGACACTGAATCTGTCTTGCAATCAGAACAGCCACCGGGCCCCTTTGAGGACCAGGCCCTGGCGCGCGGCACCACTCGCACCCCCTGTTGCTACGTCCCTGATAATAATAAGTCTTTCGAAAGAACGCATGTGAACTGTTTCAGTTCAGTTCAAGTGAGTTATTTCAGATAGTTCAGATTGAAAGAATATCACACCGAAGCGAAATGATTCAATATCGGTTTCAGGTCAATTCTGTACAAGTGTGGATCCAGGGGGGTCATGACCCCCGTCTGGGCACAAGTCGACCAGTAATTTTTCTGTGAACTTCCTGCTCAATTTACCAAACGAATGTAATATAAATACATACATACATACACGTCACGTTGCACATCACGAAAATACAAGGCTGGAATTGATAAATTGTATTGCCTACAATAATTACGTTATGATTTGTTTTATATTTTTTTCTGAATATACAAAGTGTTTTTATAATCATTGGTAAAAAATCATTGGGGGATTCCTGATGTATTTTTATGAAAAAAAGTTCATATAAATATTTGTCGAAAAATGCTTTCCAAGGAAGCTACGCCGCTTCGAATAGTTCATCCTGAAGACGACGAATCTATTCATTTAAAAATCATGAAATTAGGTATATCGCGTAAACTTCAAAAGCTAGATCACAATGTGAGCTGAGAATTTCATTATCTGTCAGGGACGAACTATACTGAATGAGTTGAAAGTAAAACAATTTTTTTTTCCACATTCTAATTCTGAAATATGATAACTGAAGGCTTTTCACGTGGAATGGAAAAAGGTACTTCTACTTCAAATTGATAGGGCTAGTTGTTTTCGAAAAAATCGCAATTTTGTACTTGCAAAATTACCATGAAAAATTGAATTGTTTTTTACCCTAAGCCCATTCGGTATGGTACATCCCTGAATAAGATTTTGATCTTCTGAGCAGAAATTTTGATTCAGCTGTAACGGCCTCCATTTCTGGGGCCCTTACTTTGTCGCTTGTCCGGACATCTGATACTACTCCGGTACTTGTCGGAGGGGTCTCGGGCGCCAGATTGTTTATGAGGTGGTTTTCTCCACCTGCTCTGCGCAAAACTATTTCAGTACAGATGCCCACAGTAGCAACAGTGGAGACAGGTACAGGAGGTATACCTACCTCGGTAACTAAGGAGCCGAGGCAGTGTAGGCTTTGATTACAAACCCTGGCTTTAGCCTGGAATATTGGTTGCTGTTTTTATTCTGGATAATTACAGGAATCAGAGCAAATATCTTCGTCGAAAACGGGTGTCTGGTATTTTACGGCTAGGCCTGGAAAATTATTTATTCAAACTATCTCATTGAGGCTACCTGGAGAATCGGAAACATAGTTCCAAATGAATTGAACATATTCAATTCATATTTATCTTTCTTTCTCCTTCGATTTTCTAATTTTTGTAATATCCATTTATGTCAAAATTTTATGAACCACAGACCACAGCCTACAGGATACCAAGCACAGGGACACCGGCGCGCAGGACTGGAATGCTCAAGGAAAAGAAGAAAAAGAACTGACAGCTGGCTATGTCAGTGTCAGCCGTCAGTGGATAATAATAATAAGCAATTTGACAAATGAGAATATTGTAAATCATCAAATAAATTATTGGAACTATTCGGAACTGAAAACAATGATAACAGAGAAAGAAATATGAAATCTGCAATCACAAAAAAACCGTTTTTTCGCAAATACAAATTCCTGGGTTTGTTACACAGGTCGAGTGAGTACCGGTATGAAAAAAACAACAGGAATGAAATGAATCTATAAACAGGACGAATAAGAATGGTGAGAGCGGGTTTATACAGCAAATGAAATGAAATGAGAAATAAGATGAAATTATTTGATGAATAAGAAATAATGGGAGTAGTTTATACAGAGGAATAAAATGAAATAGTGATCAATAATCAACCAACGACTGTCGTGGACGACAATATTAGAAACATCCCAATCATCATCAATGTAATATCATCTATCAATTTTTATACCAAAAAGACCGTAAAAGTTCAAAAACACTTCATATTCGAAAACATTTTGAGGTAAAAGATTATTTGTGACATTTGTATTTATTTCAAATGTCACTTCAGGCACATGCGCATTTCTACTGTCCCAATAAGATGAAATTAAATAAAATGAAAGATGACGTTGACTAACCTTTATTTTATACCTTATTTCTCATTCAACCTTAGTTCTTGTATGAACGTCTTCATGGCAACACGTATGATCAACTTTATTAAATTGTTTTATTTTATTTCTCATTTTATTTTAATTGCTGTATAAACACGCTCTGAAAAATATTATACAAACTTACATGTGCATCACGAAATCACTATACATTAATACTTCAACACTGACTTTGAATGAAATATGGGAGCACTAAGAGATCAGCAAGAGAACCAGGAGAGACGCAGGTGAAGAGTAGAGCGTAGAGAATAGAGAGGAGAGATTGTAGTGCGCGATCCTCAAGATTATTTCTGTATTTATACTTTCCATCAACCTCGGTACAAGGACAGCTCAATCCTATAGATTCTTATTGGTCGGAATGCTCAACTATTTCTGCAGGAACCAGCATCCAAAAGCACATGTTCTTAAACTCACAAAAATGCGGAAAAAATGATTTTCAACCCTGCATGGGAACATGAACAGAATCTTCTACCCTTGCTGATGCTACTGAATGAATTTGACTCGAAAATATCCAATAACATAAAAGTTATGACCAGGTAAACATCCATCATTTTAACAGATGAATAATTCATCCAAATTTCATATCATAAGTTGTAATGATGTTTATCGGAGTTTACTATCAGGAAAAGCTTTGAAAAGTCAGGAATCAATGAATTACTCTTTCAGGTTTGCAGGTTTCGAGCTTTCGAACAAGTGAAATTCAACTAGAAACAGTCTCAGGTACCTACATATTAATCAAAACCAGTCTAGTATAATGAAGCTGGTTCAAAAACACTACATCACGCATCTTTGAGATTTCATGCGATGTATGTATACATTGTACAATTGTACATACCTTATTTTATGATTATAATAAATTGATTTGAAAATGTTGGGGAAACGTCGTGTTCAGGATGTAGTATTAGGAGGGCGTAGCTCCCATAGGAAGCATTTTCCATCAAATATTTATAGAATTTTAATATCTTTAGTAATACTGACTTCAAAATATTCGGGTTTCAAATCGATAATTTGCATAATTGTTACAAATATGTCAGTTTAACAGTTGAAATGATTCGACCACGAAGAGGAAGGACTATTCTGTTAAACTGACACGATTTGTAATTATTGTGCAGAAAGTTTGAGGTGTATAACCTTGAAGATTTTGTTCGAATTGTATTCGATGCGATTATTTGTTGAGTAGTCTGAACGATCGTCATAATTTGACGACGCACTTTGTTTGTATGTAACAATATGAATTAGTTACTATAAAAATGGAAATAATTCTGAATGTATGATTGGTGCAGCTCCTATGTATTTCCACGTATATTCGTAATTATACAAGGTAGCTCAACTCAATTGCACGTTCTGATTGGTTTAAAATCATACGAGAAAATAGCATACCATTTTTTACCAACGTTCAGAAAACATAACATAACATGCAGTGCTTTCGTTCCCTTTGAGTCAAACCCAACCATCTATTTCTGAGAAATCTCTTGAAACAGGTCGATTTTCAATCTCAATTTGACACAATTATAAGGAAAAATCGAATAAGTACGCAGGGTGATCGACGTTTAAGTAATGACGTCCTTGACAATTTGTTAGAATGGAACACCCTGTGTATTACTAAAGTTTTGGAATCTCCTTGGAAATTTGAATTCAGGAACATTTAGGGTTAGTGAACAGTGCGTCCGTTGAATTCAGTGCTCTCGGCGTGCAGCAGTGAAAAACTATTGAAAATTGAAAGGAATACTTTTTGGAAAGGACGCCCGAAGCTGTCGAATTCAATTTTCATTTGGCCAATATTTCTGATTTGAATGATACAGACATAAAGATTCGTGTAGGAGAAATTATTTCTTCAATCGTATTTACGAATATATCCATTATAATTTTCGACTGATAATTGACACATATACAAACCCCGGGGACAAAACCGATATGAAATATATATAAATATAAAGTTTTCCCTTTGAAAATATTTGTCGTGGACATCATTATAACTCAAATTCAAAAATACTACTGAGAATCATTTTGAATTGACATCTGCAATTTCTGAGTTCTTGATACTCAAAACCCATTTCTGCTTATTCCTCGAGGTATTTTTGATAACTGGGAACTTAATGTGTTTCGAAATTTATTCACGAACACTTCCTTAGGATGAAGTTCCTGATTAACTTATTGAATTGACAATGTATCGAAGGGAAAAGAAACAAAGATCAAATGTCTTCATTTAGATATAGAACACTGATTCACTGATTGAAATCGCATTTCAAGCTTTCTAGGAATGATTTCCAGTACGTTGTACCTACGGCTTTCCTTGTGATATTTTCAGTCAAAATTGTATAGATGGATGAATTTTGTTTACATCAATCTGGCCTGTTTCCTTTTAATTGACATATAATTAGATCATTGATTGATATATCGTTATTTTTTGTTTTCCAGTTGCTCTCTATCATCGGCATCATCATTGTTTTAGCAGTAAGAGTTGATATCAAAACTGTTGTGTTCGATTGGCTACCAAAATGGGCAGGTATGTATATTATCAAAATTCGTTGTAAGAGGAAGCAGCTATAATATCGGGACATACCTAGAGCATGATTGTAATCAAGAGAACTTTCTTTCTACTAGATTTATGCAATTATCAGTATTAATCTGATCAAAATGAAGAGTGAAATACAGAAATGAGAATATTTGAATATTTTTATACTCCAAGGGACTGAACAGCTTCACTTCGATCGAAAGTTCCGATTGCTCAGAATGAGTATAAACGATAACATACAGAGTGGATCAGAAATCATGTTTCAGTACTGAGGCTCGCATAAATATCACTGATTAGTTTGTTTTCAGATGAGATAATAGAATATCATCCCCCTAATTAGAAAACCAATCAACTCTTGAATCACGATATGATGAGGAGGCTTATAAAACTGATTTCAGTTTCGTAATGAATTTTGGGAGTTTCAAGATTTTTCACATGATTTTATATGCGGAATTGGAGATACGAGTTTTACTTGTCTTTAATTATACAGGCGCTTTTGAGTTCTACATCCTGTTGAAAAATATGCTTCACTGAATGTGCTATCATGTGACTGTGGAGTGTAGAGTATAGAACAGGTTAACACGAAGTTTTCATGATAATTTTCAACAGAAATGCTACCTACCTAACCGGAAATCAAATTTTGATACTAAACTACTCAACACTAATTTCGTCGCACACCAAAATGTCGCCCCTGTTATAATGTGAATAACTTTTTTCAGTTCAGAACAATTTGAATTCGGTTCACACTGTCCGATAGCCCAGTCCTTCAGCTATAATCTCGTACTTCATTGAAACATAAGGGTATTCACATAAAATCTCTACATGGTGTTTTCCGACACTGTGCAAAATTTCGGAATATTCAAAAGGCTCTCAAATGGTGAGCTCAACGTTATCACGGAGGCAGCTGTTTCCCTGAGACCTCAGGTTCGGCTGACCGAAACCACAAATATGCGGCTGGCTTCTGTTTGTTGACTCCGTTCATTTGTTGTTCCGCTCTCCACCAAGTGCTACCTATCCTTTGCACTTGCTTTCACCGTACTGATGAGGGCCGTAAACCCGAAACACGTGTATACGGATATCTCTTTGTGAGGGTTATGTCCAATAATCTCTTCCTAGTCCCTTTACAGTTCCCTCGATAATACTTCTTATTACTACCTTATTATTCGTACTTCTAGACACGGATGTCACGCAGGTAGCAATAGCTGCCTCCGTGGAGACGTTAGGCTGTTTCCCGTTCACAACACGGTATATACAGATTCAGTGAAAAGTATATGTATAGTACGACCTATGTATCAAAGCAACAATTCATCTTTCTTCATAAATGGAAATGACAGTAGTATAAATTAGAGTCCCTGTATATACCATAGACAAGAGTCCGGACACAGCTATACTTCTGTCCTTTTCTGTTTTCAAAAAATGCATTGATGATTGAATAAAGGAATAGGACATATATATCGAGCTCTGTCTTTTCAATTCCCCTAGAATCAATTATTGTCAGAAACAATTTTGACGGTTAGATTATTTGTCAAAACGTTTATAGCCATAGGTAGAAGTGAGAAATAGGGCTATTTCAACTAGAATAACTATTAAATTTTCAAATAATGAACAACAGGGTGTTCAAATTTCGAATCGATAATTTCCATAATCGATCCCTGAGATGGCTATTGCAAATTTTCGTCATCAGATATTTCTTCACTTTATTAGATATAAGGAAGATAATTTGAGTGTTCTACGTGGTATCACATATAGCCAAGAAAATATAGTTGTTTTCTGTTGGGATATAAAAAAATAAAAGATATATAATTGTTTCAATATAATTTTCTCCGATTCTCTCAATTCAATAACACTCATCAGAAATAATAAAGTGACAAAATCAAAACAACAATATATTTGATAGCGAGTGCTTTATTGATTGTGTCCGAGGACTGTGTCGGTTTCCCACCTCTTCCTGCAGTCTACATTCTCCTGTAAATTTTGAATTTGATCTGAATTAAAAACACCGTGGACAGATGACATAGCACATTGCAGTTTCTCTAAATCTTCTAGTTTTGATTTCCAACTTTCAATTTCTTTCCGCATCATCTCATTCTCATTTTCTTTCTCTGCGATCGTATCATTCAGTAATTCCCAATACGATGTCGACGGAACTCTTTTTTTGAACGTCTCTATTTCATAAATTGACGGCACAGCAGACTCTTTCAATTTGAAATTCATCAGCTTGAAAGATTCTCTATCAAAATGGGCCTTAAATTTTTCTTTTTTGTACTGTTTTTACAAGTGAATTTGAATATTTACCTCACATATTGCGGATTTCTTGAAATTAATTTTCCATTCTGGACGTTTCATTGCATTCTTCCATGACCATTCGGGAAATTGAATAACTTGAATCCCTTTTCTAATGAATTATCGCGATAATGTAGGCAGCAGGACATTGAAATAATTCAAAATGCAAAATTTTAGCGGTCATAAAATTTCAAAGTGACAGACAGAAATTCGAATTAATTTAAATAAGCGAGCGGACGACTATGGTGTTTTGTCACATTGTCAGGTGGGCAAACCAAATGAAACAAAATATTAAAAACCCCAACGGCTGTCAGTTTTGTGTCCGGACTCTTGTCTAAGGTAGGGTCCCTTGATGGAAATTGACGTTAAAGTCATCTTAACAGGGTACGGACAGATCCTCGTCTCCTCTCACTCTAAAGCGTTTGTGAAACAGTTATATAGTTCCATCCTTATTCAATTCTGGGGATAAACACTAGATTTTTGACATTCGTTGTTTTTTAGGTTATATTGAGGTCACTGGCGTATCATACGTAATTTCCATATGGAATTCCTGATTCAACTATACCAAGATATATAGATGAACAATCCTCTAGTTCTAGAGTTTACTACTCCAGCATAATCTCTGCGAGGTAGGAAACATATAAATTGTACTGAAAGCTTATAATGTATTTCACCAAAAGAGACTGTTCTTAGACTGTATACCAGGGTTGACTGAATTGACTGAATGAATTCTGATTTCAAGCTGAGCTGTAGTTTTTCTATGAGCTGAATGAGCAGAGCCTTATGATTGAAAAATGGTGGAAACCTCGATGTGGGTATCTAAACTACTGCAGGTATATACTCATGTCATATTTTCGGAAATCCAACTCGGAGAAGAATTTATGGAGTTACTAATATCACACTATATATGTACAAAACTTCGTCTAGGACGAAAAATATGCTGATTAAAATGAATACGTAAAATATGTAGTAAAATAAAGAAAAGAATATACTTTACTTCATTTTTTCGTCTCCCTCGAATAAAAAGTCATTTTCGAATAATTTATTGATGAAAGTAACAAAGAAGTAGGTATGCGCAGTATAACTCATAGGCACGCTATTTTCCCTCTTGCATCCTACATATTTTCTATTTGTGGTAGAGTAATAATTATATAAACTAATGTCTTTTGCCATATTGGATCCGTCATCTTGAATTTCCCAATTTTTACGATACAATCATCATTTCCTACCCCGAATACCCCCAGACACCAGTTTTGAATAAAATCGGATCTTCATTACGAAACAATCCACCATATTGGATCCGCCATCTTCAATATCCCAATTCTGACGAAATAATTATAATCTCCGACTCCGGAAATCCCCATATACCAATTTTGATTTTTATTGGATCCGCTATCTTGAATTTCCCAATCTTGACTAATCATAAAGTTCGACCCCGAAAACCCTCAGATATTAATCTCAAATAGAATCAAATCATAATTAGAAATTTATTTCGCTATATATTGGATCCGTCATCTTGAATTTTCCAAGTTTGACGAAACAATCATTATCTCCAACCCCGGAAAACCCCAGATATCTTCCAATTTTGAATAGAATCGGATCATAATTACAAAACTCGTTCGCAATATGATCTTCCTCAACAAGTGAATACCCTGTACATACCTATTATCAAAATTTATAAGGTGGATTTATGCAGCAACATTTAACAATTATCAAGTAACATTTATCATTTAACAAGTAGCAATCAGAAGTTCAACTTCCTGTTTTCAATGAGGGTGTTTATGCAGACATTTAACAATTATCAATTAACAAGTAACAAGTAAGAAGTTGGCCAACTTTTAACTTTCTTACTTTAATTGAACCAGGTTTTCTTCTAGTGCGCAAATGGTACGCAGATGACCGCGGATTGGTTTAATCGACTGATAGAGAATGCATGAGATTGGTCAGATCTTGAGCCTGACAGATGTCATCAGATGATGACATAAAAAAACTGACAGTTTATAACATGATTGTGATAAAAATAAACTCATTCTCTTCTAAATCCGGAAACATTTTAAATTTCAAAATTTGAGCCACTTCTGTAAATTCAAAATTGTAAACAACAAATTTGAAAGGTTATGTTTATGATTTTATTTCGAGCATGTGCGCTTGCGTACTTTTTATTCATAAATTGTTAATTTGGTATGCATAAATGTCAATATTCCCATCACTTGTTAATTGATAATTGTTAATTGATAAATGTTACTTGATAATTGTTAAATGTTGCTGCATAAATCGACCTTTGAATGATTTTCTGTAGCGCCCATGGATGTGAGGTGACAGCAGTGTCAGGGATGCCAGTAGACAAAACTGAAGTCTCTAGATCATTAAAAAAGAATGCAGCTATGATCTGTCCGTACCCTGTTAGATGACTTTAACCGTTGATTGATATATTACGCTTACGCTGGGAAGATGCCCAACCTTATGGGGCAAAACGAGGTCCAAAAAAATCTCACAACTAGATGGCGTACCATAGTTCGAAATCTCACATAGTGGCGGCGATAGTGTCGAACGATGTCGGAGCAATAGTTCGTAATTTGACGGGCAGGTGCGCCACTTACGAAGAGAATCTATTGGAATGCAGATGGCGTGCGACTTGGAACAATTAAACAATCCATAATCCGGAACGCTTGTATATCGAATCCATGATCAATCAGTACGATTCTGACTAATATGGCGGTAAATTCGAATTTGTTAGTATTAGTTGTATTTCTTTTATTCGTCTGAGGCTTCTAACGAGCGCATCACGGACGTGAGATCATGCGATTGTGGAATAAACTGGTCAGCGGATATCAATATATAAACTGCTCATAAATTTGATTGAAATTCACGAACCCGGACCAGTGTTGTCACCTTAGTGTATTTTACCCTAGAACTGAATCTAAAATGGGTCTGTTTGAGTGGAATTCCATATTTCATTATGTCGAATTACTAAATCAAACGATAATTCACTGTCGCAAATCATTTTCTTGTCAGAGCTATGTACAATTTTTGAAATTTTTATTATTGAAATTACTGATATTTATCACATGAAAAACGCGGAACATTGCGTGACAATTCTATACCGCTATCAATCCAAAGTATTTTATACTGGTATATGATCCGACCTATGTATTGCCGAAACTTAGAGTGCCAATAATTTCCTTTGATTTATGTGGGGCGGCCGACTCGGTGCGTTTGTCGGCGATAGGGATGCCAAGTCGTCCTTTATTGTCGCCCTAACAACACAATTACATCCTGGGGACTTCCCAGGGACGTCCCTGATTTTATACAAGGACATCCCAGAGATATCCTTTGTCGGGACAGAGTACATACTATAGGGACGCCCCAGGGACATCAGCTGGCTGACAAAAAAAGCATCCAAGGGATTTCCGTCTGGTACGTCCCTGGGATGTACCAAGTACGAAGAAAGGATATCCCTAGGAGATCCCAAGGATATTCCAGGGACATCTCTTCGACAAAAGAAAAAAATGTAGGTCGAGTAGGGCTTGAACCCGGGACCTTCAGCTTTTTCAGGCACGCACCTTACTCCATTGACTGATATGCCTTCTGAAGATTTATGTACCAAACAGATTTTTAAACAGGACCAAACTGCAGAAACCTGAATAAATACAATACTTTGTTAGGATTTGGGTATAATTATTATCATTCGTGGATGTTTAAAAATGAGGGGCATTATATGCATTTACGATTTCTGTTTGCGAAAAATGGTCATTTCTTGAGAAGTTCTGACTTTCTTTATTTTCATTACAATTATTTACCGGAAAAAAACCAAACATTTTCATAAAAATTCAACTCAAACTCTCAAAGTCAATGACTCTGATGTGAATAGATATCAGAAATACCAAGGACACGAATTGGATAACCTATGGATGTGCGGGACATTCCCTGGATACCCCAATTATGTCCTTGTACCGTGTGACAAAGAGGGGAAGTACCTAGTACATCCCTGTGTTGTTAGGGCGGAGATTCTGAGCGTTCCGTAGTCTGTACTCCGTTTGTTTTGGAGCGGCAAAATCGATTCTACTCAGAAAAGGTTACTGGTATCACAAAATATCAACGCCGATTTCATGATTATATTATATCGTGGCATATAGACTGGAAATGTAATTGTTTTCTGTTGATTTTGTTTTTATCTCAAATATACCAAAAAAGAGTTCATATTTTTCAACAACTAGATACTTTAAAAAATGGTTCATAAGCTTGCAGCATCAACTCTTGTAATCCAATAAATAAATGAATTCTATATATGTTCCAAT
Organism: Phaedon cochleariae; assembly: GCA_918026855.4. NCBI lineage: Eukaryota > Metazoa > Arthropoda > Insecta > Coleoptera > Chrysomelidae > Phaedon > Phaedon cochleariae. The sequence goes on from OU896707.1 coordinate 20,481,433, forward strand.
AGTTATGACTCACTCTGTATATTATGCCTATTATAGATGATGTATTTTATCTCATTTTTACAGTGAACCATTAACAATCAAAGATTCAAAGATATCTGACTATTTATTTTCGATCAACGCTGATGGGACTCTAAGAAATTATCACATTCAGATTGATTATATTATCAATATTTTGTAATGTCTTATTAATACAAAATTTTAAAATGGATACAAATTGAGTAAAAAAAATAATCAACGAAAAAGGCGTGAGATGTTTTTCCAGATAATATACAAATTATATTGGTCTAGGGTATAGGCAAAGTATGACAAGTTATTCACAAGGGAAGGGAATTTAAAAAAACGCCACGGAGTAGGAACCCAAATGAGTGAGAGATCATAATATGTTCTGTTCTTCTCTCCTCCGCAAGGAACCGAGGAAAAAATCAATACTGTCCATGGGATTCACCGACCGTAGCAAACATTTTTTTATCGGAACCGGTCGGGCGGGTCGGGTCTCATCGTAGAAGACAAGGATAAACAAGAATTTCTGGAGCGATAGCACGCGGTGGGATGGGATCTGTAATTCTGTACAAAAGTGTAGTAATCTGTACAATTAGTTCAGACATGTTCTGTGTGCCTAGTGGAGTCGCTACCTCACAGTGGCTACACGATAGACGAGGGGATGAGAGGGGCATCGACTCGCAAATAACACAGGTTGGGCATCTTCCCAGCGTAAGCGTAATATATCAATCAACGCTTTAACGTCAATTTCCATCAAGGGACCCTAGTCTAAGGTATATACAGGGACTCTAGTATGTATAAATATACAGTACCTATAACTGAAATCATTGATACCCTATTTCAGAAGACAATTCGTTGGATCGGTTGGTTCCATAAGGTACCTTTCACTCAATCGGTGATACATATCCATAAGATAAACATAATGAATACTCGTATCTATCGATGGGCGCAGGTTCTGTGAAGGGAGATGATATTGTTGAAACAGTAATCGAACATGTTACATAGTTTGTTTGTTGATATTTAGATTCCATTTTGGTCTCCCCCTGTATTATTTTAATGGCTCAGAGTTCTGAATTATTTTGATATTTATAACATGAATTTTTTTTTCAGTTCAAGTGATAATCGTACTGAATTTGGTAATGACCATCATTCTTTCTACTGTGATGATCATCGGTGTTGTCAGGGTGAGTGAAATTCAAATTCTTCATTTATTTTTTGTTCAAGATCTCAGTATCCCTGCTGTTTCGTAATCTAAGAAAAGGGTAGGTATTCCATGGGTACCATAATATCAGTGGATGATTTTTGGATTGGAGGAAAATCCTCGTATGATTCAGAAGTTACAGTACTGGCCGTTTTTCGGGTAGTTTCCTTCTTTGTCATAGGCAAGGTTTATCGCCGAAAGGAACTATGAACTATGCAAGACAATCACGAACCAAAAGGAGGCGCTAAAAATTACATGGTCTATGGAATATAGGTTAAATGACAAGAATTTGTTATATAATTTTGATGTGAATTCAAGGCCATTGAACGAGGAATATTGATGATGAGCATTCATCATTTCAACTGCCATGCCAGTCATTGAAGACTGCCATGAAATAATCCTTGTTCAACCACCACAGGCCGCATTACAACTAGTAATCGGAGTTCAAAGTTCTGCAAATATTTGTTTAGTCGCGTCCAAATCAGTCTTTTGAATAAGAGTTTCTTGAGGGTTAACTCAACATCCGTTCTGGATATCTGACGCGCTCGAATGCCTTTTTTTTACCAATTCGCTGCCCCCTTCGTACGGCCACCCCCATCAGGCAAACCGGCAGATTAATATTTTTTCCGTTGACCTCGTATAATAACGAGAAAGATTGATGTTTATGAAGAATCTATAAATCATTAATGACCCCTATTAATGGTTAATTGATGCACGATTGTAGCATGCACAGGCAACCAAACATACACCGCGTCAATTCACTGTTTATGCTATAATTTTCGCAATCTGCCTTTGAATCAAGAATACGGATTTCATAGATTTCCCGTTAACGATTTAGCTTCTCCAAGTTTCTGAAACTATTATGGCTCCTGTTTTCAAACACAAGGAATTTATTTGTTATGTTGATTATTTCGACAAATGTCAAATGGCACTAATGTCAGTGACAAAGCTAATGGGTGATTCTTGGTAGTTTCCGGATGAATGATGAATTCGCGAACCAAGTTTTCCTTATTGCAGGAGATGTGATAAATATAGTCGACGAGAAGATATTGTAACTAACTCGTATATTAAAAGGCGATTGATGATCTCTTGATAATCGCCCTTTTTAACACACTATAGTTGGTTAACTTAAACATTCAATTCAAAAGTATTTGATCATGTACAAGAAAAAATCTATAGGTATAGGAGTTATCAGAAGATACTTCAATGTACTTCTTCAGATTTTGACATAAAATATAGTATTGAAAAGGATCCAACGATTGATTTCTAATTCGTACAGCATGATTCGTGAATGTTTTACTTTGAAGGATGTCGAATTGCACTAGAAATTTTATGTGCATTAATTCAGATGAAGAAATCAGCAATCGTTCTTGAAGATGAAGAATGTGTGTGATAAAATGAGTATCAAATACAAAAGTAAATATAATTATTTTTTCAGCGGAATTGGTATATGATGATACCATGGATAGTTCTTGGAGGTATGCTGGCTATTGGTCTACTGGTGTCCATCCTCTACAACAGTATTGTATTTTATATTGATGGAGACAACCTGAATGGGACACTCTGGTTGGTGTTGGGATTGATATCTTTCTGTGAGTTGAATACCTCATTTTATTTTCATATCATATACTGTATAATCGAATAACTTATCAAAAGGAGAACCAATAAGTCACATTCGATACATTTTCAAATGAGAATATTTTAACGGAACACAGTTTTTTCCCACTGGTAGACCCAAGTTTTCGACATATACCTATAATGTTTATGTTCAGTTGATATTAATTTTCATAAAAAATGCAATTCAACTAGGTGGTCATTTACTATAACTGCATGAGTAGAAAAGTGAAGGGTGTACACGAATACGAGATTCATCCTTCAAACATATACCGATTTTCAATCCATTTTAAATTTTTCCATATACAGAGCTTGAAGGGAACACACAAATCACCAGAATGTAAAATCGCAGATCCGTAATCCATCAGAATATACATTTTCAAACCAGTAACTTAACAGAACAATATTTTATAGGAATCGTATTTATCTCTACTGTAGATGCACAGAACCGCAATCCCTCAAACCGTATTTTGTATACTGTACATGAGCATACCAGACAATAACAGATTGCAAATGCGCAGATGTGTATTTTTCTATAATAGTAATATCGCAGATCCGCAAATATACAGAATCGAAAACTAACAAACCAACATCACAGCGGAATGCTATTTCGTCAGAATCATAACAACACAGACCGTAATTCGTCAGAATCGCAGAATGACAGACCGCACATTAGCAGACCGTACTTTGTCAGAATCGAAAAACAACAGACCGTTTATCGACAGAATAGTAAAATGTCAGAACCGTACATTGACAGAATAGCAAAAAATCAGAACAGCATATTCACAGAATCTCAAAATATCAGAACTGTAAATTGAAAGAATCGTAAAATGCTAAAACCGTACATCGACAGACTCGTAATACAACAGACCGTATTCCATCAGAATCATATTATATCAGAACGTACAATGACAGAATGTACTTCATCAAACTGTAATGTCATATACTGTATTGTGATAGATTCGTAAACTATCAGAACCGTAATTCAGCAGAATAGTAAAATGTTAGATCCGTAAAATAACAGAATCGTAAAAATTCAGAACCGTACATCGACAGAATCGTGAAATATAGGAACTGTACGTCAGCAGAACCGTAAAAAATCAAAACCGTACATTGGCAGAATCGGAATTCATCAGAATGTAATGCAGCAGAACCGTAAAATGACAGACTGCAGAGAGGCCTACCAGCCACGCGCAAAGCGAACGCCGGTCACAGTGTTGCCTGCTCTCACGTCATGTGGGGATTCTACGAATACTTTCAGTTCGACCTGCTTTTATGTTCCTATTGCTCTTGTACACTCGAGAATAAGATCGTTCATATGATATGAAGTGATGAATGACCACATTTCAATATGAAATATATGAACGTCACCCAACTTTTTTGCTATATGGAGAAGAAAGTGTTTATTTGAAGTATTTTCTTAAAAACTACAATTCCTTGAAGTCAGTTGAGAGAAGGGTTCGAGAAATAGGTGTTTGGCATGTTACAAGTGTTTGGGATCACACGTTAAAAGGTAAGGCCCCCGTCATTCCTTGCTCGCACAAGACTTTCGAAGACTTCTGAGGGTTGCTCGTAAGGGGGCAACCGAATGACGGATAAAACAATTTTCCAGTTTTTTTTACAACAAACTTTGGAGTTTTCAAAGTTTGATTATAGATACAAGATATTGGATGTTCTTTATATGAATCTATGTCATACCCAAATTCATTCATTTTGTATTTTGTACCCATATTTCTAGAAAAAGGAAGAAGGTGATACGAAACTAGATTGAAATCGAAGTTCAGCTACGGAATTTAGTTTCGAGAATTCTTTATTAACGATAATTAGTGCGGTGCTGTAGATAGGGATTGATAAAAAAATGCTTATACATACATACATATGGAAGCCATTGAATAAACGTTCTTGTAAAACTCACTATGGAAGCTATTAAATAAACGTTCTTGTCTATCTGATTCTGATTCTGATCTATATCAGGTGACCTTGGACCATAGGCGCCACCAGATAAAAATAGGATATAGGGCGGACGAAATTCGAAGATGAAATCGGGTAACCTACGAATGAAAACTGAGTGTGAATACTCAAAGCTAATATTAATCTGTGTAATTCTCGAAATGTCATCTCCAACCATTCAGAACTTGAAGACTAATTTTCCATGATATTGACCATATCCACTCGTCAAAACTGAACCCATCACCAGTTCCTAAGCAGTTTTTTGAACAGCATCTGTGAATCTGAGATAGAACAATCAATGAAACAATAATTGATTTTCGCATTGTCGAGTTTAGACGAAAATGTAGTTTACCTAACAAATGCCGAAAGTCATACTTTTCCGCACCTGTTTATTTAGATATAAAGAAATACATAGAGAATTCGCATTCGGTATGTGATGAAATTATCAATTCTTTCTCAGTATATTCAACAAAAAACAACTACTTTCCTGGCTGCGATTTTACTAAATATACTGTACGCTAGCACAAACCACGCCGACCGTAATATCTCATCTTCGAAGTACTTAGGCAAAACTCAGAAACTATTTATCCTTAACGAACTAACCTATCCCCAGAGCTGGGCAGTACTCGAGTACAAGTACTCAAATATTGTACTCTGAGTACATTTTGTGTACTCAGTACCCAGTACCCGAGTACATTTTCAATAAAGTACCCGGTACTCGTACCCGTAGCATTTCGGGAAAAGTACCCGGTACCCGCGTTTATTAAACGAGTACATTTTCCGGGTACTTTTTGCAAGAATAAACTTGTCTCTGCATATGCGAGTGCAAAACGGGAAACCGCTGTTATAATAATATGTTATATCATCATTATCAGTCAGCACTTCAATCAGAACCAAACGCGGAGTTTTTGTTTTGTACAATGTGTAACAGTTAAAGAGTCAAGTGTTTTTTGTATCGTTTCTGTTGTTTTCTCAAGACTAAACCACACTAAACTAAGAAGTAAGGGTATAGTATTGCAAGTTAAGTTGTTTTGTTTAATAAATATGGTTACTAATACTGATGCAAAATTTCTCAATTCTCTATTCAAATGTACTTGAAATGAGTACCCGTGAAATTCGGGTACTTGTACTCGGAGTACTTTACTCTGAGTACATCCAATTAGTGGGGTACTCGGTACTCTGTACTCGTTCTTCAATTATAAACAGTACCCGGTACCCGGTACTCGAGTACAATTTATCAGTACCCGGCCCAGCTCTGCCTATCCCTGATTGCAATATTTTTGTGGAAGGAAAACCGAATGGAGTGTAGAAACACATTGATTAATAATATATTTCAAAAGTTGAGTTCTTCAACAAAATTGAATAAAATGAGACTGTTTATCCTAAACGCACTAACCTATTTGACTTCAAATATTTTATGAAAAAGGAAAACCAGAATGAAGTAAAAAAACAAAAAAGTTGTAAAAAAAAGTTCAAGTTCACAGCGATTCGAACCATGGACCTTCAGACTGAAAGTCGACAGCGCTAACCAGTAGACCATTTGGGTGTATGAATTTACTGCGTACAGAAAAAACATGTTCAACACAGAAGTGCATTTGCAAAACAGAGGATGTAGTGCGCTGTCCTAAAAATTTAATTGCAGAACAAAAACTCTTAGGAATATCCATACCATTGATCGAGATGAAATGTTCCTCATAAAATTACGCAGTTTTTGATGGGAAAATATGATGTAGTTCATTTGGAATATAATAATATATAATCGAGTTCTTGCTTGTTGAAGATTAATGAAATATTGAGAAATAATATAGGATAGTTTTTGAAAGTGGTGAAATTTTTAGATATTCGGATGATAAAATATGAATTGTCAATACACCATTCGATTGGTTATACTTCAGGCTACAAAATGAGCCCTCATATGTTTTTTTAGCTTCATCCCCATTATTGTTAGACTGCTATTTTTCAGACATATTGAAAAACGCGATCTTCGTACATTTTTCCCTGTAGAAAATCTCTCGACCATGGGGCGATGTCGTAATTTCTCATTATATATGTGGATGATGATGACAAAAAATGTCCTTGATGTTCAATTAAGTTATACCCCATGATTGGGTTATTGAACGATAGACCGCACCGTCTGCAGTACTAAAACATGTTCCATTTTTATGTTGAATACGGAAGCAAATTCGCTCCGGAAACGTCAATGTGAAAATGTACCTAATATTTTTATGGTATTCTTCCTTTTCAAACATTCTTCAAAACAAGGTGTCACTCGTTTTTTCAACAGAATTGAACAAGGATTTCGTGAAATTGGATGAAACCAAAATTGTAGTACTATTGATCCCGATGCGAAAAGTTGGTAGCTCGACCGTAGTAGGCCGGCTAGATTTCGGAAATAAAAAAAAGATTACATTCAGTATTGAGTGATATAATAAATAAGGAGAGTGCCGTAGGCGATTTTTTTCCTTATACAAGGTCAAATGAGAATTGGATTTTCTCCTACCCTTCGAATAAGTGATTATTTTCACCAAAATCATGAGTCAAAAAATTTAAATGGAAAACATATTCATTGATTTTAGAAACTGAACAGGTACAAATCTGGTACACCTACCTTCATTCATACACGTATTGAAAGAACCAGAGAATATCGAATGACATCGGTCTACGAATGATGAAACAAATTTCTTTCCTTCCTGATCTTCTTTCAGTTTGTTCGTAATCCTTATTATCCTAATATCAGTCCCGTGGTATATATACTATTTTCTCCACCACTAGCTATAAAACCTAACATTATTTACTCCTTCCCGAGGCGTGAAGTGTACTTTTACTGCCAAGGTAGTTTTCGTCATTTTATAACCACTAGTCAATAAAGACATAGCCACCCACCTCTGATATAATAACACGAACTCACTGTTCTGATGGCATTTGAATCTGTTATAGGTATTTACTACTAGATTTTTTTTAAATTGAAAAGAAGTGCTTTCATAGTAGCAATAGGTTCATATCTCAGTTCCACAAAAATGTAATGATTGTAATGTATTGCTGTCCCTGGGTAATACCAATATTCTTCACTACCTTGGTGTATTAATAACTATTATGCACCCAAGGAGTGGAAAAATTGATTAAATATGCAAGAAAATAATGAAAGGCCGTGGTTATCATATTGCTTCGAAAGCATTATTGCTATAGTGTTTGAGAAAAAACGCCAGTATTTACTTTTGATCCCTCAAATATTGAAAGTGCTACCAAGTTCCTCAAATGAAAGATTGAAATTAGGTACCCTGCTCTTATGTGCATAACAGTGCATAAAATTATGCATTATGGGAGGAAAACTTAGCCCCTGTAGCGCTGAAGCGCAACACTGAATAATACTTATATGTCCGGAATGATTTTCTGATCAAAAGATGACCTATGTGAGCATGAAACCGTTATGTACAAGGTGATTCAAACTTTCCGCCCTTGGCTCATAACAGGAAAAGGAAAACTGCAAATGCAAATACGGCAGAGAGGATTAGAATGGATGTGTCGTGTAAAGTATATGTTCTCGTATTTAAATATATTTCAACTTTTCCCGAGATAGCGTCAGATAATTTTTTTTTCACGAAGCCACTATTTTTTCCTCATATTCCGAAAGAACATATTTTTTTAACAACTTGCATCATGACAAGAGAATGACAAGTTTCTCCTATCTCCATTTGGTTAAAAGCCGTGGGACTCTGGATTTAGTATTTCCATTTCAATAATCTTTGGTATTCTCAAATAAATCTCAACTGACCCCGCCGTAACAAGTCGCCAGGTTTACGTTTCAATCGGTTCAAATATGAATGCAAAATGTATCCCAATCCATATTGCTTGCAAAACGATTCGCCTTGATTTTCATTACAACGGGGTCATTTGAGATTTATTCAAAACTGCTAACATCAAAGTCCCGATAGCTATCAACCAAATGATGATAGGAGAAAATTTCCTTTCTGAAAGTTGTTGAATGAAATATTTTCTTTCAGAACATGAGAAAAAAATTGTGACTTTATGCAAAGAATATTTTCGAATGAATATCAACTGACCCTGCCGTAATCAAAAATCGAGTCAGCTGGTTTCAGCTTTAATCGGTTCTAAATGATGAATGCAAAATATATCAAATTACTTACTATTTATTCTCCGGTCGACTTGATTTTCATCACGGCGGGGTCAGTTGAAGTTTATTTGAAAATGCCAATCATATATCACATCATAGCTATCAACTTAATGAAGAAAGAAAGAAAGTTTCAATATGGAAGATGTTTAAAAAAATATATGTTTTTTCAGAATATGAGGAAAAATTGTGACTCTGTGGAAAAAATAATTTTGCAGACGTCATTTCCGCCATTTTGAAAGGAGCTGAGATATTTTCAAATAAGGATAAATATATCCCCTCTGAGAGATTTCCATCTGCAGTTTTCCTTTCCTTGTTATGAGCCAAGGGCGGGGAGTTTGAATCACCCTGTACAGTGTATTCCATTTTGGTTCAGACATCTGAGGTATCTCTGTTGTTGTGGAACATGGAACCTTGCGGTTTTTGCGGTTCTGTGCCACTTTTTTGTGAAACTCAGATTTTGCCTATAACTTATTTCACATTTTGGACACCCTCTATATTTACGGAGTTTTTCAAATCTTTTGTCATGGAGGATATCATTCAGATTCCAATGTCGTACTCAATTCTTTTTTCGCAGTATGGTTTTGGAGATTCAACTCAAACTTATGATTTTTTCAATTTATTAGCTCATTAAATTCCTCTTTTCTCCTTCAAAATGATATATATTGTATAGATAAATTCAAAGATGCTCAAAAATCACTCAAACATTGTATTTCAATAGTGGACTATTGATTTTTTATATGAAACAGTCTAATTGGAGGAATATTACTTCTGATATTTTTTTGATGAGGACAGAAATGATATACTGACACTAATTACCTAACAGAACACAAAACGTACCTATATACAGAGTGACCCATTTGAAAGCGGGCCACCCCTGTATCTCACGTAATCGTTGGGTAAGGATCATGAAATTTGTTGGAGCGAGAGATATACCAAAAATGCACTCTATGACCAAGTGAGGTCAACTTCAGTGATATACACTGCTCGCCAACAGCCATGGAACCACCCCAATTTCCGGAAAATGATATTAGGAGTCAAAATAGGTTGAAAATCACTTCGGATTCGAAATCAGGACGCCCAATTCACTAACTATTCATATTTTTCCTTGAAAATTTCTAGTTCTGAAAAATTAGATTTTTTCGCACTTTTTTCGGAAGCACCCCCGTATTTCACGTAATTGACTTCATCTTTGGACTTTCCGTTCCTCCTGCAAATTTTAGAACCCTACCACAATAATTACGTGAGATACAAGGGTGCGCTTCCATGAAAAGTGCGACAAAATGTAATGTTTCAGAACTGAAAATTTTCAAGGAAAAATATGAATAGTTAGTGAATAGGGCGTCCTGATTCCGAATCCGAAGTGATTTTCAACCTATTTTGACTCCTAATATCATTTTCAGGAAATTGGGGTGGTTCCATGGCTGTTGGCGAGCAGTGTATATAACTGAAGATGACCACACTTGGTTATAGAGTGCATTTTTGGTATATCTCTCGCTCCAGCAAATTTCATGATCCTTACCCAACGATTACGTGAGATACAGGGGTGGCCCGCTTTCAAACGGGTCACTCTGTAGGTGTACCTAATAGCAACAAATAAATAGTAATAAGAATAAATTCATGATGTAAAAGAGGCACCTGAATGAATATTCACCGAAACAGTTGAATTTCGAAATTATACAGTAACTTGATTGTTGCCCAGTTTTCCACACAATTGCCACAATTGACACAATTGACACACCTAACCTGAAGACGCATTAAAAATCATTGAAGGATATCTTTGTAATTCCTAAAAAACTGCCTCTGTTGTTACACCATTCTGCACGAATTTCTTCAAGATTGTTGTGCTTCCTAGTGTATTAAGACGTATACACTCGTATTCAGAAAACAAGTCGCAGTTGGACGATGTAAGCGCTCTACCGCTACAATAAAAGCGGTTACACCGTCCAACTGCGACATGATTTCTGCATACCAGTGTACTTGTACCTGTTGAGGAATTGTGTCAATTGTGTGATAGAGAAAAGGGACATCAATTCGAATAATTCAATGAATAAGTTACTGAATGATTTCGAAATTCAATTGTTTTAGTAAATATTCAAACAGCTGCTTATTCAACATTATGTATACTTCTTATTACTATTTATTTGTTGCTATTAGGTACCTACGTTTTGTTTTGTGTTAGTTATTCAGTGTTGGAGTTGTTTTTTTCTCTTCATGGTAAAATCAAAAGTTCAAGTGGAACTTTTTTATTTAAAAAATCTATATCACTATAAATGTCCATGCTTCATTGATTTTGGAGCATCTTTGAAAATTTTATATTCATAACATTATACATAATTCGAAAGGAAAGAAAACAAGGAATTTAATGAGCGGATGAAATACAGGGTGTTCTACTGAAAAAATCATAAGTTTGATGCGTACTTATCTCCAAAATCATATACTTACCCCGAAAAAAAAAATGAGTGCGCCACTAGTTTCTGAGTGACATTCTCTATGAGATAAAATTTCAATCAGTCGTTATCGCATTTTTCATCACTGAGGAACTTCGTTGATATGGAGATGGTCGAAAAAGTGTGAAATGTACAGTGCTTTATACGTAACCAGTTAGGAAACGCGTCATTTTGTTTGACGACGGGATTATGCGAGACGAACGAACGTATTACGTGTAATTTTTTTTTTAATTTTGCTAGAAATTTTTGCTCGAACAGATAATATAATGACCATCATTTCTACATGAATTCTACCGATTATGTACAAAAATTGACTATAGGCAAGTCGACTCCGCCCGTCACTTCGAAGTATCCGTCATAAAATAATATGGTCGCAAATTAGTGACCAAATTCACGAAAAAGACTCGTTCGATACTTCCATCAGTGGAAAATGGCTGATTCAAGTTCAGTTTTTCCAACTGATATTGAGAAAGCAGCTTGAAATACATTATTCTTTTCGTCCAACCACATATTCAATAACGTAACTGGTGCTGTAGTGAATAATATTACATCACCAGTTAAACCAGTTATGTTATATTTCACTTTACACCACAGGTTATACGGAAAGTGAGAAGTTTCAATATATCCGTAGTTTTGAAAAGTTCCACATCACATGTCAAATTAAATAAAAAAGAATTTCGAGCCAAACTCAATTTTTCCAAGAAATATCCTCAAACAGGTTGATTTTCATTCTCAATTTCCACATTTATAATAGACAATTTCTCGAATGGAACATCCTATCAACTATTGAATTCTCGAAATCTTCATGGAAAGCTGAATTCAGGGTGTTCCATTGAAAAAAAAAACACAAAGCTATTAGCCTACCCGAAAAAACGAATGACAATGAATATATAACAACTACACAAAATAAAAGTTTGGGTGGTTTCAAACAACTTTTTCATTTAACATTCCTCAATATTCCTATAAAAACAACATAATGACCTCTTTATACTTAACTTTCCTTGAATAAAGTACCATTCCTATTTCACATTCTTGGGGGAACTTAAGACTAAGAAAATTGTTTGAAATGATGACTTGATAAAGACAAATTATCATAGGGATTTCCTTTCGTGCGCTTCAACCGTTGAAAAATATGTTCCATCAATAACTAATCCAAGTGCTTCGTAAATTTTTATTTTATAAGGATGCTTGCCAAAAATTCGACGGATGACGTCACAATGTGTCCATGATGATTGCAGACAAAAAGGTTCCTGCATGATCCGCCATTTTGAAAACAAATGTCATTCGAAAGGTATTTTTTCGCTCTATCGACTTACGTGAAATTATTCATACAGAGTGCCATTTGAATTTCAGTAAAATTTTGGGGCAAATCCTCTGTACTTGTACAGTGTGCAACATATGGAAATTTTTTTGATGAATTGCACACCAAAATACAGATAGTGTCAAAGGTTGGTGCATGTTCGGTAATCATTTAAGGTGCACTTAGAATCGTTGCAAGTCAAACAGCATACAGGGTAGGTCAAAAAATATAAAAAATGCTCAGGAGTAAAGTACCCTTATTTCAGAAAATTCAGCAAACTGTTATGGAAAAAAGTTCTTCACAATTGAAAGTTTTTGAATTGAAGAACTGAAGAATGTCTTAGGAAGCCATGTTATTCTGGTATTTAGGTATGAATTTTAATTGTGAACAACTTTTCTCAATAACATTCTGCTGAATTTTTTGAAATACGGGTACTTTATTCCTGAGCACTTTTTATATCTTTTTACCTACCCTGTATGCTGTTTGACTTGCAACTATTCTGAGTGCACCTGAAATGATGATCGAACATGCACCAACTCTTGGCACTATCTGTATTTTGGTTGTGCAATTCATTAAGAAGATTCCCATATGTTGCACACTTAAATGACCACACTGTATATTGAAATTATGCTCATATTATTATTTTGTAGAAGCGAGGGGGAAAATCCCAAATAATCAAGTAAAATGTATGTAACACCTCCTCGATCAACCAACAGGCGGTATTTCGAGCCGCCATTGCTTGAGATTTGACATTTCATGGAAGATGAATGAAGTCATTATGATATCCGAAACGCAAATGAAATTGATCACATACAAAGTACCTCATTGATCACATACAAAGTACCCCATTGACGAACGGAACATTTTGGTATATAAACGAATTGGGTCCAATCAACTTATTTTGACCTCTACTTCAAGTAGAGCAATTTTGGGACACCCTATATATAATTTATAACTGAAGTCATGTGAGGAATTTAAGCAAAATTGACAATAAGTAATCACTAGATTCGAAAACTCTTGGAGAGTAGGTTTCCCGAAACGAAATAGCGATATACAAATGCTACAAGTTCTTTATTTATATTATTTTGGAGAATTGGAGAATCAAATTGAAAGGTATATACACTCTGATCCGAATCTCTGACCATTGGACTATAGAAAAGTTTGAGAGTTTGATGTTTTTCTCCAATATTTATATGTTCAGAAATGGACATACAATGATTCCATTTCTGCCTTATAGAATCTCCGAGAATAGATTCACCTATTATACATAGAAAACATCGTTATATTCACATGTCTGATGTTTTGTTATATAATTTTTCAACAAAAAGAATGATATATACTTCTTTATCTTGATACAATCAAATTATCATGTCAATATCTTCCTGATTCGAATCAAACAGATTATCAAACACAAATACTACAATGTACGAACCTTTCTCAGCCCTCTAGAATTCTTCATAAAACAGTTTCAATCAGATTTGAGTAGGTATAGCAAGGAATTTCTATCGATTCAACTTGGCAACAATGCGCTACCGCTTGTTCCGAGTCTCCACGCGTCTCACACATTCTGGTATATTGACGGTCTGTCGATGTACGGTTCTGATGTTTTACGGGTCTGTCAATGTACGGTTCTGCCATTTTACGGTTCTGCTATTTCACGGGTCTTAATCCAAAAAATTCTGAAAATTTACGGGTTTGGTAGCTGCACGATTCTGCCATTGTACGAGTCTGTCATTTTACGATTCTGCTGTTTTACGGGTCTGTCGTTTTACGGTTTTGATGAATTATGGATCGGAAATTCCGGTAGTCCGATGGATTATGAGTCTGTCGATGTACGGTTCTTGCATTTTACGGATCTAGAGTATTGGCAGTCTGTGCTTTTACGAGTCTGTCATTGTACGGATCTTTCATTTTACGGGTATCAAAAATCGACAGTCTGTCTTTTTACGGGTATGAACTTTTCGCATTCTGCCATTTTCAGATTCTGTACATCACAATTCTGCCAGTTTGCTGGTCGGGAATGTTCATTCTGATGAAATGGTGGTCTACAGAGTACGGGTCGCTGAATTACAGTCTATGACTTTACGATTATATATTTTTATGATTCTGACGACATGAAGAGTATTTTATTTACTGGTTTGGCAAAGTACACTTCTGAATATATGGCAGTCTTTCGATATACTATTGTGATTTATGCATTCTGACATAATGCAGTCTGTCAAAGTACGGTTCGACAAATTACGGGTTGTACATATTGCAGTCGCTGAAATATGGTTCTGATGATTTGCTATTCTGATTTCTTACTATTCTAGTCAAATAAATTCCTACTAATCGACGGTCTGTGTCGATACGTTCTGATGATGTATATGGACCCGAGCTTGAAGTATGTAATTTCGATCGTTGTATATTTCCAGTAGTCTCTATCATCATTTGATAACATTATTTGAAAAATCGGCAGATTTCTTCAACGTGAAATGGTACAAAAATCAGTTACTTTTCGATACAGTTCCAAAAAAGGAGACTTCAGTAGATCTTCAATCTATGGTAGTCATTATAACTTCGTGTTGCTCAATACATTGTGCTAGAGAGATTTCCTACGTTCTCGCGTGGTAATGATAATTTTTGGTTGAATTGTCCGTATACCGATACTTTTCTGTAACGAACTATTTTATCAAAATTCCATAGATGAATGTTCCAAAATATACCGGGTCGTCCATTTAAGACTATCCACCCTCGATAATTCCCAGAATTATTATTTTACAAAAAAATTACGAAACACGTCGATTTTCATATGGAGGGGAACACCTTCACCTCTTGACGCAAAATAAATAATCCATACTTCAACTCTCTACTACCCAGAGCAACCCCCTCAATAATTTGAATAGGGAATAAGAGGTTCGTGTTATACATCGTTGCGAAGGTGATTCAATTCTGAAACTAGCAGTGGAAAGTTTTTTTAATTCCAACAAGTCGTTCTCGCGATATTCGAGTCTAAATGATATGTTTTCCAATTGCGAGTAATTGAATGTACGGAATGAATTATTGAATGGTTATCCACAACGAATGTTCAAAATTACCTTCATTGACTTCCAGACAGTGGTAGGATCTATTTGTGAATTCCTTCCGCACCTTTGAGATGTTTCTCCAGTTATTGCCTGGCATTCAACCCTAATTCGTTTTAACTTATTGTCCAGATCATTAGTAGATTACGTTTTATAAATAACGGATTCCGGATGGCCCCAAAGAAATAAATCATTGTGTGCCAAGCTCGGCGAGCGTGCTGGCCATTTAAATGGTCCTTCACGACCTTTATCTATTCGTTTGATAAATTTTGGGACAGTCATTCTCTCACCTGTGATACGGAATGAGGTGCCAATAGATTTCGATTACCATCATCATATGGGTCTGTAGAGGACCAATAGAATGGACAGCACGTCTGCCGAGCTTGGCACCCAATGAATTTTTCCTATGGGGTCATTTAAAATCGGTAATTTATAAAACGGAACCTACCGACCTCGATGATTAGGAGAGAAGAATGAAAACTTAATGCCAGGCAATATCAAGAGAAACATTCTCAAACGTACAAGAGGAATTTTCAAATAGACTCTACCACTGTCTAGGAGTCATGGAGGCCATTTTGAACGTCTTTTGTGAATACCTGTTCAATTATCTATTATTCACATTCATTCACTCACAATTGGAAAACATACCATTAGAACTCGAATATCTCGAGAACGACTTGTTGGAATTCAAAAAACTTTCCACTGCTAGTTTCAGAATTGAAATTCCTTCGCAATGATGTATAACACGACCCTTATGTTGTTATTACAATATTGAAGGTTACTTATTTCTCGTGTCACTCTGTGTAAGACAGAGAAGGCCTGAACAAAGAGTGAGTTATAAATGTCGGTTGTTTTCTGTTGTTATGGTGTTGCTAAAACGAGAAAATAATAATGTAACAAAACTTTCATATTGTATGTATTCTCGTATTTCACGGAGATTAAAATAAGTTTCTAAAAGTCTATTTCAATTACTGTGTCCACTGTTAGCCCCTCGGTTAGCCCTCTACCACTGGCACCTGGATGAAATCAACAGGTTATGGGCCCAGGAATCGTGAGCAAGAAATTGTGAATTCAAAGAGGAGCAGTGGAGCAAACGAAAATTGAATGCTGATTGTTCGTTAAGGTTGAAGCTATGGCGAATAGTGAAAGAAACTCCGGAGTATATGCATGTCGATCGAAAAACTCAAAGGTCGGAAGAATTATTCAGACTGAAAATTCCAGATGAGTGCCTTGTTAAAGCTAGACGGACTTTGGTACTGCGTGCTGCTACAAGAGCACGCCATGCAGAAAAGGCATTGTCCAATGCAATCAAAAACTCGTTCTGAAGCCTGGAATGCACTCGAAAAGGCATTTGAGGACAAAGGACTCCATCGAAGATTGCGATTGTTGCGGAATTTGTGTTCCATCAAACTTGAACGCTTCAATAACATGGAGGATTATGTGAATGAAATTTTGGCTTTGTCACAACAACTTATGTCGATTGGTAAGCCCCTGGATGATGAATTTCTTGGTGTTATCATGCTACAAGGACTCACAGAAGAATACGAACCAATGGTGATGGCTCTTGAAAATTCTGGTGTGGATATTGCATCAGATTTCGTCAAAACGAAATTATTGCAGGAAAAAAAAAATAATGTAACAAAAATATTATATATTGTATGTGTTCTCGTATTTCACGGAGATTAAAAATCAGTTTCTAAAAGTCTTTTTTCAATTACTGTGTCCACTGTTAGGCCTCTACCACTGGCACCTGTATAAAATCAACACCTTATTCCCTATTCGAATTATTGGGGAAGTTGTTCTAGGGAGTAGAGGGTTGAACTATGGATTATTTATTTCGCTTCAAAAGGTGTCCCCCTCCATATGAAAATCGACCTGTTTCGTCAATTTTTTGTAAAATGATAATTCTGGGAGATATCGAGAGTGGATCAAATGGACCACCCGGTATATGATGAATAAAATAAACAATATATATTTGTTTTCCCAATCAATATCACCTACCCTATTTGATTGATTGATTGATTGATAATGACTAATGAGAGTATTGCTGGTCTACATGGATAGGTATGCATGAATGCTATGAAAGAATCACCTGTCAATTTATCATTATTCATCTTTGAATGAGAAAAATATTGACATATTGACATAATGGAATGAGGTGAATTTTGAACAATTCTGAAACTTTACTGATATCATACCAAGGACACAGTTTAAGGAATACCCATTCCTCAAACTGTGCCAAGGATGACCTATTCAACATAGGCATAGAGTTAGTCACTCCAAGTGTAAATTTTCTTTGAAATAATTAAATGTCTCAAAAACAAATGGAGATATCGAAAGGATTCAAGATGCGATGATTCCAGCATTTCACACAGAATCTGGAAATGCAATATTATATATAGTGTTTTATTTGGAAAAAATGCGCGATTGTATATCTGGTCATAGAATGACTTGGGGATATTATTTGCGAACCTAACCAGCGTAGGAATCCACCGCTGGAAATCAAATATTCGTATCTTATTCTTGTTTTTTGTTTTCAGTTGTGTACTGTTATATGTGGTACGTATCGTTCAGCTACTTCGCCAATCTGAGGGAAGAGTCAGAAAGGGGAGCATACTCCAAGGATCCATTCAGGCGCCAACGGATATAAATTTCGTGACTTTTCTACGATTGTGTGTGCAGCGTTATGTAACTAGAACTCCATGTATATATATAAAAAAACTAATTTATTTTATATTTCTATGTTATTAGTTAGATGTAGTATACATATCTGTTTATAATTAATTGAACTGCTTCTATGCAATGCAACTATCATAACATGTACCTATCATAGAATGTTTGACCATTATTATTTGAATATAATTATACAAGGTATCCCACATAACATGGGCCATACCCCCTTATCTGGTGAACTAGATAAGATTCAGAAACAATTGAGAATCGAAGTTGTTTATGGTCATATGAACTTCCTTTCTTAGATAATTTCAACTATGCCTGTGACATATCAAACATACGATTTTTTAAATGTAATATCCTGAATTCCATTTATTCGTCCTTGTATAGAGCTCAGAAAGATGAGTTCAATGATATATGATAACATGGGTTTCGGACTTATCCATAATCTTTTTCAATAAATAGCCAATCTTCAAAGCCCTATAGAAACGTTGAAAATCAAGTTTCCGATGCGCAGTTTTCGTCATGAATTACCAAATTTAATTTGTCATCTTGATATTTTGTCAATATTTAGGAAGATTGAATTTGCCAAAAGTGATTTTGCAAAACCATCATTTTCTCTGAATTTTCAAATGGAACCCCCTGTATTTCATTGCATCTTTGGATAGAGCTCAGAAAGATGACTTCAATGACATGTTATGATAACATGGGCCTGAGAACACCAGTTTCGGACTTAACCATGATCTTCTTCAATAAGTAGTCTAATTTCAAAACACTCGAAAACGTTGTGGAAAGTTCTACATGCATGGTTTTTGTTATAGATCCCTATTACTCTCTTTGAATATTCAAGTAACGCCAAAGTTCATGAATAAGTCCAAAATGGGTGTTCTCAGACCCATGTTATCTTGTTATCATTTATCGTTGTACTCATATACCTGGGCTATATTCACGAATGGAATGAAATACAGCTGATTTCATTTGAAAATTCAGAGAAAATGTTGGGTTTGCATAATGAGTCACCAATGTTAGCAAATAAAAAAATTCTGAATATTGACCAAATATCAAGATGACATATAGAGATTGGTGATTCATGACAAAAACTGCACATCGGAAACTTCAGCGTATCTATATAGGGCTATGAAATTTGGCTATTTGTTGAAGAAGATCATGGATAAGATCGAAACAGGTGATCTCAGATCATGTTATCATGTATCAATGAACCCGTCTTTCTGAGCTCTGTCCAAGGACAGAATGATCCATATGAAAAATTGTATGTTTGGAATGTCACGGGGATATGGATCATCATGTATAGTTGACATTATCAGAAGAAAAATTTCCATGAACCACGCCGATCCTCGATTGTTTGTTGCATTCATTCTAGTTTACCAAATGAGGGGGTGGCCCATATATGTTCATTCATCTTTGCGAAACATATATTTTTGTCTCCTATCTATGAGCTATGAAGGTATTGAGTATTTCGATGTTCTTGCGTTAATTGATTATATTGTAATGATATTCCCCTTAGAGGGGCTTTAGAAACATCAGCAGGAAGGCAGGAGTATAACGATCATCCTGTATCACGCATCCCAGATTGCTCTCCAACCTCTCAATGATTCCTACATACACCAGCATATTTCCGAACACTCAATATATGCCGCAGTGACAAATAACGTCACAGAAGATTCTGGAATGTTCTGGAAACAATCGATGGAAAAATTAGAGAGAGAGGTTTTGTTCTAAGAAGCTTCTAGAACAAAAAGGAGACGGAAGATCATTCGAGAACTTTCTCGAACCAAAGCCTGCCATGTGTTCTCATATAAAAGTCGGCCGAACAACTGAGTCAGTCAGTCAAACAGCGAGTGTCAGAGAGACAGTTATATACCGCGTGTTATAAATCGTTTTACATAAATAGTAGTTGTAAGTTCGATATAAATTAGTGTTTCTTTAGTTCAAATGAATCCTTTCGAAAATAAATAGTGTCGTGTTCGCTTCTGCACCCGAATAACGTAACAATATCATTCATTTCATATCCGTTTCAATTTTAGCAACATCTTTATTGACAGCGTTGACCTGAGTTCGCCGTGAGTTCTTAGTAAGTCAAGAAATTGGAGTTCTGGAAATGAACGCAGTATAGAGAATACTATCATCTTCAAAGCTGTGACCAGGGCTAGCGGTTACTTCCAACAGATTATTGACATGAAGTAGGAACGCTGTTGATCCTTGTGGAACGCTGGAATTGATGACAATGGTATCAGATGGGTGTTTATTTTGAGTTCATTGCTACCACGTGAAGCGATCTGCCTGAAAGAAATCTTTAGCATCTTCACGAGAAGATTCAAACTTTGGTTAGTGAAAGATGGAAAACAGTTTCAATCTCCTCTTGAAGATGCTAATATAGTTAGGAGAACGGGTGTCAGACCGTTTATAAAATCGGCTCAGTCGATATACCTGTCTGATTGAACCATCTTTGTATCTGTATCATCTGATATAAGACTTTAGTTACAGAAAGCTAGAGAGATAAGATATTATCTATGTCCATTAAATTTGAACCCCATTTCTAGAGAATACGGACATCATGCCATGGAACAACAATAAATGTTTTCTTCTTTTAGTTCAAACATGTAGCTTCGATTAGTTGAATAAACAAGAAAACAATAAATTGAAATATCGTAGTAGAATTGCATGAATGCATTATTTTTAGATTGAATATACTGCAATTGGTACTTCAAAAGACGCCATTTCAATACCTCACTATTTCATGGAATATCCAAAATCCTAGCTTCCGGCGGCAAACTTGTATAATATCTAGTCTGACGTTAGTAGCTCTCCTTCTATCAAATGAATTAGTTTTTCTACTCACGTAACACGTACGGATATGAACAACGTTAAATACGGATTGATGATCTGTGATTTATTCAAAATATTAAACTCGTTACCATGGCAACACAATTCATCAAACACATTACCATGGTGACATAGTTTTTTGAACACACCTTCAGTCGTTCGACTCGTTCGAGTCCTGCCAGACCTGTCAATTGTAGGAACTGTCAACTGTCATTTTCGAATTTAGTGGTAATTAGAATTATTCAAACAATTTCTGTTTATATCAGAATGGGGGAGACCACTGATTTTTTGAAACGACATTATCGTGAACTCTATACTGAAAAACTACCAGTGAATTAATTTTGAATTTTTTCATTCATGCTAAGACGATGAGAAAAATAAATTAGAATATGTCCATTTCTAAACACACAATTCCTGCGCCATTTGAAATTTTGTGAATTCATTGGTGAGACTGGTGCGACGTCTTATTCCCAACACGCCTATTGTCCTTGAACTCACCAATCACACTGCAACACTGCAGAATGACGAGATATCAGAGAGAGATAGCTACAGTGCGGGACTAATACGTCACAGCTCCACCATCATATTTGGCTGTTTGAAATATCGAATGGAATATGCTGATTTCAAAACGATATAGATTCGATTTCCTTCAACTTCAACTCAAAATATTGATTGTAGACCAAACGTAAATCATGATTCGTCGATTGAAAGAGGTTTACACGGATTTCTTCCCTCAGTGGTCTTCCCCATTGTTCATTGGAAATGTATGCCAAATGTAGACGAAAGTGAATGTTTTAGGTAGGTACTTGGATCCCAAACAGCACAAAATATTCTATGTATATTCTGACAACGTTCAAATATACTTATATTCAGCATACATATTCTCAAAGAATGTTCTCAGAATGATCATCGAATATTTTCAATCTGCAGTGAATATTCTATGGACATTCAATTTGACATATTCTCAGAATATTCTTCTTGGATGTTCTGGGAATATTCATCAATATCATAATGATATTGATGTTTCTATATTCTTGTATCAATATTTATAATGTTTTTCTTTTATTCTCTAGCCTCAATGCTATGACACCCTCAGAGTGTCCTAGGAATATTCTGATGAGTATACAAGGGTGTTTTAAAGCGCATGAAAATTATTTCAGTCGGAATTCTAAATATTCCGAGTGATAACTCGGGTGGGGTAGGAAGAAAGTGATTGGAGAAAATAGCAATGAATATGAATTCACTATACAGGGTGTCCCTCCGGGAACTGCATCGATCAATATGTAGAAAACCATAGATGGGCCGTATTTGAAAATTTGGGAGTTCACAATTGTTGATAAGTGCTATCCGGCGAAAATATTTTGATGATTGTGGCACTTCCGGTTGTACCGTAAGTGGACCCAACTTCGTTATATTAAATAGGACATCATCAAGGTTCCAGATTTAACGTATGATTCTGAACATGTTTCATGTATGATGTCCTACACCCAAAAGTCTAATCGTTTTCGAAATTTTAATTTTTGGATGTACGATAAATTGATATTCATCATAACAGGACGTGGATGCCTTGGCTGAATTCCTAGCCTCGCTACACTCGGCTATGAACTATCAGCCGCGGCAGTCATTCTACTCCTACTCATTCATTCTATTCCTACTACTCTACTACTATAATAATTCAACTGAGTTTTGTTTTAGATGTATGACAAACTGACATTTATCATACAGGGCGTGGAAAGAAATTCTGAATTGAGAAAAACCCAATCACGAATCTGCGATTGAAGGTCTATAAAAATAACAAGTTTCCATCGTTCAAGTTTGAACCCCTTGATTGGGTATGAAAGTATTGAAAAGGAATATTCTCAGATATATTATAAACATGAAAAAATGGATACATTTGAATAAATACATTGAGAATTCGCATTCTCTATGTGATGAAATTATTAATTCTTTCTCGGCATATTCAACAGAAAACAACTACTTTCCTGGCTATATGCCACGACGAACATTGAATTATATCAATTGAACATTCACGACTCAACAAGAACAGAGTATGTATACTAGTATATTTCTCCCATACATTCCAATTTTCATACCAATTTGGTAAGTAATATATTTTTTATATCGTTATATTCATCATAGTATTCATCCGATTCTGGAAGAGAATGTCAATTCTCAATTTCAGACGATATTCATTTTGCTCAAATTCCTATCGTGTATGTTCAATTGATATAATTCAATGTTCGTCGTGGCATATAGCCAGGAAAGTAGTTGTTTTCTGTTGAATATGCCGAGAAAGAATTAATAATTTCATCACATAGAGAATGCGAATTCTCAATGTATTTATTCAAATGTATCCATTTTTTCATGTTTATAATATATCTGAGAATATTCCTTTTCAACTGAGTTTTGATATCATCCGAACTTGAAGATAAGACGATGAGCTGGAGCTCAAATGCCCAATGTTGTTAATCTTGTTTGAGTTTTCATCTTGTTTTCAAAATTATTCACGGCAAACATGGGCAGCTCTTGGCCAGAGGCTCATACTGATTTGGACTGATTCAAAACTATCTCATAAGTAGGTACCCCGGTAGGATGGCACACCCCCACTCCTCCACCACCACGTGATCTCTAGGCCCCGCCCACTCTAATGACACATGACGTATGACATTTGACATGACATTTGACATGGCATTTGACATGACATTTGACATGACATTTGACATGACATTTGACATGACATTTGACATGACATTTGACATGACATTTGACATGACATTTGACATGACATTTGACATGACATTTGACATGACATTTGACATGACATTTGACATGACATTTGACATGACATTTGACATGACATTTGACATGACATTTGACATGACATTTGACATGACATTTGACATGACATTTGACATGACATTTGACATGACATTTGACATGACATTTGACATGACATTTGACATGACATTTGACATGACATTTGACATGACATTTGACATGACATTTGACATGACATTTGACATGACATTTGACATGACATTTGACATGACATTTGACATGACATTTGACATGACATTTGACATGACATTTGACATGACATTTGACATGACATTTGACATGACATTTGACATGACATTTGACATGACATTTGACATGACATTTGACATGACATTTGACATGACATTTGACATGACATTTGACATGACATTTGACATGACATTTGACATGACATTTGACATGACATTTGACATGACATTTGACATGACATTTGACATGACATTTGACATGACATTTGACATGACATTTGACATGACATTTGACATGACATTTGACATGACATTTGACATGACATTTGACATGACATTTGACATGACGTATGACATTTGATATTTGAAACATGACACATGATGTTTGACGTTTGACATTACCCACCCACTTCCAGCGCGAACGCTGTAACATGTACTTACTTCTACCGGTAGATGGCGCAGTGGCTCGACCAGTAGGTGTTCGTATGATGTTTGACATATGACATGACGTATGGTATTTGAACTTTGACATATGACATGAGGTATGACATTTGACGTATGGTATTTGACACATATGAAGTTTGACGTATGACATTCGACATATGACATGACGTATGGTATTTGACACATAAAGTTTGACATATGAAATGAGGTCTGACATTTGACGTATGGTATTTGACACATGACATATGAAGTTTGACGTTATTACATTTGACATGACGTATGACATTTGATATTTGAAACATGACACATGATGTTTGACGTTTGACATTACCCACCCACTTCCAGTGCGAACGCTGTAACATGTACCTACTTCCACTGGTAGATGGCGCAGTGGCTTGACCAGTAGGTGTTCGTATGTTTGACATATGACATGATGTATGGTATTTGACATATGACATGAGGTATGATATTTGACGTATGGTATTTGACACATGAAGTTTGACATATGACATGAGGTCTGACATTTGGCATGACTTATGACGTATGGTATTTGACACATATGAAGTTTGACGTATGACGTATGACAGATGGTGTTTGCAATATGATGTATGTGGGTGGAAGGATACGAAAACAAGGATATATCATGATGAACTATTTTATTTAAGTAATCCACAAAAATGGCATGCCTCTTGAGAAGATGGCGGTCCATCCCGGTGTGTGGTCCAATCGGGACGATTATAATGAACGAAGCAGTTTGATTTGTAGGTTAAAGTTGCTGCTCTTGAGGAAGTTTGTGCCACACCCTTAATAGCCCATAAGGATCTGCTCAATGAGACATTCTACTGGAATGTACTGCTTGTTCAGTGAATTTCGTCAAAGCGGGAGATTTTATAAACTCCAATAGCACAGTTATTTCAGACTTCATGATTTTTCGAGCCAAAATATTTCATATGCTACTAGTTTGACTTTTGTAGACTAATGGAATAAAAAAAACGAGTCACATTTTTCACAACATTTCAATTAAACAGGGTAGGGGTGCTTCAAAAAAAAAAAGGTACCTTATACAGCGAATCGGGTGGCCCATTGGAGAACGAAATTTTCGCAGGATGGAAGGGTTTCTTCAGGATTCAGAAAAGTAATTCGTAAAAACACGTAACTTCATTTTTCTGGACTTTCTGCTTAACAAATACTTGAGATAAATTCTCACATCCTGTGTTGAAATACCAATTGAAGTTAAGGATAAACTCTTTTACATATCTGTTCTATGAAAAGTCACTCACCAATTAGCAGAGATTGATCTCTGTGAAAAGAAATTTAAATACTGGGTGTTTCGTGCGACGTATGACAGATGGTGTTTGCAATATGATGTATGTGGGTGGAAGGATACGAAAACAAGGATATATCATGATGAACTATTTTATTTAAGTAATCCACAAAAATGGCATGCCTCTTGAGAAGATGGCGGTCCATCCCGGTGTGTGGTCCAATCGGGACGATTATAATGAACGAAGCAGTTTGATTTGTAGGTTAAAGTTGCTGCTCTTGAGGAAGTTTGTGCCACACCCTTAATAGCCCATAAGGATCTGCTCAATGAGACATTCTACTGGAATGTACTGCTTGTTCAGTGAATTTCGTCAAAGCGGGAGATTTTATAAACTCCAATAGCACAGTTATTTCAGACTTCATGATTTTTCGAGCCAAAATATTTCATATGCTACTAGTTTGACTTTTGTAGACTAATGGAATAAAAAAACGAGTCACATTTTTCACAACATTTCAATTAAACAGGGTAGGGGTGCTTCAAAAAAAAAGTCTTGTTGTACCTTATACAGCGAATCGGGTGGCCCATTGGAGAACGAAATTTTCGCAGGATGGAAGGGTTTCTTCAGGATTCAGAAAAGTAATTCGTAAAAACACGTAACTTCATTTTTCTGGACTTTCTGCTTAACAAATACTTGAGATAAATTCTCACATCCTGTGTTGAAATACCAATTGAAGTTAAGGATAAACTCTTTTACATATCTGTTCTATGAAAAGTCACTCACCAATTAGCAGAGATTGATCTCTGTGAAAAGAAATTTAAATACTGGGTGTTTCGTGCAACATTGAGATTTTTCAGTTTAATATTTTGCCTGATTCTCAGCTAATAACAGAAATTGAATTTTATTTGAATACATGAGATTTTTCCGTTTAATATTTTGCCTGATTCTCAGCTAATAACAGAAATTGAATTTTATTTGAATACAGGGTGTTCGGTAAAACATTAGGTCTTTCTTTCATATTATGCTAGATTTCAGCTAATAAAAGAAGTTGGGATTTTTCATTCGAAATGTCCATGTAGTTGATGGTATATACAGGGTGCTTTTGGTTATCTAGGTTTGAAAAATATAGTCATTCAGAAAATGTTTTTCGTTTTTAAATTAGTATCAGTTGTCTGGGTTTGACAAATATATAGAGAGAGAAAGAGTTTTATAAAGTATACATAATGTGGAGATTTTCTCAAAGATGCATTTATTTTGGAACTTTCTATGTCTTGATTTGAACTGCCTACATATTTAATGGGTGTAATGGGGTCAATAAAAGATGTGGATACCTATCAAATATTTTATTGACAGATGAGATAATCACAAAATAATCATTTTATTTTTTTCTTGAAACAATCTTCACACCATGCTGTGAAAATGTAGGCGCCTATCCCTTTTCTATCAGTGGTGTAGTCTTCGATCACATGACGAACTCCCTCTTTGTGGCAGAAAGAGCAGAAACTAGGTTTGCAGTCACTGCAATTGCATGGTCTACCCCAGTCACAGTTTGGCATTGCTGATTACGTCTGTACTGTTGGAGAGCTGACGAAATACTGAAGAGCTGTCACACTGACATAGGAAAATATAAAAATTGCACTCGTTTCCAGATCACCCAAGAGGTAGAGTGGCTGATCCATTTTGATTTTTTTTTTATGTGGAAAACAATCCCTGTAGGTATATACAAAAACCACACACTCTAAAGATTTGGGGTGAATAATTCATTATAGAACAGGTGACAGATATAAAATCGGAGCAGTTTTTTTCTAGCTGCACGAAGATTCATTCCTAAATAGAAACTCGCCAGATAATGCCTCTTTTGTGTTTGTTATTTTTGTTTTTGTTTTTAGAACAGGTGACTGTTGATATAAAATCAGAGCAGTTTTGTTCTATTTCTAGCTGCACGAAGATCGATTTCTAAGTCAATAGAAACACTTCTTTAATTTGCCAGATGGTTGGGTCTTTTTTTTATTGAACTATTCACCTCAGATTTTCAGAGTAGCCGTGAAAACGGCTGATTTTTTGAATTCACTGAAAAGATCCGGTCGTGATAACGATTGCTCGTTATCTCTCTAGTTCTGCGCTGGCTACTTTTTATCGAATTTTGTACAGGATTAGAAAGCTTAAATCGAAATTTGTTTACCTCTGTCTGATGAATAAGAAAGGACGATGAAAAATTGAGAGAAATTCCTTTCACTTTGCAAACAACTTTGAACTCTTGTTCCTTGGTTGACCATAGCTTATAGGCATAATTTTTCGGGCCACCAGATACAAACTCTGTGATATGGGAACCAGGGCCGTAACATTCCATTTCGTCGGTCATATCACCAATAAATTGACCAGTAGGAATGTCAAATTCCTCTGGCTTGGAAACATAGATAACAGAGTCCGTGTCATAGTACAACACCCTTTCCCCAAGTTGCTGTAAATAGCTGTAAAGCTTCAGTCGAGCTAAGGCTGTTACATATGCAGCTATCACCACATTGACTGTGGAAAGAGTGTCATAGCTTTCCTCCTTATACTCCCAATTAACAACGATGGTATCCTCGTTTATTGGGAGTACTGTATTGACAATAAGGGAAGGATCCGTCATCATTGAAAAGAATTCCGAGGGCTGATTGATTATAGAGGTTTTCGGTTGGTTTTCACGCTGACCAAACTTACCCCAGAAGGAATTTAGCATAAGCTTGGCCAGTGCTCTCAAACCGGGGTTATCAGTTATTTTAGAATATTCCAACAAAACATCCTCCCGTTGTAGAAAATCTTCAATGTACCTATCTCTCTCCTCTTTGGTCTTACAATTTTTAGGCCAATCTGATGATTCCTGTTTAATCTTGATGAATTTGTTCATCATATCGGTGAATAGGCCTGATACATTTTCACCAAATTGTACAGTATCGTAAGACCAAATCTCTTTGATCTCGATAATTCGATACCCCACCTCAAGGGCTTTCAATATTTCGGCAATAGTCCATGTACCTGTTAATGTTCGCTCTTCATCAGTGTGATGACAACTACTATTATTATAATTTTCACCACATGCACGACAAAGAACAAACATCAACTTGTTGTTCATTTTCTGTGGTAAAACAGGATGAAAAAGATCTTGAGGTGGGAGAATCGCACATTTAACGAGACCTGAGATAGAGGAAAGAGGAGCAGTAGATGCCTCCTCGCCAACAAGTACTTTCGGATGACCCACAGGAAATTTGCCATATTTACACACCCATGGGTAGAGCGAACAAACGTCAACGTATTTAATTTGTTCGCCAGCCCCGGCCTTGTAATATTCGACAATGTTTCCCGTTCGGCCACCATAGAAAGCATCTCGAGGGTCAAGGGGTAGATTTTTAAGCAGGGGATGATCGTTGACAAAGTTGCAAAGTTCGTCACTGCTGGAAAGTTCCCTGCGAAAATCACACTCCCATTTTTCAATAACCTCATACCCTAAGGATTTGATTTTATTGATTTTGGCAATGGTTGTGTCATGACGATGATTCATAGTTTCGGAAGGACAGTTTCTGAGAGGGATATCTCTCTGATCAGTATAGCAGCGGGGACAACCATGATAGAAACAGCCTTCAAACTCGAAAACTTGTTTTGTCTCGTCAGAGTATCCATCAACTTTGAGATTACCGATAAGAGCCTCTGAAGATCGGCAGGCCTGTTGGATTTTTATATCCCGTAGTTTCTCCTCCCAAAGTAACCACTGGGTGGCTATCACAGATTGATTATCACGATGTCTGTAACCACCCTTGGGAATGATACCTATGGTGTTTGGTTTGAGAAAATTCCTACGGAAAACCTTATTGCATGTCGAAGCGATCGTTACTGCTTCTGTGAAAGGACACACATTAGTTTCAGACAGCATCAGCTGTCGAAATTTCAAACAGGCCTCGGTCAGAATATCTACATCAGAAATGCAATAATCTATGATTTCTCGAGAGAAATCGAAAACATAATTTTCAGCTACTCTTTCAGAATGCCATTTCATGAGAGATGCTCGAGCATCTGAAATGAGATTGTCAGGAGTATAAAACTCCAGAGAAGGAATAGGGCCCTTGTAGTTTTGATTCTCCATACGATTGAAGAGGTGAGGGAAATATCCCTTCTTCAATTCAGAGAATCCGAAAGATTTAGGCAGTTTTGCCAGGGCCATTGGAAAGTAATTGAGAGAGTCCAAGAACTTGACATTTCCAACAGTCATGGAAATCAATTGTGTACCTCTCATTATAAGATCAGGTTTTAGGGACGTTTTGGTTAAGATATAATTCAAAATGAACGCGTGGTCGAATTTTCCGCCGTTGTGCGCAATGACGATGACATTTTTGAATTTCTTCCTTATTGTCAACACATGATCAACAAATGGAGATATGGGGTCGTTACACTTGAGAATTTGCAAACGAACCCCACATTTCGAACAAATTTGCTGTGTGGTATCGATGCAGACGTCACAACATTGACGAAACACACACAGATTGGGCTCATGAAGAAGAGATCCGTCGGCTTGTACCCTCTCCTGACGAGTCTCCAGATCATAAAAGACAAACAAGAGATCATCAGTCTTGGGTACTCTCGTGTCGGGCTGAATATAGCATAAATGTCCAGAAGGTTGGTGTTTGTTGCAAATCTTGCAATAGATCTCTCCGCAGGTGTGAGTTCTATTGGTGGGGACAATTTTAAAACATAACTCACAACGTCTAATCTTATCACAAACCCCGTTCTGAATATGGTTATCAAAACAACCTTGTCCACGGAAAGATCTCTTACAAGACTCGCAGGGAACTTTTACACTATTTTTAGGACATGGTGGCGATCCTTGGCACGAGAAACAAGTACCACCACAACGATGCTCGTCTCGATGCTCATAAGGAGCATGGCATTCCTCACAGTAATAACTGCAGCAAAAGGCGGCAGTGAGTGAGGTAATGACATTAAAGTGCCCCTCATGATGGAGTAAATTCAACGAGAGACCCTCAGCCCCGCCCTTGAACATAATGTTACGGCCCTTGTTTCCATATTGGTAAACAGTTATTTTGTATGATGAGAGAAACCGTTGGAATTGTTGTAACTCAGGTATTCCGCAACCCTCTGTAGGTACAGTAACCCCTGCAGCTTCCAACAATTCTTGCGCTCTTTGCCCCTGCAACTTGCCGATGTCTTGTCGGACCCTTTTCAGCTCACGATCTTTGTTTGCGAGAGCTTGAGCTAACACAAGAGCCCGAGGAAGACATAAATTATCTTTATTTTTGATGATCATTATTCCCTTCCGTTTGCTACACTCTTCGTCAAAAGAGTTGTAGCAGTGCTCTCTTCCCTTGCCAGCAGGTAACCTACAAGATGTTACACTGAGACAAAAGGTCTCGGTGTTCAGGCCAAAAGA
Source organism: Phaedon cochleariae (assembly GCA_918026855.4). Classification (NCBI taxonomy): domain Eukaryota; kingdom Metazoa; phylum Arthropoda; class Insecta; order Coleoptera; family Chrysomelidae; genus Phaedon; species Phaedon cochleariae. The sequence continues at coordinate 20,512,810 of OU896707.1, forward strand.
GTTCGATTGATAAATGGACGAAATTTTCTCAAATAGATCGTCCACGGAAACATCTGCAGCATTTTTGAAGGCTATCCACCCTGGTCCCCTCGCGAAATCTTTGGAACAAAATGAGAATCCTACCTTATCGGTCGGATGCAATCCTTCAGTGCCTTTCAAAACAATTTCGGTGATTGCATCCTTGATATAGGCCACTGGTTCCCTGCCTTGAGGAATAGGTTTTATATTGAACTCTAAAGTACGAGCCTGTACGCCGAAGCGATAATTCTTCTTGACCACATCTTTAACGATTACAAATTTTTCCATGATGACAAAAAATTTACACTCAAATAAATCCCACTATCGTCGAATGATGATAGACAAAGCAAGCGCAACTATATATAGAAAAACTGAAAGTAGTGGCGGTGAGATGCAACGATTGATCAAAAAATCAGCACTCCAAAAACTCAATCAAGAAATTCAAAATCCCGTCAAAAATCCCCAAAAACCAACACAATATAAGCCAATAAACAAGTTGTATGCAAACTACGTTGAAAATTCGCCAAAAAAAGTCAAAATTCCCAAAATAAATATTCGAATTATTTCTTACACAGAGAGAGAAAGCAAACTGAGAGTAGTGGCGGTGAGATGTAACGATTGATCAAAAAATCAGCACTCCAAAAACTCAATCAAGAAATTCAAAATCCCGTCAAAAATCCTGAAAAACTAACACAATATAAGCCAATAAACAAGTTGTATGCAAGTTAAAAATTCGCCAAAAAAGTCAAAATTCCCAAAATAAATATTCAAATTATTTCTTACACAGAGAGAGAGAGCAACCGTTCACCACGAAGACTGAGCAGGAAATGAAGTTTGATTATCAGTGCTATCAGGGTATTCGACCAAGGATGAGCTCATTATCGAAAATAGTAGTGGAGGGGGTAGAATGAGCAGCACTAATCACGACGAGTCCTTTTTTTTTTGTTGGAAAAGGTGATGCAATAACTTTGTCTTATTTCGATACGTGTCAAGGCGTTATATGCACTTATCAAGAAATGTTATACTAGGAGTCCACTCACATCTTCACTATTAGGCCGTTTTGGCTCTTAAAAAGTAAATTTTCGAAAAGTTGAGAGAAAAATCTTCAATATGATGTGTCATAACATATAGTTCTGATAAATCTTCACTATTAGGCCGTTTTGGCTCTTCAAAAGTTAATTTTCGAAAAGTTGAGAGCAAAATGTTCAAAATGGTGTGCCATAACATATAGTTCTGATAAATCTTCACTATTAGGCCGTTTTGGCTCTTAAAAAGTAAATTTTCGAAAAGTTGAGAGCAAAATCTTCAATATGGTGTGTCATAACATATAGTTCTGATAAATCTTCACTATTAGGCCGTTTTGGCTCTTCAAAAGTTAATTTTCGAAAAGTTGAGAGCAAAATGTTCAAAATGGTGTGCCATAACATATAGTTCTGATAAATCTTCACTATTAGGCCGTTTTGGCTCTTAAAAAGTAAATTTTCGAAAAGTTGAGAGCAAAATCTTCAATATGGTGTGTCATAACATATAGTTCTGATAAATCTTCACTATTAGGCCGTTTTGGCTCTTCAAAAGTTAATTTTCGAAAAGTTGAGAGCAAAATGTTCAAAATGGTGTGCCATAACATATAGTTCTGATAAATCTTCACTATTAGGCCGTTTTGGCTCTTAAAAAGTAAATTTTCGAAAAGTTGAGAGCAAAATCTTCAATATGGTGTGCCATAACATATAGTTCAGCTAATCTTCACTATTTGGCCCCTCAACACCATTCCAAACCCATTTTTCCCACAGTGTTGTGATATTTTGAAAAATTGTTAAATGAATGTACTACACTCTATTTTGAACATTTTGCTCTCAACTTTTCGAAAATTAACTTTTGAAGAGCCAAAACGGCCTAATAGTGAAGATTTATCAGAACTATATGTTATGACACACCATATTGAAGATTTTGCTCTCAACTTTTCGAAAATTTACTTTTTAAGAGCCAAAACGGCCTAATAGTGAAGATTTATCAGAACTATATGTTATGGCACACCATTTTGAACATTTTGCTCTCAACTTTTCGAAAATTAACTTTTGAAGAGCCAAAACGGCCTAATAGTGAAGATTTATCAGAACTATATGTTATGACACATCATATTGAAGATTTTGCTCTCAACTTTTCGAAAATTTACTTTTTAAGAGCCAAAACGGCCTAATAGTGAAGATGTGAGTGGACTCCTAGTATAACATTTCTTGATAAGTGCATATAACGCCTTGACACGTATCGAAATAAGACAAAGTTATTGCATCACCTTTTCCAACAAAAAAAAAAGGACTCGTCGTGATTAGTGCTGCTCATTCTACCCCCTCCACTACTATTTTCGATAATGAGCTCATCCTTGGTCGAATACCCTGATAGCACTGATAATCAAACTTCATTTCCTGCTCAGTCTTCGTGGTGAACGGTTGCTCTCTCTCTCTGTGTAAGAAATAATTTGAATATTTATTTTGGGAATTTTGACTTTTTTGGCGAATTTTTAACTTGCATACAACTTGTTTATTGGCTTATATTGTGTTAGTTTTTCAGGATTTTTGACGGGATTTTGAATTTCTTGATTGAGTTTTTGGAGTGCTGATTTTTTGATCAATCGTTACATCTCACCGCCACTACTCTCAGTTTGCTTTCTCTCTCTGTGTAAGAAATAATTCGAATATTTATTTTGGGAATTTTGACTTTTTTTGGCGAATTTTCAACGTAGTTTGCATACAACTTGTTTATTGGCTTATATTGTGTTGGTTTTTGGGGATTTTTGACGGGATTTTGAATTTCTTGATTGAGTTTTTGGAGTGCTGATTTTTTGATCAATCGTTGCATCTCACCGCCACTACTTTCAGTTTTTCTATATATAGTTGCGCTTGCTTTGTCTATCATCATTCGACGATAGTGGGATTTATTTGAGTGTAAATTTTTTGTCATCATGGAAAAATTTGTAATCGTTGAAGATGTGGTCAAGAAGAATTATCGCTTCGGCGTACAGGCTCGTACTTTAGAGTTCAATATAAAACCTATTCCTCAAGGCAGGGAACCAGTGGCCTATATCAAGGATGCAATCACCGAAATTGTTTTGAAAGGCACTGAAGGATTGCATCCGACCGATAAGGTAGGATTCTCATTTTGTTCCAAAGATTTCGCGAGGGGACCAGGGTGGATAGCCTTCAAAAATGCTGCAGATGTTTCCGTGGACGATCTATTTGAGAAAATTTCGTCCATTTATCAATCGAACTCTTGTGGCCTGAACACCGAGACCTTTTGTCTCAGTGTAACATCTTGTAGGTTACCTGCTGGCAAGGGAAGAGAGCACTGCTACAACTCTTTTGACGAAGAGTGTAGCAAACGGAAGGGAATAATGATCATCAAAAATAAAGATAATTTATGTCTTCCTCGGGCTCTTGTGTTAGCTCAAGCTCTCGCAAACAAAGATCGTGAGCTGAAAAGGGTCCGACAAGACATCGGCAAGTTGCAGGGGCAAAGAGCGCAAGAATTGTTGGAAGCTGCAGGGGTTACTGTACCTACAGAGGGTTGCGGAATACCTGAGTTACAACAATTCCAACGGTTTCTCTCATCATACAAAATAACTGTTTACCAATATGGAAACAAGGGCCGTAACATTATGTTCAAGGGCGGGGCTGAGGGTCTCTCGTTGAATTTACTCCATCATGAGGGGCACTTTAATGTCATTACCTCACTCACTGCCGCCTTTTGCTGCAGTTATTACTGTGAGGAATGCCATGCTCCTTATGAGCATCGAGACGAGCATCGTTGTGGTGGTACTTGTTTCTCGTGCCAAGGATCGCCACCATGTCCTAAAAATAGTGTAAAAGTTCCCTGCGAGTCTTGTAAGAGATCTTTCCGTGGACAAGGTTGTTTTGATAACCATATTCAGAACGGGGTTTGTGATAAGATTAGACGTTGTGAGTTATGTTTTAAAATTGTCCCCACCAATAGAACTCACACCTGCGGAGAGATCTATTGCAAGATTTGCAACAAACACCAACCTTCTGGACATTTATGCTATATTCAGCCCGACACGAGAGTACCCAAGACTGATGATCTCTTGTTTGTCTTTTATGATCTGGAGACTCGTCAGGAGAGGGTACAAGCCGACGGATCTCTTCTTCATGAGCCCAATCTGTGTGTGTTTCGTCAATGTTGTGACGTCTGCATCGATACCACACAGCAAATTTGTTCGAAATGTGGGGTTCGTTTGCAAATTCTCAAGTGTAACGACCCCATATCTCCATTTGTTGATCATGTGTTGACAATAAGGAAGAAATTCAAAAATGTCATCGTCATTGCGCACAACGGCGGAAAATTCGACCACGCGTTCATTTTGAATTATATCTTAACCAAAACGTCCCTAAAACCTGATCTTATAATGAGAGGTACACAATTGATTTCCATGACTGTTGGAAATGTCAAGTTCTTGGACTCTCTCAATTACTTTCCAATGGCCCTGGCAAAACTGCCTAAATCTTTCGGATTCTCTGAATTGAAGAAGGGATATTTCCCTCACCTCTTCAATCGTATGGAGAATCAAAACTACAAGGGCCCTATTCCTTCTCTGGAGTTTTATACTCCTGACAATCTCATTTCAGATGCTCGAGCATCTCTCATGAAATGGCATTCTGAAAGAGTAGCTGAAAATTATGTTTTCGATTTCTCTCGAGAAATCATAGATTATTGCATTTCTGATGTAGATATTCTGACCGAGGCCTGTTTGAAATTTCGACAGCTGATGCTGTCTGAAACTAATGTGTGTCCTTTCACAGAAGCAGTAACGATCGCTTCGACATGCAATAAGGTTTTCCGTAGGAATTTTCTCAAACCAAACACCATAGGTATCATTCCCAAGGGTGGTTACAGACATCGTGATAATCAATCTGTGATAGCCACCCAGTGGTTACTTTGGGAGGAGAAACTACGGGATATAAAAATCCAACAGGCCTGCCGATCTTCAGAGGCTCTTATCGGTAATCTCAAAGTTGATGGATACTCTGACGAGACAAAACAAGTTTTCGAGTTTGAAGGCTGTTTCTATCATGGTTGTCCCCGCTGCTATACTGATCAGAGAGATATCCCTCTCAGAAACTGTCCTTCCGAAACTATGAATCATCGTCATGACACAACCATTGCCAAAATCAATAAAATCAAATCCTTAGGGTATGAGGTTATTGAAAAATGGGAGTGTGATTTTCGCAGGGAACTTTCCAGCAGTGACGAACTTTGCAACTTTGTCAACGATCATCCCCTGCTTAAAAATCTACCCCTTGACCCTCGAGATGCTTTCTATGGTGGCCGAACGGGAAACATTGTCGAATATTACAAGGCCGGGGCTGGCGAACAAATTAAATACGTTGACGTTTGTTCGCTCTACCCATGGGTGTGTAAATATGGCAAATTTCCTGTGGGTCATCCGAAAGTACTTGTTGGCGAGGAGGCATCTACTGCTCCTCTTTCCTCTATCTCAGGTCTCGTTAAATGTGCGATTCTCCCACCTCAAGATCTTTTTCATCCTGTTTTACCACAGAAAATGAACAACAAGTTGATGTTTGTTCTTTGTCGTGCATGTGGTGAAAATTATAATAATAGTAGTTGTCATCACACTGATGAAGAGCGAACATTAACAGGTACATGGACTATTGCCGAAATATTGAAAGCCCTTGAGGTGGGGTATCGAATTATCGAGATCAAAGAGATTTGGTCTTACGATACTGTACAATTTGGTGAAAATGTATCAGGCCTATTCACCGATATGATGAACAAATTCATCAAGATTAAACAGGAATCATCAGATTGGCCTAAAAATTGTAAGACCAAAGAGGAGAGAGATAGGTACATTGAAGATTTTCTACAACGGGAGGATGTTTTGTTGGAATATTCTAAAATAACTGATAACCCCGGTTTGAGAGCACTGGCCAAGCTTATGCTAAATTCCTTCTGGGGTAAGTTTGGTCAGCGTGAAAACCAACCGAAAACCTCTATAATCAATCAGCCCTCGGAATTCTTTTCAATGATGACGGATCCTTCCCTTATTGTCAATACAGTACTCCCAATAAACGAGGATACCATCGTTGTTAATTGGGAGTATAAGGAGGAAAGCTATGACACTCTTTCCACAGTCAATGTGGTGATAGCTGCATATGTAACAGCCTTAGCTCGACTGAAGCTTTACAGCTATTTACAGCAACTTGGGGAAAGGGTGTTGTACTATGACACGGACTCTGTTATCTATGTTTCCAAGCCAGAGGAATTTGACATTCCTACTGGTCAATTTATTGGTGATATGACCGACGAAATGGAATGTTACGGCCCTGGTTCCCATATCACAGAGTTTGTATCTGGTGGCCCGAAAAATTATGCCTATAAGCTATGGTCAACCAAGGAACAAGAGTTCAAAGTTGTTTGCAAAGTGAAAGGAATTTCTCTCAACTATGCTGCTTCACAGCTTGTTAACTTTGAATCGATCAAAGATATGATTCTGAACCCTGGTGCCCCTATCGAAATTTTGAGCAAACAGTTCCGCCGAACCAAAGAACATGAGGTCATCACAGTTGATATTTCCAAAAAGTACAAGCCTGTAAGCTTGAAGCGGACATTTCTCGAAGATCACACTTCTGTACCTTACGGTTTCAAAAAGTGGAAATCATTATAATTTTTCATCGTCCTTTCTTATTCATCAGACAGAGGTAAACAAATTTCGATTTAAGCTTTCTAATCCTGTACAAAATTCGATAAAAAGTAGCCAGCGCAGAACTAGAGAGATAACGAGCAATCGTTATCACGACCGGATCTTTTCAGTGAATTCAAAAAATCAGCCGTTTTCACGGCTACTCTGAAAATCTGAGGTGAATAGTTCAATAAAAAAAAGACCCAACCATCTGGCAAATTAAAGAAGTGTTTCTATTGACTTAGAAATCGATCTTCGTGCAGCTAGAAATAGAACAAAACTGCTCTGATTTTATATCAACAGTCACCTGTTCTAAAAACAAAAACAAAAATAACAAACACAAAAGAGGCATTATCTGGCGAGTTTCTATTTAGGAATGAATCTTCGTGCAGCTAGAAAAAAACTGCTCCGATTTTATATCTGTCACCTGTTCTATAATGAATTATTCACCCCAAATCTTTAGAGTGTGTGGTTTTTGTATATACCTACAGGGATTGTTTTCCACATAAAAAAAAAATCAAAATGGATCAGCCACTCTACCTCTTGGGTGATCTGGAAACGAGTGCAATTTTTATATTTTCCTATGTCAGTGTGACAGCTCTTCAGTATTTCGTCAGCTCTCCAACAGTACAGACGTAATCAGCAATGCCAAACTGTGACTGGGGTAGACCATGCAATTGCAGTGACTGCAAACCTAGTTTCTGCTCTTTCTGCCACAAAGAGGGAGTTCGTCATGTGATCGAAGACTACACCACTGATAGAAAAGGGATAGGCGCCTACATTTTCACAGCATGGTGTGAAGATTGTTTCAAGAAAAAAATAAAATGATTATTTTGTGATTATCTCATCTGTCAATAAAATATTTGATAGGTATCCACATCTTTTATTGACCCCATTACACCCATTAAATATGTAGGCAGTTCAAATCAAGACATAGAAAGTTCCAAAATAAATGCATCTTTGAGAAAATCTCCACATTATGTATACTTTATAAAACTCTTTCTCTCTCTATATATTTGTCAAACCCAGACAACTGATACTAATTTAAAAACGAAAAACATTTTCTGAATGACTATATTTTTCAAACCTAGATAACCAAAAGCACCCTGTATATACCATCAACTACATGGACATTTCGAATGAAAAATCCCAACTTCTTTTATTAGCTGAAATCTAGCATAATATGAAAGAAAGACCTAATGTTTTACCGAACACCCTGTATTCAAATAAAATTCAATTTCTGTTATTAGCTGAGAATCAGGCAAAATATTAAACGGAAAAATCTCATGTATTCAAATAAAATTCAATTTCTGTTATTAGCTGAGAATCAGGCAAAATATTAAACTGAAAAATCTCAATGTTGCACGAAACACCCAGTATTTAAATTTCTTTTCACAGAGATCAATCTCTGCTAATTGGTGAGTGACTTTTCATAGAACAGATATGTAAAAGAGTTTATCCTTAACTTCAATTGGTATTTCAACACAGGATGTGAGAATTTATCTCAAGTATTTGTTAAGCAGAAAGTCCAGAAAAATGAAGTTACGTGTTTTTACGAATTACTTTTCTGAATCCTGAAGAAACCCTTCCATCCTGCGAAAATTTCGTTCTCCAATGGGCCACCCGATTCGCTGTATAAGGTACAACAAGACTTTTTTTTTGAAGCACCCCTACCCTGTTTAATTGAAATGTTGTGAAAAATGTGACTCGTTTTTTTATTCCATTAGTCTACAAAAGTCAAACTAGTAGCATATGAAATATTTTGGCTCGAAAAATCATGAAGTCTGAAATAACTGTGCTATTGGAGTTTATAAAATCTCCCGCTTTGACGAAATTCACTGAACAAGCAGTACATTCCAGTAGAATGTCTCATTGAGCAGATCCTTATGGGCTATTAAGGGTGTGGCACAAACTTCCTCAAGAGCAGCAACTTTAACCTACAAATCAAACTGCTTCGTTCATTATAATCGTCCCGATTGGACCACACACCGGGATGGACCGCCATCTTCTCAAAAGGCATGCCATTTTTGTGGATTACTTAAATAAAATAGTTCATCATGATATATCCTTGTTTTCGTATCCTTCCACCCACATACATCATATTGCAAACACCATCTGTCATACGTCGCACGGAACACCCAGTATTTAAATTTCTTTTCACAGAGATCAATCTCTGCTAATTGGTGAGTGACTTTTCATAGAACAGATATGTAAAAGAGTTTATCCTTAACTTCAATTGGTATTTCAACACAGGATGTGAGAATTTATCTCAAGTATTTGTTAAGCAGAAAGTCCAGAAAAATGAAGTTACGTGTTTTTACGAATTACTTTTCTGAATCCTGAAGAAACCCTTCCATCCTGCGAAAATTTCGTTCTCCAATGGGCCACCCGATTCGCTGTATAAGGTACCTTTTTTTTTTTTGAAGCACCCCTACCCTGTTTAATTGAAATGTTGTGAAAAATGTGACTCGTTTTTTTTATTCCATTAGTCTACAAAAGTCAAACTAGTAGCATATGAAATATTTTGGCTCGAAAAATCATGAAGTCTGAAATAACTGTGCTATTGGAGTTTATAAAATCTCCCGCTTTGACGAAATTCACTGAACAAGCAGTACATTCCAGTAGAATGTCTCATTGAGCAGATCCTTATGGGCTATTAAGGGTGTGGCACAAACTTCCTCAAGAGCAGCAACTTTAACCTACAAATCAAACTGCTTCGTTCATTATAATCGTCCCGATTGGACCACACACCGGGATGGACCGCCATCTTCTCAAGAGGCATGCCATTTTTGTGGATTACTCAAATAAAATAGTTCATCATGATATATCCTTGTTTTCGTATCCTTCCACCCACATACATCATATTGCAAACACCATCTGTCATACGTCATACGTCAAACTTCATATGTGTCAAATACCATACGTCATAAGTCATGCCAAATGTCAGACCTCATGTCATATGTCAAACTTCATGTGTCAAATACCATACGTCAAATATCATACCTCATGTCATATGTCAAATACCATACATCATGTCATATGTCAAACATACGAACACCTACTGGTCAAGCCACTGCGCCATCTACCAGTGGAAGTAGGTACATGTTACAGCGTTCGCACTGGAAGTGGGTGGGTAATGTCAAACGTCAAACATCATGTGTCATGTTTCAAATATCAAATGTCATACGTCATGTCAAATGTAATAACGTCAAACTTCATATGTCATGTGTCAAATACCATACGTCAAATGTCAGACCTCATTTCATATGTCAAACTTTATGTGTCAAATACCATACGTCATGTCATATGTCGAATGTCATACGTCAAACTTCATATGTGTCAAATACCATACGTCAAATGTCATACCTCATGTCATATGTCAAAGTTCAAATACCATACGTCATGTCATATGTCAAACATCATACGAACACCTACTGGTCGAGCCACTGCGCCATCTACCGGTAGAAGTAAGTACATGTTACAGCGTTCGCGCTGGAAGTGGGTGGGTAATGTCAAACGTCAAACATCATGTGTCATGTTTCAAATATCAAATGTCATACGTCATGTCAAATGTCATGTCAAATGTCATGTCAAATGTCATGTCAAATGTCATGTCAAATGTCATGTCAAATGTCATGTCAAATGTCATGTCAAATGTCATGTCAAATGTCATGTCAAATGTCATGTCAAATGTCATGTCAAATGTCATGTCAAATGTCATGTCAAATGTCATGTCAAATGTCATGTCAAATGTCATGTCAAATGTCATGTCAAATGTCATGTCAAATGTCATGTCAAATGTCATGTCAAATGTCATGTCAAATGTCATGTCAAATGTCATGTCAAATGTCATGTCAAATGTCATGTCAAATGTCATGTCAAATGTCATGTCAAATGTCATGTCAAATGTCATGTCAAATGTCATGTCAAATGTCATGTCAAATGTCATGTCAAATGTCATGTCAAATGTCATGTCAAATGTCATGTCAAATGTCATGTCAAATGTCATGTCAAATGTCATGTCAAATGTCATGTCAAATGTCATGTCAAATGTCATGTCAAATGTCATGTCAAATGTCATGTCAAATGTCATGTCAAATGTCATGTCAAATGTCATGTCAAATGTCATGTCAAATGTCATGTCAAATGTCATGTCAAATGTCATGTCAAATGTCATGTCAAATGTCATGTCAAATGTCATGTCAAATGTCATGTCAAATGTCATGTCAAATGTCATGTCAAATGTCATGTCAAATGTCATGTCAAATGTCATGTCAAATGTCATGTCAAATGTCATGTCAAATGTCATGTCAAATGTCATGTCAAATGTCATGTCAAATGTCATGTCAAATGTCATGTCAAATGTCATGTCAAATGTCATGTCAAATGTCATGTCAAATGTCATGTCAAATGTCATGTCAAATGTCATGTCAAATGTCATGTCAAATGTCATGTCAAATGTCATGTCAAATGTCATGTCAAATGTCATGTCAAATGTCATGTCAAATGTCATGTCAAATGTCATGTCAAATGTCATGTCAAATGTCATGTCAAATGTCATGTCAAATGTCATGTCAAATGTCATGTCAAATGTCATGTCAAATGTCATGTCAAATGTCATGTCAAATGTCATGTCAAATGTCATGTCAAATGTCATGTCAAATGTCATGTCAAATGTCATGTCAAATGTCATGTCAAATGTCATGTCAAATGTCATGTCAAATGTCATGTCAAATGTCATGTCAAATGTCATGTCAAATGTCATGTCAAATGTCATGTCAAATGTCATGTCAAATGTCATGTCAAATGTCATGTCAAATGTCATGTCAAATGTCATGTCAAATGTCATGTCAAATGTCATGTCAAATGTCATGTCAAATGTCATGTCAAATGTCATGTCAAATGTCATGTCAAATGTCATGTCAAATGTCATGTCAAATGTCATGTCAAATGTCATGTCAAATGTCATGTCAAATGTCATGTCAAATGTCATGTCAAATGTCATGTCAAATGTCATGTCAAATGTCATGTCAAATGTCATGTCAAATGTCATGTCAAATGTCATGTCAAATGTCATGTCAAATGTCATGTCAAATGTCATGTCAAATGTCATGTCAAATGTCATGTCAAATGTCATGTCAAATGTCATGTCAAATGTCATGTCAAATGTCATGTCAAATGTCATGTCAAATGTCATGTCAAATGTCATGTCAAATGTCATGTCAAATGTCATGTCAAATGTCATGTCAAATGTCATGTCAAATGTCATGTCAAATGTCATGTCAAATGTCATATCAAATGTCATGTCAAATGTCATGTCAAATGTCATGTCAAATGTCATGTCAAATGTCATGTCAAATGTCATGTCAAATGTCATGTCAAATGTCATGTCAAATGTCATGTCAAATGTCATGTCAAATGTCATGTCAAATGTCATGTCAAATGTCATACGTCATGTGTCATTAGAGTGGGCGGGGCCTAGAGATCACGTGGTGGTGGAGGAGTGGGGGTGTGCCATCCTACCGGGGTACCTACTCTCATACAAGTTCATATAGAACGAAAACATGAGATCTGTGGAATACGAGACAGTCCCTAGAAAATGCGAACACTTTTTTGTCCCTGCGCATGCTTCTGATGGTATCGGCATGTTTATTTTATGAAGGCGAACAAACCTCGCATATGATTAGATCGACTATCTGATTGACTATCTGTGACTTCGATGCATGTATTACACCGACTTATAACTCTATCTAGACTGCTAGTAGTCATATTGCAGCAATCCGAAAATGTAGGGTCAATTGCTCGCCTGGAAACACTTCTGTTTAATACGCAGGAACCCCCAAATTGTCGTTCTTGACTTAGAGACGTGGTATCGAATTCAACCTAAAGGGCTTTCACGCTGGGTTGATAGTTGCGCAATACTTGATAACAGAGTCGTGCCAAAACTGCACATCGAAAAATACTAGTAGGTAACTTTCGAAATGGGCGAACCGCGCGCGTTATCGATTTGAGTTGGCAAAACTGTACATCGATGCCAGATTTATTTCACATTTCTAGAAGCGACTAGGGTATAGTTCAGTGGAAGCGACTTGCTGTGATCAGCTGATCTCTGCGAATTATTCATTACTAACAATTTGTACTTTCAAGGAATTGTTTGTGATCTATTTGTGGATCATAGGTGAAATTCGATTTATTCAAAATGCCTAAACCATTGAGTGCGCAGGCGCAGAAGGTGATCCATTACTTTCAATGACTGCTGTGAGAGATGTGAGTTGAATGATGGTATTAATAATGATAATGATATGTTGTGTTGTCCGAATGATCCAAATATGATTTGTGTAAGTTTATTGTAATGACACAGCGGTTTCATGAGTTTTTGTGGGTTCTCCTCATGAAATATATTGAGAATATTGAAGTAAGAAAAACTCTTGTTGTCTATTTCATGATTTCCAATATAAGTAGATGCACCACTATTTATTTTCCCACGAAATAAAATCAATTGATCGAATTTCTATTTCATTTCACCAATTTATAGTAATTAAAAAACATTCAAAACGATTAGATAACCTCAAAATTGAATTCGAAGTTTTTATTATTTTCACTCAGAAAATGTGAATACTGATCATTTTTATTAAAAAAAAATTAATTCAACACATAATTGTGTATTGGCAGAAAAATAAGTTATTTTTTCTACATTCATGCAAGAAACAGAACTTTATTGAACTATATATTTAGTGGAAAAAGAAGTTCTTTATTGCACTTAGTGCAATAAAGTTTTTATTGCACTCATCTGTCATTCTACTTCAACGTGCTGTCATCAAGACAAACATTTTCTATAATGAAACTGTGGTTATAGAAACGTCAGTCAAAAATTAATTCTGACAATTAACAGAATTGTACCTAGTGCCGCACCTCAATAAATCATTTTTTGCTTTTTGCATGAACGTAGAAAAAATGTTGTATGCAACTCGTGCAAAAATTGTTTATTGCACTCGACGTGTTGTCCAACTCGGCCTAACGGCCTCGTCGGACAATTTCACGTCGAATGCAATAAACATTCACTTTTTGAACTTGTTGCATAAATAACTATTTAATGTTAATATCTGTGATTATTTGTTGATGTTGTTACATAATAAATCATTCTTCAAGCTATTATTCTTTATAAGAATTTCATTATCATTAAATTACATATTCAGTTTATTGTTTAGGTGCATGGTTCATTAAATACAAATATTGAAGTTCATTTGTCAACTTCGAGTGCTAATTTTGAAACATAAATGGACGGCTTTTGAGTTGGTTCCAAAAAACATTATCGCAACGTCCGACGATCGAAACACTAGACATATCCATATTCGGGTGGTAGGTCATCCAGTCATTTCCTTTCAACTGGCAACACTGTATGTGTTGACATATTGACGTCACTATCAACCCAGCGTGAAAGCCTTTTAGGATCCATTTTGTTCATTGGCGGCGGCAAGGTGGATGTCGGCGGCTTGAGTGTTTTGTTTCTGTCATCATTGGTTGGCCTTATTGAAATATCAAAATTGAGTATCATATATCAATTCTTTTGTTTTTTCAGATGGAATCATGCATATTTTGTATATTTATTCAGCTGTGAAGAATTTGAGTTCAGGCGTGAGGTACCATATACCTGCTAATCTATTTTAGACGATTTTTGAATTGAAAATTAACTCTTGCAATATTGATTCTAGAATTCCTAATAATTCCTAATATTCCTATGTTCAGACCATATAGCGCCAGACAGCTTTCTGATGCTTCCAGGTAAATCCAGGACGATGAAACCACTTGCAAATTTGCCGTTTTTTGAAATAAAGTTCTCAAATCTGTGTATTTGAAAGCTATGAGACTTGAATACGGCATATTTCATTCGTTTCTCACTACTTCATGTATGGTTTATTAACCTTTTTCCTACAATACACCTATGTTCCTCGGCTTCATGAGTGTAACATGGCAAATCCTTAATGCGCATAAACCAGTTTCGGTGATGTATCAGCTAGAGTGCCTCGAACCTCTCATTTCACGACTGGAACATATCTAGGGTCCCTTGATGTAAATTGACGTATTTGTTCTCCTCTCACTCTGAAGTGTTAGTGAAACAGTTATATAGTTCCATCTTTATTCATTTTTGGAGTGGAACAATAGTTTTCTGACATTTGCTGTTTCTTAGGTTATATTGAGGACATTGGCGTATCATATGTAATTTCCACATGTAATTTCTCATTCTACTCTACATATTATATCCAATGATGATGATGATTTTCGAGTTTTTGATTTTTTAACTCCAGCATAATCTTTGTGAGGCAGTGAGCAAATTTTTCTGAAAGTTTAATACGTTTTACCAAATGGGACTATTGTTATAGGCATTACCTATCAGTATCAATAAATGCATTTTGGTTTCAGACTAAGCCTTATGGTTGCGGAATGGGGAAAAATTGTATGTAGATATTTGAACTAATGTCATGTATGCTGTATATTTTCAAGTTTGGGAATCATTTTTGCAGTTTTTCACGAACACTTGATATTTCCTGAATGAAGGTATGATTATTTAAATAATAGGGCATGTGCCTCTTCTTTTGATCCTCCGTTTTAATCAAAACTGTTTCTACTAAAATGAGTGGATACTTAGAGGCAGAATAAGGAAGTTTTTTTTTTGTATATCGCTACTTCAAAGTTGGGAACCAACTCCCCAGAAGTCGAAACTTGTGCGGGGTTAGGAAGAGCGGGACCTACAGCTTATAGTGGAATCCGAACCACTTCTAGGGCATCGAGTATAATATATGATCTCGTATTAGTTTTACCTTGCATATGAATGTGACGGGACAGCAATGTCATGTCAGGGACGCCAATACACGGAACCAAAGTCACGCCCTTCAAAGAGTGTAGCCACGCTTGTCACCACTGACATGTCCGAATTGTCATCATTCTCAGATTCAAAATGTCAGTTCTGAAAACTGAAAAGGCATCCCCACGATTATGTCTTCGAATATACCTTGTTCGGTAACGAATTGCAAAAGTTCTGAGAATGATTGTTAACATTTATTTGAGTTGCTCAAAGATGAGACGACATTTCAAGTGTTCGCTCGAGCTTTGCATTCTAATATCCATTTCATGGAAATACATATATTGATTGACATAATATTGATATATCTACACAATGAGCATTAGGTGCCTTTGGTGTTATGCCCATGTTGTGTTTCAGATACTAATATGTCTGCACTCATTCGATAAATGAGTACAAAAAAGTGGCATTCCATCTCTAATACAACATATTTTTTTCTCATGTGTTCTATTCAGCTGTTTAACAATATGACAAGTGCGTACATGCACACTCTTGAAAGAGCGTAAAATAAGATGTAAGCTATGAAGACTCATGAATACACCCGCGATACATAAAAAAGGCGTAAAAAAACTCATTATGTGAAGATAAGTTTGATACATGGATTTGAATCAGAATCATGAGGGGAATTTGAAAATGTTGTTGAATTCAGGTACATCCCATTGAAAATAGCAAAGATGTAGTTACTCACGTGAAAACCTGAAGCTTCACAAAAAATATTTCAATTGGATGTTTCCTTCACCGATCCTACATATTTTCAGAACTCATAACTCATAAAGATATATCCTGTATAGTGTATAGTGCATATAGATGGCGCAATGCTCCAGAAACAAAACCATACCAATAATATACCATAAACTCGGTGAGTATTTCAGACGGAGGTCTTCGCATTTGAATTGTGTGCTAGAGAGTTGACGAATAGACCTCTAGTAAACAAAAACATCGCAGTATTGTATCAGATAGTCAGGCTGCTCTGTAAGCACTGAGAACCAGCAAGATAATTTCCAAGCTTGTATGGAGCTGTATTGAATCTCTAGATTCGAATGCTTGGGTGCTAACAACAGACTACAGAGTCACTCTGCTGTAGGTGCCTGGACATCAGGGGGTGGAGGGCAATGAGAAAGCCGACATCCTCGCCAAACAGGGAACCGAATCTGTGTTCAGGACCAGAACCATACTCTGGGGTCTCCGCAAGTGCAGCAAAAATAACTATCTCGGACTGGGCGGAGGGGAAACGTCTCACGCACTAGTCTGAATTACCAGTACAGGGTTACCCCATTTGAAGACGTTCCTGATTGAATCAACGAAAGAAAAGGCCAGGCAGATCCTAGAATGGATCAGGGGAACCAGCAAATTCTGTAAGGACACTGTCGTCTAAGACACCCCCTAGGAAGGATGTGTCTGAACCATTAAGTGGACTGTCGGTTCTGCTGTGTGGGAGACGAAATGGCTGAGCACATACTATGTTCATGCTCTTGCTTAGTGAAACAGAACCTGTCAATTTTAGACAGATCTCACCTCATTCAACCATGGACTTTGTGAAGAGAAGTTGATTGTACAGTGAACTGTGACCTCTACTCACAAGGAACCCAACCTAACCTATACCATAATCTAAAATAAACTATAGGTCGCGTGCAAGAACTGTCAGATGACTGACCCTGGAGGCAAAACATATTTGTTTACAAGTGATTGAAATAGTTTTCCACAATTATTTTGGCATATGAATCGTATTTTTCCGCTATTCATCAATTCGCTCATGCCATCACATTGTGCTGTTGTAAAATGCACAAAAACTGCAGCGGAAGATGAAGAAATCCGGATGGTACATTATGATTCAAAAGTAAGTACCTACTATAGTCACTCACATAGTTTTCATTTTTGAAATTTGGTTATTTCTCTGATTTCTCATCGGAATTCCTTCTGCAATAGGATCAGCTGATAGAAATATACCTGAAATTTCTAGAATAATGCAAGAAGATTGGATTCATGCAATCAATCGGTAGGACTGGTCTGACATGCTGACGATCGTGTGTGTTGTAGACATTTTCAATCTATTAGCAGCATTAGCTTGTATTGCAGAAGTGGCAGAAGGCAGAAGGAATTTTAATAAGGAATGACAACATTTCATAATGCTAACTATGTGAGATTACTATTTACCTGAAAAATCATATTCCCTAGTCTCTTGCTGCATTTTTTGTGCATTGTACAACAGCAAAATGCGAAGGAATGCTTGAATTAATGAATAACGCAAGAAACACGATTCGTATGCCAAAATATTGTGAAAAACTATTTCAACCTATTGATTCCTCTGTAACCAAATAAAAAAGTGAGGTTGTGTTTCAATAATTCACAGAAGAATGAGGTTGTGTTTCAATATTTTGCCTCCAGGGTCGGTCTTCGTGCACGCGACCTATAGGCATATATACTATGTATGCTTTAATGTGACACGCCAACATGGCGCTCAACTGGTTGACTTTCCGAAGGCTGATATTTTCATTAAATGATGGCAACGTGCCACCACTTTGCTGAAAAAAAAAATGAATTGCACATGGGTGGTCCATTCAAGACTATTAACACTCGATTACTCACGGGAAAATGATTTCACCAAAGAATTACGAAACACGTCGATTCTTATTTGGAGGGGGACACTGTTTGACGCAAAAAGGATAATAGATACTTCAACCCTCTACTCCCTAGAGCGACCCCCTCAATGATGTGAAGATGGAATAAGGGTCATGTTATACATAATTGCGTAGGTAATTTGGTTGTGACAATTGCAGTGCAGAGTGTTTTGAATTTCAACAAGGCGTTCTCGAGATATTCGAATTCAAATAGTATGTTGTTTAAAAGTCAATAAATGAATGTACGGAATGGATTATTGAATAGATATCCACTAAAAATGATCAAAATGAGTGTCAGTTACCCCCAGACAAGGGTTGAGTCTATTTTCAAATTTCTCGTGAAAATTTGAAGATGTTCATCTTGTTATTGTGTAACATTCAATCCTGTTAGCGACTAGCCAGATGCTGGACGCCCTGTACCATTAGAAGCACAGAGCTACAGTTAGTGGTTACATAAGGTTTAGTCACCTATCTACAAATGACTGTATCCCATCAGAGGAGGCATTTAGGCGTTGTAAAGAATACATTGTGTTGAGTGTTAATAAAGGTGCAAGGTTTCAGAGGGACTGATTCTGTTCTATCAACTCTATACCGAGCAGTGCTAATAATCCTTATGCTCCTTCCCAAATCGTGCAGGTCTATAGGTTCCGTATCATGAAGGGAGAATTCCAACTTACTACAGAGGAATAAATCATATGGTATCAAGTCTGGCGAGCGTGCATGCTGGCCCCACTACTGGTACTGGTACTGGTGGGGAAAGTTCGTATGCGTCAGCAACTAGTCCGTAACGGGACCTTTTTGCAAGCCTCAAGGTGTTTTTTTAAGTTGTGGTTCGCTTAAGAGAGCTGGCTAACACCCTTTTTCAGGTACCGTCCATCAGTTCTCTTTCAGAGTTTTTGAGCTGTGTTTTGTGGGCTAGTTATGTACTTACTACCATAAGCTGTAGTAACAGGCCTGCCAGTTACCTCGTCAAGCCCCGTTAGAGGAGGTCCGCTAAGCAGCATTGGCCCACTCTCACGCTCAGGTGGTAGTTTAATACACCCACCTACATGCCCACAATCACCATCATCTCTTTCTGCGTGTTCTGTGTCGGCTTTGTTACTAACTCCATGCGCCACTTTAGGAGCAGCACTGTTATTTGGAAAGCAACAGCGAATCGTGCAGGACTATCCCCAGCCGATGATCGGAAACTTAATATTTAATTCGTAAATGACACATTCGGTCCGATTCCCTAGGAAGTGTTTAACACGGTGGCTAAATTAGTAACGTTGTTCATTATTCCAAATTTTTTGGAATTTTCTCTCCTCGTTTCTATAAAATAAAAATATGAATATTATTTCAATATACGTGTAGTAAGGACAAATCAGATGATTTGCCCCAAAATGTCACTGCGTTTAAAGAATTTTTCTTTTAGGCTCTCTGATAGGAAAATTCTTTAAACGCAGTGACATTTTGGGGCAAATCATCTGATTTGTCCTTACTACACGTATATTGAAATAATATTCATATTTTTATTTTATAGAAACGAGGAGAGAAAATCCCAAAAAATTTGGAATAATGAATATACCACCTCCTCGATTAACCTACAGACAGTATAGTAACGTTGTTATTAATAACTTTTTTAACCACCCCAGATTTTCCACTATTGATATTTGCTATTCTATAAAAACAACATTTATCAACGTGGTTAGTTTTTTACATTTCCACTCAGTGGTATAAAAATAAAGCTGTGAAGTTAGTCATTCATCAACTATATTATTAATTTCTGCCTTTTTAACGTCAATTTAACCTAAAAATTAATTTACTCTACAAGCACTTGGTTGAGACATTGCTGCATTAGAATCAGTCCCCCTGATAGGATCCTCGTGCAAGCAATAAATGTAAGGCAGCAAGTATCTGAAATACTGGGCATTAGTTATGAATAATATTCTCTAAGTACTCTCTATACCTACTGGTATATTACAAAAACTCAACTGAGATTCACTTCTACATGTTGTAGTAAAATAAAAGTAGCCAACTAACGTCTTTCATCTGAGGTTCTATCAATGGTATCAAAACCTCTGAAACCAATACTTTTGGAATGTGATAACATTTTCGAAATTGACTAGACTAGAACTTGTTAAATCCCTCTAGATTCTGTTGTTTGATGCTATCCTTCTAGTGAAATAGGTAATTTTTTTTGTGTTTACAAATAATTAGATAGATATTTCATACTTCCTTGCCGTAGAATTACCTTTTGTGCAACATATAGCATTAATAGATGAACATTTCCTTGAAATAGTGCCACATTTCTTTATTAAAAACCTTAGCCACTCCAAAAATCACCAGAAAAGGCTGGTGGATATCTGCCACTAGGAAAAGTGGAAAAAAACATAACAAGTTGTTCATGTAGGCCTTTAGAGAATCAGAGAATCTTCGAGTGGTTCAAATAACCACTGACCTTCATATTAACCACCCGAATGACAGTTGTTAAAATAACCACGCTCTTAGTGAATCGGACCGATTGAAGAAAGTTTCCTACTCTGGCTGGCCCCAGAAGAAGGAAATCATTGGGTGCAAAGTTTGCCGAGCCTGCTGGCCATTTTATTGGAACTCTATCTATTTATTCGGAAACTTTTGGGATTTTCTCACGGTCATCGATGATAATGTTATTCGATATCTATTCATTTTCCACAAGATAGCGAGCCACCTCATTCCGTATCACAGATGAGAAAAATGCTACCTCAAAATATCCCAAACATAGGGAAATGTCGTAGAGGACCAATAAAATGGCCACCATACTCACCGGATATGGCACCCATGCAATCCGTCATTCATGGAAAGGACAATAAGGATTGAATGCCAACTAGAGGAACATTTTCAAATGTGCGAGAAGGGATTCGTAAATATAGAATCTACCACTCTGTCTGGGAGTCAATGGAGGTCATTTCGAACATTAGTTGTAATCGGGTACAATCGCCGGGATGTCTTTCATATTTCTGAATACAACCAGCCTCAGTTCGCTATAACTTCTCTAGAGTGCTGAGTGTAAGGATGCATTAGTGGCCGTGGTAAATCGGAAAATAATTTTTGGTGTTGTATTAATTATATATACGCTGAGGAAGTATGGCTAATTACCACGAGAGGTATAGGGGGTGCCATTTAGAATTCCTCGAGGGGGTGGCCGGGAGTTGGACAATCAATAGTAATGTTTAACTTTTTGATTCGACTTGTTTGTTTCGTAAAAAATTGTTGTCGCTGTGTAGAACGGAAGTTATATTCAGGTCATTCAGGGTGGTTCGATATGAAATGAAATTCCTTTATGTATTTTGCTTATAATATGTAGGATGAATTGACATTATGAAGTAGGATTCTCGTTCAATTGAAACTGGTGAAAATATATATAATTTTTCTCCTATTTTCCTCAACGAATTTTTTTGTTGTTGTTTTCTCAGAACGTCCTTCATGTTATACGAAGAACTCAAGTTTGTGATAATATACGATGCATGTCAGTGCTTGCCTGTTTATCAATTCATTCATAATGAATTCAGACTAGACATTCAACAGAGTTCTGGAGTAGCAGCAGTGCCATCAATTGTGATTTCTAACAGGAACATGGTAGGGATCCGAGTTTCTATTATGAAGTATCATTCACATGAAATTTGCAAGATGTGAACTGCCATTAGTGACATTGAACCAGTCATTTCTTTGTGAAACAAGAATGTGATGTGGAAAATAAGGCATGATCCATTACAAACGATCCATGTTTGAAGGCCAAGTGAATTGGGAGTGAAGTCAAGAAAAAAGTTCGATTGAGTCTCGTGTATTCTGATACCAAAGATGGGATGAAAGCTATCCAAGGTAAGACATAATGAACTACCCACAAGTGGGTCATTCGATGAGGCCAAGTGGAGCAAACTATTGTAGTTATCAAAATAAACACCTATAGCCAAAAATGTCGTTGTATAACTCCAAGTAAAAAGTACACTACCCACAAGTGAGTCATTCGATGAATCCAAGTGAAGCAAGGCACTTGTACATACTCATCGTACTGAACGCCTAGCCAATATTTTCGTTGTATAACTGCAAGTAGAAATAACACTGAGGCCAATGAAACAGATATTCTGTCTCTAATGAAGCGTTAAATATCAGTAGGTACATGTGTTTCTGAAAGCGAGTATTTTTCCCATACAGTATGCAAATTTTCACTTGGTAGTATGTAAATTTTTCTAGCTGTTATCAAAGTTTTTTCTTGTGCATCAGATGCCCTCGTTTACTCTTTTCTTCTTCAGTGATGTAAATGAAAAAGTGAAATTGAAATAAACTTTCATACTCATTGAACGTTACTTTCTCCCACTTCGAGTATCATCAGAAGTGGAATAAAGAATCCTGTATATTAATTTCATTATCTTCTTCGAAAGAATAACTGATGATCAAGAACCAAATTCCCCACAGCTCAGAGCGCAGCACACAAACTGAGAACCTTGACGAATATGATATAGCAGTTGGTCAGAAGGGCAATTGCATGACTTGGAATTGCGATTGTACACGAAAAAAAACTTCGATAACAGTTAGTAAAATTTGCATACTACCAAGTTAAAATTTGCATACTATATGGGACAAGTACTCGCTTCATCAGACAGAAGAAAAATGATATTTCTGAATCTGATCACTTGTTGCTATTAATGTAATCTCAGGAACACATGTAACCTACTTTATAATGTCAATTCATCCTACATATTATAAGCAGAATACATGAAGGAGTTTCATTTTATATCTTACCACCCTGAATGATCTGAATATAACTTCCGACACAGCGACAACAATTTTCTAAGAAAAAAACAAGTTGAATCATAAATCAATATTGATTGTCCAACTCTCTGCCACCCCTCTAGGAATTTTAAATGGCACCCCTTATACCTCTCGTGGTATAATTAGCCATACTCCCTCAGCGTATATAATAAATAGGTACAACACCAAAAATCATTTTCCGATTTACCACGGCCACCAATGCATCCTTATACTCAGCACTCTCGAGAAGTCATAACGAACTGACGCTGGACGCTGGTTGGATTCGGAAATATGAAAGACATACCGGTGATTGTTCCCGATTACTCCCGATTGATATATTAGGGCAACATGTGATATTACCGTAGGAATATTAGGTTTTTTCCGCAGATAAACAATTGCATTGTGCTTGTAACTCCAGTTTCTGTTGTAATTATTTCCTTTCCAGAAACGCAGAGTTAATGAATATTAAATTATACTTCAACAGCGCTTATAAAATGTCGACCTATGACTATACAAAGTGAATAATCTAGGATGAAAACTATTAACTGTAGGTGGATGGTATTATAGCTACAAGTTCATGCGTTCAGGATCATCATTTTTCCAGAGGCGAAAGGTAATTGCTTCTGTAATAGGTATTATTTTTCTTATCACAATATGAAACGAGTCAAGGAAACGTTTCACTTGGACCATTTTTTTCCGTGTACTAGCGAGAACGCATTGTATACATTCACAAATGCTAACATCATAATGAAACCGTGAACAGTGGGAGTGGTGACGGTGGGCTAAGGCACCCGAATAATATATCGGAGATGTCCGAACGGCGAAAAGATGTTACCAAAGAAGGGAAGATTTGTATTTCGTGCAAGAAATTTATTCAAAATATTCGTAGCATAGCGCTTTCGACTGTTAAGTCATCATCAGTGCGTACTCGTCAGGTTAACAGGGAAGTTCGTCCATGAAAATATCTTTGGTCCATCAGTTTGAAACTAACGACATTTAAGTAAAATACGTTACAAACAAATTAAAATGTGCATGTTTCCCAAAAGGGGGTAAAATTTGGATTACATCTTGTTAAGCAGCCATTGTCGCTGCGGCATGTCGTGTTGAAGTGAACTCTTGATGACTTCAACACGACATGTCTCAGCGACAATGGCTGCTTAACAAGATGTAATCCATATTTCATTCCCTTTTGGTAAACACATTTTAATATGTTTGTAACGTATTTTACTTAAATGTCGTTAGTTTTAAACTGGACTAAAGATATTTTTATGGACGAACTTCCCTGTTAACCTAACGAGTACGCACTGATGATGACTTAACAGTCGAAAGCGCTCTGCTACGAATATTTTCAATAAATTTCTTGCACGAAATACAAATCTTCCCTTCTTTGGTATATATTCACGTGCACACAGCCCAGCAACCCTCACTGAAAAGATGTTACACCACAGATGAGATGTCAGCTGCATCAATCGATTTGATAGATTGTCTTCATCGATGAGTTCGTTCAGAGCAATTTTGTCTCATAAAAATAGTTTAATAATAGTGAGTATTAATCAACCTTGGTGAAACGACAAGTTCAAATTTATGCCATTAGGATTCGAAACTGTTGGACCTTGGAGACCTTCAGCCAGAGGAATGATTTCAACTTTTGGCCAATTGATTTATGCTCAAAGCAGTGAAGATAGATCTACTGAATACCTCCGCCAAAGAATTTCAATTGAGATTCAGAGAGGAAATGCTGCTTCCATTCTCAATACTATTCCATCTAGCAAAGGACTCGAAGAAATTTTTTCATGTACTGGGTGATGCTTTTTTAATAAAAACACGGACTTGTGCAAGCAGATCTAAACAAGAAGATCCATGTGAACTCTTTAAACCCATCCATGCTATTGATCTCCCACCCACATCAAGTGTCTTTGAGTCATTATCGAATCACCAGTCAACCTATTCAACTCCATCTGGTATTCTTACTGAAAATCAAAATTCAAAATCGATATTTCTCCGCTCCAGCGATAGAAATTGTGAATACTGGTCCAAGGATTATCCATTATCATGGAAGATTTCGGGACTCAACAGCTTGAAGAACACTGGGAACACGTGTTTCATGAACAGTATGATTCAATGCCTGTCTCACACTGAGTGGTTGTTGGAGTATTGGAGAATGGACTTCAAGAACAGGGACATCAAAACGAGAATATCCAGCACAAATGGATCTTTGATGAAGGCTTTCGCAGAAGTCATAAGAGATCTGTGGTCGGAGGATTCGACTGGCCAAGGTGTGAATATGATATATGTGAAGGGCACAATTCAAAGATTTGCGCCGTGCTTCATCGGCAACGCACAGCAAGACTCTCAAGAGTTCCTGCGGTTCCTGCTCTTGGGTTTGCACGAAGATATCAAAGGTCATCGAGAAGCCAGATCCTAAGTTTACAGACATCGCTGAAATTCTGGATGTCAACGAAAAGGCTTCGGAATCATGGTAAGGATTCTTGAAAGTGGATATTTCAGAGATAGTGAATGATTTCATTGGTATGCTCAAGTCTTCATTGTTGCACGTATTGCGGCTATTCATCAGTGACGTTTGAGCCTTATTGGGATTTGTCATTGCCAATACCACAGCAAAAGCGCGAAATCAGTTTGTTTCAGTGCTTGGACTCATTCACCAGCGAGGAGTCATTGGAAAGCGAAGACAAGCCCACCTGCTCCGAATGCAAGGAAAGGCGAAAATGTACAAATTCATTATCCATTCAGAGGTTCTCTGAAATTCTTGTTATCCATCTGAAACGTTTCTTGCTGGATCGGTTCGTAGAAAAACTGAACGTCTTTGTTTATGTACCTTTGGACAGACTCGATATGAGTGATCACGCTGCCGATGGAAGTGTACCATTCCAGTACCATCTCTATGCTATTTCGAACCACAGCGGTAGCATCAACAGTGGTCACTATACAGCATATTGCAAACATCCGTACTCGAACATCTGGCTTGAATTGAACGATAGTCGTGTCTCAAAAATTTCTTCAGATTTGAACATCAGTAGAAAAGCGTATTTACTCCCTAATAACACACTTATGTCCCATGGATATCCTCAGGACGTCCTGTCGGGACATTCAGGACGTCCATAGGACATTCGAATTTGGTACCGTGGACGTCCATTGGACGTCTGTGGAACGCACGAATGTCCCACTTGAGGACCAACTAGGGATGTCCTTGAGGGATGTCCCCTGGACAACTATCGAATACCTAAATTCTACAGTATTCCTCATCAAGCAACACAGAGGACATCCTCAGGACATCCATAGGACCACTTATTAGCACCGCTGAGGGATATCAATTGGATGTCCATAGGATGTTCCAGGGACGTACGAATTATTCTCGAATTTGAATTTTTCTGGGTCCCTCTAGGACCAGATCTTGCATAACTGATTAGGACATCCAGTTGAGTTGATGGTCCGTAGAAGGGCCCCAAAAGGTTTCCCAAGGAGGTCCAATGGACTTACGTAAAGGACATTGACGAGGAGTACTTATAACCTACGTGCAATCATTCGTCGGAAAGGTGTAAGTTAACGTCCTCGCAGGGACAACATATTGAAAGTACCGACTGGGATGTCCATAGGACGTTATTTCTAGGACATTGGAAGAGAACAGTCCATTTACCAATTGGGACATCCGACGGGCATCCCTAAGGGACATTCGAAGGATGTCCCTGAGGGACATTTCGATTATTGTACGATCCTGGGAATATTAAGGGCGTCTGTGCAGAGATATTTGAAGGAATATACCATCAGAGACATTTTGATGGTTATCTAGAAGGGACATAATATAAGATCTGAAGTCATGCCAGAATATGTACTACTCGGGACATCCGATGGATGTCCCTAAAGGAACGTTCAAAATCATATCTCATCAGGGACATGCCAAGGACGTCCTTGCATGGACATTATACAATATGTACCACGTGGGACGTCTGAGGGATGCTATTTCTAGGACATTTTAAATGATGTACCAGCTGGGACATTCCTTGGACGTCCTTGCTCGGACATTGCATGAGATGTACGGGATGGGACGTCTCAAGGACCTTTATTTTTGGTTCGGGACATTCGGACGTGAATTGTACCAAATAGGGACGTCCCTAGGACGTTGTGTGCTATTAGGGAGCTCTTCTATGAAAAAAAACCCAAATTGTATCAGAGTTATTGGAATGAATTTATACGATATGATTAAGGTACCTACTAGTTTTGGTCATGTTTCAGGTCAAATCATCCGAATGGACACTCTTTTTGTTTTGCTTCTACAGATCTATTAGAATAGGCTTATTTTTATAACTGTATTCACTACATGTATACTTCTATGTTTGATATTACTTGATTGGACTCAATATATAATATATTCATGTTCCACCTAGCACTAGTTTAGTGTTCATTTATAACTAGCGACCTCAGAATACACTTGATGCAGAAACATTGTTCCAGAAATAATGTTTTGCCTACTTCAACTACTTTATTTTTCTACCGATGGTGAAAATGCTCTTGTCACAATCTATTTACTTGGTCAGGTTTTCTCAGTGATGGATAACCATTCAAATATTTATTCCATACATTAATTTTTAATTTACTCACAGATAGAATTAGAAAACAAACCATTTGAACACATATATCTCGAAAATGGTATGTTGAAATTCGAAGAACTCCGCACTGCTATTGTCAGAATTGAATGACCTTTGCAATGATGTATCACATTACCCTTATTCCCTATTCAAATAAACGAGGGAATTGCTCTGGGGAGTATAGGGTTGAAGTATATATATTATCCTTTTTGCGTCAATGGTGCCCTCCACCAGATAAGAATCGACGTGTTTCGGTATTTTTTTGTGAAATAATTTTCCTGCGAGTCATCAAGGGTGGATAGTTTTGAATGGACCACCCAGTATATATTATTTCAGTAGAATTTACCATGTTGAAAACGCCTATATGAGATAATAAATTTTCAATCCAATATTATATTGAAATGAGAACTCGAAAAACAATACAAGTGTGTAATATATTTCTTAATTATACTATCAAAAAAAACCTTCGTTGAGACCAACATTGATAATGTATCGAAGTGATATTGAGGGACAAGTTATTGATTAATGGCGAATTTCATAACATTGCTGATATGAAAAAAATATTTACAATAAGAATATTAAAATCTTATTTTGTTTCAGAAGAACTGAACATTCTCATTCATACTTCAGTGTCAAAATGGTTATTGAAATTAGAGGAAAAGTTGCTCTTATCACAGGAGGTGCTTCTGGTATTGGGCTTCAGTTTGCGAAAGCTTTATTGAGGAATGGCTTGAAGGTAAATACGAATTCAAATGTAAAAATATTCTTCAAACGCTAGATTATTCGATATTTGGATACAAGCATTCTTGCGTAGAAATTGAATAATGGTGAATGAATACCAATATACTTTTTAATTTGATTCGAGTTAGTATTGGTGGTATTGTATTGATTTTTAGTAAAATTAACGATAAAAGGAAGTAAACCTCAGTTTGTTTGATATTTTCTCTGGAAAAGGCTATCATTTTACGTAATATTGATATAATATGGAGATATTCATTGGATGAAAATGTCGAACTCGAACGGATACAACAATGACTAAAACTGAAATGACGATGATAAGAACAAATAATATAATATATTGAGAAACCCAATCTTCATTTGATTCGTGATATGAATAATACCTTCTAGCTGAGATATTTTTTGATCTGTTATTGTTGATGGATATCTATTCAACGGTAAAGTTACAAGAGCATTTTTTCATTGGATGAATTTCTCGTGGTAACGAGAAACATTGGCCGATCAGTAATTAATTTTACGAGAAAAACTGACATGAAAAAATTTGCGAGACCGTAGGTCGAGCAATGACTCACGTCGTCGTCGTCAAATAGCGTTTTCCCTAGCTGTAGAAGTTTTTATCATAGATATTCATGTTATTCATACACTGACATTAGTAAACCTATAACCTCTCCCTCCTCCCCTTCTGGCTGAAACGCTCGTATCTCCCCTTGTTCTTTGATGGGCAGAATGAAAGATTGGTGAAGAAGCGTTTGTGGACACATGTTTATAGGAAAATACAGTCTTATTTCAACCTAAAATATGAGCCCATAGAATCTTGATACTGAATTTCGAAACGCCCTGTGTATCGATAGAAATATTAAATTTATAGAATGCTTGATACTTTTATATCATTGGTCAAGTTGAATTCAATCAAAGTTGTATAATTAAAACTGAGATTCTAAATGTATGAAGTGGGTAAGGTTATAGGTGTAAATACTATGAAGACATTGTTAATGACTTGACTCTACTATGACCTGAATTAGTTTTTGCAACACTTTTTTCGTAAATAAAGAGTCTATACGTTGTTCAAAATTGTTGATATTTCATGCTTTCTCGAGCAACCAGCATGTCGAAATATTTCTTAAATCCATAACAAAATATCATGTGAATGTAGGAGACTTGGCAAAATTTTCTGAATGCTGAGAACCGACAAGACGACGCCCACAATTCGTGCGCCGTTGTTGTCACTTTCACCCGAGCGTTTACCGGCTCAAATGTCATTTAGTGTGAGTTTATATGACTATTATTCACACAAACGTTTCATAACCAATACGCAACAACACATGACGAAACATTTTGAGACAATTGATTTTTCAATGTTGATTAGGAATATTACTAGTACATAATTGAGAACTGTGCTATGGTCTGCCCCTACCTACTAAATCGTTACGTCTGTTTGTACTCGCGGTGAATTTCTATAGCCATTTGAAAATA
Organism: Phaedon cochleariae; assembly: GCA_918026855.4. Lineage (NCBI taxonomy): Eukaryota > Metazoa > Arthropoda > Insecta > Coleoptera > Chrysomelidae > Phaedon > Phaedon cochleariae. The sequence goes on from OU896707.1 coordinate 20,542,600, forward strand.
ACCGTGGCATTATTAATGATTTTGACAACTTGAAATCGACCGGAGAGTTCTGAAAAGATGTGAAATTGAAAGGTATTTGAGTCATGATTCTATTTAGGAAATAAAAATAAATTCTGGTGAACTATAGAAATCGGGTCACTTCGAAAATTTGATGGAGAAAATGATCGGACAGTCTCTACCCAACTAAAATATTTTCGACAATGTGGTGCTGCCAATTCTTTCAGAAAGTAGTAGCAAGTTCAATATTTCAAATAGAACACCCTGTATTTCATTGCATTTTTAGATCCTCCATGAAGAGCTGATTTTATCAATGCATCACACTTGGGGTAAAGCGGAAATGATTATAGATATAAGGTGTTCAGAATCGAGTTTTTCAACTTTAGGATTTTTTCTATTCTATTCTATCTCTCTCAAGCCGGAATCACAATAATGAATTATTATTTTTCGAACTCGGAAAGGCGTAATTTCATTTCTACTTCTAATATCGAGCTCGTATTAAAATACGATATTTTGTTCATTTGAATATTGTAGTAAGTGTATTCGATGATGCCTTCTATTCTTTCATTTTGTGAAATTCGTAATAAATATAAGTAACCTTGATATAATGATATAAAGTAGATATGTAGGTCAAGTACAATAATCCATGTTGCAGCAATGATTCAATGTCTTCCGAAATTATCTATAGTTAATGAGCACTGTCATTCATCAGATAGTGATGGAATAACATAACACTATCAAAAATAATTCAATTAATATCAGTTGCCTGGTTGGCTGGTTAAAGCATCTCTATTTATGCTTCCTCATCAGTTATCACAGAGAGAAAAATATGAGCTACGAATATTCCAGCTAATGAACGAAAACTAGATCTATATCGGAAGTGATAGTTATTTACCTAACAAGTGCGAAAAGTGTCGTCGAGGTCGGAAAAGACATTTCCCGCAACAGTTTGGTACAAAGTTTTGCCTCCGATTGTTTTTGTCCTTGATATTTATGAAAAAAAGGTTTTTAATCAACAATATTTCATGATGATGCTACAAAATGTCCTATAAGACAGAATAGTTACATGGATAGTTTAGTTAGTCCTATAAATATCCTTATTTTCAACAATACAATAATTTTGCGGAGAAGTAACTTTTCAGCACTAGTGCGGTAAAGTAACTTTTTCGTACGATATTTCCATACATTGAAAAATGGTGGAATAGATTTTTTTTATCGATATAATTAGAAACTCATCATTTGAAGAACATTCAAATAACAATAATTACTAAAACATTAACGATGGTAAATATTGGAATTGAAAATGCGATTTGTGTTTGTGTCTTAACAGGCAGGAAAGGTGTACTTTCTCTGCCCTATGCAGGAAAAGTTTGTTGATATGGAACGTTTCAAGTAATTTGAATCAAATTGGTAGTCAAAATTGACACTACTTGCATTGGGTGAACATAAAATGATGGAGATTTCGATGAAAAAATTGTTTTTTTCTACAACTGTCAAATAATGATTTGACATTTTTTTGAGTCATAATGACGTATTACTGCACTAGTGCGGTAATGAGATAAGAAATAGATTTCAACCAAAATAAATCGTTGAATGAATACAAAGAAAATTTAAAAAACACTTGTCGCCGCATTGTCAATATCGGATGGTAGATCATCTTCTTCAGGAGACATTTTCACTCAAGAAACTTGATGATGGTTCTGGATATCGATCTGAAAATTCAATTTAACATCTATATACAGGGTGTTTCACAGGTAAAGGGAAAAATTTCAATGGTAGATAGGGGTCACCAAGGTGGTTCTGAAAATACCATATTTGATAGGTCTTAGAGTTTTCATAACGGAGATACAGGGCGATTCATCGATTTCGAATAATTATTCATTCGTCTATAAGTATTGAACTACCCAGTATATTTTTCTAAAATTTGGTATGGAGCTTAAACTTGGGACGTTGAATGCATTCACCTATCGGGCGAAGTGAAAATCCAGGTTCGGCTTCAGGAAAAATTTACATTTATTCGAAATATTAAAATAACACACTGTATGTAATAATTGACAAAGTTCATCAAAGGCATCGTGAAGAGGAGGAAAAACTGAATTGGATTTGATGCTTTTTGTTTTCCCGCCACCAATTCTCATCGTAACAATCATAAACAGGAAGCTAAAAGTATGCCAATTTCAAGAGTATTAAAATTATGAAACCAAGCACTTTCAATTATGATTATTTGATATATTCTTGTTGAATGATCGTTCGAAAGAACTTACTTAGTCTCACAGTCTTTATAACAGAGATACAGGGTGAATTATCACCCGTCCATATAAGTATTAAACTACCCATCGCAGTAATATCTTCTCAAATTTGGTATTGAGCTTACTTGGGACGATGAATTCATTGACCTATCAGGCAGAATGGAAATACAGGTTCAGCTTCAGAAAAAGTCTCATATTCTTTATAACAGAGATACAGGGTGAATTATCGAATTTTAATTCCGCCTGATAGGTTAATGAATCCATCGTCCCAAGTGAGCTACATACCATATTTGTGAAAATGTGACTGGGTAGTTTTATACTTATGGACGAGTGAATAATTATTCAGAGCCGATAATTCACCATGTATGTCCGTTATAAAAACTGTGAGACTTAGTAAGTTCTTTCGAGCAATTTTTTGACTAAAATATATCGAATAATCATAATTGACACTGGTTTCATAATTTCAATACTCTTCAAATTGACCTACTTTCAGGTTTCTGTTTATGATTTTTACGAAGAGAATTGGTGGCGGGAAAACAAAAAGCATCAAATCCAGTTCAGTTTTTCCTTCTCTTTACGATTCCTTTGATGAATTCTGTCAATTATTACATACAGTGTGTTATTTCAATATTTCGTATAAATGCGAATTTTTCCTGAAGCCGAACCTGGATTTTCTCTTCGCCCGATAGGTGAATGCATTCAACATCCCAAGTTTGAGCTCCATACCAAATTTTAGAAAAATATACTGGGTAGTTCAATACTTATAGACAAATGAATAATTATTCGAAATCGATAAATCGCACTGTATCTCCGTTATGAAAACTCTAAGACCTATCAAATATGGTATTTTCAGAATCACCTTGGTGACCCCTATCTCATTGAGATATTTCCCTTTACCTGTGAAACACCCTGTATAAACGGCTTTGTTTATACCTATACCGTTGCTACGGTTACAAAAATGATCACAGGCAACTTGTGTTTCCAATTATCAGAAAACTGTCATGAGTGCGTCGAAATGGAATATCAATGAGGCACATTTAAAGATAGTTATGAAAATGTTGACAGTTGTAGATAAAATGTTGCACGCAACGCATTCATGTGATTACACGACTAGCCTACGGCTTCCAATTCTCACATGCGTGCATTAATCATGTCTATATCCCACTGTCACGTAAATAACTTTTATAATATTTGGAGGAAAATTTATATGTTTCACACGGCAGCAAATGTAGATTGACTGCTCTGGCTGAATTCCTATATTCTTGCTACGCTCGGCTATGACCGATCAGCCGCGGCAGTAAATCTACTACTTTGTGCCTAGTAAAACAAATAACTATTACAAACGATGAGATTTTCACAAAATTCTTGATAACACATTTTCTGCTAGCACAGTATAGCTTCTTCGAATAGAATACTCGTACGATAAATTGGCCTTACATTGATTTGCATTACTCATATTATTATAAGTACTCACGAACCCAAAGGATTGAAATTATCTGCGCGCAAGAGAAATGGTTCTTCGTTTCCGAAGTGCAAATGCAGAATATCTACATCAAAATTCGTTGTGACCGATCAATTTGAAAGTTGATTTTTAATGATTTCAAATGATTAAGCTTTATATCTATATTTTCTACATGAAAAATTTCGGAATTATCGTCAAAACTATGATTGTCTTCTAATTCAATATAGTAAGCTTATGTGGAGATTCTTATTATTTATCAAACTTATAAGTATTCAGTTGTATAACATCGCGGGGTGATTCTGCTAATTGAGGTTGATACGTAGCTGCTTTGCAATTGAAAAAAATTACACCCTTCCAAAGATTGAAAGAAAAAAACGTTTTTCTCCGATTGGCAGCAAATATTGATTTTGCTGACACATATCAATCAGCAAAGTGGTTACTTTGCTGATTGTTATGTATCAGCAAAATTAATAATCCCTAAATCGTTTATAATTTCCTTCATATTTCATCCGAGACTTCTCCGGCAACAAATTCAACTCTTTATTTTTTGCCACCTCCCTCATTTCTGGATGTGTAAGTACTTCCAGGTCGCTATCACTGTCCATTATATAATAATTTAAATAATCCGATATTTTTTCGCACAACTGTCAGAAATTTCATGAATAGTCAAACTATAATTATTATGGACATTTCCATAGCAACCAACCATTCCAACGAGCATTCCAACAACTGCGATTTCTATCAAATTTTATTTCAATTGAACATTACAGGAAAAATAAAGAGATATATATCATTATGAACAATCGGAGAAAAAATTATATGTTCAACTCGGCAGCAAAGTAGATTGACGACTGCCTTAGCTGGATTCCTAGCCTCGCTACGCTCGGCAGTCAATCTACTACTTTGCTGCCTAGTTAAACAAATAACTATTTTCTCTCTCATTTTTCCTGTATACATAGTCCTGTATCCTGAGTGTTTGTTCACTATCATTTCAGTTGTTGAAGTAGATTGAAATGCTATTTAACATTAGCTTGCATCAATACATTTATTTTTTTCTCGTAAATGCTGAAGTATTTGAAAAAAACTACCTCGTGGAGGTAAAAAAGTTAGTAAATAGATTGGGCTCTTCAGCTATGTTTCTTCAAAAGATAAATATTTTTATCCAGAAAAAGTTGGGCGACTATGTCAACCCCTTCTATAAGAATACTTCAGAGTTGAAAACATTATAAAATGTGTTCACATTTTGTTCTTGGTGTAATAACTCAGGCTCTCCCAACATTGTTTCATCCAGTAAGTATTATGTTAGCCAAATAAGAACTCTTTAATTCACATAATTTATGTAGTACATAGCAGTGTTCTCATTCATGTCTTATTAGTATATGCTTCTGAAAGATTGATCTGTACTCTGCCTACCTATGTGTCCTAATTAATATGTTTACATTGCTAATATTATAAAATAAGATCTAATAACAATAATTGCCTCGGGAAGTTGTGTTGATGATTCTGAAGGTTCTACTTTATTGTTAAACACTTTATTTTGTTATACATTCAAATCATCATCCACTACACCTTCCCTGATAATGAGAAAAAAAAGATTTAAAAAAAATGTTTTTTGTTTCTTCCCTATATATTCTTTCTTTCTTATAACTAAGACCTACCTATTTACACATAAACAATTTATTATTCGTTATAATACTTAACTCTATTTTTATGTACAGGGTATCCCAATTTGGGCACTTTTGCGGGGTATCTCCCTTATCAGTAAAGATAGAGCATTGCGGTTTTCGCGACAGTATGCTACTTTTTTATGAAATTAATAATGGCGCAAGCAGAATTGTGATAGCTCTTCCGGTTGTCGAGATACAGGGTGGAATTGAAAAATATAACTTTTCAGGCACCCTCCGTGTCTCAGTTATCTTTGAACTTATCGAAGAAGTTAAAACTTGTTTTTATAGAGTTTTTCTCGTAGAATCCAGTGGCGTTGTTATTTTTTTGCTAGCACCTTTTGTTTTTTAATTATGGAGCAAACATATGTTTTTTTAAATGGAACACCCTGTATATTATTTCATATATACATTGAGCATGAAGTGAGCTTTCCAAAAATATATAATTGTATACAATTATTATCCATTTAAAAAAACATATGTTTGCTCCATAACTAAAAAACAAAAGGTGCTAGCAAAAAAATAACTACGCCACTGGATTCTACGAGAAAAACTCTATGAAAACAAGTTTTAACTTCTTCGATAAGTTCAAAGATAACTGAGACACAGGGGGTGATATTTTTCAATTCCACCCTGTATCTAGACAACCGGAAGAGCTACCACAATTCTGCTTGCGCCATTATTAATTTCATAAAAAAGTAGCACACTGTCGCGAAAACCGCAATGCTCTATCTTTACTGATAAGGGAGATACCCCGCAAAAGTGCCCAAATTGGGATACCCTGTACTTTTACAATCCTATTTTCCATTTCTAAAACAACATTTATCTCTTTTTCTTCCAATAGTGTATATATATGGTCCTTCATATACTTGTTCTAATTTGTTTCCTACTCCATTTTTCACTAAAACTTTATCTCCTGCTTTATACGGAATTGATTTTTTGCATTATTGGTCCAGAAATGCCTTCCTTTTAATTTTCGAAATTATTAAATTATTCCTCATTGCCTCTTCGCATGCTACCTGTAGTCGATACTTCAACTCTTTAGGATAATCTTCGGAATTATACACAGGAGGTTGCTTCACTTGCTAAAGCTATCCTTCCCAATATGGCGCACCTTTAAAAAATAATAATTATTTCAATCTATCAATATTCAACAAGAATTACACATAATTCACACATGAATTGTATCTACCTGAAACTGAACTGTTGGATACAACTCCAGTGAGAATGTACAGTGTTCATGTGCATTACCTTTCCAGCGTCGAGTAGCCATATTTCATCTATAAACTGATCAACAATTATGAAAAGGAAAAACAAAAAAATAGACACTACAACAGACAGTATTTGAATATTGATAACTTTATTTATCAAAAGCGTGAATGTGTACGTCAACTCATTTTGCTTCTGAAACACAAATTGTCTTCATGGTGCAAGAAAATCACGTTATGTAATTTCGCTTGAAATTTTTCGATGAAATGTTGGATCATTTTTTATTTCCAGGGTGTAACTCTTGCCGATCTCAACCCAAAGTTAGGACATGGAGCTCTGCAACAAATTGAAAGGGAATTTGGACCAAACAGGGCTATTTTCGTACAAACTGATGTAACAAGAATTGATCAGCTGGACTGTAAGTTTTTTCCATTATCAATTCATTATCACACCGAGATGAACTCTGAGTGAAGAATTCATTATTACTGGGTTTTCACGGTGGAGAACCACACATTGTATGTACCATAAATGTCCCCCCTCTTACTCAGGAATCTTTGAATCGATTTCAAAATTTGAAAAATCATTTGAAATTAATCTTCATTATTCTTTTTTTCGATTCATCAGAACATACAGGATGCTCAGAACAAACGATCTACAATTCAGTTTCTCAAATGGGACACCTTGTATTCGGCTATATCTTCGTAGTCGTTTGACATAGCCCCATCATACCTCGTTTTGTTGGATTCATTTCTGAAATCTCTAACTGATTTTGGAATGGAATACAGGGTGTTCCATTTGAACAAATCAACTTGTACCCTGTAGATCATTTGTTCCGGGCACCGTGTATTGTCTGATGTAGCTAAAAAGCAGAATTTGAAAAATCATTTCAAATCATTTTGGAATTTTGACGTTAGACGTACCTGAAGAAGATCTACCTTCCTGAAATATTTCCAAATTGATAACGTCGCCAATTGTATTCCAAACTGACAACCACTTCTCAATTAGTCATATGCTGAATGCATGAACATGATTATTGTGATCAATAAGTCCCACAAATGAGGGAGAAACTTGCAAAGCATGATAATCTTGACAAATCACAAACAAATAAGAAGAAGCACCATACTTAATTATGTTAGATATCTCGAAAACCAAGAGAATTAAAAAAAAAAATGCTTTTCTGTCATTTATTGGAGTATCAGAATGTGGTCAGTGGCGAAGTCCAAAAGAGTTATATCAATGTTCATCAAAGAGAATGAGAGATACATTGAATTGATATGACATATTTTTAATGCACATTCACGATAGTGAATTGCCCTACGAATTTTTCAGCAGTACCTTCAAAGGATTTTGAGTATTCAAGAAAATCTGTAAGGAAAATTATTCGTCAACGCCCTCTCACGACTCAATGGTGTTTCTTTGTATAGAAATATGTTGTCTTCAATCAGCTTATCTTGGTTTCTTGTAGAAAATACTATGAATATGATACAGATGTAGTCTCAATCTCCTTATAACTCATTCAATTCAACAATTCGGATGTATTGGAATCTCGATTGGAGTATATCTGAGTTGGAAGATATGGGATTTTTTTGATGTCAATATTGAACTTTAAATATCGGAATGCTTCATCATCCCAAAAGAAGATGTTCTCTTTCGAAGTAATGAAGTTGAAACATGTTTCTATGGCAGCAATCCCCAGAAACATTTTAGGTAGATCATCTCAGTTTATGCAAATTTCTAGATTGATCTGTCACTTTTTTTGGAGTCTGATGTAATTTTATCCTACATCAACTTGAATCACCCTGTATACCTACCAATGTATTAAAACCTCCGGGAAGTGCTGAGTTGTTATATATATGGTAAACTACTGTCACTTGTTTTCTGAACATTTGGATATGACAGTTTTCGAAGAGCTTGTTGAAACTTAAATATCTCCAGAGTTTTGCAACTTCCATTCATACCAATTTCGAATATTTCTGAGAAATTTACATTGAATCTTCAGGGTTTATTCGGAATCATCCGAAAAAAGATGTACATGATATTATGACATGTTAAGGTTCTAGAAAATAAAACAAAAATATCCGTATATCATTTATTCGTTACTCATTGACGTATCTACAATGAACATATGCCTTGTCTCAAAATAGTTATTTGTTTAACTAGGCAGCAAAGTAGTAGATTGACTGCTGTGGCTGAATTCATAGCCAAGCGTAGCGAGGCTAGGAATCCAGCTAAGGCAGTCAATCTACTTTGCTGCCGAGTTGAACATATAATTTTTTCTCCGATTGTTCATAATGATATGGGAGAATATTTTATTTGCGAATTAATACAATTCCCACAATCTCTTTATTCTTCCTGTATAGTGTTCAATTGAAATAAAATTTGATAGAAATCGCAGTTGTTGGTTTGACAATTCATGAAATTTCTGACAGTTCTGCGAAAAAATATCGGTATATTTGAATTATTATATAATGGACAGTGATAGCGACCTGGAATAAGTATATTAACACCTCTATTAATAAGGGAGGTGGAAAAAATATAGAGTTGAATTTGTTGCCGGGGAAGTCTCGGATGAAATATGAAGGAAATCATAAACGATTTATGGATTTTTAATTTTGCTGATACATATCAATCAGCAAAGTAACCACTTTGCTGCCTAGGCAGCAAAGTACCCACTTTGCTGCATAGGCAGGAAAAGTAATACTTTGCTGATTGATATGTGTCAGCAAAATTAATATTTGCTGCCAATCGGAGAAAAATTTTTTTTCCCACCATGTCCTCTACAATCCGTTTATTTACTGATATATTCTCGATAATGCTTGCAGAAGGAGGGTAAATACATTGTATCGTTGACATATTGCTGATTGATATGTGTCAGCAAAATTAATATTTGCTGCCAATCGGAGAAAACATTTTTTTCCTACCATGCCCTCTACAATCCGTTTATTTACTGATATATTCTCGATAATGCTTGCAGAAGTGGGTAAATACATTGTATCGTTGACATATGCCACGAATTCTCACTTATAATATCATGAGAGCTTCAATTAATTGAAGCTAAAGTGGTATTTGGTGAGAAAATTCCACACCAAACATTTTCGATCAATTTAAAGGAATTTCAACAACACAGATGATTAAGTTGAGAATGATGGTTGTTTGCAATGAAATGTAAGTACTAACGTATAATATAAACATGTGTTTTGTAACTTCCGAATTTGCAAGTATACCTACATGATATTATATGGTAAACTGTTGATAAATTATTTTCATTTATTGACTTATGGAATGAACTCGAAATAATCTGAAGTTGAATGTAAATGTCATTTAACCTATAAACGTCAAAAAAATTCCAGGGTAATTTTATGCTCCGTCCCCCAAGGAGGAGGAAAATATTTTCAAGAAATTTGTTCAGTTGCTATGGTAACGATACGAAATACAGGCTTTAAATTGATCGAAAATGTTTGGTGTTGAATTTTCAGAAAAAATATCCACCTCCTCGCTAACGAATTTATTCCAGTTAGAGTCTCCACACTGTATAATCGTGTATATTCGCTTTTTGTTTGGAGCTTCGAGGATTTTCCAGGTTCCAGGTGGAAATATGTCATGTCTATTCAAGTCGAGCAACACTTTATTGGGCTCAACATCCCTGAAGTCTGTAGTCCAGGCTAATTAGTGCTTGAGCCACTAAAAATTGCTCGAGAGCAGGAGATCACTCCATTAATGACAGTCCTCATGATGAAGGATTAGATAAAAACATGAGGTTGATTCTCTAGACTTCTGAGAAGATCCCTCCTTTATAAATGAAAATATTAGTATATTGAAGGAGAGTTCCACTGACATTTTGTTTGAAAATTATTTGAAGAAAAAAAATATCATCGAAGAGGATTCAAAAAATTGTTCACTGAATTCTGAGAGCGTGAGAAGTTGCTCAACTTCCTCTCAGAGATATAACCAGATATCATCAGTTCTTTCGGTTGGTGACTTTGAAATTCTAGATAGCTGATGTATTTTTTTTTAAATAAAATAATATCGCATCCCTATATGTGCTATGATCACTGAAATATCCAATGCTGACTTGTAAAACTGTTTTTTTTTGTTTCGGTTCATTCGATTCAATTTTCATTATCTCTAGGAGCGTACAGAAGAGAACCCCCATTATTTTCGAGTATCCATCATATGAATAACGACTCGCCAAGAAGACCGTTTCTGTCATGTAATAGGTACCTATATACTATAATGTTTCGATTTTTTCCAGATACGTTCAACAAGACAATAGGAACTTTTGGATATTTAGATATTGTTTTCAATAATGCTGGTATATTAAACGATGCTGTTTGGGAAACGCAGATACAAATTAATATTGTAAGTGAAAAGTTGTTTCAATCTGGTAATGGACAAACTTTTGTTTGCTCCTTCTTTCATTACTTTATTAGATACATGCTCATGATATTTTACGTTGACTGTATGTCACCAAGTGGAGGAAACAGTTTTTTTGTGGTTTATCATCAACTATTGATTGCTTCATCTAATTTACGAACGCGAACAAATATTTACTAATAACGCGTGAAATGCAAATAGGGAGATCCACCTAACTGATTCAAATCGAATTTCCGAATTTTATTCATGAAATTCCGGAGCTATTGCATTTTGAATATATAGTTTTCCTATTTCTTCATTTGTTTCAAAGGTAGAGCTTTGCGGTTTACACGTTCCCTTGATAGCAAAATCAGATTTTGCATAACTGTTTTCTTATGAGATATAGGGTGATTTTCGATGTAGATATAGGGAGGTATATTCGAAATTATCAGAAATAATGTTCTGCTGACAACAATTATTTTATCTATAACCCTCGCTATCACCGTTGATTCATTTCATATCAATCAACGATCTAACAGAGAATTCTTCATATAATCCAGTAGCGCACTAATTTTTCTTGTGTTTTTGAAAATCGATATTTTATGTTTGTTCATTTCAAATGGAATTTCCATTTTTCACTATTTTGTTGAATTTGTTATTTCTTTGTTCCCAAATAGATGTCTTATATTAGTGTAGTCTCCTTCATATAGAAGCAGAACTATAACAATAATAATCGATAGACGTCCCTACTTTGAAATGAAAAGTTTCTAATAACATTCTGGTCGTGAGACGTCTCGATCATGAGAGTTGAAAGAACCACTGCTCCTCCTCCAATTAATAAATAACTCTCCACCAAAAATACCATATATATTTTGTTGACAAACTAGGTACCTGTAAGTAAATAGATTCGTGGTATTTCTCAGCAGAAATTTATACCATTTGCGCGTCTTTAGGGCAATGCCAATATTTCTCCATTTGTATTAATGGAAAATTTCACTAATATTATGGAATATGAAAAAATGTTCACTTTTTATGGATAATTTGCTCTCATGTTAGATCTCGATAGAACACACCGCCTTTAAGTGAAAACGGAAGACTCAACTTAGACAACAATAAATGTTGGTGTAGGTGCTGATGAATAGTAAATTTTAGACACCTGCTATGCATTACTGAATAATAATAGACATCTTTTTGAAATGTTGACACCAGTTCAGTCACATATAGACTGAGTTTTTCGATAACAATAACTCTTACAAAATGTTCATAAAAAAATTGTGAGTTCATTTTCAATTTCAACATCTTATTGTATTTCGAAAACTGAGATTTTACATGAGTAATATCCATAGAGAGTTTAATTCTTCGAATGAGACCTATACTGAATTTTAAAAGAATGGGATGTTACCATTCTCACATATAGGATTTTCATATGAATTTTTGTGAGTTGGCCATGGCTTTTTCCATGTTCTTCACGACAGATGATTATGTTTTGATTCATAATAATAGGTCCTGGATGATACACACATCACTGTTATATCTATTCTATGCCGTTAGGAATATATTGTTTCATAAAAAAAGCATATTATCTGATCTAGCTGCTACGAATCATTATGATCCTGATATATATCCCAGGTAACACGGTACTCTCCGCGATATCTCTAAGTAGTTATCTTCAGGATCAAAATGCGAAATCCTTCTGCGAGGTATCAAAGATCACTATAGGCTGTCACAATGGGAAATACTCTCTGGAGTCGTCCGAAAGAAATCGCGGAGATCTCGCCTCAGATTTGATATATTCCTCATTATTGCGAATCCTTGAGGTTATCTATAACAGGAAATGAATAGGCATTTCTTTCTGCGAGCACCCAAGGATATCCTGGACGTAACAAGATCGAGAATTTCCCATTGCGAGCTCCTAAAGTAATCACAAACATAACCAGAATAATTAATGAATATTCCTACAAAAATATTGAGTTGTTTTTTTCAATAGCCTTTATAATTCAAATACTGGGTGTCCCAAGTTATCGTTTACAGGCAATATCTCGCCTATTTGTCAAGATATCAAAAGCATTGAAAAACTGCATTAAATGGCATTAAATAACCTTCCTAATGGCTTATGAAGAATGTGATATATTTGGCAGCTCCCGGATGGTAGATACTGATCTAGCAGCATATTGTCTCTGAAAATTGCGTGTCAATCTATTTGGAATACAACGACAAATTGCTTTCACCTATGTGTTCGAGAAGTTCACAAATAAGAAGTATGGATTGCATTTTTGTGTCAAAATATTAATGACAGATATTCCATTTTGAACTGCAGAACATCAATCATTGCAGACGGTACCTACCTAGTGTAATAATTAGTCTAATTTCATTGTGGGACATTTTTACGAACATGGGAGAAGGCAATTTTCAATCGATGTAACGTAAATGAGGTCAAAAAATTTTATTGTTGATGTTGTTATTAATGAACAAAATACAAAGTACCGATGTGCTATCGTTCATTCCCGAAATAGGATGCTTGGCAATTTTCAATAACAATATACAGGGAGTCCATTAAATGAAAATTGAGGAGTTGCTACCAGGTGGCTGTCCAATCTTATACACTTTTTTTTGAGTCATAAAGAAAGTTCTCTGATGTTATTTGAAGCATTTTTACTATTTTTTGTTCATCTTGTCGAGTAAGCATGTTTTTGCCGGTACCTTCACGATAACTTGGGACACCCAGTATTAACATGAAATGGGAGTCATTAATCTATGATAATAATAATTGTATACTAGATACTAGATTTTCTTAATGATTATTTCAAATTTTGCAGTGAATTAATGATAATTAATTATCTGCTCTGACGAAAAAGACGAATATGTTCTAATTCAGGTGGGATCGAGAATCAAATATCTACCTCAAATTCGTGGGTAGATATCGGACGACCTTTTTTTTAAAGGATACCCGGCCAACTCCTCGGAGATTTTTTCAAGTGATAAAGTTTACTTGATCAATGTCTTGCTATAGAATAATATATAATTAAAGCTCATTACGTTGATCTAACTCTAAGTTTGGTAACTCAATATTTTTCTCTGAAACAAATATCCAGTGAATTTAACTCCACCCCAAACAATATAGCTGGCGCTAGTTAGACTTCGCCCACAGGAGACTGCTGATATCCAATGACTTCTCAAACATTGAACACCTTACCATATTAGTGGCGATCATGTGGCGATTGATGCAAATATCGCTCTTAAAGGCCTCGTTATAAGGTGATGTGCACGGATTCTTGAACAATTCATAGTTGCGAGCACTTGAAGAGTTCGCTATTAGTAATTGATGCGAATTTCCCAAAGTTCTCTTCACAAGGCGATGCGTGAGAAAATCTCAAACAGCTCGTAGTCGCGAGCACTTAAAGACCTCGACAGAAGCAATTGATGCGAATCTCCCAATGTCCTCGTCACAAAGCAATGTATGCGAATTTCTCAAACAGCTCATAATTGCGAGCACTTTCAGTTATCGCCAGTGGCGATGGAAGCGTATATCTCAGAGTGCGCGCCTGAGGGCATTGTATGAGAATTTCTGCGTGCGATATCTTCAAGACCTCGCTGAGATCAGCCTAGGTGGCGGACATTTGGCCTAGATATAGCACTCTCGGCGATCTCTCAAAGAAGTTACAAAAGGCATCACAATTTCCTAAAAGGATTTCTTCAAGATATCTTTAGGACCTCTTTGTGCTGGCTGGGATGAAGGAAATCTCAACTGAGGATTCTTCAAATGGTTCTAATTTCTTTCATAAGGAGGACCACTATAGCAAGAATTCAACATAATGTAATGTTCAAATTTTTTTCGAGAATTTCTGGGAGTCTACTGCTTATTGATTGATTGATTGATTGATTAATAGCAGAATAATCAGTCAGGGTTTGAAGCCCAAAACACTGCAGCCCTTGGGCCTATTGTATTCCTGATCATGCTGTTGACTTAGGTGAACAGGTTTGCTACCTTGATGAGGATTAGCAGCTCCTTCACCAAATCATTCTTTGAAAATGCCTCTTGAGAGTTTACTGCTCCCAGAAGGTTGTATCTCCAACGCGCTAGTGCTTCGCACTCCAATATTACATGGGTGGCAGTTTCCTCCTCCTCATTGCATAGTCAGCATATTTGATGCATATGTTTCCTCAAGGGGCAGTGACCGGTTATTAGTCCCGTCACTTGTTTGATCTGACTTCTGTTTAGGCTCAGAATGTCGTTAGTCACTGTTTTGGACAGTGTTCCAACCATCGGTTTACTGTGTCTTTGTCCTGGGACATTGTTCCAGTATGCCAGATGTCTTTCTTGCATCATCCACCTTGCCAGCCAGCCGCGTATTGAGGTTTTGGGGATACCGAATACAGGGTCCGGTCCCATAAACAACGTCGCAGACCCATGCCAGGCAAGAGCGTCAGCTGCTTCATTGCCTTCAATTCCCTTATGCCCTGGCACCCGTTGAAGAGTTAACTTGTTGTGGTTAGCCAGGGTTAGCAGGCTTTGAAGGCAATCCCAGACCAGTTTTGATCTGATTTTATTGCATGTTAAAGATTGAATAGCCGCCTGACTATCTGAGCATATGAAGATTTGTTTACCTCTGTATCCTCTTACAATATTCTCTCTCAGGCATGCCTCAATAGCATGCACCTCTGCCTGGAATACTGAAGCATACCTCCCCAAGGAAGCACACATCCTGGTTCTGGGTCTATATCCATATATTCCGGCTCTCATAAAAAAAGCATATTATCTGATTTAGCTGCTACGAATCATTATGATCCTGATATATATGAAGGAAATCCCAACTGAGGATTCTTCAAATGGTTCTAATTTCTTTCATAAGGAGGCCCACTATAGAAAGAATTCAACATAATGTAATGTCCAAGTTTATTTCGAGAATTTCTGGGAATCTACTGCTTATAGTATTATATTCAATTCTGTAGGCAAATGAATCAACAACATAATAAAATACAGGGTGCCCCATGAAAAATGTGCCGTATATTCGGAAATATACCTCTGAAACAGTTGAGTTCGTTACTGTATTCCGCGCAAAATTCTCTATTAGATAGTATTTCTTAGCGCGATACTATTTCTGATATCGTTAGCTGTGAAAGGCCCGAAAAATATAAATGTTCATAATAACCCTGAATCTGATAAACGGAAATAAATGCAAAAAAGTATAGGAAAGGAACGTGAAAATCGCAAGGCTCCATCTTTGATAAAGTCAGAGGAACCTGACGGTCTCAACCAAAATGAGATGCACTGATACATTTTATACAGAGTGAAATTGAAATAAATACAAATATTTCGAACCTTAAGTATGCTCGACGTATAAATTATCGAAAGGCATAAAAAAAGGATCGAAATAGAATTTGGGACGTGATCCCTTATTTCAACCCATTATAGTTCTACATTGTAGCAATTCTGACGTCACCTCTGTACAAACTTCCGTGTGCAAGACACAATAAGTGGAGTTTCTTTATTTAAATTTATTTGAAGTCGTGTACTTGATTTTTTGTTCGTTTTTTATTCAAGTTCCAAGATGAAATTAACCGTTAATCAAAAGAATTAGGAAAAATTTGACAATTCGGAGATATTCTTCAGACTGTAGGTATCATATTGATGTGCTGAATAGGTGTACCTACTCAGTTGAAAAATTCCTCACGACTGTAATGTTAGAGCAAGTGCTCATTTTGACCCTTGACGCAAGTTACTGTAACTAGCCGACCAGCAGAAAATATAACAGATATACAGGGTGTTTCTCAAGTTTGTGTAGAAAATTCAGGATCATATGTTGCTGACGTCTAAATAAGAAGAAAAGTTCGTATAAACACATGTCCGAAAGTTATCCGTTTCTGAGATACAGAGAGTGTCAAAGTTAAATTCTTATTTTTGTTTTATGTTAATAAATTTCAAAATAATTGTGATACTGAAATGCAATGAAATGTTAGTTTGTTTCTTTCGTGGGGGTGGCGCCACCTACATGTCTTTTGAGTCTTTTGAGAAGTCATAACTTTTTTGTGCTCACCTGTTCAACGTTTCATAGTAGAAAAATAGATTTCTAAAACACTTTTGTGTAAAAAATATATTCCTGTTAGATGTTGCTGCGAGCAAGTGTTTTCGAGTTATTGGGATTTGAAATAATCAATGCAGGTAATTTGGGATGACAAGAAGTTGGAATTCAAAATTGATTTATGAGGTGAGAGGAACTATTTTTCTTCAATTCTATTAAAAAATAGGAATCGGGTGTTATAACAATTTAATACTGATAATGATAAGAGTAATTAGGACCAAATTGATACCAAAACAGTTAGTTGAGAAGGCTTGGATCACAAGTAAAGAAGACAACAAACTTCACTCTCACAAGAACGGATTGAAATATCATGACAAGTACTCGCACTTGGTTGTTATATTTGTTTCAATTGGGAGAGTCCAAGAAAGTAGGTACCCAGAAGTAAGAATCATATTTTGCCTGCATTCCAATGTTGAATGAAGAAGAATATTGAATGAAAGAAGAAAAATGCACTGGCGTATCTTTCCTGATACTCACTAGAGACGACTTACGAGTCACATGAAAATAATTCAAATGCATCGATTATTTCTAATCCCAATAACTCGAAAACAGTTGCTCGAAGCGACCTCTTCCAAGAATATATTTTCTACACAAAAGTGTTCTAGAAATCTATTTCTTTTCTATGAAACGTTATACAGGTACGCACATGAAAGTTATGACTTTTTTAAAGACTCAATAGACATATTCGTCGTCAATCTTACAAAGTGACGTAACTCAAAAATTGCCGATTTTGAGATAAGACCACGAAACCATTTATTTTTCGTAGAACTATCCTCTCACAAAGTGGCGTAACCCAAAGTGGTGTATTTTTCCTTCAATAGCACATTCAGTAAGTGGCATATCTCAAAATGTTCAATTTTATATTCTCACATAGGGACGTATCTGGAGTAACGTCAGTTTGTGAGAGTATGTTATGAGAATTCGCCTATTCCAGGTCTGGCGTATCTGCATGTTGAGACTTGTTGAGACTTGCAGATTACACTGTATTTCATCAATTCCCAATAGTCTAATGCCATCAGTTGCAGTAAAGACGTTCGAGCACGCAGTCAGGGGTGGATTATAATTATAAGAATTACGATGGATGTGCTTGTATTATGGAAAGATGGCACAAAAAATGTTGTTTCATTGAATGAACTCATGTTTCGAGGTACCCTCAAGATCGGAGCTCAAGTGAATATGTTTTACGATAATGTATGGTAATGTGGAAAGGTAATTCAGACCAAATATGATGTAATCAGTGATGAGAATTCGGATTCCTCAGAGGACGTGCCGTTGTCTCAAATCAAAATTAGAATGCTTCAGCAACAAGAAGCATTTTCATCAGATGACAACTTACCCTTAGCTCAATCTAAAAGAAAATTGGAAAACCAAGTAGAACTTGTAGAAGAGGACACGACTAGCAATCAATTCAGTGAGAATGAATTTTATGATTCAGATGACGATCCACCATACATTGCAAGATGCGAATATCATAGATGTGGGATTGAAGTGTTCAGTTCGTGCCATCGTTGTTCAATTCTATTATGTTATGACCATTTTATCACTAATCCCGATTGTAATTATCATAAAAATCCAATGAGAAGAACACCGATACTTCCAAAATTATCTAACACGAGAATAAGCATTCAACCTGAACATCATCAAGTTGATGGACATGAGAAAGAAGGAGATCGAAGTAAAAAGATTCGCGTTAATAAGCAGAAATTAGCCAAGGCTCTGAGAAATGCTGGTAAAGCATATGAAACTGTGAAGGGTTCCAAAACGGTACCGTGTAGGAGTATAAAGCCAAGGTGCAATGGTGAAACCTGCAAAAAAAATGGACGTCTCCAGTTTTCAAACTAGCTCGGAAGCAACAACCATACGATGTTATTCCCTTACAATTCGACGACTTTTTGGACTTCAAGACATTGTCGAAAGAGTTACGTATTCTGAATATCAAAACCACAGAAACTGGAGAAACATTTAAATGGAATGATATCATGGAGGTCAAAGTATCTATACATTACCCAAAAACAATATTTTTCAAGACTAGTCATCTAGAGAAACATTATAAATCATTGTCACTGAAACGACTAAATAATAATAAGGATCTCAGAGAAGTTTCTGTCCGAAAGCTCAATGCACAAGTTAATAAAATATCAGAAGAAAAATACTCCGATCTGCAATCTCTTTGCACTGGGAATACTCCAGTTGTCAGGTTGCAAGAACACCAATTATTTTTCAGATTACTTCCACATTGAAGATGTATTAGTTATATTATACATTCCACAGAGGCAATCTTTCTTTGAGGGTATTCCATGTTCCAAGAATTATATAATATTCTTTGTATTTATTATGGAAAAAATATTTTTATTCTGGATTTTGTGACCTAGTGTATTGTTTATTTCTATAATATCCTTTGTATTTATTATGGAATAAATATTTTTATTTTGTATTTTGTGACCTGGTGTATTGTTTATTTCTTTAGGGTCAATAGAACATGTTTTTTCATTCATTAGTTTTTTTTAAACCAATGGAATACATTTTTGACAAAACCTTTATCGGACGTAAGTGGTTATACAATAGGATTATCTAGTCTTACAAATGGTCGTAACTCATGTTTTTTTCAAAATCTCAACGTCACTCAATTTTTTTTTACTGTTTCCATGAACAGTCAGGTAGAGAGAGTCCATACTCTATGTATACCAAAGATCATCCTGATTAGATATCTTCATCATCATTTTGTAATCACCTGAAGATTGCATAAAACTTCAAACGGCTCTCCTGAAAAATCAGATAAACTGAGTTACGTCACTTTGTGAAATTGACGACGAATATGTAGGTTGCGCCACCCTCACGAAAGAGACAAACTAACATACAATTTGATATTGTCATTGAAAAATACCTCTAGATACCAAATTGTATTCCAATATATGGATTATTTTGAAATTTATTGACAAAAAACAAAAATTAATTTTCAACTTTGACACTCTGTATCTCAGAAAAGAATAATTTTCGGACATATATTTATACAAATTTTTCTTCTTATTTTGACGTCAGCAGCATGCGCCTAAATTTTCTATACGTACATAAGAAACACCCTGTATATAAGCGATTGATAATCGTGAGTAGATTGTCAACCACACTATCAGTCAGTCACACACTGATGGAAGCAGATGGAAGCAGATAGACAAGCACTCTAGGTAAAAGGTGGAGGAAGATCTTCGTACAGGGCTAGTTTCAATAATGTAAACCCCCCTCTATCTTTTTTGTTTTTCACCCCTTCAAGAAATTTCAGAACTGATTTCATACAATTTTTCGCACAGATTTCACTCATTTTGACAATGATGCAATATCTATTCAAATATACAGGGTATACAGAAATAAATATTTTTTCAATCGAAACGCCCTGTATATTTCGATGAATTCGAATTCCCTAAATCATCCTGATTTCAAACATATACAGGGTGTCCGCTAAAAGGAAGTCAATCCATTAACCATATATTCCTTGAACAAAAATAATATGAGTTTCTAATTACCATTTTTCATTTTAGCCCTTCTTATTCGATATACAGGGTGTCAAAGTTGAAAATTAAAAACTGTTTTTTTCTAATTACTCGCGTAATTAATGAGATATTAATCTCAAAATAGGTACATCACTTCAGCACAAAGAGTTACATCGTGTGATGAAAACAGAACAGAAAATAACTGTCAAATATTCAAAATACTGGGGGTCAAGTACACACTTATCCCCACATTTTTTTTGTACGTGCGCTAATGACTTCCTATCTATTTTTCTTCATGTGTTCAATCATTTTTGAGTATTTTTTGATTTTTGTAAAATTCCGATAAAATTATTTGTTTTTAAGATAATTCGAAAAGTACTGGTTATTGTTTGATGCCTTGCGGCTTACGGTGATCTCATAATGTTCACATACTCCTATTCATTTAGTCGAAATTGGAAGAGGACGTATCTTATTACGTACGGAAAGGTGAATATGGAAATACCGGGTGCTCAGAGCGAATGTATGAATGTATTTTTACACTTTTTAAATTTTTTTTTTTTGTAAAAATTATTTTAGTACATTTGCTCCGAGCACCCGGTATTTCCATATTTACCTTTTCGTACGTAAAAAGATACGCCCTCTTTCAATTTCGACGAAATAAATAGGAGTATGTGAACATGAGATTACCTAAGCCGCATAGGCATCAAACAATAATCAGTACTTTTCGAATTATCAAAACAAATGATTCAATCGAAATTTTACAGGAAACAAAAAATACTCAAAAATGATTGAACACTTGAAGGAAAATAGAGAGGAAGTCATTAGCGCACGTACAAACAAAATATGGGGGTAAGTGTGAACTTGACCCCCAGTATCTTGAATATTTGACAGTTATTTTCTGTTTTGTTTTCCTCGCACGATGTAACTCTTTGTGCTGAAGTAATGTACCAATTTTGAGATTACCTAATATCTTATCAAATACGCAAGTAATTAGAAAAAAACAGTTTTTAATTTCGAACTTTGACACCCTGTATACCGAATATGAAGGGCTAAAATGAAAAATGAAACTCATATTGTTTTTGTTCAAGGAATATATGTGGTTGATGGATTGACCTCCTTTTAGCGGACACCCTGTATATAGAAGGATCTTTATCTATCAAAATATACAGCGCATTCCATATAAAAAACCAATATATTTCTGTATACCCTGTATATTTGAAGAGATATTGCAACACTCTCTCAATATGATTGGAAACAATATGGAATATCGTTAAAAAATCAGATTTGAATCTTCTTGAATGTACAGGAAACAAAGAAGATGAAGGGGTTTCACATTGATAAAACTAGCCCAGTACATTTGCAGTATGTTCTATTCTCCACTCTACTTTGCCCTACTAAAGTTTGTTTATTCATACAGAATGGAGTGATTCATGGCATGCTCCTCGCAATGGAGAAATACCTGCCCAAGTACCAACAAGGCCCGGAGGCCCTTATCGTCAACACATCCTCCATAGCTGGTCTGGAAGGAAGCGCCCATGTGCCCATCTACGCAGCTACAAAGCACGCAGTCCTAGGACTGACGAAGTCCTGGGGTTGTGACACCTTCTACGACAGGAACAAGGTACGAGTGGTTGCCGTGTGTCCAGGGGTGACGAACACGCCTTTGATCAGCGAAATGAACAATAGGAGTTTGGGCGCACAGTATGAGAATCTATTGGACGAGGTGGCAACGTGGCCGACCCAGAAGTGAGTATGGGAGGCAGTCCGCAATTGGTTTAATTGTTCTTTTCTGTGATGGGAAGAAAGTTTGGCATTTCATTCCTTTTCATAAATTACTTTTTTCATGTGGGAAAAAAGTGAGTACTTCTTTCCCGGATATATATCACATATATACAGGGTGTCCGGAAATTATGCGCAAAAATCAAGAGGGCGATTCTGCATGAGAAAACATGAGAATTATTTTATATATACTTGGGTCCGGAAATGTATAGTTTTCAAGATACAGTGCGTTAAACTTTTTAGAAAAAAACGTTTTTTATGAACATCTCGAATATCCTTCCACCCATTCTCTCGAAATTTGGCAATGATATTTTTTGTCACGAGGGGCTGATTTATCCATAATTATATTAGAATTGTGGAATCCAGTGGCGTCCCAGGGGCACCCTACCGAATATTATTGTCACTGATTTTTTTCAAATTCCATGTCTTCATATCCTAATGATTAACTAAAAATACAACATTTTGGTCTCTTGAAGTGTTTTGCTATTTTGCTGCGTTTCCGTGAAAAAAAAACCAATTCATTGTATAAATTTGTTCATAATATTGCTTCAAAAACAGGGGTGAAATTGAATGTGTGATCCATGTCCATAGACGTAAAATAAAAATGAAGATTCGTTTTCTTCAAATATTCTATAATACATCTTTGATACACTTTGTACCTATTATCGACAACTACGCCTTCCTGGACCAAGAATACAAAGTTCTCAATATACAGACTGTAGGTGTCAAACATGTATAAAAAAATATTTGAAGAAAATGAATCTTCATACTTATTCTATGTCTATGGACATCGATCCCGCGTTTATTTTTACCCCACTTTTCGTAGGAATTTTTTAGCACAAATTTATGCAATAAATTGGTATTTATTTTTTTCCATGGAAATGAAGCGAATTATAGAAACAATCCAAGAAACCAAAATGTTGTAATCTCAGTTGGTAAATAGGTTATAAAGATACAGAATTGAAAAAAATCAGTGGCGCACATTTTATTGACAATAATATTCGGTAGGTTGCCCCCCGGGACGCCACTGGATTCCATATTTCCAATTGAACTATGACTATATCAGCACCTCATGACGAAGAATATCATTGCCAAATTTCGAGAAAATCGGTAGAAGGACATTTGAGATATTCATAAAAAACCGATCTTTTTTAAGAGATTTAACACACTGTATGTTGAAAACTATGCATTTCCGGACTCACGTACATATGAAATGAATTTCTTATTTCGTAATGTAGAATCACCCCCTTGATTTTTTGCGCATAATTTCCGGACACCCTGTATACACTGTTGATGGCTTTTGTTGTGCTATAGTTCCGAAAAATGAGTCAGTAATACCGTCTCCGAGAGAGATCTGCAAGTCCTTTTATCTTACATTCGACTTCGCGGTTACGTATATTACTATACAACCACTAAATTCGCAATTTTGTGGAATCAATTCTCAGAATTAGACTGACATAAATGACATCAGATATTTGATTACTTCAAAAGAATAATGAAGATGCCTACAACGCAGGTGTTCCTACTGTTAAAAACTTAAAATTTCAAGTCGGTAATTTTCAGATTTCAAAATAACGTTAATATCTGCTCAACATTGATTCGTCATTTATTCTGTCATAGAAAAAAATAGTGTATTATACACGGGAAAAATATGAGATTTTAGCTCACGGTTTTTTGTCTCCCGACGCGTAGCGACGAAGAATATCATTGCCAAATATCGAGAAAATCGGTAGAAGGACATTTGAGATATTCATAAAAAACCGATCTTTTTTAAAAGTTTTAACACACTGTATGTTGAAAACTATGCATTTCCGGACTCACGTACATATGAAATGAATTTCTTATTTCGTAATGTAGAATCACCCCCTTGATTTTTTGCGCATAATTTCCGGACACCCTGTATACACTGTTGATGGCTTTTGTTGTGCTATAGTTCCGAAAAATGAGTCAGTAATACCGTCTCCGAGAAAGATCTGCAAGTCCTTTTATCTTACATTCGACTTCGCGGTTACGTATATTACTATACAACCACTAAATTCGCAATTTTGTGGAATCAATTCTCAGAATTAGACTGACATAAATGACATCAGATATTTGATTACTTCAAAAGAATAATGAAGATGTCTACAACGCAGGTGTTCCTACTGTTAAAAACTTAAAATTTCAAGTCGGTAATTTTCAGATTTCAAAATAACGTTAATATCTGCTCAACATTGATTCGTCATTTATTCTGTCATAGAAAAAAATAGTGTATTATACACGGGAAAAATATGAGATTTTAGCTCACGGTTTTTTGTCTCCCGACGCGTAGCGACGAAGAATATCATTGCCAAATATCGAGAAAATCGGTAGAAGGACATTTGAGATATTCATAAAAAACCGATCTTTTTTAAAAGTTTTAACACACTGTAACCACTTTTTCTTACTACTCCTTCGTAAATACTGATTTTTGATAGCTCAGCGGAGAGGGATAGTGAGTAAAATTTCCAAAGATAACTATGAATGCATATATAATTATAGTATTATAAGATCAAAGGTTCAAGGAGAGTTACATGGGGTAAGCTACGATAAATAATAATATTATTCCCTACTGGTACAATGACAGTAGTTAGGCCCCGGGCGTATGTATATATATATATAAATACTGTCGGTTCACACTCAAATACCAAGGGTTATCTGTAGGGGGTGACTGGTGCAAATTTAACAGTTATGAGAGCGGATCACTCAGGCAGTAGATATTTCTTCAAATATATGTAGCTACTGTATGGCTATGTTCGAAATTCCAGGAGGGAAGCAAGCGTAGGTTCTATCTATTCAGCAATAGGCATGAAAGCATCAGACGGTGAAGCATAGACAGCAGCAAATAAGAAATGGAATGATCTTACTTGTATATCTGGATGTTAGTGCGGTTCTCGTATCGAATCAAACCGTTTAAGCTCCTGGCAAATTGGTGCCGCAGGGGGCTCGGCGCTGGGTGAGGAGTAGGGCGTCGACAAGCAATAAATACAATGATTTCTCATGCAGGAAGGGTGCAGATAAGCAGGTGGAAGCACGGGGATTCGTGCAGGTTAATAATCCCCCGAAGGAGGCCTACAATAGCAATAGCAAACATGGTATAAGGGAGTGAAATAAGATTCCTTGTGTAGGTTAGGAGAGGTGCCTTACCTTGGATGGAGGGAGGCCTCAAGGATGATGATCACACTGGAAAATTCGATCCACAATTGTGCTGCTCAAGAATATCAACAAAATGATTATTTGAGCGATATTTTCCAGGTGATATTTTCTGTTTGGTAAAGAATCCGCAAAAGCGATTTAACTGAAGCACGTGCTTCAACAAAGATTACCAAAAATCTCGAAAATAATCTGAGGGGCAAGGGGGCTATGTCGCTCCTTGTCTCGAGGTGTCAGTGATGTCAGGGGATGTCAGTTATGTCAGTAAATGTCAGTAAATGTCAGTTATGTCAGGAGATGTCAGTACTGTCATAAGAGGTCAGGTAAGTGTAAGAATCGATACCCTAGAAATAAAAGGAAGTTTGACTTCGTCGAAAAGTCACTAACTAGCTGGTGGTACTAGTAGTACTAGGATGCTCCCACAGCGCCATCTATCTGTTATTGGTGTAATCCGTTGAGTCGTGCTCGAAAGTCATTGGGTACCTGAGCCATAGTACCTCCACTCTAGTACCTTGATCATATTACCCCGATCTCGAGTGGTGCAGGTTGTGGTGATGAGATGACGTCGACGCTATTTGCTCAGTGGTCAGTACAGTTCGGTGTAAGTACCGCGCATGGTAGCCAAGGCTACGGGTCTGGTTACAAGGTAGAATACCGTTGACGGTCCGTGGAAGAATTCACGTCTATCGGAGTTCGAGAATCTGATCGAGAGAGAAATATCGAAAGGTAAATAAACAAATGGATCAGTCCTTAGAAATTGCGGTGAGAGGGAATCGGTCTCACAGGAAAATGCCTGGAAATTTCATTCCAATGAAGATGGAGGGCTGCGGTAGCTGACTAGGTGCCTGGAGTTTTGCGGACGACCCTACTAGATACTTGCAGCCCAAAGCATCCCAGGGAGGAACACTACCAAAAGTGATAAGATTACAGCTTTTTTAGTGGTTGACTAATATTCATTCCCCTTCTCTCGAGGAATAGAAATGCATCCGGGTTGAGTGCTGAATAAACCCTCCTCGACATATACATACGGGAAGAATTTATATTTATTACAATGTTGGGTAATAAAGTGAATCATAGAACACAAATAAAGACCCACTTATTATGATATGAAATCCAGGTAGGTATTGAAATAAACTCGTAACAACACCCCTCTACTTAGCGAAAGTTTTTTTTTTTGGTTCAGAAAAAAAACTTTTCTTGAATATACTAATAATGAACGATGAAAATCCTACTGCTACCACTGTACCACATGTAAGGAAGGTACTAATCACTGGATTCAGGATCGTCATCGGGTGGATGAGCTTTTAGATCCTTGGCGTGCCACACGCCCGCACTGGCACCGGTAGGTCCTATCAGCTCATACGACCACGGGGAGAGAACACGGGAAATTACGAATGGGCCGTCAAACTTATTGAGGAACTTGGCCGTTATTCCTTGGGCTTTATCAGAGATCGCATAATTGCGCTTCCATACCTTCTGGTGAAGTTGAAAACGCTCGTCCCGGCGACGTAGATTATACTGCCGGCTACTCCGGCTGTAAGCTTCCTTCAGCCTCTCACTCACATCTTCAAACACTTTCTGAAGGGCCTCATGCCGCATCCGTGGGTCTATCGGGTTATCCTCAAGCTGCTCTGTCAGGGGGTGGACATCCTTTCCCGAGAGCTTGAGCTCCCGCCCAAAGACTATAAAGTTTGGGGTCAAGTTGGTGGTCTCATGCCGGGCAGAGCGAATCGCGCAAGCTACCGGCTGGAGGAACTTGTCCCAAGTTCGGTGGTTGTCAGCCACGTAAGCGGTTAGAGTCGTTTTAATCACCCGATGACATCGTTCTACGGGATTGGCCTGGGCGTGGTAATTAGATATGTGTCCTGGACATATTTCATATTTGGCTAGAAGATGAGCAAAAATGCCGCTACGAAACTGCACTCCGTTGTCCATTATGACCCTCTTGGGCGCACCAAAGAGGAGGAGAACGTTCTCTTCGAAAATCGAGGCTACCTTAGCCGCCGAAGCAGATCTAAGAGGGAAAACTAGAACGAACTTCGAGAATACATCCAAGACTGACAAGATATAGGTGAATCCAGCTGTTGTCCTTGGGAGGGGACCGACCAAATCAATACTAAGGACCTCCCAGGGCCGCGACACAGTTGGACCGGCACTAAGCATCAGGCCTGCTGGGGCCCTTTGCTCCGGCTTAATCTTGATACAAGTTTCGCAGTGCCGTATGTAGCGGGCAACATCCTGGCGGAGCTTAGGCCAGTAGTAATGAGAAGCTAGGCGCGCACAAGTCTTGAATGTCCCTAAGTGACCCGCTGTAGGGGGATCATGATTTTTTTGTATCAGCTCGGACCTATCCTCTTTAGGAACCACTATCAGCCATCCGTCTGAATCCTCCGCAAGCTCTGGATATAGTAGTCTGGATCTCTTAAAAAGCTGATGTCCTTGAACTCTCCAATTTGGGTATTTGTCCGGTCGCTTCACGACTTCCTTCAACATTCGCAAATACCACTTATCTCTGGCTTCCGAGACTCCCTCAGTAGGACCTTCGACCTCGTCCAGAAGAGGAACAGCCCTGGATAAGGCATCTGGAACGACGTGCTCTTTACCCTTGCGATGGACGATATCGAATTCATACTGCTGGAGCCTCACCGCCCATCTGGCAATTCTTCCTACCGGGTCTCGAATATTATTCAGCCATCGCAGGCTATGGTGATCTGTAATCACGGTGAACTTAGTTCCCTCTATATACGGCCGGAGCTTCTCTACTGCGAACAAGACAGCGAGGCATTCCTTCTCCGTGGTGCTATACTTACGCTCATTCCTAGTTAAGGACCTGCTTAAGTAGCAGATGACCTTTTCTCCCTCCTCGGAGGCCTGGGAGAGTACAGCACCAACTCCGTAGTCCGACGCGTCCGTCTGGATGACAAAGGGTAGCTCGAAATTTGGGCAGGTGAGAACTGGAGCCGAGACAAGATGGTCCTTGAGGGTGCGGAAGGAGGAGTCACACTCCTCACTCCATTCAAACTTGGAATGTTTTTTCAAGAGCGCACATAGTGGTGATGTGAGGGAAGAGAAGTTCGGTACAAACCGTCTGTACCACGATGCGAGACCAATGAGCCGTCGAACCTCAGAAACATTCCGTGGAGGGGGTATTTGGACAATGGCTTCGACCTTTTCCGGATCAACCATGAGTCCTGAAGCACCGACGATATAGCCCAGATACCGCAGTTCTGACTTACAAAAATGACACTTATCTTTATTCAAGGTTAGCCCGGCTTTTGTAAGTCTTGAAAGGACCTCTTTCAGAATATCGAGATGCCCCTCGAAAGTGTCAGTACAAATAATGACATCATCGAGGTAAACAAAAACATATTTCTCTAAATCGACCCCGATGACTCGGTCAATAAATCGCTGCCATGTCGCGGGCGCGTTATGTAGCCCCATGGGCATACGAGTAAATTGAAAAAGTCCCCGATTGGGTACAACAAATGCCGTGAGTGGTTTAGAATCGGTGGACAGAGGTATTTGCCAATATGCAGACTTTATGTCCAAGGTAGTGAGATAGTGTGCGTCTCGCAATTTGTCAAGGGTTGTGCTCACGTATGGAAGGGGGTAGGCATCACGGTCAGTAACTTTATTAAGTTGACGGAAATCTACGACAAATCGGTATCGGCCATCACTTTTCTTAATTAACAATATTGGGGATGCCCATGGAGAATCTGACGGTTCCACAACACCGTCTGCCAACATCTGATCTAATTCACAATGGACCTGTTTGAGCAGAGCTGGCGATACCGGATAATACCTTTGTCGTATGGGTGGGGAGGATGTTTTAATT
This sequence comes from Phaedon cochleariae, assembly GCA_918026855.4. Lineage (NCBI taxonomy): Eukaryota > Metazoa > Arthropoda > Insecta > Coleoptera > Chrysomelidae > Phaedon > Phaedon cochleariae. The sequence continues at coordinate 20,571,884 of OU896707.1, forward strand.
TCGTGGTGCACCAAGGACGTACAGCCCAATTTGGTTCCGGTGGCTTTGAAGGTCTCGGATATCAAGGTTTCCAATTGAAAACGTTGCTTCTCCGTTAGAGTACTGATGGAGCATATTGCTGGTAGTATCTCCTGTTCTGAGTCTCTAAACGCCCACTCTCCTGAGAACATATCGGGTATGATTTGCATTCGAGACCAGAAGTCCATGCCAAGGATCAGGGAATGCGGAAGGGATGGAACTACTAAAACCTCAAAAATTCGAACTTTTCCACACAAGGCTATCGGCACCGAAACGAATCCTTCTATGGTACAAGTGTGGCCATTGGCTACGGTACAACGTTGCTCTAAAACCGGTTGTAGTCGGCAGAATGATTTTAGGATACTCCATCCCCGTTTCCCTAGAACTGTGCGAGTGCACCCTGAGTCCAACAATGACAAAAACTGATGTCCAAAGATTTCCACCGTCAGATAGGGTCGCGTATCCCCCTTTGCATGAGCGAGGACATAATCGAGGATAAACATATTTTTTTGGTCGACCTTGGAAGCAGTTGAGGGGTCTACCCGTCGGTCTACGGGCGACCTCTCTGTCCGTTTTTTTCGCAGCTTGGACAAGAAGTGGCTATGACGTCCTTCCTACCACATTTGAAGCAGAACTTCCTGCGTGGTTGTGGACATTTTCGAAACCTGTGGTCAGAACTGTCGCAATTCCAACACTTTCGACCGGCCTCTTCAACTAGATCCACATGCTGTTCTGGAGAAGAGGTGGAAGCAGTCGCTGCACTCAGGGAATTATCAAAAGGACCTTGACCACGAAGCTGGCTTGCGATAGCCGATACTTGATTAGTGGGTGCTCGTCGGTAGGCTAGTTCTGGTTCGAGGAGGTTTCGGTAATTTGTGGGAGGAGGAGTGAATTTTTCTATCCGCCATTCCGTTTCCTCTACGGCCCGGCTGAGTCGGACGAGATCACTGATGGTCTCCGTTACATTTAAAGCCAGTTGCTTTTGTATATAAGGAAGCATATTCCTTCTTATTATATTCACTCGGGTTGGCTCAGTAGGCAATATCGGCATTTTCCGGAACATATTCTCCATAACCGACACATAGTTGATCACTTTCTCCTGTGAACCCTGCGTTCTCCTTCGTAGTTCGTCCCACAGGCTATATTCGTAGTCGAAAGGCTGAAATGCCTCCCTTAGCTGCCCTATCAATTCGTCCCAGGAGTTGAAATAACCGGTCCGATACCATAAGAGAGCCTCTTGCGATAGTAATTCAGGAGCTGATCGAAGGAGCTGCTCTTTAGACACTCCTCTGGAGAGGCGGAGTTCTTCGATCCGTTCAATGAAGTCATTCACACTAGACCGCCCATTGAAACGAACGCCCCAGCGCTCTACTTGAGCTCGGTGGCTCTCATGGTCCCCCATAGAGTATACGTTCACTCGGTTTGGCTGAAGTTGGATATTATTCAAACGAGAAGTCAAAGGGATGTGAGAGTTAACTGCGAACAAGTCACTCGGTCTCAGAGAAGCATACGCATTTGGGTTTTGTGATGATGATGGCCGATTGACTGGAGATGATCGAGTTTCCGAGAATCTCACATGATTCGCATTTCTATTTTCTGAGGGGATAGATGGCCCAGCACTATACTGTTCTTGGTCATCGTGTGGTTGTCGAGATGAGCCGGGCTGGGTGGAATTCGTAACCCTTGTTCGACGACCGGTGGACATACCTGTGGACTCCTCTCGATGGGCTTGGAGCCGATCACGAACATTAGTGTGACTACACTCCCCCTCTTCTGTCAAATCAATTAGATCATACGAAACATTTCCTTCCACGAAAGAAGCTGCATGCTCTTGGGGAATCGCTTCGTCCAATAGGGAATGCGATTCCTGACTTGGCAGGGTTGACTGACTTTCAGAATGACTACTAACAGTTATCCCTTCGAACGCTAAGTTTAAATCGCCTATCACCTGAGAACACAACCGTATTGAATCCGTTTTAGTACATTCCTGATCCTCGTTGGTAGTAAGGATGCGTTGCAGACGACGGGACACATGTAGAAGCCTCGTGTAAATCCGGGAAAACTCATTATCCCTATTCGAATAATCAAACTCCGAAATATCCTTTTTCAACTCTGAAATCTTCCTTTCACAAACGGACATCTCTTGGATCGGGTCAAGCCTTACCTGAAGTGGAGCTACCGATAAATTTTGGCGTTCGAGCCTAAAAGCCTCCCTCAAGGCTATCCTCTTCTGGGCCACTGTATTTCCTATCGGCAAACCTCTAATTTGCAGCTCGTAGGTAAGCTCATCCCCCAAAAGACGATTGACTTCCATTGTTACACACACGCAGTGAACCCGACCCTCACAAAAGAAAAAACAACAAAACAAGAAAAAAAATCCGGGCTTATACCTCCTTACCAGTTGGAAAATCCAAAAAAACAGCGACCACCCTGTACAAAAAGAACCAACCGATTCAATCTATCCACCCAACGTCAATAAATTCAACCTTTCTGATTTCAAAAAGTATCACCCTGTATCACTCTGTCCATCACTCGACGAATACAGCAAAAAAAAAAACTTTCGCTAAGTAGAGGGGTGTTGTTACGAGTTTATTTCAATACCTACCTGGATTTCATATCATAATAAGTGGGTCTTTATTTGTGTTCTATGATTCACTTTATTACCCAACATTGTAATAAATATAAATTCTTCCCGTATGTATATGTCGAGGAGGGTTTATTCAGCACTCAACCCGGATGCATTTCTATTCCTCGAGAGAAGGGGAATGAATATTAGTCAACCACTAAAAAAGCTGTAATCTTATCACTTTTGGTAGTGTTCCTCCCTGGGATGCTTTGGGCTGCAAGTATCTAGTAGGGTCGTCCGCAAAACTCCAGGCACCTAGTCAGCTACCGCAGCCCTCCATCTTCATTGGAATGAAATTTCCAGGCATTTTCCTGTGAGACCGATTCCCTCTCACCGCAATTTCTAAGGACTGATCCATTTGTTTATTTACCTTTCGATATTTCTCTCTCGATCAGATTCTCGAACTCCGATAGACGTGAATTCTTCCACGGACCGTCAACGGTATTCTACCTTGTAACCAGACCCGTAGCCTTGGCTACCATGCGCGGTACTTACACCGAACTGTACTGACCACTGAGCAAATAGCGTCGACGTCATCTCATCACCACAACCTGCACCACTCGAGATCGGGGTAATATGATCAAGGTACTAGAGTGGAGGTACTATGGCTCAGGTACCCAATGACTTTCGAGCACGACTCAACGGATTACACCAATAACAGATAGATGGCGCTGTGGGAGCATCCTAGTACTACTAGTACCACCAGCTAGTTAGTGACTTTTCGACGAAGTCAAACTTCCTTTTATTTCTAGGGTATCGATTCTTACACTTACCTGACCTCTTATGACAGTACTGACATCTCCTGACATAACTGACATTTACTGACATTTACTGACATAACTGACATCCCCTGACATCACTGACACCTCGAGACAAGGAGCGACATAGCCCCCTTGCCCCTCAGATTATTTTCGAGATTTTTGGTAATCTTTGTTGAAGCACGTGCTTCAGTTAAATCGCTTTTGCGGATTCTTTACCAAACAGAAAATATCACCTGGAAAATATCGCTCAAATAATCATTTTGTTGATAATCTTGAGCAGCACAATTGTGGATCGAATTTTCCAGTGTGATCATCATCCTTGAGGCCTCCCTCCATCCAAGGTAAGGCACCTCTCCTAACCTACACAAGGAATCTTATTTCACTCCCTTATACCATGTTTGCTATTGCTATTGTAGGCCTCCTTCGGGGGATTATTAACCTGCACGAATCCCCGTGCTTCCACCTGCTTATCTGCACCCTTCCTGCATGAGAAATCATTGTATTTATTGCTTGTCGACGCCCTACTCCTCACCCAGCGCCGAGCCCCCTGCGGCACCAATTTGCCAGGAGCTTAAACGGTTTGATTCGATACGAGAACCGCACTAACATCCAGATATACAAGTAAGATCATTCCATTTCTTATTTGCTGCTGTCTATGCTTCACCGTCTGATGCTTTCATGCCTATTGCTGAATAGATAGAACCTACGCTTGCTTCCCTCCTGGAATTTCGAACATAGCCATACAGTAGCTACATATATTTGAAGAAATATCTACTGCCTGAGTGATCCGCTCTCATAACTGTTAAATTTGCACCAGTCACCCCCTACAGATAACCCTTGGTATTTGAGTGTGAACCGACAGTATTTATATATATATATACATACGCCCGGGGCCTAACTACTGTCATTGTACCAGTAGGGAATAATATTATTATTTATCGTAGCTTACCCCATGTAACTCTCCTTGAACCTTTGATCTTATAATACTATAATTATATATGCATTCATAGTTATCTTTGGAAATTTTACTCACTATCCCTCTCCGCTGAGCTATCAAAAATCAGTATTTACGAAGGAGTAGTAAGAAAAAGTGGTTACAAATTTGGCGCCCTCTTACGTGGATTATAGAAAATATATTGATGCAACAGGGGTTTATGTCATAGGGTAGTGGTTTTTTATGAGTTTCATCAATCAGGCAGTGGTTATATTTCGTAGTTCTCAATTACTGATTTGAATCATTATCGTGTTAGACGTGAAAACTTTCAGCAAGCACTATTCAGTCGTGTATTGATAATAGTTCCTGGTGTTTCTTTTTTATTTTTCTTCATTTGTTCTCCAACCTACCATCAGTTATAGGCATAGGACAGAGAAATTATTTTATTGTGCAAATTGAGTACAATTATTATTAGTGATACTTTGAAATGAACAAAAAAAAAAGTATTGCCAATTAATTCGAATATCTGATATACGGGGTATTACAAAAGTGAGAGTATCGATCAATATTTTTACTCATTGGGAAAATTCAATGTACAGTCCACCACAAAAATAATGCTTCTATTATAAATTCATTTTTCAAGGGAAGTAGACAGTATTGATCTTTACAGGGTGGACCAATATTGAGTGATTTTTTTTTGTATCAATACATCTTTTTATGCAACTCGAGGTTTTGACATTAGTTAACTGAGTGTTGAAAACCACCACAATAATTACCCGGGTGGAGTGCTGTTTTCCTTCCTCCATGGACGCATACTTAGTAACTCGTATGAGGATGAGTTGATTTTTTTTTTCTCAATGTAGTACATGGTATAGAAGATTTCATCATTGAGTATTCATGAATACATAACAGAATTGTCATTTTGAAACAACATGAAGTCGGAGTGACATACAGGGTGACAATAAAATTGGGATTGACATATTGATTTTTCTTTCTTTCCTGGGTTATGAAAAATACTAGTACGGCATACTACTCCTTCGTAAATACTGATTTTTGATAGCTCAGCGGAGAGGGATAGTGAGTAAAATTTCCAAAGATAACTATGAATGCATATATAATTATAGTATTATAAGATCAAAGGTTCAAGGAGAGTTACATGGGGTAAGCTACGATAAATAATAATATTATTCCCTACTGGTACAATGACAGTAGTTAGGCCCCGGGCGTATGTATATATATATATAAATACTGTCGGTTCACACTCAAATACCAAGGGTTATCTGTAGGGGGTGACTGGTGCAAATTTAACAGTTATGAGAGCGGATCACTCAGGCAGTAGATATTTCTTCAAATATATGTAGCTACTGTATGGCTATGTTCGAAATTCCAGGAGGGAAGCAAGCGTAGGTTCTATCTATTCAGCAATAGGCATGAAAGCATCAGACGGTGAAGCATAGACAGCAGCAAATAAGAAATGGAATGATCTTACTTGTATATCTGGATGTTAGTGCGGTTCTCGTATCGAATCAAACCGTTTAAGCTCCTGGCAAATTGGTGCCGCAGGGGGCTCGGCGCTGGGTGAGGAGTAGGGCGTCGACAAGCAATAAATACAATGATTTCTCATGCAGGAAGGGTGCAGATAAGCAGGTGGAAGCACGGGGATTCGTGCAGGTTAATAATCCCCCGAAGGAGGCCTTGGATGGAGGGAGGCCTCAAGGATGATGATCACACTGGAAAATTCGATCCACAATTGTGCTGCTCAAGAATATCAACAAAATGATTATTTGAGCGATATTTTCCAGGTGATATTTTCTGTTTGGTAAAGAATCCGCAAAAGCGATTTAACTGAAGCACGTGCTTCAACAAAGATTACCAAAAATCTCGAAAATAATCTGAGGGGCAAGGGGGCTATGTCGCTCCTTGTCTCGAGGTGTCAGTGATGTCAGGGGATGTCAGTTATGTCAGTAAATGTCAGTAAATGTCAGTTATGTCAGGAGATGTCAGTACTGTCATAAGAGGTCAGGTAAGTGTAAGAATCGATACCCTAGAAATAAAAGGAAGTTTGACTTCGTCGAAAAGTCACTAACTAGCTGGTGGTACTAGTAGTACTAGGATGCTCCCACAGCGCCATCTATCTGTTATTGGTGTAATCCGTTGAGTCGTGCTCGAAAGTCATTGGGTACCTGAGCCATAGTACCTCCACTCTAGTACCTTGATCATATTACCCCGATCTCGAGTGGTGCAGGTTGTGGTGATGAGATGACGTCGACGCTATTTGCTCAGTGGTCAGTACAGTTCGGTGTAAGTACCGCGCATGGTAGCCAAGGCTACGGGTCTGGTTACAAGGTAGAATACCGTTGACGGTCCGTGGAAGAATTCACGTCTATCGGAGTTCGAGAATCTGATCGAGAGAGAAATATCGAAAGGTAAATAAACAAATGGATCAGTCCTTAGAAATTGCGGTGAGAGGGAATCGGTCTCACAGGAAAATGCCTGGAAATTTCATTCCAATGAAGATGGAGGGCTGCGGTAGCTGACTAGGTGCCTGGAGTTTTGCGGACGACCCTACTAGATACTTGCAGCCCAAAGCATCCCAGGGAGGAACACTACCAAAAGTGATAAGATTACAGCTTTTTTAGTGGTTGACTAATATTCATTCCCCTTCTCTCGAGGAATAGAAATGCATCCGGGTTGAGTGCTGAATAAACCCTCCTCGACATATACATACGGGAAGAATTTATATTTATTACAATGTTGGGTAATAAAGTGAATCATAGAACACAAATAAAGACCCACTTATTATGATATGAAATCCAGGTAGGTATTGAAATAAACTCGTAACAACACTGTATGTTGAAAACTATGCATTTCCGGACTCACGTACATATGAAATGAATTTCTTATTTCGTAATGTAGAATCACCCCCTTGATTTTTTGCGCATAATTTCCGGACACCCTGTATACACTGTTGATGGCTTTTGTTGTGCTATAGTTCCGAAAAATGAGTCAGTAATACCGTCTCCGAGAAAGATCTGCAAGTCCTTTTATCTTACATTCGACTTCGCGGTTACGTATATTACTATACAACCACTAAATTCGCAATTTTGTGGAATCAATTCTCAGAATTAGACTGACATAAATGACATCAGATATTTGATTACTTCAAAAGAATAATGAAGATGCCTACAACGCAGGTGTTCCTACTGTTAAAAACTTAAAATTTCAAGTCGGTAATTTTCAGATTTCAAAATAACGTTAATATCTGCTCAACATTGATTCGTCATTTATTCTGTCATAGAAAAAAATAGTGTATTATACACGGGAAAAATATGAGATTTTAGCTCACGGTTTTTTGTCTCCCTCCGCTACGCGTCGGGAGACAACACAACCTGGAACTAAAATCTACTGCTTTTTTCACTTTCATAATAAATAACTATTGTTTCAGTGAAACACTTCACTTCATTATTCTGAAGCACTAACCCCAACTCGTACCAAAGTAGTTTCCGTCATTTTATAAAATATACTAAGTCAATAAAAACATGGCCACCTCTGTTATAATTCGTGATATTTATCAATAACGAGTTGTGAAGGTGAATAATCATTTACTCGGACATAGTAAGTTTAACAAAGAACAAATGAATTTTATTGTTTTTCTTTCCAAACCATAATTTTCCACCTACCGGTTAAGTTAATCTTTGGTAGAAGTCATGTCCATATTGCTCAAAGTGGAGTGACATTTTTCGAAGGAAGGAAGGAATGCTAAAAGTCATCTCCACAAATTTTAATGGTGTTGTTACACAATCAGAAGGGAAAGGTATCGGTTTTATAAAAGACCATCCTCAGCCTAATTGAAAGTTCTGCAATACGAATAGAATGATGTGAAAGAATTACCTAATTTGTTCTTGACTCACTCAGATCGAGATGAAAAAATGTGATGCTATACTAGTTGTGAAATTGTTGTCAATGCCTTTAGTCGAAAAATCGAGTTTATATATGGAAGAACGGGTTATCAATAAATTATAATAATACTGATAATAATTTGTCTTTATTCGTCCTAAAAAAAAACAAACAATAAAACGTGTCCTGAGAGTGCATACAATTCATCTTATCGAAATTTCATATACAAAAATGGTATATGGAGGGTAATTTCCGAAAGGTTTTTTTTGACACTATGAATTACCGAAATTTCAAAAAAGGGGATCCAGCACGTGTTTAATTCTATAAACTAATGGGGATGGAAAACACTGAAGATAATGTCGAATAATGACGTAGACAAGACGTTGACATGAGTCAAAGTCGGTGTCAAGAGGGAGATGCATGTAGGGGAGAGTTGAGCAAACCTGAAAAACCCTTTTTTCATTTATAAACCCGATTTTTCGACTATGGACATTTTTCCAACTCCAAGTGAGTCAAGAACAAATTATGAAATTCTTTCACATCAAACTTTTTGTATTGAAGAACTTTCAATTAGGCTGAAGATGGTCTTTCAAAAGACCGAAACATGTCCCTTTTGATTTTGTAACAACACAATTAAAATTTGTGGAGATGACTCCGAGCATTCCTTCCCTCCTTTGAATATGAAGTCAGTTTTCCTGCAAAAAATGCCCAATTCATGAAAAATCAACTCTTCTTATCCCAATAAAAACGGACGACTCTGTCGATAATGTTTGTCTCTAAAAAACTGATGATATTCATGGTAATTCATATCAGTACGAATTTGGTAAAAATCGCACGACTGATAACTGAGATATAGAGGGAATGCAGTTGAAGTGAGACACTCTGTATATCATCAAAAAAAATTTCTCTACTTCTCATTTCAATGGAGCTATAGAAATTCCCCACACTACGTGGAAACCCGTACTTTATTTACTTATAAAAATACATAAACATCCACAAACCTTTAGCATCAAACTTCAACTTCAACTGCTGATGTCTACTGCTCTGTAGCGGATGATCTCACTCAGGTATTATACAAGAGTCTCGAGATCATACCCGTGTGTTCACCGAACACGCTCGATCGTTACCTAAGCGGTGGGGAGACCGAGACGTAGGCAGGTGTAAGCAGGCAGTCATGAATGGTCATGATACAATGAGTGGGCAGGCAGCTTCTCTCATGCTGTCTTTGTTTTTGTAGTACGGGGTGGGCCACCAACAGTTTTCTTGATCACATTTCAACATTTTTTTTTTCGAATAAATAAGAAACATTTGATAGGCATCAAGTGATCTACTGCGGCCTATCAGATAATGAAAGCGATGATTTGTTTGCAATAATTCGCTATGTCCGAGGCTATGTCACGACGAGTCCTACATGTAAATAGCGAACCACTCATCGAAAATCTACGACGCGTCTGAACTGCCATCCTTGAAAAACTTTTTTTTTTCACGAATATATGCCTAATTTACAGTTGCAACTGTAAATTAGCACTAATTTACAGTTGCAACTGTGAATTAGGCAGAAGAAACTTTTTATTTCTAAATATCGCCTAATTTACAGTTGCAACTGTAAATTAGAACAAGAGAACTTTTTTTTTCTACACATCTCCTAATTTACAGTTGCAACTGTAAATTAGAGTCTCACAGTCTCAGTGCTCACAATTTCTCACCAGATCAACAGACAACAACCCTCTCCGGAATCGTACGCAAATGTCGGGAAACTGATTAATGGGTCCGAATTCATTGTTTCGCCAAAGGGCATACATTCTTCGATCATCGACTATAACACTGAAAAATTCCCACTTCCGGTTCGTATGCCGCCCTTGGGTAGTGACCATGATACTAATCATGGGGAGTGACCTAGGCGTATGCCAACCAGCAAGCGCCCCAATTTTCGTGAGATAAGATCATTGCACTTCATTGCCGAGCTTCTTCTTAAACAAAATTTTGAAATTTTTCCCAACCGAAAGGTGAGGTCAGGGCCGGGGCAAGGACTGGGTTGCGACTCTCCGAGGCACTTCTGATTGTTAACTCGGACTGAGTGAGTGGGTCCCTTAAATGGCATACCGACTTAGAACATCGATAAACCCTGTGTCGCGGGCCAACAGTCTATTACTTCTTCGCGTGCTATCGAAGAATGAAAGCTGCGCTGCCTATGTCTGTTAGTCTGGTGAGAAATTGTGAGCACTGAGACTGTGAGACTCTAATTTACAGTTGCAACTGTAAATTAGGAGATGTGTAGAAAAAAAAAGTTCACTATTTCTAATTTACAGTTGCAACTGTAAATTAGGCAGAAGAAACTTTTTTTTTCAAAATATCTCCTAATTTACAGTTGCAACTGTAAATTAGGCCTAATTCACAGTTGCAACTGTAAATTAGCGCTAATTTACAGTTGCAACTGTAAATTAGGAAGTTTTTCGAAAAAAAAAGTTTTCTCTCTCTAATTTACAGTTGCAACTGTGAATTAGTGCTAATATACAGTTGCAACTGTAAATTAGTCGATATTTAGAAAAAAAAAGTTTCTTGTGCCTAATTTGCAGTTGCAACTGTAAATTAGTGATAATTTACAGTTGCAACTGTAAATTAGGCAAATATTGGTGAAAAAAAAAAAGTTCTTCAAGGATGGCAGTTCAGACGCGTCGTAAAAATCATGAAACTATATGTACATATTATATGCTTATGTTTTGTTGGCGAGGACGCTCGTTTTATTCAAATTATTTTCGATAATGTTCATCTGCTTCACTAGAAATTATTATTAGTAGTTATGTAGTACTTATAGTAGTATAGTAGTAGCAGCTTTGTTATTCAAAATGGAACACCTTATATTTTATTACATTTTTCGATTCTTCTAATTGAGCTATGATTTCGTTGATCAAGCTCAAAGTATCTATACCTATACGTAGAATGTGAAAAATCGAGATTTTTTTTGTATCGAAACTATACAATACCTATATTGATTTGTCAAAATGGCTTACATGTGTCCCTATATATCCTAACATTCTATTTACTATCTACTGATGCCATTTAATTGAAACAAATACAGGGTGGATCAGATTTCAGAATTATATAAAAGAAGTACTAGTATGCCTACTAAAAAAATATATATATTTGAAATAAACAGAACAAATATATCACATAAAAAAAACACACTCTAATATTCAACATGAAATAAAATTCAATCCCACTGGATGTATTTAAAAATATAAACAGTGTGCATGTCACTTCTATAATGGAATATCAACCCGTATATCTGACGTAACTGTTTAATTTTAAGGAGCGATAGATATATATACCAACTATGACCAAAGTGAGGTAATCTTCAGTGAAAAACACTGCTCTGATGGACCCACCAACATTTCCGGAAAATGATATTAGGAGGCAAGATATAGGTTAAAAATCACTTCGGATTCGAAACCAGGACGTAACCCTGTACCTCGAAAACGAAGTAAGTTTAGGACAAATGTTTATATGACCTTTATTCATCATATTATATCACAAGGAATCATCCCTTGAATTATTTCGGTGTTATTTAGATACACCCTGTATAGATCATTCTTCATCCCAACATTTTTCCCATAGCGAAGTTCAGCAAATACCGATGGCGAGAGCACTATGTTTATTGATTTGATGTCTACCTATAATATATGTAAAACAAGAAATTTGACTCCAAAATAATTCAGGCACGCGCCTTTAGTCATAACTAGTCATAACGTAGTTACTGCTGCCCGTTTACGTTTTCCCACCGCTTAGAGAACGATCGGGCGTGTTCGGTGAACACACGGGTATGATCTCGAGACTCTTGTAGAAATTATCACCATCGGTCGACCCCAGTATATATCTAGCACATTTATCGGTACCAGAAAGTTTTTATTTTACTCCCACAGATGCTACTGAACTCAGAGAAACCTTCGTTGATATAAAAAATAAGAACTCCTCTGGATGGGATGATATTTCAGTGAACATACTGCTCAAATTGCCACTTACACTGCTACAAGTATTGGCAGAAGCAATCAACTATTCTTTTTCAGTAGGTGTTTTTCCTAGCTGCTTAAAAATAGCAAATATCATTCCACTATATAAAGGCGGCGACCACGATTCTCCTTCAAATTTCAGACCGATTGCCTTGCTACCCGCGTTAGCGAAGGTAATCGAAAAATTAGTTAAAAAAAGAATGGTAACTTTTATATGCAAACATGGTATTCTTAGTACAGATCAATATGGTTTTCAATCCTCAAAAAACACCAATGATGCAATATTCGCATTTCTTGAGCGGCTGTACTTACGGCTGAATGATGGGGAAGTAGCTGCAGCAGTGTTCTATGATCTATCAAAGGCCTTTGACTGTGTAAATCACAGAATACTGCTTCAAAAGCTGCAAACCTATGGTTTTAGAGGTGTAGCTTTGCTCTGGTTTCAATCATATTTGACTGAACGTATCCAAAGCGTCATCGTCGCTAATACAAGCTCTAAGCATTTAGCACTGAAACATGGAGTACCGCAAGGGTCTGTACTGGGACCCCTGTTATTTTTACTATATGTGAATGACTTAATACATGTCGACATTCATGGACAATTCACAGTATCTGCTGATGACACTACTATACTTTGGCATGGCATGGATTACACATTTTTAGAAGACGTCATCATTGAGGACCTGAGCAAAGTTTAAAAATGGTGCGACGCCAACTTATTATCTTTCAATGCTACTAAGACAGGTATCATCAACTTATTCAAGTGTGTTATTAGCAATGTATTTCTCGAAAATGATCGTATCAGCATCAAAGCCATGAATAATTTCTTGGGTCTAAATATTGATGGAAATCTGAAATTTGAAGGGCATATATTAAATTTATCTAAAAAGCTAGCGTCTGGCTGTCATGCCGTACGAGTTACATCTAACGAATTAACTGGTTACGGGTTAACTGCGGCAAGGAATGCATACTTTTCACTTATTGAATCTCATCTGCGTTATGATTTTGCTTCTGGGGAATGACTGCGAACTATTTATTCGATAGAGTTTTTATGCTCCAAAAGAGAGCTCTTAGATACATGTGCAAAGCCGGCTCGAGGGACGCTTGTAGACCTTTATTTTTCCTCCATGGAATATTGCCCCTGGCCTGCATTTTCATTTTGGAAACCGTATGCTTAGTACATAAAAAATATAAAGAATTCAGATACGCGTCATCGATTCACACTACTCGCGGCAGTTCTTCCCTAAACAGTAAATTACCTATTCCCATATCAACTCTTACTAAGAACTCTATTATCTACGAAAGCAAGAAGTTATTCAATCATTTGCCCCTGCACCTAAAAAGAATTGAAAATGAACAAAAGTTCAGGAAATCCGTGAAACAGTTTCTTTTGGAGAGAGCTTGTTATAATCTCAATGAATTCTATCAGGTTTCCTAATTGTTATTTTATTATCTATGTTTTGAGTGATCTTTTTTATGACGTTTTTTATAATATTTTATAACTTTTATTATTATCATATACCTGTATGACATTGACATTGGTATAAGGCAGCTCTTTTGCCGTTACCAACAAATGTGTGTATGTTTATTTATATTTTTGTATATTATATTTATCGTTTATATTCAGGATACTGATAAGACTATGTCGTGTGACTTCGGCCGCTATGTAAACTTACTCATGTGATTAGTACCTAAGTTCTCAAACGCTTTGTCAATAAGAATTTATATTCTTCAGGCAATAAAGTATATTTTGATTTGATTTGATTCTTACGGGTGATCATTTTGGAAAATGGTCACCACGGATGCCAGGAGACAGGAGACTCAAGTTCTCGAACCATTCCCAAACCTCAGTGTCAGATTGGCCACAGTGAATCACGTGATACACTATAGACGCATGCGCACTCGCTCGTAGAAAAACTCAGAATAATTAACGGGACCTTCGAGGTCTCCATGCTATTTGTGGACCAGAATTGAACTCGCTGACCAAACTCAGCCTCTACAATTTAATTACGAAACTAATAGAAAAAAAAAACACGAATCTCAACATATCACGTGTTGGGAATGGTTCGAAAGATTCCTGCCAGGAACCAGTTGGCCGATGGCTCCACATCCAAATCTCTTCTCATTATATCAGTCCACCTGTATGCCAAATTTGGTGCCTTTACCAAAAAGTGCACAATTCATTGAAATGTTTTAGCTTAACTGCTGCGCTATTTGTAGAAACCAGAAGAGGAAATCTAAAAAAATGTAGAGGAATTAATATTTCATATTCTCGACTAACGTCTAGACATTTCCAACTCATTTTTCCAAACAATTTCATTAGATTTCAGGAGTATAATTGATTTTATCGAGACCATTTTCTTCATGTTTCAGACCTGAAACACTAGCAGAACAGGTTATGGAAATAGTGAAATATGCACCAAATGGATCAACGTGGGTTGTGGAAGGAGGAGAGGCAGCCTATGAATACATATTCCCCGATAGGACAGAAATGAAGAGAAATGTAATAGAAACATTATAGTTTATACCATCTGAACAGTATCAATTATTATTTCACATTTTTATCATACACATACCCTCAGCATAGATCCCTCAGAAAATTTTAGAAGAACACAAGAAATATCGCATGAATATGAAGGGTTCTTTCCATTCCATTGCAGACATCAATTTCACTAGCCAAATTCTGAAAAAAAAATAATGTCTCATTTTATATAATAGTACACCAGGGAAAAATCAATTTGGGATTATCACCAGCGCTATTGAGATTTTGAATTGCCAACATAACGGAAGTACACGAATGAAAAAAAAAACTTCCTGTGAGAGGTAAAATTATTTGGCTCTTCAGTTTCGAAAAAAATATTGAATTGCTGCAGATTCCTCCAACCCGTTGACGAAATCGTTTGTACTTACCATGATCATTGTTTTTACATTTTGAATCCCATATTGTTTGGTATGTTTATGAAAAATTGTTCTGTCCTAATTATTGTCATAATATTATTTTAGGTACCATTGTCTGATGATGGCCGTAGTGTCGAAACCGGTAACTATTTGAAGAAGTATTTTATATAAAGTGTGGTCGACCGACTTTGTGTTGTTGTCTTTCATTTTCCTTTTGAAAATTATTTGGCTTCAGTATGGATCCTTTGGCGTCCATATAAGACCTATAAGATCTGTGCAATCCAAGAATATCCAATCAATGTCTTTATCACTATTCTAAAATGATTATAACAATATCCTTTTTGAATTCCAATAATATTATATAGGTACGCTTGTTCATATTCTGAAGGTACACATCAAAACTTTCGAACGCATCAGTTACACAATATACAAATTAATCAATTCATGATGACAAAATTGTCCATAGCCTATGGCATACATCTCTTTCTACAAACGTCAAAATATGACAATAAGGTCCGCGCATTGATACCAATTTGCCAAGTGACACTTTTTTCAGTTTCCTACCTTACCACAACACCATGAACGAAGCAGTGCGCGAAGTAAAACGATCATATACGTATTAATAAACAATACGGATCATAACGGGTGCCATTTTTGGCTTCATCCTGGCACCCGTTATGATCCGTATTGTTTATTAATACGTATATGGTGCCAGGGTGAAGCCAAAAATATGAAACAAATGAATATCCATAAGGATTTGGTGGCATGATACGTACACGGAAAAAAAACTTTAATAACAACTAGTGAAATTTGCATACTACCAAGTAAAAATTTGCATACTATATGGGACAAGTACTCGCCTCATCAGCCACAAGAAAAATGATATTTCTGAATCTGATCACTTGTTGTTATTAATGTGATTTCAGGAACACATGTAACCTACTGATATCAAACGCTTCATTAGGGACAGAATCTTTGTTTTATTGGCCTTAGTGTACATTTTACTTGCAGTTATACAACTGAATCATTGGATAGGTGGTCAGTTCGATAAGTATAGGTGACTTGTTTCACTTGGCCTCATAGAATACCTCACTTGTGGGTAGTGTACTTTTCACTTGGAGTTATGCAACGACATTATTGGCTAGGTGCTTATTTCAATAACTATAATTATCTTGATTCACTTGGCCTCATCTATAATGTCTTACCTTGGATAGCTTTCATCCCATCTTTGTTATCGGGATACACCAGACTCAGTCGAACTTTCTTCCTGTCTTCACTCCTAATTCACTTGGCATCATTCAAACAAGGATCATTTGATTCATTTGTAATGTATCATGCCTTATTTTCTTACAATACATTTTTATTTCACAAATGAACAATTCAATGTCACCAAGAAAACAATGGTTCAGTTCATATCTTGCAAATGTTTTCTAAGTGACAATTAATAATAATATAGGATTCCGAGTGTACCTACCATAAGGGTGGCCATCGGCTAATTAAAAAAAATTGATATATTCCTGTTTGAAATCATAATTGGCACTGTTCTATACTTTATTTGTTGAATGGTTGTCTCAATACATTATTTAGATAAATTGATGAACACACGGAAAAAAATGGTCCAAGTAAAATGTTTTCCTGACTTGTTTTGTATCGGGATAAGAAAAATAATACCTATTCCAGAAACAATTTTATTCAGCCTCTAGTAAAATGATAATTCTGAACGCATGAACTTGTAGCTATAATATCATCCACCTATAGCAAATAGTTTTCATCTTAGATAATTCACTCTGTATAGCCACAGGAAAACATTTTATAAACTCTGGTGAAGTGTATTTTAGACTTTATCAACTTCGAGTTTCTGAAAAGGAAATAATAACTACAGAAACTCGTGTTACAAGCACAATACAATTGTTTATCTGCGGTACAACCCAATATACCTACGGTAATACAACATGTTCACCTGCCCAGTAATCGGGAATAATCGTCGCCCTCTCGTGTTGTATATCCGAATTGATCAGAATCCATCAGCGTCACTATAGCGTCAGTTTCGTCGTGACTTCGTGAGAGTATGTTCAGTTTGAGGATTTGGTGCACGTAGTAAATCGAAAAATAATTTTTGGTGTTGTATTCATTATATTATGCTGAGGAAGTATGACTCATCACCACGAGAGGTATAGAAGGTGCCATTCAGAATCCCTTTCGGGGGCGGCCGAGAGTTATAGACAACCAATAGTGCTGTTTTACTTTTTATCGTTCTGTTATTTACTTAAAAGTTAATCATTGTGTAGAAATTACGTTATTCATAGTGATAAGTTCTTAAATAAAACTGTTCATTTGTGAAATAAAAATGTATTGTAAGAAAATAAGGCATGATACATTACAAATGAATCGAATGATCCTTGTTTGAATGATGCCAAGTGAATTAGGAGTGAAGACAGGAAGAAAGTTCGACTGAGTCTGGCGTATCCCGATAACAAAGATGGGATGAAAGCTATCCAAGGTGAGACATGATGAACTACCCACAAGTGAGTCATAATAGATGAGGCCAAGTGAATGAAGATAATTGTAGTTATTAAAATAAGCACCTAGCCAATAATGTCGTTGCATAACTCCAAGTGAAAAGTACACTACCCACAAGTGAGGTATTCTATGAGGCCAAGTGAAACAAGTCACCTATATTTATCGAACTGACCACCTATCCAATGATTTCGTTGTATAACTGCAAGTAAAATGTACACTTAGGCCAATAAAACAAATATTCTGTCCCTAATAAAGCGTTTAATATCAGTAGGTTACATGTGTTCCTGAAATCACATTAATAACAACAAGTGATCAGATTCAGAAATATCATTTTTCTTGTGACTGATGAGGCGAGTACTTGTCCCATATAGTATGCAAATTTTTACTTGGTAGTATGCAAATTTCACTAGCTGTTATTAAAGTTTTTTTTCCGTGCAGTTATTCGTAAAAAAATATGAACATTGTGAGAAATAAAAATATAACTAATGATTCGTTGAGGAAAGGAAACGAAAAATGTAGATTTTCACCAGTTTTAATTGAACAGGAATCCTACTATATAATGTCAATTCATCCTACATATCATCAGCAAAATACATGAAGGAGTTTTATTTAAGAACTCATCACTATGAATAACGTCATTTCTACACAATGATAAACTTTTAAGTAAATAACAGATCGATAAAAAGTAAAACAGCACTATTGGTTGTCTATAACTCTCGGCCGCCCCCAAAAGGGATTCTGAATGGCACATTCTATACCTCTCGTGGTGATGGGTCATACTTCCTCAGCATAATATAATGAATACAACACCAAAAATTATTTTTCGATTTACCACGTGCACCAAATCCTCAAACTGAACATACTCTCACGAAGTCACGACGAAACTGACGCTAGTGACGCTGATGGATTCTGATCAATTCGGATATACAACACGAGAGGGCGACGATTATTCCCGATTACTGGGCAGGTGAACATGTTGTATTACCGTAGGTATATTGGGTTGTACCGCAGATAAACAATTGTATTGATGTGCTTGTAACACGAGTTTCTGTAGTTATTATTTCCTTTTCAGAAACTCGAAGTTAATAAAGTCTAAAATACACTTCACCAGAGCTTATAAAATGTTTCCCTGTGGCTATACAAAGTGAATTATCTAAGATGAAAACTATTTGCTATAGGTGGATGAAATTATAGCTACAAGTTCATGCGTTCAGAATTATCATTTTACTAGAGGCTGAATAAAATTGTTTCTGGAATAGGTATTATTTTTCTAATCCCGATACAAAACAAGTCAGGAAAACATTTTACTTGGACCATTTTTTTCCGTGTAGTCATCAAAGACATGCGTTTCGGTGGACAATGACGTTTACTAGCCTTTCAATCAAAGCAGTATGTGCCTGATCGTATCTCACTTTTCCTTATGGATAGTCATTTGTCTTCAAAAATCGGCTTCATGTTTCGCTATGGAAACAGATAGAGATTATCCGTATTGATTATTAATACGTATATGAAAACGATGCGAGTAGTACATACTTCGCGCATTTGTAGGTTAGGTAACTATTAGAGATTTTTGTATTAACATCATCTTTAACAATAATGCAGACCTTTCAATGAAGAGTTCTTATAGTGATATAGGTCCATATTTCAGTTTCACAGAACTATAAAGAATGAAATATATTGCTACTGGTGAAAACTAATGAATATAAACCTCAGTATTAAATAATATTACTACCACGAGACCTTATACGCCTCGGGATATGATCTTGGTCCCTAATGGGTGATAATGATATTCCTTAAAACTTTGGTGAATAAATAACTAATTTTCTGTGAAGGGAAAAAAGTTCGAAATTTCATCTCTGTGGTCAGGTTATAGAATGTTACTTTTCTTTTATTACATTTTTCCCCACGGGAAAGAACTACAAGTCCTTTATTCTTCCATTCGACTCTTTGCGGTTACGTAAATTACCATGAAAGCAATATAGTAATAATAATTATAATAATGATAATATTGAGAAAGAAAGAAATACAGTTCTAAACACCCTAAATGGATCACTCACCATCACTCATAACTCTTTCTCGACGACCTGTATTTTTTGAAAAAAAATTACCGATTTTCATGCGGTTTTCGGTATCATCTGTGATATTTCATTGACTTCAAAAAGAGCTAGAACACTGTGAAAGAGTTCAAAGATCGAAACTTACACAGGGTGTAAAGTGGAACCATATTACACTGTGGTCTATATTCGCGATGCTGCCAGAACTCAAGGATTTTATTTTCTGATCAGTTATATTATCATAAATGGGGACTTTATTTCGGAATATTTTCGTGATTTCTCCCAAATTAACCATTGGAACAAAATAATGGTTATTTGCAGAAGTCTTGTATTTCTTAACATTTTTCTCCAGAACTTGCCCCGAACTGAATATTGGGAAGAACTGTTTTCATGTTTTCTGGAGGTCGATTTACGACTAATGAAGCACCATAGTAGAATACACAGAGTAAAACAAGAAAAGAAAAAATCTCATTTGAGTGAAAAAATACAAAAACGGTTGCTGAAACCATGGCCCATTTGATTTATGATATTCAGAAACGATACCATCTCGACATCAGTTATTTATATTAGGCTACTAATTCGAGAGGTTTCAGAAAATTCACATCTTATTGAAATACAGGATGATATTTTTCATATTTTACATTCATGAATTATGATCGATAATTTTGAATTCGAAGATAGATCTTCGACATTGACTGCTTTCCTAGAAACACTTGGTGATTATTTTTCCGTTTTCATACACGGAGGTTGCTCATATTCATTAGAATAGAATAGAATAGAATATTTATTTAACCAATAGATCATTACAAAATGACATAGGTCGTGTCAAAAGTACAAATATACAAGATTTCAACAAATACCACAATACAAAATGAAAAGATATAAAAATGAAAGTATAATTACTAACACACATAAAAAGGTTATACAAATATACATACATAAGAAAATAACATCATACAATAATCATATGTAATATAAAATTAGTGGTTCACGTGTATATAGTTTCACTATGATTGAGATATTCTTCCACTGAATAGAATCTTTCAGTGCACAAGAAGTATTTTACTTTCCGTTTGAAGGAGTTCAAGCCAGAAATTTTCTTCAACTCGACGGGCAGGCAATTGAAGAGCTTAGATCCTATATGAATTGGCGATCTTTCGTATAGTTTGGTATTGTGTTGCCTTAATCTGAGTAAATTTCCGTTTCTCGTAGGATATCTATGTGATTGAGCATTTGTTTCTAACAGAGATTCATTTTTCTTTATGTAAGAGAACAGGCTGTAAATGTAGATACTAGGAACAGTAAGAATTTTATAATTTTTGAAATATGGTCTAAAGACTCTGTTCTCTTCAGATTGAAAATTAGGCGAATTATTCGTTTTTGGGCAATGAAAACTCTTGAAATAACACTACAACCACCCCATAACACTATATTATACATCAATACTGAATGTACCATTGCATAATATACATCCAACAGTGCCTTCTCATCTAGAACATTCTTAAGTTGGAGAATAGCGTAAAAACTTCTATTGAGTCTTTTACAAACATAATCTATTTGTTTATTCCATTTCAATGCATGATCTATATGTATACCGAGGAATTTAGTATCTTCTGAGGGTTCTATGACTTCATCATTTACAATAACATTGATTGATCTCTCAACTACCTTTCTCCCAAAGAAAGGAATCAATACTGTTTTATCATTCATTGAATACCGTGGGAAGTGTGCATAGTAATGAGGAAAACCTACATGAAAGCGATTATCAATAAATAATAAACATGTCGTGGCCATGATATGTACAGTTCTGACAACATACCCATGAGTTCTGGTCAATATAGTTTTTCATCGGAATTCTTTAGTGCATGAATAATGATTGTAATCAACCATTATAAGACGATATGCCTTTTACATACGATACGAGCTTCAGCATGCTGTTCGATTAATCAATTAGTTTCAGAGCAGGATTAATGTATCTCATAAAGTTTTGAGGGTTTGCTAGCCTTGGCTAAGGCCTCGGCTATCAATTTGCAGGATCGACTATAATAGACAGTTTTTTGTTCTTGGTACATGAATAACTATTTCTTACGAATCTTTGCCCAATTCAGAGTTGTAACTGTGAATTAGGCAGATGGAACTTTTCTTCTCAATATCTCCAAATATTTTAATATGTTCATCGATGCATATCTAAAAAGAGGTGAAAGGAAAGGATATACCGGGTGGCTACGGAAGTATTGCCTACGGAATATCTCAGTTATTGTATGAAGTAGGTTTGTAAAATTTGGAGCGTCGATATAATGACATAAGAGCTAGAATTTGAGCATATTGACATGTCGAAGTTAACTTCCGGTCTGACCGGAAGTAACATCAACTTTCTTATTTTAAATGGAAACCCTATTTTTTTTTCTTTTCGCTTTATTCAGCATTCAATTCCCTTTCTGATGACATATCACAAGTTGGTAACTAACCAGAAACTAGATCAGAAAAAAATTATTATTGAAATTCACCGAGTAGGCCGTGGAAGCAAAATGAAAGCCAAAAATTGAAAAGTTGGCTATGGAAACCATACGTCACTTGATAACAGTTGCTACTACTGTGATATTTTATTTTCATTCGTCGGCGTTATAAAAAGCCGCCAAAAAAAATATTGGAAAAATTGGGAAAAAAACAATACTCTGTAGGTCCATAACATAAATAGGAACATACAACTTTTTCTTGCCTGTACTATTCAGCATAACCATTCCTTTCTAATGGTATAATAGAAAGTCATTTTTTGGCTTTCATTTTGCTTCCACGGCCTACTCGGTGAATTTCAATAATAATTTTTTTCTGATCTAGTTTCTGGTTAGATACCAACTTGTGATATGTCATTAGAAAGGGAATTGAATGCTGAATAAAGCAAAAAGAAAAAAAAATAGGATTTCTCTCTGAAATAAGAAAGTTGATGTTACTTCCGGTCAGACCGGAAGTTTACTTCGACATGTCAATATGCTCAGATTCTAGCTCTTATGTCATTATATCGACGCTTCAAATTTCACAAACCTTCCTCATACAATAACTGAGATATTCCGTAGGCAATACTTCCGTAGCCACCCGGTATAATAATGTAAATTAGGAAATACTCGTGAGGAAGAGTTGTTTTGGGAGGATGATAGTTTAGAGTCGTTGTATGAAGAATCCAAATGGGAGGATTATTTTTTGTGGACCGTCAATGAATATCGAAAATCTGCCGTCTGCAAATTGATCGAAGACTCCGGCGCAAAAAGCTCCAATGTTACATGATTTTCACTTTCATAATGGGAACCAGTAACAAAAAGCTGTTTCATCGATTGGTGCAAGAACGAGGCAGATTCCTTCATTGAGTCGGTGCAAGAAAGAGACAGCTCCGGAGCTTCCTTGCATCAAATTAGTCTCTGATAAAATCTGGTTCTCTTATTCAATAGTGCATGATTTATATTGAATATATATCAAATAACCTCCTGGTGCAAAAAGTGGACAGATCTTCACGATTTTCTCAGAGTTTTTCCAGTTGAAAAATTGTTTCAACAAATAAGAAATCAAACACATAGCGTTAATTTACATAAAATCGAAATCATAAACATTTTCTGCAACCGACACAAAAGTCGTCCATTTTAATACCAAAATTAGCTCTTGAATTGACGTTTCTATTACTGACACAAAAATCGGAAACACATTTAGTTCTTGGGAGCTGAAGTTGAATTTTAGGTCCTATAGGAGCTAAATTTGAACTTTAGTTCCTAGGAGCTTGAAGGATGTACTAGAGGTCATCAAGAACAAACAACATTGTTACGGTTGGTTATTTTGGTTGGGAGGCATACCTGATTTGTTTCCAATTTCGGCAGATTCGACATTTCATACCCATGCTGGAGATTTTTTGTTTTGATTAGGAAAGCTTTCAAGATTCACATACTTGCTTGACCTGTATTTCATTTGTTATTCTCGGGATGGATAACTTGTTTTTGAATAATCACGGCCAGCAATAGTTTTTGTCTCAATCAACGCATCCATTTGATTATCAAGCCAAACACAGTGGAGTATGGAGAAAAATGAATAATCGCTTTTATTATTGTTGATATGTTCACTAACCTAACATTTTCCACGTCTTGTTCCTATACCTGACACTGGCGCGGTATTTGCCATTAGAGCACCTGGTCCATACACAAATATGTAACTCTATGGTTGTATTTATATTGAAACTACAATTCGAACGTCCATGAAAATTGAATAAACCTGCTGTTATTATTCGTTGCATTGCATACATACATGAAACGGCATTGGTGGTTACTTCACATATTTATTTGAGTTAATTGTCTCGGTTGCAGGAAACATAGCATGTTTCATTCGGATCAGGAGTGACTTTTGATCCTGATAAAACAATCGACTATTTTCAGAATGAATAGTTTTTATCGCCTCCTGGATATTTTATAAAAATGGAGCTCCTCCCTTTCTGCGCCGCCGTAGTTTTTAATAAATTGTGGTAGCTGTTCAGTAATATTTTAATCGCAAACAAGCATCAACATGGAGCACTCCTTGCTCAGAGCATGAAAAAAGGATCAGAAAAAGGAATTCATTTTTTTTAATAGTTCTCGAAAGCCGTGAGGTTTTTACTGCGAGTTCAAGTTGTGTTTATTTGATGAAATCATTGATAAACTTTATTTTCCTCTTAAAAGTAACAAAAACCATATTGGAATTGTCAAGAGACAAAACAATTCAATATATTATTCAATCCTTAGGTAAGTTGAATAATTTTTGAGGGGGTAGTAACATGATGATGCCAAGAATTCATTGAGTTGGCTTTTGAAACAGTTAATCTTCACGATTGTCTTCAAGTTATTGGATAGACTATTGAGAAGCTTCATCAGTGCTGAAAAATTTGGTGCATGAACTCTGATTCAAACTATTCTGAGTTTTGGGAAAAGTACATAATAATAATTTTTCTGCCGAGTATGATAATCATGAAGGTTATGAACTTGTTTCGTTTCGTTATTGCG
This sequence comes from Phaedon cochleariae, assembly GCA_918026855.4. Lineage (NCBI taxonomy): Eukaryota > Metazoa > Arthropoda > Insecta > Coleoptera > Chrysomelidae > Phaedon > Phaedon cochleariae. Next base: position 20,596,611 of record OU896707.1, read on the forward strand.
AATTGATAAGTTAAAAAAATGTTACTTAAACAACTTCATATCTATTCACTTGTTCACTTGTTCAATGACGAAAAAAGACATATTTGCAGAAGGACAGATAACATGAAATGGAAGGACAATGAGAAACACATCAATGTTCCATTGTCGAAAAAATGATGTCATTGATATGAATCTAAGTATCTACAGGATGTCTCACTTTCAATATCCCAACTATTAGTTGTGCGATTCGTACCAGATGGATCGGTAAGAATAACCATCCATGTATGATCAGTTTTTCAGAGACGAACATAATTTTGGACAGTGCCGTACGTTTTTATCGGGATAAAGAACGGCCATTTTTTATGAAATCATATAGGTAAGATACTTTTGCAGGAAAACTAATATTATATTATTTTTCGTCATGCTTTTGAAGAAAAAACAGAATATACATTTTTTTGTCGAATAAATAATTGTATCCATCGAAAAAATGCTGAAATTCGATTGATAACTCCTAGAATTGAATTGGCTATTCTGGAATAAATTTTTTTTATGTTCTGGTTTCCACGAAAAGAGATATCCTGTAATGTTCATGGAACATCGTGGGAACTAAGGCAAATAAGGTAGGAACTGGTGTTCTTCTTGAATTTCTGGAGGTTATATGCCTTCGGGAACCTTCCTTGCCAATGTGTTCCAGAGCCTCGCTGTTCGTTGGATGAACGAGTCTTTGGAAAGAGATGTTCTACAGGTCTCCAAACTGATCACGAAGGGATGCGAAGCCTAAATTGACGCTTTCTGTAAAAGAAGTGACTATTCCGAAATACAATTGAAGCTTTCTCAAACTCAATTGAATATTCTGTAATACAATTGATACCCTCCAAAATACAAGTGACTATTCTAATACAATTGACGCTTTCTGACGTGCTATACACATTGAAAAAAAATAACACCAGTTTGCGTGTTTCCAGAGGTTCTGTTTATTTTAGTGATTATTCCAGAGAATTAACACTGATATTTTCAACACCATCATAACGTGTCGTTCGTACTAACATAAAGTCAAGAACCACACTATAGTACCTAGTGCTAATTTGATCTCTGAGCTGATACTATTTGAAGGCTGTCGAGAGACGAGCGTCGAAGGAGCGATAGGGTCGCCATCGCCACTCAATACATTTTTGTGCACAAAATTCATACTTTGATATTCAATTCTATTCTATTCAATCTGGTTCGATATAAGTACTCTATCTAGCTTCTCAATCTCAAAATCATCATATATAAATCGACTTAAAATTTATCTAACGCATTATTTTCACGAAATCATCCGTTTATATTGTAACCTATTGGTCTGGATACCAGAATTCGTTGATGATGATATACCTACAACATTTTTACCCATTCTTCAATGAGTTTGAGTTTTTCAGGGGGTAATTTCAACATCAGCAACATTATTTATTCGCATGGGAGAATGCAAGACGATGTGTTATATATATCAGCTCCAAATCTCATGATTCATACACGGTTTTGATTTATTCGTGATTGGTCAGGGTGTAAATAGGTGTTAATTTCATATAATAAGTGTATTTTTTGCGTTAACTTGAATAATACCACTATCGAAAGTAATACCTTTTCATCCTTTTGGTGTTTCTTTTGAATAGATATTTTAGAACCTCTCTAAATTACCATATTCGTGGTTTCAATCGGAGTTATTTCTGGAATTCACTCGATTGAAATTACACCCGATAATTTTTCACAGTGTACGTACTAATTGATTAGAAACTTCTCATTCCAGATATAGGTGATTTGATATGGACCATCATATTGGAGAAATGGTAATTTGAATAGGCAGTTTTCTACCATATAGATGACATCAAAAAAAGGTAACGTTCCTGCTAGGGGAGGTAGAACACTGCAAAATAAGTCGGGTGCTAGTCGGCGGTAATAACACACGGTGTGTAGCAAGTAATTTCAAGCATCACTTTTTTGAAGTTAGATTTTTTAGACCAAATATCATGTAAACATGGACCTCATTCCCATTCTCCTCAGATTGGATATGACATCCAGAGTAAAGGAAAATTTTACAGTTCGTCCTCTACCTGACCTACAAAATTATAGAAGTCAGTAAATTCAGTGTCAATGGTGCGGCAATCAAGATATGGATTGAACTTCACTATCAACTCTGATAAATAATTCAGCAAGAGAATTTAACAGCTCCAGTGGTGGAAATCACAATACTAGCGGTTCGAAATATCGGATGCTGTGCTGATTGATCTCAACTTTTCGCATTTTGGTTTCACTATATAATTCCTTATAGTAGGAAGTAAGGTCGTTTTAACGTGAGCGTGTGTTGAATAATAATAATAATAATAATAATATTTATTTCACTAGTTAAAAAGTACAATGCAGAAGCCAAAGCAGTTACAGTGTACAATGACTAGGAAAAAGTCACAGGGAGTTAAAAGTTAGCAACACAGAAAATTTGTTTTTTTTTGTAAATAGGAAAGACAAACACGAAAAATGTACAGTTGTATAAATAAGTATATACATATAATTAACTATTGTAATAATGCGATTCAGCTTGAAAATTCTTCGATGGTGTAGCAATTTTTCTCGACGAGGATTCTTTTCAGAGCAGATTTGAAAATATTTATGTTAGGTAAGAGTTTAATTGCTTCGTCTAGATAATTGAATAATTTAGGTCCTAGATAGAGATGACTTTTTTGATAGAGAGAGGTTCGATGTGAATTGGGTAATAGATAGTAATGTTTTGAACGAGTGGAATATTCATGAGCTGGTCGATTGGATGAGAACATAGGTCTGTTTTTATAAACGTAGATGCAGACCTCGTAGATATACAATATTTCTGTGATGAAAGTTATACAGTGATTCCAAATGTTTGTATCGACTATTTTTTATCTTCGTGTAATGAGCGCAAAAGTCCACTGAAGGCGATATTTTCGCAAATTTTGCGATTTTTTTCCGTTATGAAAGTTAGCAAGACAGAAAACTTGTTTTTTTTGTAAATAGGAAAGACAGACACGAAAAGTGTACAGTTATCTAAATAAGTATATACATATAATTAACTATTGTAATAATGCGATTCAGCTTAAAAATTCTTCGATGGTGTAGCAATTTTTCTCGACGAGGATTCTTTTCAGAGCAGATTTGAAAATATTTATGTTAGGTGAGAGTTTAATTGCTTCGTCTAACTTATTGAATGATTTAGGTCCTAGATAGAGATGGCTTTTTTGATAGAGAGAGGTTCGATGTGAATTGGGTAATAGTAATGTTTTGAACGAGTGGAATATTCATGAGCTGGTCGATTGGATGAGAACATAGGTCTGTTTTTATAAACGTAGATGCAGACCTCGTGGATATACAATATTTCTGTGATGAAAGTTATACAGTGATTCCAAATGTTTGTATCGACTATTTTTTTCCTTCGTGTAGTGAGCGCAAAAGTCCACTGAAGGCGATATTTTTGCAAATTTTGCGATTGTTTCCAGTTATTGAGCGACATTTTTGATATGCCAGTTTTTTAAGCATCCAGTGCAAGCTGACCGCAGATGAGAAATCAGTAGAGAACATTTTCAATCCTGAATAAGGAACTTGAGAGAAAAATATATTAGTAGGATCGCTCAAAACCTAAAAAGATGATGACTGATCGTATATTCTAATGAATTGAAATACAAGACACAGCACTGGGCGTCGTTGATTTGTTCCGACTTATCTCCCTTTGCTCTGCTCTGCTTTTAGCCATCAGAATCTAGTTGATTCCATTCAAACGATTTTGTACTTATTTTTAATTTACATTTGTGTTGTGACGATTATACGATAGGTATCTTCTCTATAAATATTCGGAATTGATACGTTGACAATTTGACTTATTCCGAAGGTCATCCGTTTCCATCATCAATATATGATAGCGGTATCATCAAAATACCTATATATACGCATTTCATCGACCAGCACCATACTAGCAGCACACTGACATTTTGAATATTAGAAATATGGTTTTCGAATTGAAAGGGAAGGTGGCTCTGATAACCGGTGGTTGTGCTGGTATTGGCTTCGGAATAGCAAAGGAACTGTTGCGGAATGAAGTTAGGGTGAGCGTTCTTTTTTTTTATTATACTCGTACAATTTTATCTACAGTGTGACCCATTTAAGATGGAAGCACCCTTATAAAACTTTCATTTTTCAACCGATTGGAATGATTTTTTTTTGTTAGGTAGATATTCAAAAAGTCTATTAGGACACCAAATATCATGAATAAATCTCCATTTCCAGGGCCAACTAATCCGATTTTTCAAGGTCAAAGATCTAAAAAAATTACTAGCGATTTTTATAGAAAAAATCTGACTACACCACTGGATTTGTGACATTTTCAAATGGGTAACATGTAAATAACGTTGAAATGCGTCAATCAATAAAAAAGTTATAAAGGAATGAAATTTGAAAAATATGCCGTTTAATCAACCCACCAATTCATGTTCAGGAATTTTATGAAAATTCTGTATACTCCACTGGATTCAGGATGTCTTGAAATATTACTGATCACAGTTTCATCGAAATCTGTTCAGTAATAAAAATTGATGGGTTGATTGAACGGCATATTTTTAAAATTTAATTCCTTTATAACTTTTTTATTGATTGACGCATTTCAACGTAATTCACATGTTACCCATTTGAAAATGTCACAAATCCAGTGGTGTAGTCAGATTTTTTCTAAAAAAATCGCTAGTAATTTTTTTAGATTTTTGACCTTGAAAAATCAGATTAGTTGGCCCTGGAAATGGAGATTTATTAATGATATTTGGTGTCCTAATAGACTTTTTGAATATCTACCTAACAAAAAAAAAATCATTCCAATCGGTTGAAAGATGTAAGTTTTATAAGGGTGCTTCCATCTTAAATGGGTCACACTGTATATGGTTGCTTTAACCCTCACGCTCATACTGTATTCAATGGAATACACTCAATCCCTAAATTTGTTCTGAGTAGAAACTGAAAAAATAACATGCCAGTTTATGATCCATTTCAATCGACCATCCATAATATTCGATATCGACCATGTGCTAGGATCTGAGCAACGTAGCAACGATATTTAAAGTCATACGAGGTTGTAGTAAAACAGAGTCCGAGCTGTATACTAACTTATAGCTGCTATTTATGTAAATCAAAACTTGATAAAAATAAATAGAACAGGTTGTTCATCGCTGTTATCCATTGATGAAACATAACTAAGTGGATTAACACCTGAAGTTCCGAAATCGTTGAAAAGTTATACATAAAATTCATTGAAAATTGATGTAGGAATTCAGTGTGAACAGAAGGTTGTGAAAATCCTCTTGGATATAATACTTACTTTATATATTACTTTCTCGGAAAACATTATCATTTTATTATGAGAAGTTGAGAAAGCAATCTGAGGAGTTTATTGAGTGATGATTGGTTGTTGAAAATTTTATAAAGTAGTATTTCTGACATTGAATTTCTCATCGATGACGATAATGACGATGGCTCACCGAAAAGAACTAGAGTCGAGACCCAACTAATCTCAGACGTTATATAATATATTTTTTCTACTCACATAACTAAGATAGCATTTAGCGTACGGATATGTACCACGCTAAATGATCGATTAATCACGGATTGTCGATCTGTGATTTATTCAAAATATTAAACACGTTACCATGGCAACACGATTTCTTAAACACATTACCATGGCAACGCAGTTCATTAAACACAGCTTCAGTAATTTGAGACATGTCTGGCCTGTCAATTGTATTAACTGTCAACTGTTATTTTCGAATTTCGTATCAGAATTATTCAAACAATATTCGTTTGTATCATAATTCTTCATTAAAAATATATGCGAAGTAGATGGAAGCGAAATCGAAGAGAATGTTCTGGTACTTATGCATATCTCCAAGAAGTGTAAAAATGAAGCATCCATCTTTGAGAACAATTTATTTATTCTGCGCTAAGCATGACAATGAAGGTGAAACAAAGGTTAGTAAGCAATGGACTGGACACATCTACAACCAATATCACTTATACGTGTCTCGCTAGTTGCATGCAGTTGCATGTATCATGTTCTCAATTCCCATTCCTTTAAAATTATTTTGTAGGTTATAGCAGGAATTGCAGGTATGCTTATGTAATTTTCGGAGTTCGTAGAAAAATCATAGTATGTAACGCGTTTATAAACTCTTCTAGACACTCGTTTATTAAACACTCGCTCACATAACTATGTACCACGCTAAATGATCATTTAATCACGGATTGACGATCTGTGATTTATTCAAAATATTAAACACGTTACCATGGCAACACGATTTCTTAAACACATTACCATGGCAACACAGTTCATTAAACACAGCTTCAGTAATTTGAGACATGTCTGGCCTGTCAATTGTATTAACTGTCAACTGTTCTTTTCGAATTATGTATAAGAATTATTCAAACAATTTTCGTTTGTATCAGAATTCTTCATTCAAAAATGTATGCGAAATGTAGACGAAAGTGAAATCGAAGAGAATGTTCTGGTACTTGCATATCTCCAAGAAGTGTAAAAATGAAGCGTCCATCTTTGAGAACAATTTATTTATTCTGCGCTAAGCATGACGATGAACGTGAAACAAAGGTTAGTAAGCAATGGACTGGACACATCTACAACAAATATCACTTATACGTGTCTCGGTGGTTGCACGCAGTTGCATGTATTATGTTCTCAATTCCCATTCCTTTCGAATTACTTTGTAGGTTAGCAGAAATTGCAGGTATGTTAATGTTATTTTCGGAGTTCGTAGAAAAATCATAGTATGTATCGCGTTTATGAACTCTTCCAGGCACTCGTTTATAAAACACTCGTTACTAAAAGGACGTTTATAACACTTGTTACATAATATACTATTATAGAACTATAAGGTCAACTGATTCACCTGTAAGGAAGATTGATCTGAATTATGCTTCAGTCTCATCCGAAGATTACAAATAGGTATGCTTTTATACTTGTAGTTGCAATACTTTGCAGCGTGGCCAAGCTTACACATTTTATCGTCACTGCTAATTTCTGATAAAGATAGAACGTTGGGGGTTGGGGTTTCGGATGGGTCGGATTTGTAATATTTTGGATGAGACTGAAGCATATTCCAGAACAATCTTCCAAACAGGTTAGTCAGTTGATTTTATAATTATTATACTTCAGTCTCATACTCGATAAAAATATAGGTATATGCTTGTACTTGTAGTTATTTGAAGAAACAATGCATAGGTACAATCATCTATAAAAAAACTGTGTTTATTATTAATAGGGATATAGGGTGTTCAAAAGTTAAAATAGGGATTTTAATAATTAAATATAAAATCTGAATATCGGAATGATGTTCGTGGAATGAGGAAGCTTTTTTCAATATTTTTCATTAAAAACACTTAAGATTTCTAATAACTCGATAACGTTTCAACAATCTGCTATATCTGAATCTCCGGAAATCAAGAGGACATTTAAACCCAGGCAGCACAAAAAGGTCCAGAAGATATCATGAAGATATCCTTCTAGGAAATTGTGATGACTTTTGTATATATCTCCTCCAAATGTCCGCAACCTAGGATGAGCTCGGCGAGGTCTTGAAGATATCCCACGCAGAAATTCTCATACAATGCCCTCAGGCGAGCACTTTGAGATATACGCATCAATCGCCACTGGCGAGAACTGAAAGTGCTCGCAATTATGAGCTGTTTGAGAAATTCGCATACAGCTTTGTGACGAAGACATTGGGAGATTCGCATCAATTGCTTCTGGTGAGGTCTTAAACTGCTCGCGACTACGAGCTGTTTGAGATATTCGCACGCATAGCCTTGTGAAGAGGACTTTGGGAAATTCGCATCAATTACAAATGGCGAACTCTTCAAGTGTTCGCAACTATGAATTGTTCTAGCGCCAGCTATATTGTTTGGGGTGAAGTTAAATTTACTCGATATTCATTTCAGCGCCGACGAAAAAGTTACCAAACTTCTAGATCAACGTATTGAGCTTTAATTAAATATCATTCTATCAAAATGGAATATCTGTCATTAATCTTTCGAAACCAAAATCCAATTCATACTTCCTATCTGTGAATTTTTTTCACTTATGGGCGGAAGCCATTTTTCATTTAAGTAACGTAAAAAAGTCACAAAATGTTCATGTTTTTGTTGTTATCAATTAACAAAACACCAAGTATGTGCTATAACGTTGTATTCCGAATAGATTGACTCGCAATATGCTATTTGAAAATAAGAACTGATTAGTATCTACCATCAGGGGGCTGCCAAATATCTTACATTTATCAAATGTTTTTGATATCTTGACAAATAAGCGAGATATTGCCTGTTCACGATACCTTGGGTGGGACAACCAGAATTTAAATGTTAAAGGCTATTGAAAAAAATATCTCAATATTTTTGTAGGAATATTCATTTATTATTCAGGTTATGTTTGTGATTACTTTAAGAGCTCGCAATGAGAAATGCTCTATCTTGTTACGTACAGGATATCCTTGGGTACACGCAGAGAGAAACGCCTATTCATTTCCTATTATAGATAACCTCAAGGATTCGCGATTATATGGAATATTCCAAATCTGAGGCGAGATCTTCGCGATTCCTTTCGGACGACTGCAGAGAGTATTTTCCATGGTGACAGCCTATAGTGATCTTTGGCATCTCGCAGGAGGATTTCGCATTTTGATCCTGAAGATCAGAGATATCGCGGAGAGTTCCGTGTTACCTGGGAATATACCTTTTTGTATCAGTTTTTGAACAGGTGGTTTCATTATGTTTGTGAACACGTATTATGGGGCTGAAGACAAGCCAAAAGGAAGTCAAATCTTAGAAAATATTTTCCATAGTTTTTGTGAATAGAAATCTGAAAACATGCATCTTTCAGATCTACAGATGTCATACATCCTCCATTTTGAAGTGAGGTGGAGATATGAATTCATTGAGCTTTTTCAACTTCAACTTATGAGCGCCGGAATTATTATATTATATTTGTGATACATGTTTTGGAAAATTAACATGTATAACTACATTGCATTTTGAACACATTGTCATTTTCAAAGTCCAGCTATTCTGCATGGCTACGTCTATAATATCCAAGTGATAAGGGGACAGTACGAATTTCTATGCAGTGATAACCAATGTTTCGATCCATCTGATCAGTTTCGCCCATATACAAATAGTACTTCTTGATTACCTTCAAAAACAACGCATATCGCCTGATGGTTTCTTCTGGCAAATGCTAATTACCTCCGTCGTTTCTCGCTCAGTCATCTAATTTTTTGACCAATCACATATTGAAATGGAAGTATTAGCAGAATTCTGTAGAGAATATTGTCCGGCCAATGGTTCAACATCCATTGGCTCGGCCAGAGAGTCATCACATTCGCTGAGTATAAGCGCCAGATGGCAACACGAATATTTAATGCCAATATTTCACACAAAAAATATTCCTGAATTTTTTTTTCAATATGTCACACAATAATATAAAATCGCGAAATCAAATGCGTGAAAAAAGGATGATACGTACGCGAACGTGACGGCCATGTTTTACGTCAGTTCAGATAAACTCAAAGTTTTACAAATTCACGCGGCTGAACCAGCTCACTCACATCGAAGAACTGGTGACATGTGTATGACCCGTTCTTTTGCGAATCATGTGGGCTGTCTCTCACCCTTATAGCAGGAAATTTGGGTGCTTGGGAATTATTTGAATCTCCACCTGACTAGCGTTGCCGTATGGCAATGCACGGCGCTAATGGGTTAAATAAGGAGAAATGAATTCTTCCTTGGTGTACCTACATTTTTTTGATGGCTCCTAAAGCTTACAGATTCTATGTAGAGCATATTAGGAGTCAGTCTTTGGACAGACGCTATTTTATATCCTGAAACCAAACTCAAAATCTGTTCCCCACTTTTCACAGAATATTTAAGAACTTACTAATGATTGTATTTTTAATTCACATAATTGGTTCTGTTGTTCCTTTCTTGGCGGTTCGCTTCTGTGCGGTGCATCTCTCGGCTTGTCCCTTTCTTTTTCAGCTTCACAGGCTGTTTGGGTGAAGTATTTTGAGTGATATAGTGAGAACCTGATGTGCTTGCTATCCTAGGCTGATAATGAGATTTTGGCTTCGATAGGCGTAATTCATTGGAAGCCTTTTTCATATTCTGCGTTGGTTTCACCCTGTCGGCACAATTTTCATTAAACAACATGCTTTCAACCTTTGACTTGTCCATGATCATAGTCAGTGCAGGATTCAATGTTGGTGCTACCAAATACCTCCGTTGGAGTGATAAAGTAAAGTGTATATCAGCAAAAAGTATCGACCAATTGTGATAACACTAAGTTGAATGTTTCTGATGGGCTCGGAAATAGATTATTTAAGGGTAGTGCTAATGCACTCAAACCGCTCCCTAGTTGTTTCCTGCAGCTTGGACAAAAAATTATCAGTATTTGCCATGGAGTCAACCAATATTGCTTGGATTTCTCCATTCATCTTTGGGCCTGTTGATTCTGGGTAAATCTCCATTGCTGGTTATTTTTTAATCTACTGGTTGCGAATTTCACAGTCGATACCTTGGGATAGGAAGCAAGACTATCTTTTTGCGATTTCCTTCTGTATTTCTGGCCCCTCGATCATTTCTCCTGACGGACTCACTCCAAACAAGTTGGGAATATCAAGCGAGGGTGAGTTTGTATCCACCTCAGCATCTTGTGGAAGGTCTCGAGTGTCTACACCAGCATCGCGGGTGTCTGCTGTATCAGCATTGGACTGTGAAGAATCAGACTCTGAACTGTTTACATCAGAACATGCAATATTATAATCAGTCATCATATGCCTGATAACTATTTACATTTAATCTATTGATGTCGCTCCGCTCACCCTGTCCTGTAAGCATATCTATCGAACATCAACCTATCTGAAAATTGATGTTCGATGGCATATCGTCGTGCCAGCATAAAAGCCGGCAGTGGAACGCCGACGTATGATCACAATAATTTGAAAAACTGCTTGACTGCTTGGCATTACCGAAAATCATACAAATTCCAGCGTCTTCGGCATTCCTATACTTAAAAAACTATATCAAATATAGTTTTCATTATACAAGGGAAAAAGTAGTAGATTTTCAGCTCGAGGTAGTTGTCTCCTGACAGCAGAGGAAGACAAAAAACCGTGAGTAAAAATCCAATATTTCTTCCGTGTATAAAACACAATTTTTTTCTGTAACAAAAAAAATAACGAATCAATATTGAGGAAATATCCCATTATATTGAGATCTGAAAATTATTTACGTGAAATTTGAAATTCTCAACGGAAATTTCACCTGCCTTGCAGGCATCTTTATCATCAAATATGTGTCACTATAAGTCTGTGATTTGATTCTGAAAAATTGTGAACTTAGTGGTTGTTCAAAATTTACGTGACCGCGAAGTGAAATGAAGGATAAAACAACTTGGAGTTCGTCCTCGTCCTTATTTTTCGGAACTAGCATAGCAAAATCTGGGAATAAAGTACTCACTTTTTTCCCGTGGGAAAAAGTTATTATTGAGATGTGAAATTTTATAATCTATCAACGGAGATGAAATGTCGAACATTTTTTTCCGTAATTCTGTTTGTAGGTTAATCGAGGAGGTGGTACATTCATTATTCTAGATTCTTTGGAATTTTCTCTCCTCGTTTCTATAAAAAAAGGGATATCATTTCAATATACGTGTAATAAGGAAAAATCAAATGATTTGCCCCAAAATGTCACTGCCTTAAAAGAATTTTCCTGTCAAAGAGCCTGAAATGAAAATTTACTAGCTTGTCAGTGACAATTTGTATTGAAAAAAGTTTGGAGAAGAGGAATGGATAAACATATATAGAGGAAATATCAAATTTTTACTCAGCTTTGGACGTTTCGGGAACAAATCAGCTTTTGTTTTCAGCATAATAAAAAGGGAATTTTTGTATCGGTAATTCGTATTCGTCCTGACACTTCTCAGTTCTCAGTGACAATATTGGTGACGTGGGCAATCTTGCTATTGTATCCGTTCAGAAGAATGTCAGCAGTAGGGACGAAGGAACATAAATACAATATAAAGGAAAGACACATCGACAAATCGAAACTATCTGAACATATCATTACTGAACAAGGACAACATATGGCAGAGTGGAATAATATTGAAATCGTTGGAGAAGAAGAGGAAAATCAAGGAATCTGCTTGCATTCTTCTGAATAGCATTGCTTCCTGTTCATGTGATATAGATAGAACATGGTATTCACTATTGAAATCTGAAAATGAGAATGGTGACTTCAGGATCAATCAATGAAAACATCCTGAAACCCATTTGATTGCCAACGTCACCAATTGTCACTGCGAACTGAAAAGTGTCAGGACAAATACGAATTTGCGATACAAAATAAATCAATTTTTTATGTTGAAAACGGGAGCAGATTTGTTCCCGAAACGTCCAAAGCTTAGTACAAGTTTGATATTTTCTCCATAAAGCGTCGCCGCAGACAATAAGCTGATGGCTAAGGAGAATATTAGCTTATCGATCAATAAGAGTCACGATTGATACAATTCGAAATTAGTTGAATCACTTCGTCAAATGTCTTCAACAAATTTTAGAAATCACAAATTTGTATGAATTGCCCACAGTACTGTGGTAGTAGTTAGGTCATTTGAAACCACCCTCACCCCTCCACTTCTACCCAAACCACGTGACTCGCCCTGTCAGAGATCTCTGGCGCCGAAAGTCTACAAGGATTGTGAAACATAACTTCGAAAAATACTCACTGGCTAGTATATCCCTATAATGTTCAAAGAACATCGTGCGTTCCCAATAAACTAACAAACCAAACACATACTGCTTTGATTCACACTATATATGGAATACCAGAAGTTATAAAATATTGTTTTGACGAACTCAAAATGAATTATGTTTGTAATTTCGAACAGATGATTTGGAACATAGGTTCAAGAAATATCGTCAACTTCCAGGTGGACAATTTCACATATCTATGAATCGGAAAAAGGCTCAGATTTCATTTTGACTATATTGAAAAATCCAGTGCGAATTTTGTAAACAGAACTTAATTTATATGAATCAATAATAGAAGACAATTGATCTCTCATAAAAAGTATGAGTAGAGGAAAATAACTCTATACGCAAGCTTTGATTGTGCAGTTAGTTTTGTACTCGTTTATATTATTATATTCAACAAAATCATCTCTGAATTCGGAAAATATTCTTGAATGTTCATAACAAACGGGCATTTTCGACCCAAAACATTCTCAAATTCCTTTCTGAAAACGGTCATTTGCCTCGTGATAATGAATGCAGAATTCATTCCAATGATCAAATTGCAACTATCATATCAACATGTGATACAAACACTCTACTTAAAAATTACTGTTACTAGACTAACGATCAATTGGGTGAAAAATTCAACAACAGGAAATTGAAAACACTCACTGGCTAATGTTTTAGGTCATAGGAATTCTCCAAGGTGAATATAGGTAATTATAACAAACGGCATGTCTATCAAAATGAAATACATTTTCCCAAATTTTCTTTCAATCAATCTCACGATAAGTTTATGTTCTGCGGGCCCTGTATAATTAGGTGTGAAGTTTACCTCTATTTTTGCCAATATATTCGATTCGAATGGGTTTGCTGTAGGTGGGTATTTGTGTTTTATTATGGTTTTTGCTTTGAAATAATTGAAACTCCGTTTTCCTATAATAAAATCGAATGGGATGTGAAGAAGGGCTCAGTTGACGACTGGCATCCTCTTTTGACCAGGAGCCCTTCAGAAAAATAGCAAAACCGGCTCAATAATGATCTGAAACTGAGATTAAAATACGCGGTCGCCTTATATAGCGCGATAAGGTCTGCATGCTCCGTGGGTGACGTCACTTAGTGAGGCCTAACCAGCGGCTCGAAACGACAAGCGCTTATAGCGCTATAAGGCGACCGCGTATTTCGATTTTAGTTTTAGATCATCATTGAGCCGATTTTGCTGTTTTTTGGAGGGTTTCCGGTTGAAAAAGGATGCCAGTCGTCAACTGAGCCCTTCTTCACACCCCATTCGATTTTATTATGGAAAAACGAAGTTTTAAAGCAAAAACCAGGATAAAACACAAATATCCACCTACAGCAACCCATTCGAATTAAATATATTGGCAAAAATTGTGGTGAAGGTAAACTTCACACCTACTTATACAGGGCCCGCAGAACATAAACTTATCGTGAGATTGATCGAAAAAAAATTGTGGAAAATGTATTTTATTTTGATTGACATGCCGTTTGTAACAATTACCTATATTTATCTTGGAGAATTTCTATTACCTGAAAAAATAACCAGTAAGTGTTTTCAATTTTCTGTTGTTGGATTTTTCACCCAAGTGGATCGTTACACTCGAAACCGTAATTTTTAAGGGTAAAACTGCATTTAGCATGCGATGTTTTTTATTTGGAAATTTTTTTTTGGTACTCACGTATTTGCGTCTGATAAACCGAATTTTATAATGAAAATGTGAACAAACCACTATTTATTGAGATATTTCGAGAAAAAGTTCGAAATTTCGCCTTCTTTCTCCCCTTGTGTTGGGGGCATTTGAAGCTACTTGCTCTTATTTTGTCATTGGACACTTTATACACTCATGATGTACTTCGATGGCACATTTTTATATAGAAAATTCAATGATTTTCATGGCGAGTTTTTCATATTTAGTGAAAAAGCATTCCAGATGACGACCATTTAATCAATAGTCAATCAAAATACGAGATGTCAAATGTCAATAGATTGCTTTCGAATGACATTACACACGCCATTATTTTGAATGATATTCTTTCTTCTTTTCAGTGAATATGGATTAATCTCAAGAAAATCATATTTATAGTTGAATTAAATATAAATTGTTCAATATGATGAAAATTGAAAAGAAATTTGTTCTAAATGCCATCCAGAAGACAGGTGAAAAAGAAGGTGAAATTTGGAACTTTTTAGTCAAATATCTTCATAATAAATATCATTATAAATGCAGTTTTACCTTTTTAAGTAGAGTGTTTATAGTTCATGTTGATATGATAGTTGCAATTTGATCGTTGGAATGAATTCTGCATTCATTGCCACGAGGCAAATGACCGTTTTCAGAAAGAAATTTGAGAATGAGAATTAAAAATGCCCTTTTATTATGAACATCCAAGAAAATTTCCTCGAATTCAGGGATGATTTTGATGACTATAATATACGAATACAAAACTAACTGCACAATCAAAGCTTTTCTATTTTTCCTCTATTTATACTTTTTATGGGAGAGTAATTGTCTTCTATTATTAATTCATCATCATAAATCAAGCTCTGTTTACTACTGAACTCAGATGGAGTGAAATCCTCGCGGTGAATTGCATATACCCACATTTTCGATAGCTCCTCGTCCAACGGGAAACTGAAAGCATGAACTTTTGAACCACCCACATAATTCCCCCGACAAAAGGGAACACAACACTTGAAAGGCATTGTTATTTCGCCGATCACAACACAAAACATTTCACAAAACAGTAATTTTTCCGCCAATTATTTTGATGAATAAACAACAAAAGAATTCGGGACCGCTTCAAAAACATACGTGAATCACCGATGAATTAACACGAACTGACGCGTTAGTCGACAAGCGATAAAATAAAACACTTGCCTCTCTTGGTGACGTCACGAGCTGTTCACGTCAGAGTCTGCTAGCCTTGTTGTATCGGTGGTAACGGATAAGCGCTTGTCATTCCTAGCCGCTGTTAGGCCTCACTGAGGTGACGTCACCACGGAGCCTGCAGGCGTTGTTAGTATCGGGGGAAACGGCACGATGCGCTACCATAAGCGCCACACCACTAGACAGAAATCTGAACGAGTTGTAAGTTTGCTGAGCCAGTGATGCTAAGCAGAACGGCGGCATTCACGTCTACCGGCAGAACGCTGGCATAGCTCGAAGCAGGTCAGAGATAAGTTAGAGGGTAACTTATCTCTGCCATAACACAAGCTATCTTTGTTGCAGCTCCCCCAGACACACTTTGTGCTATTCGAGAGAATGGTCAGAACGGCCGTCTCCCTTCCAGGTGTTTATATTGGGTTCATTGAGCATATCATGCTCTTAATTTGTTGGCAGAGGTTCGATCACCTGCGCGCAGACCATTCAATATTTACAGAGCGCATCCACAGCGACATCAACTTTCGGAGCCGTAGGGCTCTGGCAGGTCTAGCCACGTGATTTGGAGAGAAGTGGGGGTGGTACCAAGTGATCAATTCTTGAATTTATAGTAGTTGATTCCATCGAACAAAATTTGTTGGTTCTCTCGAAAATTCAATATCGATCTATTATAGGCTGTCACCCTTGCTGACATCAATTCTGAATCCGGAAAACGAGCACTCGAAGAATTGGAGAGAGAATTTGGTACCAATCGAGCAATTTTCGTACAAACCGATGTATCCGACGTCAAACAATTTGAGGGTGAGTATATCATAATTCAAAGTGAGGTGTCACCTTTGTAAGATCTCAACTACGGCCATGTTTTCGGCTGGAGCTAGGGAAAATACTGGTAATTTTTTTTACGAAACAACTAACGACCCTAATAACACACTTATGTCCCATGGATATCCTTAGAACGTCCTGCTGGGACATACAGGACGTCCATAGGACGTTCGAATTTGGTACCGTGGACGTCCATTGGACGTCTGTGGGACGCACAAATGTCCCTCCAGGGGACCAACTAGGGACGTCCTTGAGGGATGTCCCTGGGACGACTATCGAATACCTAAATCCTACAGTATTCCCCATCAAGCACAACAGAGGACATCCTTAGTACATCCTTAGTACATCCATAGGACAACCAATCAGCAACGCTGAAGGATATCAATTGGACGTCCATAGGATGTCACAGGGACATACGAATTATTCTTCGATTTGAATTTTTCTGGGTCCCTCTAGGACCAGATCTTGCATAACTGATTAGGACATCCAGTTGAGTTGATGGTCTGTAGAAGGTCCCCAAAAAGTGTCCCAAGGATGTCCAATGGACTTACGTGAAGGACATTGACGAGGAGTATTTATAGCCTACGAGCAATCATTCGTCGGCGAGGTGTGAGTTAACGTCCTCGCAGGGACAACATATTGAAAGTACCGACTGGGACGTCCATAGGACGTTATTTTTAGGATATTGGACGGATATCCCTAAGGGACATTCGAAGGATGTCCCTAAGGGACATTTTGATTGTTATAAGATCCTGGAAATATCAAAGGGCGTCTGTGCAGAGATATTTGAAGGAATGTACCATCAGGGACATTTCATGGTTGTCTAGAAGGGACATTATATGAGATCTGAAGTCATGCCAGAATATGTACTACTCGGGACATCCGATGGATGTCCCTATGGGAACGTTCAAAATCATATCCTATCAGGGACATGCCAAGGACGTCCTTGCATGGACATTCTACAATATGTACCACGTGAGACGTCTAAGGGATGCTATTCCTAGGACATTTAAAATGATGTACCAGCTGGGACATTCCGTGGACGTCCTTGCTCGGACATTGCATGAGATGTACGAGATGGGACGTCCCAAGAACACTTATTTTTGGTTCGAGACATTCGGACGTGAATTGTACCAAATAGGGACGTCCCTAGGACGTTGTGTGCTATTAGGGGACAGACTGAGTTGGGATCACTCAAACCTCACCTGTACCGATTTGAAGCATTCTGAAGTATGAGTGTTCCAAGAAAATTATTTTTTCAGATATGTCTGGAGCCAGCCCCGATGAGATCACGTCATTCTTTCTTAAAAAAAATCACGGTGGCGTTTCTTCAATCAATGATTTGAGAAATATGTGATTCATTTTCTCAAGCACACTATAAATAGTTTAGAATGATGAAAATTGGTACAGGTTAGCACTTACAGGTATGTTTCAGCTATTTGAAACTAAGATTAACGTCGTTAGTTTTTGTGATAATAAATATCTATAGTACTTATATACTTTTTGAGATTCGACGCCATAAAGAAGGTCATAGTTGTCGGTCATTAGAGCACCTAAAAATTCCTAATCAATAGAGAAATGAAGATTTCACAGAGGTGGAGAATCCTCAACGAGAACACAACTCAGATAGACATACTCATCTACCTTACACTGAGGAATATTATACTATCAGCGTTTTGGCTGTGATAGTTATTTCTTGTCACCATTACAAGACATCCAATCACCGTTACACATTTTAGAATAGGAGCAGCACATTGAGACCCAATGATAGCAATAACGACTCTGCTGGTTGGTTCAAGAGATTTTCTATAAAGAATGTGCCATGACTTAGGCCGGTACGTACGGCCAGCCGAGTATGGCCGGTACGTACGGCCAGCCGAGTTTGGCCGTACTAATGTGCTTTTTTTATATTCTGGTTCCCACGACAAGGGATATCCTGTGATGTTCAGAGAACATCGTGAGAACCAAGAGAAATAAGGTAGGAATTGGTGTTAATCTCAAATTTCTTGAGGTTATGTGCCTCGGGGAACACCTCCCTTGGCAATGTGTTCCAGAGCCTCGCTGTTCGTTGGATGAAGGAGTCTCTGGAAATAGATGTTCTGCAGGTCTCAAAAGTGACCACGAATAGGGGTGCGAAGCCTCAACTCGACGGGTTAATCGGGGACTGCCAAGGGAGGAACAATTGTTGATATATCAGAAGAGCGTCCATGAAAAAACCTATAAAATAGAGCCAGATCGCCAACTTTTCTACGGTGTTCCAGAGAAGTGAGCGAGGCATCACCCACGAGACGAATTGCCCTTTTTTGGACAGAATCCAACAGTTTCAGGGTATGTTTGGGTGCTGCACTCCAAATATGGGAACAGTATTCCAGGACAGGTCGAATCTGTGCAGCTGAATGGAAGTGAAATAGCTCCTGGCTCGAAACAGAAAACCAAGGTTTCGGGATGCACTTCCAGCAATTGATCTCACGTGATTTTCCCAAGAAAGAAAGGTTATTGCTGATAGTAATACCAAGCATCGAAATGGATGTCTTCAAAGGTATGGTTACTCCTGACAAGCTTATGTTGGGCACGTGTATACGCGAGCAATCGAGCATTTAAAGTTGAAGCGGGCGATCTATGTATAGTGTAGGAGATACGTCGGAAGTCAAGGAGCCACAGATAGTTTCAACTTTGAGTGGCGTTTTGACGATATGAATTCCAGATCTCGTAGGTCTTCCGGTCTGTTCGAATGGCATTCCCATAGGTTTCAGAGCATGAAATTCAGATAATAGTGGCATGACAGTAGCATCCAAAAAATCGGTAGGTACAGGCTGATTCTCCATAAATGTCCTACCCTCCAGCTCAGTTATTTTTGAACCGATTGCAAAATTTCGAATGTCATCTAAACTGACTTTCGATAGAGTTTTTTTGGTGCTCGGAACAATCGATCTACAGGGTACTGTTCGATTTATTCAAATGGAACACCCTAATTTTCATTGTAATTTTAGATTCTTCCTGAGGAGCTGATTTCATCAATGCATTACACTTGGCGGTCTAGCAAAAATGATTACAGAGATATAGGGTGTTCAAAATCGAGATTTTTCAACTTTAGGATTTGTCTGTGACGAAACTAATCATTATCGACGATCAAAACGGCTTTCATGTCCGTATCTTAACTTTTGATTTGTACGCCTCTGACCAGACTTCGAAACATGTCTTAATTATCTCATTCAGTTTATGACTTTTGCCTAACTTGAATACTTTCGATATATTATTTGGTTTGCAGAGTATTCGATGAGATGCGATTCGATACAATTAAACATGCATATTTGATTCTTATTCCTAGAGACTGAGTTCACTCTCGTGGGAATTTGATCATTTATAGTCCTTTGGCCGCTCTTGGTAGTAAAGGTGTCGATTATCTACAAAGGTATGCCCTCAAGGAGACATGAAGATTGAGTTGGATTATTGAGAAAAAAATTGTTGATAGTGTCACGATATAATAGATGGTTAGTCCATCTTGGTCCATCCATATCGATTTAAAAGGGGTTTGCATGGCTCAATAGTTTGCTTGTGACAATAGTTTCCTTTGGACATTTGCAGGAACAATTTTGAGAAGACACGACAAAAAAAGACCGCCAGAAATATCGCCATTTTCAGATTTTTCCCTTGTATCTCGCTTTCTGTAGGTCGTAGAACACCCTGTATGAGTGTTAGTGTAAGAGCTCAAGATATTCTTCAACTTCAGTGTTGACAAAGTCTCGATTCATATTTTTCAAGTTATATGAGTTTAACATTTCCAAAAACCAGTTTTTGGTCCAAAATTACTCAGGAACTATCACTTTTCTGATCATTATCTGTAGGTGTTTATTAAAAAAAACGAGATAGAGTAAAAAAGTTTCAGAGATGGCCCAAAAATTCCAAAAATATAAATAAGTTTGACTCTGAATTTCAATTATTTGTTACCATTCACTGTTTAAGTAACAACTGAAGTAACAGATAGGTAATTTCATTGTAAATATTTCGAGCTCTCGCAGGATGTTGAGAAAACAACAAAAATGTGATATTTCTGGCGGCTATGTTTTTTTTTTCGTAATCTTTCAATCAAGTCCCAAGAAAGCTATGATAGTTATACATGTCCCAAGACATACGCCGGAGAGTAGAGATGAAAGCTACCCGATGGAAGTTAGGTATATAGTAACACTCGTGGTGCATTTTTTTTTTTCGTTGGGGTGGTTGAAATCCGTTATCATAGATTAACGACTCCCCTTAATCTATGCCGTTATGGACACCATTAGGGTATAACCTCGGGTATAACCCTCCATTTGATAGCGTGGGAGACCCCTGACTCCAGGGTATTCAGCATATAATAGTAGATTGTTTCATTACCATCAAGAGTGACACTTTGTTTTTACAAACGAATTTTGCATTCGCGTGGCGGCGCGTTCAGCGAAGCCAATGCGAGTCAAACAAAGTCACTTGAAACATGCTATTTTTACTGAAACCGAAACAGTTAATTCAAATAAATATGTGAAGTAACCACGAATGCCGTGCCATATGAATGCAATGCAACACATATTCTGTGTAGTGAGAATATTCTACCTGCATTACCAGCAGGTTTATTTAATTTTCAAGGATGTTCGAATTGTAGTGTCAATATGAATTCAATCACAGAATGACGTATTTGTGTATGGACCACGTGCTCTAATGGCAAATACCGCGCTAGTGCCAGGTACAAGACGTGCAAAATGTTAGGTTAGTGAGCATATCAACAATAATAATAGCGATTATTTATTTCTCTCCATACTCCACTGTGTCTGGCATAAAAATCAAATGTAGGTGAATAATATCGTTGTTCGAGAAAAAAAACTATCGCTGGCCTTGATCATTCGAAAAAAATTATCCATCTAGAAAGAATAACGAATGAAATACAGATCAAGCAAGTATGTGAATCTTGAAGGCTTTCCTGATAAAAACAAAAATACTAAACTATACCCTTGTTACATACACTAGTGTGAATACTCAAAGTCAATACGAAGGTGTATCTTTATCTCCAACATGGGTATGAAATGCCAAATCTGTCAAAATAGGAAACAAATCAGGTATGCGTCCCTACCCAAATAACCAACCATAACAATGTTGTTCATTCTTGATGACCTCTAGACATCCTTCTCAGTTCCTAGGAGCTAGAGTTCCACTTTAGCTCCTAGGAACTAAAGTTCAACTCCAGCTCCTAGGAACTAAATGTGTTGTCTAGCAACATACCTATTTTCATGTCAGTAATAAAAACGTCAATTCGGGAGCTAATTTTGGTATTGAAATGGACGACTTTTGTGTCGATTGCAGAAAACCGTCGATTCAAGAGCTAATTTTGGCTTTGAAATGGAAGACTTCTGTGTCGTTTGCAGAAAAACAATTTGATATATCATGATGAATACGTTAACCTATAATTCAAGGACTTCATCATTATCACGTCATTGGTAGAAGATGAAAACTAACTAAACGATTGAATTTTCGACATTTTGATCAGAAGAAGTTAATATAGCAAAATAGTGAGGGTCTCCTATTCAAGAATAAGAATTTGGAGTTACCTCCGATGGAATCGGAAGTGATAAAATTAATTTTTCTACTCCTTACTCGGTAAGTACTTCATTTTGATACTGATTTGGGGGAGGAAAACACGTTCTACCTCCCTAGGGAGGTAAGTAAATATTTACCTCCCTAGGGAAGCAAGTTAAATAAACTTCATAATTTAACCTAAAAATTGAACTCTTTATTTTAAATCAACATTTATAGTACAATTTGAAAAATTACAGTTTGAAAAATGTGGGGAAACCTCTTGTAGCTGTTTGGACACTTCTACTGTTGTGCTTATGTTATCAGAAATTCTTGTTACAGCGCTGGTCAATGTGGTAGGCAGATGAATAGCAGATGAATTTGAATCGCTGTTATTCTTGTTATAAAGAATTTTGTTTGCCACCTCGTTCTTATTGCAAAGACTATCAGCAACATAACCTTCAGCAACCGTCTCCGACTTCCAGCCTCCATGTCTTTTAAGAGCTAAAACACTTGAACCAGTGTTAGCTAATAATGTGGCAGACGTTCTTCTAAACGAATGGCCGGTATAAGCTTCAGCGTTAGGCAGTCTGAGAAATTTTGCTATTTTTGTGGGAATAGCTGAAAAAGTGTTCTTTCCCACAGGCTGATTCAAGCATTTGCCTTCTTGGTATCTCAAAAAAAAGCGTTGTTGGGATCTTTCAACCAACGATCTTATTTTGAGATATCTTTTAAAAATGTTCAAATGGCAGATTTTACTGTCTTTGTCTGCAGTGATGGTGAATCTTCTAGATGTACCATTTTTTGAATCAGGTATATTGATTATAATTAAATTTTCCATTTCCTGGACATTCTCTACACTCAGATCGCATAATTCTTGTGAGCGGCATGCTCCAGCAATCCCGACGACCATCACTACCTTCATTAATAAAAAACTTCTATCGTCGGCTTCTGTCAAAAATTTTTCTATTTCTTCTCGCGTGAAAACTTGAGACTTTTTTGGCTTATAGCCATCATTTTTTCTCTTCAAAAACGCCTTTACTTTAAGGAATTTGGAAATGTCTACATTGTCTTGAATGGATAACGTCGATTTTAGCATCGAATACTCACTCCATAAACTTGCAGGGGACTTTAGGGTCTGTGACTTCTCTACAAAGTACGCCAGCAAAGAGTTCTCGGTAATGCTTTCACCACTTGCAATATTACTGCACCAAGCCTTGAAGTCCTTGTAACACCGATTGTACCGTTCCTTCGATTTCTGAGGTAATAGAGCAGCACAAGCTGCATTCGCAACTGCATCGATATCCATTATTTCGATTTTTTTAATAAAATGACACTGACAGAACATTTGTTTGATTATAAACAATATGAATTCCATAGAGATCAACGTGTAACACTAGGAAACCTGTCATAC
Organism: Phaedon cochleariae; assembly: GCA_918026855.4. Taxonomy (NCBI): domain Eukaryota; kingdom Metazoa; phylum Arthropoda; class Insecta; order Coleoptera; family Chrysomelidae; genus Phaedon; species Phaedon cochleariae. Next base: position 20,620,094 of record OU896707.1, read on the forward strand.
ATACAGGGTTTTTCAGTTAGATTAGTCAAATTATATAAGTAATTGAAAAACATTTTTTTTAATCTAAGGGAACTGGAGTAGAAAACATATAATACAAAACTCGGGAGGCAGTGTTCTTGACCAGTCTCGGACTATTTTGCAAGCCCTCGCTATCGCTCGGGCGCAAACATTGTTCTCGACTGGTAAGTATCACTTGCCTCCCTTGTAGTGTAAATAACTATTATTCAATTAATGAATGAGCAATTTGGTTTACTTTCCTACCCACCAGATTTCAGAACCGATCTCGAATGATAATAAGCATGAAAAAATATGAGATATATACTGCTGAATTATCTAATTGCCTGTCAGACTGTAAAAGACACTTCTATGCTGATGATAGCCAATCATATTATAGTTTTTATCCCGAAGATGCCTATTTAGCAAATTATTTCGTTAACAAAGATTTCGCAGGGTATAACATGGTTGTGCGTTTTCGAAATGGGTGATATACCCGAAGCGTATAGTTGTCCCAGTTGTCAGCAGACCGAGAGCGGCTGATGAGACCTGGTGGGTCGAAACAGTATTGTTTTGCTCCTGCTGACAATTAGGGCAACTTGAATACATCCTAGATCTCTTATAGTTATGAGAATCATCAGTCGAACAAAGATTTACATAGAATAATCAACCTCTCAAAGCAACATAATCTTCATATTAATCCCACAAAATCCATTTACCTATTATTTGGCAGTGAATGTCGAATCAATCGGGTGAAGAATGATATCAACATAGTCAAAGGAGGTGTTACATTAACACTAGTATCAACAACCAAAAAGTTAGGTTTAATTATTGACTCTAATTTGAAATTCACAGAACACGTCAGCAAAATCTATTCAGCGAGCTTACGGGTGTCTGAAATTGCTGTACTCAAGTCGACGATTACTATCTCTCGATTCAAAAACGAAAAACTGTGTGATCAACTAGTTTTATCTAATTTCAACTATTGTGATATAGTATATGGTCCATGTATAGACTCCTTTGACTGTTATCGAATTCAAAAAATGCAAAACAACTGCACTAGACTGATCTGGGGCTTGCGCAGATCTGATTATATCACTGAATATATTTCATCTCTGGGCTGGCTTTCTATGAAAAAACGTCGTCTTCTACATACCACTACTGCTTTCCATAAGATTATCAATGAGAAACGTCCCTACTACCTTTATGAAAAAATGAAATTTCGTCATCAATTGCATAACCTCGATATAAGGAATCTTGCTACTGTGAACATCCCACACTACTCCACCAGTGAATTTAAAGCATCCTTCTCCAACTAACTACCACTAATTCATAATGCTTTAGATGATAACGTTAAGTTAAAAATCTGAGTATCGAGTCGTTCAGAATGAAGCTAAAAAAGAAAATTCTTGATGCCAAAGAACACAATCTACCTTAATGCACAGATTACTTCAACCTCATTTAATATTTCCACAACTCCAAAAATAGAAAACTGAAGAGTTAAATTAGGAATATAAATTATATTGAGTTTGTTTTCTTGAAAATTATATTGTAATACCTATACTTATTATGAATATATCATGCATTTAGGTTGAAGTGTAAGAATAGCTCTTTGTAGCTAAACTTTCGCTTCATAAAGTCCTATTATTATTATTATTATTATTTCGCGGTGATGAGACCTCCGAACAACAAACCCCCTATATGATCGAAGAATAAGACATATTATTCCCTTATCTATCCATATGTGCTTTCAGATTCGTTCCAGAAAACAATTGAACATTTTCAACATGTTGATATTTTGATAAACAATGCAGGCATTGTGGATGAGTTGGACTGGAAAAGAGTATTTGCAGTTAATGTGGTATGTACCCGATAGTTTTGATTCTCTTGTAATGTACAAAATTGGTAGGATTGATGCAATACCATCAGATTTTGCAGTTTGATCAGAATATTTTGTCAAATTGTGAACTAATGACGTTTTTGGTTAGCTTTCAGAGAATGTTAACATATGTATTCAACATTTTCTAGTCGAGTAGTCATATGAATTCGTCTTTTTTCGAAGTAATATTCACAACAAGTCACGTACAAAATTACCATTGCAATTATTTGGGTTATTTAATCAAATTGAAGAATATTTATGTTAGTACGTGCAAGTACATATAACTGTTCATGAAGGTTTTACTTTGAAAGATTCTGAATTTCAGTTCATAGTCAAGATGCGATGTATTGGCTAAATGTCTCATGTTATGTTATGTAAGTTATGCTGGTCAATGAGAAAGTAGGAACTATGATAGCGAAGTATTGGTATTGAAACACTATCAGGCAATCATGTAGAGGAAGGTCAAAGTCATTTCTACAAGTTTTCAATAAAATAAAAATGATAGATGATGACAGAAAAACAACTGCTTTCCAGGCTAATGCTACGCAGAATATTTAATAGATCATTTTGCGCTAAACGCTGCTACTGACATATCGGATATCGATCATTATTCGGTTTTTTTGTATAAGCAACATTTACACTTCTGTCAATTAACAAAATGCCAGAGTTCTGCCACGTATGTAATGTATGACAAATGTTCATGTGCACTTTGCTTCATGGAATATGACGAGGTATCATCTGCTGAATAATTGTTTCGCACTTATTCATTCGCACCCACAGAACTCAAAGACCCAGTAGGCCAATATCATTCTAGAGTGTTCCCTAACGTGGCTCGCACGGCAAATGTGAGCATGCGCAGTAAAGACGCGACCATGCCAGGGGCGGATTCAGAATTATTTCATTACTAGGTTTTTGTGGCTTCCTTGAAAGAGCAGAACATTGTGAAAAATTCATATGATATTTCTTATGATGAATTTCTTTATGTTATTAGGAAAAATTGTTCGATGTATTTTCCATCAACTGAAGTGATCATTGGATAGAAATGAGTCAGCTAATATAGGAAGTGGTGTGGGCTATATTAGCAATAACTCACCATGGTTCTTCGAGATATGAAGCGGAATGAATATTATAATTTTTGAAAATAAGCTCTTTCAGGAAGATACAACAATATTTTCCTTGCTATAATTCTTAGGACATGAAACAAAATTTGGTGCAAATACTTATGAAATGGTTACTCTGATCCTTTATTGACGCAACTGAGTTTTGTCAAAATTGTCCAGTGGAAAAGATACAGGGGAGTCGTTTTCTTTTTGCCGAACTATCTATTGAACCACTGAAAACTTTTCAGAATTGAGATATTTTTGCAAATTCTCTGTCCAATTCAGAAAGAATTGTGGAATTTCGTATTGAAGCATCGTTTACGAGTTAATTGAATTTAATGAAAACGAGACCTCGGTAAATTTGAATAGTTCATTTGTTTTGATAAACCAGGACTCAACTTCTCAATAGTGGCATCTCGAATCTTGAACCAAAGCAATCATCCAAGCAACGTGGCAACTCTTGGTTAGCCTAAACTTTGATTCAATATCATCAATTCCAGAGGTCTGTAACTTCTTGCCAGATATTTTAGTTTTGGTCTCGGTTTTGGTAATATATAATCATGACAACACTTACAACAGGCGTATGCTATGAATCATACGAGTGGGAAATCAGCATTTTCTCTAAAGTAATGCTTTTTTATTAGACAGATCTGTCATGAAATTTGACATTTTCATAGGAGATTTTGTGGAATAATAACACAACCAATGTCATTGTGATATCAGATACGAGAATAACATTGATGGCAAACAAAGTACCTAATCGATTTATAGAACAAATAAAAAACATGAGCTATTGTGTATTTTAGCTATAGAAAAATAATAAATAATAGCACAAATTATGTTGACGATATAAATTTACCTGAAGTAAGACATTCCTGGAATTTGTTATTTATCATTCATTTTGGAAACACTCTACGAACATCAGTCAATGAATGTCGAATCAAATAAGTACTGCTCTTGTCACTATGACTACACCCATCACCCAAACTAGAGTTAAATACCAAAACTTTTCAATAATCTCAAATTCACTAACGAAAGACGTTGCACGCAAAGCAGAACAATGAAAAACTGGAACTAATCCGGCTCTGTCTTTAGTCTACGTCAGACAAAATGACAGAGGCACATTCTCACACAGTTGCCAGATGAACTCGTACAATATTTGGGGTTCATAATGAATCATCGATCTCTTGTTATCCATTCAATTAATCAGTGAGTCTATGAATTTTGTCGTGAAAATTTCATCGTATGATTTTTGTAAAGCTGTTGATAATCAGTTATAAGAAGTTACGTAGGAAATATAGACTACATCCTAATGTATAAATATTTGCGTATGGAAATATATAACTGATGACAATGTTGCCGACAATGTGCGCATGATTACCATTGCCGTAAGCACACTGGTTGTTTCAGATTTCAGCGATTTCTCACACTTGCATTAGCCTTCTAGGTCATTGAGTTCTGTGTTCGCACCCTGTGTACATAGAAAAATATGAAGCAAGCTTGCAAGAATGAGTTTGTAATCTCAGTTTATTTTTCAGAATGGGGCAATTCACGGCATCAATTTGGGATTAGAACAGTATTTTCCGAAACATAAACAAGGTTCGGAAGCTGTGATCCTCAATGTCTCTTCAATAGTTGCCCTAGAAGCAGAACCTCCTTTATCATTTTATTGCGCTACCAAACATGCTGTCTTGGGACTTACTAAGACCTTTGGAACACCCCATTATTATGAGAAGACCAATATTAGGGTGAACGCGATTTGCCCTGGTTTAACTATGACGCCGATGGCACTAGACAAGGCCAACAGGAAGATACCGGAAGAAACTGAAAGTATACTTGAGGATGTGATGCGAAAATTACCTTCTCAAACGTAAGTTATCATCTGCAAAATAAGTACAATTTCGTAATGCGTCAAAAGGTTACTCAACAAGCCTGATCGAAATAGGTCAAGCAGTGGAGTAACTTCATATTTTGATCCCCCCTGCCACACTGATACTTGATATCTCCAAAGCATTCGATCGTGTCTAGCACCACGGACTCCTCGCCAAGCTTCCATCTTATGGCTTGCCTCCCCAGCTATGTTCCCAGCTAGCTAGTTTTCTCTCAAACAGGTTTCTCCATGTAGTGATCGACGAAGTTTCATCTGACTATCTCACCATCAATGCTGATGTTTCGCAAGGATCAATTCTAGCACCAACACTATTTCTACTCCATATCAACGATTTGTTGAAAGCAACCTCATGTTCAATACACAGCTTCGCGGATGATAGTACCATCCATACCGCCTCCTCTTCCAGGGCTCCAATACCAGCCAGGCGAATCAGAAACGAACGAGGAAGAAATGTTGACAACATAAATATGGACTTGGCAACAATTCTCGAATGGGAATCCAATAACTTGGTAGATTTTAATGCAAACAAAACACAAGCATGCCTTTTCTCTAGAAAAGCCGATCTCACTGTGCCAAATACAAGCATGTCAAGAGTAGCAATACCTTTGAAGACATCCATTTCGATGCTTGGTATAACTATCAGCAACAACCTTTCTTGGGAAAATCACGTGAGATCAATTGGTAAAAGTGCATCTCAAAAACTTGGTTTTCTGTTTTGGGCCAGGAGCTATTCCACTTCCAGTCAGCTCTATAAGGCACAGATCCAACCTGTCCTGGTATACTGTTCCCATATTTGGAGTGCAGCACCCAAACATACCCTGAAACTGTTGGATTCTGTCCAGAAAAGGGCAATTCGTCTCGTGGGTGATGCCTCGCTCACAAACTCACTCACTTCTCTGGAACATCGTAGAAAAGTTGGCGATCTGGTTCTATTTTATAGATATTTCCATGGACGATGATCCTCTGAAATATTAACAATTGTACCTGCCTTGGCAGTCCCCGCGAGATCAACCCGTCGAGTCGAGGCTTCGCACACCTTCGTGGTCACTTTGGAGACCTGCAGAACATCGCTTCCCGAAGACTCGTTCATCCAGCGAACAGCGAGGCTCTGGAACACATTGCCAAGGGAGGTGTTTTCGGAGGCATATAACCTCCAGAAATTTAAGAAGAACAACAATCCCTTCCTTATTTTCCATGGTTCCCACGATGTTCTCTGAACATTTCAGGATATCCATTCTCGTGGGAACCAGAACATGAAAAAATTGATTTAGGGTCCTCTGGAGACAAACCTTCCCAGTCAGAAGTCCCTTATTTCCATGAACTATTAGTTATATTGAATAACCAACAACTTTCACAATACGTTTTATCCTCTTTGGGTGAATAACACAACCATTTTCATGGAATAATTTGCCCAGCATGACTTTTCTGTGAATAATAAGAATTAGAGGAACTCCTCTTTTGGAAAATTCATATCTAGTTGAGACAAGTCATTGAAATTGTCTTTATCACAAGGAAATGATTCTTTAATGAATACATCCAGTAATGAATCATCTGACTCAGTTCCATCTCCAGGAATTCTCGCATTCAAGTCAGGTATGGGCTCCTCGTAGATTTCAGATATTATGTAACAAGTGTTATAAACGTCCTTTTAGTAACGAGTATCTTAAGCACGAGCGGAGCAGAGCGGAGCGAGTGTTTAATAAACGAGTGTCTAGAAGAGTTTATAAACGCGTTACATACTATGCTTTTTCTACGAACTCCGAAAATTACATTAACATACCTACTATTCCTGCTAACCTTCAAAATGATTCGAAAGGAATGGGAATGGACAACATAATACATGCAACTGCATGCAACCAGCGAGACACGTATAAATGATATTGGTTGTTGATGTGTCCAGTCCATTGCTTACTAACCTTTGTTTCACGTTTATTGTCATGCTTAGCGCAGAATAAATGAATTGTTCTCAAAGATGGATGCTTCATTTTCACACTTCTTGGAGATATGCAAGTACCAGAACATTCTGTTCGATTTCACTTTCGTCTACATTTCGCATATATTTTTAATGAAGAATTCTGATAGAAACGAATATTGTTTGAATAATTCTGATACAAAATTTGAAAATAACAGTTGACAGTTAATACAATTATTGACAGGCCAGATATGTCTCAAATTACTGAAGCTGTGTTTAATGAACTGTGTTGCCATGGTAATGTGTTTGAGAAATCATGTTGCCATGGTAACGTGTTTAATATTTTGATTAAATCACAGATATACAAATTGTCACTGACAAGCTAGTGAATTTTTATTTTAGGCCCACTGAGCAATTTTGAGGCAAATCATCTGATTTGTCCTAACTACACGTATATTGAAATAATATTCATATTTTTATTTTATAGAAACGAGGAGGGAAAACCCCAAAAAATCTGGAATAACAGTTTTACTTCTAAAATAATTGCAGTGTCAACATCCATTCCTGTTTCAATCATTATACTGCTACTACTTGATGGATATTCATCATAATATTCAACTGTATTATCCGAAACAGTAGTAGTATTCGTAAAGAACGTGGTAATCATGGAAATTGCACATTTCTCATCTTCTAACTTTTGTTTCCTTCTTATTTTTGAAGCACTACTAGTTTTGATCAAGTTCTCCATTACAAATAATTGGCTTGTATCGTTGATTTTGTACATCACCCTGGACCCACCCTGAAAAAAACATGCCTGCACTACTCGCAGAAATGGAAAAATCATTTATGTGGCATATTCATAATTTATGTATCAACCAATTTCGCTGAGTCCTTGCTCTGGTTGGTGGACTCAGGACCCCAGGGCCCCCTCCGAGGAACGAGCCCCACGCAACCGCGGGGTTTCGCGGTATAGTCACAGTATAGCTCTATACTGTGGTATAGTAGTCACGCCACTGAGGTCAAGGCTGTGTTCATGATCAAAGGTATGATCCCCTGATCAGATATACATTGTGTGTCAGCCAAATGGAATAAATTCGATGATGAATAAACGGGACAGTGTTCGAACAAACGTTCAATCACATCGATTAATATCTTCAGAAGCTAATTCTTCCCAACAAAAACTCTTCATACAGGGTGTGCCATGTATTGGTATCGGAAGGTGTGGATGATGACAGATGCGCTGCGACCTGTTTAAATTTATTCTGCTTTATCTTCTTCTAGTATCTCAAGGTTTTCTTTTTAAAAGCTTCAATTTTTCGAGGAATCTGGGGATAAGGAGGAGATTTGTTCGTAGTTTTCCTTCAATGGCCAGCTGGTATGATCTCAGTATATTCGTTCTTTTGTGATGTACAGCATAACACTTCAGCTAAATGTGGCGGGGGATGCTGTTCTCATCAGAGCCAAGCTTCCTCAGGTATGCTTCGAGTCTGCCAAGAATTCTTTTATTGTTTTGAGAATAATTTTGATATATAAGATTAATCAGTGTCTCCGATCTTGAAATTCCCGAGTAGATTTTTTGCCTGTCGCAGTCCTGGGAGCCTTTGCCAGTGTGTTCCTCCCATTGTTTCTTTAACTTCATTAGGTTCTTCTTGGAAATAAGAATTTTCAAGACCGAAGAATAGTTCTGATCCGATCAGTGGCGTTGATGCTACTGTTCGTGCCAGAATGTCTGCTTGTTCATTTCCCTGTACTCCAATGTGGCCTGGCACCCAGAAGAAGATCACCTCATTTCTCCTGCTTAGGTTGTTGAGTTCATCTAAGCATATTTCCAAACCATATCTGAGTTGATGTTGAAAAAGTTCAACGCTTTGATGGCTGCTTATCTGTTAAAGAGAATAGCGATTACCTTGTTTCGGTAATTTCTGTCAAGGTGAAACTTTCCATGGCTGAAAATTCCGCTTGGTGCTGAGTTCTGTTCGGGAAGATTTCTCAAAATTTGTATTGCTGACGAATTAATCCGTTGAGACATATGCAAGGTGTGTATTTCCAGTGGGCAGTGACTTCCTCACGTTCTGTGCTTCTTTCTTCTTCAAGTCCAACCTTCTCCAACCTGAAATGTGCTCCTCACCATGATGTAGAGGAGTGTGAGGTCCAGAATGACCTCTAGTGCTACTATCGGATTCGAATTCATCACTCCTGCTATGCAAAGACATGCTAGTCTCTCCATCTCCTCTAAAATCTTTCTTGCTGTGGCAAATTTGATTCTGCCGTGCCAAACAACTGCTCCGACTGTGATCATGGGACTCACTATCATGGTGAACATTGTACAACCATTGATAGGTTTCATCTTCATGTCTTTCTTGCAGTATTCCTGCACACCATTGCTGACAATTTTTCAACATTGCTGCCATTTTAGGTCCGTCGAGTCAGACAGTCCTCTAGTGCTGTCGTTTCATCGCCTTTTTTATCTCTCGGGCGCACGAAGGGAAATCCCTATAATGTTCAGAAAACATCATGTGTACCCAGGGAGGATAAGGAGAGGAGTTAGGTATTGAATTGTTATGAAACTTTCGGAGGTTATGAGTTCTCGGGAAAACTTCATTTGACAAAAAATGCCAAAGCTTTTTTCGTTTCATAGACAAACGAGTTTTGGTTAAGGTTTGTTCGACATATCTCAAGGTTGGTTTTGCAATCTGGAGAGCCGAAAGACATATCATCCCGATAATTTGTGGGCGTGGATAATCAAGCATGCTCTATTCATCTAAAATATATTAATCAATACAGTGTTGCCGCTTGTATAAGAAATTAGTCGCTACTTTGTTATTTTAAATGGAGTACCTCGTATATCGAGTCATTTTTGGAATCCTCATGAGTTTCCATAACTCTTTTGTTAATTCCTATCTGTGAGAGTTTTTGCGATAAACATTAATTTGTCAATTTTTTTTGCGAAAATGAACCCATAAAAAATATCTATTTTTTGTAATGCGAATTCACAAAACATTGAGATTCGAGTCATAGCTGTATAGGAACTAAAAAGTATTCTGCCGATGAACTGGATCTCAGTTTCAGCATACCGTGAGGTCCAGAAGGGACTTACAGTTTTTTCATCAAATCACCTTGTATAATAAGTTCCCTATACATATCTCATACGGTATGTACGGTATGTTTGTTATGATAATTTATGTTATGAATTCGTATTCAATAAGATTAGTACTGCATAGTGACTCAGATAGTAGGCTATGAACTTCATTCTGACAGAGAACTGACATATACTCCCTCCATTGTCATCCTGGGAATTCAGGTTCCATAGGTGTGTGAGTACTATTGTAGAAAATAACATCTAATCAAATATGATTTCGATGGATTTGATCATCATTTTCTTTCAATTTAACAGGAATGTCAGCAGAATAAAAGTAAGGAGTTCAATAAATATAAACCCGATTCACCTCGAATGAATTTGATACAGTTCGTCGAGTAGACATTTTGAAATGAAGAGCATGTGTATTGATGTATCATTATATCTATCCGGTACTCAGACTAGGGGCCTTCCACGAGCATACTCGGGCGGAAGTGAATTCCTCCCAACTGGAGGTTTCATTCCGAGCCCAGTATCATCTCCTGTACAATGACGTCTTCTAGTGCTGTAAGTTGCTCAGCACTCAGCGTCTTCTCCGGAAAATTATTTGGGGGGAAGGCAATTTCTTTCATATTGACTGTCTCACCATGACTGATGGCTTCCCAGTTTGTTTAACAGTCAGTAGTGTTAAGCTCCACTACGCTCTCTCTCGGGTTGGCCTATGCAGTGGGCTTCACAAAGTTACTTAATTTACTGAGTACGTGAATATTTAGGCAGGAAAAATAATGTTTGGGAGTAGACAGAAATACGGCAACTGATAATACATAGATGTCTATTCATTAATTCAGCGTATCGGCAGGCAGAGTGAACGTGTAGATAAAAACAGATGTGCTCACATAATATTGGATGTTTAGACATTTTCGATGATGAATAATGTCCTCAGGACGTCGAGGGCAAGCCTGACGACGTCTCTAGCCTGTCCTCCTGTTACCGTTCTCTACACCCTAATAACGTCTTAGAGCATACCTATGAGGTCTTATGGGACATGTATAGAACGTAATGGGAACATCTTCAGGTAGTATTCAAAAATGTCTAGAGATAGGTGGATAAAAATGAAATTTTATTGAAAAATATGGATATCATGATATTTGCTGGAATAAGAATATGTTCAAATAAAAAACTCACATTCTATTATTTATAACTTATTGGTGTAGATTTTCGAGTTTCGTTTTGAAAAAATGTAACTCAGCTTCTTGTTGAGCACTACTAGAAGTTATTGCCCATTGGTAATATTTCTCTATGTTGTTTTTGATTTCTCAACTCTGGATATGCTTCCTAATGCTGAATCTACTGAAAGTTGAAGCCTTCATACAATATTTTATAGATGATGAAGTTTGTGTTTTCCATAATCTTCTGAAACGAACAATGATTCAATATCACATATCCATATAATATCTATGATTTGATCCACCTACCTCTGTTCCTTTCTTCCACAGAGAAAACTTATCATCAACATAATTATGTATTATGATGATTTTTGTTTTGTTCTAATTCTGTTGTGAGTTCTTTTCTTGTTATCATTTGTGATTTCTGAACCCTGGACATACTTTCTGATGCTCCATTTACTGAGAGTACAAGTCTGCATACAATCTTTTATAGATCGAAGAAGTCAGAATATCTTTGATTTGAACATCTCTGCTCTGATGATAGGATCAAAAGTTTGTGTTCTCAATAACCTCCGTAAATAAATAATGCATTAATATTTCATGTCCATACCTACCTATACTATCAATGAACTGAACTAGGACCAATGGTGGAGGAAAAGGACTATTGGATGGCTCGATAACCTCGTCGTGTTCCATGTCTTTGATGATCTTGCCTGTGGCAATCTCCGGGCTAATGACGAATCGCTCTGATATTCCCTGTATAGATTTCGTGATTCTACCTGTTTTTCTATTGATAGGTATGGAAATGGTTCAATACCTTCGGAGTTACTCAGGTAAATTCTTTTTCTGTCAGTTGTTGACTGAGTCACTCGGAGCAGAGACGAGTTCTTCATTGCTGGCCTCTTCAGTGGTTGCTGTCACCTAGTGGATTATGGAGGCTGCCAGGACAAATGTTCCAATTTACGTTTCTTTGCCAATCGTCACTGGGTGATTTATCTATGTTGATGAATCGAACAGGTTCATAATCGTACGCTGACAGTTACTCTATGCTGACAAAGGTTCCTCGTTCGACCTCATCGTCATGGTTCTAGGGTTCCATGATGATGGGACTGCCTTGCTTCGTTTTGTTCATAGTTAGTCCTCTACTACCGTTACCCTTGCCACTACCTCCACTTGTGGATGTGAGAAGATCTCTTCGGCACCCACCTTGAGTGTTTTGCTTCTGGACTCCAGTTGAATTTCTCGCGCACCCATATAATGTCCATTCCCAGAATAAAATATTGTTCAATATCTACCATGATAGCTCAATGTGGGAATTTTATGGTCCCAATCGTGATATCCACTTGGATTACCCCATAGACGGTGGCAGCTTTGCCCGTAGCAGTTCTCAGAAGCCATCTCGAGCACTCAGAGGTGACTTTCTTTGTATCAGTGGCTTCGATGCATCACAACAACGCGCATTCCTTTTCGTCGATTTGTCCATCTACTTAGACGCTGCTGTTATCACGCCGTAGATATGCCACGAAGATGAAGGGCTCTTGAGAATTACGGATCGAAGCTGCCCCCTTGAGGTCTATCGCGTAAATGATCCTTCTTCAGCAACCTGTTTGGCACGCTTACAAGCACTCGGAAGGAGGCCCAACTCTCCGTGATTCCAACAACGGACCGGTCTCTTCTTTTCCTCTCAGTGGCCCTTGATAGTATTGATTGGAGCTTCAATAGGATATTGCCTGAAATCATCTTATATGATTTTTCTGCCATTCATGGCTCGGACTTTTCGCTAATCCTTGAAAAGTTTGTGCCGCGGCCACGTGAAAGCGCAGCTGCCAGAGCACTGATGAGGTATTTTGGCCAAGTCAGGCGAAGTGCTTCCTGTACTGAGATATCCCACAATCCATCCACGAGCCTTTGAACAGCTAGACATATATGGGACGCTGGGCCTGACGAATAGGCACAATGCACTAGTCGGGATATGTCCAGTTCGTTTTCCTGAAGGGCCTCGTTGGCTCTGTATCGATGGGTCTGCATTTGTAAATGAAACACTTGATGAAGATGTTCGTGATCATACCGCAGCATGTTGATGCATCACGCCTTAGAGCTACTGTTGAAGCCACTACCTTGTCCTTGGATGTTTCACAAAACTCAAAGACCGGATGTTCACCCATATTGGATTTGGATGCTAGCTGCTTCGAACTGCTTCAGATAATTTGAACCCGATGTTCGTCCATCAGATGTGGGTAGTTTTAGTTGATATGTAGTAGTTACTGGCTCTAGTCCTACTCTCGTTTCATTCGCAAGCCGTTGTCTATTTTTCGATATTTCCGATGCAGCTAATATTTGAAATTGCACCATCAGTTCATCTAATTCCCGATGCAGCTTCCTAGTTGCCATCTCTTATTGCTGAGGAGCGCTATGGGCAGAAATGGCGGAGCCGCGACACGATTTCAAATTTGAGCCGCAATCTGATCTTGCTGAGCAGCAATCTGAGCTAGAACCTCTTCCCGCTGGGTCGATATCTGAGAAGCGATCAGATCTTTCTGAGCGGTCATCTGTTCTTTTCTTGTGTTGAGCAGTGATCTGAGACACGATCTTGTCTTGCCGCTATATGGTCCGCGATTTCCTGTCGCTGAGCAGCTCTCTGTCCATGATCATTTCTTGCTGAGCCGTGATCAGTTCTGCAATCCTCTCCTGCTGATCTTATCTGGTCCGTCATATTTTCCTGCTGAACTGCCATTTCTTGGAAGTGTGCTGCTATATCTTGTCGGTGTACTTCTATCTCCTCGTGTGGAGCAGTGATCTGGGCCGTGATCTTGTCTTGCTGAGCTGATATCTTCACCTGCTAAGCCGCTATATCCTGAGCTGTTATCTGGTCCATGATATTCTTCTGCTAAGCCACCATCTGTGCCAAGATTTGTTGCTGCTGAGACACGATATGTTCAGAGATTCCAGTCAACATCGATTCCGCTGAAGCTGGTTCCTCAAAGGTCTCTGAATCTCGACAGACGATACTGAAGGGTCGCCCCCATCCCTGTTGTTGTCGAGATACCTCTTCTCCAATATACATTTCAAGTCCACCACCTTCAACTCGTTCAGCTAATTTATTATTACAGTCTGTTCACTTCGCACTGGAATATCCCACACTTCTGACACCAATTGTGACGTTATTCATGTGCAGAAGCGAACACAATACTATTCATTTTCGAACCGATTTATTTCACTTGACGAAACACTAATTTAGAACTAACTTATAATCTTTATTTATATCGAATGGTTTGAATACATGCGGTATACAACTCTCTTGTTGACACTCACTGGTTGTCTGACTGACAGCAATGATTTTTCTATAGAGAAACGACTAATTGGCGTCGTTGCCCCACCTACTTAAATCTGGCACGTGTGGCAAATAACTCCTTCGGTCGGGCGTGGTCTGGATACAAAATGAACTCGCTTGAAGGATGTGTAAATGCGATACGCGATAAGTCGCACGGTTTCTCCATAGGAAAATTATTCTTGTTACATATCAGAAATATCGGGATGTTCGAGAACAATGTGAGATGCGTGATACAAAAAGTTCATTGTACTCCTGCCTTGATGTTCTTGCCCCTCTCGGGGAAATATCATTACACTATGTAGTTGCTAGGCAACAATTTCAGTGAGCTAGAGTTAGATCCTGCCCAGCAAACATTTCAATATGGGAAATCAATAGCCTAATATATTTTTCCCATACATGACATCAGCAGCCCAGTAAATGGTTCCATATGCGGGACTCTGTATATCAGTACACTGCGGCCGGCAGCTGGTCCCAGTCCTGGGTACCCAGCAATCATATTCAGTTCCCCGGCAAAAAGCCAGTACAACATAATCGATACATTAAGTTTCCCATAGCAAGCCCAGCATAATATACATAAATTATGGGGCTGTAATGGCCAATTAACGACATTGGTTACATACTATCGAGGTAGGGGAGGGGGAGGGGTCTTTAGGGGTCCAATGAATCTGAAAGTTCTAATACTTCTTTATTTCAAAATATAACCCTCTCATCATAAATCAGACACATACCAGATTCCAAGAAAACAATTTTATGAATGACACAATGATATCTTCTTAACCTCTCTGTTCGTCAACGATGAAACTTCTGGGAGTGACTGCTTGCTGGTTGGTAGGTGGTATTTTATAGGGTAGCATTCCTTCAAAGTTGATTCTTCGTTGTGAGGTACTTCTGAAATGTATCATTAGTTATATATTAGTGAGATCTAATTAGGTCACAGCGCATCTGTCACCATCCAACCTACCAATTCCAATACCAATATATATTAGTGACCTATGAGTTGCATGAGTTTATAACTTGATAATATAGTCTATAGTCTGATGACGTGATAACATGGAGCTTTTCAATTCTCATTATTTTCTTGGCACTGGTATTTCTGAAGTTGAAACCTCACTGTTATTTAGTTCTTCAATATAGAGATAGGATCATTTAACCAAAGATTGCTTCTGATAGCAACAAACGAGTTAAAAATGATAGTTGCTTCTGGAGAAGTATAGCCAACTCCAATTATTATGATCCTTTGGTATATGAGGCTACGAGATACCAAACACATGCATTTAATGATGAAATTCAAAACACTATGTAGGTAGATTGATACTCACTCAATATTATCATAATTGAACAATCCGTCTTCTATTATTATATCAATTGAGAATACTCCTGCCATCATGAATAACCACCAGGGAAAGAGAGGTCCATATTTATTCGACATAAACAAACCAAATAGTACGCGATCACAACTCACGAGGTTCAGCCATCTTAGTCACATAGGTATAATATTGATCAGCTGATTGTTGATGTAGACGTTTCCAGAACATCCATCAGGGGGACAAGTAGCGAACATGAAATTGGCCAGCAAAGGGCCAGATCTCGTTAGGATTCAATTAATTCCAGACATCCTACCATCACAAGGCCAGCATCGTATTTTTAACGGCTGGTTACGTGGTATAGGAAAATCATCGGCTCATCACCGATATCCCGGCATCGTCACTTTCCCAGACCAGCCTGCACTAGGCCGGACTTCTCCCACTAGTTCAATGTTTGCTGGGTGATGAATCAATGTACTATTTTTTAACATGATTTTTTTTTTGTTTCAGGACGCAGTTTCTTGCTGAAGAAGCTGTAAAAGTTATAAAATACGCGTCAAATGGAACTATTTGGGTGATCGAAGCAGGACCAGCATATGAATATAGTGCGCCGGGTAGAGAAACAATGAAGCATATGGTCATTAAATGCGACTGATTGGGATCGATGACATATAACTACAGGATGTTCCTTGATGATATGCGAATATTTGACAATGTGTTACTACAAATGGAGAGAAGTTCAAAGAGAAAACTGAAATTAATAATTGCAAAATCAGTCGAGACATTTCGGTGATGAATAAATGTACATGTTTCATTACTGACATTGATTATCAGCTTCAACAGAGCCGACAATCAGCAACTTCCTTGTTATATTTGAAAGATGGAGTACTCTCCTGAGCTTTCTCTTGCTATGAGCCATTTTCTAAACAAAAAATAAATACATACCTCCATATATTGTCTGAGAAGATTGAAAACATAACTGAAGGATACTATACTTTGCGATGCAGCTAGTTGGTCTGGAATATGGTATCTCATCAAGTAAGATTCTGTGAACGACCTCATTCAACTTCAATACCTCATACTCTTGTAACACACCATTTTTCGACCATCGTTTTGGCAGAAGACTATCATTCCATTCCCATGTAGAATTACACACCCTTGATGAATATTCGCATATCATGCATGCTCTTATTATTTCAGAAATTGTAGCAATCAAAAACATAATAACAATAAATTTTTGTAAGCAAAAAATAATTTCGGATGCTATCAAATCTTGAGGTATTCCTGAAAATATTTTCGATAATGACGAATTCATGTGTTTCGGCTATAGATCAGTATAAATCATGAAAATCATTCATTTTCTCAAAGTGGTCCACAGTATTTTCAAGAAGAAAAAAAACTAGGGGCTCAAAGTCGGTCGACCACACTTCAAAGTGGAGTGTGGTCGACCGACTTTGACCGACTTTGAGCCCCTAGTTTTTTTTTCTTCTTGATAGATCAGTATCACTAGAAGTAAACCTGAACGAGTTTTAGGATATTACCATTCAATAATGAACTGAAGATGGTGGATGGTATGGAATACGTGAAGATCAAAATTTTTCGAACATTTCAGATTGTTCCAACAAACATTCCTTTTACGATCTATAGGGTAATGTCTCATACAGTGTCATTCATAATGTCGGCATCACATGGGGAAAACTTTGAGTCATAATATATTTCAAAATTCGACTTGGGCGTTGAGTTTTGCTTTGAAAAATATGAAAAATGGACTACTCGATCAAGGTCACGTGTCTTTTGCTACATGTCAATATTGTAACATTTCTTCAAATTATTCTCTGAAACTAAAGGCTTATTTGTTCAAATTTCGAAAATGTTCGAAGAGATAAGTTGTTTCTATGCCAATTTTACACATGTATCTCGAAGTTGAACGTTTCATAACAATTTTTAATTCTTGATATTTTTCCTATTTTTACGAAATGTCTGTAATATTGAAAAAAATTAACACAGACTAAACTACTGCATTCTTGTAACTTCATCATGCTACTAACTTTCAATGACTGTGATCGACAAAATTATGATTTTCTTCGGTGAATGATAATCCCCCGTTTTGAATTTTTATCATGTCTGATTGTTGATGTTGATTCTTTCAGTATTCAAATGCTGCCAAAGTCATATATCAAAATATAATCAACCTACTTCACGTATCTAACCAAAGTTTAGGACAGTATTCTTGTCGAAGTACCTAACAATAATTAGAAAAAATGAAAAAATATCAAGAACTAAAAGTTGCAATGGAACGTTGAAATTCGAGACTCATGTGTGGAACTGGAATAAAAACAACTTTTCCCAGTAAACTTTCTGGAAAGTCTAACAAATAAGTCAATTTTCAGCGATTAATTTGAAAGTCGGCCATTTTTCATCTCATTTGAAGCAAAACCTAACGCACAATTCAAATTTCAGAATGAAGTGGTAGCAAATTTTTTCCCATATGATGCCAACTTTATGAATGGCACTGTCTACTCACAACATTACAGTTCATTCATCGCTTCAATTTCGAAAATATATTCCATACCACGAGACTGAGTGATCCATTTGATGGTTTCCCAAGTATTAACATATGAGATAAGATATCTCAGGAACCATTCGAGATACCGAACATACCTGCTGTATTCATCTTTGCGATGTCCTATAACTCGCATACCATGTGTTAGCAGATCCATGTCAATAGGAACATGAATTTGTTATTACTATTCGAGTAATTGAAGACATTGGAACCAGAAGTGAATGAGTCACAATTTGGTCAAAAATGATTTGACCAAACTGAACCACTCTGTATTCTATCATTGATATCCTATTAGGTGGGACTACTACTTTATAAGCTTCAAGATCTTCAAGTTACGAAGGCCTGGAAGGGACACATAAAATAAAAAAAATGAAATCTCTTCAAAATTCTGAGTTATAACTCGGAATTTTAAAATTCCGAGATATAAGTCGGAATTTTGATGTAAAATTGTATCATAGGGCACATACCAGAAAAACAATTTCAATTATACAGGGTGTCCCAAAGAAGTGTGACGTCAAAATGATATATATTTTTTGAATTGCATGCCATATGTGGAATAAACTATCATTATTATACCGGGTGGCTACGGAAGTATTGCCTACGGAATATCTCAGTTATTGTATGAAGAAGGTTTATGAAATTTGAAGCGTCGATATAATGACATAAGAGCTAGAATTTGAGCATATTGACATGTCAAAGGTAACTTCCGGTCTGACCGGAAGAAACATCAACTTTCTTATTTTAAATGGAAACCCTATTTTTTTTCTTTTCGCTCCATTTAGCATTCAATTCCCTTTCTGATGACATATCACAAGTTGGTATCTAACCAGAAACTAGATCAGAGAAAAAAAATTATTGAAATTCACCGAGTAGGCCGTGGAAGCGTCTTTCATTTCAAAAAATGACTTTCTATTATATCATTAGAAAGGAATGGTTATGCTGAATAGTACAGGCAAGAAAAAGTTGTATGTTCCTATTTAAGTTATGGACCTACAGAGTATTGTTTTTTTCCCAATTTTTCCAATATTTTTTTGGCGGCTTTTTATAACGCCGACGAATGAAAATAAAATGTCACAGTAGTAGCAACTGTTATCAAGTGACGTATGGGTTCCATAGCCAACTTTTCAATTTTTGACTTTCATTTTGCTTCCACGGCCTACTCGGTGAATTTCGATAATAATTCTTTTTGATCTAGTTTCTGGTTAGATACCAACTTGTGATATGTCATTAGAAGGGGAATTGAATGCTGAATATGGCAAGAAGAAAAAAAAAAAAGGGTTTCCATTTGAAATAAGAAAGTTGATGTTACTTCCGGTCAGACCGGAATTCACCTTCGACATGTCAATATGCTCAAATTTTAGCTCTTATGTCATTATATCGACGCTCCAAATTTCACAAACCTACTTCATACAATAACTGGGATATTTCGTAGGCAAGACTTCCGTAGCCACCCGGTATATATTTTGTTGCACATTCAAGTGCTTCTGGTAGTTACCTACATAGGTAAGTACATACTCCTGGAATTTAATTGAAATCAATTCGAAAATATAATAAAAAAATTCAATTTTGCACCACTGGTCAAACACAATAATAACAAAAAAAAGGTGCGACTGCTCAGTCATAAGACAAACAATCAAATGAGGCCTTAGAGGATCGCAAACCGAGTGTAATTGATATCATAGGGTGTGCAACATTTGGTGGAAAACTTTTCGAATTCCAAAGCACAATATTTGTCTTATTTCAAATTGGAGCCCCTGTATATTTTCATGTCGGAAACTCGTTCTCATCAACTATTCTGATAGTCATTTGAATGAATATTTATTATTACAACGACCATTAATATATAATTATGATGGTGATAACTGGACAATAATTGGCCAATAGTTGTTCGGCAGGCTTCTGTTTTCTTTCTTGGGGATTGGTTGGACTATCTAGCTATTTCCCACCAAGATGGAAAAATACCAGGCTTGTAGGAGATACCTTGCAGAGAATCAGTGTCAATTCTAGTGAACACTTTTTGAGAATGGTGGGTGAAATCCCATCAGGATCATTAGACTCACTTATTCGTTTTGAGACCGATCATCTGATACGTGCGTTGATGAAAGACAATTTCAGGCATGCGACTTTCAACGGGTGGAATGTTTGGTGACACACTCTTTTGAAAATCCAAGGTGGAATTTGCTGCGAACATCTATGCAAGAAGGTTCGCTTCCTTCTGCGATTTTTTTATGTTCTGGTTCCTACGAAAAGGGAGTTCCTGTAATGTTCAGAGAACATCGTGAGAACCAAGGGAAATAAGGTTGGAATTGGTGTTCTTCTTGAATATCTGGTGGTTATATGCCTCGGGGAACACCTCCCTTGGCAATGTGTTCCAGAGCCTTGCTGTTTATTGGATGAACGAGTCTTTGTTGTTCATGTGCCGTCGGCTTTCGTGAGTGGTGGACATGAACAATTAGTGAATTTTATTTCGATCGCTTTAGCGAGGGACCAGAACGAATGAAAGGCATTAAACAATCCATGAGTTCTGATCTTATTCTGGCACTGTATAATTCTTTTGATGTTATTCCTTGCTTCAACATATTCTCCTCTTGTTATGAGATGAGAACTCCAATGGTAACGGATAGGTCATTTCCAGTCAGAATCAAGTAAAGGTTATTCAATACATATAATAAAGACTTGTCTGCTGTTCTATTGAAAAAACTGATTCTTGATCTAAGATGATCTTGAAAAACTCAACTGGCGTGATAATAGGAGACTTTTCATCTTCATGGATGTCATTGAAAATCTCTGGAGATTTCTTCCAAACATATTCCTGCTTTGACAATTATGCTGTCCGAATTTGTTTCCCGGATGAGACAAACATCCACCATCAGTTGATTTGAAGTAATCAGATAGTCAGGAGTAGCAATGTATTGTCTTGGTTCATAGACACATTCAGCACGTATTGTTTCTAACTTGGTTTTCATCATCGGACGATTCACTTTCTCAATGAGTCTCTCGACTATCTACTGAGAGTGTCATCTGAATGTCACCCTCCCACTGATCTTTACCTTTTATAATTTGTAGGAGTTGATGTAAGGTTGATCTGAGGCAATAGTGGTTACTGAGTATGATGTCCATTTGAAAGGACGGGCATATTCTGGTGCTATTTCTAGTAACTGACACGAACATTTTGGACAAGTTCATTCATGCATCACTTCTACACATATTCTGGACTGTCCTGATTTATTACTATGTGGAAAATTCTGAAAAAATTGAGGCAATAATAATAAAATCCTCTCCGCTGTTCCTGCTGCTATACTGACTATAGTATCTATCATGAAAACACAAAACAGTCAGTGAATAACAGAATAACGTACTAGCGTACCAATTGTTCATTGAACAAAACGTCGATAACAAAATTACTGGTTGGTGGTAATGTGAAACATCTCAAGGTAAGGTCACGCGATAGAACATCGGGGAATGCTGTCAACAAAAATATTACGATGTTCTGAACATACGACATGATTCTGTCGTTTTGTTGACTCGTAGTATATTTCTGTACGGCAGTTAATTGGGTTTTGCTAGACTAGACTCATACCTGAAGTGCCGTTCTCATTTTCAATTCAAACCATAACATTTTACGTACTGAAGGTATCAAACAGTCGAAAATTTTATTGGATAAATTTTTTGAGGCAGAATATAAAGAAATGAAACAAATTCTGAGGTGAATTTTCGCATATAGAAAATAAAAAGCATGAGGAACGATACTAAGGAATTAGTTTTTCCATAGAAACATATTCGTATATCGCTGCTTCGTCATGCTCACTACCATTTAAGCGACTCGTAACTTTCACTACCATGAATACCATACACGAGAGTAGGTACTCGGGCGGTATGGGACGCCCCCTCCACTTTTTCTCTCTCCCCCTCCACCTCTCACCGCCTGCCTGTCGACCAATCAGGAGCCTCTATTTGAAATAAGTCCCGAGCCCTCGCGATTTGGCGGGAAATTCAAACGATGTTCGTGTAATGGTTCGTTTAAATATGAGAATGCTGGCGTTATCATATGGATCCTCGATTTATGTCGTTGGCGCGAAATTCAAACCCTCCATTAAAGAAAGGATGGCACAAAATGTAGACGTATCTGTTTGGCTATAAGCTACGGTGCAGCCATCTGTTGTGAAACAATCATTACCTACAGTACCAACATGATGTGCGCGTTCTATGACACAGAACTAACCATTGGCCGTACTATAGTGCTGCTATCTGTTGTGAAATATCCATCACCCACAATACCAACACAGTGTTCGCGTTCTGTGGCATAATTTCAATGGCCGTACTATAGGTGCTGCCATCTGTTGTGAAAAAATCATTACCCAGAGTACCAACACAGTGTTCTGTGATATAATTTCAACGACTAAGCATTGGCCGTACTATAGGTGCTGTTGTGAATCAATCATCACCTATAGTACCAATAGTACC
Source organism: Phaedon cochleariae (assembly GCA_918026855.4). Classification (NCBI taxonomy): domain Eukaryota; kingdom Metazoa; phylum Arthropoda; class Insecta; order Coleoptera; family Chrysomelidae; genus Phaedon; species Phaedon cochleariae. Next base: position 20,642,774 of record OU896707.1, read on the forward strand.
AACGTAGTGTGTGCGTTCTGTGACACAGAACTACGCATTTGCCGTACTATAGAGATATCATGACAAAAAAAGGGGGTCGTGTAGTGGGTACTCTACCTTTTCACTAACATTTCTGAAACACACCTATGAACAAAATAACAACATGAGAAATCACCCAGCGTTGTGCTATGCTGAAAACGGCAATTTTCCATACAAGATTCAAGATTCTTTGTAGGATGGGGTATTGAAACTCAATAAGGATATCTATTTATTATCTTGTATAACTATGACGGCCGATGATGACAGCTTCAAACGTTTCAGACGGCTTCAAAGTGCTTCAAAGTGCTTCAAAGTGCTTCAAAGCGCTTCAGATCACGCCTTCAGATGTCTTCAGATGTCTTCAGAGGTATTTAGAGGTATTCAGAGGTCTTCAGATCACGCCTTCAGAGGTATTCAGATGTCTTCAGAGGTATTCAGATGTCTTCAGAGGTATTCAGATCGCTTCAAAGCGCTTCAGCCTGTTATAAATAGGACTTGGTAGCAGTCAGACTAGTTTAACAGCAACCGACAAAGGAGCACCACCACCTCGCGCCAATGGAGCCTGAGGGAAGAGAAGAGCAGTCAGCAGAGCAAACAGTAGATAAATATCATTGTACAGATTATGATAATGCTTATGGGCCAAAATATGCCGATGGTGAATGGAAACTTGGAAATAAGAAACTACGTTTTGTCGATAAAGATATAGTTGTAGATGATGTCAATTTTAAAAGTACTTTGGGTCTTTTGGAATTGATATTTTCCAAAAATCCTAAAATATATGCGCCTATGGATCACCATACATATAAACAGATAATGGAAAGCACCAATGTTCATCGCGACGCCCTAGGCCGTTTGAGGGGACTTGCTAACAAGGCTAAATTTAATGAAGTTATTAAACCCCTCTTTAAAAATAAGACCAGACCTAAACGAAGTGTCAGGGTGAGAGAAGAGCCTGATGTCACATCACAACATAGATCGAGAAGGGAGAAGCAGGCTGAAACGATCTACGATATTCTAGATAATTGAGAGGCCCACAACTGATTGGAGCAAACGAACACGATGATAATGAAGAAATCTCATTGATTATTAACGAACTCAAGAATGCCAATGTAATATCATAATATTTAAATAAACGATATAAAAAGCTTTCGTCTTTCATTACATTTATACGGTTATGGGGTCCTCTTGAGCTGAACCTGTCGACTTGTCGCTGAGGCCATCAAGTCGAATCGACGAGAAGTCTGCAGAGAAGTTCATTTCTCGTAGTTTAGGGCTGTGCTTCATCAGTCCTCATCTACGGCTGCACCATCAGAAGGCTGAGCTGATGAGTGGGCAACAGGGTAGCGCGACGTCTCCTTATGGCATGATCTGAAACTGCGGTAGGCTGTGAGACACAAGGTCTCAGTGTGCGTACAACAACAATATTTTTTAAAAAGTTCAAGTGAAAAATCCATCACAGGTAATATGTCTTCTGATCAGGATTCGCCTCTCTTTTCATAGACCTCCACAGAAACCCAATGTTTCAATATCGGTTGAATTACGAGGTTCACCTGAACATTTTGAAAATATTTCGAAGAAGTAACAATATATATGACAAAAAATAATATTGTAGAGTATAAGTAAATGTATTGAATAAAAATATAACATAAGGGGCAGAATCTTCTAATATCGCAGGGGATGATAGCAAGCACAGATTCACCTCGGTGAATGCAGTACCCTGTATCTGATGGACCAAAGAATTACGATTATAAAGTCTGGTCAACTAGTGAGCAACAGTTCCAAATTACTTGTAAGGTTAAAGGCCTATCTCTCAATTACGCAGCCTCCCAAGTGATTAATTTCGATTCGATCAAAAATATGATCTTGAACCCTGGTCCTCCGTGCAATATCTTGAGCAAGCAGAATCCCCGATTCGAGAAACAGAAAAGTATATCGATAAATGTTTATGTTTTAAGCAAAACGAAGAAGAAGCTAGCCATTCAATTTGTTTATTAGGAGTACACCAGTGTAAGGGTCACCCCCGATTCGAGAAACAGAATAGTATATCGATAAATGTTTATGTTTTAAGCAAAACGAAGAAGAAGCTAGCCATTCAATTTGTTTATTAGGAGTACACCAGTGTAAGGATCACCCCTGATTCGAGAAACAGAATAGTATATCGATAAATGTTTATGTTTTAAGCAAAATAAAGAAGAAGATAGTCACCCCGCAGGTAAATCTCTCAAAAATAAGGTAGAGAAGCATGTCAATCTCCTACTCTTTCAGGGTTAATACTTTGATGAGAAAGATGCTTGCGAAAGGCTTTCAGCCCCCATCAACTATCAGTATGTGTGGATCAAAGATCTCTCCAAGCTTCTTTCGAAACAGCTGAGCAAAGAAAATGGGCGAAAATACATCTATGGCCACTGTTTACACTATTTTTATTCTGAAGATGAGTTCAATAAATATATGAAGAATTGTGTGAGAATAAATGAGACATTCGCGCTAGAACAGAAGGCGAAGAGAGAAAAAGCCCCATTCATGGTCTATGCATAACTGTAAAGAGAAATATATTATTCACTACCGAATGCAGAAACAGGCTTCACCACACGGTTTAGTATTGAAGAAGATACATAAAGTGCTGAAGTTCAAACAATCTACATGGTTAAAGTCATACATAGCTCTTAATACAGAACTTCGTGAAAACGCTAAAAATGAGTTTGAAAAAAACCTTTTTAAGCTTATGAACAACACCGTCTTTGGGAAGACCATAGAGAACATGCGAAAGAGGATCAACAAAGCTCAAACTGGAAAGTGGATGATGTATTTCCCAAAACCATCCTAGATTCAAAACGGCAAGACTGCTGGCGTCTATAACAACAAGGAAAGTATCAGCAGAATTGATTTTAAAAAACTTCCGAGATTTAAAACAAGGCTCAATCAGGAAAATGGATGATGTTCTTTGAAAAACCCAATAGATGAAAAAAATGAGAAGACTCGCGCCCATTTCCACGAAGTATCAAACAATCGGAAACAGGACAGGCGTCATGATGTTCGCTCTACACTGATGAGAACCAAAAAGCTCGAAACCGATGTGCGAACTGTTAGAGGTATTTTAGTAAAAATTAAGGGGGTCTCGGAGCTGTAGACAAGAGACAAGATATTATGAGGGGACGATGTCTGATAGTTGTGAAAATTTACCTTTATGTAAATATGAGGCAATATATTCAGGCTATGTCTGAATATGTCGCTTCAATATAGGTTTTGCAACATCAAACGATAACGAACATCGCGTGAAAGAAGGACTTTGCGAATGTCTGAACCCAATAACCCCTACCTAGATCATCCTACATAGAGTTACCCCCAAAGATCATGAGGAAACAGACCTCAGCATCATCGTCAAAAAGTCTTGGGATTGATGAGGGATGAATCTACATGGGTTAATATTAAGTGTAAAAATAACGAGGATATTCTTCAATAACATAGGTCCGAAGGAGTTGTGCTAGATCGAGCAAACTCTTGCAGCTGAAGACAATGTTGATAATCTGTATGAAGCCTCTCGAGTACGAGACTGATGATGTATTGTACACACACCTGCAGGCTGCCTCCTCAGTACTCGATGCTGGTCCGCGTGAAGACTTCTCCTATTTCTTGAACATTGCCGTCGCTCTGAAAATTTCAAGTGAAATTAAGTTATGCCAGCATATTTGATTGAGATAATATTAATAGAGTCTTTTATTATTTTTTCAACATTTATCATCACTTCATCTTGAAGAAAAGATTCAATTTAAACCGTACGAAAGTTCTGTTTATCACGGTTGATTTTGTAAGGCTGAAAACCACAAATAAAATGAGGCAAACCGGAAACGGATGGAAAAAAGCAAGATATCTTTAACTGAAATACCTTGGAAATATTATTTTATTGTTCAGATACGACACTATATAAAGGCAGCCCCAGACCTTCTGTACAATTCAGATTTGAAAAATCATGTGAGTAGTACACATCTCTCTCGGTTTTTAAAATTATATACTGATATTTTGTTATAGGAGTCGCGAATATGTGAGGAGGCTCGTTTGGCCCTACATCGTGGTAGAGCATGAGCCTAGAAGGCTCATTCTGCTACCCGATGAGGCCGTCACCCCGGCTACGGTTAGGGTGACCATTAACCGGCGAACAGGGGCTAGATCTGTCTCGGTGCAGGTGAAGCAAAAATCAAATTGAAGTAATTTTAATAATAATAAATAATTTCAGAGTGGAAGATGCGAGATATGTTTATGTGTAAGTATACAATATATCCACTTTTCGATAATTTACAATTTATTTTTAGCTATAAAATAATAACAGACCCTAACACCATGGAGGAGGTGTTAATCAACTACCTGTAAGTATACTACATGAACAATATAGACATATTTTACCCCTTCTTTTTTTAGCATACATCTGATATCCGAGTAGAGAGGAAAAGTGGATTAGGCCTCCTGGGGATACCACTATAAAAAAACGCGCCAACAGACTTACCTCAAGGGTGGTGAAGGAAACAGTCTGAATACGCTTGGATACAGCATGGAAGAAGCCTCTCTACTCTTCGTGCAACACAGGGCGTTGTGGTTAGGGGCGATGACACGTTCGCCTGTGAAAAAAAAAGGAACGTAAATTCGTGGAAGAAAAATACAAAAACCCGACATTCTTCCTCTCCCACATACACACATGCTATCAATTCCATACATAAACTGATGACTCATCCCGACTTCATGTTTTTAGCAAGAGCATCCCAATTTCCTAATTATCGTCTGTACATAGGGTATAAGGAGTTTTGTGGAAAATAGATCTGAACGATATGAATACTCCTGCACAGTCGGAAGTACTTAACGATTATCTTCCGTCATCGTTGAAAAACTCGCAGGTTTCTCATGTCTTTCAAAATTCTAAAGGTTGTTTAGTTACACTCGTAAATAAAACATATTACGCTGTAGACTTTCCAAATTTACAAATTCGCCACAAAATAATATTTTCTCTGCCCACCAATGCACAGATAAACGCTGTGTTTCAAACTAACAGTGGTCAGTCTTATTTACTATACAATAACGATTCCTACATTGAGTTCGATGAAATTGGAAATACAATCAGTCGTGGGCCTCTCAATTATGCTTTTCCAGGGATCCCATCGGGAATAATATCGGTGTTTCGATATACTGACGGAAACATATACTTTTTCACCAAAAACACATATTACAAGTACAGCGAGTATTCAAGGAAGGTTTTGGACGCTGGAGAATTTAACTGGACTGTTTTTGGAATACCCTGCACTAAGACAGAATTATTATCCCAATTGAAGAGGTTATTAACAAAAATTGTATCTATTTATGAATAAATTATTATTTCTTGAAGGTTTTTATTTAATGGTATGGAAAACTGGTAATATCAGAATGATGAAAAAAAGTTACAGATTGTATTCTGTATTCTGAGGTAAAACGATAACAAATAGTTGTGTGTGTGTATTCTCTGGCAGAAAATATTGCGTTCTATTTAGCAGCTGCGGTTTGAAATTGCGGTTTTCAAAACGATAACAAACGATAGCGAGCTCGGCGAAAAGTGTGCTTGTTTTCACAATTTGTGTATTTCAAGACCGATATAGGAAATTCAGAAAATAACATGAGTACTTATGGAAAATACGTGAAAATTCTACAGAGGATGGGGCCTTTGAAAACATACATTATTTAATGAAAATCGCTATCATTCTTGCGGTTTCGCGGGGGACTATAAATATTGGGGACGCTCCAGCAATCGTTCTCTTTATCTGTTTGTATTGCTGACGATTAGAGCTAGGTGAGTATTGTAGGCGAGTTTGTTTTGATTTTGCCATTTGTTTCGTGGGCGTTTATTTAATTACATCTCGCTCACAACCCCTTTAAATTTCGTCTATATAATATACCAGTCTCGTGGGGTGTTTAGCTTATAGTTTGTTCAAGCGTTCTTTGTTACGGTTGTGCGTTTGAAATCTTTGATTTTTTTTTTGATTTTTTGAACATATATGTGTTTTGAGGTGAATATGGAGAAATTCCTAATCGTGAAGGACATTGTCAAGAAAGCTCGTCGTTTCGGTGTGCAGGGGCGTACTTTAGAGTTTAATATCAAACCTATACCTTCGGACGTCGAACCTGTGAGTTGGGTGAAGGATGCAATCACTCAGATTGTGCAGAAAGGAACCGACGGGTTGGAATCATCCGATTACGTTGGTTTCACCTTCTGCTCGAAAGATTTCGCGAGGGGTCAGTGTTGGATGGCATTCAAAAAAGCCTCTGACGTATCGATGGACGATATTTTTGATAGGATATCGTCCATCTATCAGTCAAACTCGTGCGGCTTAAACACCGAAACATTCTGTCTCGGTGTAACATCTGTTCGAATGCCATCCGGAAAAGGTAATAATAGAAACAGCGTTCACAATTCTTTTGACGAGGAGTGTAGCAATCGCCGAGGCATTATAACTATCAATAATAAAGACAATTTATGTCTTCCTCGAGCGCTTGTTGTGGCTATGGCATACGTCGACAAAGACCCCAAGCGCAACGATGTGCGCAAAGACATCATAAAACTGCAAAGTCAACGCACTTTGCAGTTATTGGCTGATGCTGGGGTCTCTGTGCCTGCTGGTGAGGGCTGTGGTATACCAGAGCTACAACAATTTCAAAGCTATCTCTCCTCGTACAAAATAACTGTATACCAATACGGAAACAAGGGCCGTAACATTATTTTCAAAGGCAGCGATGCTGGTCTATCGCTCAATTTACTGCATCATGATGGACATTATAATGTAATTAACTCACTTACTGCTGCATTTTGCTGCAGTTATTATTGTGAGGAGTGTCATGTTCCCTACAACCAAAAGAGCGAACACCGTTGTGGTGGTTCTTGTTTTTCATGTCAAGAATCCTCGGGAAGCTACGACGTACAATTTATTTAGAACTATATCTTGACACAGACTCAACTCACACCCGAACTCATTATGAGGGGTACAAAAATAATTTCGATGACCGCTGGCAACGTAAAGTTTTTGGATTCTCTAAACTATTTTCCTATGGCCTTAAGCAAACTTCCCAAATCTTTTGGATTTTCCGAATTGAAAAAGGGGTATTTCCCCCACCTCTTCAATCGTATGGAAAACCAGAATTATGTTGGCCCAATGCCGGCCGTTGAGTTGTATTCCCCGGACACATTGAAAGCTGAAGATCGTGAAAAGCTATTGAGCTGGCATTCTCAAAAGATTTCCGAGGGTTATGTTTTCGATTTTTCTCGAGAGCTTATAGACTATTGTATTTCGGATGTCGATATTTTGACTCAGGCATGCTTTAAGTTTCGCCAACTTATGTTGAAAGAGACAAATGTGTGTCCGTTTACGGAGGCTGTGACAATAGCTTCCACCTGCAATAAGGTGTTTCGTCGGAACTTCCTCAAGCCCAATACCATCGGTATCATCCCCAAGGGTGGCTACAGACACCGAGAAAATCAATCTGTAATAGCTACACAGTGGCTGCTCTGGGAAGAAAAAAGGCGAAACATCGAAATACAGCAGTCTTGTCGCTCTTCCGAAGCTCTTATCGGTAATTTCAAAGTTGACGGATATTACGAAGAAGAAAAACAAATATACGAGTTTCAGGGTTGCTATTACCACGGCTGCCCTCGTTGTTTTAATCATCAGAGAGATGCACCTCTCAAAGACAGTCCTTCTGAAACTTTAAATCTCCGTTATGACACGACCATTGCCAAAATCGATAAAATTAGATCCATGGGATATGAGGTCATCGAAAAATGGGAGTGTGATTTTCGTAAAGAACTGTGCAATAACGAGGAACTTTGCAGCTTTGTTGAAAATCATCCGATGCTCAAAAATCTACCCCTTGACCCTCGAGACGCTTTCTACGGCGGCCGAACGGGGAATATCGTGAAATACTATGAGGCCAAGGAGGGGGAACAAATAAAGTATGTTGACGTTTGCTCTCTGTACCCTTGGGTCTGCAAGTATGGGAAATTCCCCGTAGGTCACCCGAAAGTACTCGTTGACGAGGAGGAATGTGCTGTTTCTCTATCCTCAATCTCAGGTCTCGTGAAATGTAAGATTCTCCCGCCCCAAAATCTTTTCCACCCTGTTCTGCCACAGAAAATGAACGATAAATTGATGTTTGTACTTTGTCGCCTGTGTGGTGAGGGCTATAATTCACATAGCTGTCACCACACCGATGAAGAGCGAGCATTGACAGGTACTTGGGTGGCTGAAGAGGTTGTAAAAGCTGTTGGTATGGGTTATCGCATTTTACAGACCATAGAGATTTGGTCTTATGATATTATACAATCTGGCGAGAATGTTTCCGGCCTATTCACTGATATGATGAACAAGTTCATCAAGGTGAAGCAGGAGTCGTCAGATTGGCCTAAATATTGCAAGACCAAGGAGGAAAAAGACAATCCGGGGCTGCGCTCGTTGGCCAAACTTATGCTCAACTCCTTCTGGGGTAAGTTTGGACAGAGAGAAAACCAGCCCAAAACATCAATAGTCAACCAACCCTCGGAATTCTTTTCCATGATGACAGATCCCTCTATCATTATCAACACAATACTGCCAATTAACGATGATACTCTCATTGTTAATTGGGAGTATAAAGAGGAAAGCTACGAGACTCTGTCTACGGTAAATGTCGTAATAGCCGGTTATGTCACGGCCTTGGCACGACTTAAACTTTTCAGCTATTTGGAACAACTTGGGGATAGAGTCTTGTATTATGACACCGACTCGGTAATCTATGTGTCAAGACCTGGGGAGCATGACATCCCTTCGGGGCAGTTTATTGGTGATATGACCGACGAATTAGAATGTCACGGACCTGGTTCCTATATTTCAGAGTTTGTATCTGGTGGACCGAAGAATTACGCATACAAGCTTTGGTCCACCAAAGACCGTGACTTCAAAATTGTATGCAAGGTTAAAGGTCTATCTCTGAATTATGCCGCGTCCCAAGTGATTAATTTTGAATCTATCAAAACTATGATCTTGAACCCTGGCCCGCCGCTCAACATCTTGAGCAATCAGATTCGACGTACGAAGGAGCATAAGGTCATTACGACCGATCTTGTGAAAAAGTACGAACCTGTATGCCTCAAACGACAGTTCCATCCTGACAACACCTCCACACCGTATGGCTTCAAGAAATCAAAAACTCAAAACGATACAACATTGAACGTTTGAACACAAATCAGCTGTTTTCACGGCTAAAATGAATAATCCATTGTCGTCCAAGCGGCTAAGATTTGATTAAATATTTTCGATAAAAAGATCCCAACTTCCGGTTTATTATCATTATAATCGGCATATAAGTGAACAAACAAACTGCTCTGATGATAACTTCAACAGGCGTTTGTTCCAAGAAAAAAAGAGGCAATATCTGACGAATTAATGAAGTTTTCCATTAACTTGGAAATTAATCTTCGCGCTGTCAGAAGTAGAACTAACAAAAACTGCTCTGAGTATATCAACAGTCGCCTGTTCTACATCGAAATTATTTAGTGAAATTTTTAGAGCTTGGACCTATACTATGGCTCTGTTTACCTTTCAATCCTTTCCTCTACCGTCTTACCCCTCCCAACATCCCTCCCGCCAGTCCCTATTATTAACAGCTTTTCATTTCATCATTAGGGCACAAAATAATTAAGCGTCTCTATTGATTTTAGCCTCATCTGTGAAAAGGTTTAAAATTAAAAACTGTCACATAACGTAATGTGTCACACACCTGTGTTGATTTGAATAGTTGTCAATAATTTTCCCTGTGGCATACGTGTGTTTACCTCCTCGTGGTGTATAATAATAATAATAATAATAATAAAGTTTATTTCGAAGTTCGCCAATTTAGTACATAACTTAAATATAAAATTTCCAACAAAATGCGAACTGCAAAAGGGAGATGACAGGCAGTCGTAACTGATATCTAGTGCCATCCCCGTTTAGGTTCGAGATAGCAGCATCTTTTATTGTATAAAACCCAGAAACAGAATATCTTGAAAAAAGTTAACATCAAACCCAAGCATGACATGTAAATCATTGTAAAAATATATGTATAAATATTAATTTAATAATAAATTCTTATAGGCGAATCTGAAACCGGACAACGACAGACGCTTCCAATCATTACTTACATTATTGTACAGGCGAAAAATGTTGTAAGTGAATGATCGACGAAATATTGCAGTGCGATGAAAAGGAGGAGATAACATACCTCGATATCTCAGATTAAGATTGTGAACGTCGCTTCTATATGTAATTTTGTTATATAGATATGGAGGCGATTTATTTATAATAATTTTATGAAATAAACATGCTGAATGTAATTCCCGTCGCTTAATCATGGACATCCAATTCGCTTCACTCAATTTGTAACTTACTGGTTCAAATTTTCTGATTCCAAAAGTGAATCTCAAACAAGATTTTTGTACTCTTTCGATACGATTTATGTCCGTGTTATCAAGACACGGACCATACACTATATCACAGAAATTAAAATAACTCAATACAAGAGAATCTGTGAGTTTAAGTTTTAATGATTGAGAAATAATGTGTCTATGAGGATATAACAATTTTAAATTAGTATATGCCCTTTTTATACATTTACTAACATGCGATTTGAACCGCAGATCAGTGTCAAGTTCAAGCCCAAGATTTCTTGCAACATGAGTGCAAGGTAAATGATTTCCGTCAATTATAATGTCAATAACATCCTCAACTTTATTTTTATTTTTGCCGAATATAAGAACATTGGATTTCAGGGAGTTGATAGAGAGGAAATGCTTTTTGGAAATCTGTACAAGTTTTTCAAGTTCTTGGTTGATAACCAAATTAGCTAAATACAGATCAGAGTAAAAAAAAGAATATTTTATTTGTGTATCGTCAGCATAAAGATAAGCTTCAGTACGTTCTAAAACATTGACTATATTACATGTATATAATGAGAATAGCAATGGCCCCAAAATAGAACCTTGTGGTACACCACACTTTATAGGTTTCAAATTCGAATGTTTATCATTAACCGCAACGAATTGTAATCTATCTGACAAATAACTTTTAATTATTACAATGGAACTCTCAGAGAATCCCACATAGTGTAAAATGGCAAATAAAATTTCATGGTTGATTGTATCAAACGCCTTGGAATAATCAATTAGAATGAGGGCTGAGTTTTTTCCATCATCTATATCTTTGAGAATGTCATCAGTTATATCGAGTAATGCTGTTGTGCAGCTGAACCCGCTGCGAAACCCAGATTGCCTCTTTGGTAATATATTAAAAGCATAAATATGTAAAGTAATTTGATGTTTCATGATTTTCTCTAAGACTTTCGATAGGGTAGATAATATTGAGATTGGACGTAGATCATTGAGATTTTCGACATTTTTCTTTTTGGGAAGTGGAATTACTTTGGAAATTTTCCACAAAGAAGGAAATATACTAGCAGAAAGACATGTATTCATAATATGTGTGACGGCAGGTAAGATTTGAGGGCAGCATAACAAAAGCATTTCAATATTAATGTCATCGGGACCAGTAGCTTTAGATTTTATATCTAAAAGATATTTATATACTATGTTCTCATGAACAGGTGTAAAGGAAAATAAAGTATCAAAGTTATCTTTAAAATTATTACTATAATATTGAACTAAATCAACATTCGGCGTTCCAATAGTGTTTGATGGAATAAGGAAATGGTTATTTATCAAATTCGGATCATTTAAATTATCAGGCAGACTATTATCAAGTTTATTGCGAGTTTTAACGTGAACATTTAAGTCTCTAAGTTTTTTCCATAAAGTTTTACTACTACTATTAGCTGTACAGAATTCCAAATAACTTTTTTTTTCATTGCGTATGGAGTTGGTCGCAAGATTTTTCCACCGTTTGTAATCTTCCCAATGATCAGGATTTCTTGATTTCTGGTACTTTTTTAATGCTTTGTCTCTCATAGACATCATCAGTCTTACATTGTCAGTTAGCCAAGGGGGTTTCTGTTTTTTTAATGTGATCTTTTTCAAAGGCGCTAACGTATCAAAAATATTCAAAATCAATTGATTGAAATATTCAATTTTTGCATTCACATCGTCAAAAAAAAGTATGTTGTCAAAAGGACATTCTGCAAGAAAATTTTGAAGCAGGTCATAGTCAATGCGCTTGAGGTTTCTAAATTCGATTTTTTTATTATTATCAGGTTTCGCTTCCAGACCGATATTACAATATACTAATAGATGATCAGATACGTTATATACATCCATAGTACCACAACTGAGGCATTCATGATGATCAAATACAAAAATGAGATCTAACAAAGAGGCTTTACTTTTAGTTAATCTTGTTGGAGATTCTATGACTTGTTTCAAATTGAATAATTCGGTGCAGTTTAGAAGATTTTGAGTATTTAATTCCTCAGTGTCCAATAGATCAATATTAAAATCCCCTCCACATATAATTTCATTACAATCCGTTATAAAATCTGACAACATAATCTCAAATTTCTCCAGAAAATCAGGAATACTTTTGTTCGGAGGTCTGTAAATAGAACCGATAATATAAGCTTGATTTTGAATACAAACCCTGAGCCATAATTGTTCGAAAAAGTCATATGAAGCAATATACGTGCACAGGTATCTTACTCACCTCCATACATCTATAAGGCGACCAGGCCTCCACCTCAAGGGAAGCAGATTTCTGTGTGTTTTGTGTTCCATTTGAATGAATGAGGTCATAGTACAAAGGGCATCAAGAGAGGGGTAATGATTTCGAACTTTTTCTTATATACAATTTTTTGCCATATTTTCAAATGTAATAGGGCTCCGGAACACGAAACGTCTCAGTGGCCTCTTTTGTATAATTTCAAGATAGTAGTGATAAATTTGTGATGAATTCGTGTTATTTGTTGTCGAATGAATAACTTCATGAATAAATAGTTTTTTGGGGGGCTTCTTGGGTTTTGGATCCGTTTGTAGAATCAAAATAGTAGGAATTTATAAAAAGGTTTCGCCCATGGCCATCGGCTTTGTTAATTTATTACAAGAACATGATGTTGAACAGTGGAGTCTAGCTGTGGATTAAAAAATACAATTTACATTTTGAAATTATGAAAGTGATCAATAGTATGTATGTATAGCTCAGTAAAACGATCGTGAAAAAAATCAAGCAGTCGATTTCTCTGCGGTACCATATGCTACTGGAGATTCTGAATGTGGATCTGAAGTTTGGAAACAAAATTTCCTGGAGCGTTTCGAAATATTCGCAAAAAAAACAGAGAAATTTTCGCACTACGTTCAGTTTTGTACCCGTTACTTGGAAACTATGAATTGTTTGATAAAACCGTTTCATAAAAAGTTAAAGTGAATGAAAATTTATATAAATAATTCTTTCTGTTCATGAATGAAGGTCTAACGGGTGAGGTCAAGTTTTCCCCCTCAGCAAGCGTCAGGTTGACCAGTTCTAGGTGAGTCAGACATAGGCGAACTAGTTCTTTACATACATTGTTTTTGCTCGTAAATGTTATACTAGTGAGTGAGGAGCTAGAGCAAGTTAAAAAATTTACCAAATAGCGCTCTTGGTCGGCTATTCGTTAATAATTCATAATCTACCATAACTTGAGACAACACATCATACACTGATTAAAAAACATTGAGTTTTCTATAAAGCTCATGTCGAGTTCGTGAATAGACGAGAAAATCGTATATTCGATTGCTCGGACGTGGAGACGTATGCTGGTAGTAATCGTCACAGACAAGTTCATCTTTTCCACTCCTTCCAATTCACCATTCACCTATATTTTTGGAAGCTCTGAAACATATGAATGGATCATAGTTTTGTTCTCGTATTATAAGTAGTGGGGGGAACATGGAAAGTTGATTTTTCTATACGCTATAATTATACTTGTTATAATTACGTTGAAATAATTCTGATTGATATAGGTATTGTTCATAGATACTGATGAAACATTGATAATAACTTTTCAAACTATTGAAACTTTTCGTTTATGTGCATGGATTCCAGGGCACGAGGCAGCTGATCGCCTAGCGAAAAAAGGTGCATAGTCTGTATCCTTCGATCCTCAGACTTACTGTGGGACAAGCTTCTACTGCTGAGAAATTCTAGGTCAATGGGAACAAGGTCATCAACAATTATTGAGTCTTGGCAAACTAGAGGTGAGGCACTGTCCTCTCTGGTATCACTCAGAAAAATTGGCCTAGTGTTGACTCAAACTTGCCAGAATACATACTTTGTTCATGCATGCGACGTTCTAGATCGCTAAAGGCTGAATCAACTAACATAGATCTATACCTGATGCCTACTGAGGTGCAGAATTCAACCATCAAGAGAATTATAGGTTTCATCAGATGTCTGAGGATGAAGATGACCATAAGATGAGGTTAATTTCTACAATCTTTGATCTATTCGTCGCTATATCGTCGTTTGGATTCGATTCTGGAGATGATGATGATGCAGGTGGAGCAGACGAAGTTCGCTCCAGGTTACTGTCATCCACAGTCTGGTGGTATATGAGAGAAATCTATACTAAAGAACTGAGATAAATCATGAATCGAGTTTCACGCTTCCAAAATCGATAACTCTCATGGCCAGGACATAAGGCAGTGTAGTTTGTTTCTTCTAGAAATACGAACCCCCAGATACGAATTTTGAATAGAATCGGATCATAATTACAAAACTCGTTCGCCATATTGGAGCTGACATCACGAGTTTTTCAATTTTGATGAAAGAATCATAACCTTCGACCCCGAAAGCACCCAGATACTAATTTTTAGTAGAATTGGATCATAATTACAAAACTCGTCCGCCATATTGGAGCCGTCATTTTGAATTAATTGAATTTTGATGAGAGAATAATAATCTTTAACCTTGAAAACTCCCAGATACCAATTTTGAATAGAATCGGATCATAATTACGAAATTCGTCCGCCATATTGGAACCGCCATTTTGAATGTTCCAACTTCGATGAGAGAATCATAATCTTCGACCCCGAAAACCTCCAGATACCAATTTTGAATAGAATCAGATCATAATAACAAAACTCGTCCGTCATATTGGAGCCGCCATTCTGAATTCTCTGATTTTGATGAACGAATCATAATCTTCGACCTCGAGAACCTCTAGATACGAATTTTGAATAGAATCGGATCATAATTACAGAACTCGTTCGCCATATTGGAGCCGCCATTACGAATTTTCCAATTTTGATGAAAGAATCAAAATCTTCGACCCCGAAAACCCCCAGATACCAATTTTCAGCAGAATCGGACCATAAATACAAAACTCGTCAACCATATTGGAGCCACCATTTTGAATTTTTGAATTGTGATGAGAGAATTATAATCTTCGGCCTCAAAAACCCCCAGATACCAATTTTGAATAGAATCGGATCATAATTACAAAATTCGTACGCCATATTGGAACCGCCATTTTGTATTTTCCAACTTTGATGAAAGAATCATAATCTTCGACCCCGAAAGCACCCAGATACTAATTTTTAGTAGAATTGGATCATAATTACAAAACTCGTCCGCCATATTGGAGCCGTCATTTTGAATTAATTGAATTTTGATGAGAGAATAATAATCTTTAACCTTGAAAACTCCCAGATACCAATTTTGAATAGAATCGCATCATAATTACGAAATTCGTCCGCCATATTGGAACCGCCATTTTGAATTTTCCAACTTAGATGAGAGAATCATAATCTTCGACCCCGAAAACCTCCAGATACCAATTTTGAATAGAATCAGATCATAATAACAAAACTCGTCCGTCATATTGGAGCCGCCATTCTGAATTCTCTGATTTTGATGAACGAATCATAATCTTCGACCTCAAGAACCTCCAGATACGAATTTTGAATAGAATCGGATCATAATTACAGAACTCGTTCGCCATATTGGAGCCGCTATTACGAATTTTCCAATTTTGATGAAAGAATCAAAATCTTCGACCCCGAAAACCCCCAGATACCAATTTTCAGCAGAATCGGATCATAAATACAAAACTCGTCAACCATATTGGCGCCACCATTTTGAATTTTAGAATTGTGATGAGAGAATTATAATCTTCGGCCTTAAAAACCCCCAGATACCAATTTTGAATAGAATCGGATCATAATTACCAAATTCGTCCGCCATATTGGAACCGCCATTTTGTATTTTCCAACTTTGATGAAAGAATCATAATCTTCGACCCCGAAAACCCCTAGATACCAATTTTTAATAGAATCGGATCATAATTACAAAACTCATTTTCGTTTTCATTATTTCATGATGTGAGAAAATAAACTATTATATTAACGGTCCTCAGCATTTTCGGAATCCAAATCACATTCCAAAATGATAAAACGTGAATTCTGAATTATACATACAAATCTGAACTCGCCGTAATAATCTACCTCCGAACAATGTTGCCATATGTTGGGTGTCTATTGACATCAAACCATGTGGAGTCTCAAGGTATGTTCATGCTTGTACGAATTCCGCAAAATTTATGCGAATCGCAAAATATGAAATTTCCGACAGAATTTGACGTTCATACTCATGCGACAAAATATGCAGGACATAAGGGTTCTGTTGTAATATTAATTTCTTTATTTCTGGTCTCACCATTGATAGAAGTTCATCGAATTGAGCACGTTACACGAAAGTAAAAATATTTTGTTTATACGTCCATGAAAAATATTCAATAGGGTCATTCAGTCGCATTTATCAAAAGAGTCTGTATCTCCATTCATTTTTCGGCATTTTAAAATGCTTCGAACAGTACAGCTCCTTTTTATGCTTCTGGATACATCATCAGTTCTATAGATACGATACAGATGATAGGTAATTCAAAATTAATTCGTTCAGAGAATCCATCCTGCGAAGAAAATTCAATCAAATGAAGGAATGATGAATTTTTTTATTATAATTCTGTACTTACCTGTAGTCTAGTGTCTAGCCTCGTCTTTTTTCGACCTCTGCAGTCCGCTCTCTAATTTCCCAATTTTGATGTTATCAAAATAACAATACATTTTATGTGGTCATGATTCCATCCGAATTCGCAAAAAAGTTCAAATATTCGAACTTCATTGCGATATTCGCAGTCGCCATTTTATTCGCATAAATTTTGCGGAATTCGTACAAGCATGAACATACCTTCATTCGGCTGGAGCATTTATTCAAAGTGTATATGTGTATTAAACGGTGGCGCCTCTAGTGTACCTACAGTGAACTACATCGTGTAACTGTATGTGTGTGACTGACGAAATGGCCTCTGATCGAAAGTTCGTTTTTATGGCTTCCAGTAGGTAACCATGCGAATGAATCAGATATACACAGGTGTTCGATTTGGCCTCCGATTTTTCGAAGTCGCCTCCGATTTTTGAGGCGTGTTCGTTCACAGAGTATAATATTTGGAGGTGTATAAGACGTTTTGCATATATATATATTGAGAATCTCAAACTGAAAAGAATCTCTAATGAAAATACCCACTCCGCCTCCTCTGGAACCTCTATCCTTCCTGATAAAGTTGTACCCATCAATGCTAACTGCTTCATCTGAGATGCTGTCGCTGAGCCAAGTTTCAGAAACGCCTATAATGTCAAAATTTTCATCAACAACTGAACTTACGAAATCTGCAAAATTGTTGGTTAGAGATCTTACATTAAAGAATGCTAACTTGAGTTCTTTTTTCATGAAAAAAAAAAAAAAAGAAGAATTTATAACGAAAGTGAAATGTGAATAATATTTCTAGGGTAATACAGTATTAATTACAAATTCAAAAACTAGTAAGTTTGAAGAGCAAGTGAATAACACTTGTCCTGTGGTAAGTTAGAACGAACGACAAATAAAAAGCATATGTGAAAAACATTTATAAGTCCCTATTTAAAGGTGACAAGAAAAAAAAAATTAAAGGTTCTGCACAAATAAACAATATTTGTAGGTATGCAAGTAAAAGTGCTGAATGAAAGTAATTACACACCCTGTGAAAAATAATCAACATAAAATGAAGTTGAACGGACATAGTATGAAAATATTCGAATTCACGATAGACAGACATCCTATGTTCTTCTGCGAAGGTCTTCCGTACTTCGAATGAGTTGCTTTTCGTCGTCCCGTTGAACGAAAATATTGCCATTCAAGCTGAATGCGCGTTCCCCCAATCTCTGACAGTCTTGTAGTAATTGCAAGCGCGGCTTAGTAAGGAGCTCTGTCACGAACAGCTGAGATCCTTTTAACATGCGCTTCTTGAAATATACTTCATCTCTCTTCCACTTGTTTACAAATTGAACAGCAATAGGTCGAGGTTTTTTGCGATCAATCGACTTTTTACCAAGCCGATAACAATCTGAGAAGTCCCTTTTTTCAACTTGAATCTTGAATTTAGATTGTAATAATTCCATCACGATTACTAAGACACTGCCATTATTGTCGTTTTCTGGAATACCATGCACAATTAAAGATTTATTATTTGATTTCTGCAAGTGGTTATCAACAGTGGCCTCCATCTGACGAAATTTGGTGTTGATATCTGTTTTAAACTGAGAAATAGTAGTTTTCACGTCTTTTTCAAATTCCTCGACTTTTTTCCACAGCTCGTCAAGCGCGGAATCACTAGTACTGTCCAAGTGCTTTCTGAATGATTTCTTGAATTCAGCAAGCTTACTTGTGAAATCAGACTCCATTTGACTAACTTTTTGGTTGATAACCTCAACATCCGTCGAGTTATCGGTATTGCCGGTTTTTGTGTCTCGTTTAGGGCCCATGTCGATCAACACTATGTTAACAATGAATGGTACACACTACAATAATTTAAAATTATTGGCAAACAAACACACCCCCCTCCATTTTTCACCCAAGAAATTTTGTCAATTCCCTTCAATTCTAATGCCAAACATCTATTTTCTGTGTATATTATTCGAAGAAATGTCAAAATTATGGCCCGAAAATTCTATTTTTGAGTTTATGTATGATTTCGTAAAATAATGGTATGTTATAACCCTTTCTGAACCCCTGTATATTTTCGTAAATTTATGATGGTCTGTGATAACTATTTCTGAGTGTATATTATTCGAAGAAATACCAACATTATTGATCTGAAAATTTTATCAACTTCAGCTCTGATTCTAAAATCCTATAGTATATTTTCGTACAAATAAAATTATATACATCAAATGGAAATTGTTTTGCACCAAAAACCACAATGAGTAGATTTTCCAAAATAAATGAAAGTTTGCATGGAGGAAAACATTTGAACTGCAGTGTTTAACGATTGAAATTGAATGTTCTCTTCTATCATGAGAACCGTCGTAGCGAAGGGCGGAAGTGGTGTTTTATCGCAGTCCGTTGATGATAATTCTCGTACAATTCCATTCGTATATTGTACGGCCGTTATTCATGTGATTTATCGTTTTATGATACAGGGTGGCCGTCGAAAAATAATGAATATTTTTTTCCATGGCTTTCATTGAACCCTTCACCCAGTGCCGGTTTAACAGGGGTTTTTTGGGTGCCATAGCACCGGGCGGTTAACTTTTTGAGAGCGGTACGCGCGGCGCAGCGAGCGTACAGCTACATACATACATACATACATACATAAAAGATAATTATGTCAACTCTTTCTCAGCTACCATTTTGTTTTACATCTGTACTACTTGTTACTTACTAGGGACATTTTCATTGTGTCTGATGATGGCCGTAGAGCCGAATCACACATTGATTTTTTTATATTGAATATTGTGATCGACCGACTTTGAGTTCGTTTTTTCTCCTGTTGAAGAAGAATGAACCACTTTGAGAATGGATGGTTTCCCAGACTTTTTGTGATATTGTTGAAATACCATTGCGTTAATGTCTGGTGATGTCTGAAGTATCCAACATAATATTATAGAGCTAATGAGACGTTGCATCAATATTGAAATCCATATTATTAGATAGTATTGTAATATGTTGATTTAAGGTTTTTCAGATATATCTCAGACAGACTTGTTATGTTATTTGTGCGACGTTTTCATTCCTCCACATTATGACAAAGCTTACATGTATACAGGATACAAAAGGGTGATATTTTTTTCGACGGCAAAGTAACTTTGTCAACTGTTGACAGTCAGATCAATTCCATTCCAGCCATCTTGTTTGTTGTTCATTATGGTGAACAGATCAGTGTGATCAGTGAAAATATTGATTTTCAACTATTATTCTTAGTTATCAAAGTGATTTAAAAACCAATCAAGTATGGACTGGAACAAATTCGAATAAAAATATGAATTGCTCATGATACCTACTCAGATTTCAGGTTCGCTCTGCTGGAATCTGGAAATACAATATGTATTTCATAATATTTTAAAAAGAGAAGTAAATCGTGAATACGGATTGTTTTCATATTTCACGAATTGCAAAAATAATAAGTGAGCTATATATGTCATTGCTATACAGGGTATCTTCAACAACGATTGAGTGCGTGACCATTTTTGATGCGGCGTCTCTTTTCCACCCACGTTGAAGGTATACGTATTCTTGCATGCAGAGTACTCTGTCACGTGGATCATTGTTGAAGACCTGTTAGAAGCAGAACATAGAATAGAATTTCAAAACCAGTCAGAAAACTCCCAAAAACTCATTTATACCAGTGTGTGTATTTGCACAATTAGGGGAACGGGCAAAATTTATCGCTCGATTTAATTTGTTTTCTAATGAAGTGTAGCTTTATTCTTCACGAATACATTTGAGAAATAACCACCTTCAAACGACCCGTCTTCATATCATATACAGGGAAAGTACGAATTTTTCGGTATTTTTCAAGACATCCTGTGGAGTGAACCACTGATAATTGAGACGATTTCTCAACACCAAATTGTAGCCCAATATATTCCGAATATTTTCGTTTTTTATTCATCCTGATATGTCAATTATTCATGAAAATAACAGAGTTCCAAAGGAAAGGTGTATATTGGTATTAATTTTACCACCTCGAAACTTGAATTGGATCTGAAAATGTGTCGTTTCTTAAAGTTTTTTCTAGGATAATTTCCCCTTCAAGTTGAATATTGCTCTCTTTTCACTTATTAGTCTTTTGTGACAGGATTTCTTAGAAATACACAGATATGATTAAAAAGGAATGTAATGATTTCAAAGCCTTCATTCAATAACAATAACATCAACTCAAGAAACAACAAGGATTCAAAACACCAACAATAATTTCAATATGTGCGTGACCTCCACGCGCTCTTATTACAGCAGTCATCCGTCTGCTCATGCTTTCGATGACATTATCGATCATTCTTGAGGAAGATTATCCCGAATCTCAACCAGAGCTGCTGCTATTTGCGCGGGATTTTTTACAGCGGGAATTCTGGACCTTAATCGTCTACTCAACATGTCCCTTGAATGTTCGATTGGATTAAGGTCTGGCGAACATGCAGGCCAATCCATTGCTCTTATTTCGACTGTATTTAAAAAGTTGGAGTTCGAACGAGCCACGTGAGGGCGGAAATCATCGTGCATTAGCAAGAAGTTTTTTCCGATTTGGGGGGCGAATGGTATGACATGCTGTTGAAGAACATCTCGTATATAGCCATCTGCATTTAAAGCGCCATTAACCACTGCCGACTCTGTTCGTGCCTCTAAACATATTCCACCCCAAACCATGAATGAACCTCCGCCATAGGAGACAGTAGCAGTAAAATTGAATTGTTCATTTTGATCACCTCGGCGGCGATATAGAGTCTTGCCCTGCCATCTGTTGAATTGATGCAGAAGCGGCTTTCATCTGTGGAAAGAACGTTGGCCCACTGGTCATATTCCCAATTTACATGCTGCCTAGCGAAGCTGCGTCTTGCCACTCGATGACGTCGCTGATGTTGTGAAGATTTCTTCGTACTATAGGCCCTCAGATCAACTTCTTCAAGCCTTCTGCTGATAGTTCGATGACTTATTCGTCTCCCACGTACTCCCAGTTAGTTTCTCAATTGGGGTACGGTTGTACGTCTGTTTCGTAGTGTTTGGGAGACTAAAAATCGGTCATCTCTAGCCGTGGATGACCGTTGTCTTCCTCGGCCTCGTCTCCTCCCGTACTCTGCTGTTTGTCTCCAAACGTCTCACATTCCGATTAATCGTAAATTTTGATTTTTCCAGCATGTCAGCTACATCAGTGTACGATCCGAGGTACGATCTACCGTTTTCAATTGATGCTACAGCCCTCGCCACATCAGTAGGATTCAAATCTCCCATGTTGAATATTCATTAATCAAATTTATGAATTTCGAATTTCGAATTGCTTGACTCTGACAATAATTATTGATGACATAAACAAAATAGCCCCTGCATATTCAGAAGAGTATTTGTATATGTGTCTCCAAAAAGCTAACCCATAGGTAAAACTGTGAACAATTTTTATCTTGAAGTACATATTCCCACTGAAATAAGTTGTAAAACGACACGTTCTTATCCCCAGGTCGAGTTTCGAGGTGGTAAAATTAATACCAATATCCACCTTCTCTTTGAAACTCTGTATTTTCTTGAATAATTGAGATATCAGAATGAATGAAAAACGAGAATATAAGGAATAGATTGGGCTACAATTTGGTGTTGAGAAACCATTCCAATTATTAATGGTTCACTCCATAAGAAGAGATAAGATAAAAAATACCGAAAAATCCGTACTTTCTTCACACCCCTGTATATGATATGAAGACGGGTCGTTTGAAGATGGTTATTTCTTAGATGTATCCGAGGAGAAGAAAGCTACAATGCATTTAAAAAATTATTAAATCGAGTGATCGGTTCGAGAAAAAATTGATGCCAAACTTAGTGTAAATTTTGCTTGTTCCCCTAATTGTGCCAGTGTGCGTATATTCACCTCTATTACTTTTAAGAATTTAAGACATGATCCAGTAAGAGACTAAGCTAGGTATGACTGATGGATTCATGAAGCAGAATAACTAAAATGATACTTATAATGGTAATAGTAAATCTGTTTCACAATATCACTGTGTAACTGGATCATACTTATAGTTTTTCAGGAGTATGGCAAGATCAATTCATTATATTCAGGGATCGATCATTTTCTCTGTCTCTTTTAAGAATCATTCAGATGATTTTCCTGATGATTCCAGAAGAAAAATACATAACCTTAAAGAACTCCTAGAACATTGGATATACTTTATGAAGTAACATTGATTTCATGTATTCCTTGATATGATATGATGATATGATATTCAACATTGACATCACATTGTATAATATTTGAAAGAGCTGAAAGAGGCCTATTGGCCCATTGCCGCAACGTATCCGTGATATTGAGCATCTCTCTGAATAACATCACAAAGTAACAATGTAGTTTATCATTTATGTATCAGTTTCGTTTTCATGTTAAGAGGGCAGTTATTTCGATATAAAGAATGAAGGAAGATGTTCGGCTCAAAGGTCAAAAACGAGTAGTTTAGGTGAAGGTTAGCAGTTTGGGTAGGAGTTATGTTAGGTTTGGTAAGGTTCAAAGTGAATATGTCTAGTCGGTCCTCCACTCCCGTAAGGGTCTATTGTGGCGCACACCCATTATTATTTTACCAAGTTGATTCAGCTTCTTGATGAAGCCGATCAGTTCACTTGGTGGATGCTCTTTGAGGTTCGTGGATGAGAGCTGGAAAGCGATGCCAAACAGGGAAAACCTGATTCGGTCCGTGGTGAGACAGATGAAAAGTATACAGGTTGTTTGCCGATGTTTGCATGCTCCACTGATTCTTCAACCTCAATGAAGAGACGGCATGCCGTATCATGCTAGTCCCAGTCCTAGTCTTGACATATGATTATTCAGATAACAACTGTAAGTATGAGTGATAGTAAGCGAAGGTCATCCCTGATGTAGCCTAACATATCGTTTGGTGACATTCTTCGAAAAATGTGAATGCCTTCCAAGGAACCAATCTGAATATAAATTCTTTCAGAAGTTTGGAACACTTCTTGCTGTCCAAGTGTTCAGAATATGGCAAAACTTTATAATAAACTGGTTCTGGTCTGATGAAACCACTAGCGATAGAGGGTATCGCTATTAGTTTTATCACCCTTGCAAGCGGATCTGAGGTTTACCAAAGACTGGAACCTTCTTCACGATAAATCACTAAACTCTTCCACATAACCAATCGATTCTTCAAACGCCTCGAGACATGTTTTGCTATGATAGCATTTCGAGGAGCAGATCAAAACTAAATTTCCTATTCTATATAGTGTGCTAGTATGTCTGTCATATAATATAAGCAATACACTTGAATAGTAAAGAATTAAATATTCAGTTTCAATCTTTTCTTGAAGATGCTAACATAGATAAGGAAACACATGGCATTTACAAACATACTGATAACGTTATCACCTATTGTCTAACATTTGCCAATTTATTTAATGATATGTGAAGAAGTTTGGGAGATGATAGTATATCATTACTCAACTAGCAATTCATCATCCATGGAGGTTGTTAGAACGGCTGCACAACAGATATTATGAAATTGTTGAAATTATAGGACCGTTCAATACGACAATCCGATATCCCCACAGCTCCACAGCGGAACAGATATATTATATAATGATATATCTGTTTCGAATAATCTCCATTGGCAGACTATACGAGGTGTTTTCAAATCAGTACATCAATATGAGAGGTAGTTACAGTCTACCAAAAATTCCAAGACTATTGAAATTTTCGTAATTTTTTACATCAACGGGTACCTAACTCAATTTTAAAAATTAAACACAAAACGAGAGAATAATCGAGTACGCCACTTTCGGACGATTTAATTTGTACAGAGGTGACGTCTGAATTACTAGAATGTAGAACTTTGGCTGGAAAATGGGGTCTCGTCCTAAATTTCATTTTGATCCCTATATGCAAGATTCAAATTAGTGCAATCAGATAGTATACGTCGATCTCTCTTGAGGGTTTGAAAGATTTGTACTTATTTCAATGCCACCCTCTGTATATACAGTCCTTATAATGCTGACTATAACAAAATATACCTACTATGGAACATGCTTGAAATTTGTGAAATGCATTTTGGATATGAAAGGAAAGGAAGCGGACTATCAAAGACACAATCAAGATGGTATGACATTATGAAAAAACAACGGCAAAACGGGGTTTTCGAGTTTGGGTTCATTATGAATTGAAATTTAATGAAATATCAGTTAACAAGGGAAACATACTCATGCACTTGACTTGATCTCCGTTCAGTGAATTCTACATAATGACATCGAAAAATAAATATTCATACTTTATTGAATAAAATTGGCCTGATATATTATTCACAAGGAAAATGAAAGTTGGATACTTGAATCAATATTCACTTCGAATATAAGTGTCATATAATTCATGCACGAAAATATCTAATATTGAAATGAGTGAAACTATATCTTGTTCCAGAGCGAATTTGGAGTTCAAATCAAGAAACTATGTCTTGCATGAACTCTGGATGTCGTTCAATCAAACATATCCATGAATTGTTCATCATTTAATCAAAAATTCCGTTGATTCAGTGCAATATTTCTTTGGCTCAATGCTAGTTCAATTACATATTCCGTTGACTCAATGAAATATTTTGTTGATTCAAGATATTTCACATCAATATAATGAAAAACTAGGAAACTGATCGACTTCTAGCTTTGAAATTCAACAAAAATTTTCTCAATCCAACAAAAGTTATTCAAGCACAATTCATTTATTGATGAAACAAATCTTCTTTTTCCGTGCAATATTCTGATTCATTCAGGAGACTTAATAATGAAACAGTATTATAAATACACATTCAAAGTGTCTGCGCTAATTTTTACTCTCTGACTTAACCAGCTTTCAACCCTTAAACCCCCAAGGGGGTCGCTTAAAGACCCCAATTCCAAACATTCTTTAATCAATCATTTATATGAACAGAATGGCAACACTGCCGCTTTGTATGTATTTGTGTTGGCGTTTGTGAATATTATACAATTTGCGACCATATTTTGAAGCGAGTGCATCGAAGTTATAGCCGATTTAAAGGTGAGGGGGGTCTCGCCGGTACCCCGTACGGGTATTTATGGCCTCCTTCATTTTTTAAATACGCCATAAATTTTTTTCTTCTTAATCTTCAGAGCTGTAAAATTGAGCGATTCTCATGGCCCTGTAGCGTTTAAATTTGCTGAGCATAGATTTTTGATTTAGTTTTCATGGTACCCTAAGTAAACATTCAAATAATATCATCAAGGAGGCATACTTACAGAGAGCACTAAGTTAGGAGATCAATGAACATTTCTCATGAGATGAAACATTTATTGATAGGTAAAACACTCATACACAGTTTCCTAATATCATTTCACCAGACATCACGATTCTTCAGACGTTCAGTACACCTGTAGGAAATGATGAAAAGCCTCAGGCTGTGCTGATCCAAGTAAACAGGTTCTGAAAATGAAGAAGGTGATATAATATATTTTCATTTGAAGGCTTTTGTTTGCTTTTGTCTGATGCACTTGTTGGGGAAAACTGTTGACTTACCTGTAGTGTTCTCCAGCGGTGGTGATGTGAACAATTGATTGTTTATTCTTAGGATTATTTGGGTTTTGGTGTAATCCTTTGAATAATTTGGTTTTTCTTTTATTTATTTTATTGGCTGAGAATATAGGTTATGCATTCCTTCCGCACGTCAGTGTCAACACTGTCACTTAACAGTGTCAACACTGTCACTTAACAATGTCAACGCTGTCACTTGCCTTGGATGGAGATCATCTTAGCACAGTCTTCAGAAGCAGCATCGAATCAACGAAGAAGAAGTCGACCATTCTTCTTTTATTTTCTTCTGATCTTCTTAAAGTTTTGAGAGATATGAAATAGTTCAGTGGGTATAAAATTGACGTTAGGGAAATTTCAATCTGGAAGATTGGCATCGTGAAAAGGTGGAGGGGAGATAAGGGAAATTGCTTACGAAGTTTCCGGCATCTTGGCTTTTTCCAAGGTGGCTTCTGAAGTGCACACATGTAAAATTTGATGTGAATTTTTTATCAACGATAGTTGACCCTATGTGGGATTTGTGAGGTTTTTCACTCAAATTTAGTGGTGTTTCCTTCGTTTGATCTGTTGGTCGATTTGTGACACCACCTTGGAACTGCCACCAGCGATGGGACGCCGACGGCATGGTACCCGGTTTGACTCTCCTAGCCCTTCTTCAGAAGGTAAGTCGATATTCGAAGACGTTGTTTGAGGTTCAGTGGGGCTGATTGTATAGTGCGGAATGGGAAGTTATGGCCTATTTTTTTCAATAAGGTTTTAGGATAGCCTGAATGTTTTCTGTGAGATGGGGGTGAGATGCTTCTGCCAGCCTCTTCTGCTTTTCTTTGGCGGGTTCGACCGTCCCTTTTAGAAGCCCTTATTTCCGCCCTCGCCAGGACTCTCCAGTCAGCGTAGATCCCTCTGGGCCATTGGATCCTGGCCAGAGCAGACTGCAGGAGGTTCATCAGGTTGATGGTCACCATAAGGGGAAGCCGACATACTGGGCTATTCCCCTTTGTTACATCATCTAGGGACGCCAGGAAGGAGGAACAGAGGGGTTTAGCCCCGTGGGCTGGTAGGGGATACCTTCCCCATTCCAGGGATTCGTCGTTCGCCGTCTCATCGTGCCTGCAGTGACCTATGCTGCACGCCATGCCACCAAGCAGCCTGTGATAGGAGCTTCACAGGATCTCTGAAGAGGACTTGTCACCATACCATATTTTGCCAGGTTTTTGTTAGGGATTTAGGGATTTTTCAAATTTTTATATAACTCGAAATTATCATCACCACTTTTAACCCCCCAAGTTCCCACTCTCCCCCATAGTACTATGAGGCAGTAGTTCTGATTGCGCACCTTTACACAGTATCAGTATATCACCCTGTTTGATTTGTGGGTTATGATGATTTCACTTATTTCACTTTCATTATTTGTTATAATTGTATGATCATTCATCATGTGATATAATTTTCGAGAACTGCTGTATAATTGTCACCAATTTTTACTGCAATATCATTTTTTTAAGAATTACCTTAATAGAACCCTAGGCTGTCCTCTGCAGTGATTTTGGAGCTCTGTCTGTTTTTTGGCACATTAAATAGGTTTTAAATTTTACATGGTTTTATTCATCTCTTCATGTGTCTCAACAATCCAGGAAAATACTTGTGATTTTTATTCCAGAATATTCTCTCATCAATACTCCTGGAACCTCAGTGATGTTCTCAATTTCTCTCTTGAACATATAAATTTTTTAGCAAATTGAGTGGCGCCCTATATATATACTTGAATTTTTCAATGAAATTACTAGAAAAGAACTCACTTATCTGCTCTCCGATGAAAAGCTGCCGTTAGCATCTGTGTAACTTATTTTTTATTCTTTTGATAATTATTTCAAAGTGGAGAAAAGTAGGCTACAGCCCTCTCACAACGTGAGATGAAGGAAATAGCCGAGGACGTGGATTAGTATGAAGCTGACTATAAAAGTGATATATACTTCCAATGTTTAAGACGATTTCGGCACAGAAAATGTATATTTCTTAAATTTCCTGTCTAAACTATCCAATATAGTTTCATATAATATCTAAACTATAATTTTTTTTCTTCCTGAACTTTTTTAATTCAAGAACAGTATTAAACTAATTCAAAATCATATATTTAGCTGGGGTCTCTGAAGGACATCGCATGGGTGTTTAAGTTGATAGCTATTGAATATACTTCGTTTTTCATGAATCCCCAGGAAGCAAAATCTGGAAATAAAATGATTGTTCATCGCCCTCTCACGGCTCAATGGTGCGATTTCGTATAGAGGTAAGTTGATCTCAATGGGCCTATTTTGATCTCTCCCTAATAACACACCTTCATCCAATGGACATCCAATGGATATCATCACCCGGACATCCTGGACATCCATAGGATAACCACTTTGTGTACACAGAACAGCATATGGATGTCCATAGGATATCAGCTTTCCACATATTAGGCATACATACGTTATCCATGATGGACATCCATTTGGTGTCCATTACACTGAGAGAAACTGGATATTAAAAATATCTACCAGCTCTGATTGTAATAACCTTTATAAGGAAATCTCCTATTCCTGATCATTTTATTATTACAACAGTATTCTCTCCATTCTGTAATTATAAAAATCGATTTCTTAAATCATTTGTAATACCCTTGAATGGACATTTGCTACCATCATAACGCAGGTGTGTTATGACATTATGAGAATTTTATAAATTCCAGTCTATTCAGATTATTTATTGACATAGCTCGTTTTGTGAATTATGCTCATTGGCGAATTCAGATAATGTTTGTCCCAATAATCATAGCTGTTTGGGTTTCTAGCATTGTACGTTGACGAATAACTCTAGCAATTCACATGTATGACGGTTATTAGGCAATCATTCGACAATCGCAATTCGGCTCAGTTCGCTCTAGTGTTTCATTAGTATTGTGGCTGACAAAGATACAGATCGCGTTCATTTCTCTGTTCTCGGTCATGGGTGCCCGTGTTCAATTATTGTTCAATGGTTTCGATCGTCCGAATCGAAAGAGCCGTGTCTTGTTGGTGAATGTCTGTGATGTAGCAAAGTTTTGTTTTAGTGCTGGCTGTGAACCGATCTGTGGAATACACCGTGCATTGCATTATTGCTATGAAAAAAGTATTCTCCATACCCACTTTTCAAGGCCTAAAATTGGTTTATTTCAAAAACAAAATGATCGATGAGATTCTGAATCAAAATATCTGGGTTTCTGTGAGGGAAGTTTTATTGACAATTCTCATCATAACTCCGAAGGAAGGGTAAATATAAGTATTCAACTTCTCATTTCTTAATAAATTCGTCAGTAATGCATATAGATGATATTTCTCCGAACAAATCAATGAGTAATGTCAAAAAACTTCCACAGATACCCCAATATTTCAATTCAGAGACTGAACGTATTTTTTTGTTTTTTTGAAAACAATAACTTTGGATCATGAAAAGTGATAGTGTGGATAGGATATTTATTTTCATTGCAGTAATTCAAAGCACGGTTTCATAATGCATACCATCGAATAATGTTGATAACCTTATTACCACTGTTTGATGAATATACTAGAGTAGAAAAATACTGGGATAACTGTTGAAAATGAGCTACATTACAATAGCATGTCGAAATGTCAGGTTTCATGCAGATATCAGATAACTATAATAAAATGAGACGAATTAGTGATAAAAACATGCTGTTTTATGTCGATAGTCTAATAACCACTGTAGAGTGGAGAGTTACTGCAACATTTTATGGGAATAATTCCTATTCGACATTCTGTGTTATCATAGAAACTAGAACAAGTAGTTATTCAGCAGCGGTGTTTTTATAGAAGTTTGCAAATTGAATAAGCTGCCATAACTACAAGTCACCTGAAAATTCACTTCATCTATGGTAGCACATGAACACATCTGTCCCCTATTTATTGGTGATATCGTAATAACGGTTATCAGATTTCCAATTATGATAACTCAAGTTTTCTCTCAGTGTATGTACATCCATATGGTGACCATATATTGGACATATATATACCAACCTATACGTATTCAAAAGACAGGTTATGTTATTTTCTTTCATTTCAAACATTGTTCATGGGTGAAACCTAAAGTATATAATATGATAAAAAAATAGATAGTACCTATATACTTAGGACTATGCTTAGGATGATAAATTGGAAAAAAAGTGGTCCAACGCACTGGCAACACAAAAACTGAAATGCATATTTTGCATCGTTTCTGCATTATTTTTGAAAATATTCAATGCATTCTGAATCCGTCTCCATAATTCCTGTTCAGTATTTACTGGTCTGAAGTACACCTTGAGCTTTATAGGTACTGCTCCCCATAAACTAAAGTATATTTCCTCTGCCGTTTCATCTACTTATTGTCTGAAAACTGTTGAATGTAAAAGCAATGGATCAGAGTGAAATGTGGTGGAGCCTCATTATGCAAGAGCCACATGTTATGAAAAAGGTGTTCCATAAATTTTTATCGTCAGTTTAGCTCGATGAGCAAGATAATTGGCCCCAAGATGAAAATTCCTTAAAATGCGAAATTGTCAGTGATTCTTGCCCACACATCATCTGTTGTCGTATCATTCAAGATAGTTTGTCAACATCCGATGAATTTTATTCTACTTTATAGTAGATACGTCGGAAGAACCTGTTTCAAATCCTTTTCCTTCTGTTCATTCTGGTGAAGGGTGTTTTACCTAGCTATCCAAGAATGTTATCGTAACAATTCGCAATTAGGAACACCTGAATAGACAGAGAAATAATGAGAACTTACTTGTATGAAGGCCGTATAAAGCAGGAAACTGGAGCATAATTCAACTATAAAATAGTAGTAATTATCATGAGAGTCCACCAAAATGAATGAATGAAATAAACATAACCTAAATTATATTTCGAATTCTGACAGATGAATTCAGATCTTCTCCCTAACAACACAGGGATGTCCTAGGTACGTCCCTTTTTTGTCCCGCATCCAGGGGATGTCGCGCAGTGGTTGTCCAGTGGACATCCCGCCCGGTACATCCCTAGGTTATCCTATTCGTGTCCCTCGATTATCTGATATCTATTTCACATCAGAGTCATTGAATTTCATCAAAGTATTAAGTTGCATTTTTCTGAAAATGTTTGTTTTTCTTCCGGAAAATAATCGTAATGAGAATATAGAATGAAGTTTCAGAACTTCTTAAGAAATAACCATTTTTCGCAAACAGAAATCGTACATGCATGATGCCCCTCATTTTTGAACACCCAAGAATGATATAATAATTATACCCAAATCCTGACAAAGTTGTATTTATTCAAGTTTCTGTAGTTGAGTCCTGTTTATAAAAATGTTCTGTACATAAATCTTCAGGAGGCTCAATAGCCAATGGAGTGCGTACTTTTTTCCTTTTGTCGAAGGGATGTCCCTGGGATATCCTTGGGACGTTCTAGGGATATCCTTTCTTCGTACTTGGTACATCCCAGGGACGTACCAGAAGGACATCCCTAGGATGCCTCTTTTTGTGGAAAGCGGATATCCCAGGGACGTCCTCGTAGAAAATGAAGGACGTCCCTGGGACGTCCCTGGGACGTCCCTGGGACGTACTCGTGTTGTTAGGTCTTCTTCTCATTTCACTCTTCTCAAAATTTCTCGCAACAATGGACATCCCAATAATACACTTATGGATGTTCAATATGTACTGCCAAGTATCCGGTATGGACATCCAAGTGGCTATTCGATGTCTGTCCATGGACATAGATAGGCTTCCAGATGGAGTACATACTAGATCATCAGCTGGATATACAACAATAAACATCAAAACTCAGTTCCATTTGGCGTCCATGGATGTCTTGGACGGCAAATGGATATAAAATGGATGTCGTCTGGATAACCTGTGTTAAATGGCAGTTCACCCTGTATAATTCATATTACGTTGTTCTGGGACACCCTGTATAAACATCAAACGATAGATTGAGATAGTAAGGGAAGTACCTATATTTGTATCGTAAATTCAGAATGATGAAGAAGAATAAAATAGTATTAATGAATATTCAAATTTGTTATGCGTACCAACTACACTAGTTATTTTGTGTATTACGTATCTATTCATTAGATAACGTCTCGACAATTTGTATTTGTATTTAATTTCATGGTAAAAATAAATTTATCATCATTTCGATATACGATGTCAATGCTCTCTTGAGTCAGGGCAGGATTGACCAAGGTCTATTAACTTCTATAAGGTTACCTCATAATAGCATTAGGGTGCGGGGGTGCGCGGAGAGGGGGAACGATCTGTGACGTCACTGTTTCCCCGCCGTGTGATTGTAGATTTCATATTTAGTCACTGTCGAATGGTTTGAAAAAAAAAATTGAATTTGAATTCGAAAGATTCGCGA
Organism: Phaedon cochleariae; assembly: GCA_918026855.4. Taxonomy (NCBI): domain Eukaryota; kingdom Metazoa; phylum Arthropoda; class Insecta; order Coleoptera; family Chrysomelidae; genus Phaedon; species Phaedon cochleariae. The sequence continues at coordinate 20,675,755 of OU896707.1, forward strand.
ATTTTAGTCATCAGTTGAAATCGTGGTGACAAGAAGACTAAAAGATACCTTTGAAAGAGGGTGAGAGATTGTTTAATGATATGGTGTATTATTCAAAGCTGTTTGGAGTCAAGGAGTGGATATAGAACAGACAAATGTTATAAAAAACCTGTGTTTACAATCATCTGCTCTTGGGCAGCCTCCACATGAGATTCAAATAATTCCAAAGGAAGATGATGAGCTGTGTAAATGTGAATGTTCCTGTGGAACAGGCATGTCATGGTATTGTAAACACATTTTACAGGAAATATTGACAGGTAGGAAGGTGCACTTTTGATCTATCACACACAGGTGAAAAATGAATGAAATTTAAGGAATGGAGACTTGGAATATGTGAAACTGCATATATAATACACACAGAAGTGGTGAAAAGAAGGAAAAGAGAGTAGATCAATCCAAGATCTATTATACAGCAAAACCATTCGTTCTTTCGATTATCTGGCACCGAAATTTTATAATGCCTGGATGGCTTAAAGGAATTGTATATCGTCCACAATTCAAAAAGGCCCTGAAAAGTTTCATTCTTGAAATTCCAAGACAACTAGCTCATCAACATTTTGATGATCTAGTTGGCTAAAGGAATATATTCCTGATGGAATAAAAATGTGTACGGCTCAACTGCTCACCTCAATAATGCTATCATTATAGTAGTATAGTAGGCACAGTATTATAAATATTCATAGTATCGATTCTAGTATTTCTGGAGTTTTTATCTCTTGTATGTTTGTTTATGTCCTTAGTTAGGTACTTTTAATCATCGCTATTTTAACTTGTGATGAAACGTATTTTAATTTTAATTGCCAATTTCTCATGGATATTTTCATGGACATTTTCTGCGAAACAAGTGCGATGGCACTTATCGCTCAACAGCTTTATTCATTCACTAATTATATATTTACTTATTATTATCATATCATTATTATTATTATATTCATTATTCATATATTTTGTTGAATAAAGGTTATTATTATTATTATTATAGTTCTGCTATCCACTATCATTTATTAAAATAAGGAAAGTGACCCTCGATATAAGAAACAGCAGTAAACCTACCTACATGCAGGGTCAAATAGTAAGGATGGGAATCAATGGGAAAATCATTCTCCTTTTATATAATTCAAGTTAATTTTACAAGGTATATCAGTCAATTTCGTTTTTTGTTTGAAAGCCAATGAACTCAATGTAAACAACTATATTGCATGGCACTCAGGTGAGTTCAGGCTATACTTGCTACTTCATTTTCACAAGTAGCGAGGAGTCTTGGGAAAGAAGGCAATCAACTTCTTCTTCCCAAAGGATCTTACAGATACATTTGTTCAGCACGGAGTTGGATATGAATCAAAAGCTCTTTTTCAATAATGTTCTTTGAAAATAATATTGAATTTCAAATCATGCAAACAAATTTGTGTCCCAATATTTTCCATGGTTAGGATTTTCTCCATATAAAATTATTTTTCAGGAAGAAAGACCATGGAGATAATTAAAATAGTGTCCTTTTACTGAGGTCCTTACATATAGATTTGTTGAATAATGTGTATAACGTTCAGCTTGGAATATTTTCTCAAATTTTCAGGCAAAGAAAATGGTTCAGAACATTTTGTGGAACAATGCCATTTCTTGATAGGATATGGTATAAAAAATGTGAAGTTGGCAGAGAGACACACTTATTATGGATAAATTCAGTTGAGAATAATAGCCCTAAAATGTCTCTAATGAACTTGAAAGAAACTAATTTTCTTGTATAATTCTTCTTTCTCCGAAACTTACATAAAAATTTCAGTTAGTTTTATGAAACATTTTGTGTCTTATAAGAAAGATATCTTAAAGATATTTCCATTATGTTGCACTTTTATTGCAACAATAAAATGGAATGAATTGTGATAATGACTTCTTCATTGATTCATTTTCTCATTATTTTATTTGTATGTATGTATGTATGTATGTGTGTGGGCGGTTCGGGACTTAGGCCTCCCTTTTCGGGCCCATTGCCCAGATAGCACAAATTCCTTTTGAGGCCCTTCTGAGGCGTTCACAATCATGTCCTCAGGACGTCGAGAGCGAGCCTGAGGACATTCTCAAGACGTCCTCCTGTTACCATTCTCTACATACTAATAACGTCTCAGAACATCCCTATAAAATCTTTTGAGACAACCTCAGGACATCATGGTAACAACTTGATGCGGTTTTTGATGATGTTTCAAGGAGATTCAAGATTCATGGGAGAATATTATTCGTATACAGAATGAGTCACTATAGTGTGTTCTCCTCCGATATTAGCAGAACCGTCAGATATATAAAATGAAAATTCAAGTACAACAGTAATAGGGTTTCATAAGAACAATCACCTAAAGTTGTTTTCATATCTATAGGGTGTTCGAATTCCAAGATATCGGTTGATAATTGGTTTTTTTCAATGGAACACCTTGTATATTATTGCATTTTTGAGTTTTCCCTGAAGAGTTGATTCCATCAATGCATCACACTTGGTGTCTAGTGGGAATTATTACAGAGATATAGGGTGTTTACAATTGAGATTATTCAAAAGTAGGATTTTTTGTGTCGAAACTATTCATTAATGGTCAAAACGGCTCACATGTTCCTGTCATAACTTTTGATTAGCTATCTACTGATATTTATTTGGAACAGATACAATAAGCTGATCAGTATTCTGAATGTTAACCCACCCTCTATTTGTTCCGATTGAATGTCAGTAGATAGTAAATCGTTTATAAGGATATGTGAGCCGTTTTGACCAATATTGAATAGTTTCCACAAAAAAAATCCTAAAATTGAAAAATCTTGTTTTTGAATACCCTATATCTCTGTAATCATTCCAGCTAGACCCCAAGTGTGATTCATTGATGGAATCAGCTCTTCAGGGAGAACCTAAAAATGCAATAGTAAACAGGGTGTCCCATTTGGAAAAAAACAATCATCAGTCAATATATCTTGGAATTCGAACACCCTACAGATATATATGAAAACAATGTAATGTGAAAGTTCTCATGAAACCCTATTACTGTTGTACTTGAATTTTCTCTATTTATCTGATGGTTTGGCTAATATACAAGGATAACACACTATTGACTCACCTTGTATTATGCAAATGATAATTTCTTCACAATAATATGGATCTCATGATATTTGCAAAATTTCCCTCTATTTATAATAGGTTCAAATGAAAAACCAAATGAAAAACTTACATTCTATTATTTATAACTTATTCTGAAAAATTTCAATTTCGTTTCCAGAGAAATGTATTTCAGCTTCTTGTTGAGCACTACTAGAAGTTATTGCCTATTGATAGTTATATTTCTCCATGTTGTTTTTGATTTCTGAACTCTGGACATTCCTGATGCAGAATAATCAACTGGGAGTTGAAGCCTTCATGCAATATTTTATAGATTCTGAAGAAGCAAAACTATCTTGGAATGAAAATATCATCAGGTTTGTGTTTTGCATGACCTTCTGAAACAAACAATGTATTCATATTTCATGTCCAGTACTTATTATCATCAATGATATGATTTATGTAGTTATAGGTACCAACCATTATTGAATCTACTGAAAGTTCAAGTCTGCATATGTACAATCTTTCATAATTTCCAAAGAAGCCAAAATATCTTGGAATGAAACATCTCTGCTCTGATGACATCATCAATCTTGTGTTCTCAATAACTTCATCTGAAACAAATAATTAACCTATATACATTTCTTGTCCAGTACCTACTATATCAATGATTTGATTCAGGTACCTACCTTTATTGAATTCATACTGAAAGTTCAAGCTTCCATACAATATTTTATAGATTCCGAAGAAGCAAAGCTATCTTGGAATAAAACATGTTTGCTATGATGATATCATCAAGTTTGTGTTCTCAATAACCTCCTGAAAGAATAAATAATGTATATGAATGTATCAATATTTCATGTCCGGTAGTATCAATGATTCTATTTAGTATTTACTCACCATTTGTTTCTTGCTACCTGAGAGAAATGTCATCAACAGAGATTATCATCCTTTTGTTATTGTTATCTTTTAATTCTGTGCAATAAGTTCTTCTCGCAATCATTTTGTGAAATAGAAATTTGATGAAGGTATTCAATGAATACTCTAATAATTTTGATATAATCATCAATATATTATGATGTATCTTGAACAAATCATGACTATCATGAGACATAACCTCAATTCTAGTTCTTCTTTTTCTTCCTTTTGTGTTCGATGACACGTTATTTCATGGAATGTCATCTGAAGACGTCCGTAGGCACGAAATTCTTTACATCCTCAGGCTGTCACAGAAAGAACTCATTTAGGACAATTACAGCGCTAAACTTACGCCTGATGATGTTCTTAGGTTGTAGAAAATAGAACGTCCTCTCCAGGCGTTTGGCGACACATTGAGGATGACCTTAGGCGAGTGTGTGCTATCTGGGTGTGCACCCACATTCCTGGGATCGCAAGTCAGCCATGGAGAAGGCCGATCTCGCGAGCAATCGAGACCAACTTCCTAGGACAAATCTTCTTGACATCCTCTGGGTCCAGGATACTGCTCCCAAAATGGATATCCCTTACTACCACTATTGCCGGGCATTCAGTGAGGATGTGAGTAAAGGTCTCCTCATTCTCTAGGCACCATCTGCATTCAGGATCCTCCACAATCCCGATCATGCTGAGATGTTTGTTCAGGTGGCAGTGCCCTGTCAGAAGGCCCACCACCAGTTTCAGCTCCTTCCTGTTCAAAGCCAAGAGGGCATTGGTCTGTCTTCGTGACGGGTTTCCTATATGGAGTTTGGACTGCCTCATTCGAGGAGCCTTTCTCCAGCTGTCCTGCCCTTCATCTTGAAGTTGCTCCAGGATCGAGTGACCCCTAAGATTGGCTCTGGGCCAATCACTGAACCCTTCGCCCCCTTTCTGGCCAGACCATCGGCCATTTCGTTACCTGGTACCCCTGAGTGTCCAGGGACCCACAAAAGACATACTTTGTTCGTTGCTGACAGCCTTTGTAGGCTATCTATGCACTCTGACACCAAGGCGGAGGTCACCCTATACGAGGTGAGCGCCTTGATCGCCGCCTGGCTGTCAGTGCATATAGTGATCTGCTGGCTGTGATAGCCCCTCTCGATATTCTCTCGAACACATGCAAGTATTGCAAATACTTCAGCCTGAGAAATCGTGGCATGTTTCCCAAGGGTATAGTAATGATTTGCCCTTGGGGACTGCCCATAGACCCCAGCACCTGCACATTCTTCCATCCTGGAGCCATCTGTATACCAGATGATGGCCTTGGTGGGTATATGCAATCGAATGATCGGTGTTATGCTGTCCCCTTTCATACTGAGTGAGGGGTAGTCGTCTGTAATTTGCTTCCAGAGGCGAGAATGTCCGTATGTTCCTTCGCTTCTCCACTGGTTACAGCTTTATAAGCGAACGGCGGCCTTCATCGCCTCATGTTCTATATACAGGTTCAGAGGCAGCAGTCCGGTCAGAGTCTCCAACGCCCTTGTCGGCGCCGTCCTCATTGCTCCTGTTATGGATATGCTGGCCAGTCGTTGAACTCTGTCGAGCTGACTCCTCGACTTGCCTGTCAGCGTCCCCAGCCACCATACGATGACCCCATATGTTATCATTGGACGTATGAGAGGGGTGTACACCCAGTGGAGGATACTTGGCTTGAGCCCCTACGTTCCCCCAAACGTCCTTCTGCACGGCCAGAACGCTGCCGTAGCCTTCTGGACCTTCCTCTCAATATGCTCGTTCCAATTGAGCCTAGAGTCAAGAATGACTCCTAGATATTTGGTGGAGCCTTTATACCGCAGGGACTTGCCCGATAGTCGTATATCGGGGAGGTCCCCTGCCTTGCGTTTTCTGGTGGAAAGTACTACTTCCGCCTTTTCAGGGTTAGCTCTTAGTACCGTGCTACGACACCAGCGGTCCACCCCGTCCAGGGCCCGTTGTGCCTGTCTCCGACTGGGAGTGAACCCCCTACTGTCGATCAGGATGACTATGTCATCTGCGTAAGCCTGGATATAGTATCCCATGCTATGTATCTTCGATAGGAGGTCGTCCACGACGAGGCACCATATAAGGGGTGATAGCACCCCTCCCTGCGGGCAGCCTCTTGATACAACGGCCTCCTCGAGGCTGTTTTGAAGAGTGGCTCTCTCTCGAGAAGGATTATTTTCAAACAATAATATTTTCCAAATTGATACTGAAATAAAACCATTGAGTTAGAATCATTCAATTTATCCAGTAGGAAATCCTCTTTAGTTAATTCTCTCTTCTTTCTCAGAAATGATGGCCTCATCAATTTCAAAAAAAGTGACTAATGCGAGACCAACGACGAAACAAGACTTTCATAAAGTCTCGTCTAGTCTCGCCGATGAAATATGAAGTCTTGTCTCGCGTCTCGTACGAGAGTCTCGCAAATGTATCGCAATTTCGTCATGCATAATCTTGTTCCAATCTAGTACGGGATATTTACTTTTACCTACTTTTTAGGTATAATGTAGAAGTAGGAAGAGAAAATTACAACAAAAATATCATTATTTATTGAAAAGTGAGTACCTAATAGGTATGTACATACTTACATCATATACATCTAAACAAAAAAAAAACATAGCATTATATATTCGAAAGTTATAAGAATAAAATAAAAAGTAACACGTATACATTCTAAACAAATAACGAAACAAAAACTTTAATCCAACATTATTTTTCCTATTCAAGAAATAGGTTTCTAAGAAGAAACCTTTATCAGTCAGATCAGCCTTCACGATCGCGAATGTTTTTGTTTTTCACCCAGTCGTTAAGACATAAAGTTATTCTTTATCATACAGAATGACTCGCCTATTTATAGATTTTTAGGTAGTCATTCAATTTGCGATCTGTCGTTATTGCAGAATTGCCATTATATTCTGCCGCCGTAACAGAGAGAATAGTCCGCTTTCGTTTCACGCATTGAGTGTAGTTTTACAACAATCATGGATTGTGTTATGAATGTAATGTTTCATCTATCTATAAATAGTCCGAATTCTTTATGAGTATGTTGTATCATGAATGAAATTCTCAAGTCTGCCGTCGGCACGCAGAAATATTTACCTGCGAGACTCTCGCACGAGACACGTGAAGTCTTGCACGAGACTCGAGACAAGACCAATAAAAGTCTCGTCACGAGTCTTGTCTCGAAAACGAGACTCTCGTGGGCACCACTATTCAAGAAATTTTCTTCAGCACATCCCATGTCAGCATGCCCCCAGACAACACAAGTGAATCCATTGGACAACCAATGGATGTCCAGCTATGGATACCCTGGACATCCATTGGATGGACGGCATTGTCCAGTATTTGTCCAATGGACATCCATTGGATAATACATGTCCAACAGTTTGGACATACATTGGAAGTCCATTGGCTTTCCATTAGACATCTGATGGATTTCCATTGGACATCCAATATTTGTCCTTTCCATTGGAAGTCTATTGGATACTCATCAGACATCCAATGGATTCCCAATGAAGATCCATTGTATGTCCATTACATTTGAAATACCATTGTATACACATCAGAACTCTAATGGATGTCTACCAAAAATCCAACTTATGTCCATTCCAATGATAAGTTTATTGGATACTCATCAGGAATACATTGGATTTCCATTGGATATCCAAATTTTGTCCAGCCAGAACGTAGAAATTAAAAAAAAGTTGTCCTTTGAGGGGATCGAACTCCGGACCCCGCTCTCGTGGATCACAACGCTAACCTCTGGACCACTGAGCTGTTATAAATATTATGGCAAGTATTTCGTATTCACGTTATTTCACATCGAGAGAAAATGCAATTTGCTGAAGTTTAGTGCCGCAATAAAGCTTTTACACGGCCCTTATCAAAAGTGTTACAGGGTGATTCATCTTTTTCGAAAGAAACATGCCGTATAATATTTGCCCATATCGATCTTATTTGCACGGCCTAAATAGTTTAAAATTGAAATTGGATGAAAATCAACTTCAAAATAAGTACCTACCTCTATATAGGTACGTAACCTACAAAAATGATGAGACGTATAAAATCTTGAAAAATAGTACCGAGTGCGAAGTTGTCCCTGAATAATGTTCATATATATATTATATATTATTGGTAAAAATATTTCAATTAAAATAGAAGAGTCATAAATGACATACATACTTTGCGAAACGATTTCCATTGGATAAGTATGATGGATATCCATTGGCTGTGAAAATTTCGTTGTCCATTGTACAACTACAAAATGGATGTCCATTGTATGTACAAATCTCTATGTCCATTGTACATATACACAATGGATGTCCATTGGACATCCATGGACATCCGGCTACCTAATGGATTCAAAATGGACATCCAATGGATGTATGTGTGTTATCTGGGCCCTTATCCACCATGATTCCATCATTATGTTCAGACTTCCCAATAACATTTTATTTATTTAAAGATGCTTTATCAGTTGCTCAACCTTCATATCCTTGAATGCCAACAGTAATTAGTCCTGATGGAGTGATATTGCAATAAGAATTTGACTGATTTTTTGTACTGGGTCTGTACAACAGGAGCACTGAGGAACATAACATATCTTTCTAGATTCTAGTTTTCAGTCTTTTGTACTTGCTGCATGTTTTGGGAAAACAGTAAACTATTTCGTGAATACAAAAACATATTCAACATTTTTCGAAATTCACTGGATTGCACAATGCTGAATTTGTTTGTTTTGTTTATCACCTCCGCCATTTTCATTTTGCTGCTCGACAAAAGACGACTGGGGAAACGGTGACGTCAGGCCAGAGAAATATGAGGCAACCTTATAGAGTTAAATAGCCCTGAGGATTGACTACAAAGCAAAATAGGCACTATCTCTCATCGAGGGCGTGGCTCAAAAGTGGCTTGTAGGAATCAAAAATTAATCCATCTGGGGAGAAATAACTATATGGAACTCAATGAATAACTCGATTTTATTGATGATCAGTCTGAATGTAGGCAGATTTGTATTCCATGAACTTGAAAAATTGTAGCCTTATATAGTTAATTCATTTAAAATTATGTGTATTAGAAAGCTGCTAGTTGTTATCCATACATATATCCGTTAGATTCAATGGTTAACAATCATTTTGATGTTTAAGGATCTGAATACGACTCAATTTCATGCTGATAAAATGGTGGGTAATGGATCAATGTTGATGTTATAGGAAGATTAGATAGGTATATCTTCATTTCATTCCATCAAATTGATTGATTCTAGTGTTAGGTACATAAAAGAGCGGGACCATCAGCCTGTTGAAATATATATATTTCATTCTCAAGTTCCAGGAACGAATCTGCTCCTGTTTTCTAGATGAAAAATGTGAAATATTATTCTCCCTGGCTTTATGCCTCGCAGAACATTGAATTACATCCTCCTGAAATCCATGCAATAATTTGTATAGACGAATGAAATCGGAGGTGTTTCCTTTCTACATGCCGAGCTACGCGTGACTACCTGTAGACTGGTTTCGGGATGATGGCTCTCATCTCTACAGGACTGTCCCATATAGCTTCTTGACCGCTATCTGGTGCAAACCTGACCCAACGCAAACGCATCTCAGCATTTATACCCCACGAGGCGTTCAACGTCCGCGAAATGAAACGCGAACGCCGAACGCCGGCTTTTTCCTAGTTGAGAATAAGCCAGTCGGGCAACCAGCCACTTCCATTTTGCCTGAAATGGGATCTTGTTTTGGAGTGTTTCTTTCCTTGCCCTGTGACGTTCGGCCACCGAACCTGTTTATGTTCGGTCGTTGATTGATATATATACGCGTAAGCGTAATATATCAATCAACGGCGTAATATATCAATCAACGGTTCGGTGGTTCGGCGTTCGCGTTTCATTTCGCGGACGTTGAACGCTTCGTGGAATATAGATGCTGAGATGCGTTTGCGTTGGGTCTGGTTCGCACCAGATAGCGGTCAAGAAGCTATCTGAGACAGCCCTGTACTAAAGAGAGCAAACAGCTCGATACCGGTCTGCAGGTAGTCAAGCGTTCCTGAACCACTTAGGCGCAGCTCGGCGTTTACAAAGGAAACACTTGTGATTTTATTCATCTATCCGAATTATTGCATAGATTTCGGGAGGGTATAATTCAATGTTCTGCGTGGCATATAGCCAGGAAAGTAAATGTTTTTCTCTCGTTATCTACCATTTTCGTTCATTTTATGACCTTGGTTTTCTGTTTCGGGCCAGGAGCTATTACACTTCCAGTCAGCTGCTTATGATCTATAAGGCGCAGATCTGACTCGTCCTGGAATATACACTTCCCATATTTGGAGTGGCGCGCAAACATACCCTGAAACTGTTGGATTCTGTTCAAAAAAGGGCAATTCGTCTCGTGGGTCGTGAGGCCTCGCTCACAAACGCACTCACTTCTCTGGAACACTGTAGAAAAGTTGGCGATCTGGCTCTATTTCAGAGATATGTCCATGGACGATACTCTTCTGAAATATCAACAATTTTACCTCCCTTGCCAGTCCTCGCGAGATTAACCCGTCGAGTTTGAGGCTTCGCACCCCTTCGTGGTCACTTTGGAGACCTGCAGAACATCTCTTTCCAAAGACTCGTACATCCAACGAACAGCGAGGCTCTGGAACACATTGCCAAGGGAGGTGTTCCCCGAGGCATATTACCTCCAGAAATTTGAGAAGCACACCAATTCCTACCTTATTTCCCTTGGTTCTCACGATGTTCTCTGAACATTACAGGATATCCCTTTTCGTGGGAACCAGAACATAAAAAAAATGACTTAGAGTTTCTTTCTATTTGTGATCTGTCTTCATAATGAAGTTATGTAATAATATTCCTCGAATATTCTTGGGACTTTTTGTCATTAATAATTACATACATTTCAAACTGTATAAACAAGGTTTACTCCCTTGATTTCGTTCCGATTTTTCGCCATGACAATAAAACTGCTAAACCATTGAACATGTTTATATTAGTGGTGAATACATTAATGAGAGATTTCTCTTTTACTTTGAGTGTTGTTACTGTGCTTAATCGACCCCTACACGGAAAACGCTATTTGTCGACGACGTAAGCCATTTTGACATCGATAATTTTTTATCGCTGATAAACTGCCTGCTCCTTCGATCTAGTAGCTATTTCCGCCTAATGTCACTCCAAATTCTGTCGTTTCAAGTTTTAGGGAAATCTCGTCTAAAAGAACCACGAAAATATGAGAAAATCAATTCCACAAATTACCAGTTACACAGAATCATCAATAAAGGTAATCATTATTGTTGTTTATTTGTATATTGTCGTTTATTAATCTTGCCAAGAAACATTCGAACTTTTTCTTAATTGGATAAATTTCCTTACTAACTCAAACATTTTCCATCGGTTATTTCTCTCGATTCAGTTTTTCTCGTAAAATAACTGATGGGCAAATGATTTCAGCTATACCAAGAGTAATTTATCCGATTAAAAGCTCTTGTGTTATTACTGTTGGAGAAAATATTTGTGATGATTTCAAATATCGAATTTTCTCATCAAGTATACCATTGATACATGGACAGGGGCGTATTTACCTAAGGGCCAAAAGGGCCATGGCCCGGGGCGGCAGGCTACGAGGGGCGGCGCAAGCCGCACCACGCTTAGGTTTTTTTTTACTTTATTCCTCCGGAGAAATTAGCGTCGGCGGCACACAGTTAGATTACTCCGTGTCGGAACCTTTGATGTCGATGTTCCAATTTTACCTCTCACTCACATGCACTCCTGGGAAACAAAGTCAACAAATTCTGGGTGCGCAAAGCATTTGTCATTTATTGCGAGCGGGATCATTTCAGGTTTAATACCTTCTTTCCAATATGCGACCGATTATTGGGCGAGTTAAGGAAGCGAAAAACTTCGTATGAGGCGGTAACCGCCAATTTTGCATTTTTATGCAAATTGGATACAATGTCTGCTTCAGAAGTGAGATTAAATGCCATAAAACTCCAAAAAGTTTACCCTTTTGATCTGGCGGATGATTTACAAGAAGAATGTGTTCTCTTAAAACAATTCCTGACGTCTCATGAAAATAAAATGAGTTTAAGGCAACTCAGCTCATTTATTAAGCAAAAAGATTTGAAGGAAGCATTTCCATATATTGAAATAGCATTAGGAATATTTCTGTGCACTGCGGTGACCAATTGCAGTGCAGAACGGTCATTTTCTGTACTTAGAAGAATAAAAAATTATTTACGTTCTCGTTTAAGCGAAGAACGTTTGAATAGTTTAGCTATTCTCAATATAGAAGCTGACCTGACAAATTCCATTAATTATGACAGTGTTATTGACGAATTTGTTAACCAATCTGTCCATCGAAAGAAAATGTAAATATCGAATAAATAGTGTTTATTTCTTTCTTTGGCCTTCTTAATTTTTCCATTCATTATTATCATTCTCAACCCAATATACTGCTGGCTTTCATTTCATGATTCAATGTTTTGCTCATTTTCCGTTGATTTATGGGGCGGCAAACCCTACAGGCCCGGGGCGCTGAATATTGAAATACGCCTCTGTACATGGAGAGATATCATTATAAACTAGGTATGTAGCATAAATTCGAGTAGTGTGTCCAATTACTGAATTATACTTGGTCGCATTCGCATCACTGGATCCGGTCCTACTTCTGGCTTCTCTCATAACGTTTTTACAACTATAATTATGCAAGAAAGATAACAAAATTGATTAAAAAATTTGGAAAAATAATTATTCAACTACATTGCGTACATCAAGATGGTTTTCAATTTGAACGGTAAAATTGCACTTATTTCTGGAGGTGCATCTGGTATTGGACTGAATTTTGCAAAAGAACTACTGAAGAATGGAGTGAAGGTGAGTGATAATGACAATTCACAAGTACCGCGTTGATAGATAAGTGTAAAATTTTTTTGCTAAAGGGACGGTAAATAACAAAATTGTGTTGTTGGACTTCATAATATGGGGTAGCAAGTGATAGCTGATCATCAGCAATATAAATTCATATGTTTCAATGATGATAAATAAGTATTTTCACATTCCTGACAAACGAATTGAAAAATGAATCTGGGTCTGTTTTGTACGTCATAGGTCATGGGAATAATATGGGAACGGGATTAATAATTATGATAATTCTCTTCGTTTGCTTTCTAACCAATCAAAACGTTCAATTGAGCTATGCTACCTTGTATAATTACGAATATACGTTGATATACATGAAGTAGTTTCACCAATCAGGAATTTAAATTATTTCCATTTCCATTGTACCCAATTCATGTTGTTACAAATAAACAAGGTGCGTCGTCAAATTTTGACGATTGTTCAGAACTACTTACAAAATAATCGCATCGAATACAATTCGAACTTCTGAATGTTCAAGGTTCTATACATCTCAAACTTCCTACACAATTACAAATCGTGTAAGTTCATCTAAATAATAATCCTTACGCTTCGCGGTCGGACTATCCCATCTGTTATACTGACACTCTTTATAATTATGCAACACGTGATCCATGTATATAACCCAAATATTTCGAAGTCCTTATATATTATTACTACTGGAAAAACTGAATACTTGAGTATTATCTGAATCAAATGAGAGTTGAAAGTTCAATTACTAGTGACGATTATCAAGGTCATCAGATGACGTTGCGATGCCATTTAGCAATAGGAAAAACTACAGAAAAAACATGTCAAACTTCAAGTCCAAGAGCTGGCCGCAAACGATCGTCATCTGAAAACAAAATCATTCATAAGAATATGTCCCAAAAACATGTAAAACCATAGTAGTTTATCGAACGGCACCTGTGCCAATCACCATCCTGCCCTAATAACACAATTATATCCCATGGTTATCCTTAGGACATTCTGTCGGGACATTCAGGACGTTCGAATTTGGTACCGTGGACGTCCATTGGACGTCTGTGGGACGCACAAATGTCCCACTTGGGAACCAACTAGGGACGTCCTTGAGGGATGTCACTGGGACAACTATCGAATACCTAGATCCTATACAGTATTCCTCATCAAGCACTACGCGGAGGACATCCTTAGGACAACCTATCAGCAATGCTGAGGGATGTCAATTGGATGTCCATAGGATGTCCCAGGAACGTACGAATTATTCTTGAATTCGAATTTTTCTGGGTCCCTCGAGGACCAGATCTTTGATAACTGATGAGGACATACAGTTGAGTTGATGGTCCGTAGAAGATTCCCGATAGATCCTGAAAAAGTTTCCCTATGGACTTACGTGAAGGACATTGACGGGGCGTATTTATAGCCTACGAGCAATCATTCGTCGGCCAGGTGTGAGTTTACGTCCTCGCAGGGACCACATATTGAAAGTACCGACTGGGACGTCCGTAGGACGTTATTTCTAGGATTCATTTCTGGAAGAATACAGTTCATGTACCAATTGGGACATCCGACGGATATGCCTAAGGGACCTTCGAAGGATGTCCCTAAGAGACATTTCGATTGTTATACGATCCTGGAAATATTGAGGGTGTCTGTGCAGAGATAATTGAAGTAATGTACGATCAGGGACATTTCATGGTTGTCTAGAAGGAACATTATATAAGATCTGAAGTCATGCCGGAATATGTACTACTCGGGACATTCAATGGATGTCCCCGGAGGAACGTTTAAAATCATATCCCATCAGGGTCTTGCCAAGAACGTCCTTGCATGGACATTCAACAATATGTACCACGTGGGACATCTGAGGAATTCTATTTCTAGGACACTTGAAATGATGTACCTGCTGGGACATTCCGTGGACGTCCTTGCTCGGACATTGCATGGGATGTACGGGATGGGACGCTTATTTTTGGTCCGGGGCATTCGGACTTGAATATCCTTCGCGAATATCCAAACGTGCCGCGATTCAAATGAAATAAGTTATTGGCAGTACGACAATACTTTCCGATGGACCATTGTCAAATTCAACATGTGTATTAGAATTCTTTTAGTGTATAAGCACCACATGAGTTCCACACTGGTCCATCGAATATTCTCATTGGACGAGGGCAAAATATTCACGGAAATATTGACGCTTCGTCACCAACTTAGATCAGTTTCAATCGCGGCACGTTTAAATATTCGCAAAAGGGACATGTGGATTGTGGATTAGAATACTTGTAGTGTAAGCATCGCATGAGTTTCACACTGGTTCATCGATTATTATCATTCGACGAGGGCGAAATATTCACGAAAATTTTGAGGCTCTGCCAGTAACTTATATGAGTTTGAATCGCGACACGTTTGGATATTCGCAAAACGGATATTTTCCCCTATTATTTATGTTTATTTCAACTCGTTATCACTTGACGGAAGTATGTCCGGAATAATAGGAGCAATTAAAGCACTGTGTCGTGGATTTGGTTCAGACTGAGGGGTGGCGTGGGTTGGTTTCTGAGATCTACTATTCCAATTGGTATCTGATGGCCTAATTCTTAGCTCGTTATCGCCAAATTGGGTGCTTTCCGCACAGGAAAGTGCAATGTTTCAACCATTTGCTCAGGAAAGTGATTGGCACAGGTGCCCTTCGATGAACTGCAATATGCTTACTTTCTTTGAGGACATATATCATTTCGTTATCAGATGACGGTGGAAATCTGCAGTCGGCTCTCCTATACTGAAGCTTATTTCAATCTATGCCAGGAGATGCCAAGAGTTAGGTCAATGTCAGATGATACTTAGATATGTAACCTAGATATGTTCCATTTTTTTAATCGAGATTATTCTTCTAGGGAGTGTGCTTAGCAGATGTCAGTCCCGAGTTTGGTGATGAAGCATTGAAGGATATTGAGGCGAAATTTGGTACCAATAGAGCCATATTCGTCCAGACTGATGTAACAGATATCAAACAATTTCAGAGTAAGCCAAGATAGTATCTAAAGAATAGAAGTTGCTTCGTAAGAACCTTCCTTTTCGAAAAATCGCTGTCGCAGCAATACATTTGGTGGTATTTTTCAACTGATATCGATACCAGTGGCGTAGTTTTGACAATATTCACGGCCACTAGAAGAAATGCACCATAATTTAATGTTTTGGTGTTTTTCTTGCATTTCTGGAATTCCAGTGACAAAACTCTAGACGACGTTCATTATCACTTGGTCTTCACCCTTGTACTGTCACTGGTTTTTGTGAACGGCATTGTTTGCCCCGAAATAATTAACTTGCATTTTCTCTTGACGTCTACAGAAATGTCACTTGGCTCCAAGCCAACTCTATGGAAGTTGTGCCAGAACACATAATCGTTATTGTTTAGAGAGAGTTTAGCGCATAGCCTACTGGACATAAAAACATAAATTGGAAATCAGTACGCCTTTTAAGATGAAACTGTGACTGTGATACATCACTAGAAAATAAATTTTATGCTGGTTTCGAATCTGTGAATATCCAATATGGCGTCCATGAGAAAAACCAAAGTTGTAGGGGACATCTCAGAAATTTGACAATTTGATGGAAAACTGACAAAACCATTGAGAAGAACAGCAAAAAGTGCTATGATAATGTTGAAATCATTTTTCCATAAATCGATAGTTTCCGAGATATTCGAGAAAAACAAAGATACGAGATTTAATTTTTTCTCAAATAACTCAAGAATGACTGAAGCTTGCCTGGATTTCTTGATAGATTCTGATTCAATATTAAATTTGCTACAACTTTGCTCATTCAACCGTTTCTCTATCTCCCATAGTTACTGAGATCCCAATGGTGAGGATCGAATTTGGGACACACTGTATAGGTATATCATTTCTGACAGTTCTTATAGTAAATGGAATTTCGGCGCTCACGAAATTTTTAGCTAAGTATACATCAAATTTATATTTCAAACACACTTGGAAGTGATTTCATTTTATGTTATTGTTTAGTTGGGTAGATGAATGATGCATGAAAGATCCAATGTAGAGATATATTTTATATTATTTGTATTTTTTGACGATCTAACCTCCGAAGTAATTCAGGCGGCAATTATGGAATCGTATTCCATATTACCCGACTCAATCATTAAGAACCTCGAAAAATTAACGAAATGAAAAACAATTCGACAGGCTCCACAAAATAAGAAGTGGAATGAGGAAGATGAAAAAGTGCAGTGATAGCAGTTGAAAGCTGAATATATTATGGTCGATATGGATATTGGATACAATGCTTGAGATGCAAGCTTTGGGCACATAATCTGTGTACCTATCTGAGATCGATTTCTACAGTGGAGGAAATATAATAGTATTCCATATATTAATCGAAAATAGTTTTTTCAATAATCCAAGATACTCTTTTAGATGTGTATTCATCTGAGTTTGTTATTATAATTCGGTCTAATAAATCTTTTGGCTACGCCATCACTATTTACAATCTCAATTCCATTCAATAGTTTTATTCGAATATGATAAAAAAATTAAAACGGTATTCCATAATTACCGACTGTACTCTATTTTACATTATTTCGTAGGATGAAGAATAACAAATTCAACAAAACAATAAGATACAGAGGGTGGTCAATTGAAAAATATCACGGTTTGTGTCGAAACTCTGAAACCATAACCTGAAAAAAAAATTTAGTACGTCACTGGATTCTGCGCGAAATTCATAAGTAGGACGACATTGACGGGAACGTGGAAACCGCAAGCCTCTATCTTCGATAACAACCGAGAAACCTGAGCAGTTTCAACGAAAATGGAATGCATTGTACATTTATATGGTACAAAATGCTGTGTCATCGAGAATAGATGTTTGGTACATTAGTACAACATTCCATCTAATGACTAAAATGTTGTTCAATCCCTGAAAATTGATGAAAGTTTAATATTTGTTAGACTGTTTTCACAATTGAGGTATTACTATAGGCACTTGTTTCAAGTATATCAGAAAAATATACTGGATGGTTATCGTTAGCTTTGCGCTTATAAAAGTGGAGCGAAATTGTTGAAATATCCTATATGATGGTGTCCCAACTTATGATATACTGGCAATCTCTCGCTTATTTGACAAGGTAGGTAATTAAAAAATTAGAAGCTTTGAGTGTCATCATTGAACCATCCTAATCACTCATGAAAAAATGTATTACACTTATTGACAGCCATGTGGTATAGCAACCCTCCACCCCCTGTAAATTGTCATTGAAAATTGCGTGTCATTTTATTTGGGATACAACGATAACACTTCATAATTAGTATTTTGTACATTATAAAAAACAAAAAAAAAACATTTTGTAACTTTTTGACTCTGACCATGTTTCTGAAAACTTTACAGAATAGGAGTGGATTTTGGAACAAGAATACGTAATGAGTAGAAAACGCGCCACTTTCTGTGTCGATGATATTTAGTGGGACGAGCGAAGCGAGTTACAAAAAATGCGTTGCCAAACTAGTCATACATACTTTATTTCTTCTTATTCTGATGAGAAAAGTCGCTTGATCGAAAATAGTGACCAGTTCTATATATCCTTAGTTCAACCATGACAGATTATATACAAAATTTACTAAGGAAGTTGATTCCGCCCCTCATTTTGAATACATGTCAATCAATAATATGGTCACAAATTAGAGACAAAATTCACGAAAAAGACTAATTTATATTACATGAGTGGAAAATGGCTGATTCATGTTCAGGCTTTCCAGGTGATATTAAGGGAGCAGCACAAAATGCACTATATTCCCTTCGTCTATCCATTTTCAAGCAACTGCATGGTGTGGCATTTCAAAACTAACATCGATTTTAAAAAGTCTCAAATTAGAAATAATTAGTCTACTTATATTGTGGAGTTTTTAAAAACATGGGAAGTAGGTAATTTTTCATTCAAGTAACGTAAAAAAAGTCACACGCGATTTTCAGGCACTTTAATATGCTATTCGAAGCATTTTTCATAAGTATATTATGGTTATCTTGCAAAATGAACGAAATATTTTGGTGCGCGGAAGGGAATTCCTTATAATGTTCGGAGAGCATCTCCCTACCTAGGGAGGATGTATAGGGAGAGAGGGAAGGTATTGCCTGTATATAATAACTCATTGGGACACCCGGTTTAGGGTATTTCATCGATATTGTTAGTTTTTCATGAGGTCAGAGTAGGGGTCGCCAAGATAAGAATAGGTACTTGTCTTGATAACAACTTCTTGTCTTGAGAAAAAGTCGAGAAATTTCGAAGAATCTTGTCTTGACGTTTTTCTTGACATATAATATCTTGTCTTGACTCGAGAAATTTTAAGATCCTGTAATTTCTTGATTGACTGATGACACCGTTCATGGTGATTCCTTGGCAAACTTTCATCGCTTTGCGTGCTAGGGTTGCCATCTCGGTTTTCATTCCATCAGTAAATATACCTTGCCAGAAATTCAGTAGATTTCATGCAATTCAAATTCCAGGATAATGAAATTAACCTATGACTTTTTCACAAACATCTCAGGCGCTTAGACGCATTCGAATTTATAATCAGTACCGACAGAAAATGTATTTACAGAGCGTTCCCAAATATCATCCAAGATATCATGAGTCTATTTGAATAATCACAGGTCAATAATAATAGGTGATAAAAATAATGAATAATTGTCATAATTTTTTTCCGTGAATTACCAATGTTTCAGGAGATCAGTAGATCAGTAGATCTCCTGAAAATTCAGTAGAACTGGCAACCCTGTCGCGTGCTAACACGGATATCGGGACAAGGCCTGCATGCTCCGTGGGTGACGTCACTTAGTGAGGCCTAACCAGCGGCTCGAAACGACAAGCGCTATAAGGCGACCGCGTATTTCGATTTTAGTTTTAGGTCATCATTGAGCCGATTTTGCTGTTTTTTGAAGGGCTTCCGGTTAAAAAAGGATGCCAGTCGTCAACTGAGCCCTTCTTCGCACCCCATTCGATTTTATTATGGAAAAAAGTTTTAAAGCAAAAACCAGGATTAAACACAAATATCCACCTACAGCAACCCATTCGAATTAAATATATTGGCAAAAATTGTGGTGAAGGTAAACTTCACACCTACTTATACAGGGCCCGCAGAACATAAACGTATCGTGAGATTGATCGAAAGAAAATTGTGGAAAATGTATTTCATTTTGATTGACATATGCCGTTTGTTACAATCACCTATATTTATCTTGGAGAATTCCTATTACCTGAAAAAATAACCAGTGAGTGTTTTCAATTTTCTGCTGTTGGATTTTTCACCCAAGTGGATCGTTACACTTGAAACCGTAATTTTTAAGGTTTTTTTTTTGAAAATTTTTTTCGGTACTCACTTATTTTTGTCTGATGAACCGAATTTTATAATGAAAATGTGAACAAACCACTATTTATTGAGATATTTCAAGAAAAAGTTCGAAATTTCGCCTTCTTTCCCCCCTTGTGTTGGGGGCATTTGAAGCTACTTGCTCTTATTTTGTCATTGGACACTTTATATACTCATGATGTACTTCGATGGCACATTTTTACATAAAAAAATTCAACAGAAAATATGATTTTTATGGCGAGTTTTCCATATTTAGTGAACAAGCATTCCAGATGACGACCATTTAATCAATAGTCAATCAAAATACGAGATGTCAGATGTCAATAGATTGCTTTCGAATGACATTACACACGCCATTATTTTGAATGATATTCTTCCTTCTTTTCACTAAATATGGATTAATCTCAAGAAAATCATATTTATAGTTGAATTATATATAAATTGTCCAATATGATGAAAAAGAAGGGAAATTTGTTCTAAATGCCATCCAGAAGACAGGTGAAAAAGAAGGTGAAATTTGTAACTTTTAAGTCAAATATTTTCATGATAAATATCATGATAAATGCAGTTTTACCTTTTTAAGTAGAGTGTTTGTGATTCATGTTAATATGATAGTTGCAATTTGATCATTGGAATGAATTCTGCATTCATTGCCACGAGGCAAATGACCGTTTTCAGAAAAAATTTGAGAATGAGAATTAAAAATGCCCGTTCATTATGAACATTCAAGAAAATTTCCTCGAATTCAGAGATGATTTTGTTGACTATAATATACGAATACAAAACTAACTGCACAATCAAAGCTTTTCTATTTCTCCTCTACCTATACTTTTTATGAGAGAGTACTATTATTAATTCATCATTATAAATTAAGCTCTGTTTACTACTGAACTTAGATACTTAGATGGAGTAAAATCCTCGCGGTGAATTGCATAATATACTTACCCACATTTTCGATAGCTCCTCGTCCAACGGGAAACTAAAAGCATGAACTTTTGAACCACCCACATAATTCCGCCGACAAAAGGGAACACAACACTCGAAAGGCATTGTTATTTCGCCGATCACAACACAAAATATTTCACAAAACAGTAGTTTTTCCGCCAATTATTTTGATGAATAAACAACGAAAGAATTCGGGACCGTTTCAAAAACATACGTGAATCATCGATGAATTAACACGAACTGACGTGTTAGTCGACAAGCGATAAAATAAAACACTGGCCTCTCTTGGCGACGTCACGAGCTGTTTACGTCAGAGTCTGCTGGCCTTGTTGTATCGGTGGTAACGAATCGGGTGGTTCTTTATTTTTGTTTTCTGACAAAAGCAAACGACATCCCGCACTTGCAATGATGCCAGTTCATGAAGTGGTGGTAAAAAGTACATTTATTGATATTAACTTTAATTTCTACTTGAGTGATAACGCACGTCTCAGCGTCTCCATTCTTAGTGAAGAAATCTCAAGATTTCCTGAAATCTTGGTATTGACCTAACATTTCTTGTCTTGTCTTGAAATCTGAAATAACGTCTTGTCTTGATCTTGTCTTGAGTTCAAGACAAGATCAAGATAAGATCTCGAGATTTTCAAGAAGTTGGTGACCTCTAGGTCAAAGTTTCAGTATATTTTTCTGATATTCGGTACATATGTTTCTCTACGACTATCGTATTCTATATTGATTACATATAGGTTAGTAATTCATGAATGAAGATGATTCCAAGATACCGTGGATCCCAACTCATTATTCAACGGCACTCGACCAATCACAGATTCAGAATTTCCAGGATCCACAGCAACTGAAAAGGTTAGACTAATGAAAAACCAGCAAACCTACAAAACAAATTTCTCAAGAAGGCTCTGCTTCATTTTACGGGTCACGTCACGGCTTGACTTTCGCGAATGTCAGATTGACTTATAGAGTCTTTTAAGTTTAAACTTTGATATCTGGAGGATATAATGGAGGCTTGCCGTTCCATAGAAATGTACTCTATGAATATTGAAGATATTCAAGATCTTGGATCTCCATGGATGATAACTATTCCTGAGACCAAAACAAAAATTGTAAGGAGGTTCACTGTAACCGGGAAATTTTATCAATTTTGTAAAAAGTACATTGATATACGAGCAGCAAATGTTGGGATTTCCAATTTTTTCATGAAAAACCAAGAAGGAAAATGTACTCTCTAGAAAATTGGAATTAATGAGTTTGCAGCAATGGGAAAACAAAAAGTTACATTTTTGAAGCTACCAAATCCCGAGATTCACACCGGGCATTGCTTTGCTTGTCAATGCAGGTGGAGGTATAACAGCATTGAAAAGACATGGTGGCTGGAAGAGCACATCGGTGGCAGAAGGATTTCTAGAAGATTCCATGTTGAATAAAAAAAACGGCAGATTCGAATTCTTCAATGAATCGAACAATGTTCATCATCATCAAATAACAGTTCCTTCACACAAAAAACATCAACTAGCAATATGAATAAAAATGTCAGTGTTTATTTAAATGCAACACCAACAGTAAAATTTCACGAATTGTGAGAATATAGTCACTAAGTAACATGCTTTACTGACCTAATAATTATTGTGTTGTTTCATCATTGAGTTCGTTGAATATTAAAGATTCCTGTCAATTGTATTATCATATCATTAAAATTCATACATCATGTATATTATTTTCATAAATAATAATCAGATTACATTAAATTTCTGACTATCGTATAGTCGTAGAGAAAGTATAGTCTTCTACTCGCGTATAATAGCTATTATTTTCTCGGATAATTCCGAAACTCGCCTACGGCTCGTTTCGGAATCATATCCTCGGGAATAATAGCTATCATTAGACGCTCGTTGACGAATATACTATTATCCACCACTAGCCATTGAAACATATACCATTATTCACGCCTTCTAAAGGCTTTCGAGTGCGTTTTGAATACCAAGGTAGTTTAAGTCATTTTATGAGTTATTTGTCAATAAAGACAAGGCCACCTCTGTAATAATTAACCAGAATTCACAGAAATGGCACTCGTATAGGTATGTATAGTAATGAATATTATTATCGGCTGAATCCTCTAGATATAATCTTGGTTCCTGGGCTATAATGATATTCTTTACTACCTTATTGGTGTATAAATAACTATTTTCTTTTACTACCCACGCGACCAACATAGTAGGAGAAAATTCCACAAAAACTCGATACATTTTTGTGTAATCCAAACTACACTCTGTGTGTTATCTAATGTTCAAAATTTCTTTGATTCAATACGTACCAAGTAGAAAATGTTAACATTTCAATAAACAATCAAATTTGATAGTATTTTCATCAGGGGATTTGTTCTGTTTATACAATTAGGTATTTCTGATATTCTATTTTGACATAGCCATACTCTTCTTATCAAAATGAGGTGTCATACTCCACACCTATCATATCATTTTTATAAGAAGAACCGTATAAATTTCTGAACCATTGAACAATTGAAACCATAAAAGAGATAGAGGAGGGAGAGAGTGAAAGAAAGAGATAGACTGTATAATCAGTCAGATCAGGAATCTACGATCTAAGATGGCTAGATCTTATTGATGTGATATGAAACTATTTTGCACAGAATGTTGGTTATCCTCTCCAATTTTATACATCGTATAGAACCACTATACGAACGTACGAGAATGAGATATAACAAAAAAAAAATAAAATGCTCACCTTCGTGAGCAAAACGTAGACTCTAACATAATGGCACCCGAATGAATCATTTCAAACAATGAGAAATTTGTACAGTTTTGATCATGATCTGGATGATTCAATTACCACATCGTTTGGCCTAAAGCTCAGTTTATTGCTCTGAATGATACAGGTATCTAATTTTATTTTGAATGAATACCCAATGGCTTTCAATTGGAATGGTCTGATAGAAGCAAATATTCCTAATGCTTTGATATTTTCTATTCCAGATGCTTTCGAGAAGACCATAGAAACGTTCAAATACATAGACATACTTATCAATAATGCAGGAATTATGAATGACTCTCTTTGGGAGAAAGAAATTTCGATAAATTTGGTGAGTGGACAGTAGTAATGATTCCTGCTCTATAGTCAATAATAAAAACCAGTTGAACTATCAAGTTCATAGAGAAGTTTGTCTAAGGTTGGTTTGGTTCCAAGGTATGAAAAGTAGTGATAGTAATACCTCCTTTTCCGCAGTTAGACATAAAGATAGAACAAAGAGGCAGAAATAAACCAATAACTGAACAACAAGTTTCTCATAGTATAGACTAAAACCATAGATCTAAATACACACTCATCAAGTGGGTTTGTATTTTCCGAGGTTATTCTTCATTCATATACGACATTCACTTTGATAACTTAGAAATTTGTTCAGGCCTCATCTGATAATACCACTACAAAATTGTATGATACTATATGTTGCGGAACGGCAATATCTTTATCAGAACATATATAATAATTTTTCATAAGTATAGTTTATTTTTACCGCGAAGAAACTGAGCCTCAAGGCGACCAAGATTATGCGTGTCCTTGGACGAGTTTTCGATCACCTATACGCAAAGGTACCAGTAGTACCGCTGGGTCTCGCGCTAAGTGCATATCGCTCGCAGCATTTTTATATTATATTCGAGTGAAACTCAACCCTTCGCTTTGCCCGCTTCACCCTTAACCCGCTTAATTCGCTTAACCCGCCGTCGCTTCAGGCAAGGAAAGTTTGGATCGCTGGAAGGGCCCTTCAGAAGAAGATCAGCAGGATCACAATAAGGTAAGTCGTCTTGCCGGCTCACGCTGTATTTTTTATTTTTGAAGTGCTCTTTTGGCTCGCTTTGGCTTCACAGTTAAATCCACTGCCGTTCCCCTTCATTTGGTCCTTCGATCCACGATCTTGAAACCTATATTTGATCTTAACAATATTTTCCAAATTTTCCGTGTCATTATTTTGCTAATCAAAAATATATAACATTCAAGTTCATAGTTCTGAAACAGCTTCAGATCAAGGAGTCAGGTTAAAATTCGTTATTTTCAAAAAATTCTGAACCATTTTGCTGCTTAAACCAAGTTTTTCTGATGATATTGATAAAATTCACATTTTAGTATAATTTCGCTCGCACCAATTTCATTTATCAGTTCTTAATCGCCGGACATCTTGAGCACGTGAGGTTTTTAATTCGCCGTGTTTGTCATCGGCGTAGGTGGACGGTGGACAGCGCATGACCAGCCATCCAGGTGTTCACAGGTGTTGGCGACCTATATGCGCACATTGACCTGTCTGAAGAACAGCTGATCGCCTGTTATTTACATTTTATTTTATTCCTTGCCAGCTGATCGCCCGCGATTTTATTTGCATTCAGTTGCTTGCGCTCGCTAGGAACTGATTGTATTAATTTTTTCAATTTCTTGCCGGAGTCTGTGCCTGCGAGTACGGAAGTGCAATGGATAAACTCAAAAAGTACAAAACTTATCGCACATCTGCTATTAACGAAATTAATGTTTTGACTGCTCTCGCAGACCGCGCAAAAACCGATAGGTCGGTCCGCAACTTGTTTAGAGTACGGTGTATGGAACTTGACGTATTGAAAGAAGAATTTCTGAAGCAACACAATAACGTAGTTACAACGTTACTCACTATTCCAGAGGCTGATTTGGACGTAGAAGAGGTCATTCGTGAGGGATTTTTATCAGACTTTTACATGATTAAAACTGTTTTCACTGAATTATTCGATAATGACTTTCTAGTTATGTCCAATGCTAATAGCACCACGTTGCCAAATCTACGATCAAATCAGTGTCATGTGCGATTACCAAAAATTGAACTGAAGAAATTCAGTGGCGATTACAAATCTTTCACTTCATTTATTGATCATTTCAATTCGTTAGTTCATAATAATGAATCATTATCTGAGGTGGAAAAATTCAATTATCTGATTTCGTCATTACAAGGCCAACCCTTAACGATAGTTCGCACTTTGCCGCTCACCTCAGATAATTATAACATTGCTTATGCTACATTAATAGAACGATATTCAAATAAAAGATTGTGTGCACAGGCTCATTGGACAGAAATCGAGGGAACTGCAAAGATTGATTCCGAAAATTCAATTTCACTTCGAAAACTGTTGGACACATTTAGTGAAAATTTAGCCGCTCTCAAATCTCTGAAATTTCCTACCGATCAATGGGACTTCATAATGGTCATGATGCTTTTAAAACGACTTGATAATGCAACCGTTACGCGATTTGAAATGGAGCATCGTTCGTCAGATGTACCTAGTTACAAAAAACTTGTAGATTTTTTGAATGATCAGTGCATTGTTCTGGATACTTTGAAAATTTCTAGTTGCACTTCAAATAAGCGGTCTGTTCCAATGTCGCCAAAACCAAATACTTCAATCAGTCGCACCACATCATTCTTTGCTAACAAGTCACCTGCATCTACTTGTGTGTTTTGCAAAGAAAATCACTCCTTATATACTTGTCAGGCTTTTGCTAGTAAAACACCCTCTGAAAGATATTCCTTTTGTAAAAGCATACGCCTCTGCTTTAATTGCTTAAGTAGCTCACATGATCTAAGATCCTGTAAATCTACTTACTCGTGTAAATCCTGTTTCTCCAGGACTCATCACACATTGCTTCATCAAGATAAACCTTCATCCTCAAGTGGAACCACGAGTGTTCCTGTCTCAGATTCTCCTGCCGGAAGTAGTACTAATAGTACTTTTGCCGCCTCCGGTATAGTTGCAAATTCCCACAGTGTTTTATTAGCCACCGCTTATATTGATGTTCTAAATAACCAAGGATCCTATCAACCCCTTCGCTGTTTGTTGGACTCAGGAAGTATGAGCTCATTTATTTCTCAAAAGGCTGCAAGTAAACTGGGATTACCGAAGTCATCATTTTCAGTTGAGGTCAAAGGACTAGGGTCCATGAAATCGTCAATTAGTAATGGTTGCGTAACCTTCTCCTTTAAACCTCTCAATAAACCCGCCCCCCTATATCACACTGACGCAATAATTTTAAACAAAATTTGCGATGATTTACCCGAATGTAATGTTCCGTATAAATCTTGGCAACATATTTCTAATTTGCAACTTGCGGATCCTCAGTTTTATAGTCCAGGAAAAATTGATATTTTACTGGGAGCCGATGTGTTTTCTAAAATTTTATTGAACGGTCGAATTGCAGGAAATTCACACGAACCAGATGCCATCAACACTGTATTCGGTTACATCTTGATGGGTAAAACCAACATTTCACGTGAGGTGGCGATATCGTCATTTCTTTGTAATTTTCCCTCATCCGATATGGAAGATACTCTGACCCGATTTTGGGAGACTGAAAATGTTCCAAATGCTTTATCATCTAGTCCAGATGATGTCAATTGTGAAAAAATATTTTCCGAAACAATAACGCGTGATCCCAATGGCCGCTATATTGTGTCACTTCCACTGAAAGGTAATGACCTGAAATTCCCAGGAATTCGTGATCCAGCCCTGAATAGATTTTTTTCGTTAGAACGCCGTCTGCTGAAAAATCCTGAATTATATTTACAATATTCCAACTTCATGAGAGAATATTTAGACCTTAACCATATGGAATTAGTCTCCAGTCATGACTCACCT
Source organism: Phaedon cochleariae (assembly GCA_918026855.4). Classification (NCBI taxonomy): domain Eukaryota; kingdom Metazoa; phylum Arthropoda; class Insecta; order Coleoptera; family Chrysomelidae; genus Phaedon; species Phaedon cochleariae. The sequence goes on from OU896707.1 coordinate 20,703,673, forward strand.
CCAAGCTCGTACTATATTCCCCATCATTGTGTGCTCAAGCCGCATAGTACTACCACTAAATTAAGAGTGGTATTCAATGCATCTGCAAAATTGCCAAATCAGACGTCACTAAATGATCATTTATATATCGGAGAGAAACTGCAGCAGGATATTGTTGCAATTCTCCTCAACTTTCGATTGAATCCTTACGTTCTATGTGCAGACATCAAACAAATGTACAGGATGATATTGCTTCATCCTACCCACCGCGATTTTCAGAGAATTATTTGGCGATTTTCTTCAGCTCATCCAGTCCAGGATTATCGTTTACGAACCCTCACGTATGGAACCAATTGTGCACCCTATCTAGCCCTTCGGACCTTGAAACAGCTTGCTGACGATGAGGGTAGGGCATTTCCGCTTGCCTCCCATGCTATTCGCAATTTCTGTTACATTGATGATTTTGTATTATCCTGCCCTACTCTCGAAAATGCCCAAACACTCATGACTGAGCTTACTGCCCTAATGACCAGAGGGGGATTCGAGCTGAGAAAATGGTCAAGTAACGAACCATCTCTGTTATCTACTTTGCCCGTTTCCTATTTGTCACATGATCCGCTTGTATTTAACTCCGACTCGCAAGACACGTGCTTGAAAATATTGGGTTTAAGGTGGAACCCCCTTCTTGATTGTTTCTCTTTTTGTGTCAATCCTCTCAAAAATCGATGTGTTACAAAACGCACCTTATTATCTGAATTGGCGCGGATCTATGATCCAATTGGATTTATTTCTCCGATTACCTTTTTTTGCAAACATCTCATTCAAAAGCTCTGGTTATCAGGACTTGGATGGGATGATAAACCTGATACCGAGATTATAAGCATTTGGGCTAAGTTTCAATCAGAGTTATCGTTGCTTTCTAATTTGAAAATTCCTCGAAATTTCTTCAACTTCTCTACCGTCAACTATGAACTTCATGGTTTCAGTGATGCTAGTGAAAAGGGTTATGCTTGCGTGGTGTATTTTCGTACGTGTGATGAAAATAACTGTATATCGACCAGTTTCGTTTCTGCAAAATCCAAAGTCGCCCCTACTAAAACAATGACCATTCCTCGACTTGAATTGTGCGGTGCTGTGCTTTTAACCAAGCTCATGTCTTACGTAATTCGAACATTTTCTAATCAATTTACCTTTTCAAGAATCTGTGCATGGTCAGATTCTCAGATCACCTTGCATTGGATAAAAGGTCATCCCCATCGATGGCCTACTTTTGTTTCCAACCGAGTCTCGTTCATACAAGAAAACATTTCACCGTCTTCTTGGTCTTATGTAGATTCGGCCAACAATCCCGCAGATATTGCATCCAGGGGAGTCCTCCCCTCGGCACTGATCTCTCACTCTATGTGGCTTGAGGGCCCTCCATTCCTACGAGAAAACGAGAGCTTGTGGCCAGTGGCACCTTTATTTCCATTTACAGTTCCGTGTGCGGAGGAAACAAAAACTGTACTTATTGCCTCACTTTCTCATAGCTTCATTGAAGACATACTTACAAATCATTCATGCTTTCGAACGATACAGAATGTGGTGGCTTATATTTTACGATTTATTTGCAATGTCAGGAAAGCTCCTGAACGATTTGGTGGTATACTTAAAAATACTGAACTTCACAGGTCACTAATAACTTTAGTCAAGCACACGCAACAAACTTATTTCAAAGACGAAATCAACGGCAGAGGGTTCTCGAAACCGCTTAAAAAATTACAAGTTTTTATCGATGACGAGGGCATCCTCAGAGTTGGCGGACGCTTGAAGCATGCTTCTTTATCTTATTCGGCTAAATATCCTATTTTGTTGCCCCGCCAAGCTCGCCTAACAAGGCTACTAATCCAACATTTTCATGAAAAGTTTTTCCACTCCGGTTTTCGTGCAACTCACTTCTTACTTTCCCAACAGTTTTGGATTTTGTCTCCAAAGAGGGCAATCAGTGCTGTTCTTTCAAAATGCTTGAGATGCTGGAAAACAAATCCACGTAATTTTCAACCCCCTATGGGCAATCTACCAATTTCCCGCATTTCCCAGGTAAAGCCATTTTCGCGTTGTGGAGTAGACTTTGGCGGACCATTTTTCATAACATTCACTCGACATCGCGGTGTACGAACCAGCAAAGCCTATCTCTGCATTTTTGTCTGCTTTGCCACAAAAGCTGTACATCTCGAACTAGCAAGTGACTTGTCCTCTGAGGTATTCTTAGCCGCCTTACAGCGGTTTATTGCGCGTCGTGGTCGTGTTTCACATATCCACAGTGATTGTGGTACGAACTTTTTGGGTGCAAATCGTGAACTCCTTAAATTAATGGAGAATGCCGCGAGTCATGAAAAAATTACATTCCATCCTACTCCCGCCAGTGCTCCACACTTCAATGGTTTATGCGAAGCTGGAGTCAAATCCGTCAAGACACATTTGTCACGTGTCGTTGGCCAGCAAATTTTAACATATGAAGAATTTTATACAGTCTTAACTTTGATAGAATCGATTTTAAATTCGAGGCCACTCACCGCCATGAGTGCAGACGTCGAAGATATTAACGCCCTTACGCCTGGTCATTTCTTGACTTTGGAGCCGTTGTCCGCTTTGCCATTGCCAGATTTTACGTCGATTCCCCTCAATCGTTTATCACGATGGCAAATGATGCAACGCCTCCACCAAGATTTTTGGCGCCGATGGCACCAAGAGTATTTGCATACGTTGCAACAGCGAGGCAAATGGTTGGACCCCGGTGTGTCACCAAATATCGGATCACTTGTTCTTATCAAGACTGATAATGTTCCTCCCTGTAAGTGGTCTCTGGGACGAATAGTTCAGCTACATTTGGGCGATGATCAGGTGGCTCGAGTGGCAACGGTAAGAACTGCAACAGGAAACTTGAAGCGTCCGTTGGTCAAGCTGTGTCCACTGCCCGACAGTGACAATGATTAATGTTATTTTCTACCTGTTGTGCTCTATATGTCTGTGCTGTGTTACTGTATCAGAATTTTTTTTTTTTTTTCTTTTCAATGGGCAATGCCTTTTCGCCGGGGAGAAAATGTTGCGGAACGGCAAAATCTTTATCAGAACATATATAATAATTTTTCATAAGTATAGTTTATTTTTACCGCGAAGAAACTGAGCCTCAAGGCGACCAAGATTATGCGTGTCATTGGACGAGTTTTCGATCACCTATACGCAAAGGTACCAGTAGTACCGCTGGGTCTCGCGCTAAGTGCATATCGCTCGCAGCATTTTTATATTATATTCGAGTGAAACTCAACCCTTCGCTTTGCCCGCTTCACCCTTAACCCGCTTAATTCGCTTAACCCGCCGTCGCTTCAGGCAAGGAAAGTTTGGATCGCTGGAAGGGCCCTTCAGAAGAAGATCAGCAGGATCACAATAAGGTAAGTCGTCTTGCCGGCTCACGCTGTATTTTTTATTTTTGAAGTGCTCTTTTGGCTCGCTTTGGCTTCACAGTTAAATCCACTGCCGTTCCCCTTCACTATACTATTATCGAATATCAAACCACTCTAAAATATTATGATACTTATAGTAGAGTATGATACAATTTTGTTGTGGTATTATTCGATGAATGTTGTGACTGGCGCCTATTTAACTGAACCTTTTGTATTCTCTACCGACTATTCCTCTGAGTGTATGTAGTATATAGCACTCTTTTTTCCTAATTCCAAAATCTGCGAATTATTTTTTGCACCATCATAATTCAAACTGTTTGGCGAATCACTGTCGATCGAAAGTTTTCCCGGAGATTGTAATCTTTTCTGTGTCATTACTGTTCTATATTTGTCTTTAATTATCATCAATTTCGAAAATGAAGGCACTGCTTCGCAACTCGCCATTTATTATGTTAAAATCAACTCTAAAGCAGTATATAAATTGGAAACTGCGTCCATCATTCCCATACTATAGAATGGGTTCAGTTAACCATGAATCATACTCTAGCTGATGAACAAGTTATAGCCTATCAGAAAACAACAATTTGACCTTTGTAAAAACTTCACGATTTTCGAGATATTGAAACTTTAATGAAAAAATATAATTCCTACTCAGATCATTATTTTCGTTCCAAGCAAATAAGAAGTTTATGTTAATTCCCATTCTCGATGGAAAATTACTGAATCCCAGTCAACACATATCTGACATGACATCTCTGAGATGTCGCGTTTAGGTAACAGTGCGATATCACAAACGTTCCATCGCTGTGATCTTCATGAGCAAACACATCTGCGACAGGACATCTCTGAGATGTTGCGATGAGACAACACTGCTATATCCCGAATGTTCCATCGCTGCGATAGACAGAAGCAAACACATCTGCGACAAGACATCTCTTTAGATGTTGCGTTGAGGCAACACTGCGATATCTGGAATGTTGCATTGCTACGACGTACAGAAACTCATCGGCGAGAATTTTTCAAAAATTTGTTATTCTGTTCGGTGAAAAATAATACATGAATATACGTTTCTCAACAAAGTGAAGCTGAATTCGCAAACATTCGTTACAATGCCATCAAACTTTTCTTGGTTAGCTTATATCTCGCCGACACACACTACACAATTTTTGATACAAATACGAGAAACTGATCTCATTCTGATAGAGTTTCGATAGCGCCGCTGAGAAGACGATTGAATGGATAGGAGATTCGAGGGATCACCAGTCACATGAACAATATTTGATGTCATCAGAAGTCGAGTGGTATACCTAATATCACACCATTTTTTTAGAAACTCTTTTTTCGATTTACTGCGATATCATATCTCACATCACATCGTAGTTTTATCGCGAAAACACATCGCTTTTTCATGACATATCGCAATCATATTTCAAAAAATATGCCGCTGTTACATCGCAGGGAAGTTATCGCAGCGACTTCCTATGGATGAAACTTGAGTGGGACGACATAACATTCCCCAACATCGCAGCAACGTCAATGCGACATAGAATGCGATATCGCAGGTTACACTTGTTACATCGCGGCGTTATTTCTGTGATGTAACTGTGGTTGCTGGGATAGTAGTCGTTATAACCGCAGAAGGCAGATTTTCGTTAGCAGGGTAACTTTTAGGAACAGAATTTTTTTTTTACCAAAGTTTCATGAGTCATGGAGGATCCAAATCGAAAGATATATTTTTTTGGTACCGTAAATGACTGCTACCAAAAATCTATCTCTGACGATTGATTCAACTATTCAGTTATATATATCGAAAATAAGAATTGATACGAAATGCTCCTTATTTGCTTAGAACATCATGAAAGGATCATCTGAGATTGAAAGTATTTTTTTTAAGTTCCAATATCTCGAAAACCGTGTAGTTTTCACCAAGGTTTTCTTGTGTGGTATGGTGAATGGTTGCTGCTGCTGCTATAGCTACTACTACAAAGACTACTACAAAGTAGTTGATTTTCTCTCGTTATGTACCAATTTCGTTCATTTATGAACATTTGTGGAAATGACTTCGAGCTTCACGTATTCATTCAATTCTTAATTTCAGTTTTAGCATTTTGGCTTTTTCTTATTTGAGATCATGCTACTCGGGCAACCAGCCACTCGTATTTAATGGAAATTTGTTTCGTATTGTTTCTGTCCTGCTCAGGTGACGTTAGTGTCCGTCTTGCGGATACTGTAAGCCTCTTGGGTAATAGCTAGTATGCCATTATATTGGGTCAGGTTCGCACCATATAGCGTTTATGAATGTTATCTGGGATAGCACTGCACTGATGATAGCCAAAAGCTCGGAACCTGTCTCTAGGTAGTCACGCGTTCCTGAAACACTTAGGCGTAGCTCGGCATTCAGGAAGTAAACACCTGCGTTTTCATTCGTCTATACGAATCATTGCATAGATTTCGGGGGGATGTGATTTAATGTTCTGCGTGGAATATAGTCAGGAAGGTAGTTGTTTTTTTCTTGTACCCTACCAATTTTATTCATTTATGATCATTTGTGGAAATGACTTTGAGCTTCACGTATTTATTCATGTAACATTGTTTGAGCTGAAAAATCTAAACAAACTCACGCCTAGCGCATACCGACGAAGAGCTGCCGTTCGCTTGTGACAAACTATCCTTGCTGAAAAGTAAAGCATACCAAACAGAATGGGGCTGCATCTATTAGTAAGTTTACGTACGAATAATATGCTAAAATCCTATTCGCACGTTTACCGTTTACGTTCGAATAGGTTTCGACGTACCTACCTATATGTACGTATGCGTACGTATAATATGCCAATGCCTATTCGCACGTTTACGTACGAATATGGCTGGCAGTAACTATATATACGTACGTATACGTATGTACGGGTAGTGTATTTTTTGCTTATCCGCAATTTTACGTACTTAAATGTTTTCAATTTTAGAAAAATATATCAGTCTTTACAACTACTTATGTAAAATTTGATGAAAATAATGTGTAATTCATTATGCTTAGTCGAATTCCACAGCAAACTATGTTCAACATTGTTTAGGCAATGTACTGTGTTATATATGGTTCACTTTTATATCAGGTGTTATTTCTATCTCAATTTTATATCAGAATTTTGGAAAAAATATGAAACCATTATAGCAGTCCGAATTTGATCGATTGTTTTGTCGATCACATTGATCTGAATAAATGTAGGAACTTCTTCCTATGTTTCTAGCACATTTTCCTCTGTGCCTAACACATAGGCTTTGGCATATTTAGAAGCTTTGACATATCACGTGCAGATAGGCTTCTGCATATCTATTCGTAAGTATACGTACGTATAATATGTCAAAGCCTATCCGAACGTATACGTACGTATAAATATGCCAAAGCCTATCCGTACGTATACGTGCCGATAGATATGGAAAAGCCTATCCGTACGCAAATATAGTTGTCAATTTACGTACGGATAGCATTCTTGGTAGTTATTCGCACGTAAAAGTACGGATAAAGTGCCTTATCGCTATTTGTACGAATTCGTACGTATGCACGCACTGCGTGCGAATAGACACTTCCACAGAATGGGCAAATGGGTCACCTATTTCAACGTTAACTACGATGCTACGATCATTCATAGAAATCCGATATGTGTAGTCATATAACGTTGCAGAGTTTTTATCTCAAAAAGTAAAAGGACAACTTTGCTTGATTCGGTTCATCTGAGCATACCTAACTAGCAGGTTCTCGTTTTTTTTATAGAATGGAACAATTCACGGCACTCTTCTGGCCCTGGAGAAATATTTGCCCAATTACAAACAAGGTGAAGATGCCCTCATCGTCAATATGTCCTCCGTAGCTGGCATTGCTGAATTCGGTTTCATTCCCATCTACACCGCCACTAAACATGCAATCATAGGGCTGACCAGGGCCTGGGGAATCCCACTCGTTTATGAAAGAACTAAAGTACGGGTTGTTGCATTGTGTCCTGGAGGAACATTGACTCCACTGACAACTGATATGAATGGAAGGAATTTGGGAAAAGAATATGAAACCATCTTGGAGAAAACTAGGCATACATTTCAACCTCCTCAAGAGTGAGTACACTGGAGTGTATGCAAAAAATTCATACACTTATGCACTTACGAATAAATTAATACACTAACCAGCAAAACAAAAATTGGCAGAAAAAAATTCAAGGAAATTGATCACCCTACAAGTTTTATAATCATTCTTGTCCGATTCTGGTGGAATTTCGATTAAATCGTTGATTCATGTTTCTACGAAAGCTCTGAAGGGACATGGTGAGATATTTTTTAAAAAAATATCTCCCACATTTTTATGTCCCTTCGGGGCTGCTAAAGTAAAATGTGAAATAATTTAAAAAAAATATCTCCTATGTCCCTTCAGAGCCGCTTATAAAAATCATAGAGATATTTTTTCCGGCTGCTGTGTTGCCAAGTATATTTTATTGTTCGTGCAGTCAAGAATAGTGACTGCGTTTGCGCCAGATCACGTGATCAAGATGTGACCAATAAGGACAAGGGCTGTGGATTTGTGATTTTAACAATCCCACTTTCATGGAGATTATAGAGAAAGACTAGAAAGAGAACCCTCCCCTCTTTGGTGTGTACTGTGTCGTGGTGTGTAAAATGACCATAGATGAAAGATGAAATGAAATACCTTTCTACTTACTTTCTACATATTATTAGGTTGTCATGTTCTGAAGTTCTGAACTTTCGACAACGTGACTCAATTTTGCATGATATCTTTTATAAATTGATATCATGGTAGAATAAGTGAAGCAGTTAATCAAACGATACTTTCAGGTAGGATTCAAACTTTCCGAAATAAAAGCATTTTTGATGTTATGACATGACTTTCTGATCAGTGAAAGGCAGTTGAGAAGGTACTTGAAACAACTTTATTTGTATCGAAGGAAAAATTACACAGACTAACAGACCTAACAATTATATCAGACTTCATTGACCAACAAATACTTGGTTCAGGTAGTCTGCATGGATATCAATGGATGCACCTGAAATGTTTACAAAATGGTTTGGTAGTCAAAATGAACACTGTGAGGCGTCTCCTGGAGGAAAAAGACCCAGGAGGAGTTGAACTGCGTTCGAGAAATAGGCTGAGACGAAGGGCACATCATAATAAAGGACCAAATTATATGTGGCATGTTGATTCTTATTATGACAAATTAAAACCATATGGCATTGCAATTAATGGATGTGTAGATGGATTCTTTAGACGAATTATGTGGTTGAGGGCTGCTAAGAGTAACAATAATCCTCGTATAATTGCTGGTTAACCCGTGTTCCCGTGTATTCGAATTCTGTTCTCTACTTATTTTATTTATGTTTTTGTTTTCTTTCCCCCCTGAAAAATTCACTGCATTTTGCTGCCGTGTGAAACATTTTTTCTACAGCTGTAACACAAAATTGCTCTTGACTGTGTTCGATAAATCAATGAGGTACTTTGTATGTCATCAATTTTATTTCCGTATCTGATATCACCACAATGACTCTATTGTGTATTGTGTTTTGTGTTATTATATTTCAAAACAATCTCATCTTCCATGAAATGTCAAATAACAAGCAATGACAGCATTGACAGGCGACAGCTCTGTCTAGTAGATGAGAAGATGAGAAAAATCAGATGGCTACAAGCCGAAGAAAGACAAAATTTCGCTGTTATCTGTCACAACCTTAGAAAAAGTATAATAGTGTATAACTCGCCACGGAATGTTGATTTCCCACTCGAATGGTTGCAGCATTCGCCAACATTCCGTGCTCGTTAAACAATATACTATTTTTCTACGGCTATAACACAAAGTTGCTATTGTTTTACTGTGTTCGACAAATCAGTGAGGTACTTTGTATGTCATCAATTTCATTTCCGTATCTGATATCACAATGACCCCATTGTGTTACTATTATTTCAAAAACATCTCATCTTTCATGAAAAGTCAACAAGCAATGACAGTTTTGACAGCTCTGTCTAATAGATGAGCATTACCTACTTAAAGGAAAATCCGATGCCTACAAGTCGAAGAAATACAAAATTTTGCTGTTATCTGTTACAGCCTTAGAAAAAGTATAGTTTATAACTCGCACGGAATGCTAATTTCCCACTCGAATGGTTGCAGCATTCACCTATGACTCATGCTTCATTCTGGTGGGAATTGACGATCATTCCGTGCTCGTTTAACAATATACTATTTTCTCCAAATGTTACATTTTTTGTAATTTTGTGTACTTATTTTTATTGAAAACTACATCATTTTGTGTTCACCCAGTGTCAATGTCAATTTTGATTACCAATTGGCACGTATTCAAAACGCCCCGATAACAGGCATAGGCAAGCTTTTAGACCAATCAGGTTGATTTTGGCTTCGGCGGTAAATTCGAATCGCATATCTTATAACAATGATGATTATGAGAAAATGTACTAAATATGTTATATGATGATGTCGTATAGGCAATATATATTAGAGGTATACTCATCATATTAGATAGTGTTCATCTAAGAATTTGATTTGTCCACTTTCAGTCTTGGTGTTTTGATTAAATTGTTCTATTTCTGAATAAAGTTCATGGGATGTCTCTGATAGTCCATATCGATCTATAAACATTTTCATGTATAAATGATGGCAGAATATTATGTCGGAACAAATAATATCGTAGATTGTGAGTTCTCTCTGTAGGTATGATAACTACAAGATCACCTTATACGAATATGTTAATCAATGACACCAGGGTGCTTTCGTAGATATCCGATACGGGCTATATTCCGAATTCAACTGACAGTACTGAATCTGCTGATTTTTCATTCCGAAATCAAAAAATTTACTAAAAGTGACAGATGCTTGTGAGCAGACGTACTATTCATTCCAAATATTTCGACTCAACATTCTGCTGAAATTGCTAAGTATCAGAAAAGTTAGTGTGGCTTCAGTGAACTATCATTATTTTAGTGGGGGAAGGAATGAAACATTCATTTCTGTTTTTAATGATATTATTCTCAATATAATATTGAGTATCGAGTAGTAGAGTTAACAAAACAAGAAGCAGCATTGGCTAAATGAATAACTAAATAAACCTGAAATGTCTCCTAAATCCATCATCATAACGTTTTCTATAAATGTTCCAATTCTCAATCTGGTGCATCATGAAAATTGATGGCGAAAAATGTCCAAGGTATTCTTTATCACTCGAGCCTGAATCGTCATCGTCAATAATCATAGAAACTATGGAGGCTACAAAAGAATCGATTGCTCTTTCATGTTAAATATTAAATATTAAATATCTGGTCCAGATAAACGGGAAACCACAGACTGACAAATTTCACCAGCTGATAAACTATTGTTGACTACTGATGAAAACCATGAAAACGTGTCCCGAATTCAATCAATCAATCAATCAATCAATCAATTTATTTACCGTATACAAAATTACAATATGAAATAAACAATGTGGTAACATTGGTGGTAAATAAATACAGAGCGCCCAAAAAAAGGTTTCCCTTGTGCATGGGCGTAGGTATCAACATTTTACATTTACATTACATTTTACATTTCACGTTTCACATTTTTCATTTTACATTATACATTTTACATTTTTTATAATATATTTTATTTATTTTGTTTTTACAGTGGGGTGGTTAGGTATGGTAAACACATGAACATGGTGACAATTATACGTTCGTAAATATCAGAGAGAAAAAAAAAAAAAAGAATTTATATGATAATCGATGTTTAAAAATACAGTTAATATAGTCAAGAGGCATAGTGAATCTCATTTCGAGTTTTTCCTATCAATTGCTCGATGTATTTCAGCTCTTGGGTAAGTATGCAGCCAATTTTTTAGTTTTTTTTTCAACAAGCCTAGCGATTGAATTCTCCGTAAGTCATCAGGTATATCAGCATATAAGACTGGACAAAGGTAGGTAAATGATCTTTGACATTTTTGAGTATTGACTCTTGGTATAATTGTTGTTTTGGCTTTGAAGCGTGTTTCATGTTTGTGGTGTATGTGCTCGTATTTGTGTTTATTTTTATGATGGTGGATAATTAAAGATTGGTAATACAGTTGTCGGGCATCTAAGGCTTTTGCTTCTGTGAGTAATGATTCAGTTGGGTACCTATAATCTTTGCGGTGTATGATTTTCAAGATCCATTTTTGTGATGTCTCTAATGGTTTTAAGTAGACGTCTCCGATTCCTCCCCAGACCTTTATACCGTATGTTATGTGTGTCTGAATTAATGAGTTATATAGGATTGTCATGTATTTCAAGTCGAATATTTCTCTGTAAACTTTAAATCTGTTGGCCATGCTTTTTAGTTTTTTTGATACATAATCTGAGTGGTAGTTCCATCTGAGGTGGCAATCTATAATTACTCCTAAGTATTTAATATGGGAAGCTGAGGGGATCTTTATGAGGCCGTTATTGAATTCCAGTTGGCTGTAGTTTGGGAGAGTGTCGCTGTAGCAAGTGAAAGGTATAAAAAAGGTTTTCTGGTAATTTATGGTAAGTAGTCGGTTTTGAAAGAAGTTCATTACATTCATAAAGTCTTTTTCTACTTTATTTTTTAGGGTATGCCAGGTTGAATCTTCGTATAGAATCGCAGTATCATCAGCGAAGCTGATGATGCTGCCTTGTGTTGTTGTTTGGAATAGTTCATTGATGTATACATTGAATAGTATAGGCCCCAACACAGTACCTTGTGGTACGCCGTATTCCAGTGTTTTTTCTGAACTTATCGTGCCATCAATGTTGACCACCTGTTTTCTTTCACTAAGGTAGCTTTCCATTAGTTTGAGTGACGTTCCCCGGAAGCCTACAGCTTCAAGTGTTCGAAGAAGCTCTCTATGGTTCACCGTGTCAAAGGCCTTGGCCAAATCAACGAAGATGCAGAGACATGGTTTGCAGCACTGTATTTTTGATTTCATATTTCGGAACACAGATTTTCAGCAGATTCAGTGGATCTACTGACAGTACTGACCAGTTGAATTCGGAATATAGCTACGGAAATAAAAATGGCACCCTTACAAAGTATACCTAACTACGAAAGCGTAGAAGCGCCACATGATATATTTATTTTAATAATTGACAGATATAACTGTCAACTAGTCTAATTGACAGATACTAAGTCGTAAGTAGTATACTTGACAGATACTAAGTCGTAAGTAGCATACTTGACAGATACTAAGTGGTAAGTAGTATACTTGACAGATACTAAGTCGTAAGTAGCATACTTGACAGATACTAAGTGGTAAGTAGTATACTTGACAGATACTAAGTCGTAAGTAGCATACTTGACAGATACTAAGTGGTAAGTAGTATACTTGACAGATACTAAGTCGTAAGTAGCATACTTGACAGATACTAAGTGGTAAGTAGCATACTTGATAGATACTAAGTAGTAAGTAGTATACTTGACAGATACTAAGTCGTAAGTAGCATACTTGACAGATAAAGTGGTAAGTAGTATACTTGACAGATAGGCCAAGAAACTCGCCATCGCCAAGAAACAAAGAAGATTAAGAAGAAGAAGAATACAATGCTGACATAACCCTAACCAACAATGGATTCAACATTCAACGCCTTGGTGAAGATTGAAATGTGAAGATCTTTAGTTCCACTTAAGGTGGATTCAAATTAATGTCTACTTCCATTTAGGATTACACCAAAATCTGAAATTTTGAACTGTCTAGCGTTAAATCACAATATTCATATCAGTCGACGTACACTTCAAACAGTTACTTAAAATGAACTTGTTTAGAAGAAGAAATTACACAGATATTGCTGAAGTGGCAGATTTCATTCAACAAAATATAAAAACCCATGGACAAGTGCACGGATATAGATGGATGCATTTGAGATGTATTCAGCATGAATCACTGGTCACTCAGGAAATTTTTCTTGTGCTGCTCCACCTACTTGACCCTACTGGTGTTGACTTCACTTCTGCCACTGTCTTACTTGTAACAAAGAAAACTCAACAATAAGCACACTCATTCAATAAAACAAAAAATAACAGCTTTATGAAGGCTACCTATACTCGAAAATAAAAATGGGTTTGCCAACTTTTTTCCCATTTTCGGCAGTATGGCTGTCAACCAAAAGAAACATTTATTACTTGTCCCCATTTGTTATAATGACAATAAAACTAATAACTTCACTGGAAGCCGAGAAGCACCATATATAATATGTACATTACTTCTAATGGAAGCACACCTGTTCATATGTAATTGTTGAGTAAGGATCCTGAAATTTGCAGGAGCGAGAAATATACCAAAAATACACTCTATGACCAAGTGTGGTCATCTTCAGTGATTTACACTGCTCGCCAACAACCATGGAACCACTCACATTTCTGGAAAATGATATTAGGAGGCGAGATAGGTTGTAAATCACTTCGGATTCGAAATCAGGACGTTTAATTTCTAACTATTTATATATTACGTTAATCATAGAGGTAGGATTCTGGAATTTGCAGGAGGAAGGAAGAGTTCAAATATACAGCTAATGACCAACTAAAATTATCATCAGTGATATACACTACTCGCCAGCAGCCATGTGGGTAGTTCTATTGGCTGCTGGCTAGCAGTTGTAGATCACTGATTATAATCTCAAGTTGATCGTTGACTGCATCTTTCTCCTCCAAAATGTTAGGATCATACCTCAATATTTACATAAGATACGGGAGTGCTTCCATGGAAAGTGAGACAAAATTTAATTTTTCATAACTGAACATTTTCCAGGAGAAATATGAATAGTTAGTAAATTGGACGTCCTGAATCCGAAGTGATTTTCAACCTATCTTGTCTCCCTAATCCATTGTTGTTGGTTAGGGTTATGTCGGCATAGGTCGCGTGCACGAAGACCGACCCTGGAGGCAAAATATTGAAACACAACCTCATTCTTCTGTGAATTATTGAAACACAACCTCACTTTTTTATTTGGTTACAGAGGAATCAAAAGGTTGAAATAGTTTTTCACAATATTTTGGCATACGAATCGTGTTTCTTGCGTTATTCATTAATTCAAGCATGCCTTCGCATTGTGCTGTTGTACAATGCACAAAAAATGCAGCAAGAGACTAGGGAATATGATTTTTCAGGTAAATAGTAATCTCACATAGTTAGCATTATGAAATGTTGTCATTCCTTATTAAAATTCCTTCTGCCTTCTGCCACTTCTGCAATACAAGCTAATGCTGCTAATAGATTGAAAATGTCTACAACACACACGATCATCAGCATGTCAGATCAGTCCTACCGATTGATTGCATGAATCCAATCTTCTTGCATTATTCTAGAAATTTCAGGTATATTTCTATTAGCTGCTCCTATTGCAGAAGGAATTCCGATGAGAAATCAGAGAAATAACCAAATTTCAAAAATGAAAACTATGTGAGTGACTATAGTAGGTACTTACTTTTGAATCATAATGTTCCATCCGGATTTCTTCATCTTCCGCTGCAGTTTTTGTGCATTTTACAACAGCACAATGTGATGGCATTAGCGAATTGATGAATAGCGGAAAAATACGATTCATATGCCAAAATAATTGTGGAAAACTATTTGGATCACTTGTAAACAAATATGTTTTGCCTCCAGGGTCGGTCATCTGACAGTTCTTGCACGCGACCTATTGTATTCTGCTTTCTTCTTCTTCTCAATCTTCTTTGTTTCTTGGCGATGGCGAGTTTCTTGGCCTATCTGTCAAGTATACTACTTACCACTTAGTATCTGTCAAGTATGCTACTTACGACTTAGTATCTGTCAAGTATACTACTTACCACTTAGTATCTGTCAAGTATGCTACTTACGACTTAGTATCTGTCAAGTATACTACTTACCACTTAGTATCTGTCAAGTATGCTACTTACGACTTAGTATCTGTCAAGTATACTACTTACCACTTAGTATCTGTCAAGTATGCTACTTACGACTTAGTATCTGTCAAGTATACTACTTACCACTTAGTATCTGTCAAGTATGCTACTTACGACTTAGTATCTGTCAAGTATACTACTTACGACTTAGTATCTGTCAATTAGGCTAGTTGACAGTTATATCTGTCAATTATTAAAAAAATATATCATGTGGCGCTTCTACGCTTTCGTACCTAACTGATTTATTGAACACAGTAAAACAAGAGTAATTTTGTGTTATAGCCGTATAAAAATGTGTATTGTACATGTGTTGATCATTGATGTTTTTTTTTTTCAGGAAATTTCCAGAAAACGTGGTCCGCACGGATTATTTGTTGCGCCTTGTCTCTTTGTGTCCTGTCTCTAGATACGACAGTTCGGGGCAGAGATTAGCCACCCACAGAACGGCTAATCTCTGGTTCGGGGCGTTTTGAATTCATGCAAACCAAGTTCGCTGAATGCTGAATGGTCACAATAATTTTGTTACTCAAAACCAAACCAGAGATTAGCCCAAAGGCACAGGCTAGAGACACGTTGATGTGCCTGTAATTTGATATGGAGTTAAAGCAATGCAGAATGCGTAAGCGTAAACGTAGAATTTGACATCTAAGCATGCGCAGTGTGCGAATTTCCTACGCCAGGAGATACGTCCGACGTATGTTTACGTATTGCTACGCTGGCGCTGAACGCAAATCGTATTGAACCGAAGGCGTTACCTATCTAAGCGAATACAAACGATAACTATTCGGTTTTTACTTTAACCTCACTTTTATCACATGAAATAACATTTATTTTTCATTGCGCTTCGTTCTTGTGTTGTGCTTCGAAGAAATCATGGATAATTCAAATGAAAGAATTCTCTTTTCTTTGGAAGATGATTCGCATCTAGCAAGGGAAGTTGTAGGTCATAATCCCTCTTCCAAATGAATATAATGTAAACTACTGGAAAACTTATAGCTTCCTGGTATTCCTAGGAATCCTAGGGCTCTAGCTAATCTTGGAATGTCATTTTTCGCAAATCGAAATAGATTTTTACATTCTATTTCAAATAAATTGTTTTAATTGATATCTCTATATAATTCCCTTCGATTACCTAAATTGTCGTTCTCATTCAGTACATGAAGGATGAACATATCATCTAGGTCATCGTCACTACGAGCATCGCTATCATTTGTGGCTTCGAATATTAAAATCCCTTCCATTTTGCAACGAAGGGTTTGCAGGTTTGCAGCAACAAATATCAAAGCAAGCGAAGACTAACAAATCAAAATAATTGAATGAAAAAGTAAAATAGGGTTAAAATGAGTCTGGTCTTGTATCTTGTATGTACGTACCATACGGTAGCTTTAACGTTACTTTTCATTGAATACGTACGTATTTCTATTCACGTTTACGACTATACGTAATTGGAAGTTTTTGTTTTGGCTTTAACTCCTTAATAATTACAGACACGTGTACATGACGCATGACGTCACTCGCCCCAATGGTGAATTAGGTCTTTTCAATTCAATATGATATATTTTTTTTATATGGAACAAAATTTGGGGTGTAATTTCAGTCCATGATAGACAAGAAGGGTCATTTTTTTCCTCTTTTTGACGTATGCACATAGAAATATCGAATATGAGGAAGGAAAATATTCTTCCTGCATAACTATAAAGAAGGAGACTATCTTTACCTAACCTAACATGTCGGCTTAAAAATAAAAAAAAATCAGCCCAGCGAAGATTGAACTCGGGTCCCTGGGTTGACATCCCAACACGCTGTCGCTATCGCTAACGCCAGAGATTGCTAACGCCTAGTTCACAGAGAAAAACGGTTCAGGTAGACAAGTACACTTGAGTAAAATTTAATACCCACAAATATATTAATGAACTTTTGTACCATTACAATGGGTGAAATTTGTTTTCTGATATCGACTTCCAGTGGCAGGTTAACTTTGCTCCTGGAACAGGCCATCTTTCTTGTGCTTGAATAATTTTTATCGATGTGTTTAATACTCAGTATACAACAATCCACCTAAAATTAATATAATTGTCCCTCAATCCTTGTTTTCTATGAGTGAAAGGAATAATTCTGTCATTATTACCAGTTTAATAACAACAGGTAACAGTTCACTTGATTTCTCTGTTTCGTCATCATTCGGCTAGTTTCGAATACCCACGATTACGCCACGAGCTGACTGAACAACTCTTCTGCACTTCATTCCATTAATGAACTCAGTCTGTATCTGTACTAAGAATATGTTGTTACACTTCGTTTTTGGCCTAACGAAAATACTGCACTGATAGCACATCGAAATTGTTTTGTTTACGTACTTTTGTCACAATTCTTCATTTGTTCATGAGTGTATTATTCATCACTTGCCATTGATATTATCTTTTTGCAATCTCAAATAGTTTTATACAGTCTATTGCCGTGATTTATTATTTTATTTAGCTCCTGAAAACGAAATAGTTTATCGGGTCCCAAGACAAGGTTTGTTGTCGTTGCTTACCGTAGTTCACGATTCTGGTTTCGAATATTTATTCACGCTGTTGTTTTTGTGGGATGATAGCCAGTCTTCTTCGATATGTTCGAGCGCACGGATATTCAACAGTTTAGCGAGGATCATTTCACTATTTTAGTTATCAGTCGATTTATCATATTGTGCTCGTTGTTTACATTTTCAGTCAATAATATTGAGCGAGGTATCACTGTCAGAATCTTTATCACTGTCAGATTGTTGACTACTGACAGTTGACCGATATTTGCGAGCTGCTCTGCTTTATTTTGAAGGACAATGTCATTATTTTTATGATTCTCCGTACTTTTAGCAGTTGCTAACATCTGTCATTGACAGCAGTTCATTTTTCATCGATTTTTGAATGGCCCTCAAAATTGATTGATTATGGAAGGACTAAGCTCAGCATGATGTCGGGATTTTTCAAAATAGTGATTTGTTGTTTAAATCGGATAGTAGGTGTGATAACCCTAGTGTTTATGTCTCGTTCGATGAAGTCGAGCATCCATCGAAAAAGAAGAAGATTGCGTCATGGGTCGACGTAGTTCCGAGGTCATGTCTGCGCATGTCTCCGTTTGAATATTGTGGTCGTGGCAAAACGGCTTTAACCGCCGAAAAATCAATTTCCACGAAAACTAGATGTAAAATGGTTAACATTCACTAATATCGGGTAAATTAGGTATTTTCTTGTTGGAGCTAGGATATTCTCTCATCTTTCTGTGGTGGTGAAATACCATCTACAGTGTGTTCGCGGGAAAATCTCCCACCAACACTTCCGGAGGTATGGGGCGTTTTTGAGATAAAGACCGATCTTCCGGTTGAAGGACGGCCCATCATCTTCACGAGATATCTCGCCATTTTTCCTGGAGAAGGTTGATCCAACTCGTGTGACAAGTAAGCCAGAGATTCGATTTCGCATTGTACATATTTTGATTTATTCTTTCTCCATTAGTGTTGGGATTAATTCGATTCGAATTCTCATTTCGTGGTGACCAATTTTGGTTTTGGTACCATACCTCAAATTGGAGGGATTTAAGGCCGAAAGCCACGAGGCTGACATCAGCCGCCGATCAAGAACCCGACCACCATCACATCAGGTATGGAATTTAGTCTTGATTATTTTTCGAGTGGCACACAACCATTTTCTTTTTTTTTTATCGTTTAGGGTTCTTATTTTCCCGGAATTATTTCCGAGACCTTTCATCCACCACGTGACATTCACCTCAAGGGTTAACTGGTTAAGTGGGGCTGCAGCCAATTTTTGCAAGCCCAATAGAAGAGCCTGCTGATGGCCCAGGAGCCCTGAGAATACCATCAGGCTGTTCTGTAGCTGAGACCTAGACATCTCTGCAAGTCTACCCTGTATATGTACCTGTATCCTGCCTGTATCTTGGCGGTAACATCAACACCCTGTATATGAACGACGTGGCCGCCTACACCCTGTACTCGACAGCTAGACACCACCGAGGAACATAATCGCCTGTCACCTTCAATTTTGGTGAGTCTGTTCCATATTAGTACCCGTTTGGAAGTGGAAAACAGTTCAAATTATACACAGAATAGAATTCGTACTTTTCAGAAGTTTTTATTTTTCAATTCTTCAGAAAACAACTGTTCTCTTTTTTTTTTGTTATGGTGATACATCAAGATATATAAAATATAATACGGGGTGATTTATATAAGTATTCAAATAGAAACCAAATTCAAGTTTGTATTTTTCCTCAATACCCCCACTCAAACTTGAATATCTAAACCCAATAAAGATCTTAAAAATTCGTACTTGTTTCTGGATAAAGGCTTAGTCATGATATCGGCGATTTGTCTCTGAGTTTCAACATATTCAAAAATGACTTGCTTCTCTTGACATTTTTCTCGTATGAAATGATAGCGGATATCAATGTGCTTACTTCTTTTATGAAATTCAGGATTTTTTATCAGTCTTAGAGCACTTTGGTTATCCACAAACAAAACTGGTTTGCTGACTTTCTGTAGAAGTTCTTCAAATAATAACTTGAGCCAAATCAGTTCTCGGACTGCTTGACTGGCTGCAACGTATTCCGATTCTGTTGTCGATAAAGAAACTGATTTTTGTGTCTGAGATCCCCAAGCAATAGCACTTTGTCCTAATTGAAAAATCCATCCAGAAGTTGAACGCCTAGATACTGTGTCTCCAGCAAAATCTGCATCACTATACCCCTTCAATTCAATATCTGTATGGCTCTTATAATAAAGGCCAAGTTTTGAAGAACCTTTCAAGTACTTCATTATCCTCTTCACAGCATTCCAGTGGACTAATGAAGGATTTTCAAGGAATTTGCTTACAGTACTCACTGCATATCCAATATCAGGTCTTGTTGCCACACATAGGTAGATCAGACTTCCTACTGCTTCTCGATATGGAACCTTACCCCCTACTTTTACAATATTCTCTTCAGATGAGGTTTCGTTGAATACTGCTGGTATACTGACAGGTTTAGCATCTTCCATTCGAAATTTTTTCAACAATCTCTCCACATATCCTCTTTGGTGAA
This sequence comes from Phaedon cochleariae, assembly GCA_918026855.4. Lineage (NCBI taxonomy): Eukaryota > Metazoa > Arthropoda > Insecta > Coleoptera > Chrysomelidae > Phaedon > Phaedon cochleariae. The sequence continues at coordinate 20,724,083 of OU896707.1, forward strand.
TGAAAATAGAACCATCCACTTTTTTCTCAATTTCAAGGCCTAAAAAGTAATTGAAGTCTGAAACTCTCACCAAGAATTCCTTTGTCAGGTAGTCTATCAAACTATCAATCTCTAGATGATCAGAGGCAGCTACCAATGTTGTAGCTATTGGAGTTCGACAATCAAGATTGTACAGGCTATTATTCAAAGTGATTAACCCAGTATCTGAAGAAGACAGAAAAGAACCTGAAACCCCAAAAGCAAACATAGCAGTTATTGAATCTTTACGAATATGGCACGAACGTCTGGCACACCAAAATATTCGTCAGGTGAGAAATTTTCTCAAAGAAAATAAAATTGAATATACAGAATGTAGCCGAGATTTTTTCTGTGATGCTTGTCAGTTGGGAAAGCAACATAGGCAACCATTCTCCACTAGTTTCACGAAAAGTGTGTCTCCTGGAGAATTGATTCACACCGATCTCTGTGGACCAATGTACAATGTTTCATTGGGTGGTTCACGATATTTCTTGTTGTTCAAAGATGACTATTCTCATTTCCGTATTGTATATTTCCTCAAAACGAAATCTGAAGTCAAAGATAAGCTGAAGTCTTTTATCAATTATTCAAGAACACAGTTGGAGAAAACAGTGAAATGTATACGTTCTGATAATGGTTCCGAGTATGTGAATAAGGACATATCAACTTTTCTTGATGAAAATGGAATAATACATCAGAAGACAGTACCCTACACCCCAGAACAAAATGGGTCAGCTGAAAGAGATTTGAGAACAATCATAGAAGCAGCAAGAACAATACTCTATGGCAAAAAAATGGATCTGACATTTTGGGCAGAAGCAGTTAATACAGTGGTACATGTATTGAATAGAACAGGAACGAGTTCTATTCAGGGAAAAACTCCATTTGAGTTATGGCATGAAACAAAACCCAAAATTGACTACTTCAGAATATTTGGTACAGAAGTATATACTCATATACCTAAAGCAAACAGGCAAAAATGGGATGCTAAGAGTAAAAAGGGCATTTTTGTTGGATATTCTGAAGAAACCAAAGGTTTCAGAGTATGGTACCAAGAAGAGAAAAAAATAGGGTACAGCAGGGATATTTTATTCAAGAATGAACAGAATGTGAATGGTCCAGCAGAAGAGGCAAGAAAAATATTTACTATGAGAGAACGAGCAGAAGAAGATGATGATAGAGTACAAAATGATCAAGAAGAAGATAGTCAAGATGTGGAAAATGAGAGACAAGTTTTACAGTTCGGAAATACCTGTGATGATATTGAAAATCAAGGGGACACTGGAGGAAATGTGGTGGATCCAACTGAGCTTAGGAGATATAACTTGAGGGAAAGACAAGAAATAGTTCCACCATCGAGGTATGCTGATTATGATATTGCAATGTGTTTAGTTAATATACATGACGATTTACCATCGACGTATACAGATGCTATGCAATCAAACAATAATGATAAATGGAAATTGGCAATGGATGAAGAAATCAACTCTTTGAATGAAAATAGAACATGGGAATTGGTTGAATTGCCCAAAGACCGTAAGGCTATTGATAATAAATGGATTTTCCAGATTAAAATGAAAGCAGATGGATCGGTTGATAGATACAAAGCACGTTTAGTCATAAAAGGATTTCGTCAACAATATGGTATCGATTATCAAGAAACATTCAGTCCAGTAGTTAGATTTGATTCCATAAGAATGATTTTGGCAATTGCAGCAGCTGAAAACTTGAAGCTAAAACAATTTGACATAAAAACAGCATTCCTTTATGGTGAGTTACTGGAAGAAATATATATGGTTCAACCGAGAGGTTATGAAGATGGTACAGGGCGAGCCTGTAAATTGTTGAAGAGCTTATACGGATTGAAACAAGCTCCAAGAGTTTGGAATGAAACTTTCACAAATTTTCTGAAGAATTTCAATTTGGAAATCACGAAAGCAGATCCTTGTGTATTTTTCAGAAGAAATGATATATCAACAGTATATCTAGCATTATACGTTGATGATGGATTGGTAGCAGAGCGATATCATGACTAAGCCTTTATCCAGAAACAAGTACGAATTTTTAAGATCTTTATTGGGTTTAGATATTCAAGTTTGAGTGGGGGTATTGAGGAAAAATACAAACTTGAATTTGGTTTCTATTTGAATACTTATATAAATCACCCCGTATTATATTTTATATATCTTGATGTATCACCATAACAAAAAAAAAAGAGAACAGTTGTTTTCTGAAGAATTGAAAAATAAAAACTTCTGAAAAGTACGAATTCTATTCTGTGTATAATTTGAACTGGTTATGGGTCCAGACATGGAGAATAACGAAGTCAAGATGGATAAACTCCTGGACGGGAGGAATTGGGCAGAATGGAAGTTCCAAATGAAAGTCATCCTCAAATCTGCTGACATTTTCGAAATTGTGACAGGATCATGTCACAAGCCAGTGGAGCCAATTAATCAGATCGGGGATGGAGAAGCAGAGGTACAGAGGAGACAATACATGACCGAATTAAGTAGGTGGAATAAAGCAGATGCGAAAGCACAGAAGTTGATAGTAATATCAGTTGAGAAGCAGCCGCTTCAGCATTTAATGTGTTGCGATACTTCAAATGAAATGTGGGAGAAGCTACACAGGATATATGAGCAAAAATCAGAGGCGAGTTTACATCTAGTGCAGCAACAGTTTTATAGCTATATCAAAAGTTCTTCTGATGACATGGCTACACACATTTCAAAATTGGAATCTCTTGGTCAGCAACTCAAACAGTTGGGGGAGCCAATACCAGATTCAATGATGATCACAAAAATTCTGATGACTTTACCTACTGAGTATAGCCATTTCTACAGTGCCTGGGAATCAACCACGGAGGATAGAAGAAATTTAGATAATTTGACTTCAAGGCTACTACTAGAAGAATCCAGAATTATCATGTTACAGAACAATGCTGCATCATCATCATCATCATTTGAGTCACCAGCTGCTTTGGCAGCGGGAAAATGGAGATCAAATCCCGATTCTTCAAGAATTGACCATGAAGATGAAACACATTCTAAAAGGAAGCCAGGTAAATGTTATGTGTGCGGCAAAGCAGGGCACTGGGCAAGAAGCTGTTTTCTTCGTAAGGGAGTTAGAGAAAAGAAGGCGAATCCTGTCGAGGCAGGGATGGATAATTTTGAAGCATTTGTTGGAACAAGTGGAACACGATCTATTGATGAAAACGTACAGGATGTTGCAGACGATTGGTTCGTGGACTCAGGGGCTAGCGACCATATGACGAGTAGGAGGGAATGGTTTGTTCATTACGTAGTCTTCCAGCAATCTTTGCCAGTTCGAGTTGGCAATGGAGAGATTATCCAAGCAGAAGGAAGAGAAGACATCAACATTTCGAGCTTTGTGAACGGGAATTGGGTTAAACGACGTTTGTCTGATGTTCTATATGTGCCAAAAATTAAACTTAATTTGTTTTCAACAGGTACTGCTCTGGATAAGGGTCTTAAGATGATATCGGATGAAAAGGAGTGCAGATTCATGATGAATACCAATGTTGTAGCTATTGGAGTTCGACAATCAAGATTGTACAGGCTATTATTCAAAGTGATTAACCCAGTATCTGAAGAAGACAGAAAAGAACCTGAAACCCCAAAAGCAAACATAGCAGTTATTGAATCTTTACGAATATGGCACGAACGTCTGGCACACCAAAATATTCGTCAGGTGAGAAATTTTCTCAAAGAAAATAAAATTGAATATACAGAATGTAGCCGAGATTTTTTCTGTGATGCTTGTCAGTTGGGAAAGCAACATAGGCAACCATTCTCCACTAGTTTCACGAAAAGTGTGTCTCCTGGAGAATTGATTCACACCGATCTCTGTGGACCAATGTACAATGTTTCATTGGGTGGTTCACGATATTTCTTGTTGTTCAAAGATGACTATTCTCATTTCCGTATCATTTCCAGTTCAAATTATACACAGAATAGAATTCGTACTTTTCAGAAGTTTTTATTTTTCAATTCTTCAGAAAACAACTGTTCTCTTTTTTTTTTGTTATGGTGATACATCAAGATATATAAAATATAATACGGGGTGATTTATATAAGTATTCAAATAGAAACCAAATTCAAGTTTGTATTTTTCCTCAATAAAAACTACCACCAAATACCGCTACCACTTAGAAGGGTTGAAACTTACCGTTTATGCTGAGTTATAAGTAAAATACCCCAAATTGTACCATTTATTAGTATTATCAAGTCATTCATATATTGGAAACCAACGTGCACTGCGGTATTGCTTTATCACCTTGTCTATATATATCTGTTATTCCCATTTTTGTTATGAATTGATTATAAGGGATGTACTGAAGAGTTGATTTCAGACAGTCCCTAGTTGTGATATAAAATATTGCTAATTGATGGTTTTCATTGAGATCAAGGCAAAATTCTAGTGGAATTTGTATTTTTCAAGTTTTCTTATTATTAAATCTATATATTCACCCTACTTTTGGCATTTAACGTACCCACCCCATTGTCCCGCTGAACTACCAGTGTTTGGTTTCTACAGTCTCAAACTAGGCACTTAAAACACTATATTTTGTAGCAAAACTTTTGAGAATTAAAACACCAAGTAAATCTCAGGCAGGTTAACAGCCAATTCAGGGGTAGAATCATAACTAAATTTTATCACTTATTACCCCCTGAAATTTGCAAGGTTACAATGTACCTTTGGTGTTTGCGAACACTTATATATGCGTGCCTTTTTTTATTCTGGAACATTTGTGTTGTGCATGTAAGTGATTGTGACTATTCCAAAAACATTGATCCCAGTGAAATTATCACTATGGAGCGACAAACCCCAGGTCGAGAGTTGAAAAATAGAAGCAGCATAAGCAGTTCATCGACAAAACTTTGAAACAGCAGAGTTTGGCGAAGTTTACGCAAAACTCTTCTTTTTTTCTTGGTGAGTAATATACTATTCCTTTTTCTCCGTGCAACAAGAAATGTTTTTGAGCACACAAGTTTTTTAGTGATATGTTTTTCTCCTTCCGAAAATGATTCTAAACCCTATATAGTTCCTTATGTTGGTTGATCATTTGCAATTGATTGTTACATCTGGTATTATATGTCCGTTTTATTCGTGGTTCGTGCCATTCATTCTCCATTTTGAAGAGGTTATATTTTGAAAATATCTCCTATTTTGATTGTGACCTCTCAATATTTTTATCGAGTGTGCTCTATGGTGTCGAAATCTCAGTAGGAAGTCACTTGTTAAGTAGTTCAAATTTTGTTGAAGATTAAAGAAATATATAATCTCAGAAAAATAAATGAATTGATCTCAAGTTATTACCGAAACAGAGGAGTTTTTATAGTTATATTTCACAAAAGCCGAGAAATAAATTGGGAAATATCAAAATGAAACGACTCTAATGTGAATGTTTGCAAAAAAATCTTATATCTGATAGTAGGTACATGGAAAAAAATTACAGGAAACGAATCTTGATTTTTCTCATTCGGTGTCCCTGGATTTGAGTCAAAGTAGAGTTTTATAAAGAATAGCCTTACTTGGATGGGCTCACGGGACGTTCGCTACTTGTTAAGAGTTTATTCTTTCAATGAATCTCTTGAAATAGGATTATTTGTTTGAATTTTCAAGAAAATAATAGGAGGAATTTAACACATTATATAGAGGAATTTTCAAATTTCAGGGTGCTGATGGTAATGATGTACCTGATTGGAACTTGATGCCACTTGATCTGAATTCAAGTGGACCTAGTACCCCCGCGGCCCGCAGATACTCCATCAACGTCTGAAATATATTTGTATATAAGTCAGTTCGACAACTATTGTAAATTGAAAATAATTATTTCAAGTTCATTTATTTATGTAGTTTGTACTGAAATTACAAATGACTAAAATATATTATATAATGTCGTACCTATATTTTGTACAATGTTTTTTCTCTTCTATAGAATCACCATCCCCATTGTGTGATACCTTGAAAATATGAAATATTTCTTGCTCCAATATTCAACAATAAGCACATATCCAAATTGAACGATATGCAACAGCTTTCAAAAATTGATTCTGTAATGTTGATAAATGATGAACAGTTAACCAAAAATAATACCAAATGATTTGATTTTTCTCATTTATCATTTTCTGTTATTCAGGAATAAATGTCTATGGGTCTGCATCATCAAAAAGTGGACCAGAAATGATCATTCCGATTCATGATTTTCAATGTTTTTCACGGGTGCACTTGATACTCGTAGACAATATCTTTAATTTTTCCTCTATCCAGGCCATTGGAAAACAGGAATCAGAATGATCGTTTTTGAACTCCTTTTTCAGGTATGCACATTGAACATCCCCAATATTTCAATTGAATTGCACATCTGAGATAATTAAAAAATGTTCCAGAGACGAGTAATTTATGATCCGAGGACAACTTAATAATGTTTCTGGAATAATTGTATTCTTCAATGGTAGTAATTAAAGGATGTACCTAACATCAGTTAGATATATCTCAGAGAATATCACCTATTTTCCTGCAACAGCATGCTTTTTCACCTGTGGCAACTATATAGTATTGAAAATTTATTAAACTATTGAATAACTATCATCGAAGTGTGCACCTACAACAGGTGAAGAAGTCTGTAAGATAATATAGCAATGTTTCAAAGGGAATTACCAAATGTTCAATGGTAATTAAACTGTCTAATCAATGTTATTCAACACTTCAATAATCCTGAGTTGATTTTAAATCTATTCATTCATTAACGATCGACGAACTATATAATTGAGTGTCTGTTGCAGGTATACCAATTCAGGTAAAATATTTTATCTACCACTATCATACTGTATATCTGTCCCATATAGTATTCAAGTTTTCCACTGTGACTATTAAATGTTTAATAACCATTATTAAAGTTTTTTCTCTGTGTTGATTGAACTATCTACGAAGAGAGAAGAACATCTAGCAGTTCTCCGTGCACGATTGACGTCAGTTCACGTGTCCGTAAAAATTGAATTACAGACACATCAACGTGTCTATAGCCTTAGCGAAAACCAAAACTTCAGTTGAGACTTCCGGTTTTCCGCGCGCAACATCTAACTATGATCAAACCACTCGAACCCCGAATTGGGGGATTCTGTCTTCTGTGAATCTGAGTTCTTGTTAGCATTTTATCCCGGTTAACCCGTCAGACACTCTAGATATTTAGCCGTCATTGATTTTATCCACAGACACAGAACACAGATTAAGCAGAGAGCTAGAGACTAGAGCCCAATGTCAGAACAGAATGTCACAGACTCATTTGCTTCATTGTTTTATGGGGTACTTCATGTTTTATTTTTCGAAATGAACAAAATATCCTAATCGCTGATACGCATTTACTTGGAGATTGGAGAATTAACGGATGATGAAGACCTTTTGGAAATTGTTACATCGTGGTTACATCCTAGAAGACCTTCAGAAATAGACCCAGCCACTTTTGAAATATGGTCTGATATTGAGTTCAAATGTAGGTTATGGCTAGAAAAACGAACTGTGAGATTCTCAGAAGAAATTATGTCCAAGATTGAAAGTGAGTTTCAGCTGAAATATCTGCAATTGTTATATAATTTTAATTCTTCAGGAATCATGTTCTCACACCTGATATAAAAGTGTTTGTAACATTGTGGTATATGGTAGTATTATGTCAACAGGATCCATTTTGCAAGTTACATGTGGTTTCAATGGAATTGATTAATTCTACAGCAAGTTGAGTTGTATGCTAAGTGAGAAGAACAATAATTGCTAGACCTAGTTGTACCTACATTAGGTTTCTTTAAACCTAAAGAGATATTGAGCAGACCAGACAAGGTTTCTTTAATATTGGTAGATTTCCAAAATGTACTGGAGCGCTAGACTGTGGACCACAAGCTGAAAATTATCTCAATTGAAAGGGTTTGTTCTCTCTCAATGCACAAGCAGAGTGATGCTGAGCTGAAAATACTGCGAACCTTGTGTGCTGCTGGCCTAGAGCTACTCATGATGCTTATATTTTTTGGAAATTCTAATTTGAGAGCCAAGTTGGAAAATTGAGATGCTGCACCTCCAGATAATGGGGAAATAGAAGCTGTTGTAGATTTTGTGGACAATGGACACACAAATATTCTGCCAACTTAATGTGAATAAATGCTAAAGATAAAATAAATATGTTTAATTTTTTATTATGGTTCCAATACTTACTACATCAACAATATTTCATTCTATTTTCATATATTATTAGGAATTAGTAAAACATTGTAAAACCTGCAAATGTATGGATGATGTATCTCTTAAATATGCACATGGAAATGATACAATTAATTTATGTTTGTTGAAATAAGTAAAAAAAAACCTTTATAACTTAGGTACAAGGCATGAAAGATACCTGTGATGTATATACATTTTTAATTAAATTGAAAAGATACCACCTAAATACAAAAATAACATTATTTCAGTAATCTATTCTCTTCTTGAAGAATTGTCATGTTCATTTCATATGTTCTTCTTTTCAGAATTTTATTTTATCCACAATCTCTGCTCTCTGCATGTAGATTCCATCATTTCTGTTCATGGTTTTACTTGCAAATGCTTGAGTTTGAGCTGATGATCTTCTATAAAAGCAGCCTTCTGAATTTCAGCAAGTTCTATTTTTGTAGCACTCCATATTATCAACTTGCTGTTCAGGGGGTTTCTGTTCTTCTTGGAAGTGTTGAAGTGATAAGTAGAGTAGGTATATTTTCCACACCTTTGCCATCACTGGACCCTTTATTTACTGGTACCTTTCCAGCTCTGAGTGGTGATGAAATTTGTTTTTTCAACATATCAGGGGTGTACATAGACCAGACCATATCTAATTTTTTGTCTGAGAACATTCTTCAACTGATTGAATCAACAACTGAAAAGAATATGATTCATATTATGTTTCTTCTTTACTTTCTCACATTTCTAGGAGCAGTACCTTCTGCTGTTCTAGTGAATTCAGGCAGAGAATACAATATTTCAAATGTTTATTCGTCTATAAAATGTAAAACCATAACTTCTATCCCATCATGCTTCTATCAGTCTTCTATCCTTGCTTCTTTTGCTCCCATTTTCAACACCAGGATGGTATCAGCACTAGGCAGCAGACATTAGTTCTGATTGTTCAATCAACTTCTAATCTACCATTGTCATCTCATTCAAACATTTTTGATTATCATCGAACAACTTTCGTCATTATGTGCAAAGCCTCGATCAATGTTTCCAACAGTAGTCGAAGTGCACCTAGTTTGTTTATGACTTATGACCACAAACAAATGAGAGTAATTTATCTATGCTTATAACATTTATGAGTTAGTCGAACTTTTGAATTGAAGGGAGGAAGGTGAAGCCACATAAAGGGAAGGGGGATCAGATGTGATCAAGGGGAAAGAGCAAAATATATTCCGTCTCCCAATTGGTCACATGAATCACATGATATCGTAATCACGAACGTTGCACGCATGTGCGAGCTCATAGAAATTATACAAATACACTTGGCAACACAGCAGACCCAGAAAAAATTATCACATTTTTATATGCAGCACAGAAGGGACATGGGAGATATTTTTTTAAAATTATTTTTCACATTTTTATAACAGCACTGGAGGGACATGAAGAAATATAATTTTGTTTTTATCTCATTATAATGAGATAGCTAACTCATTATATTGAGATAAAAAAATATCTCCCTCATTTTTATGCTAAGAAAATGTGGGAGATATTTTTTCAAAAAATATCTCACCATGTCCCTTCAGAGCTTTCGTATGTTTCGGACTTCTTCTAGGAGTTCTGATCTCCTCGTTTTGTTTAAATAGTTTTTCTGTATAATTATAAAGCCATCAGCTTCTTCTGGGAAGTTACATTCAGACTAATATTTGGAAACATTCCACGATTTTCTCGAAATTTCACAGAAATCGGTTGAGAATCGAAAAGTCATTGGGGATCTATTATTTGGTAAAATGTTTGTCTTGTATATATTTTTGCGGTTGGATGTATTTTGGGGTTTCACTTCTACTTTACGAAAATTTCATAGAATGAATCTGCTTCCACTTCATGGAACTTATGAAGTTTTCTCAAACCATTTATTTTCACTCAAAAACGTTCAACTTCCTAACCACAGTTGATGGATTCCATCGCTGGTTGCTTCTTCCAAGAGATGAGATCATGTTATGTTACGTGCACATGAAATTTAGCTTCAAGGAACTAAAAAGGTTGTACTACGTGGAGTATTGTAGCCTTTAGGTATGACAATGAGCGTATATTGGCGGATTCATAAACTTAAAGTTGACGTTGCTGTTCGCTGTTGTCGGTGCCGTTCAGAGTTAGAATATATGGAATGTTAACTGTCATTCATAAAAGCCGCTGCTGTTGACGTTGGCAGTTGAGGAAACGTTGGATGTTGTTCACAGATAACTATGTTTCAAATTTGGCGGTTAACGTTTAGTTATACCGTTCAACCATCAACCAATGAAAACAACGACAGAGAATCACGTGGCATACAGCCTTATTTGAGGTTATGTTACAACATTTTTGAAAGCAACTCGTTGCAAAGTTATCACTATAGATTTTCTTTTGCAGAAATGCCATGTCACCTATGTTGTCTCTGTATTCTAGTTTTAAATTCAATTTGATAAGTTTTCACATTCTGGAAGTGTCATTCTGGTGAATAAAGAATAGAGGGGCATTCCAGTTTTCAATTTTCTCGTAATAATTGTAATTTTTGGAAGCTCTTCTTGATTTATTAGTCGACCTTACTTGGAACCATCGTTTTCGTCGTGTTCTCTTCAATTTCAATGGAGCATACAACCATGAGACGATACCTAATGCAGCTAAACATCAATGTTGTCTGTATAAATTATCCATATTTTCATATTTTCAATTCACACAAATGTTCCCGAAATGCAATGAGGTTATGTCAAATGAAAGTTTGTTATATTTGAGCCAACGGCCAATCTACCAACGTCGAGTTAATACATAAAACAGTTGAACATCAGACGAACTGAACAGTGAACGGCAACGGCAACAGCGAACAGCAACGTCAACTTCAAGTTCATAAATCCGCCTTTATGGCTCTGAAACGTACTGGGGTTTGTTGTGTCGGCGTGAAATAGTGCGCTTCGGAGCACCATATCGGATATGGTGCGCTCTGTGCTCTACTGGGGATTGACTTCACGCCACCTGGTATTCATAAAAAAAAGATTTTATGCGGATACAGTCACCACATCAATGTTCAGAAGGAAATAACCTGTCATTCAAAACAAAAAACGTCCAAATGGGACGGAAAGTTTTGACGAAAATGTTCCCAAAACCTATGGCGACTTTTTGGTGGTGCGTTGCTTGCTTGGAGAAGTGTATACACCTATTTTGGAAAATTGATCCCATCAATGTTATTGCTCACTGCAATCATGATGTATTTTTATCGTTCTTGAGAGGTAAATATGTGATCGTGCATGAAATGTTGTATTTATTTCGGGCGCATAACATGCTTTTATGAACCAAGGCGTGTTAATAGCCCTCGCTGTCGCTCGAGTTCTCACTTCCACGCTGCGGTACATCATAGAAGCCTATTTTACGTCCTAGATACATAATTATGGATAAGTGATAACTATTAGATGACTTCCTGTTATTCATCACTTCTGCTCTCTCAGTAACATGAACCCCAATCAAATACTATACCTACATATTCTTCATCACTTCCAGACCAGAATACGTAGCTGAGGAGGCCATGAATGTACTCAAACACGGGCCCAATGGAACATTATGGGTGATCGAAAGTGGACAACCAGCCTACGAATTCAAGTTTCCTGAGAGGTTTGCACAAAAAGGAAATGTGCTATCTTATGATTGAATGTTTATTATGGAATATTTATCAACTTGAAATAATGGATGGAATCACCAGAGCACACAACACTACCACTAATAATATATTGTGATAGATGAAGAATATATTTTGTAAAAAGTTTGTGAATTATTTCGATTCGAATGGGCAAGTTGTATGGAAGATGATGAAACGACCCTTCAACTACTTTCCTCACAAAGCTGCAGATATGTCATAGCCAAGAATGCGAAGATCAAAACACCATCATTATTATTTCGCGACTTGTGTGTAGATGAAGATACCACTCATGGTCGGTGAATTCAATTCCAAAAGTAAAATATCAGATGGCCTGGTGATGAAATATTCATTTCGACACCAGTTACGTAATGAAAATAATGATGGAAGTAGAAAATAAATGAATGAAATCTGAAGTTGAATAAGCCATTTTCCACTAAGGAATATATCAAACGAGTTTATTTAGTGAATTTCGTTGCTGATTTTTGACCATATTGTTCTTTGACGGATACTCCAAAGTGATGATTAACTCGCCTTCAAAATTGTGTACATAATCAGTAGAAATCAAATTTTGAATTGACTCGGCCGTTACTTGATGGAAATCATTAGCAAATGTGAAAACTTCAGAAACGATGAGATTTCTACAACATTCTTATCCACACGACATATTTCGCTAACACTGTAGCTTCAGTTGGAGCTACAGTTGTTGCGAAACATATTATGTCGTATAATTGAGAATTTTGCGGAAATCTTATCGTTTGTGAAGTTTTTACAATAGAAATCATGTAGAAATGGTCATCATATCTGTTTCATCAAAATGAGTGAAAATATTGTACGTTACACGTTAGGAAATGCATTTTGTGTAACTCTGTGTTTTGCGAGTTCTCGCTTTACTCGTCAGTCAAAATCCTATCGTTACAGATGCGTTTCCTGACTAGTCACGTCAATATACAGTATGATGCAAATGTATGGAATAAATTCATTTCAAAACAAGACGACTTCCGAAAAAATCCAAAAACTAGACTTCAGAACTTTATTGATTGATTTATTTTTTAAACAGACGACCCTTCGTTGTTCAATTCTCAGTAGCAGACCTCTGCAAGATTCAGTTAATCAAATGATAAGCCATTTTAATTTCAATTTTCTCATGCAAAATGTTGACTGTTGAATAGACGATCAGTAGACCTTTCAAACGAGGTGTCACATGACCCCTCTGTTTTCATTTGAAAAAATCGTTCATTACGTCATTACTCCAACACCGGTGACGTAGCATCTCTCATATGGATATTATGAGATGAGGCTTCAAAGATGAAACCTCATGTGTTTTTGGAATTTTTTAAAATGTCGTCCATTTCTGAAATAATGAATTTATTCCATACATTTGCATCATACTGTATATTACCTACTACCAGTATGTAATGTGAAACATTACGACACTGATTTCAGTTTTCGTAATGAGCACTAGTGCGGTAAAGTGAAACTTGAAAAATAATTTCAAATTATAGTTGTTTACTCGAGAAAAAAAAACCGTAACTAATCATGAATACAGGGTGTTTCATAATTGAATGCTAATCCTCAAGGGCGATAATCCTTGGATGATTTCAAAGAGAAAAGTTCATATCAACATATGTCCTAAACCTCTTAGTTATTGAGCTACAGGGTGATGAAATTTCAAGAAAAAAATGAGTTTTTCATCATAATTTTTTATCACTCTTAGATATTGTTATGATATTTTTTATACACCTTCTCATTATCAAGGAGCATTATTTTACGTGAAAGATATTTAAAAATTCTCACCAGTGGCGTCCGTACGGGGTTAGAACTGACAATTTTTGAAGAAAAAATAGTACGCCACTGATTTTTCTGAGAACCAGATTTTTTCTTCTAATTCTTATTCATTTTGGAGCAAATTTGGTTCCTAGACTTACTTTCATACAACGTACCGTTTTCGCGTAAAAAAATAAAAACCAAAGAATTTTATTCCTTCAGTTCTTGGATATTGTTTTTGGTAATTCAGTAGACACCCACTATGAGTGGAAACACATTTTGTTTTGGGACAAAAATCAAACTTTTACTTTAACCAGTGATATCCTCGTAGACCTGATATCGAATGTTTAGTTTAAAAAAACGCTGTAGCTCAAAAACAAAGAGGTTCGGGACATATGTTGATATAAACTTCTCTCCTTAAAATCATCGCCCTTTAGGATCAGCAATCGATTATGAAACACCCTGTATAGCGAATGAATTGTGAGTTGCTTCATTTGCCGTGATTTTTTTCATGATCGGATTTTATGTTGATACATTTTTTGTATTTTTCACTTGTCCATATTATACTGCTTTATAAGACCTTGGCAACGGTTGCTATTTACAGACCCATAACACCCTATAGGGCGTCATAGAGGACATTAGAAATCATAACGCCCGCTAATTGTGTTTTCTGTAGTTCATTATTCAGAAAAGTCTTATTCATAGTTTTATTATACTAATTATTTTCTCTCATAAAGAAATAATGATTTTCGGATGTTCTTTAAAAATTAGTATCAAGTTTGAAGTTCTGTGAGTTGACCGATGATGAACTCCTCAATGTGCATTCGGATTCGTTCGGAACGTTAACATTTGCAAATTTGCGAATTTGTTCTTCGAGGAGATATACTTTCTTCAATATAGCTTTTCGGCACCGTACTACTCTTTCATTCTCCATGTTATTTAAGTGTTCGAAAGGAAGCACTATTACCTCCCAAGTAGCACACATATGTATATTGAGACAATATCGGTGCAATATTACGAAAATATCGGCAAAATATTTTGAAAGTAATATTGGCGAGAAAAAAAATGTATGTATCGGCGATATTGGTACAATATCAGTTTCAAAATGTGGGTAGAATATTGAAAATCAGCATGTTGCAATGTCGTCTCGAAAAAAATTGTGGAATATTTTCATATCAATAATAGTGGTTAAATATTGGTAGAGTTATATTGGTCACAAAATGTAATATCAATATTGGCGAGAAATTAATGGTGAACATTTGGCAATATTGATGCAATATTATACGGAAATATCGGTGAATCATTGAAAATCATCATGAAGCTATGTTGTCTCGAGAATATTGGTAGAATATTTTCATACCAATATTGCTGGAATATTCGTGGAGTTATATTGGTCACAAAATGTGATATCAATATTGCTGATAAATGATTAGTGGGCATTTGACAATACAAGTGCAATATTGGTTGGCAATATTGGTTCATTATTGAAAATGATTATGTGGCTATGTCGTCTACAAAAAATTGGTGGAATATTTTCATTCCAATATTTGCGAGTTATTCGCATTAGAAAAAATCACAAAGGTCAGCCCAGCCGGAGTGCAATGGGAGGGCCTTGTCTTCGGGAAGCCGCCTTGTTGATCACGGTTAACTTCTACTCCAGGTAATAATGCTTAATCGTCTAGGGCCAATATTTATATTCTCTCGTCTGATCGGCAATGGGAGTACCAATCATTTATAGCGCCATCTATCGACATCGGTTTGAGAGTGCGTGATATGGAATTAATATCGAAATTTCGATATCGATATGTATTTTCAGAACAATATGTGAACAATATTGCTCACATGATATAGTGAATCAGATATCAGTCAATATAAGATGATATTATTCTCTGAATGTGGCTGGAAAACTATTCAACCTATATGCAATTGAACTTGAAAATACAATATTGTTTTTCTCTCCTATGACCGATATGAAATATTGTCGCAACTCAGATGGTTTTGGTAGATTATTTGGCAAACGGCGTGTCCACCACATGTCGCAACTCAGATGTTGCCCTCCTATGGATCGCAACTTGGCTACTCGCTTGGCTTAATGAGAGGATTTTGATCATTTCACCATCCAACCCTATTCACCCACAAATAAAGAGACCGGACAGTTTTCATAGAAAAGTAACATTTATTAATTGAATAAAAAGTTTTATGAATAGATGCTGCCACATGGCAGGTTAACAAAAAGGAAAGAAAAGATCAACGCAAAACAACATTGGGAAAAAAACAGTACTTACATTATGACATCTAACATGGGTTGACCAGCAGGATCAAAGTCGGGAGGACGGTACACATTTTGGCAGTAACTCGTGAATTAGTAACTCAATTACGGAATAAAGTAAAGTGTTATCGAAATGCATTTTACTTAGTAATAATCAAATAGTAATGTAATCAGGAATGAGTGGTCAATAATAATCAAAAATCAGTAATGAATGGCTTATCGATTCGGGTACTATTTATATTCGGAATCGATGCTAGGTTCGCTATTTTCCACACGGGGAACGGTCGATAGCTTTTCGATACCGCTTACCTAGGTATTATCGCCGCGGTAAGCGATTTCTTTGCAAATTATAAAGGAAATGATGTCTATGAACTCCGCTGGCCTGATCGAACTGCAATGTACTGAATGTTTTAATTTGGAAAAGTTAATTAATGATAGAAGATCTTAAAACGAACGAGAGTTTGAGTGGTGTTAATTCCTAGGCATTTATACTTCTTGACACAGCTCCCCCCTTCAAGAAAACTGGCCCCCAGTTTTTCCCAAGTACCTATCTACTTTGAAATACTTACAACTACTTACTAACAATGGTGTAAAAAAAAATGATGAGAAAAAATGTGAAAATAGATCTTAAATATAAATATGGTAACAAAACAAAAATATAATAAAATGATGCAAGTATTGCTTATTTAAATGAACAGCATGTGAAGAAACAATACTCCTTTCATGAATGTGAAAGTCAATGAAATCGAGAAAAAAAAATATAAAGTACAAAAACCTTGTCGAACTGTCTACTGTCTATTGATAATGTCTTCTAATTGTTCACCGCGCATGTGAGAGTTTCGAAGAGAACCACACTAAATATTACTTGGTCCGGCACTGCACTTTAATTGTTTGTTGACACTGAACTCTGTCCTTCCAGTCATCTGAGGTTGCAGTTCCATTTTCCATATGTTCGTAATGTATGTCAGCGATGTTCTGTTTTACTTGTAACTTGATACATCCATAACATTGATATCATTACATGCTAGGATTGATGCACGAGAGATCTGTGAGATGGACTGATGGCGTCCAATCTCGCCTGGGAGGGGACACTAGCTCTCTGATGAGACGTTTTCTGTGGCAGTGTACGGTTCAGCTTATAGACTGCAATTGCTGCGTTCTTTGGATGCTGCGCTCTATCGTCTCTGGAGAAAAATCGAGAAGAGATTTAGGAGAGTATCTCTGTCTCTTTATATGCAGATAACGGAAATTGCTGAATAAGTAGTTTGTCGTCCATTGCTACTAGTGCTTCGTTTTCGGAATGATTTCGGTAGTTCGGTACTATCTACACTTATAATCGGCGTGATTTTCGTATAGTGAGTAGTAGTGCGAACTTAATTGCTTGGGAATATAGACATTACTTTGGTTACTGTATTGACTTCCTGTAGTCGGGGCTCTGGTAAGTTTTGTCTATTCTGCACCTTTCCATCTCAACCTCGTGGAAATTTCGTCTAGGTTTCGTGGATTTTGGCTGCCTTTTGGGCTCCTGTAGCGTCGGAAAAGCATATCGTCATGCGAATTGGGCAGCACTTCACGGGGCAGCGTATCTACCATTTCGAGGCACATCAGGCGGGATACAAAGTAAGTTGCTTGGGCCATGCATCCTATAGTTGCGATATATCGACTCGGCTTATTCATTTCGTGATAACTGCATTTTCCAATTTTCCAGGGCTCTCTACCATTCGAATTTCATCTACTAGATGACTCCCGGAACGATGGAACTTCTCATGGACCAAAACACCTTTGACGTGGTATATGGACCTATGACTGTTTGTGGTTCAGGTCGACTTCTTGGGCTGCATCTGAGTGGTGCCATCAAGTGTGGTTCTTCGTTTCACATGTAACAAGAGAGAAAAAATATCGGCAGTAAGTTCATACAAAAGAATACATATAAAACATCCTTACTAATTATAAAATAATTGAATACAATTGACATAACTTTATCGATTAGCGTTCTCTAAAAACAAAACTACCTAAGTTAGTTCATGAAAAAAATTAATGTCTCCTGATCTTCTTGTTGCTCATCAAAAAGATAGGTCTCCCTATAAGAAAATCAAGATGTACCTATACTGCTAACACTTATCCAAGAATCTCTTTTCTACTATAGGTATATCGAATTGTTTGTTTCATCTTGAATTTCTTCTTGAATTGTAAGAAAGAGATTCTTCCTAGATTTGGAATAGGAAATGACACACCCGTATATATCCTTGATTTTCATTTTAATGTTTCATTCATTCAATTAATTCTCATTCCTGTGTTATCTCAATGTTACCAATTTTTGTTTTCTAATATTATAAATGGTTTGTCACCGAAAAAAAACAAATCTTCCTAAATGATATTTATCATAAAACAACTACACTCCTGGCTAATACCTAACGACGAGCATTGAATTACATATGATGAATATCTAGGTATTTTGTGGAAACTTCATCTCGTACATCCTGAATATCATTAACCTTGTATCTGCCATTATTTACTCTAATCTGACAATTCACTTTGTCCCTATTTCTCTTCATATCGCGAGAAAAACATATTATTTCATACATCTATCGTCTCACTTTGAAACGAATACATCAATTTGCACTTTCGAGTGCCTTCACGTCATTATATCTCTCTCTCTTCACGCATCACATTTACTACGTGACAATAACAAAATAACATCTTTACACTTATTCATACGCCATGGCTTGACAGCTGATTTGCAACTATTGTTGTTATTCATCTTCGAGGCGTCCCTCTTATCTTGCATTATCATCTGTCATAAGCGTATCATATTTCAACATAATTCTCCATAATAAATCTTACCTCATCAGATACAACTTTATGTTATGTTCTAATAATTCGCATATTCAGTATTTTTCTACACACTGAGATTCCAAGTACATATTATAAACATCAAACCATTTAAATAACAATTAAAGATCTTGACCTGAACATTGCAATACATAAAATGAACTAAATTGCCAAAATGTATAGGTAAGCATACAGGAATAGTTAGGTGGTAGTGTGGGTGTGTCATGTCCATATTTGCGATAATAATATGTTCAATATTTGGAGAGAGACAAAATTCTCCATTATTTTTTTACACTTGTATATGTTTTATCTCCAAATTTAATTATGACTACTAGTTGTCATTCAATAGGACTTGGTATTGCTAAGTGCAATATACTTACTATTTAGCTATATACAGTAGGTATATTTTTTAATTATTCAGTAACTAGTTGATTGTTAATTTTTCATTTCTTAAAATTGCGTCGCTCTCGAATCAAAATCTCCATACTCATGCTTTGTCAATGATTGAAAATAATTTTCATTGTAATTTATGAATTTATTGATTCTGAATATATGTACATACACCTCCTACTAGTTGCGTTATTTTCATATAAGTTGACTACTCGATTCTGATTTGGCTATAGTTAGGCACCTCTTGGAAAATATTATTAGTATTATAAAACAATAAAAATCTGTTAGTTTTGTTTCGAAATAATTGGTACTCTTATTTATTTTTTCTACAACAGATAAGTATACTGGATATTTGAAAGAACAAAAATATGTTAATTTTCAAGAATTAAACTCAATACAGAAATTGTGTTGATCCGAGTTCAGTTGGTTTTAGCATTCCGAACTGAAATACACCACCAGAAATGCCTTATACCGAAAAAATTCCATATAGAAGCAATTCGGTTTTGGCATGCCGAATTGTGAGCAAATTCTAACTAGTGCCTCGCGAAAAATACTCCTTCTGTGATTTTGTTCATGGCTTATTTCATTATTCTACAGGTTATTCAGATGTTACTTAACACAAAAGTCATTATTATAATGCGGTTCTTCATTATACAAATTGAAATTTCCTAAATCTTGTTTTCTTTCACAAAATAACTTGCACATTTTTGTTTTATTCAGTTTTTCAAAGATTCCTATTCATTCATTCTTCATGTTATCATTCTTTTGACATTTCATACCTCATTCAATCCTATATTCAATCATATATCATCCATAGGCGATTCGAAAAATAGGCATTTCAGCGCTGAACTAAGTATAATTATCATTCTTTATCTTCTACTTTTCGAATCCTCTATTTTTTCTCAAACTACCTGTACCATTCATCACATGCACAAAACATTTTATCACTCACACTGAATTATCAACTTCGGTTTTTATTTTTCATTTGATATATGTATAAATAACTTTTATAAAACTTTCTGCTCTTGAAAATGTTTTGTTCGTTATAGAATCATGAAAAAAACTTCATATCAACAATACTACCAAAATACGTACACCAGAAAAAAAATCTCTACCTATCACTCTTCAATAAAAAACAACATGCTCATTACTTTTTAATCTGTCTGTATTCCTCATATATCAACTTTTCCCAAATATCTCATAGGACTTGATTTCATCGGATCATTCCTACAAACCGCAATGCTTCAATATCAATCATATTCATCTCATGAACATATATGTATATCATATTCATCTCAAAAAATTATATATCATCTCATATCATATCATCTCATCTCATATCATCATAATAAAACGCAAATCAGATGCAGTCGTTCAATCCAGTCATCAGGATATTCTTCCACGACCAATCTCTGATATACCGCGCTTCCTCAAAAGTATAATCAACCAATTATACTCATTATTCATCATTATCAACTCATTAATAGACAAACCTACACGGGTGGACGTTCAACCTATACTTCAGGTCATCTGCCACGTCTGCCTGTGTAATTACTCGTCTATGGGGAAACTCTCAATATAAAATCAATACAATTCTTCAATTCTCATTATT
Organism: Phaedon cochleariae; assembly: GCA_918026855.4. Lineage (NCBI taxonomy): Eukaryota > Metazoa > Arthropoda > Insecta > Coleoptera > Chrysomelidae > Phaedon > Phaedon cochleariae. The sequence continues at coordinate 20,744,852 of OU896707.1, forward strand.
CATTCTATCAACAATATTCAACTTCACGGAATTTAGAATATTTATTGAATTATTTGTCTAGTAGCCAAGCACACGTGATCATAGAACTAGCTAGCTCAAATAACCCGATAAAAATGAGAGCAAATCATTTGTTATATTCTGGTAGTACGAAATGTTTCAAAAAATATATGTATCAGATATACACAAGAGCAGAAATGCAACAAATATACTTAAAAAATGCATTAGACACTGAGAAAAACTCAAAAACCATATAAAAAATGCAGGGAGATATTTCAATCTCAAGTTTATATCAATGTTTCATTCACAAATTTCTCAACTGAATAACCTGTGTATTCATCAACACTTTGTTGATAATTATTTATTCTCAAGGAAAGAAAGTTGATAGCTAAATTCGAGTAATTTCACCTGAAAACAACTCGACCAATATGATTATTCAATATTTGAGTACATGCCTACTTATTGAAATTACGCCGAACTCTTCAAAATTATTCTTATATAGTCTCAGTGACTGGTGGCTAACCATTATATAGCAGTCTGAAAAAATCATTGAAATCTCTAGGAAAGTATATATGTAGGTATGAATATAAATGTTCAAATAAACTATACCTATGCTCATCGAGATGTCATTATTAAATCCCAGATCTAGTATCTTTATTGAATACTACACACATCATAGAAATGAGCGCCTGTTATTTTTTTTTTTATTTAGTTGAAAGTGAGCAAGGTCTATGAACTCATAGAAAGCAAAACTGTTGTCAGCAAAGTTGAATTTCGCAAGTAGAGGTATGCCTGCTAAGGTCATTATGCTACGGACTTGCACTTATTCATTGAATCGTAAAAAAAAACCCTAAAATGTTTCAATCAATATTGACTTCGATTTTGTTCTTGATAGCTGAATAAAAAATATCTACGTTTATCTAACTGAAGATCTCTAAAAATCAAATTAAGAGTCGAGTAGGTATCATGCATAATTATCATCCTGTGTATTTATCAAACAAAGCTGTGTATTAATTAAACAAAGCTGTTTCACCTTCAAAATATTTAATAAGTATTTGTTTCAAAAAGTATGTATGATTCAAAATGGAGTATATAGTTTAATAATTGGAATTGAAAGCACTTTTTATAGGAAATTCAGTAAATAGCATTATTGAAGCAAAAAAGTATTGAAAAACACCTGAAATGATTTTCAAATGTACGATTATATTATAGATTGTTATTGAAACCTAATGTTACCTATGTGTTGTCAGAGCCGTTCCTGTGGTAGTGTGCGCCCTGGTGCAAACGAGAAATTGCCGCCCTTTGTGGAAACAAAAAATGTATATCCGTAATTTTACTATGTTTTTGAAACATTTACAATTCCACCATCCTATAGTGACGCTAAGATAAAAAACTCAATAATATAGCAACGCAATTTTATAATACATACTTTTATATCAACATAAATAAATGTAATCTGAATATAACCTGACCAACACAAAAAAATTGAAAAAGTATTGCAAGGATAAAAAGCCATAATATATAATAAGTAGAAATCGAATTTTCGCGCTTTAGCATTTGCAAAATCTTTGACAACATCATTAACATTAAATTACTCATATATCTCATTTTCTATAGAAACTTTGAGAATGAGCGCTCTCCACTTGCTACGGTGACAGGCAGAGTTAACATAATTCTCAATACTATGGTTAAATTAGGAAAAGCACTCTGTAGAACGTTTATTAAAATATATTCTAGAACACTTTCAGGTGAATATACTTCTGAGACATTAATGAAATTGGTAATAATTTCAATTCCATTGAAAAGGTCAAGTCCTCTGACATCTTTTTTACAGTTATCATAATTTTCATCAGATAATTTCTGCTCTAACTCACAGCAAAATATTTTCAAATCATCTTTTGTCATTTTTGTCAAATTCCGAGAATCGCTCAAATGATTGATTCAAACTTCTCCACTAAAGCAATTGACGCAGTGTCTAGTACTGCAAAAAAAATCACCTTGAAGCTATTTTCCGGACTGCTGATACTCTCATCATCGCCTTCATAATCAAATTGTCTTTTCTTTTTTCTTCTCCTCACCTGGCTTTCTAGAAGAACTTGATTTTCAATCCCAAGACATTTGGCTAACCCAGATGCTTCATTTAAGGTTACCGTAAAATGTTCATCTGTTCGAAATGTTGATATTATTTGTTTCAGTTCAATCAAATGCTCTACTGCAACGTGTAAGTTAACATTAACGCCTTGCAAAATCTTACTAACATTGACATTCGATAAAATGTCGTACCAAATATTAAGAGCGCATAAAAAATGTAGCTCCGAGTTTTTTATGCAGTACAGACTCACCGTTATGCAATCTCTTGACGTAATAATTTTCTGAAAAGGCCCTCCCGTGGTCTTCAGGAAAAATTACATTCCTAACTTGACAAGGACCTTCCTTCACGATCAATATTTTCAAATTATCGCTAATGATATTTGGCCACACAATCATCATGGTGGTATTCAACACTATTTTCTTGTACAGACGCAGTCGCAACAAACTCCACAGTTTCCGTCGTTTCCGACATTTCTTCAGCTCGACCTCTGTCTCCGTCTTCGACAGCAATGGTTATGTCCGCATCTTCCGAGGTAAGATCGGGCTGAGACTGAGAGTAAGATGAAGACCCTTCTCCATCGCGACTACTGCGAGGTCGAAAAAAATTTGAAATATCTGAAGCCAGACTTTTCAGGCGTTTCTGTTTTTCCAGACGTTCTTTTCTGTATTGGTAGCCTGAGAATTCACACATCGGACACATCGGTGATCGGACCAAATACAGTGTTAGGTTAGGTTAGGTTCCATGTGAGTGGAGGGCGGCATTGTAAATACAAGGCGGCTGTGATATAGAATATCGCCGTCGCCGCCCTTCTTACCTTGCCGCCCTGGTTTCTCGCACCACTCGCACCCCCGGGTAGGAACGGCCCTGTGTGTTGTGCCCTAAACGAAGAAAAAAAAAAGATTTTTTGAATAAAGCAGTCACTAAAATGTTATCTTAACATAATATTAACTAGTAAAATTTGTTAGCAAATATGTAATATTACGGACCCTTTTCCCTACGAACTGGAAAAATTATTCTTAAAGACACTAATTCATTGCCCAAACAAAAAAATCTTATCTTGAATTCTGAAAATATACTAATACTAAAGGAATACTGAGAACTCGCTAGTCAATATTTCGAAAAAAAAAATTCTATCAAGATTATGAGTGATTGCAAAAACTTGTTCGGAATTGAATCCGAATTCTGAAAATCAATAGTCAAAAGTTATAAATAAAAATTACTGAGCCTGTTTTTCCAAATGTACCTATTTTTATCTACAAAATTCACGAAATAATCTTCTCAATTTTTGCTGTGCTATTTCTTCATGAGTTAGTTGAACTGTGGGTTGTACAGGGCGTACTGGCATTTGTTCAGTGGCGTAGAATGTATAGTTAGTTTTAAAAGTTTGAAATAAACGTGATTTTTGGGTTTTTTCCAAGTCTAGTTTTATTTTTCTTGCCTTAGTCAATGAATATTGTCGACGACTTGGATTTTTTCGAGCCATTGCAATGAAATTTAAGCAAAGTGAGCAAATTAGTAGGAAATCTATAATTGAATATCGTGCCCACTGTATGATTATAAATCAGAGTGAGCTGAAAGTGGACAGTTATCCGCCGATTAGGTAGTCATTGACTTATTTATGATACACAACCCCAAGCTGATACTGACGAGACAGGTATTGGAATGTATGTACCATTAACACATCAGTGGGTTTGATTCAGGTTGGCTCTAATTATACACAATTCTCAAAATATGTTATTGGTAATCGCTCAGAAGCTGGTACTGGCGATACAGGTATTCTTCACGATTAGACAATATCAATGATATCTTTCCAAGCTGAAGTAAGACAGGTATTGGGCAGAATCATTCATAACTCAAGAATTGTGACGTAGTGAGAGAAAAGAGAAAAACAAAAAAATAAGGAAATATTAAAATTGAACATAATTTGTAATATTTATGCATGTGTCTCACTGAATATTGTCAAGGACGCCCTGTATATTGAAATATATAGAAAAAAAATTAAAAAACTCTAGGTACACCTGGATGTTCAGTGAATGAGGGTTGATAGTGCGCAAACAAATTTTGAGATATATATATTAATAAAAACGGGAGAAAAAAATTGGGTTGTGCTCCATTTTGGTTGAAAAAAAATTCTTAACGTAATATGATATGATATTTGAAAAAATCATATATGATATATCACCTATATACTGATAAATGGATAGCTGAAACTAAACGCTCTGTATCTCTGCATGAAAATCGAATGAGTTTCTCAAATACCCCACTTAATAAGAAAAATTGCTTTATATAACTTACTTATCTAAAACCAAAATTAAATTATTTAATGTTTTCCAGAACTTCGTAGAAACACACCCCGTAAAATGAAATGAAATACACAAATTATCACCAGAGAATACTTTTCTAAATCACTATAATAGCAAAATTTCCCAGAATTTTTAGAGACAATGGTGCATGATTGTATGAATTATATCATTATTATTTTGCCTTTCAAGTTACGCATCAATGGATAAAAAAAGAAAAATGTTTTATTCAGAAAATTCAAGAGAATCTATGGTCTGATAATAGGAAACAATTTGGGTTGAAAGTAAATTGAAAGCAAGTATTGAAAAAGTAATTATTGAAATAGATCATTGAATTTACGAAAACTTCATATTTTGAAATGAATGGTGGTTGGATGGGTGTAATAGCTTTATAAAACACAAAATTGACTGAAATAACGAAAATTGATCACAAATCAGAACGAACTCAATAGATTAACTATGGAGAGTTAATCTGTAGGAAGGAGCAAGGCGCCTCCACCACGTGTCGCAACTCAGATGGTTTTGGTAGATTATTTGGCAAACGGCGTGTCCACCACATGTCGCAACTCAGATGTTGCCCTCCTATGGATCGCAACTTGGCTACTCGCTTGGCTTAATGAGAGGATTTTGATCATTTCACCATCCAACCCTATTCACCCACAAATAAAGAGACCGGACAGTTTTCATAGAAAAGTAACATTTATTAATTGAATAAAAAGTTTTATGAATAGATGCTGCCACATGGCAGGTTAACAAAAAGGAAAGAAAAGATCAACGCAAAACAACATTGGAAAAAAAACAGTACTTACATTATGACATCTAACATGGGTTGACCAGCAGGATCAAAGTCGGGAGGACGGTACACATTTTGGCAGTAACTCGTGAATTAGTAACTCAATTACGGAATAAAGTAAAGTGTTATCGAAATGCATTTTACTTAGTAATAATCAAATAGTAATGTAATCAGGAATGAGTGGTCAATAATAATCAAAAATCAGTAATGAATGGCTTATCGATTCGGGTACTATTTATATTCGGAATCGATGCTAGGTTCGCTATTTTCCACACGGGGAACGGTCGATAGCTTTTCGATACCGCTTACCTAGGTATTATCGCCGCGGTAAGCGATTTCTTTGCAAATTATAAAGGAAATGATGTCTATGAACTCCGCTGGCCTGATCGAACTGCAATGTACTGAATGTTTTAATTTGGAAAAGTTAATTAATGATAGAAGATCTTGAAACGAACGAGAGTTTGAGTGGTGTTAATTCCTAGGCATTTATACTTCTTGACAATATATTATTGTATTGAATTGCCGCCATTGATATTCAGCTATGTAACAATATGCATTCCATGTCTTTCGCATGATATAGTTAAAACGATATCAATCGATTTGAGCAAATATGATGTTTTGAATATTGTCGAAATAATATTCAAAAATGAGTCGTCGAACTCGATTACACAATATTGCATAACCGCTTCGAATCGACATGGGGAGAATGTTTGAATTGCGATATTGGTTATAGTTGATACATATACAGAGTGGGCCTTTGAAAACGAAACAGAGGCTCTGTAGGTCGCCAAAACCGGATTATCAAAGAAAACTGAAACAGGTCAACTACATTTTCGAGGGGGACATCTTTCAAAAATATTTTTAGCCCTGCGGCGTTGCCGCTTCTAAAGAAAAGAAGCAACAACTTTGTTATTTCAAATGGAACACCTTGTATTTTATTGCATTTTTAGATTCTCCCCGAAGAGCTGATTTCATCAATGCATCACACTTAGGGTCTAGCTGTAATGGTTTCAGGGATATAAAGTGTTCAAAATCGAGATTTTTCAACTTTGACATTATTTTGTGTCGAAACTATTCATTATTGGTCGAAACGGCTCTCATGTCCCTATCTCAACTTGTGATTTACTATCTACTGACATTTAATTGGAACAGATACAGGGTGATCAGAATTCTGAATCTTGAACCACCCTGTATTTGTTTCAAATAAATGTCAGTAGATAGTAAATCACAAGTTGAGATCGGGACATGAGAGCCGTTTTGACCAATAATGAATAGTTTCGACACAAAAAAATGTTAAAGTTGAAAAATCTCGATTTTGAACACTTTATATCCCTGAAACCATTACAGCTAGACCCTAAGTGTGATGCATTGATGGAATCAGCTCTTCGGGGAGGATCTAAAAATGCAATAAAATACAAGGTGTTCCTTTGAAATAACAAAGTTGTTGCTTCTTTTCTTTAGAAGCGGCAACGCCGCAGGGCTGAAAATATTTTAGAAAGATGTCCCCCTCGAAAATGTAGTTGACCTGTTTCAGTTTTTTTTGATAATCCGGTTTTGGCGACCTACAGAGCCTCTGTTTCGTTTTCAAAGGCCCACTCTGTACATATAGGAAACAATATTGTATACGATATCTTCCGCGTGATAACGTTGGAATGATATTAATCAATAAAGGTAAAATTCAATGTTCCAAATAATGTTGAAACAATATTCTAGCAATGGGCCGTCGAACTCGAATATACAATATTTCATAACCACTTCAGAATTATTGACATGGGGAGATGTTCAAATTGCTATATTGGTTTTAATTGTTGGAAACAATATGTATACGATATCTTCCGCATGATATAGATAAAATGATATCAATCAAGATAGGTGAATATGATGTTTCAAATATTGTTAAAATGATATTAAACCAATATGCCGTCGTACTTGAATATGCAATATTGCATAACCGCTTCAGAATCGACAGGGTGAGAATGTTCAAATTGCGATATTGGTTATAATTGTTGGGAACAATATACATATAGTATAAAATACTCTAATATTGGACCTATATTATTTTTCACATGTACGATATATCTATATCGGCCCAATATGATGTGCTACCTGGGCTTCAAAATAAGTCTTGACGACGTTCGGTGTAGCCAATATCCGGTGTAACCTTTCGGGTTTTCTGAATTAAAAAGTATTCTGCTATGATAGAAGGATAACTCCCAACAGTATTTTCAACTACAAGTAAATCAATACATTCATTTCTTTTGTAGGTTGAGAAAACCTGCGTTGTTAAAACATCCTTGTGGTCGTAGTGCAATGTACTTTCTGACTTAGTTCAAGGCTCCTATTTCGCTTTCTTCAACAATGGGGTAACTCTTTGAGGTGTTGGTCTTGGTTCCTGGTACCTTGATCAGTGAATCGGCTCCCCTGTCTTCAATGTCATGATTTGCCATCTTGACCAATTCATCACGTCTTAAGCCTCCAAATACACCCATTACCAGAACGACTTCATGTATCAGAAAAGTATCATCTGGAGCTCCTCTTATGGAAAATAACACTTGTCCACCTTCCAACACTGCATAGGAGCTCACTTATGCTCAGTTGCTGACCAGAACGCAGTTTTTACTATAAGAAGAAATTCATGAAGCAAACAACGTCGTTCACGATAAATAAAATCTTGTATGCACCAGGAGCGGTACTAGATTCTAACGCCCTTCGGGCAGCATTCATCTGTCGGGCCAAAGACCCTTGGGTGATTGTTACCCTCCGGGCGTAAAGATCCATGTAACGCATTTGGTACATTAATAACTATATCTTGGTTGAAATGAACGCGTCAAAGTTGACAGTTCGCACAATAAGTTAGTGACAACCGAGAACAACAATAATAGTTTCATAAGCACGATTCAAGAAATATTCATCTATTTTTGATTGAATAATCAGCGTTTCTTTGGTAGTAGGTAAAATATTGTACGATATTCGTATCGTGAATTCATATAACGATAGTCGACATGTCATCAAATTCGGCCTTCGGCCACGTTTGATAAATTTCCCGACCAATATCTTTACGATACTTGTATCGTAAATGTCTATTACGTAACCAGTTAGGAATCGCCTCATTTTGTATATCTTAAGGATTTTGCGAGATGAGCGAATAAGCGATTGGAATCAAAGGTTTTCACCTTGTATGCAGCAAATGATCCGTCATCCTCCAACCCCGCATTGTCTTCAGGCCGAACACCACCAAGCCAAACCTCCAAACGTCCGTAAAGTATGCGTGGACGTTCAAGCAATCGTTCCCTCTCACGTCCACGAGGATGTTCGAATAGAGGCTGTCCTGTTTGACGAACTCCTCGGGAAAGACGTAGCTGGCGACGAGCTGGTCGGTTCCAATGTCGAAAACGAGCAGTCTGGTGGGTCATACCGTTACCACTGATAAAACAAGGCCAGCAGACTCTGACGTAAACAGCTCGTGACGTCGCATACTCAGGCCATCTTCCAAGGCATTCGCGTGTGTGCTCGAATTCTCTTGTTGTTTATTCATCAAAATAATTGGCGGAGAAATTACTGTTTTGTGAAATATTTCGTGTTGTGATAGGCGAAATAACTATGCCTTATGTTATATTATGATCACAATTTAATGAACACGAGCACAAATGACGTGGACAAGGGTTACACTTGCTCTTAATTCGGCTGGCCGCCTACCGAACACTGTATGAGCCAGTCCTCACACATGTCTGTCATAGGCTCTGATCTAAGCACATTCCACTGAGCAGTAGCGCATCTAGTTGCTAGTCGCTAACACCTTGTTGTGTTCCCTTTTGTCGGGGGAATTATGTGGGTGGTCCAAAAGTTCATGCTTTTAGTTTCCCGTTAGACAAGGAACTATCGAAAAAGTGGGTACATGCAATTCACCGCAAGGATTTTACAACTCCATCTAAGTACAGTAAAGTATGTGAATTACATTTTACTAAAGATGATATTATTACTTCATCTACTGCAACCGATTCAAAAACTGGCAAAGCTGTAACAATAGATTTGAAAATTCCTAGGCTCATAGGAGATGTTATTCCCACTCAATTTCCCAACTGTCCATCTTATTTATCGAAAGATGTGAAATTACGCACAAGTCGTGATGAAAAACTTGAGATACTAGAGACTAAAAATTTGGCACAAGCACTTACCAAAAGTGAAACTGAATTCGAAAATTACCAAAAATCATTTTGCTACACAGAATTTCAAGAATTTCTAGTTGTATTAGAGTCTTTTCAGTTGCCCGAAAAGTGATTCAAAATTATCGATTTGCAAAAAGTCACATTATTCAAATTGTCTTATTCTCCAGGGCCCGTAATTACATATTCGGTTGTGATTGATTTTGTTCTGAATGTGGAATCATTTTTGTATGACCTAGCGATACAAACATCTCTAAAAGCCAATCTGAAAACACCTTTTATCTCTAATAATATCAATCAAATCAAGGAATTACTAATTGAAATAGATAAAAACGAGATACATAATTCGTGAAAATGTCTTGATAATCAGAAAAAGAGGGTTTTGAAACATATTTCGAAAGCATTGGACTCTTTGGTTTCTGACTCAATACATTCTCAAATTTCTTTCTGAAAACGGTCATTCGCCTCGTGGCAATGAATGCAGAATTCATTCCAATGATCAAATTGCAACTATTATATTAACATGTACTACAAACACTCTACTTAGAAATTACTGTTTCAAGTCTAACGACCAATTGGGTAAAAAATCCAACAACAGGAAATTGAAAACACTCACTGGCTAATTTTTTAGGTAATAGGAATTCTCCAAGATAGATATAGGTAATTAGGTATAACAAACGGCATGCCTATCAAACTAAAATACATTTTCCCCAATTTTCTTTCGATCAATCTCATGATTCTGTTTATGTTCTGCGGGCCCTGTATAAGGAGGTGTGAAGTCTACCTCTAATGAGATTGAATCACTACAATTTTTGCCAATATATTTAATTCTAATGGGTTGCTGTAGGTGGGTATTTGTGTTTTATTCTGGTTTTTGCTTTGAAACTTCGTTTTTCCATAATAAAATCGAATGGGATGCGAAGAAGGGCTCAGTTGACGGCTGGCATCCTCTTTCAACCGGAAGCCCTTCAAAAAACGAGCAAAATCGGCTCAATAATGATCTGAAACTAAAATCGAAATACGCGGTCGCCTTATAGCACTATAAGCGCTTGTCGTTTCGAGCCGCTGGTTAGGCCTGACTAAGTGACGTCACCCACGGAGCATGCAGGCCTTGTTTTATCGGTGGTAACGGTCATACCTGCTTCGCTTTCACAGTGACGTCGATGAGACCACTGTCGAGGACCCACAGGCGGCCGCTTGAGTCCACGTGCATACGGAAGACCGAGACGATTCCATCACAAGAGTCTGAAAATTCATGGTTGGAGCTGTCCCCAGTAAACATGATACATAACAAAAATATTCTTCAGATATAACTGTTGTGATAATCAAAAGGAGAAAGAAAGAACTAAATGTCGGTCGACCACAATATTCAATATAAAAAATCAGTGTGTGACAATAGTTTCGGCTCTACGGCCATCTTCACACACAATGAAAAAGAACCTAGAAAATAACAAGTAGAACAGATGTAAAACAACATGATAGCTGAGAAAGAGTTGACATAGGTACCTGTTATGCTGTTATGTAGAAAACATCTTAGCAATAAAAATTTTTGACTTTGAGTTCGTTTTTTCTCCTGTTGAAAAATACTGGACCACTTCGAGAATGGATATGGTTTTCCAGCCTTTTTGTGATATTGTTGAAATACCATTGCCTTAATGTCTGGTGATGTCTAAAGTATCCAACATAATATCATGATAGCATCAATATTGAAATCCATCTTATTAGATAGTATTGTAATATGTTGATTTAAGGTTTTTCAGATATATCTCAGACAGACTTGTTATGTTATTTGTGCGACGTTCTCATTTCTCCACATTATGACGTAGCTAACATGTATACAGGATACATCAAAAGGGTTATATTTTTTTCGACGGCAAAATAACGTTGTCAACTGTTGACAGTCAGATCAATTTCATTCCAGCCATTTTGTTTGTTGTTTATCATGGTGAACATATCAGTGTGATCAGTGAAAATATTGATTTTCAAACATTATTCTTAGTTATCAAAGTAATTCAGAAACCAATCAAGTATGGACTGGAACAAATTCGAATAAAAATATGAATTGCCCAAGATACCTACTCAGATTTCAGATTCGCTCTGCTGGAATTTAGAAATACAATAATTATGTATTTCATAATGTTTGAAAAAGTAGAAGGGATTCGTAAATACGGATTGTTTTTATATTTCACGACTTGCAAAAATAATAAGTGAGCTATATATGTCATTGCTATACAGGGTCTTCAACAACGAGTGCCACGTGACCATCTTTGATGCGGCGTCTCTTTTCCACTCACGTTAAAGGTATACGAATGTATTCTTGCTTGCAGAGTACTCTGTCACGTGGATCATTGTTGAAGACCCGTTAGAAGCAGAACATTGTCAGAATAGAATTTCAAAACCAGTCAGAAAACTTCCAAAAACTCATTTATACAGGGTGTTTCTTGAGAAGACTCACAAAGCCAAATGGTTAATAGGGGAAATCAAGACGAGTTGATGTATATATATGAAAACATTTTTTGACCCTCCATAACGAAGATACAGGGTATTATGTGGAATTGTTAAATAACTTTCATGGCCGATATTACAGAAATATTTCATCGTAATCTGCTGAAATTTGGCAGCGACGTATCTCTATTGAAACTTTTCAAGATAACATATTATGAAGAAAAATATCCAGGTCCGGACTTGGGAAAATTTCATGTTTCATTGTTATGTCAAAAAAGTTCACTTTGTGACCACTTTTCTCGAAAAAATCCATTAGATTCAGAAAGATCAGACAAAATGCTATAAGAACTGCTCTTCAATTTACACGGCACACTTTGACCAGTTCAATAAAAAAGCATGGAATAAAAACGCTTCAATGAATTTTCAATGTTGACCTGGCTGATAACTTTTATCTTTCAACTGGATTCGTGTAAATTGATTTTTTTGTACATTTTCATTAGATAGAAATTGACAGAAGAGAGGAGTTCTGATTTTTTTATGATTTGACGTGTTAGTTTTTGACCGAACTTCTAGATGGATATGACTCTATATTATAAATTTGCTATAAAGTAGGCTCTGTTTTTATTTTATGCAACGTGGCGTTTGTTGATAGGTAAACACTGGTAATCGAAATATTCTTGCACCTAAATAAGGTGCCACTTCATATTTCAAATGCTGAACAAGACGAAAATCCAAATGCTGTGCTATGTTTAATATCATAGAATATTTCCAGACCCAAGAATACGTTGCAGTAAAACCTTCACGAGGATGAACATTAGGAATTTTGAATAAATATAGCAAATGCATCCTTTTATCATATGCAGAAATGCATCAATAACAAAAAATGGAACTGAGTTTATGCGTGATGGCATAACTAATTTGATAAATCACCATAATATGGGCACATGAATCCTCATGTCGTAATTTCATCAGTTGGTACCTACCTAGTACTAGCCTAGTACCTACCTATCAGTTCGGATTATCAACAAACGTCACGTCTCGTCACACAAATGTAAAACGGGGCCTACTATATATTTATTTTATTTTTATTTTATTATTACTTCAATTATTGAAACCCATAAAACAAAGTCAGGAATAATAATATCTATCTGAAATTTCGATGAAAAAATATCGTGTTTTTACTTCTCATATATATTCTTCTGTCAATTACTATTCAACAAAAATGTAGGAAAAATCAATTCACATGATACCAGTTGGAAGTTGACAGTAATCAGCCAAGTCGAAATTTAAAATTCATTCGAACGATTTTGTTTCATATTTTTTATCGAACCGGTCAAAGTGTGCCGTGTAAATTGAAGAGCAGTTCTTATAGCATTTTGTCTGATCTTTCTGAATCTGATGGAATTTTTCGAGAAAAGTGGTCACAAAGTGAACTTTTTTGACATGAAAATGAAACATGAAATTTTCCTAAGTCCGGACCTGGATATTATTTTTCATAATATGATATCTTGAATAGTTTCAGTAGAGATACGTCGCTGCCGAATTTCAGCAGATTACGATGAATCATTTCTGTAATATCGGCCATGAAAGTTATTTAACAATTTCACATAATACCCTGTATCTTCGTTATGGAGGGTCAAAAAATGTTTTCATATATATACATCAACTCGTCTTGATTTCCCCTATTAACCATTTGGCTATGTGAGTCTTCTCATGAAACACCCTGTATATTTACCCCTATTACTTCTCAGAATTTGAGACATGATCCAGTAAAAGACTAAGCTAGGTATGTGACTGATGGATTCATGAAGCAGAATAACTAAAATGATACTTATAATGGTAGTAGTTAATCTGTTTCAAAATATCACTGTGTAACTGGATCATACTTATAGTCTTTCAGGAGTACCCTACTAACACAATTACATCTGTAAGACATCGTAGAAACATCCATATGGGATGATAGGAACATCTCTGGAAAATCCCTATTTTCCTTGGCACATTCTTGGGATGTTGCTGGCAACACCCGTGTCAGCATTTGCGATGTCTTATAAACATCCCATCAGAATGTTTGTGGGATGATACGGGATATACCAGAGACATTCAGGGTACTTGATATGGAACATCTTAACGAGACTTTTAGGATGTTTGATGGCAGTAATGGATGACACGGTATGCATTATTTTTAATCTGATATCCTGAAAATGGTCGACCTATTTCCAGATATAAAGTAACAATCCGAGTTCGAATATATAAGGTCGGTGCGGTCCAATAGCTAATGGAAGATGATAACAGTTGTTTAAGGCTCATATATTTGTTGACGCTGGGCCGACGGCTGTTAGTAACTCGCAACGTAGTTGTACCGGCATTTATCGGCTGGTATAACAAATAAATTCAGCAATAAATATGCTGAAGAGATATATTTCAATTTTGTCGTTTTATTACATGGTTCATGAAGTTAAGCAGGTACTATCGTAATCTTATTGAGGCATAGTTAGTATAATTATTTCAATTTGTTATCGATGAGATTGGCCGGCGTTGGTATAGGTATAAGTATATGAGTACGAATACAGTTTTGATTTCCATTTTTTACCAACTCTTCAATATTTCAAATGTCACAATTGTTTGAACTGTTCAATCATGTCAATCATCATTAGCAAATATGGAACCATGGTATTGTTCATAAAAAAAGATCGAATGGGATGTTTCTAGAACGTCCAATGAAAACATCTGATGGATGTCCCAAGAGAAACATCTCTGGGATGTCTTACCTAAGTCTGAAACATTGGGACATTTGCAGGACCTCAGCGGGATGTACCAGCAAGATGCCGTGTTGTTAGGGTATGGCGGGATCAATTCATTATTCTCAGGGATAGATCATTTTCCCTGTCTCTTTCAAGAATCATTCAGATGATTTTCCTGATGATTCCAGAAGAATTTTTCAAAATTTTTTTATGTGATGATATGATATTCAACATTAACATTACATTGTGATATTCGGAAAATGCACAATGACTCATTACCGCAACGTATCCGTGACATTGAGCATCTCTCTGAATATCATCACCATTGAGCACCATTGAGCCGTGAGAGGGCGATGAACAATCATTTTATTTTCAGATTTCAGATTTTCAGATACACCTCTGGAAATTGGAGGACAATTTACTATAGTGGATATGAATCGAAAATATGCTATACCAATTTGAGTAATATACAGGGAGATAGATATTTCGCATTGACTTTGAAGAAAATCGATTACAAAAAAATCAGAGTACGGCACTGACCTCATTTTTATATTTCATTGAATGACGAAATCAATTACCAAACTATTTCACACTGCAGTTTTTTTGGAATTCTCCTTGGTTTTCGAGATATCTAACAGAGTTCATTTTGGTGCTTCTCCATACTATTTATTTATGATGTCAGAATTATCATGTTTTTCATGTTTTTATCTCATCCATGTTGATTTATTGATCAAAATGAATCTCGGCAACAGAGAATATTTGAACAATATCAGTAATCCTAACGATATCAATCATCAAGCAAATGCTCAACATGCCTTTCATCTCTCTCCAAGCATAATCGGGCTCTTTTCACGCAGTTAAATCGTATCCTCTGGAATATTCCTGGATAATCGGAATTTCGCAGCTGCTGTGGAAATTCTTGCACGCAACTGTTCCACTGTGTCAAAAGCTATTGAATATACTTCGTTTTTCATGAATCTCCAGAAAGCAAAATCCAATGGCGTTAAATGTGGATAACGTGGAGGCCATTACACTGGTGCATTCTGGCCTCTACCAATCCATCGGTTATTAAATCTGTGGCATAACCGCGTTTTCACCTCGCGACTATAATGCGGTGGTGCGCCATCCTGTTCAAACCACATTTCATTTCTTATTCCTCAAACAAACGTCGTCCAAGATATCCGTCGAATCATGCTGCAAAAAAAAATCAAGGACTCTTGTCCGGTCAAGCGGTTTGATAAAAAAAAATGGTCCAATCAGATGATTATCTACAACTCCGGCCCAAACGTTCACATTGAAACTCTATTGCTGATGGTGAGTTCGCATAATTGCTCTTGGATTCTCATCTTTCCACTCATGAGCATCATGTTGATTAGTTATTCCATTTCTAGTGAAAGTGGCCTCATCGGTGAACATGATTTTTTCTACAAACGTAGCGCCTATACTCTGTTTCCAGAAACCAATGACAATGATCGATTCTTATTCGGAAATCTCCTATGGATTCATGAAAAACGAAGTAGCTTTTGACCTTTTGACACAGTGGAACAGTTGCGTTGCAAGAATTTCCACAGCAGCTGCGATATTTCGAAATAATTCAGGAATATTCCAGAGGATACGATTTAACTGCGTGAAAAGGGCCCGATTATGCTTGGAGAGAGATTTTCAGCATTTGCTTGATTGCTGTCGTTATGATTAGTGATATTTTCCAACTATACCTTGTTTCCGAGATTCACTGTCTTTTTAGAATTATTCTGTAATAAAAATGAAATTTGAACTAATGGATATCATTACTTTGATTAATAAATCAACATGAATGAGATAAGAACATAAAATACATTCAGAAGAAGAAAATGGCTCCCACTAACAGTGAAACTTTCTCTCAACAAGAAAAGCTGTGCAAACATTGCAAAAAGAAAGTTGTGAATGCGGACAATTGTGTTGTATGCATGTCTTTTTTTCACCCTAGTTGTGCGCAACAAGCAAAAACTTATAAAAACGGCCAAATAATATGCTGCAAACCACGCGACAATTTGGAGGTTATGTCACAAAAAACTGGTGAAAATGTACAAAATAACGCTTTTGCTGAAGAAGGATTGAAGAATATGATCTTCACGGCGATGAAAGAATTCTTCGATCCGATAAAAAACATGTGGAAACGAGAAATCAAAGAGATGAAACAAAAAATGTGTGAGTTATCGCAATCATTTGATGAGCAGAAAAAACTAACAGAAGAGGCCAAAAATGAAACTAATAAGATGCTGAAAGAACAAAATCAGGCATTGATTGGACGTATAAAAAGGCTTGAGGATAGTATGAACGCCGATAGTATTGCAAATGAACTAGCAGATCGACAAAATAGAGCTGCAAATGTGATAGTTTTCAATATCAGTAAGCCATTGGAACAGAATAAAACGAAACGCCTGGAATCCGAAAAGAGTGCCCTAACTAGTATTCTATCTAATGTTGAAGCCCTAAAAAACATTGATTTCCGCTTGCTGGGCAGATATGATAATCAGAAGACTCGTTCAATGAAAGTTATGTTTTCAAGAAAGGAGGATGAAGTAACCCTGTTGAAGGAAAAAAGGAATATCATTGAGAAAATGCCTAGCCTACGTATTTACAGGGATCAAACCAAAAAGACAGTACTTTCTCAGAATTAAAGATCAACTTGAGAAATACAAGGATGCTTCTAAAACTATAAAGTATATTAGAGGGATACCAACCATTGTGAAGAAAGGAAATTTCTAGTTGAACATCCTAATATTTGCATTGATCGAGACTGATATTATATATGCCAATGCACAAAGTTTTATAGAGCACAAAGATCAATTGCAAGGCCTTTTCAATTATA
Organism: Phaedon cochleariae; assembly: GCA_918026855.4. Lineage (NCBI taxonomy): Eukaryota > Metazoa > Arthropoda > Insecta > Coleoptera > Chrysomelidae > Phaedon > Phaedon cochleariae. The sequence goes on from OU896707.1 coordinate 20,762,234, forward strand.
ATCCACGTTTCCTAATGTTTTCAGAAGCAAGAACGACATTCGGTGACTTTGCTGATGTTGAGTTGTTTATTTTTCCATCATGCTGGAAGACAGCTAGAGTCCAACCAATCCCCAAAAAAGGGAACAAGAACCTGCCCAACAACTACAGGCCCATTGCCCTGTTATCAGTAATCTCCAAAGTTATGGAGAAAGCCATCAACATTGAGCTCATCAAATATCTGGAGAGCTCGGGAATCATCAATGATAGACAATACGGCTTTCGCCACCGAAGATCTACTGGAGATCTACTTGCCTACGTCACCCATTTATGGCAAGCTTCATTAGAAAAACACGGGGAATCTCTAGCTGTCGCTTTGGACATATCGAAAGCATTTGACCGTGTTTGGCACGAAGGACTCCTCCACAAACTACCATCATACGGCTTACCACCTCAGCTATGCCATCTCTTATCGAGTTTTCTTTCAGGCAGATCGCTTCATGTAGTGGTGGACGGTGTATCGTCTGATACAATTGGCATCAATTCCGGCGTTCCACAAGGATCAATTTTGGCACCAACATTATTCCTTCTTCATATCAATGATCTGTTGGGAGTAACAACTTGCCCCATCCACAGCTTTGCAGATGATAGTACCCTCCATACAGCGTTCTCTTCCAGAATTCCTATTTCTTCCCAGGAAACTAAGAACACACGGCGCAGGCAGGTCAATGCTGTCAATGAAGACCTTGCTGAAATCACAGCCTGGGGAACCAACAACCTAGTTGAATTCAACGCCACCAAAACTCAAGCCTGTATTTTCTCTAGAAAGGCGGAACTCAGTATGCCCGACATTGTAATGTCTGGCACCACCATCCCCACCAAACCCACCATATCTATGCTCGGTATTTCCATCAGCAACACTCTTTCATGGGATAATCATGTCAGATCCATCGCAAAAGCTGCTTCACAAAAACTCGGATTCTTGTTCCGTGCGAAATGCTACTTTACACCTCAACAGCTCCTCATGATCTACAAAGCGCAGATACGGCCTGTTCTAGAATACTGTTCCCACATATGGGGTTCAGCACCGAAACATACGCTGATGCTCTTAGATTCCATCCAGAGAAGAGCCATCCGCTTGGTGGGTGACGCCACACTCACTCGCTCTTTGACATCATTGGAACACCGTAGAAAGGTCGGCGACCTTTCACTTTTCTATCGATACTTCCACGGGAAATGTTCTTCGGAAATCTCTGCTATCATCCCTTGACTAGCAATACCAGTCAGACGAACTAGACAAGCCCAGTCAGCACATCCCTTCGTTGTCAACCTCGAAAGATGCCGAACAGCACTTTATCAAAACTCCTTCATCCATAGAACGGCTAGGCTCTGGAATTCATTGCCTGTGGAAGTGTTCCCAACAACATATAATCTCCAGAAGTTCAAAAAGAATTCCAATACCTACCTCCTATCCCTATCCTCCCTAGGAACGCACGATGTTCTTTGAACATTATAGGGATTCCCTCTCGTGCGCTCCAAGCGATAAAAAAAAAAAAAAAAAAATCAGAACTACAACTTAGTGATATGTGATTCCAGTAGTCGTCACACAGGTGGAGTACTGTTATATGTTCGAAAGGACTTTGAAGTGATGAAAACTAAACAAATCATCAAGGATATGAAATAACTCTTCCAAACTCAATCTTTGTGTGATGTATCATTCTCCAAATGCAAGCCATGCTACATTTCTGAGTGACTTCGACGGACTTCGAGGAACTCTGTGATGAAATATCTGCCAAGCATGAACGTCTGCTGATATTGGGAGATTTCAACATAGACCTGCTAAGGGAAAGATTTTATAAACATAAATTCCTTGACATAATTACTAAGTATGGATTGGAACAAATTATTAAGGAACCGACTAGGTATACTGCAACAAGTGAGACTGTGTTAGATCTGGTAATCACAAATTTTAAAAATGTAATTGCTCAAGTACATAGTGAACCAAAAATCACCGATCATGACCTCATATCTGTTAAACTTTATAATGATACAAAAGTTTAGGTAATTGATTTCGTCATCCACTGAAATATGACGATGAGGTCAGATGAGGAAGTTCTCATATTTTTTTTAATCGATTTTCTTCAAAGTCAATGCGAAGTGCCGAAGTATTCATCTTCCTGTATATTGATCAAATTGATATAACATATATTCGATTCATATCCACTATAGTAAATTGCCCTCCAATTTTCAGAGCTGTATCTCTCAAGGATTTTGAGATCTGGAAATAAAATGATTGTTCATCGCCCTCTCACGGCTCAATGGTGCATTTTCGTATAGAGGTAAGTTGATTTCAATCGGCCTATTTTGATCTCTAGTTCACCCTGTAGAATTTATGGTACGTTGTTCTGGGACACCCTGTATAAACATCAAACGATAGATTGAGATAGTAAGGGAAGTACCTATATTTGTATCGTAAATTCAGATGATGAAGAAGAATAAAATAGTATTAATGAATATTCAAATTTGTTATGCGTTACCAACTACACTAGTTATTTTGTGTATTACGTATCTATTCCTCAGATAACGTCTCGACAATTTGTATTTGGATTTCATTATATGGTAAGAATAAATTTATCATCATTTCGATATACGATGTCAATGCTCTCTTGAGTCAGGGCAGGATTGACCAAGGTCTAGTGTGATTTGTCACTGAAAGGTATCACCTCATCAATAATTCATGCTGAAAAAATGTTTGTTGCTGAAAACTTCTATAAGGTTACCTCATAATAGCATTAGGATGCAGGGGTGCGCGGAGAGGGGGAACGATCTGTGACGTCACTGTTTCCCCGTCGTGTGATTGTAGTTTTCATATTTTGTCACTGTCAAATGGTTAGAAAAAAAATTTGAATTTGAATTCGCGAATTTTAGACTTTAGTTGAAAACGTGGTGACAAGAAGAATGAAGATACCTTTGAAAGAGGGTGGGAGATTTTTTAATAATATGGTGTATTATTATTCAAAGCGGTGTGGAGTCAAGCAGTGGATATAGAACAAACAAATGTAATGAAGAACCTGTGTTTACAATTATCTGCTCTTGGGCAGCCTCCACATGAGATTCAATTAATTTCAAAGGAAGATGATGAGCTGTGGATATGTGAATTTTCCTGTGAAGCAGGCATGTCATTTTTTACATGGAATATTGACGGGTAGGAAGGTGCACTTTTGATCTATCACACACAGTTGAAGAATAAATGAAAATTCAGGAATGGAGACTTGGAATATGTGAAGCTGCATGTATAACACACACAGAAGTTGTGAAAAAAAGAGAGTAGATCAATCAAAGATCTATTATACAGCAAAACCATTTCAATAGTTCTGCTATTCACTTATTGAAACAAGCAACAGGAACAGCAGTATACCTACCTACAAGCAGGGTCAAATAGTAAGAATGGAAATCAATGGGAAAATCATTCTCCTTTTATATAATTTGATTTAATTTCACAAGGTATATCAGCCTCTTTCGTTTTTTGTTTGAAAGCCAATGAACTCAATGTGAACAACTATATTGCATGGCACTCCGGTGAGTTCATTAAATTTCAACATACCATCATGAAAACTGTATACTTACATTAATTTTTAATTATTTCAGGCTATACTTGCTACTTCATTTTTACATGTAGCAAGGAGTCTTGGGAAAAAAGGCAATTAACTTCTTCTTCTCAAAGGATCTTACAAATACATTTGTTCAGCATGGAGTTGGATATGAATCCAAAGCTCTTTTTTAATAATGTTCCTTGAAAATAATATTGAATTTCAAATCATGCCAACAAAGTTGTGTCCCAATATTTTCCATGGTTAGGATTTTCTCCATATGAAATTATTTTTCAGGAAGGAAGACCATGGAAATGATTGAAATAGTGTCCTTACTGAGGTCCTTACATAGAGGTTTGTTAAAAGATGTGTATAACATTCAGCTTGAACTATTTTCTCAAATGTTCAGGTAAAGAAAATGGTTCAGAACATTTTGTGGAACAATGTCATGTCTTGATAGGGATGGCATAAAAAATGTGAAGTTGGAAGAGAGACACACTTATTATGGATAAATTCAGTTGGGAATAATGGCCCTAAAATGTCCCTAATGAACTTGAAAGAAACTTATTTTCTTGTATAATTGTTCTTTCTCCAAAACTAACATAGAAATTTCAGTTAATTTTATGAAACATTTTGTGTTAATCTCATAAGGAAGATATCTTAAATTTAAGATATTTCCATCATGTTGCACTTTTATTGCAATAATAAAATGGAATGAATTGTGATAATGACTTCTTTATTGATTCATTTTCTAATTTTTTCATTTTCAAACAATAATATTCTCCAAATTGATACTGAAATGAAACCATTGAGTTAGAATCATTCAATTTATCCAGTAGGAAATCCTCTTCAGTTAATTCTCTCTTCTTTCTCAGAAATGATGGCCTTATCAATTTCAAGAGTAGTGATTCACACGAGACCAACGACGAGACAAGACTTTATGAAAGTCTCGTCTCGTCTCGCCGATGAAATATGAAGACTTATTGTCTCGAGTCCCGTCTCGACGCCTCGAGTCTCATCTTGTCTCGCGTCTCGTACGAGAGTCTCGCAAATGTATCGCAATTTCGTCATGCATAATCTTGTTCCCATCTACGTGATATTTACTTTTACCTACTTTTTAGGTATGATGTAGAAGTAGGAAGAGAGAATTACAACAAAAATATCTTTATTTATTGAAAAGTAAGTACCTAATAGGTACATACTTACATCATACATCTAAACAAGAAAAAAAACATAGCATTATATATTCTAAAGTTATAAAAATAAACAAAAAAAAAACTTTAATCCAACAATATTTTACCTATTCAAGAAATAGGTATCTAAAAAAAACATGTATTAGTCAGATCAGCCTTCACGATTGCAAATGTTTTTGTTTTTCACCCAGTCGTTAAGACATAAAGTTATTCTTCATCATAGACTAATTAGCACAGAATGACTGATTTATAGATTTTCAGGTAGTCATTCAATTTGCGATCTGTCGTTATTGCAGAATTGCCTTTATATTCCGCCGCCGTAACAAAGAGAATAAGTCCGTTTTCGTTTCACGTATTACGTCGTTTTACAACAATCATGGATTGTGATTTCAAAGTATTCATTAATGAAATGTTTTATCTATCCGTGCTTAATAGTCTGGATTCTTTATAAATATGTTGTATTATGAATGAAATTCTCAAGTCTGCAGTCGGCACGCAGAAATATTTACCACGAAACTCGAGGCGAGACCAATAAAAGTCTCGTCTCGTCTTGTCTAAGTCTCGTCACGAGTCTTGTCTCGAAAACGAGAAGAGACCATGCGAGACTCTCGAAAACGAGACTCTCGTGGGCACCACTATTCAAGAATTTTTCTTCAGTTCATCCCACGTCAGCATTGCCCACCATGATTCCATCATCAGGTTCAGACTTCTCAATAACATTCCATTTATTAAAAAATGCTTTATCAGTAGCTCCATATCCTTAAATGCCAATAGTAAACAGTTCTGATGGAGTGATATTGCAATAAGAATTTGAGTTTTTGTAATGTGTCTGTACAACAGGAGCACTGAGGAACATAACATATCTTTTGTACTTGCCGCATGTTTTGGGAGAACAGTAAACTATTTCGTGAATACAAAACCATATTGGAAAACTTCAAAATTTATCAAAATTCACTGGACTGCACAATGCTAAATTTAATTGTTTTGTTTATCACCTCCGCCATTTTAATTTTGTCATTTTGCCGCTCGACAAAAGACGACTGGAGAAACAGTGACGTCATGCCAGAGAAATATGAGGCAACCTTATAGAGTTGAATAGCCTTGAGGATTGACTACAAAGCAAAATAGGCACTATCTCTCATCGAGGGCGTGGCTCAAAAGTGGCTTGTAGGAACTAAAAATTAATCCATCTGGGGAAAACTAACTATGGAACTCAATTAATAACTCGATTTTATTGATGATCAGTTTGAATGTGGGCAGATTTGTATTCCATGAACTCCTAGAAATGGTAGCCTAATATAGTTAATTAATTTGAAATTATGTGTATTAAAAAGCTGCTAGTTGTTATCCATACATATAACCGTTAGATTCAATGGTTAACAATTATTTTCATGTTTAAGGATCTGAATACGACTCAATTTCATGCTGATAAAATGATGGGTAATGAATCAATGTTGATGTTATATGAAGAGTAGATAGGTATATCTCCATTTCATTTCATCAAATTGATTGATTCGTGTGGTAGGTATATCAAAGAGTGGGACCATCAGCCTGTTGAAATATATAATTCATTCTCACGTTCCAGCACCGAATCTGCTCCTGTTTTCAAGATGTAAAATGTGAAATAATATTCTGCCAAAATTGTCTAAAAATAAGTGAAAATTCGATATTTTCTCAATATTATTATTATTTTCTTCAGAGATTTTTCGAAACGAAGCGTCACTGACAAACGATTGGACTTTTCTTCAAGACGCAGTGACATTTTGGGGCGAATCTTCTGATTTGTCCTACTACACGTATATTGAGATAATACTCATATTTTTATTTTATAGAAACAAGGACAGGAAATCCCAAATGATCAAGCAAAATGAATGTACGCTCGTCTTCAGTGAAGATGTCGCTGTTAGGCGGTATGAGCGCTCTTATTGCAGCGGTGATTGAGAGAGCTGACACCGTCCATGTGCGACATGTTCTCTGAAGGCGATTGTACCACCTCTCCGATTCACCTAGAAACGGCATTTGTATCAGCATTGATATAGAGAAGGACTGGATACAGAGATTATATCTTCAATATATCTTGGTATAGTAACTATATCGAATGATGTCGAGAAACCTTCAAGAAAATTTAGAAAGGTGCCTATTCAGACGGAGATACATCATCTTTCAATGTCTTCAAAATTTAGAAAGGTGCCTATACAGACGGAGATACATCATCTTTCGATGTCTTCAAAAAGGTAGACATTTCATTGACTGAAATATAACAAATTTCACAAACGATTTCCACAAAATTCTCAAAAACACGACATATTTTTCTGACACAGTATAGCTTCTTAAAGTATATTTAGTGATTTTTTATTTAGTTTGGCTTTCCATCAAGTCACGGCCGAGTGAATTAAAAAAAAATATACTATACTTACCACATATTCAAGCTTTTGGTTTCATCGGATTGAATATCAGGAGAAGCAGCATTACCACAATAGTTCATAAAATGAACGAAAATGGTAGATAACGAGAAAAAACAACTACTTCCCTGGCTTTATGCCTCGCAGAACATTGATTTACATCCTCCTGAAATCTATGCAATAATTCGTATAGACGAATAAAATCGGAAGTGTTTCCTTCCTAAATGCCGAGCTACGCCTAAGTGGTTCAGGAACGCGTGACTACCTGTAGACTGGTTTCGAGCTGATGGCTCTCATATCTATAGGGCTGTCCCAGATAGCTTCTTGACCGCTATCTGGTGCGAACCTGACCCAACGCACACCACGCCCCTCGAAAGGTTGAATGCCCGGGATCAAGTGCCGCCATATAACTAGCTTACGTTATATGATAGCTCCTCATCTCCATGTCCATCCACCCCCACTCACTAACGAGTGGACTACAACCTTATGCATTTGGCAATCTGCATATTATGTTTTATAAAACCCCTTACTTGGTTTCAGTCTTCCGACTTTTAAACCTTTTTGTCTAATGTGTGTTTCCTAGCCTGACTTTGCGTGGTGGTTCCCTACCCTAATGGGAAGTTTATGTCTGATTATTATTGGTTAACTTTTTATAGGGTATCAAAGGAGAGACTCTTTTGTTTAATTATCTGATGATTATTATGCAACTTTTATTGATATTGATTTAGTTCCGTTCTTTTATCTTATATTTGACCTGACCCAACGCAAACGCATCTCAGCATTCATACCCCACGAGGCGTTCAACGTCCGCGAAATGAAACGCGAACGCTGGACGCCATCGGCTTTTTTTCGCACCAGATAGCGGTCGAAAAGCTATCTGAGACAGCCCTGTACTAAGGAAAGCAAACAGCTCTAGACCGGTTTGCAGGTAGTCATACGCGATACGCGTTCCTGAACCACTTATTGACATTGCTCGGCATTTAGGATTTTATTCGTCTATTCGAATTATTGCATAGATTCCAGGAGGATAAAGCCAGGGAAGTAGTTTATTTTTTCTCGTTATCTACCATTTTCGTTCATTTTATGAACTTGATTTTCTGTTTCGGGTCAGGAGCTATTTTACTTCCAGTCAGCTGCTTATAAAGGCACAGATCTGACCTGTCCTGGAATATTGTTCCCATATTTGGAGGGGCGCGCAATTATACCCTGAAACTGTTGGATTCTGTACAAAAAAGGACAATTCCTCTCGTGGGTCGTGAGGCCTCGCTCACAAACGCACTCACTTCTCTAGAACACCGTAGAAAAGTTGGCGATCTGGCTCTATTTCATAGATATTTCCATGGACGATGCTCTTCTGAAATATCAACAATGGTACCTCCCTTGGCAGTCCCCGCGAGATTAACCCGTCGAGTTGAGGCTTCGCACCCCTTCGTGGTCACTCTGGAGACCTGCAGAACATCTCTTTCCAAAGACTCGTACATCCAACGAACATCGAGGCTCTGGAACACATTGCCAAGGGAGGAACATAAAAAAAATTACTTCGAGTTTCTTTCTATTTGTGATTTGTTATGTAATAATATCCCTGAAGTATTTTTGGGACTGTCATTGATAATTACATACATTTCAAATGTATAAACAATAAGGTTTACTTCCTTGATTTCCTTCCGATTTTTCGCCATGACGATAGAACGTTCAAACCATTGAATATGTTCATATTAGTGGTGAATACATGAAGAGAGATTCCTCTTCTACTCTGAGTGTTGTTACTGTGCTTAATCAACTCCTACACGGAAAACGCTATTTGTCGACGACGTGAGTCATTTTGACATCGATAAAAATGGATGCCCCTTTTTTATCGCTGATAAACTGCCTGCTCCTTCGATCTAGTAGCTATTTGCGCCTAATGTCACTCCAATTTCTGTCGTTTCAAGTTTGATTGAAGGGTATGGTTCACGCGTAAATCAGCAAGATGAGCCGTTTTAGGGAAATCTCGTTTGAAGGAACCACGAAAATATGAGGAAATCAATTCCGCAAATTACCAGTTACACAGAATCATCAATGAAGGTAATCATTATTGTTGTTTATTTGTAAATTGTCGTTTATTAATCTTGCCAAGAAACACTCGAACTTTTTTTTAATTGGATAAATTTCCTCACTCAAACATTCTCCCCCGGTTATTCCTATCGAGTCAGTTTTTCTCGTAAAATAACTGATCGGCAAATGTTTTCAGCTATACCAAGAGTAATTTATCCGATTAAAAGCTCTTGTGTTATTACTGTTGGAGAAAATATTTGTGATGATTTCAAATATAGAATTTTCTCATCAAGTATACCATTGATACATGGAGAGATATCATTATAAACTAGGTATGTAGCATAAATTCGAGTAGTGTGTCCAACTACTGAATTATACTTGGTCGCATTCGCATCACTGGATCCGGTCCTACTTCTGGCTTCTCTCATAACGTTTTTACAACTATGATAATGCAAGAAAGATAACAATATTGATTATAAAATCTGGGAAAATATTTATTCAACTACATTGCGTACATCAAGATGGTTTTCGATTTGAACGGTAAAATTGCACTTATTTCTGGAGGTGCATCTGGTATTGGACTGAATTATGCAAAAGAACTACTGAAGAATGGAGTGAAGGTGAGTGATAATGACAATTCACAAGTACCGCGTTGATAGATAAGTCTACAATTTTTTTGCTAAGGGACGGTAAATAACAAAATTGTGTTGCGTTGGACTTCATAATATGGGGTAGCAAGTGATAGCTGATCAACAGCAATATGAATTCATATGTTTCAATGATGATAAATAAATATTTTCACATTCCTGACAAACGAATTGAAACATGAATATGAGTCTGTTTTGTACGTCATAGGTCATGGGAATAATATGGGAACGGGATTAATAATTATGATAATTCTCTTCGTTTGCTTTCTAACCAATCAAAATGCTACCTTGTATAATTACAAATATACGTAGATATACCTAAAGTAGTTTCACCAATCAGAAATTTAAATTATTTCCATTTCCATTGTACCCAATTCATATTGTTACAAATAAACAAAGTGCGTCGTCAAATTTTGACGATCGTTCAGAACTACTTAAAAAATAATAGCATCGAATACAATTCGAACTTCTAAATGTTCGAGGTTCTAAACATCTCAAACTTCCTGCACAATTACAAATCGTGTGAGTTCATCAAAATAATAATTCTTACGCTTCGCGGTCGGACTATCCCATCTGTTATACTGACACTCTTTGTAATTATGCAACAGGTGATCCATGTATATAACCCAAATATTTTGAAGCACTCATAGTATTAGTATATTGAATTAAATGAGAGTTGAAAGTTCAATTACTAGTGACGATTATCAAGGACATCAGATGACGTTGCGATGACATTTAGCAATAGGAAAAACTACGGAAAAACATGTCAAACTTCAAGTCCAAGAGCTGGCCGCAAATTTCGATCGTCATCTGATAACTAAATCATTCACAAGAATATGTCCCAAAGGCATGTCAAACCATTGTAGTTTATCGAAAGGCACCTGTGCCAATCACCATCCTGCCCTAATAACACAATTATATCCCATGGTTATCCTGTCGGGACATTCAGGACGTTCGAATTTGATACCGTGGACGTCCATTAGACGTCTGTGTGTCGCACAAATCTTCCACTTGAGAACCAACTAGGGACGTCCTTGAGGGATGTCACTGGGACAACTATCGAATACGACTCGAATACCTAGATCCTATACAGTATTCCTCATGAAGCACTACGGAGGACATCCTTAGGACAACCTATCAGCAATGCTGAGGGATGTACGGGATTGGCGCTTATTTTTGGTCCAGGTCGGACTTGAATTGTACCAAATAGGGACGTCCCTAGGACGTTGTGTGCTATCAGGGTGATAAGCGAAACTATTGAGACATTGCACTTTCCTGTGCGGAAATTTTCACTCGATTCTGCGATATCATTTTGAGCTGATAATAATGCCATCTGATATAAATGGATGGTATTTTTCAAAAACCTAGCTATGCTACCCCTCAGTCTGAGCCAAATCCATAGCACTGCGATCTATTTGCTGCTATCATTCCGGACAAACTTCCATCATGTGATAACGAGCTGGAACAAAAAGCAAATTGAAGGGGATGATGTCACCTTCGTGAATATCCAAACGTGCCGCGATTCAAACTGATATAAGTTATTGGCAGAGCGACAATACTTTCGATGGACCATTGTCAAATTCAACATGTGTATTAGAATTCTTCTAGTGTAAGCACCACATGAGTTCCACACTGGTCCATCGAAAATTCTCATTGGACGAGGGCAAAATATTCACGGGAATATTGACGCTTTGCCACTAACTTAAATCAGTTTCAATCGCGGCACGTTTGAATATTCGCAAAAGGGACATGTGGATTAGAATACTTGTAGTGTAAGCATCGCATGAGTTTCACACTGGTCCATCGATTATTATCATTCGACGAGGGCGAAATATTCACGGAAATTTTGAGGCTCTGCCACTAACTTATATAAGTTCGAATCGCGACACGTTCAACTCGTTATCACTTGACGGAAGTATGTCCGGAATAATAGGAGTAATTGAATCACTGTGCCGTGGATTTAGCTCAGACTGAGGGGTGGTGCGGGTTGGTTTCTGAGATAAACTATTCCGATTGGTATCTGATGGCATAATTCTCAGCTCGTTATCGCCAAATTGGGTGCTTTTCGCATCACAGGAAACTGCAATGTTTCAACCATTTGCTCAGGAAAGTGATTGGCACAGGTGCCCTTCGATGAACTGCAATATGCTTACTTTCTTTTGGGACATATATCATTTCGTTATCAGATGACGGTGGAAATCTGCAGTCGGCTCTCCTTTACTGAAGCTTATTTCAATCTATGCCAGGAGATGCCAAGAGTTAGGTCAATGTCAGATGATACTCAAATATGTAACCTAGATATGTTCCTTTTTTTTATCGAGATTATTCTTCTAGGGAGTGTGCTTAGCAGATGTCAGTCCCGAGTTTGGTGATAAAGCATTGAAGGATATTGAGGCAGAATTTGGTACCAATAGAGCCATATTCGTCCAGACTGATGTAACAGATATTAAACAGTTTCAGAGTAAGCCAAGATATTATCTAAAGAATAGAAGTTGCTTCGTAAGAACCTTCGTTTTCGAAAAATCGTTCGAGGAGAATACGAAATATTCTGATGATATTATACTAAGTATCTGGGTATCTGTCGCAGCAAATATATTTGGTAGTGATTTTCAGCTGATATTGATACCAGTGGCGGCCACTAGAAAAATTGCATCATAATTTAATGTTTTAGTGTTTCTCTAGCATTTCTGGGAATCCTATTTAAGTATAAAGTAGCGTAAGTTGGGGATTATGGATAATTTCAGGTTATATGGATACCATATTTTTGACACATCTGAAAGCGTCATATATTTTAATTTGTTATAATATCATTCCATTGAGTTCAGAGATCTTCCACAAGTGTGTTTTTCTACTCACATAACTAAAATGGCATTTATAGCGTACGGATATGTACCACGCTAAATGATCGATTACTCACGAATTGACGATCTGTGATTTATTCAAAATATTAAACACGTTACCATGGCAACACGATTTCTTAAACACATTATCATGGCAACACAGTTCATTAATCACAGCTTCAGTAATTTGGGACATATCTGGCCTGGCAATTGTATTAACTGACAACTGTTATTTTCAAATTTTGTATCAGAATTATCCAAACAATATTCGTTCGTATCAGAATTATTCATTTGAAATATAGACGAAAGTGGAATCGAAGAGAATGTTCTGGTACTTACATATCTCCAAGAAGTGTAAAAATGAAGCAACCATCTTTGTGAACAATTCATTCATTCTGCGCTAAGCATGAGAATAAACGTGAAACAAAGGTTTGTAAGCAATGGACTGGACACATCTACAACCAATATCACTTATACGTGTCTTGCTGGTTGCATGCAAAGTTGCATGTATTATGTTCTCAATTCCCATTCCTTCCAAATTATTTTGTAGGTTAGCAGGAATAGCAGGTATGTTAATGTAGTTTTCGAAGTTCGTAGAAAAAGCATAGTATGTAACGCGTTTATAAACTTCTCTAGACACTTATTTATTAAACATTCGCTCCGCTCTGCTCCGCTCGTGCTAAAAATACTCGTCACTAAAAGGACGTTCATAACACTTGTTACATAATATACTATTATTCTATAGGTATATCATTTCTGACAGTTCTAATACTGTTTCGGACAGTTGAGTCCAGAATAGGATATTCGCTTGTTCAAAAGTGGATTTGGATGGTCGATATATCGTTGAAGCCGGTTGAAGCCAGTCTGGCAGGCTGGTAGGCACTTGCTGGTAGGTACTTGAAATTGTTGCTGAAGGGCGCCCTGGGATCACTGGATCAATCTGTGATCCTTTTCACAAGTTTTATCACGAATTATGTATTATTGTCAAAAAACTTGTACCGGTCAAAATTAGTATATCGTGCGGTGTTCGAGCTCTCTTTTTCGACTCGTCCGATGCGCATCCTTATACATGAAGGACGCTCGCGCAGTATCCCATATATAGCAATCAAAAAAATCTTTTTTCAATAATTCAAAATACTCTCTCAGGTTTGTATCCATCTGAGTTTGTATTTATAATTCGGTCCAATGAATCTTTTGGCAACGCCATCACCATTTCCAATTTTTATTCCATTCAGTACTTTTATTCGAAATTACTAAAAACATTAAAACGGTATTCCATAATTCCTGACTCTATTATATTTCACATTATTTCGTAGGAGGTTCTGCGCGAAATTCAAAACTAGAACGACGTTGACGGGAACGTGAAAACCGTAAGGTTCTATCTTCAATAACAACCAAGAAACCTGAGCAGTTTCAACGAAAATGGAATGCACTGTATATTTATATGGTACAAAATGCTGTGTCATCGAGAATAGATGTTTGGTACATTTGATGACTAAAATGTATATTATATGTTGGACTGTTTTCACAATTGAGGTATCACTATAGGCATCTGTTTCAAGTATCAGAAAAATATACTGGATGTTTCGTTAGCTTTGAGCTTTTAAAAGTGGAGCGAAATTGTCGAAATATCCCATATGATGGTGTCCCAAGTTATGGTATACTGGCAATCTCTCGCTTATTTGACAAGCTGATTGAAAAATCAAAAGCTTTGAATGGCATCATTGAACCTTCCTAATCACTCATGAAACAATATATTACACTCATTGACAGCCATGTGGTATAGCAATCCTTCATCCCCTGTACGATAAAATAACATATCATATTTTGTTCATTGAAAACATCATCGAAAAAACATTTTGTGACTTTTTCACCTCTGACTGTTTCTGAGAATTTTACAAAATAGGAGTGGATTCTGGAACAAGAATACGTAATTAGTAGGAAACGCTTCACTTGTGTGACGATGATATTAAGTGGCGAAGCGAGTTACAGAAAATGCGTTTCATACATACTATATTTCTTCTTATTCTGATGAAAAATGTCGCCCTATCGAAAATAGTGACCATTTCTACATGAGTTCTACCATGACCGATTTTATACAATATTTAGTAAGCAAGTTGACTCCGCTCCTCACTTTGGAATATTTGTCTAAATAATATGATCACAAACTAGAGACGAAATTGACTAGTTTGATATTTACATCAGTGGAAAATGGCTGATTTGAGTTCAGATTTTCCACGTGATATCAAGGGAGTAGCACAAAATGCACTTTATTCTCTTCGCTTATTCATATTCACGATTTCAAAACTTCCATCGATTTTGAGAAGTGTCAAACTAGAAATAATTATACTACTTATACTACTTATATCTTATCTTAAATTCCAAAATGATCAAAGTCTTTTTTGAAACCTGTGGACATATAATTTCAAACCTTTTAAATACTTCTCTTCGGACTTCAAAAATTCCCAATTCTCTTAAAATCAGTACTATAGTTCCTATACAAGAAGTAAACAATACTTTCAATAAGGCCAGTGAATACCGTCCTATAAATACATTACCCCCAATAGAAAAAATTCTTGAACTAGCTGTTTACTCAGGTACTTGATCATGTTGATAAAAATGAAATTCTAATAAACAATCAATCAGGTTTTCGTAAAAAATATTCATGTGAATCTGCATTACAACTCACTTTATCTAAATTCAAAAAAGAAGTCGATAACAATAAATTTGTGGTAGCGGTTTTTCTTGATCTGAAAAGGGCTTTCGAAACGATCGATAGAAATATTCTTCTGATGAAATTAAGCGGATATGGCATTGATGGTGATGTTCATCAATGGTTAGCTGATTATTTGTATCATAGGAAGCAAAAAGTTAGGGTTCGAGACAATATCTCACAGGTAGCAGATATAAATGTAGGTGTTCCACAGAGTAGCGTTTTTAGGACCTCTGCTTTTTATCTTATACTTGAATGACATTGACTTGTTTGTGAATGTAGATTTTGTAAACTTATTTGCAGATGATACCCTATTGGCATGCTACGATACTAACTTAGATAAATCTATTGAGAGAATGAATACTGCACTGAAGGAGGTTAACGAATATCTCATGGCAAATAAATTGAAATTGAACACAATGAAAACTAAAGGAATGATTATATCAACCAAATATAAGTTGAACACTCTTGATATGAATGAAATAAATCTGCAAATTGATAATGAAAACATTGAACTTGTATCATGTATTAAATATCTTGGATTCCAGTTCGACAATTTATTACTCTTTGGTAACCACTTCGATTATATATGTAGAAAAATATCTAAAAAACTATATTTTTTTGCCAGAATTTCTAGAAATTTAAGCATTCAGTCTAAAATTACTGTACATAATGCGATTATTCAACCTCATTCTGATTATTGCGCTTCTATTATCTTCCATTTTAATCTAAATCAAACATCACAATTGCAGAAACTTCAAAATCGCGGTATGCGCATTATTCTGAAAGCAAATAGATTCACGGAAATAGGAGTCATGTTAAAAACTACTGGCTATCAGTATCGCTACGATTGTATTACTTAACCATGATATTTATATATAAAATACTCAATAACTTATCACCTTCATATTTTCGTGAATTCATTAATTTGAATCTAGATGTACACAAATATGCCACTAGAAACAATACAAATTTGCATGTATGCAGAACAAATAGGAAAAGTGCCATGAATTCATTGTTTTTTAAAGGTTTTGATACATACAATAAATTACCAAACAAAATCGAATCTAGCCCATCATTGAGTATTTTTGAAAAACAATTAGTGGAATCCATCCAAAATATTAGATAGAATATATTTTGTTGAGATAATTTTCTAAATAGAGTATTTGAATGTTGTTTTCATTTACTCAAGATTGTATTAGAGCTGTTCCTATTTTTCATATGTTTTTGTAATACAAAGTAAATCTTTTGATAACTTATACAGTGTGTCCCACTTACCATGCTCACAATGGGTATCTTTTTAACGGTGAGAGATACGAGGTCGGTTAAATGACACCAAATGTGGAGTTTGTCAAGGCCAACTATAATGTGAAAAAATATTTTGATGAAATCTATTCGTTTTTGTTTTATACGCAAAAAACAGATTTTGATCATTTTCATGTCTCCTCCGTAACTTCTTCATTTATGAAAATATCCAAATAGGAATTTCTTATTCTCATGGCAGTTTTCCAAAGTGATTTCGAAAACAATATAAAATTTATACCAACTCTTCTAGAATTTGAGATATCAGCACCAACTTTAGTTCTTCAAATGTAAGTCATAGCTCACTATGACTGAGTTACAAATAACTTTTTTTTCTCTTTCAGATGATATGTCGCAGTAATAGTTTTGTGTTGATAACAACGGAGTTATCGTCATTTATACAAAAACAAAAAATTATTCGGAAGCCGCCATCTTGAATTCATGAATTTTAACAAGAAAATCATGATCTCCCACCTCAAGAACCCTCACTTACCAATTTTGAATGGAATCGGACCAAATCTTGTCCGCCATCTTGGATCAGCCATTTTTTTTTTATTTCCACAAAAAATCCATTATGTATTGTATCCGAAATTATGAACACCTGCCAAATTCCAAGTTGATCCGAGTTATGGAATTTTTGTTGAAATTAAAAAAAATGGCTGCTCCAAGATGACGGACAAGATTTGGTCCGATTCCATTCAAAATTGGTAAGTGGGGGTTTTTGAGGTCGGAGATCATGATATTTTTAATGAAATTCATGAATTCAAGATGGCGGCTTCCAAATAATTTTTTGTTTTTGTATAAATGACGATAACTCCGTTGATATCAACACAAAACTATTACTGCGACATATCATCTTTGTAACTTAGTCATATAGTGAGCTATGACCTACGATTGAAAAACTAAAGTTGGTGCTGATATCTCAAATTCTAGAAGAGTTGGTATAAATTTCATAATTTTTTCGAAATCACTTTAGAAAACTGCCATGAGAATGTGAAATTCCTATTTGAATATTTTCATAAATAAAGAAGTTACGGAGGAGACATGAAAATGATCAAAATCTGTATTTTTCGTATGAAACAAAAACGAATAGATTTTATCGAAATTTTTTTTCACATTATAGTTGGCCTTGACAAACTCCACATTTGGTGTCATTTAACCGACCTCGTATCTCTCACCGTTGAAAAGATACCCATGGTGAGCATGGTAAGTGGGACACACTGTATATTATGTGTGTGATGAGTTTTCAAACTTGAAATTCAAATATTAATACTGTTACGTTATTCGGGTGCAGAAGCGAACACGACACTATTTATTTTCCAACTGATTTATTTAAACTAAAGAAACACTAATTTATATCGAACTTATAACTACTATTTATGTTAAACGATTTATAACACGCGGTATATAACTGTCTCTCTGACACTCGCTGTTTGACTCCCCGACGGCAGTCATTCGGCCGTTTATATATGAGATAACTAGACAGGCTTTGGTTCGAGAACCTTCTCGAATGATCTTCCGTCTCCTTCTTTTTGTTCTAGAAGCTTCTTAGAACAAACCTCTCTCTCTAATTGTTCCATCGATTGTTTCCAGAACATTCCAGAATCTCCTGTGACGTTATCTGTCACCGCGGCATATATTGAGTGCTCGGAAATATGCTAGTGCATTGGGAGGTAGGAGAGCAATCTGGTATGCGTGATACAGGATGATCGTTGTACTCCTGCCTTCCTGCTGATGTTTCTGAAGCCCCTCCAAGGGAAATATCATTACACTGCCCCCTCCTTAAAACGCATTCCTCCTGGAATGCATTATGATCACTATGAAGATAGGGACAACTGGTTTCATTTTTACAACGTGCAGTATGGTAGAAATAGCATGGCACTGTCTTCTCTCTTGGAGTTCCCTTGGAGTTCCAGCAGCATACCAGAATTTCAACTCCGGTGAATCTAAATAAAACCTCTAGCATGTTCCTCACAATTCTCCAATTCATGCCATCTAGTCCACACCCCAGCTTTGGAACAGCTATCTTCTGTATGTCCTTCTCGAGTATGATGCTTCGCAAGTCGACTAGCGTCTCCCAGTGGTCCTTGTAAGTGGGTTTCTCAGAAAATCTTCCTTTCATTATAAGATAAAACAGAGACCTTTTTCCTTCAGCGCTGATATCTTCTATTTCTAGTGCTCGACCGACGGAGGGACCTTGTTGATGAAGCTCCTCTAACTTCCCGAACTTCCTCATGAACTTGTTCGCTATTCCTTGAGACATCTGAAGATCCTCGGCGACGCAGTGAGCTAGTGCGTATTCTACAGGAATGGCAAAAAGGTCGCGGTGCTCTTCCTTGGTGACGCCAAACCTTGCTTTTGATGAACCACTGTATGTCCCAATGAATTCGTCGAATGTAAGCTCCTTTTCTTCCGGACAAATTTGTTGAACTTGTTGATCTTGTGTTCCCTCGAATGGTGCTAGTCTGTTGAAATGAACGACTCTTGGTTTGCCACTGGGTTCTTTACTGATGCGGTAGATGACATCGTTGATCTTCTTCTTGACGGTATAAGGTCCTTCCCAAGATCTCTGTAGTTTTGGACAAATACCTCGTTTCCTTTGTGGATTGTAGAACCACACCAGTTCTCCTTCTGCGTATCCTGCACCCTCAGCTCTGATGTTATATCGGTCTTTCATGCTATCGCTGGCGATTTTCAGATTAGAACGAACCAATTCGTGAATATCGTTCATCTTTTTCATCAGATTCGTAACGTAATTTTCCCCCACTATGTCCTCACCAGGTCTACATCCGAAGACCAAGTCACATGGAAGCCTCATCTCTTGTCCAAATAGAACCTTCGCCGGAGTCTGTCCTGTAGATTCCTGTACTGCAGATCTGTAGGCCATCAAGAAGAAAGGAAGATGTTGATCCCAGTCTTGTTGGTGTTGATCTACGACTTTGCAGAGATACCTTCCTATGGTCCTGTTCATTTGCTCCACCATGCCATCTGACTGTGGATGCAATGGAGTTGTTCTTGTCTTCTTGATTCCTAACTTCTCGCTCATCTTCTTAAAGACTTCACTCTCGAAGTTACGACCCTGATCAGAGTGAAGTTCCAATGGCACCCCAAACCGACTGATGAGTTGATTCATCAGGACATCGGCGACAGTTACGGCCTCCTGATTAGGAATCGCATACGCTTCTACCCACTTGGTGAAGTAGTCCATGCAGACAAGGATGTATTTATTTCCATTATCAGTCACTGGAAACGGCCCCGCAATATCCATAGCAATCCTCTCGAAAGGGCTTCCAACATTGTACTGTCTCATGGGTGCCCTTGGTTTACGATGAGGCCCATTGCTGGCAAAGCACACGGTGCATTTACGGCACCACTCCCTGACGTCGTCACTGCAGTTCACCCAGTAGAACCGCTCTCGTACTCGCTGCAGTGTCTTCCTCACTCCTAGATGTCCCCCTGACGTTCCATCATGTACATATCAAAGTACTTCCGACACTCGGCTCCTAGGAATGACCAACTGCATCCGATTATCAGACTCATCATCGCTCTCGAGATTCCTCTTGAGCAGGTCATCTTCTGATACCAAGGAGTCCCACTGACTCCAGTACGCCTTCAAAGTCTGTGAAGATGCTGCTACTTCTTGCCAAGAAGGACGACGATTCGCTTTCTTCCATTCTCGAAGCTTCCGAAGTTCTGGGTCCTTTCCTTGCTCTTGCTTGATTGCAGCAGGTAACCAATCTTCATTGACAACGGTGGTTCTATAGAGGGCTGCTTCCTTATCCTCCAAACGACTACAATGTGGGCACTCAGGTGGACATGGCCTTCTGGACAATGCATCTGCATTCTTATGGCTCGTCCCCACTCGGTAAACTGGTCCTTTTGGATCATCCCGCTCTAGTTTTCCTGCAGCTGCTCGAACTGGTTTCTTCCCCTCATCCAAGAGGCCCTTGATGACGTTTATGAGGTCCGAACCAACCGAGCTACTTCCATTTCAAATTCCTGTAGGCTCTCATTGTCTCCCTGTCGACGGTTCTTCATTTGTGATCGTAACACTTGCTGTAGATGTTTTTGACCATAGCGCATGTTGAGGCGTTCGATGAGATTATCGTAGTTATCGGATTTATCTTCCGGAATGGCTTGCAAGATGTTTAGTGCATCACCCCGTAGAGCTACTGTGAGAGCTACCACTTTGTCTTCTGATGTCCACCCATTGGCTTTGGAAGCTGCTTAGAATTGCTTCAGGTAGTTTGGCCACGATGTTTTTCCATCGAATGTAGGCGGCTTCACTCGATTGGTAGTAACCACTGCATCCGGCCCTATTTTTGTTTCCATCACGAGTCGTTGACCATTTCCTGACTCTTCCATCGCAGCTCTCCTGCGAGATTGTGACTTCAGTTCATCTACATATTTCGAGCTGCAGTTCTTTCTTCAGATCTTCTATCTGAGTCGCGACTTGAGCTGTTATCTGAGCCATAATTTTGTAACATCAACTTTTAGTAAATGTTACTTTTTCTATGAAATATTGATAGTACCAAGTATTCAACTGACCTTTTCAGAATAATTGATTCAACTCTGGTTTTCACTGAATGTATTTTGAGAACTTGCATTCCCTTTTGTAGGATATTTTGAGCTTTTCTGTTACAGATTTCATGGAGCTGCGAGTCGCTGGCATTCATCGTAGATCATCCTGTATATTCTTTGCATAGTCGATTTAAATTGCATGTTATGTTTTGTTGACTTGATGAAAGTTCATTATTTCAGTTTGTTTTGAAAATATTTAGATGAAATGTCAAACGAGTTATTAAGGTTCAAAATTGTAATTTTAATTATTCTTTTTCTTTTGTTCCTTTGTCCCATGTAGCATCAACGAATAGTTCAGCGTTCAGACCTTCAACGAGGAGGATCGCGACAGTAACATATCAAGGTTGATAAACTTCGCTATATCTTTAGAATGTCTAGGTAGTAGGCCGTCAGCGTTTTATTATTGTTATTGATCTGTATTGATTTGTATTGATTATTCATTTGAACCTGATATCGGTTATTACAACGGTTGATTCGAATCTGGCTATTTGGTTACCATGATTTTTTGACTTTAATGACATGGACATTTGAATTTACAACTAGAAAAGAGAAAGAAAAATTGAAAATCGTTCATTTCTGCATCTGGCCATCATCGAATGAACTCGTAGGTGGATGTCCGCTAAATCAAATTTCTAATCATCCACCATTTCTCGTGAAGAACATCTAATTAGAGGTAACTATTCAATTATTAAGAATATTTTTGATTTATAGAAATTATTATTTTTATGGAATTTGGTCCATATTCATGGAAATTAATTTGTGAATTTTCATCATCTTGAGGTTACGTTATTATAACATGTTTTCTATTTTTCCTATGTTATAGTTCTGCCAGACTGTTTACTGTTATTTGACTGTTCTTGTACTTTTACTTGCTATTTACTTTAAATCCTCACTTTTTGGATTTGCAAAATACTGTAACTATTTTGCTGACAAATGCTGTTTTATGGACTTGAAAGAGTAAGCATTTGTGCAGATTTTTGATGAAACAATCTTCATGGAAAGGTTGTCCTAACTTTTAGAGCCGATTTATTGTTCCTGTTAATGCTGGAAGGCTATTGATGTAAATTTCAAGAAGATATAGATAATTTCCAACTTGCTGTCATAAATTCAACGTACTGGCTGGACTAAGCATACTTATAGGTCACCTGACGTCTCACCAGACTCGTATGCTCATGAAATCTGGAACCTGATGGAGCCCAAAATGATAATGAAATTGACCAGGATGTAATTTGGAAGCTGGAAATATCAATAAGCTCTGGTCAAACAACATTTTCTGGCTTATTCACAATCTTGCTGACATAAGGTATTCTCTGCATATTATAAAGTATTCACTGATCGTTTGAAACATTTATTATCAAATCTCTTATAATCTAAAATCGAGTACAATTTGGAATCTAGTACAATTGATAAATCATTATTCAATATTCCTAATCTGTGAAGGTGTAATGCATTATATCTGGGGAATATTCCATTGATTTCATTGATTAGATTTATTCAAAGCTGATGATCATTGTGTCAAGTTTCACTGATAGAGGAACGACGTTTATTTAACACCCTGTGTAATAAATATGCACACCTAGTTGCATTTCAGTTGCAGTCAAAATTATTTGTGACACATATATAATATGAATGTTTGTGATGCAGATTTAATACTCCTTCGAATAACCTTTTTTATTCAGTAAATGAACCTAAATTTTATTTGTTTGATTTGTTTTCCTATCCTTCAGCACAGACAATTTCTTTCTACAGGGATTGGCTTAAGAAAGAGGTTTGTTGAACTTTATTTTCTGTAGATGGCGTCCAAATAAAATCTTATCTGGTGGAACTATCTTTCTTATGCTAATTGTTATATTTTTGACAAAGTTACATGAGATGGTAAGTAAATGAACCACGACCTATTTGCCCCGACTATATGAGCTGACCGTTCGCACAGTGTAACCTGAAATTTCTAAATTTCTCACGTTTAAGGGTTATAATTTTATCCTGCTGAGATGCGATCTGTTCTTTCTGAGCAGCAATCTGAGTCAGAACCTCTTCCCGATGTGTTGATATCTGGGTCGATACTTCTTCTCGTTGGGCAGATATCTGAGAGGCAATCTGATCTTGCTGAGCAGAAAACTGAGCAAGTACTTCTTTCTGAGCTAATATCTCTTCCCGTTGAGCCGATATCTGATCCAATACCTCTTGCCGTTGAGCTGAGATCTGCGATGCGATCTGATTTTGCTGAGCAGTAATTTGTGCCAGAACTTCTTCTCGCTGAGTTGCCATCTGCTCAGCTATATCTTGTCGCTGAGCCGCAATCTGATCCGTGATCTTCTCCTGCTGAGCCACCATCTGATCCGCGATCTTCTCCTGCTGAGCCACAATCTGGTCCGCAATGTCCTGTCGCTGAGCCGCTATCTGGTCCGTGATCTTCTCCTGCTGGGCCACCATCTGGTCCGCAATGTCCTGTCGCTGAGCCGCTATCTGGTCCGTGATCTTTTCCTGCTGAGCCACTATCTGTTCCGAGATCCCAGCCAACATCGATTCCGCTGAAGCTGGTTCCTCGAAGGTGAACGTCTCTGGATCTTGACCTACGCTCACCATATACTCTTTGAGACGATGCTGAAGTGTAGTCTTGATCCCTGATGTTGTGTCGAGATCTCTCTCCTCCAACTCGCGTTTTAAGTCCACCACTTTCAACTCGTGTAGTTTCTTCATTGCAACGGTCTGTTCACTTCACACTGGAATATCCCTCTTCTGACACCAATTGTTACGTTATTCGGGTGCAGAAGCGAACACGACACTATTTATTTTTCAACTGATTCATTCAAACTAAAGAAACACTAATTTATATCGAACTTATAACTACTAGATAACTACTATTTATGTAAAACGATTTATAACACGCGGTATATAACTGTCTCTCTGACACTCGCTGTTTGACACCCCGACGGCAGTTATTCGGCCGTTTATTATACAGGGTGTTTCATTGGGAAAGGTAAATAATTCAACTGTGAATAGGGGTCACTGGGGTGATTTAAAAAAACCCATGGTTGTTGGGTCTTCGACTTCTTATAACCGAGATACAGGATGTTTCATCAATTTTGTCCATATCTTCATTGTCTCATAACTTTCCAACCAACCTGTATATATTTTTAAAAATTGGTACACTTGCTCAATCTACCCTGTGGAATTGATTGAGGCAACAACAAAAGATAAAATCCAGGTCCGGCTTCACTTAAAATTCGCAAATTCTTTCTGCCAGAAAACAACACCCTATACATTCGAATTTCTCATTTTTTTTGCCATATCTGCAAAGAACATCAAAATTTCTATTAAACGATGTCCTTCTTATTCGTGCACAGACGATTTTAACTATTCATATTATGAGCTCAAAATACTATTTTTGCTCATTTTGGGGTACAAAATTGGAATCAGGCGAGATTTATTGATTTTATTACTTCCTATTCAGTATACGTGAGTTACATTTGGAAGGAGTATTTCATATCGTTCTTTGTTCCAGACTTAGTTGCAGGTCCGTCATCAAAACTATACAGGGCTTTTCACGATAAGCGTTAATTAGATGTTTCTGGCAAACCAGGCAACGGATAAATCTAAAAATTCGAAGGTATGTATAAATTGACATAATCTACACTACTGAAATATTTGAAACAATCCGGCGTTGCCGCTTCTATTAGAAAGTAGCAGCAACTTCGATTTTTCAAATGGGACACCCTGTTTTTCATTACATTCTTGGATTCTTGATGAACAACAGAATTCATCGATTCAAAACATTCAAGGTCTAGCGGGACTGATAACTGAGATATAGGATGTGGAAAATCGAGATGTTTCAACTTTAGAAATATTTTGTGTTGAAACTATTCATTATTGCATCCTATCTCAACTTTCCATTCGATATTCAATTGAAACAGATACAGGGTGGTGCAAAAATCTGAATTATGAACCATCCTGTATTTGTTTCGATTAAATGTCAATAGATACAAAGTTAAGATAGGTACATAAAAGCCGTTTTGATCAATAATAAATATTTTCGCAAGATAATTCTAAAGTTGAAACATCTCGATTCTTCTCACTCTAAATATCTCAGTTATCAGTCCTACTAGACCCCGAACTTTGTGAATCGATTAAATCAGCTCTTCAGGAAGCATCCAGGGTGTCCCATTTGAAAAATCAAAGTTACTGCTACTTTCGAGTAGAAGCGGCAACGCCGGATTGTTTCAAATATTTCAGACGTGTAGATCATGTTAATTTATACATACCTTCGAATTTTCAGATTCATCCGTTGTCTGATTTGCCAGAAACATCTAATGAACGCTTATCGTGAAAAGCCCTGTATAGTTCTGATGACGGACCTGCAACTAAGTCTGGAACAAAGAACGATATAAAATACTCCTTCTAAATGTAATACTCACGTATAAAATTAATAAATCTCGTCTGATTCCAATTTTGTACCCCAAAATGACCAAAGATAATATTTTGAGCACATAATATGAATAGTTAAAATCGTCTGTGCACGAATAAAAAGCACATCGTTGAATAGAAATTTTGATGTTCTTTGCAGATATGGCAAAAAAAATGAGAAATTCGAATGTATAGGGTGTTGTTTTCTGACAGAAAGAATTTGTGAATTTTAAGTGAAGCCGGACCTGGATTTCATCTTTTGTTGCTGCCTCAGTCAATTCCACAGGGTAGATTGAGCAAGTGTTACAATTTTTAAAAATATATACAGGTTGGTTGGAAAGTTATGAGACAATGAAGATATGGACAAAATTGATGAATCATCCTGTATCTCGGTTATAAGAAGTCGAAGACCCAACAACCATGGGTTTTTTGAAATCACCTCAGTGACCCCTATCCACAATTGAATTATTTACCTTTCCCAATGAAACACCCTGTATATATGAGATAACTAGACAGGCTTTTGTTCGAGAACCTTCTCGAATGATCTTCCGTCTCCTTCTTTTTGTTCTATACAGTGTCTTTCAAAAGTATCGGAACGGTCTCATATTTCAGGAACGGCTTGAGAAAAATTCACGAAATTTTCTACAGGATGATTATTGATGATGTCCGATTCAATGGTGGCATCGGCAATGTTGCCAAGTCTACAGTTTTTCAGATATTAGGAGTAACTTTATTTTTTCAAATGGAATACCCCATTTATTTTTATTGCAATTAATTAGGTGCCTCCTGATTACCTGAGTCGCTGAATATCAGATTCGTAATCAACGTGATTTTCGAAATATGACAACATAGCATTTTCGTTAAAAAGTTCTGGAACGGTCCCATATTTCAGAAACGGCTCAGAGAAAATTTATGAAAACTTCGACAGGATGGTTGTTGACGATGCCCGATTCAATGGTTATATCGGCAATGTTGCCAAATCAACAGTTTTTCAGATATTGAGAGTAACTCAATTTTTTCAAATGGAATACCCTATTTGTTTTCATTGCAATACATTCAGCGACGCCTCATTACTTATGTCTCCAAATATTAGATTTTAAATTGAAGTGGTTTTCGAAATATGACAATATGGCTATCGAAGTGCTTGTTACTGATTACAAAAACTAAACGCTGATAACTATTTGAGTGACATGGATTGAAAAGATTGCATTAAAGGAGCGAGTTGCGAATTGATGGCAATAAAATTTCATATTTTCGCGTGCCCTTTTGAAAATATTGGACCGTTTGCAAACATTTCAACGGAGCATGTTCTCATATTTAAAAAATCACACTTATTTAAAATTTGATATTTAAAGACATAAGTAATGAGGCGTTGCTGAATGTATTGCAAGGAAAGCAAATAGGGTATTCCATTTGAAAAAATTGAGTTACCCTCAATATCTGAAAAACTGTTGAATTGGCAACATTGCCGATATCACCATTGAATCGGGCATCATCAGAAACCATCTTGTATAAAACTTCATGAATCTTCCTTGAACCGTATTGAAAATATTAGAAGGTTCCCAGACTTTTGAATGAAAATGCCATGTTGTCATATTTCTAAAACCATTTCAATTTAAAATCCGATATTTGAAGACATAAGTAATGAGGCGTCGCTGAATGTATTGCAATGACAACAAATAGGGTATTCCATTATTTGGAAAAATTGAGTCACCCTAAATATCTGAAAAACTGTTGATTTGGCAACAATGCCGATATCACCATTGAATCGGGCATCATCAACAACCATCCTGTCGAAGTTTTCATGAATTTTCTCTGAGCCGTTTCTGAAATATGGGACCGTTCCAGAACTTTTTAACGAAAATGCTATGTTGTCATATTTCGAAAATCACGTTGATTACGAATCTGATATTCAGGGAATCAAGTTATTAGAAGGCGCTTAATTAATTGCAATAAAAATAAATGGGGTATTCCATTTGAAAAAATTAAGTTACTCCTAATATCTGAAAAACTGTGAACTTGGCAACATTGCCGATGCCACCATTGAATCGGACATCATCAATAATCACCCTGTAGAAAATTTCGTGAATTTTTCTCAAGCCGTTCCTGAAATATGAGACCGTTCCGATACTTTAGAAAGACACTGTATAGAAGCTTCTTAGAACAAACCTCTCTCTCTAATTGTTCCATCGATTGTTTCCAGAACATTCCAGAATCTTCTGTGACGTTATCTGTCACCGCGGCACATATTGAGTGTTCGGAAATATGCTAGTGCATTGGGAGGTAGGAGAGCAATCTGGTATGCGTGATACAGGATGATCGTTGTACTCCTGCCTTCCTGCTGATGTTTCTGAAGCCCCTCCAAGGGATATATCATTACAATACATTCTTTAAATTTTCATAATATCTATAGTGTTATTAATATGTCTATGTAGTTTTTTGTGTATTAGGGTCACCTATTTCAAATGAATATTCTTCTACTTCTTATATCGTGGAGTTTTTGAAAACATTGTGGGTAGGCAATTTTTCATTTAAGTAACGTGAAGAAAGTCAGGAAATGGTAATATTTTTGTTTTTATTATTAACAAAATACCTGTGCTATCGGTGTATTCCAAATAGAATCACACACGATGTCTAGGAACTTTAATATGCCATTCGAAGCATATTTCATGATAGGCTGTTGGCCCGCGACACAGGGTTCATCGATGTTCTAAGTCGGTATGCCATTTAAGGGACCCACTCACTTAGTCCAAGTTAACAGGAAGGAGTGCCTCGGAGAGTCGCAACCCAGTCCTTGCCCCGGCCCTGACCTCACCTTTCGGTTGGAAAAAAGTTCAAAATTTTGTTTAAGAAGAAGCTTGGCAATGAAGTGCAATGATCTTATCTCACGAAAATTGGGGCGCTTGCCGGTTTGCATACGCCTAGGTCACTCCCCAAGGGCGGCATACGAACCGGAAGTGGCAATTTTTCAGTGTTATAGTCGATGATCGAAGAATGTATGCCCTTTGGCAAAACAATGAATTCTGACCCATTAATCAGTTTCCCGACATTTGCATACGATTCCGGAGAGGGGAGCTCGACTTATTCGAACATCAATTGACTAGACATCTTTCAAATAATCGATGATTTAAGTTCGTATGCAAATCTCTAGACCGATAAACTAAGATATTCTTTATAACTGGCTGCTATTTGCATACGAATTCAATGTGAGCATACGTTGTAATAATCGGGCAAACCCGCGCGTGCCTCAGTCCGGCGCGGCGCCCCGCACTTCAGGCCAGAGGTGCACCGAAAGCGAACTAGATAATCGGGAAGTCTCATAATCTCACTTCACATGAAACCGGGTCGAAGAAAAACTTCCTGGGAGTGATGGGGATATTCGAAGAAGCAAATTGCAGATATATTTGTATTTATTCATCAGAAATTTACAGCTCAACAAAATTACATGTGTGAGAGGTTTAGTACCAAGAAATTGTTTTTTGTGATTTTAATTTGAAAAACAGGGCTTTGAAAAGATGATGAAAAGAAATGACATCAAGATACTCGCAGGATGATCAAGAGGAATCATACAGGGATTATTGCTCATGATCGAAACTCACAATAAATCGAATTGAAATTCTTCCCTGGGGCTTATGAGACTGCTTATCATAATACTGGCGTCTGAAAAATATATAAAGAATGTACATTCAATTTGTTGAATGTTTTGGGTATAGTATGGGGTCTGTATCCTGAACTTCAATCTACATCTTTGTTTTTCACATAAAAAAAAATTATTTGAAAATGAAATCATATTGAATGAAAACAACATTATGTTTCAAAAGAAAAATTATACGTCGTCTCCTCTATCATTATCTTCAGAGTCATCTTTGCTCTCGCTGTCTGAAGATGATTCTCCAGAGTTGTCATCAGTACCTGTTAGTTAGAATATTATTTGATTATTGAAAAATCTTGGCATGCTCGAAAGATATATCTGATACCTGCTTTCTCAGTTGAAGTCTTAGAGATTATGATATCACCAACCTCTGCTGGAAGAGCTTCACCAAGGTACCAATTGAAATCGTACCCAGAAAAAGTATCAAGGGCCCAGCCCCCTTCATTATTTTTTATGTAACTGGCAATGACATAACTTCATCAAACCCAGTATAGTTGACTGGCGTTTAGCGATAAGGTACACACGCTGCACTTAAATACACCATACCACTGGTAGGGGAGGCATTAGGAAGTGAATAAATCTGTAATAAAAATTATACAAAGGTGAAAAGTTTTTCAGATATTTAAATATCGGATCTCCGATAAAGGGGAAGAACATTATTGAATGCCTAAATCATTACGTGCTACACTCTACCCGGCTGACGCAGCAAATCATTGTTCAGATATGAAAATTGTTTCAGCAAAAAAAAGGAAATACTTCAAACCCGGGATTTATATTTCTGGCACAATTTGACAATTTGGCGCATGATCGCTATATATAAGAGTGCAGCGTGTAAGTGATATCGCTAGATGCTGTAGAGCTGTATTCGTCATGATAATCTCAACTCGATAGTGAAATAAAATATAGTGAAATAAAATATAGTGTTCCAGTAAATAAAAACAACCACTATCCCATAGTTCATTTGTTATGAACAGCCTGTGAATCTTTTGATAACAATGAAAAATTTCTTAGGAAAATCATTTTAATTGGTTTTTGAAATTTTAAAATCGGTTCAGAAACAACTAACTTACAATGGAAGATATTTATGGTGAAACACCCTGTACGGAATGTGCAAATTGTATGCAAACCATCATCTCATATATACTGTGTGGTCCACTAACCATTGTCAAAGTTTGAACATTTCTTCGATTATCGATTATTTGAAGAATATCCAGTCAAATGATCTTCGAATAAATCGAGCTCCCCTCTCCGGAATCGTATGCAGATGTCAAGAAACTGATTAATGGGTCAGAATTCATTGTTTCGTCAAAGGGCATACATTCTTCGATCATCGACTATAACACTGAAAAATTCCCACTTCCGGTTCGTATGCCGCCCTTGGGGAGTGACCTAGGCGTATGCAAACCGGCAAGCGCCCCAATTTTCGTGAGATAAGATCATTGCACTTCATTGCCGAGCTTCTTCTTAAACTAAATTTTGAACGTTTTTTCAACCGAATGGTGAGGACAGGGCCGGGGCAAGGACTGGGTTGCGACTCTCCGAGGCACTTCTTATTGTTAACTCGGACTGAGTGAGTGGGTCCCTTAAATGGCATACCGACTTAAAACATCGATGAACCCTGTGTCGCGGGCCAACAGTCTATGAGTATATTATAGTTTTGAATTGACTCGGCCGTTACTTGATGAAAATCCATGATAAATGTAAAAACTTCACAAACGATAAGATTTCCACAATTTTTTTTTTAAACACACGACATGTTTCGCTAACACAGTAGCTTCGTCAGGTGACGAAGTAATGTTCATTGTACCAGTATATCACCTGACGAAGCTACTGTGCTAGCGAAACATGTCGTGTGTTTGAGAATTTTGTGGAAATCTCATCGTTTTTGAAGTTTTTACATATATTATAGTTATCTTGCAAAATGAACGAAATATTTTGGCGCACGGAAGGGAATTCCTCATAATGTTCGGAGAACCTAGGGAGGATAGGGAGAGAGGGTATAGGTATTGCCTGATGTATACAATAACCTATTGGGACACTCGGTATAGGGTATTTCATCATAGTTTTCCATAAGGTCAAAGTAGGGGTCGCCAAGACAAAAATTCTTTTCTATATATGTCTTGTCTTGAGAAAAAGTCGAGAAATTTCGAGAATTCTTGTCTTGACGTTTTTCTTGACATATCATTTCTTGTCTTGACTGGAGAAATTTCAGGATCTTGTAATTTCTTGATTCATCGATGACACTGTACATATACATGGTGATTCCCTGACAAACTTTTCATCGCGTCGCGTGCTAGGGTTGCCATCTCGATTTTTATTTCATCAGTAGAAATACCTTGTCAGAAATTCAGTAGAATTCAGTTGATTTATTTCATGCTATCCAAAAGGACCCCGCACAAAACCATAGGAAATTGGCCCACAGTGGGATTTGCCTGAAATTCACATATGTTATTGGTATGGAGTTTCTGATCAAATGTTTTCATGTGACCAATCCTCTAAGACCAAAGATTTAGCTCTCAGGGCCGTAGGTGCCAAATGAACAATGGCGCTTTTTTTTCAAGCACATAATTTTTGTATCTCCCATTATAATTCAATGAAATGAGAAATGTTGCGAAATCTTGGCATTGGTCTTTTAGCACAAGTCCTGTGTGAAACATGCCTTGTCCTACAGGGCCGTATTTAGTGAAACTGTATTTGCCAAAGTGCCGAATCGGATTGATTTTGTTATTACTTTGTTATTTCTTGTCCTATTTCAGTGGTCGTTTGATGGATGAATGTGGATTTCTTTGTGTACATAACAAAAGTGGTCACCATCTCAATATTCAAGATGGTCGGCCTAACATTCAATCTTTATAAAGGACATATCTTGTAGCTCTTTAGGAATGATAGTAACAGGAAAAGATAAGAACACGTTTCGATTGTTAAAATCGGTCATTTACTTTTTCAATAACCTAACTCTATAATATGAATATAACTATACTATCTAATTGAAACTTCATCTAATTCATAACTAACAAAGTTGAAACCGATATTTTCAGGGTGGTGAATAAAAAAGTCACTATCAACATAATTCCCGAACACTTACAGCTGCTGGAGTATTGCATCTTGCACTGGACGATTCGCGGCATCTTCAATATGCTGTGACACAGAAGTCGATGAGTAATTCACATTTTGATTATGGCGGGCAAATCCTAAATACTACAATATGCTACAAATAAGAGCACATGTTCCTAGTGTCCTTGCCCTTGATTTGCAACTGCAGTAGTATCCTATTATCACTACATCTTCTTCATCATTCTCGTCAGGCTGGTTTTCATGCGGAGTGTATTGAATAAATACTTGATATTTTTCTCTCCTCCTGAATCGAGAATACACTCTCAAGTCTAATGAATCCAGGTTCATTCCAGATCAATTTCAAACGACTCATGATAATCTCTGAGAGTATTCTGTCTTGGACATAGGACGCTGATAATTTGATTTGATATGTTCCAAGTCACGTTTCTCAAGTAATCCATAGATAAGTGTGGAAATCGAGGAACATGCTCACTTTTAAGTTGCTGCCATAATCCACGTCGATTAGATAAACGTTCTTCTTCCACCCGTTGTTGAACAATATTAATACGTCTCTAGACCTGGCTAACATAGATCTTGCTAGTTCAACTGTAGCATTTGTCATTAAAATTGGTGTATAATATCTGTTGATAATAGCGCCAGCAATTAGGAGCAAATCGTCCAGTGCAAGATGCGATACTCCAGCAGCTGTAAGTGTTCGGGAATTATGTTGATAGTGAGTGCTCGACTTCTTTATTCACCACCCTGTAAATATCGGTTTCAACTTTGTTAGTGATGAATTGAATGAAGTTTCAATTAGATAGTAGAGTTATATTTATATTATAGAGTTATAGGTTACTGAAAAAGTAAATGACCGATTTCAACAATCGAAACGTGTTCTTAGCTTTTCCTGTTATACTATAATTCCTAGGAAACTACGAGATATGTCCTACATAAAGATTAAATGTTAGGCCGACGATCTTAAATATTAAGATGGTGACCACTTTTGTTATGTACACAAAGAAATCTACATTCATCTATCAAACAACCACTGAAATTGGACAAGAAATAAGAAAGTAATAACAAAATCAATTCGATTCGGCACTTTGGCAAATACAGTTTTACTAAATACGGTCCTGTAGGACAAGGCATGTTTCACACAGGACTTGTGCGAAGACAAATGCCAAGATTTCGCAACATTCTCATTCAATTAAATTATAATGGGAGATAAAAAAGTTATGGGCTTAAAAAAAAAGTGTCATTGTTTATTTGGCACCTATACTAAAAACGGCCCTAAGAGCTGAATCTTTGGTCTCAGAGGATTGGTCACATAAAAACATCTGATCAGAAACTCCATACCAATAACATATGTGAATTTCAAGCAAATGCCACTGTGGGCCAATTCCCTATGGTTTTGTGCGGGGTCCTTTCAGGCTGATGGAATGAACCTATGACGTCAAAATATATGTATTTTTTCGTGACGGAAAAAAGTTTTATATTTCATCGATGTTGACAGGTAATAAAATGTCACTTTTCATGAAATTACTCTTTTTCCCCGCGAAAAAAGTGTGTACTTCACCAACATCTCAGGCGCTTAGACGCCATCGAATTTATAATCAGAAGCGCCAGAAAATGTATTTACAAAGCGTGCCCAAATATCACCCAAAATATCATGAGTCTATTTGAATAACCAAAGCACAATAATAATAGGTGATAATGATAATGAATGATTGTCATAATTTTTTTCCGTGAATTATCAATTGTTTCAGTAGATCAGTAGATCAATACGCTAATCAGTGGATCTCCTGAGAATCCAGTAGAACTGGCAACCATGTCGCGTGCTAACACGGCAATCCGGTGCTTATCCGGTGTTCCTTTATTTTTGTTTCCTGACAAAAGCAAACGACATCGCGCACTTGCAATGATGCCAGTTTATGAGGTGGTGATAAGAAGTACATTTATTGATATTATCTTTTATTTCTACTTGAGTGATAACGCACGTTTTAGCGTTTCCATCCTAAGTAAGGAGATTTCCTGTTTTCTTGTCAAGAAATCTTGGTATTGACATAACATCTCTTGTCTTGTCTTGAAATCTGAAATTACGTCTTGTCCTGATCTTGTCTTGAGATTATGGCAAGATCAAGAAGTTGGTGACCTGTAGGTCAAAGCTAACGAACCATCCAGTATATTTTTTTGATATTCGGTTCATATGTTTTGCCACCACTAGCAATTGAACATACCATTATTCACTCCTTCTGAAAGCGTGAAGTGTTTTTTGAATTCCAAGGTAGTTTAGTTCAACCAGGATTCACTGTTCTGATGTAAGATTCACAAAAATGGCACTCGAATCTAGTAGATGTATAGTAAGGAATATTATTATCGGCTGAAGCCTCTAGATATAATCTTGGTTCCTGGGTTATAATGATTTTCTTCACTACCTTATTGGTGTCTTAATAACTATGTTTTTTTACTACCCACGCGACCTACATAGTAGGAGATAATTCCACAAATAAGATTCGATACATTTTTGTGTAATCCTAACTACACTCTGTGTTGTTTTAGATGTATGACAAAATGACATTTATCATACAGGGCGTGGAAAGAAATTCTGAATTGAGAAAAACCCAATCACGAATCTGCGATTGAAGGTCTATAAAAATAACAAGTTTCCATCGTTCAAGTTTGAACCCCTTGAGTAATATATATTTTTTATATCGTTATATTCATCATATTATTCATCCGATTCTGGAAGAGAATATCAATTCTCAATTTCAGACGATATTCATTTTATTCTCAAATTCCTATCGTGTATGTTCAAATGATATAATTCAATGTTCGTCGTGGCATATAGCCAGGGAAGTAGTTGTTTTCTGTTGAATATGCCGAGAAAGAATCAATATTTTCATCACATAGAGAATGCGAATTCTCAATGTATTAATTCAAATGTATCCATTTTTTCATGTTTATAATATATCTGAGAATATTCCTTTTCAATACACTCTGTGTATTAACTAATGTTCGAAATATCTTCGATACAATTCACCTAACAAGTAGAAAATGTTAACATTTCAATAAACAATTATTCTTGATAGTATTTTTATCAGGGAATTTGTTCTGTTCATAAAATTAGGTATTTCTGATATTCTATTTTGACATAGTCATATTCTTCTTAACAAAATGATATGATAGGTGTCATACTCCACACCTATGATATCATTTTGATCATAAAAGAGATAGAGGAGGGAGAGAGCGAAACAAAATAGATAGACTGTATAATCAGTCAGATCAGGAATCTACGATCTAAGACGGCTAGATCCTATTGAAGTGATATAAAACTATTCTGCACAGAATGTTATCTTCTTCAATTTTATACGTCGTATAGGACCACTTTACGAACGTTCGAGAATGATATATCACAAAAAAAAATTAAAATGCTCACCTTCGTGAGCAAAACGTAGACTCTAACATAATGGCGCCCTAATGAATCATTTCAAAAATGATAAATTTGTACATTTCTGATCATGATCTGGATGATTCAATTACCCCACCGTCTGGCATAAAGCTCAGTTTATTGCTCTGAACGATATAGGTATCTAATTTCATTTTGAATGAATAACCAATGGCTTTCAATTGAAATGGTCTAGTATAAGCAGATATTCCTAATGTATTGATATTTTCTATTTCAGATGCTTTTGAGAAGACCATCGAAACGTTCAAACACATAGACATACTTATCAATAATGCAGGAATTTTGAATGACTCTGTTTGGGAGAAAGAAATTTCGATAAATTTGGTGAGTGGACAGTAGTAATGATTTCTGCTGTATAGTCTATAATAAAACCCAGTTGGAATATCAAACTCATAGGGAAGTTTGTCATAGGTTGGTTGGTAGTGATAGTACTACCTCCTTCTCCAGTTAAACATGAAGATAGACCAAAGAGGCAGAAATAAACCAATAATTAACAAGTTTCTCATAGCATAGACTAGAACTCATCAAGTTGCGGTTTGTATCATTCGAGGTTATTCTTCATTCATAATATTATACGATATTTAATTTGACAACTTAGAAATGAGTTCAGGCCTCTAGCGGGGTTTCGCCTTAGTCGTGTATTATTAGTTACCAGGGATGAACCAGAAAATTTTAAAGTTGATGCAGTATAGAGGGTATTACATCCGTATAAACTATCAAGCTATCGAAACGGCAGTAGATATGCAGTTAGAAAATTGTAAGTTACAAAATGGATCCTTGTGGAACGTTAAGATGAACAAAAAATGAAACTCCATTCACCACCATATAGAGCCTTAGGTATAGATGGGTTGTTTAGACATACGATGGGAAGTTCTTGGTGCGAAACACAGCATGAGATTATTTATGTTTTTTCAATGAAGCTAGCTATACAGGGTGGCATTTTGAAAGCTTCTCACCCTCATTATCTGCCATCCAGTAAATAATATGAAAAATCGAAAAAACAGGTTGATTTTATATTCAAGGGGGACTCCACGACTGATTAGTTTCAGTCCTCTTGGTTCAACCCCCTAGGAGAGGTAGATATTATCTTCAGAATCTCAAATGGGAAGGGGAGTCAGATCATTAGGAAGGGTGTTCAATTATCTCTTCAACACTACCCTAGTTTATCATTTTCTGTTGAGCAGGTTCCCAAAAATGACTTGATGTCGATTTGAAAACTTCCCACACTTAATAACTTCCTTCCAGTGAATGATATGGAGAGTCGAAAAGATTCCATTGTCAAGGAATACCCGTAACCCTTAAATACTCGCGCTGGTGTATTTTGTACACCAGCGCCAAATTTCTTGCTACCATCGAACGTAGAATTTTTTTTGTGGCTCTAGACTCCCACCTTACCTATGTCTAACATGTCTGGGATGTGATAGATCAGTTTTGTGTGTGTGTTTGTACGTAAATTTTGACGCGTTGTCACGTTGGTGCCCGTTGGTGCCTAGGATACAATACACTGCGTGGGAAATAGGGTAAATTATCTAAGTTTTCAATATTGTATACAAACACGTTAGTTGTGTATTATGTGGGCGCACTAAAAACAGAGTGACTTTTTTTTATTTATTTCATTTCCTCGTTGGACCCAGCACTGGATCCAACGCCCCATAAGTCGAAACTTGTGCGGGGTTAGGAAAGCATAAGTATTTGTTTCACCTAAAAACAAGTCAAATTCATGGTGGTGTACAAAATACACCGCGTGGGAAAAAGTTCGAATTAATTA
This sequence comes from Phaedon cochleariae, assembly GCA_918026855.4. Lineage (NCBI taxonomy): Eukaryota > Metazoa > Arthropoda > Insecta > Coleoptera > Chrysomelidae > Phaedon > Phaedon cochleariae. Next base: position 20,799,857 of record OU896707.1, read on the forward strand.
GCGCGAGTAATCAAGGGTTAAAATTCATATTTTCAGCTCTTTTGGTTCAATCCCCTAGGAGAAGTAGATGTTACCCTTAGAACAGAGAAGTCAAGATGCACATTATTTCAAAGGGCGTTCAATTCTCTTGGCATCACTACCTTATTTTATAAATTTTTGTATAAGGAGTTTCCGAAAAATGTTGTTCTTAACTTAAACAGAAGTGATAAGAACATGCTCTCCTTCAAATCCAAATAGTATAGGGACATTTTGTACTGAAAGGAGAGCCAATACAATAATACTGACCTGAATACCATGCATCTCAGTGCATGCATATTCTAATCACTTCTGTATGTTTAAAACGGCAATTTTTGGCAACTGCTCATCAGAAAATGATAAAGTTGGGTACTGTTGGTGAGAGAATTGAACGCCCTTTAAAATTATGTGCAACTTGGTTTCCTTTTTCTTATGAGGTTTAGTGGTGCCCGCGAGAGTCTCGTTTTCGAGAGTCTCGCATGGTCTAGTCTCGTTTTCGAGACAAGACTCGAGACGAGACTCGGACAAGACGAGACGAGACTTTCATTAGTCTCGTCTCAAGTCTCGTGCAAGACTTCTCGTGTCTCGTGCGAGAGTCTCGCAGGTAAATATTTCTGCGTGCCGACTGTAGACTTGAGAATTTCATCCATAATACAACATATTTAGAAAGAATTCAGACTATTCAGCACAGATTGACAAAACATTTCATCCATAAATACTTATTGTTGTGAAACGGCGTAATGCGTGCAACAAAAACGGACTATTCTCTCTCTCACGGCGGAATAATGTTGGATTAAAGTTTTTGTTTTGTTTAGTCGTTTAGAATATACGTGTTACTATTCATTTTAATCTTATTATTTTCGAATACATAATGCTATGTTCTTCTTCTTGTTTAGATGATTGATGTAGGTATGTACATACCTATTAGGTACTTACTTTTCAATAAATAATGTTATTATTGTTGTAATTTTCTCTTCCTACTTCTACATTATACCTAAAAAGTAGGTGAAGGTAAATATCCCGTACTAGACTGAAAAAAGATTAGGCATGACGAAATTGCGATACATTTGCGAGACTCTCGTACGAGACGCGAGACAAGACGATACTCGAAGCTGCGACACGAGACTCGAGACAAGACTTCATATTGCATCGGCGAGACGATACGAGACTTCATGAAAGTCTCGTCTCGTGGTCTCGTGTGAATCACTAATGAGGTTCTAAAGGTAGTATCTACCGCTTCTAGGGAGTTTAAAAATATGCATCTGAAGTGTCCCTCTTGAGAATGGAATTGATTTGTATACTTAATTACTCATATTATGTACTGCAAGGAAGATATTAAGGGTGGGAAGTTTCCTAATTCACAGGGCATTTTTCGAAAACTGCTCAACAGAAAATGATATGCTAGGGAACTGTTGGAGTGATAATTGAGGCCCTTTAGAATAATGTGTCACTTGAACCTCTTTCCCATTTGAGTTCCAGAAGGTAACATCTACCCCTCCTATAGGGAGATTAGCCAAGAGGTAAAAAAACTACAGTTCAAGTGTATTCCTCGAAAATAAAATTGACCTATCTTTTCAATTCCCCGTATTATTCACTGGAAGGCAGATATTGATGGTGAGAATTATTCAAAATGTATCTGCGTAACATAGTCGAGTAAATCCCCAGTTGATCTTCGATGGCGATCATTGATGATTCCTAAGTTCTGCAGATTTACGATTAGCTCAATATTGAACTCTTTCTCCATCAGCCCTATTTATTTCAAAGTCAAATAGAATGCGTTGATGGAAGACGATTCCGGGCAAACAACTTTCACAGCGGAGGATCAACGATTTCTGAGCTTAATAATTCTTGGGTCCCCTGCGAACCGTTTAATTTTTCCTTCTGTTTTTTACTCAGTAGAAACTTTACAATTCTCGAGATATTGAAACATGCATTTTAAAAAAAATGGAATTCCTACTCAGAACATTATTTTTGTTCTAAAATAAAAAGTTCATGTTGATTGTCATTTTCGATGAAATATTACTGAATCCCAGCCCAACACATATGTGACATAACATCTCTGAGATGTCGCATTTAGATAACAGTGCGATATCACAAACGTTCCATCGCTGTGATGTTCGCATAAGCAAACACATCTGCAACATGACATGTCTGAGATATCGCGATAAGGCAACACTGCGATATTACGAATATTTTATCGCTGCGATGTACATAAGCATGAATGTTCCATCGCTGCGATAGACAGAAGCAGACACATCTGCGACGAGACATCTCTGAGATGTTGCGTTGAGACAACACTTCGATATCACGAATGTTGCACCTCTTGTTCGGTGAAGATAAATACATGAATATACGTTTCTCAACAAACATTCGTAATAATAAGTAATCAATCTATTCTTGGTCTGCTTATATCTCGCCGACACACCCTACACAATGTTTGATACAAATACGAGTGACTGATCTCATTTCAAGGTTCTGATGGAGATTCGTAGGTAGGTACCAATAAGGATAGCGCCACATAGAAGACGATTGAATGGATAGGAGACACATAAACATATTAGATGTCATCAGAAGTCAGTGGTGTACCTAATTATCATACCATGTGTGAAGAAACTCCTTTTTCGTTTTACTGCGATATCATATCTCGCAACACATCGTTTTTCTATAACATAACATATCGCAATTACATTGCAAAAAATATGTCGCTGTTACATCGCAGAGAACTTATCGCAGCGACTTTCTATGGATAAAACTTGAGTGGGACAAAATAACATTCCCCAACATCGCATCGACGTCAATGCGATATAAAATACGATATCGCAGGTCACAATTGTTACATCGCTGCGTTATCTCTGTGATGTAACTGTGTTTGCTGGGATAGTAGTTGTAATAACCGCAGAAGGCATATTTTTGTTAGCAGAGTCATTGTTAGGACAAAGAAAACTTTTGAAGAAAGTTTCATAATTTAAATCATAGATGATCCAATTCGAAGGATAATGTTTTTTTGGATCCGTAAATGACTGCTACCAAGAATCGATCTTCGGCAATTGATACAAATACTTTTCAGTAATAATTATCGAGAATAAGAATTTATACAAAATGCTCCTTATTTGCTCAGAACATTGAAGGATGATCTGAGATATAGAAAGTATTATTTTTATATTTCAATATCTTGAAAACCGTGTGGTTTTTACCAAGGTTTCCTTGTGTGGTGTGGTGAATAGTTGCTGCTGATGCTATAGCTACTACTACAACAACTACTACAAAGTAGATGATTCCATCTCGTTATCTACCAATTTCGTTCATTTATGAACATTTATTTATTTATTTATTTATTCGAAATTTGGCATACTAAACAGGTTGTTACCCATACAAGCATCCACTAATACAATCCGTTACAGAGCTAACATTCATGTCTAAACAAATACAAAAATACAAAAATACACCAAATTACATAGGAGGTATGAAAATGACAATCATATATACGATACGGGAAAAATAGTAAGCATTTTCATTAATGAATACTAATTACTCATCATCGTGATATTAGGAAATAAAAATATTTTTTGTAATTCTTTTGAAGGAATATAAAGATATGGAAAAAATGTTTACATCATTGCAATATTTGTTGAACAAATCACACATTCTGGTCATTGGAGAATTTTTACCTAAATTTGTATTATAATTGGAGCACGCTAATAATTGTCTATTTCTGGTATACCTCTGAGGAACATGGTAAGAAATCATCGACACTAATTTCGGTGAGTCATAACAGTTTGTTAATATTTTGAATATGATGAGTAAATCATTGATAATTCTTCGCTGTTCGAGAAGTTGTATCTTATAGTGGGTGCGAATTTCACTAATACCTGTTATTACATACATATTAGTCATTTTAAAATGAAGGAATCTCACAAATCTATTCTGAAGCCTTTCTAAACGTACTTCATGAATGTTATAATAGGGATTCCATATGACACTAGCCAAATTCAATTTGCTGAAAACAAATGAGTAGTAAACTGATTTTATTGCCACCTCATTGTTGAAGTCCCTACACATTCTGCAAAAGAGGCCTAAGGTTCTACTGCAGGTGTTGATTACATAGTCTAGATGTGGATTAAAACTCATTTTAGGAACATTTGTGGAAATAACTTTGAGCTTCACGTATTTATTTAACTCTTCATTTCAGTTTGAGCATTTTGGCTTTTTTGATTTGAAATCATTCCAGTCGGGCAACCAGCCACTCCCCTTTCATGAAAATTATTTCGGAGTGTTTCTTTCCTGCTCAGGTGGCGTTAGTGTCCGTCTTGCGGATACTTTAAGCCTCTTGGGTAGTTAATGCTAGTATGCGTTTATGTTCGGTCAGGTTCGCACCAGATAGCGGTCATGAATGTTATCTGGGACAGCCCTGCACTGATGAGAGCCAAAAGCTCGAAACCGGTCTGCAGGTAGTCACGCGTTCCTGATCCACTCAGGCGTAGCTCGGCACTCAGGAAGTATACACCTGCGTCATTATTCATCTATACGAACTATTGCATAGATTCCGGGAGGATGTAATTCAATGTTCTGCGTGGAATAAAGTCAGGAAAGTAGATGTTCTCCTCTCGTTATCTACCAATTTCGATCATTCATGAACATTAGTGGAAATGACTTTGAGCTTTACGTATTTATTCATGTAACATTGTTTGAGCTGAAAAATCTAAACAAATTCACGCCTAGTGCATATCGACGAAGAACTGCCGTTCGCTTGTGACAACTATCTTTTCTGAAAAATAAAGCATACCAAACAGAAACGGCCAAGAGAACACCTATTTCAACGATCACTACGGTGCTACGATCATTGATATAGAAATCCGATATGAGTGGTCATATTGTTACGTTATTCAAGTGCAGAAGCGAACACGACACTATTTATTTTCGAACTGATTTATTTGAACTATAGAAACACTAATTTATAACGAACTTAGAACTACTATTTACGTAAAACGATTTATATCACGCGGTATATCACTGTCTCTCTGACACTCGCTGTTTGACTGCCTGACAGCAGTTGTTCGGCCGTTTATATATGAGATCACTCGGCAGGCTTTGGTTCGAGAAGGTTCTCGAATGATCTTCCGTCTCATTCTTTTTGTTCTACATAGAAGCTTCTTAGAACAAACCTCTCCCTCTAATTGTTCCATCGATTGTTTCCAGAACATTCCAGAATCTTCTGTGACGTTATCTGTCACTGCGGCATATATTGAGTGTTCGGAAATATGCTAGTGTATGTAGGAATCATTGAGAGGTTGGAGAGCAATCTGGCATGCGTAATACAGGATTATCGTTGTACTCCTGCCTTCCTGCTGATGTTTCTAAAGCCCCTCTAAGGGGAATATCATTACAATATTATAACGTCGCAGAACTTTTATCTGAAAAATCAAGTGGACTACATGTGAATTGATTACAAAAGTATTCAATTTTGCTTGTTTCGGTTCATCTGAGCATACCTAACTACAGCTAACTAGCAGGTCATTATGTTCTCGTCTTTTTTATAGAATGGAACAATTCACGGCACTCTTCTGGGCTTGGAGAATTATTTGCCCAAATACAAACAAGGTGAAGATGCCCTCATCGTCAATATATCCTCCATAGCTGGCATTGCTGGATTCGGTTTCATTCCCATCTACACAGCAACTAAACATGCAATTATAGGGCTCACCAGGTCCTGGGGAATCCCACTCGTTTATGAAAGAACCAAAGTAAGGGTTGTTGCATTATGTCCCGGAGTAACATCGACTCCACTGATAGCTGATATGCCTGGAAGAAATTTGGGAGAAGAATATGAAACCATCATGCAGAAAACTACATTGGAACCTTCTCAAGAGTGAGTACACTGGAAACTTTACCCAATATTCACAGACTTATACACTTACAAATATTCAAATTAATACACTTACCAGCAAAAGAGAAATTGCCAGGAAAAAATCCAAGCATATTGATCACCCTATAAGTTTGATAATTATTCTTGTCCGATTCTGGTGAAATTTCGATTGAATCGTAGATTCATGTTTCGGAGTTCTATAGGAGTTCTGATTTCCTTTTGTTTTCTGAAATTGAGGTTTTTATTTGTCAAAGTGTGGTGAAAAATTGGTTAAGTTGATTTCCAGATGTTTCTTCAAGTTGCTAATTGACAAGTTCATATAAATTCAGAATTATTATTCATAAACAGTGAAGTATTCTATAAACTTCCTTCAGACACTTGAATCATGGATTGAAACCATTGTCTTGGGAAGAGGTCAGACTCCTTTTCGAAACCGAATGAAGCTCAGTTCAACCACCCACTCTGGACACATAGCGTTCAAATGTTGAGGGTCAAATAGTAGTAACTTTTGGTTTTCAAGCCATCAGCTGTTTTTGGAAACCAACATCCCGAATAATATTTTGAAACATAATTCCACGATTTGCTCGAAATTTCATAGAAATCGGAAGAGAATCGATAAGTTATCGGGGGATCTATTTTGGCAAAATTGTTGTCTTGTGTATATTTTTGCTGTTGGGTGAATTTTGGGGTTTCACTTCTACTTTCTAAAAAATTCATTGAATGAATCTGCTTCCAAATCATGGAATTCATGAAGTTTTTTCAACCAATTTCTTTTCTCCCACAAAAGTGATACCGTACAATTAAACTAATATCTCAAAAACCTAACCACAGAGTTGATGTATTTATTCATTGATGCCATAATTCCATCGCTGATTGCTTCTTTCAAGAGATGAGATCATGCTATGTTATGTGCAATCGATATATTTTCGAGTATCTTCGTCAGAAATTTCAGTAATAATTATCATCAATAATAATTTTCATTATTCATCATCGTTGGACCATAAACTTGATGATTTTCAAATAGGTTATCGATGTCTTTTCGGCTAAAATAATAGATTAGTATCATCTGAAACTATATTATACTCTCTATACCATGAAGTATCGATAACCATTTTGGGTCTTCACAAAGTTAACAATTTTGTTTTTCTGTTACCGACACAAAATTCGTCCATTTCAATACCAAAAGTAGCTCTTGAACTAACCTTTCTATTACTGACACAAACATAGATATGTTGCTAGGCAACACTTTTAGTTCCTAGTACCTTAAGTTGAACTTTAGCTCCTAGGCACTGAGAAGGATGTACTAGGTCATCAAGAATAAACAATACTGTCTGTAGGTTAATCGAGGAGGTGGTACATTCATTATTCAATTTTTTTTGGGTTTTTCTCGCCTCGTTTCTATAAAATGAAAATATGAATATTATTTCAATATACGTGTAGTATGGACAAATTAGATGATTTGCCCCAAAATGTCACTGCAATTAAAGAATCTTCCTATCAGAGAGCCTAAAAGAAAAATTCACTAGCTTGTCAGTGACAATTTGTATTGAAAAAAGTTTGGAGAAGAGAAATAAAGGTATATAGAAAAATATCAAATTTTCACTCATCTTTGGACGTTTCGGGACCGATTCTGCTCCCGTTTTCAACATAAGATATGATTATTTCAATAGCTAAGTCGTATTTGTCTTGAAGCTTTTTAGTTTTCATTAACAATTGGTGACGTTGGCAATCAAATGAGTTACAGGATGTTTTCATCAATTGATCTTGAATTTACCATTTTCATGTTCAGATTTCAGTAGTGAATACCATATTCTGTCTATATCAACTGAACAAGAAGCAATGCTATTGTCTCCGTTCAGAAGAATGCAAGCAGATTCCTTGATTTTTCTCTTCTGGTTGTTATCTTCTTTTCCAATGATTTTAATATCATTCCACTCTGCCATATGTTGTCCGTCTTCAGTAAGGATATGTTCAGCTAGTTTCGATTTATCGATGTGTCTTTTCTTTATCTTGTACTTATGTTCATTCGTCCTTACTGAAAGAGGTGTCTTGGTTTCACCTGTATAAAACTTTCCACAAACACAAGGTATACTATAAATACAATTTTTTGACGATTGTTCTTCATTTTTCGGCTTTGTTAGAGTTAGAATTGATCTCATTGTATTTTCAGTTCTGAACACAGTTTTCACTTGAAATTCATCACCAACACGTTTCATTTTTTCAGATATGCCGGGAATTATGGTATTATATTTGTCGTTATTGATGGTTGATGTTGTTGTGGTTGACCTTGACTGTTTTCAATTTGATGAATCGTCCTATTGACAAAATTTGATGGATAGGAATTGAGTTGGAGAACATTTTTAATGTGGTGGACTTCGTTATTGAAAATTTGTTGGTCAGATGATATTGATTTGGCTCTATCATGAAGTGATTTGATTATTCCTTTCTGGAAAATTTTCTGATGATTTGATTGAGTTCAAGTATATTCTGTTAGTATGGGTCTTTTCACGATATACACTTGTTACAAAGATGTTATTTGATTTCTCAATAGGAACATCTAGATATGGTAACTGATTATTAGAAAATTATCTAGCTCCATAAGGTTATGTGGCCAAATTATGAAAATATCATCTACGTTTCGTCACTATGTTTTAGGTTTATTTTGGTAATTTTTGATGATGTTGGATAAACAACATTGTTCATGTTGGTTATTTGAGTAGGGACGCATACCTGATTTATTTCCGATTTAGGTAGATTAGGCATATCATACCCATGCTGGATATATAAATACATCTTCAGGAAAGCCTTCAGGATTCACACACTTGCTTGATCTTTATTTCATTCATCCTCGGGATCTCATTATTATTGGATAACTTGTTATTGAATAATCACGGCCACTATTGCTACTTTTTTTTCTGACGCAACGATATTGTTTACCTTAATTTGATTACCTGGCCAAACACAGTGGAATATGGAGAGAAATAAATATTCGCTTTTATTATTGTTGATATGCTCACTAACCTAACTTTTTCCACTTCCTTTTCCTATATTCTCACCACACGGATTATTTGTTGCATTGCATACATATAACACAACATCCACGTCTCGGGTATTGTATTGAATTCGTACCTGTAGATTGTGATGGTGCATGTCAACACAAATTGTTACAGAGTAAAGTCATGGTCTACCAATATTCTAATGTAGAGTAGCTTGAGGTCTTGCATGTGTCTAATTTCCTATATCAATATTATGAAGGTATATAATATAATATTCTATCAAGTAAATCACATTGGTGTTCAATTCACATAATGATTCTAGTTCACTCTCTCGGTTGCATAAAAAATAGCATGTTTCATCAAAAGTGACTACTTTATCGCCTGGCGTATAGTTAACTCGTAATGAGCATTCCGATATAATTCAGGATATATATTATGTTCCAGCTGTGATGATTCTCTATATAATATCACAGTTAGTTCTCTTGATACCTCTGAGATGTAAAATGAAATGATCATACCCGGAAAGAATTATCTGTGATGACATAAATTGAAAATATAATACACATCTCCAAGGAATTAAAGCACCAAAAAGTTTAGGAACCATTTTCTTCAAAACTACTTGGCCAATTCGGATTTTCTTTATTTTGAATGACAGGTAATTTCCTTCTAAACATCATTGTGTAATTTCAATTCAAATATTCGCATTGAAGCTATTCTTCATTTATATACCGGGTGTAACAATTATGGCGTCTTTTTTTCATGAAATTCGTAATACCCTGTAGAGTGTAATAGTTACAGTATCGAATCATCATTTTTCAACAATTCTTTTTGGAATTCATTCCATTATCTTCCCTATTACTCAAGAAACACCAATTTTTAGCTAAACATGATTTTATGGAAAATGAATATTCAAATTGAATAACGAAAAAACGAAATAGCATGCGAAGTCACAAATCAAACTAAAGGGTCAGTATAGGGAGTATTGCCACTGTGGGAATGAAAAACTTCTAGACGAAGACAGCACACACCCAAAATAACAGACCAAATGTCATATGTTGGTCCAGGTCTCTCTGAATCATGAGTCTCTGCGAAGTATTTGCCAAAGTATTCAAGTAACATTCCTCTCGTAACCTTGTCTCAAAAATGTCCCAGAGATTCTCAATGGGATTTGAATCCAGGCTGAGAGCTGGCCATGCCATGATAGCGATACAGACATAGCTTCTAGATAAATTCATACAACTAGAGCGACGTGAGGTCTGGCATTATCTTGCAGCAACAAGAATCCTAACACAATATGTGGTTCTGAAATCACGGTATATGTACCTGTCAGCTGTAAGGCTTCAATTCAAAATCGCAAGTTCCATGCGAGCAGTCAAAGAAATGTCTTTCCAGACCATGCCGTGCTGATAATGCTAATTGAATCCAATAAAATCATGTTATGCCATAAAATTGTGTTTCTGGAGAAATACGGGAGATAATGGAGTAAATCTGAAAAAGGAATATTGAAGGAAGATTTCTCAATTCCAACTTGATAACATAACTATTACACAGTATTACAGTACAGTACAGTATTACAAGTTTCATGAAAAAATCACGCTGTAATTGCTACACCCGGTAGCGTATATAGCCATTCCCCTCTACAGCACAGAGTGCACCGTTTGATATGGTGCTCTGAAACGCACCGGAATTTGTTTATGATCCATTGCACAACTGTCAATAGAGGTGATTGCATTTTTTTTGGACACACAGCAGTAAAGTTCTCATTGAAATTGGACTTATAGGAGGAATGTTGCTGAGTGTGGAATAGTGTGATATAAATGCTTCATTTCGATCATCAGCTGTATTGGAATGATTCAGCAAGCGGTTAAGAATCATTTCAAACCGCACAAGACGCTATCTTCCCCATACTATTGAATTATAAAGGAACTTCGGTAACCGCGAGATCGTCAAAGTTAAAAGTAGGTATTAGTATATCACGTAATATTACGCACGAATGGAAAAGTTACGCACGAATAGCCGCGGAGCGGTGAGTGCATAGTTCCATGAGTGCGTAATTGCTTTACAACACGCATTACGTACTATACTTCACCTACTGCCATATAGTACATCAAAAAATTTGGACAATCAGTCTGAATTGTAATTCATGACAGTTATGTCATCTGCTGTTGACGGCGATTATGCGATCATGACATACCTATGTACAGAGTGACCCATTTGAAAGCGGGACACCCCTGTATCTCACGTAATCGTTGGGTAAGGATCATGAAATTTGCTGGAGCGAGATATATACCAAAAATTCACTCTATAACCAAGTGGGGTCATCTTCAGTGATATGCACTGCTCGCCAACAGCCATGGAACCACCCCAATTTCCTGAAAATGATATTAGGAGTCAAAATAGGTTGAAAATCACTTCGGATTCGGAATCAGGACGCCCAATTCACTAACTATTCATATTTTTCCTTGGAAATTTTCAGTTCTGAAACATTAAATTTTGTCGCACTTTTCATGGAAGCACCCCCGTATCTCACGTAATTATTGAGGTAGGGTTCTAAAATTTGCAGGAGGAACGGAAAGTCCAAAGATAAAGTCAATTACGTGAGATACGGGGGTGCTTCCGTGAAAAGTGCGACAAAATTTAATTTTTCAGAACTGAAAATTTTCGAGGAAAAATATGAAGAGTTAGAAAATTGGGCGTCCTGATTCCGAATCCGAAGTGATTTTCAACCTATTTTGACTCCTAATATCATTTTCCAGAAATTGGGGTGGTTCCATGGCTGTTGGCGAGCAGTGTATATCACTGAAGATGACCCCACTTGGTCATAGAGTGCATTTTTGGTATATCTCTCGCTCCAGCAAATTTCATGATCCTTACCCAACGATTACGTGAGATACAGGGGTGGCCCGCTTTCAAATGGGTCACTCTGTATACTGGCGGAATGAACGAAAACTGTGCGATGTGCTTACTGTACGTAAAGAGCTACTCACTGAGGCTGTATCTCGTGTGTTCTTGCCTACTTTGTATAGTGGCCGTAGGTAAAATATATTATTGAGTTAGACGTTATCCTATTTTGTGTCTTATTTCTAAAATATTGAAAGAGAAAGTATAGTAGTAGAGGGCTTTAGCCATTTCCAAATCTCCCCCCAAGGCCAGAGGAGTGTGACCTTGGGGGGAGTGACCTTGGGGGGAGTTACCTTGGGGGGTGGCCTTGGAGGAGTGACATTCGGAGCGACCTTGGGAGTGACCTTGGGAGTGACCTTGGGAGTGACCTTGGGAGTGACCTTGGGAGTGACCTTGGGAGTGACCTTGGGAGGGATACGGAGGTTTCATCTCGGACAATTGTCGTGGTGGCCTTGGGTTGAGTGTATCCACTCTCGTGCGCATGTGTTCTTCTTCCCAAGGCTGTTTGATGGTGTAGTGGGGTGAGGCTACGCCACGACTCCCCTCTTCTATAAATCCGATTTCTGCATGCCCAGACTGTAGTCTTCCTGACATCGTCGATCGTTCAACTCTATCGTTTCTTTTCGCGAGTGATAAACATGTTGACCTGCGTTTGTGGCCAATCTTTCACTCGCAGTGACAATTTACGCCGCCACCAAAAAAAGTCGTGTGTGGGAAATCTCGATCCACCAATGTCGAAGAGGCCGCGGTTGGGTGATACTATTCATCAAGCATCAACGTCTGGCAACATGCAAGCGTGTACCGTTTGCAATAAAACCGTTCCAATCGATAAAATGGCTGCCCACAAAAGGACTTTGGAACATCGTTCGAACGCTTGCGTTAATTATAGAGATGGTGTATATGTTATCGAAAACGCATTCAAGTGTCGCATTATCAGTTATAGATTGGAATGTAGAACGGATGTCTTGGATTATAACACGTTCTTTACCGAAAATAAGGTGACTTTATCATCCCTATTGGGGAATATGCTGTCGATTCACCACACCATCAAGGTTAATATGGAAGTATTCGGTAGATATATTCTACAATCTCAGGATCTTCACGACATCAAATCCTTTGCGACACCGAATCACATCGTAGATTCATCCCTTGATTTGGATGCCATCATCGATACATTCAAAGACATCATCGTGAACCAAACAACTGAATTTGAGGAACGCGATTCCGGTGAGTTGAGGATGATTTGAATATCTGCATTATCACATCTATATAACTCAATTCTTTGAATAAATAAAACAATCACTTTTCCATTGTTACAGGTTGGGCTCTAGAGAAAATACTATTTCTCGAAATAAACATCAATAAATACAGTCCGCTGCGTGGGTGTTCCTACATCAAACTACCTAGTTTCATAGACAATAAGAGGGCGGTAGTGAATGTGGTGAATCAGGATGAATGCTGTTTTGCTTGGGCCGTGACGTCCGCCCTATATCCAGCAAGGGCCAAACTTTGTGAGATATCTTCATACCCACACTTCTCTACAGTTTTGAATCTGAGTGGTATAGAGTTTCCTATGAAAGTAAGTAAAATTCCAAAATTTGAAATACTCAATGATTGCTCCATCAACGTTTATGGGTTAGAAAGCGTAATAGAAAATCAACAAGTTAAATACCACGTTGTCGGCCCACTCTATTATTCGAAGAAAAGAATGAGTAAACATGTGAACTTGCTCCTTATAACGAATGATTCGGGTGAGAGCCACTATTGTTGGATAAAACATTTATCTAGATTGGTGTCCGCCCAAATGTCCTCGAACGGGCATAAGAAATTTTTCTGCGATGGGTGTTTGATACATTTTTCGGATGAGGCTAAGCTATTACGCCATCAATTGAGCGACTGTAATCACACATTTACGACAACACCAACTACAGCAGTCAAAGTAGATAAATTTGGAAATTCAGTACCTGAAAATATTTTGAAATTTGAGAATTTTGAGAAACAAATGATGGTACCTTTTGTTATATATGCGGATTTCGAATCAGTTTTGAAGCCGATACACACTAGTGAGCCGGACCCGAAGAAATCCTATACTAATAGAACATTTGTGCATGAACCATACTCATTCGCATACCTCATCAAATGCTCCTACGACAATTCCATCACGAAATTTGTTACATTCCGCGGAAAAGATGCGGCGAAGAAATTTGTATCTAGTATAGTAAATGATTCGAAAAAAATATATGACTTATATCTGAAGAACGTAGTTCCAATGAGAAAATTAACGAAAGTAGAAGAAGCCGATTTTGCTAATGCTACCGAGTGTGGCATTTGCGAAAAACCATTCCGGTTAGGTGATGTAAAAGTGAGAGATCACTGTCATTTGACGGGTAAAAAAAGATTTGGGGCAGCACATTCAGCATGCAATTTGAATTACAAAATCCCGAATTTCATACCAATTTTCTTTCACAATATGAGCGGCTATGATAGCCATCTATTCATAAAGCAATTATTTGATCGCGAAGAGAAAGTCGATTGTGTCGCACAAACTAAGGAAAAATATATTTCATTTACTAAGCACATTTTAGTTGGTGAATATTTGGGGAAAAATGGTCAAAATCATAATATCTTTCTGAAACTCCGATTCTTAGATAGTTACAAATTTCTCGCACAACCTCTTCAATCATTAGCCGGGAATTTGAATACAGATCAGTTTGTCGAAACGGCTAGATATTTTCCAGATCGCGAAAAATTCGAATATATGACACAGAAAGGTGTTTTCCCATATAGCTTCGTAACCTCCATAGATAAACTCGACAATCAAAATTTACCGACTAAAAATGATTTTTACGATAATTTATCTAATAGGCACATTTCAGATGAGGATTATCGAAGAGCTGAGCACGTGTGGAAATTATTCGAATGTAAAACGCTAGGGGATTATTCAGACGCTTATTTGAAATCGGATGTTCTTTTATTATGCGATGTGTTCGAGAACTTTCGGGAGGTTTGTTTGAAAACGTATAAGTTAGATCCGTGCCAATATTATACAGCACCCGGTTTATCGTGGGATGCTATGTTGAGGTATACGAAAATCGAATTGGAGTTGTTGACCGACATTGACATGATAAATTTCTTCAAAAAAGGCATAAGAGGGGGGATAAGCCAATGTAGCTTGAGGAGCCATGTAGCAAACAATCAGTTCCTTCCAAATTTCAATCCAAGCGAGCCTTCATCATTCATAATGTATTTAGATGCGACTAACTTATATGGGCATAGTATGTCACAACCGCTACCCACTTCCGATTTCAAGTGGTTAACTTATCAGGAAATTAGTGAATTAGATATTATGAGTGTTGCAGATGATAGCCCATGTGGGTATGTACTCGAAGTGGATGTGTACTACCCCCAAGAATTACATGATGTCCACTCAGATCTCCCTTTCCTCGTGGAATCCATTGTCCCTCCTGGTTCGACTTCTAAGCTGAAAAAACTGATTCCTAATCTTTTCAACAAAATTAAATATATCGTTCATTATAGAAATCTGAAACAGGCTATTGAAAATGGTTTGGTATTGGTTAAAATCCATAGGGCCTTGAAGTTTCTTCAATCACCATGGTTGAAAAAATACGTTGACCTCAATACAGAGATGCGTAACAAAAGTAAAAACAAAGCCGACAAGTGTTTATACAAGAATATGGTGAACTCAGTTTATGGTAAAACGATGGAAAATGTAGATAAAAGGAGTGATATCAAACTTGTTACCCATTGGGAGAGTATAAAATCGAAAAAGGGTGCCAATGTGTTGATAGCACTCCCAAATTTCAAAACCTGTAAGGTATTCCACGAAAATTTTGTCGCTATCCATATGGGTAGAGTGAGGGTACATTACGATAAACCGCTTTATTTAGGTTTCAGTATATTAGATGTGTCGAAAGTTGTTATATATAATTTTTTATATGAATGTATTAAGAAAAATTATGTCGAGAAATCACAGTTACTGTACACGGACACAGATTCATTGATATTGAAGATAGAAACAGAAAACTTCTACAATTTCATGAAGGAAAATATAAGCTATTTCGACACATCTAATTATCCTGCAGATAATAAATTTAATATCCCAATCACAAAATCCGTAGTAGGAAATATGAAGGATGAATTCCCGAATGACCCTATTGTAAGTTTCTATGGAACCGGTGCCAAAGCATACTATGTTCAATCTTTGAGCAGCGAATTGAAGAAAGCAAAGGGTGTGTCTAGAGCAGTCGTTAAAAATCAATTAACTTTAGACGATTATAAGAAAATTGTTGAAAAGGGTGGTTTGATATTCAGAAAAATGTGTAGTTTCCGCAGCGAGCGACATGATATCTATACTGAAATGAGGAACAAAGTCGCCCTTTCATATCATGACGACAAGCGATTTATCATACCTAATACGGCTAAAACATTACCTTGGGGGCACAATGACATCGAATTTTATCAAACGAGCCCCGAACGTAATTTGCTTTGGTTCCAACAGGCGGTTGGTTCTATGGAAGCATCAGGCCATAAAGATAATTCCGATGATGGTAACCTGGATTACCTCATAAAAATGTTGATGGAACAATCCCAAACTTAATAGTGAATTCTATACCCAACTCTGAATTAATTGTAAAAATGAATGTTTCTAGATTAATTTCCTTCTTGTATTATATCCATTGATATTTTGCGCTTACAAATGTATTATATCCATTGTACATGTACATATTTATTGAAATGTATATTCTTGTATACTGCTATTCTATACCGCGTGTGTGTGTGAATAAATCTTTATTCAATTGAATTTTGTTTCCTTCGCACCTCAGATAATGACCTTCATGATACGTGGTATAAATGTCCTTGGAATGAAATCGCCCTTGGGGTGGCAATACCCACAAGATGAAAATAGTGTTCGCAAGTTAGCATGTAAGGTCACAGCGGTGGTGGTGGGAGTAGAGAGAGGGAAAATGCGGTGGGAGGTTAGTAGATAAAACCAGAAGTGCTTACAGTCACTCTTCATTCTGTTAGCAGATATTGCCTACAACCAGAATACCAACTTGTCCAATCATATACCACCGCATTTTGTTTGAGCCAGCCCGTTGCCGCCCCAAAACAACAACTTACGAGTAAGTACTAATATATTATATCATCATTGGTTTTGATACCATCCATATTTTTCGTTTCACTTCCTCTACAATGCTGATATATTGTTTCAGATATGTCTACTCCAGTGAATTTGGACGCGGCCTTCATCGAAGAGGAGGGTCCAGGTGTGGGGAGTTCTCCTGACTTAGGTGAGTTTTCATATCACCCATGCTGTAACTTTTTCGATATTTCCCTAATGCCTTGTTTCAGACATGTCCATAAGTGATCTTCCTATGGACCCAGAATTGCAGACCGACTCGCAAAGAAGGTGGCTCAGTAGGGAGATCGGCGAGTTCTTGAATGGAGAGGAAGCATGGGCGAATGACTTCACGCCTCGAGTACTCTGTGCGCCAGAAATTGGTGCTTCGTCACTGCCATCACCACCACAACAGTTTGCCAACTCGCCAGCGAGCGTTAGCGGCGCCAGCGGCAGTGCAAGTAGAAGACCTACTAAAGGGCTCAAATTGGCGTCTTCACCGCAGGCAAAGCTAACGCCGGCTAGCCCCACGCCAGTATTTCAAGATGGTAGTGAAAGCGGCGATGGTGATGAGGACTTTATGCCCTCTAGAAAGGGTAAGAAACTTTTTTTGAGAAAAAAATCATCATCATTGCTGCCATCAATGTCATCGGCCAAATCAAGGCATACTAATTATCGAGAAACTTCTATGAAGAATAAGGGGGAAGCTGGACCTTCATCTATCCTTCATAAGTTTCTTGATGATAAGGGCAAAGCAAATCCCTACCAGGGTGGTAAGGTGTCGAAGTGGTATAAATGCCACAAGAATCAGCAGCACCCACAACCTACAAGAACGGTGAATGTGATTCGTGTAGATGTGGTGCACCCACCAACTGCTCAACGAGAAAGTGTTGCAGCGATTGATGTGGATGCGCCACCTCCACAAGAGCAACAGCCGACCGACGGTTGTGTTGTTGTTGGTGGCGGTACCGAATATAATGCTCCCGTTCACGATCGTATCCCGCCGCCTCCAGAAGCTCCATTTGAGCTGATAAGGAAATATGATGAAGCACTGAGGAAGTGGTATGCGAACGTGGATTCACTGATCGCAGGAAGTGAAACAAAAAGTCAGTCCATTTCTTCGGAAAGAGATGAGTTGCTTTCACGCCTGGCTGAAATGGATCTGCAGTTAGCAGCTGAGGAAAAATTTCGTCAGGACTGCGAAACAGAGAAGACTCGCCTCGAGCATTATAATCGGGCGAATGCAGAGTACTTGGGGCGAACTTAGTATAGGTCCATTGTAAATATGTGTATTCAAAATGTATAAATTATGTATAGTTGTATTATAAGATGATCGCTTCATTGAAAATGTATTCACCATTACATGTTACATGTATTGAATATTCCTTTGTAATACAATATGTATATGAATTGGAATTTTTCTTTTTTTACCCCACTACTCTCACCTCAACTATCTTTCACTCCACTACCCCCACTATACTCATACCCCCTCCCACTAACCCCACTATGTGCACCCCTCCCCATTATGTACAACCCCTCCTCCACCATATATTGTATAAAACAGCAGAACTCCTCTAGAGTTGTCAGTCTATTCCAAAACTTACAAATGGATTTGGTAATTGTAATGGAAGCAGATACGACCACCACAGACTGTGGGCGAACTAGGCCTTCAATGAGGCCTGTGAGGCACCTTGAGTCGATAGATGGGGGAGCGGACAGCTCTATAGATGTAGAGGTGCGAGGTGTCCGAGGAAGGGCGGAGTCACCTGGGCCCTGTGATTCTACAACGGCGGCCACTATCGTTATCGCCGATAGTGAGGGGGAGGAGGAGGAGGGCAGCAGCGTCGAGAGTTCAGAAGCCAGTGGCTCTGAAGAAGAAGAAGAAGAGAGCGACGTCGAACCGCCTCCAAGAGATCGGAGGCCCCACATCTTTGATGCACATATCCGAGAAGATATGGAGATGGATACGGACGACGAGGAACTTTTGGACGAAGCTCTGAGGAATTATATACAATTTTAGTTTAATTTTATATATATAATATTTAGTTTATAGTATATTTTTTTTTTCTCAATAAATAGAGGTATTGTTAAAGAATATCTTTCGTTTTATTTAATTGAATATATCGAACCCAAAAAATATCTATGTGAAAAGTTTATCTGATATAAGTGGTAGTGTATAATGGCGTATACCCAGATGGCTTATTACCCCATAGTCATCTCTGATCTAGTCAGTCCATATTAAGCTACCGCATGAAGAAGATGTCTTATGAAACTATTGATAAGTTTGGACGTAAGAGAAGCAAATCAATGAGTTCGCTTCAAGGGCGGCCAGGTATCGGTTTCAAACTTGACGACAATGGAGATTATGACATGCAGGAGAAGCGTTTAACAAATATTGGGCTGCCATCTAGCGATAGAGATTGTGTGGTATTGGGACTATTGAATGAACGATTGGATGTGATTTCTAAGAAGATTGAAAAACTTGCTGTCGACAGTCTGAGGCAATTTCAAAACTATCTAGTTGCAACAAAAGTAGATGCAGCTCTTTAGAGGGGGGGGGGGAGTGTTTTCCAAGCTCTAGGGAGGGAGGAACTAGTTGACTATAAATAAAACATCTCCTCAAATACATGCACCATTTTCAAAAGAAGTTAACTGAATCGTTCACCAGCTGATTGAAATGAACATGGATGGGCGAAATGTAACAATCGAGATGGTAATGGACGCCATTGCTCAGAGGCGCCAAATAAATGGTGAGATCCAAGTAGAGGCAGATGAAGAACGGCGTGAGAGTTCTGAAATATGGGATCAAGAAACCGTCGTATGGGATATTTCGAATGCCGACACGAGCAAATGGTCCAAGAAGAAGAGAAGAACTAGATATCCACCATATTCTACAGAGGCTCTGAGGACCAAGCCGAGGAACTTGGCGAAGAAAATGAGACATTGATGTTTTTTTTGTAATTTCTCTCTATTTAAATAAATGATTTGAATAAGCTTTAGTTGATTAATTTGACAAAGTATTGATTAAAGTAGTCAGACCACACAAACCACAAATTGAATAATTATTTTCTATTTGATAATAAGTGTACTAGCAGCGGTTAGAGTCAAATCGATTCTAATCAACGGAAAACCAAATATTATACACTCATCAAATACTCGATAATTATGTATCTAAAAAAATGTACCTACTGTACAATAATTCATAGATCGTAAAACATTATTCATTCAAATATGTAGGTTTACTATTCGAAAAATAAAACAATCTGCCTATGCCACATTATATCTAATTCACTGTATTAGTAATTGAATGTTCCGATATAGGTACTATTTTAAGGAAAATAGAAAAACCGTCTGACCTAAAGAAGCGCCCTGTGCAAGAGGAACACCCTGTACTGAAATTCCTTCCAAATATAAAGATTCGGCCAAGTAGTCATTCGCAACAATTGATTAATCGCACCAAGTTTGAAAAATCAATTCTAATTATCGGAAAACCAAATATTATATACTTACATCAAATATTCAATAATCGTGCATCTAAAAAATGACCCTACTGTACAATAACTCATAGATCACAAAACATTATTCATTCAAATAAAACAATCTGCCTATGCCACATTATATCTAATTCACTGTATTAGTAATTGGGAGTATATAGGAACTATTTTAAGGAAAATAGAAAAACCGTCTGACTGTACTGAAATTCCATCCAAAAATAATTATTCGGCCATGTAATCATTCGCAACAATTGATTAATTGCTCGAAGCATAAAAAAAAGTTAATTTTCGGGAAACCGAATATTATAATATGCATCAAATATTTAAAATTGTACCTACTGTCAAATGTACAATAATGCATAGATCACAAAACATGAAAATTCCCGCGATAGTTGGAACCTTCATTTAAAATTACCAGAAGAACATCGCGAAGTATAACGAATAAACGATTCTCAGATTCATCTAGTTACCTATAGGAAATGAATGGTAGTGTAAATTTAATCACCTAATAAAAATGATAGCGACCGTCCAAATATATTCAAGATAAACACACATTGAACGAACGGCATATTATAATGCATTAATAATCCAAAAACGTAACCCTAATTAACACAACTAATGCTCGCCTACAAGGTGTAGGTAATCCTTCAAATAAACCGGCCCTAATTGTCCTGTATTAAACCTAAGGCAAGCACACCGCCCGGGAAGGTACGTGACTGCCAACGCACTATATATCACAGGTAGCTAGATATTCCTATGCGATTTGTAACAACGCTAAAAGTTTTCTCGAATTTATAAATGTGGTTTCCTACCTCAGTTGGTTGAGCGGTTGCTATTCCAAGTGCGTTAGGGGACCACTTCGGAAACACACTAAGGTGATAGGTTGGAACGGTGTCGTTTCCGAAATTTTTTCAGTCCAGAAAAATTTGGCGATTTTGTTTTTTTTTGCAAATTTTTTCAACTTCAGCGGTACCGGGATTTTTTTTGAAAAATGGAATCGGGCGAGCCGTCGGATTTCAGGGTTAAATTTTGGACCAGATCTAGCCAGCGGATCGGGCGTGAGAGATCAAATCCCTCATGTTTGTTGATCTTTTTTTAATTTTTTTATTCTTCATTTCACACAGAAATCCTCAGAACGACATTACATTTTTCCCTGACCAGTTCTACAGCACTCAAAATATCGAAAAACCTACCAAAAAAATGTAAATAAATATATTCTATTCCATAGTTAACATACCGATAACGGATTGTATTTTGGGTTGCATAAATCGAAGGAGCTCTCGTAAGGCCGAAGGCCTTTTGATATGTACATACATACCAACGAAGTACAGGTACTACTTACTACTGAGGATAATAATAAGAAGTAATTAGTTTCATGAATTTATTAAACTATTGTAGGTATCTCACAATATATGTACAATCAATTATATATATATATATATATATATATTACTATTCTAAGGTATATAACTTAATGGGTTTATGAATTTGATTATGAATGAGTTGAAAAATGTAGAAAATAATATTAGTAATAAAAAAAAACTAATTTCAATCCTAATTATATTTTTTGTACTATTCTAAGGAATATAACTCAATGGGCTTATGAATTTAATTATAAATAAGTTGGAAAATGTGGAAAATAATATTGATAACAAAAAAAGAAACTAATTTTAATCCTAATTATATTTTTGTACTATTCTAAGGTGTATAACTTAATGGGTTTATGAATTTAATTATAAAAAAGTTGGAAAAATGTTGAAAATAATATTATTAACAAAAAAACTAATTTTAAATTCTAATTATATTTTTTGGTGCTATTGCACGCGACGCACATTTCCAGAGGATGAATTTGGTGGAGTTTATGGTGGCAAGTCTCGCAGAACATTCGCTGAATCTCCCACCAAGTTGTCGTCTGATGTACTGACGTCATCTGATATTCACCTCTATCAACGCGGTTTCTATACAGCGCGAAACAATCATGGCAAACGTTCTTAGGGCCCTGTAGTGTATCTAAAGTTACCATTGATACGGTACTACAGAAATTATCGTTTCCATCAAGATCGCCCATTTGCCTTACATCAAAAGGCTTGCTTCTAAAGCTCATACGACGGTCGATGTCTTCTTCTCCCCCAAACCCCTCGTCTGACTCTTCTATTTCCTGGAATATTGAAAGAATTCATGATTATTTCTTTATAGAGAAAATCATATATACAGTTAAATACGTGGTCTTACTGATTTTACAGCATAGTGAATTCTAGAAGGGATAGGTACTTACATCATTTCTTTGCCTGTTATTGACATCAATTATAGCAAGTCTGCGTAACCTGTCGGCGATTTTTGACATCTCGGTATCAAATCTTGCAGCCATTTCAATAGAAGGTATATATCTATATGTGATGTTTCTTATATGTATAGTGATTTTCAACTGAAGTTTAAAGAGGACGATTGCTCTTCTTATTCAGAATTTCGAGGGTGGGGCATCACACATTGACCAATACCGAACAAGAAAACTCCCACCTAGATGTAACTTTCTCCAAAAAAAAAAGAGCGACGAGTGGGGGTCAGGAGGGTATTGAAAAGAGGAAAGGATGTGTAAATCTTCACAGTTTTCCTCGACGTTTCACTATAAGTACATTAGAGCGATCACGAAGAACAATTTCAACACTTATTACACCAATGACGTATCCAAAATCGTGGGACTCCAAGCCAATTGTAGCTGTTCGCCCATCTATTGTTGGAGGTTACGTGATTTGCCACAACTGTGACGTGGGATATCCTGCCAACCGCATAAATCCATGTAATGGAGTATGTCAGCAATGTCTGGCACGAAACCGCCAGAGATCTCCAGAAGCTCCCCGATTGGCGCATCCGGATTCAGGAAGAGGGCCGAAATGTCGAGAATGCTCGAAACGTCTGCGGAATACCAACATGGGTATTTGTAGAGATGTGTGCCGAGCCTGTGTTTCGACGGTGAATCGACTGCGTTTGAGGAGATGTCTTGTCTGCGATAGCTTCAGGAATGATTGTTGGCATGGAATTTGTGCAGGATGTTCTCATTCGGCATCATACTTCTGTGAAGCTGTTGGGTATTTATACCCAAATGAAGACCACCATTTCCGCGTTTGTTTTTGCCTGGGCTACGAAGAAAGAGTGTATAGGCAGAATTTGCAGCTACCACCACTCAACAGCTTTTATGGAGAGGAAGTAGACAGTTCAGACGAAGAAGCGTAGTAGTACATGTAGCTATTATACACATTATATTATATGAATAATAAAGGACTATTTTTTTAAATGATCATTTTGTTTTTTTTATATTTTATCGTATACAGGGCGTTTTTTTCAGCACATATTCAGCACATATATAATACAGTCTAAGGAATATTTCCATGATATCAGATTTTTCTAATTCCCCTAATTAACAAGAAATTTCATTCCCAAAAATTGAACAAGATATGAGAAAAATCAAGTACGCCACTATAAAACAATTTAAATGATTGAACTCCGCGTGATTGTGCGTACTGCATGGGAATTTGAACAGAGGTGGCGTCAGATTTGCTACAGTGTAGAACTTCGAGTGGAAAAAGAAATGTAAAACTTCGAATCTTATTTTGATCACTAAATTTATTCTATTAGCGCCATTTGATAGTACACACCGAGCTTTCTCAGTGTTTAAAATATTTTTGAACTTATTTCAATGCCACCCTGTATATTGGGTTTGGGGATGGATAAGATTAGGAGAATGCAATAAAAAAAATTATATTCAATGCCTTTATTAGTTTTGTACATATTTCACTATGAAATGTTAATGTTTCAAATAATAGCCGATTCTTCGATCCAGGAGTTATGTTTTTCAGGAAACCCAAGCCATTTGACATATAGTTTGCTACCCTTCTTCTTTTTTTTCAAGACTTTCTCTACCAAGTATGTGTCAGGATTATTGGTTTTCATCAATTCCAATTCATAAAAGCACCCCCGGATAGGAGCGCCCTCCATATCTTCAAGTCTGTAAGTTCTAGGATCAGTAATATTTACTTTAAATATTCTGAAGAGTTCTGTGGAAAAATTGGCTGTATAGCCTTTCTCAAACACGCCCTTATACTTGCTTATGCGTACAATATCGCCTACTCGATATTTTGCCTTCGGCGCTATTTTTGGGTGACTGTAAGCTCGAAGCATGGTGGAAGGTGTAACTTCAGATGGCTTCATACCGATGGTTCTATGTACTCTGTTATTATATGCGTTAGTTAAGCGTCTTAATATATCGCGCCACTTGTATTCACCTCTTGCAGAAAATTCTTTGTATATCCAATTCTTCAAAGTTCTAATAACTCGCTCGACGATTGCAGCCTTCATTGTACTATATGTTGAATAGTGATTTATTTTATATTTTGACATCAAATTGGCAAAGTGTGAATTATAGAATTCTTTTCCAAGATCGCTTTGTATATTTTTAGGTACGTATTTGGCTTCCGACAATACTTTTTCCATTGCTTTCGTAACTTCTGGACCTGTTTTATTTTTAATCGGTTCTGTCCAAATATATTTCGAGTAGCAGTCGATGGTGAATAAAATATATCGATAACCGCCATTTTCTTTCGAAAAATTTTGCATCTCAGCCAAATCTATTTGCCACAAGTCTGCGAATCCTTTTATAACTGTTCTCCTTCTTCTGAAGTTTCGCCTTGCGGGTTTATGTAATTCATCGACAATTAGTCTTTTGGTAGCGCTGATCTCCATGGCGATATTTATTTTTCCACTGCTCGAATTTTCTGAATTGGTGTGATCGCTCCAAGTTCCTTTTATGCACTAATAAGGGGCCAAGTATTGTATCGTTATTATATATAGGCACATTCAGAATTAAGTGGGATGTAGGTTAATCACTCGCCAATTAATACACGATACCTTCTTCACGCAATTCTTCTATTATCGATATTATCTCATTATCGTGACCGGTGTGACCAGCCATTTTAGAACTCCACAATAATCGCAGGCGGTCCACCAATTCTTTGATATCATTCCAATAAACATACTCTTTTCGCTGTTTGCCTGCGAGTTTATCAGAGGGTAATGTTGGTTGCAATATACTTCCTCCTCCTTTTTCACCATGGTGCAATTGTTGATTCCTCATTTTATATGGTGTGCCTATCAGTGGTTTGATCACCTGCTGATATTTCTTCTTGGATTGTGTGCTATCATTTAACCCTTCCCTAATATCATAGTTCCTATATGGTGCCCTTGTATTCTCCAATAGGGCTGCGTATAAACGTTTATCTTGATCGTTAATGGATCTTGGCACATGTTTCATAAAAATCAACTTATATAGCTCAATGGTGGCCGGAAAAACCTTGGTTCGCTTATTTCCGCGCCATAATTCAATTTGACCTGCAGGAAAATGAATGTCCATGTTGCCCATCTTCAATTTTCTCGTTTGTTCATCAATATAAACACCATATGTGGTGTCATAATTAGGATCATGGGATACCAAATTATCTATATGTTTTTTCAATTGCACCTGTAGCTCGCTTGTGATTGTTTCGTCTACTGCTGTAGCAGCATCACTCTTGGAAATATGAGAAGAAGATGATGATGGCGGTGTTTCCAGTCCCGTTATAAATTTGGGCTGGCTATGCGATGTCAAAGAATCATTTCCACTGAAACTCTCCCGCGTCATGAGTTTTCTAGGAATCTTGGTGGTAGTAGTAGTGGTGCCGATTCCCCCATTTTCTGATACCGGTGTGGAATGATATGTAGGATGTGCTATTATTGATGTTGAAGGTTTCTTGTTTTTCCCTGTTGTGGATGTGGTAGTAGTGATTTGAGATTGATTTCTCGCTGCGGCTGCTGAAATAGCATTCAATGGCTTCGTCAATGGTTCATACACTCTCTCCAATGCCGTTTGGTTATCAATACGTTCGTTCTTGAGACTCTTGAACTTTTTTCTCACTGCAGCAGTCGCTTCAACAAGTTGCTGTTTGAGATTTATCTCAGAAGTCATCGTGCTTTTCTGTTCACTAGATGCGGCCATTGTGGTATCTGAAGATTGAATGAATCATGCTGCACCAACATACTAGAGATATATAAAGCTATCGAATCCTTTCCTATAACGCCCCTCATGTATTTCACTGTCCTTATCGATAACGAGAAACCCGTATCTATCCGTCCAACTCTGCGCGCACATATCTTGGAATTGTTTGAAAGTCACATCTGGCGATACGTGATCGGAAAAAATATGATGTAAATTCATGTCATCTTGTTTGAACATCACTATGAAGTTCGAATTGTCACGCAACAATTGCTTCCCAACTTTGGAATAACTCTGTGCCAGGAAGAAACAATCCACATTTTTGTGACGCCCCATTGAGAAATAAGATCTGATAACATCCTGTTTTTCACATATAACATCATCGAATATGAAAATGCTGTCAGGTTTCGCATCTGCCGGTTCAACTATGTCCACATTATTATTATACGTGTAAAATCCTAATCCTTTAATCGGTTCCATCACTTTTCGCAAGTACTCATACTTTGGTTGGTATAGTGATTTCGAATAGATATAAATATTGGCAAAACGTAAACCATTTTCATTGGTCAGAAGTGAAATCATAACATTGGTTTTCCCGCAATTCGATGGGCCAATTATCAGACCGCGAATAGTATTTGGGAAAAGGGCTCCATGTCGACGATTGGTATCAATACCTAACCCTATTTTTTCATCAAAATTGGCTACACTGAACGTTTCCTTTTGCTGAACAATCCGCATTGTGCGGTGGTTGAAAGATATATAAAGAAGCGCTAGCGTTGTGAAGCTCATTTATATTATGAAAGTGAAACGTAGCACATCGAAAACGAAGAAAGGAAAGAAAAGGGGTAGAGGCATTGTTAACACACTGATCAATAAATTACCGTTTGAATTGCATATTCCTGGTGGTTATCAATATTGTGGACCTGGAACGAAGTTACAAAAAAGGTTAGCTCGCGGTGATCCTGGAATAAATCAATTGGATAGAGCCTGCAAGGAACACGATATTGCGTATCTTAAGAATACAACCGATTTATCTGCTAGGCATTCAGCAGATAAAAAATTAGAGGAAGCCGCGTGGGAGAGAGTAAAATCAAAAGACGCTAATCTAGGAGAGAAGAGTGCATCCTGGTTAGTTACCAATATAATGAAGGGAAAGAGGCGCTTTGGTATGGGGTGTAATAATGGAGTGAAGAACCGACGAGTATCGAGAAGGAAGAGGAAGAATAAAGGGAAGAAAAAGTGTAGAAAAATTGCTTTCGGATCGGGTGTAGTTCAAAAAGTTCGCCGAGCACTACGTCAAATGGGGAATAAGAGAAAACTCACCAAAAACTTGACTAAAACATCACTAATGGCGATCGACGCTGCTCGAAAATTTGTAAAGATGGCTGGCGGGAAAAAAAATATCAAAACACCCCGAATCATACCTATCCCAAAAGTTGGCGGAATTCTTCCGCTCATACCCATTTTTGCCGGTTTATCAGCATTGGGGAGTCTGGCTGCGGGTAGTGCCGGTATAGCTCGAGCTATTCATTCAGCTAAAGAGAGTAAGGAGCAGCTGGCTGAGGCAAACCGTCACAATAAGCATATGGAGGCGATCGCTCTCGGAAAAGTCGGCAGAGGAGTCTATTTGAAACCATATCGGAAAGGGATGGGTATTTATCTCAAGCCCCAGCATTCAAAAAACTAGCCAAGTTACCTCGGAGAGCTCTTACAGACATTGATCTATTGCATTATATAGATAAAATGGCGGTGCCGCACTTTCGAGGTATTTTCATGAGAGATAATCTACCCAACTCTGGCCCACATCGCATAGAATCAGCAATACTGAATCTCGATAGTATTCGCGGTGATGGTACACATTGGGTTGCATATAAGAAGAGAAATGGGATAGTTGAATATTACGATAGCTATGGGGATTTGCCGCCTCCTGAGGAGTTGTTAGAATATTTAAGGAAAGGATCGAAGTCGGTTAAAGCCATCAAAATCAAGTATAACTATGAGCGCCAGCAGGATTTCAACACAGTCTGGTGTGGTCACCTGTGCTTGAAATTTCTCTCAGCTAACAGTGGCATCAGTGAAATAAAAGTTGCAAAACATGGATAGGCAGAGTATCAAGCGGATGGGACATGCATTATTGGCTTTTTCAAGATTACGCTCCTTACTGGAAATGAGTGAGAAACAGTTGGCTGATATGCCGAAAGAAGTACTCATCGGGTTGGCATCACATGAGATAGCTATAGTGTGGGATAAGTTACCGGAACAATTACAAAACGATCCGGATATAGCCAAATACCGATTTTGTGAAGAACATTATGGTGGAGAGCAGGAGGAGGGTGGCCAACATGCCAACATCGATGTGAATGATGGACCAGCGCCAAGAAAAATATTATGTTGTTTTTGTCAAGTGAAAGATGTAAATGTGGCAACTAATAATAAATTTGATATTAATTCTTCGCCTACCGAAAACCCGGGCATTCTTCATTGTTGCAGGCAGCAATAAGGTTGATGCTCTTAACGCTGCTACTGTATATATTGACGTTTGTTTTTGGTTTTCGCTGTTTTGTTTGTTTTCTCCATTCATGAGAAGTTATGTCGCAAACATTTACCATTTCTGGAGATCGTAGTATCCTGAGTGCAGACTTTTTTCCACCAATTGAGCTCGATGTGAGGAATACTTACGGTTTGGGGTTACACGGGTTCTATTCATACAACTCTATACTCAATATAGATGAGACAAATAACAAATTAGTTGTTTGGTATGAAGGGGAAAGCTTTCTTGTTGAAATACCACCAGGCGCCTATGAAATAGAAGAAATCAATAGAGCAATACAAAAGGCTATAGAAAGAGGGGTTCCGCTAAATGGGCGAAATATTGATGATGTGTTCTCTCTTCGTGCCAACAATAATACGCTCAAATGTGAACTCAAGTCCGAATTCTTGATAAGTCTAGATATTGCTACTTCTATAGCCAAAGTGTTGGGTTTTAAATCGGGATTTTACCGGCCCAATATTTTGCATGAATCCACTTTACCTGTGAACATCATAAAGGTACGATTGATACGGGTTGATTGTAATATCACCACTGGAGCATACCTCAATGGTGAGGAGGTTCACACGCTTTACGAGTTCGACGTCGACGTGGAGCCAGGATACAAACTTTCAAAGGAGCCGAAAAATATAATATATCTACCAATCAGTCCGACAGGGCGTCAGTCTATCGACAACATCACACTGAGAATTTTGGATGATAACGATCATTTAGTCGACTTCCGAGGAGAGAAGATTATAGTGAAGTTGGAATTGAAACAGCTAAATTAAATTTTCTACGTCGATTTGGAAGATGGGCTTCTGCTTTGGAAACCAATCAAAACGTGTATCGCTCGCTACTCACCCCACTATTCTGCACATTACCAATAAGAAGAAGTGTAAACGTGGGAAAGGATTCAGTCAAGGGCAAATCACCGGTCGAGGAAGACATCATAAGCTTTCTGCGAGCGACCTAAATTTTCTGAAGTCTATTGGGTTGAGAGTAAAACGACGAAGGATCAGAAATAAGTGAACGATGGTTGCCACAAGTTCTACTAGTTTACAATTGGAAGTGTTTGATGAACCAATTTTTGATCATTCACTAATTAGCCTACATGAGCATACATACAAACCATATGGTTCTCCATCATTCAAGAATTCCGATGAAATTAGGATTGCTGTCAATTTTCAAGATTTGATACTGGATATTGCTGAAAGCTACATTTATATCGAGGGAAAATTCATCCCGAACGATTTAGCAAAAACCTGCCATCTGTCCAATAATGCGCTCGCATTTCTGTTCGATGAAATCCGTTATGAAATGGGTGGCGAACAGGTGTGTTTGATTCGAAAACCGGGCATTACCACTACAATGAAAAGTATGATATCTTATGGTGAGACAAGCACCAAATTTTTAGACACGGTTGGATGGGGTCTCGATGAAAATAAACAGGTGATTCTAGATTCACCCAGTCATACATTCAGCGGAAAACTACCGCTTAAATTTTTAATGGGGTTTGCAGAGGACTATAATAAAGGAATTCTGAATATAAAGCAGGAGCTTATACTCATCATAGCACGCTCATTCAAAAACTCCTATATGGGGGAAGTTGATGCGAATGTGACGATCAACAAAATCGAATGGAAGATAAGGCATGTGATGCCGTCCGATAGGCAGAAATTGAAGTTGTTGAATCGATTGAATAAAAGTTCTACAGCAAAAATCAAGTTAGCATACAGGATGTGGGATTTGTATGAGTTACCGGCCATTCGTGAAACAGCTTCAGATATTTGGGCTATCAAAACAACTAGTAGCCTCGAGCGCCCGAGATACATCATTATCGGTTTTCAAAGCTCCGATAATACAGATGATAGATCCAAGGACGCTACGAAATTCATTCACGCAGGAGTGAATAATATTCGCCTTTACTTGAATTCAGAAGTTTACCCATATGAGCGCTGGAATTTGGATTTTGACAGAAAGTTAGATGCTGTGGCTTACTATGCATACGAAAATTTCCAACGTAGTTACTATGGCAAAGATATGGGTGAACCAATGATGAGTATTGAGGAGTTCCGAAAAAATCCGTTATTCATCATCGACTGCTACCACCAACCCGATGCGATGAAAACTTCTACTGTCGACATCAAATTGGAGTTTGAAACCCGCGAAACGAAGTTTCCACCAAACACAAAGGTTTACGCACTTATTCTTCATGACGCATATCTGACATATAGCGCATTAGATGGTTCCATACAGATGGGTGCTCCTTGAATACGATAGATGCGGATCCACTCCTCACTGACACCGCCACCGTCATCACATTAGTTATTAGATCTCTCTTCATGAAATTTATCATTACTCAATCTACTCGATATTGTTATTCATTGTAATCAATAAAATACAAATGTACTAAAAACTATTGTTTTATTTTTACATCAAAATATTATCGGCATTACACATTACGCGAAAATGCTATATAGATGCCCAATTCACCCCCTTTGTCCTCCTTCATCTTCAGTGTCTGGAATCACCCCCAAGTGGTATTTCCGAATCAGGCTGTTTGGTAGCAAATCGAAGATTTCATAAAGAAATTGTTCCAAGTCTTCTTCAACCATTGCTTCAAGGAATTGCTCCAAAGTAATGTTGCTGTATTCATAGCGGGCACATAGTAGAAATCCAATTTTATATTTTTCAGCTTGTTTGAGGAGGCGCTGAACTTGTACTTGATCGAAGCATACACTCATATCATAATTCCCTGCATGTAGTGTATCACGCTCCAAATCCATGAATCGACATTTCAACCTCCTCACAGCTGATCTGATATCTTCCGCCGTAGGCCAAAACTGACTAGAATAATTCATACACATTTCGGGAACGTGTGCTGCACAAGAGTGATCAATTCTGTAAATAAACAAAACATTCAGGTAATGGATCACGGTGGAAAAAATGTAATGCTTGATTCCAATGTATGTAGCCAATATAACACTCACCAAAAAAAGTATCGAAATCAATGATGATTAGCGATAAAGTGATGATGTTAATGTAAGAATTATTATATAATTTTTAAACCTTTTTCACTACACTATATCGAAAAACTAATTGAGGAAATATGAAACTATTTGTCAATTACACCCCCCTTGACATCAAACTTGATGAGAGCCCGCGTCTTTGCACCTGCAAATGAAGGTTCACTCTGACCCAAGTACGTTAAAGTATAAACGCCGTTAGAAAAATTGATCTCATCAACATCGCTTTCTTTCAAAAGGTCTACAACTCTTTTTGGTAACCAACATTTTAAGCTCACCTCAGTTTCTTCATCGTACAATATAACGGTGCCACTTCTACCGAATCGAGTCCCACATAACGATATTTTCCTGATTATAAAACTCTTATTCAGTGGTAGCGACGATATTAGAATTTGTTTAATAATTTCATTTTCCTCATTAATTCGACTATTGATTGCGACTAGATCAATTTTAGGAGGAGCCATTTCTATTTTTACTTGTCGAGTGAAAGAAGGAATAAAAAATATATGAATAATTGAACTTACGTAAATCTGATATCACACTTTATCGCACTTCCACTGATCTGACAAGATTGTTCAGCCAGCAGTATTTTCGGAATAACTATGCACTTGAAGATGGGGATTCTGTATTTATAGAAACTCGGACATGGAATACCCCACTACACCACCAAACATCCTTGAGAAGAGGTACAAATGCGCACGAAAATTACTCCCCCCAAGGTCACCACGACAATTGTCCGAGATGAAACCTCCGTATCCCTCCCAAGGTCACTCCCAAGGTCACTCCCAAGGTCACTCCCAAGGTCACTCCCAAGGTCACTCCCAAGGTCGCTCCGAATGTCACTCCTCCAAGGCCACCCCCCAAGGTAACTCCCCCCAAGGTCACTCCCCCCAAGGTCACACTCCTCTGGCCTTGGGGGGAGATTTGGAAATGGCTAAAGCCCTCTACTTATAGTGTACAACATATTATCTTCCTAACTTGCGAACCGATATCCTCGTCTACGAATTGAACTACAAACTTTTCGCGCGGTGTGAAATTAATCATAAATAGAGGCCAGTGCGCTTCGGAGGACCATGTCGGATATGGTGCGCTCTGTGCTATAAAGGGAAATGGTTATACGCCACCCGGTATCAATAAGGTTTTTATTCGAATTAATTTTGCATATCAATGCTCAGAAAGAAATAACCTGTCATTCAATACAAAATACGTCCAAATTGGGCGAGTGGTTTTGACGAGAATATTTCCTAAACCTCTGGGTACTTTTTGATGATGCTTCAATTTCTTGGAGAAGTGTATAATAGTATACACCTATTTTGAAAAATTGATCCCATCAATGCTATTCCTCACTGCAACCATGATGTATATATATCGTTCTTGAGAGGTGAAGAGGTATTCACAATGAAGAATCGAATATACCGACCGTGCATAAAATGTATGTAGGTCTTACTTACACGCTGCGGTACATCATAAAAGCCTATTTTACGCCTTACATACATATGGATAAGTCGTGATAACTATCAGATGACTTTGTGATATCCATTACTTCTGCTCTCTCAGTAAAAATTTTCAATCACATAAACTGGTCAACATTGATAACGCTGTGTCCAAAATATAACCTGAATTCAAAGTAGAACAACTCACGAATTTTTTTACCAATTTGAATTCGGTTTCCACCGATGATTTTAGCCTAATCTCTTGACAGTTTGTTGTGTCAATATAAAACTTCTGTAATATCAGATAACATTGCTACAGGGTCATAATTGAATGGGTGTAAAAATTGCATCGTGGTCGTCACCTTACCGTTTGAACAGATAATTTTTTCAATTTTTTTTTCACCTGTTTCCTCTTGATTGATGCTTTCTCTCGAAACATTTTGGAAATTTTCAGATTCAGAATTTTAATAATCGTGTTATGAATATTTATTCAAAATGATCATAGTGGAAGGAGAAGATGGTGTGCTCAACAGAAAGCTTAAACTCGTCTTCTTCTGCGCATGACGTCAGCTGGGATATAACTGTCAGTGTTATTA
Organism: Phaedon cochleariae; assembly: GCA_918026855.4. Lineage (NCBI taxonomy): Eukaryota > Metazoa > Arthropoda > Insecta > Coleoptera > Chrysomelidae > Phaedon > Phaedon cochleariae. The sequence continues at coordinate 20,833,873 of OU896707.1, forward strand.
TTTGTTTTCGTGATTGATGTCTGGAACTTCAGATATTATATAAGTACTTAAATTGAATGAAATAATTTCGAAATGCCTATACTTGTTCCGAAATAGCAATAATTGTAAGTATAAGTTAGGCAAGCTATTTTTTCTCAACAGAATTCTAGAAATTTATAGCAGCAGGTGAGATATTATGAATTCCTCATGAATCACCTTGTAAAAAAGATGATGCAGAAATGAAAATTCAAGAGTTATTCTATCTCTATATTCAACTCCACACTGAATGACTATAAGGAAATTGTCCATCTGAAGACCATATTGTAGGTCCTAGATCAGTATAAGATTCAATGGTAACAAGTATGCACGAATATATGGCAATTCTGAAGTCTCCTTTATATCACCTCGTATAAGCCTCATGGGGACCAACTGTTTTCATCTTCATGTAGGAAGAACATTTCATCGAATCTATGGTAATTCAGCGGTCTCTTTCATATTTCCTCGTATAAACCTTATAAAAAGTTACTGTATTTTAACATTTTACAATTTTTGATAATGACCGAGACTATGTTTCTTTTTCGGAACTTAGCGATTTTCATCACGTTTAAACATATTCTTCTGTATCCCGGGACAATCTGGACATATCTTTTTATCGCATCTTGTATATCCATCGTCAAGAATGAATATAAATTCCTTACTTGTGGAACAACAATCGTAATCTTCTGACTTTTCCAATTTATCTTAACGAAAATGCATCATTTTGAATAAAAATGCGTACCTTCATTATGTGACCTTTGATCCGAGAAATTACAAAACAATTTCGAGGTCAGATACCAGACATCCTCATGACGGAGTAACACTCCATTATCTCACGAATAACACAGGGAAAATTATGTTTCATCTACTTTCGCCATTCCATCATGTTCGAAAACAATCACATATCCGACGACTATACATACAACGTTGATTCTTCGAAAAAGAATTCCAACTTCCAATTTCATTCAATTAGTCGTCGGAAAAACGCATCATTTTGAATGAATATTCATAGCACGATTATTAAAGCTCAGAATTTGAAAATTCCAAAAATGTTTCGAGAGAAAGCACCAATCAAGGGCATACAGGTGAGAAAATAAAATTATCTGTTCAAACGGTGAGGTGACGACCACGATGCAATTTTACACCCATTCAATTATCACCCTGTAGCAATGTTATCTGAAATTACAGAAGTTTCATATTGCCACAACAAACTGTCAAGAGATTAGGCTGATCATTGGTGAAAACCGTAGTCAAATTGGTAAGGAAATTCGTGAGTTGTTCTACTTTGAATTGAGGCTATATTTTGAATCACGACGTAATCAATGTTGACCACTGACCAGTTTATATACCTACATATATTCTTCATTATTTCCAGACCAGAATACCTAGCTAAGGAGGCCATCAATGTTTTCAAACACGGGCCCAATGGAACATTTTGGGTTATCGAAAGTGGACAACCAGCCTACGAATTCAAGTTTCCTGAGAGGTTTGCACAAAAAGGAAATGTGCTATCTTATGATTGAATATTCATTATGGAATATTTATCTACATGATACAATGAAGAGAATCACCAACATATACCACACTACCACAAATAACATAATGTAATCGATAGAGAATATATTTTGTTCGAAGTTTGTGATTTATTTTCATTCAAAATGGGCAAACTGTATGGAAGATGATGGAACGACCCTTGAATTGCTTCCCCCTCGCAAAGCTATGCAGTTATGTCATTGCCAAGAATGCAAAGATGTTTAGATCTATGATAACACCATCATTATTATTTCGCGACTTGTGTGTAGATAAAGATACCACTAATGGTCGGTGAATCTATTCCAAAATGTCATTGAAGGGCGAAATGAACGTAATCGATATTTTTCTAATTCAGACATGTAATTTGACACCTATTGAAACTGACAGACTGATTGATTGATTGATTGATCACTTGAGAAATCTTAATTTCAATCAGCGAGTTTCCACTAATGAATTTATCATACGAGTTTATTGCTTGAATTTCGTTGCTGATTTTTGACCATATTATTGTTTGACGGATATTTCAGAGTAACGAACAGAGTTAACTCGCCTTCGAAATTTGTACATAATCAGTAGGAATCAAATTTTGAATTGACTCGGCCGTTACTTGATGGAAATCCATAGCAAATGTAAAAACTTCAACAGGTGAAATATTGGTGTATACCAGAAACGATTGTACCAGTATTCCACCTGATGAAGCTACAGTGTTGAGAAACATGTCGTGTGATTGAGAATTTAGTGGAAATCTTATTGTTTGTAAAGTTCTCACAGAATAAATCATGTAGAACTGTTCATCATATCTTTTCGACCAAAAAAACAAAAGAAATATTTGATCATAAATTCAGCGCCGGATAGTAAAGTTTGAGTTGCTTCATTTGCCGTAATTTCTTTCATGATCGGAATTCATGTTGATACACTTTTTATTTTCCACTTTTCCATTACTGCTTTATAATACTGTCAGGATAGGAACCAAAAATATTCATAGCTACTATTCAAAATAATATTGACTCAAGATCCATTAATAAAAGTTCAATATTCATTTCATCGTATAACATTCGATTAAAGGAAACGAGTATAATATTTCACTCACGTTGGCAGCTCATTCAACCGGAATGAAATACTCGCATATGGAGTAAAACGCTGACTATGTCAAAATATTCTACATAAATATCGAACAGCCGATAAGGCAAGATGATCAGTTTGGATCTGATCAGCTAGCCTTCACTATGGTTCATCCCCTGCATCTGCTAGAGATTATTTTGTAAGTACTACTGTCATTATCGCTATGTTATCAAACTATTAAATATTGCGAGGTCTGATGTACGTTTGCATTGAATCTCGTTTGTTCAAATCACTAATGAAACTAATTTCTTTTAATAAACTGTAGCTATATAACGAACAACTGTTTTGATTTCTCGGCCTCCCAAGCGAGTTCACCCCCGAGTCACCACCCTGTAGCCATGGGTCGTGACAATATCTTGGCAACGGTTGCCATTTACAGACCCATATATAACACCCTACTGCGTCATAGAGGTCATTAGGAATCATAACGCCCACTAATTGTTTTTTCTGAAGCTCAATAAATTGATTACTCAGAACAGTTTTTTTTATAACTGTACATGAAAATGGGACTTATTATTTTCTCTCAAATAGAAATAACAATTTTCGAATGTTCCTTAAAAATCAGCACCAAGTTTGAAGTTCTGTGAGTTGACCGATGATGAACTCCTCAATGTGCATTCGGTTTCGTTCAGAACGTTATCATTTTTTTTCCAAAACGGAATGGGCAACCATTGTAGTAATTTTATTCGTCGAGGAAATACGTTCTTCAATATAGCTCTTTGCTACCGTACTAATCTCCCCTTTTTCATGTAATTTTATTGTTCCAAAGCAAGCACCACCTTGAACAAGAAGCGTTGACGACGTTTGGTGTAGACAATGTCCGGTGTAACCTTTTGTGTTTCCTGAATTGAGGTATTTCGCTACGATAGAAGGAACAATTCCTATAGTATTTTCAACAACAAGTAGATCCTCCTATTTCGCTTTCTCCAACTATGGGGAAACTTTTTGAGATGCAGATCTTGGTTTCTGGTACCTTGATCAGTAAAAAGGCTCCTCTGTCTTCAATGTCATCAATTGTCATCTTGACCATTTCATCACGTCTCAAGCCTCCAAATCCACCCATCATCAGAACAACTTTATGTAGCAGAAAAGTATCATCTGGAGCTCCTCTTATGGAGCATAGAAGCTCAATGCTTATGCTCAGCTGCCGACCAGAACGCAGTGATTACTATAAGAAGAAATTTATGAAGTTAACAACGTCGTTCAGGATAAATAAAATCTTGTATGCACCTCGAGCGTTACTAGATCCTATTAACGCCTTTCGGGCAGCATTCATCATTCGGGCCAAAGGCCCTTGGGTGATTTGTTGTAACCCTCACTTTATTGATGATGTGCAGATTAGACAACCCATTGTGACATACTGTCAGAGATGAATAAAGTCATGTCCTTAAAAACTTCAATGTTTTAGTTCTATCCAGAAAGTACATACATTCCAATCTCAGTTCACAGTATCATTTCAGTGATTGTTACCCTCCGGGCGCTAAGATCTATATCTACTTTTGGTACATTAATAACTATATCTTGGTTGAAACTAACGCGTCAAAGTTGACAGTTCGCAGAATGAGATACAACCGAGAGCATGATAGGTTCACAAGCACGATTTCACAAGTGTACGTCCAATCCTTGCAACGCTCGCTTGTTACATATTCCTAATGAAATAGGTATATTGGTATATTAAATTCTCCTCTTCCTGTCACGGTGTTAGTTGCCAAACTAATTTTTTGTACGTAATCAGTAGGTATGAGAATCGGTCGTAATCTATTCTGCAAATCAGAAATTCAAGATGGCGGATCCAATATGACAGCCAAGTTTTGTAATCCGATTTTGATCAAAATTGGTATTCAAGGATTATCGGGGTCGGAGATAAAAATTCTTTCGTCAAAATTTATGAACCATTTTGTTAAGAAGGAATCACACTTCAATACTGAACATGATGAAACTGATTTTAATTGCTCTATTTTGCCACAGGGCGTTGAGAAGTTGAGGGTTAGAAAGTTAATTTTGTTTTTCCCTGTATAATGATTAGGACAATGGATGTTTTTCGGAACAAAATATCAAGCTGATTTTGCGAAACATACTTCTACGCTTTGGTCGAAATTTCATCGAAATCGGAAGAGGATTACGAAAGTTACAGGGCGAACAATTTTGCTAAAAATTTCACTGTCCGGAATTTATTGTCGGGGAGTGTACATTGAAATCTAGAGGTAGTCACTAGAATTGTCACGAACTGAGACCAAACAAGATGTTCAAAATTGCGCTTCCGCGGTGGAGCATCAGGAAATGCTGTCAACAGTAATATTACGATTTTCTGAACATACGACATGATTCTGTCATTTTGTTAACTCGTAGTATATTTTTGCACAGCAGGTAATTGAGTTTTGCTATAGACTAGACCCATACCTGAAATGCCTTTCTTATTTTCAATTCAAACCGAAACATTTTACTTACTGAAGGTATTAAACATTCGAAAATTCGATTGGATAAATTTTTTGAGGCAGAATATGAAGAAGTGAAACTGATTCTGAGGTGAATTTTTGCATATAGAGAATGAAAAGCATGAGGAACGATACTAAGCAATTAGTTTTTCCATAGAAACATAATCGTATATCGCTTCTTCGTCACGCTCACTACCATTTAAGCGACTCGTAACTTTCACTACCATGAATACCAAACACGAGTTCCGATCAAATTCAAATATGGTTTACTTCAGATGTAGGTACATAAATATATTTTGGTTATATTGACAATTCAATTGACCCAATATTCCTTCAAAGGGCATATTAATAACAATCTTCGTCATCACTGAATTCTTGATAGGTATCGTAGTCACTGGCATTTGGGTCACAAATAGTATTCTTCACTGCCTCGTCCACGAATGCCGACATTATCCTGAAGTTGACCTGATTCTCATCCAGTCCCTCGTATAAATAAAGAGGCAATTTGTTGGATATCACCCATACGCTTTGCCTCTGTTCATGGTCGACTTTGAGATCGTTGGGGAAAACCAGCGTTTCGGCATTTTCAGCTACAACTCCCAAGTTGGATCTTTTATACGGTTTCCTTGTATCCCAACAGCCGACTGAGTCTCTTGTTACCAAGTTGAAGAACATGATGCCTTGAAACAATAATCAGAGTTACAAATCATTATTTGAGTTCAACCGAGATGCAAATACGTTTTTTTCTGATTCATTTTTTCTAATGATTTTCGTAAACTAATTTTCTGAACGGATGTTCAATTTTTAAATTCCGAAATGACGTCACAAGAGCTAATCATCATGTGCCCCAATCGTCACATGCCCCATTCGTCATGTGCCCCAATCACCATTCAAATCTATGAGATAATCATGATGATTCTGTTTGGATCTAGTCATAACATTGCTGAATTAACAATATTGTTATGATCATAAAATGTTACAAAATGACATCGAAATTCTGTCTCTTGTTTCGATACTAATTGCAAGATGAGTTTTAAATTTTATTATTAGCACTATTGTTGGAGGATGATGAATTTGCCAACTGACAACATCGTTCCGAAATCTTTTGTTGGGTTACTGATATCATTTTGGAAGAAGAAGAGTTTATATGTAGGTACTTGAAATGTATAAATTTCATAAACGATAAGATTCACACAAAATTCTTAATCACACGACGTTTCCTAACACAGTGGCTTTATCATCAGGTGAAATACTGATACAATGAAATAAACTAACCTTGGCTTGCCTACCTTTAATATATCCTACTTTCCCAACCTGAAGGATTAGAATTACTTGTGGAAAGGTGCGATGAATCTTTATCTTAGGAAGTTAGGCACAATATCTACATTAAAATACGGTGTACTGGATCAGCTTGAAAGAGTTTATAGCGAATACATATTATTACCTACTAAGAAAACAAATTAGTTTATTTCATTTTACCTACCAGTATTTCACCTGATGAAGCTATACTGTGTTAGCGAGACATTCGGTTGAGTTACTCACATTTTCATCCGCGCTTCAGCTCTTGAATCTGATTTAGATTTCAACAACAAAAATCTTACAACTCTATGGAACACTCTATATGGTATATGTATTGTGAGATAGCAACATTTGATGTACTAAGATATCAGAATAGTATCACAGGGAATTGGAGGCTGATAATATCATGCAGTTCACAGTTGAATACATTTGATTGGTATTATCTTCTCATGTGTTTGTTCAAACGGGTGAATGCATCTCTGCAAGTTATGACGTCAGTCTTTATTGAGCAAATGTGCCGCCAGAATAAGACACAATTTCAAATGGTGAATTTTGAAATATCAGGGCAAGTCGTTTTCCGAAATGACTATATAATATAATTCAGTTCCTTATGCATAATCATTAAACCCGTATTTACGTATCAGTGTCCTCGCATATTATTCATGATCTGGGCTTCAACCTTATACGATGTATTACTAACCGTTTCTATCAATCCGAGAAGCCGAAACTTGTCCATTTTTCCCTCTGCTCTGTCCGATCACTTTGAATGCATCCTTTACGTCGGACCATCCAGTCTCATTACAAATAACTGAAGTTTTCACGGTGAATTCTCTGAAACTCGACATCGGGTGGAAAAATAAAGTCCTGTCTGGATTGTAATTGCTGTAGGGACTAAGGGCCAATCCAAATATACCATCTGTCCACTCGAATTCCACATTCTTGACCTAAATATACAAGTGATTATTTAATGTATTCGATGAATTATAGGAGGATGGTAGGAGAGGGAAACAAAGCCACCAATATCATTTTTCTTCACGCGGCATAGAAAATGGCACTGAACAGGCAGAAAAGGTGTACTTTCTCTGCCAAGGCAGGAAATGTTTGTTGCTATGCTACGTTTTGAGTAATCTGAATGGAATTGGTAATCGAAATTGACACTGACATTGGGTGAACACAAAATGATGTAGTTCTCAATAAAAAATTACACATAATTGGTCTCATAACATTTGGAGAAAAAATTATATATCTCACACGGCAGCGAATGTAGATTGACAGCCTAGTAAAACGAATAAATATCAATGTAAACAGTTCCGTCCCTTCTCATCATTGAAGGCGCTAGCATTCTATATTACAACATTGTACATCATCATTCATTCATTTATTTATTTATTTTATTTATTTATTCATTTATTTCTTACACTGTTCAACAGGTTGCCCCATTTACAAAAAGGACACAACAAAAACATATGCATTGCATATTACATGAGCATAATGGATAGACGAAACAATATGACAAAATAAAAATATCCTGACTATCTAGTTATTCACTGATGGAGGAGTAAAAAGATAAAGAGTTTTGACATGAGTTATTCCAAACCTGAAAAGATCTAGATTTCTAGCTACCAAGTTATATGTACTACACATCTTATAAAAAGGTGAATTTTTATATATGTTTGTTCGAGGAAGCTCTATAAGTAGAATGTATCACAATTTCTGGAAGATAATCTCGGGATAATGAAGTTCAATTTTTTCAACAAATCTGCACAGTCAATTAAATTGTTAACAACCTTATGAAGGATCAAGATAGAGAAGTATTGTCTTCTTACGTGCAGGCTTACAAATTGGAAAGTTTCAAGAAGCTCTCCATGAGGTGTACCAATTGGAGGGTATGTAGCGCATGACCTGTAACTTAATAGTTTTGAAAATCGTCGTTGCAGACTTTCAAGACGATCAGTATTGTTCCGATAGATTGGGCTCCAGACAACCGATGCATATTCAATCTTCGAACGTATAAAACAGTAGTAGAATTTCTCAAGAGTATCTATCTCTGTTGCGAATTATGAACCCGTATGCTCGAAATGCGGTCTTCAGGATTGAGTCCATATGATCATTAAACGATATAGATTGATCAAATATAAAATATAACGCTAAGATCTTCGAATGTTATAGGTCTCAGAAGAGAAATCTCACCAATTGAGTAATTGAAAACGATTGGGTCCGACTTCAATGTGAAGGACATGACTTTGCATTTGACAGGAATCAGTTCTAATCTGTTATTTCGACACCATTCTACAACTCGACCCAGGTTGTCAGCAGGCTGTTGAAAATCATCTATGTGATTCAGGCACCTATATAATTTCAGGTCGTCCGCATATAGCAAAAAGTTCACGTCAATAACATTACCAATGTCGTTGATAAAAATGTTGAAAAGAAGTGGCCCCAGATTGGAGCCTTGTGGTACGCCAGATGTTGCAAGATTCGATAGACTTGTAGCCGTTGAACTGGACATATTGTTTACGATTAGTGAGGTATGATTTGAATAGGTTAACTAGAGAGATATGGGCTGGGAAAAGCATCATGATTATTAACCTTCTTTTTATGTTCTGTTTCCCACGAAAAGGGAGTGAATAATGTCCTCAATTTCAATGTGATAATTTGAAAAATTCCAGATTGTTTCGAATTGTCAAATTTATAATCAGTTGCACTTTAGGCAATCAATACCTGCGTATAAGCAGAGTATGTTGTGGACAGGTACATACAAGCAGTGATATATGACAAAAACTGCGATACTAGCAAAGTGATAAAATAAAAAGCAGGTATCCATGTCGAAGCGGCAGTGATTTTGCCAGGAATATGTGTGAGATAAAGTATATTTTTCTGTTATTCACTGACAGACTGATATAGTCACCGTAGATATGCAGAAAATGTGACAGTAAACAATTGATATAATAGTATATTATTCAACAACCATATAATGAGGGCTATTATTCACGAAGGTTAAGCTTGATTGGATAATAGCTCATTATATGCGAGTAGAATACTATACATTGTCCACGACTACTATTTTTTGCGAACATAAATTTGTTCTCAACAACATAACTCATTTGACATTGAGGAAAGTAAAAATTGAAGATACCTGTGGAATTAATTATTTGTCCACATCTGCTGTACTTCCTCAAGCATAATGATATCCATTTTTCACACCAGTGAATCCAGTGAGTTATGGTTATTCACTGCAATTATTCACTAGTGTGAAAAATAGCTATACTGTTTTGGTTGAGGAAGTGCATGTATCATGAATATTTCATACAACAGTCGTGGATGAGCAAATGTACTCAATATTTCTTCTATGGGATTGTTGATTCAAAAATATTCACAATGTTTTATGTTTGTGCTGGATGAAGGGTGGAATATTATAGCGGATAGGTACATTGATGAACAGAACACGCTCATCAATTTGGTAGGTACTTACTCAGACAGTGCATATCGAATCAGTTTTTCATGATGAAATAATTGAAAAACAAGCACCCATCTAACATAACACATATAGTACGGTCAATAGGTATTAGCTCATTTTTTCCAGGTAAAATATATGTTGAATCTCTGATATGAAGTTTGAGACCACGAGTGCAAATTCGAGAACCAATACTCGTGATATTTTGCTGATAATCGGGGAAGCTCGTTGAGATAACAGCTACAATTATGTACTATCACCGAAGTTCCAACAGAAACAGAAACCTGAATGAATGAAACTTTGTTAGGATTCGGGTAAAATTATTATTATTCTTGGGTGTTTAAAAATGAGGGGCTTTATGCATTTACGATTTCTGTTTGCGAAAAATGGTCATTTCTTGAGAAGTTTCGGGACTATATTCTTTATTTTCATTACTATAATTTTCTGGAAGAAAATCATTTTCGAGAAAATTTGACTCAATATTTTGATGAAATCCAATGACCCTCTGATGTGAATGGATATCAGATATTCCAGGGACACGAATAGGATAATCTAGGGATGAACCAGGCGGGATGTCCACTGTACAACCACTGCGGGACAATCATGTCCTTGTACCGCAGGACAAATAAGGGACGTACCTAGGACATCCCTGTGTTGTTAGGGAGGTTGAATCAAAGGTTTTTACCTTGTATGCAGCAGCGAGAGGTTCAGGGTAAAACAAATGATCAGTCACCCTCCAACCCCGCATTGTCTTCAGGCTGAACACCACCAAGCCAAACCTCCAAACGTCCGTCAAGTATGCGTGAACGTTCAAGCAATCGTTCCCTCTCACGTCCACGAGGATGTTCGAATAGAGGCTGTCCTGTTTGACGAACTCCTCGGGAAAGTCGTACCTGGCGACGAGCTGGTCGGTTCCAAGGTCGAAAACGAGCAGTTTGGTGGGGCACACCTGCTTCGCTTTCACAGTGACGTCAATGAGACCACTGTCGAGGACCCACAGGCGACCACATGAGTCCACGTGCATACGGAAGACCGAGACGATTCCATCGCAAGAGTCTGAAAATTACGAAGGCGCTGAGCAGACATAACATAAGCATAAATAAATAACACTTACTGCAAGTTACAACTTGCAATTATCTATAATTGCATGTTACAAATCGCAATTAGCTTTAATCGCAAGTAACAACTTGCAATTTTCTATAACTGCATGTTACAACTTGCAATTAGCCATAATTGCATGTTGCAACTTATAATTACATGTTTTAACTTGCGATTAGGCATCTGTGGTACGTGAGCAAATGGGCGTGGCTTATCTGCTTGGAGGAGGAGAGATCGAATGGGTTTATACCTATAGGAAATAATGGGATTAATGTGTTTCAAAATCCATTCCCAAGTATTGTAGGGCTTTTTTAGTGAAATTCAGAAGAAACTATGGAGATTGACCATTATCAAGCCTATATATCGAAGACTGGAACCTTTGGCACGATAATACACTACACTGCTTTACCACTAACCAAACCGATTTTTTTAACGCCTCGACCCGTGTTTCGCTAAACACGTGTCGAGGAGTGTATTATCAAGCCTCGTAGAGAGTCCATGAACGTAGATATTTGTAAATATCATTCTAGATATGAGGAATATCATACCTAAAAGAGGTAGGTCTGGAGCCCGAGAGAAATTGCTTTGAATAAAGAACTTTGGCTAGCAAAGAATCTGAAAGTCATGAACTTTCTCTTCGAAGTAGTTTTTATTTCAGAATTATTGTTGGGCAAATACTTCACAATTTGTAGAGAATAATAACTGGAGTAAGTAGGACACCCTCCATCTCCTTAGAGTAGAAGAACTGGATATGATTGTCAAATACAACAGGTCATAAAAGATGCAGATAAATCATTAGAAGAAATCACCATCATTTATGTAGATGATGAAGACTAGATATCATCTACGTACCTGTACCTACATATTTCCATTTCTCGTTGAACTGCTTGAATTTGAATACCTATACCTATATATACATGCTCATCAGTTGGAAAATGTCCTATTTGAAAGCAGGGACCCGGACCCAAATGAGATACCGCGGTTCCGATTCAGTTACGGTTCCCAGAATAATTTCGATTCGGTTCTGCCATTTTTTTTTTGGTCCTCAGGGTTATTCTTTTCGGTACATAAATTACATTATATGTCGGAAAAAGATGGCAACAAATGGAAAACAGAGTGAAAAACTTTTTTATTATTAACTTTATTATTCGCTGGGCTGGTACCAAAAATAAAGGATGGTATTTTATCATGTAATATACATTGCATTTCTTCTGAAATAGCATTATCTGTCCCAAGGTCAGCTCGAGGCATTTGAAGGATACCCACTCACGGCATCCAAATGGTATTTCGATATAATCCTTGGATTGTTGCTGTTATTGTTCGCTCTTAGCCATATGATGCATCGAGAAAAACCGTCAATGCAACCACTGATGTAAACACCAAAAAGCTTTAGTTTATCGTAGCAGTCCATGTGCCATAAGTAATTAGGGCCCTTATTATGATAATATTGCCTACGCCGTAGTCGGTGCCGCGAACGCAGATCAACACCTTCTGGATCCAGTATTTGTTCTTGGAGTCCTATGTTTTCTTGTATTACTGTTAAGTTATTCTGAATGCATTTCAAATGTATCCACTCATTGCCATGTAACTGATTATGCGTTTCAATACACTCTTTCAAGAACTTTACTACAGTTGATATATCACTGTAATACTTGCTTCTATAGAGGCTAAGATGACGGAGTTTCCTTCTCAAATGTCTCTCACTGATGAATATTTCGTGATTCATAGCCAAACATGCCACTATTTCTGCCTGCTGAAGTCCCAGTATGAAGTAAAATTCAATTAGTTCCTTCATAGCTGACACAATGAGTACACAACTCAACTCTAACTAAAAGACGGTGGGTACATTATAGGTAATTATAGGTAATTGCAAGTTGTACAATGCAATTATGGCTAATTGCAAGTTGTAACTTGCGATTATCTATAGTTGCAAGTTATAACATGAAATTATGGCTAATTGCAAGTTTTAACATGCAATTATAGATAATTGCAAGTTGTAACATGCAATTATACATAATTGCAAATTGTAACATGCAATTATTGAAAATTGCAACTTGTAACTTGCAATGGACCTGTACACCTTAGTAGAACTTTTAACTCAAACCATGTTTATAATGATCCTTTTATACATAAATAATGATTGACGACATAATTCGAACGAAAAATTAACTGGAATGTTTTATTTTTAGACATAAATAATAGTACCTTCTGAAAACGGACCCTCTTATGACGTAGAAACTTAATCTCGCCATAGTTAAAAGAAAGTACAAAAAGACCTGATGGAGACTGAGGCAACTGATTTATTAATTCTTTCAACTGTGATCTCGCGCTAATTCACTTTGTCAGAAATCATGTATAAAGTCTTCTTTCAGTATTAGGGTTTTGACGTCACATCATTGCCTCGTTTTCAGAGGTCCGAAAAATCGGGGATTTCAATAATTTTTAAAAAAACGTAGGTAGCTCACAGCAAGAAACGATTTGCGGTGGTGAGCTAGTTTAGGTGAGTTCTATCGAATTATGAAATTTTTTTTTTTGTGATATAAGCCCATTATATATTTTTTCAACAGTGTCCGCTCAGCGCCTTCGTAGAAAATTCATGGTTGGAGCTGTCACCCAGTAAACACGATACATAACAAAAATGTTTTTTCGGATTGCGATAATGTCTGATAATGTCTGAAGTATCCAACATAGTATTATGAAGTAAAAAGTTTATGACACGTTGCATCAATATTGACATCGATATCATCAGATACTATTGTAATATGTTGATTTTAGGTTTTTCGGATATATCTCAGACAGTGATATTATTTTATTTGTGCACCGTTTTCGTTTCATCAACTTATGACGTAGCTTACATCTATACAGAATACAAAAGGGTAATTTTTTTCCTACGGCAAAGTAACCTTATCAGCTATTGAAAGTCAAATCAATTTCATTGCAGCCATTTTGTTTGTTGTCTAATATGTAATATGGTGAACAGATAAGTGTGATCAGTGACAATATTGATTTTCACCTATTATTCTCAATAGTTATCAGAGTAATTTGAGAACTAAAGAAGTATAAACTGAAAGAAATTCGAATAACAATATGAATTGCTCATGATACCTACTTAGATTTCAGGTTTGCTCTTTCAGGTTTGCTCTGCTGGAATTTAGAAATACAATATGTATTTCATAATGTTTGTAAAAGTATAAGGGATTCGTAAATACGGATTGTTTCCATATTTCACGAATTGCAAAAATAATGAGTGAGCTATATATGTCATGGCTATACAGGGTCTTCAACAACGATTGAGTGTCACGTGACCATTTTTGATGCGGCGTCTCTTCTCCACCCACGTTAAATATATACGAATGTATTCTTGCTTGCATAGTCACGTGGTTTTCAATCACTGTAGAAGACCCGTCAGAATAGAATTTCGAAACCAGTCAGAAAACTTCCAAAAACTCCTTTATATATTCACCTCTATTACTCTTCAGAATTCAAGACATGATCCAGAAAGAGATCACTGGATTATGCAGATGTCATTTACCTATGCTAGGTATGACTGATGGATTCATGAAGCAGAATAACTAAAATGATACTAATAATGGTAGTAGTTGATCTGTTTCAAAATGTCACTATGTAACTGGATCATACTTATAGTCTTCCAGGAGTAATATCAATTTATCATATTCAGGGATAGATCAATTTCTCTGTCTCTTCTAAGGATCATTCAGATGATTTTCCTAATGGTTTCAGAAGAAGAAGGCATAACCTAAAAGAACTCCTAGAAGATAATTAAAATGTTGATATACAATATCGATTAGATGTTTTGAGTAACATTGGATATACTTTATGAAGTAACATTGATTTCATGTACTTCCTGATACGATATTATGATATGATATTCAACTCCAACATTACATTATGATATTTAAAAGAGGCACAAAAGCCCATTGCCGCAACGTATCCGTGACATTATTCATCCCTCTGAATAACATCACAAAGTAACAATGTAGTATAAAATTTATGTATAAATTTTGTTTTCATGTTGAGTGGGCAGTTATTTCAATATGAAGAATGAAGGAAGATGTTCGGCTCAAAGGTCGAAAACGAGTAGTTTATGTATAAGTTAGCTGTTTGAGTTAGGTTAGGTTAGATTCGAAGTGAAGATGTCTATTCGGTCCTCCACTCCCGTGAGGGTCTCTTGTGTCGCACACCCATTGATATTTCACCAAGTTGATTCGGCTTCTTGATGGATCCGATCAGTTCACTTGGTGGATGCTCTTTGAGGTAAAACTTCATTCGGGCCGTCGTGAGACAGATGAAGAGTATACAGGTTGTTTGCCGATGTTTGCATGCTCTATTGATTCTTCAACCTCAAGAAAGAGAAGGCATGCCGTATCATGCCAGTCCCAGTCCGAGTCTCGACATATGATAATTCAGATAACAACTGTAAATATGACTGTTAGGAAGCGTAGGTCATCCCTGATGTAGCCTAACATATCGTTTGGCGACATTCTTCGAAGAATGTGAATGCCTTTCAAGGATCCAATCCGGGTATGGATTATTTCGAAAGTGTTCCACACTTTTTGCTGTCCAATTGTTCAGAATATGGCAAAACTTGATAATATACTGGTTCTGGTCTGATGAAACCACTAGCGATCGAGGGTATCGCTGTTAGTTTCATCACTCTTGCAAACGGATCTGAGGTTTACCAAAGACTGGAACCTTCTTCACTATAAATCACTAAACTCTTTCACCTAACCAAACCGATTCTTCAAACGCCTCGAGACATGTTTTGCTTTGATAGCATCTGAAGGAACAGATCAAAACTAAATGTCCTATTCTATATAGTGTGCTGTTAATATTTCTGTCATATAATATGAGCACAATATAAGCACTTGAATAGTATAGAATTAGATATTCAGTTTCAATATTTTCTTCAAGATGCTAACATAGATAGGGAAACATGATTGTGTCATTTACACACATACTGATGGCGTTATCACGTATCGTCTGACATTTGCCCATTTATTCGATGGTATGTAAAGAAGTTCGGGAGATGATGGTATATAATTACTTAACAAGCAATTCATCATCCATGGAGGTTGTTTAGAACGGCTGCACAACAGATATTATGAAATTGTTAAAATTATAGGACCATTCAATACGATAATCCAATATCTCCACAGCTCTACAGCGGAACAGATAATACAGGCTGATTTTAAAATGAGTGCATATATTCAAGACATATATATGAGAGAGTCTAACAAAAATTACTAAAATATTTGATTTTTCCTAAGTCTTCACATTAACGAGAAATTTCATTTTGAAAATTGTAGATACAAAATTAGCAAAAACCATCGAAAACGACTCGACGACGACATATCCTTCCTGGCAATCTCACATTGAAAATCACGATCGCGACCATATCACGATTATCACGACACAAGACACAACATCCAATTATTTTATTTTTTATTTTGCGTTTACAATTATTTTACAAACCAGCAACCACACGAACAAAACTATTATCATATGATCTGTCAACATCATTTCTCAGAACAGTAGTATCTGTGACCATAGATTTCCTCTTTGCTGTGACCTTTGACAGTACTAACTAGGATTGTTTGCGTTCAGAAAATAAACAATCCGAAACCGTCAAAAGCATGCACAAGTCCACAGAACCCAAAAAAATCATACAGTTCTGTGAAACTGCGCATGCTTCTGACCTTTTCGGACGCAAGAATTCAGATGACAATAAATTACTTATAGGTGTTTTCTAAGGATCAATCAGAAACAGCAAAGTAGCGCTTGCGTGGTTGTGATTCATCCTGATTGGACACAGCCGATTGGATTTGTGAGATTAGTGTATAGTGAGGAAGTATCATTTCATTGAATTAAACTAATAGATGTTTTTTCCAAATTTGTTTTTTATGAAAATGGTAGTTTCATTTCAAGATATGATCCTTCCTCACTAATACATTAATCTCAATCACCTGTGCCAAATCAGGATGAATCGCAACCACGCAGGCACTACTTTGCTGTTTCTGATTGGTCCGTAAAAGTCGCCTATTAGTAATTCATGGTCATCTGAATTCTTGCTGGTAGCACACCATAAGAACAATCAAAACAAAGATCATTTCTTGACAGTTTGTTGTTCTGAGAATATTCGTTAGAATCAATGGTTAACTATCATTTTCATGTTTAAGGATCGAATACGACTCAATTTCATGCTGATAAAATGGTGGGTAATGAATGAATGCTGATGTTATAGGAAGAGTAGATAGGTATATCTTCATTTGATGCCATCAAATTTATTGATTCGTGTGGTTGGTATATCAATGAGTGACACCATCAGCCTGTTGAAATATATATTTCATTCTCACGTTCGAGCAGGAACGAATCTGCTCCTGTTTTCAAGATGAAAAATGTAAAATATTATTCTCCCAAAATTGTCTGCACATAAGTGAACATTCGATATTTTCTCAATATAAAATCTATTATTATCTTCTTCGGAGATTTTTCGAAACAAAGCGTCACTGACAAACGATTGGACTTTTCTTCAAGACGCAGTGACATTTTGGGGCAAATCTTCTGATTTGTCCTACTACACGTATATTGAGATAATACTCATATTTTAATTTTAAAGAAACAAGGACGGGAAATCCCAAATGATCAAGCAAAATGAATGTACACTTGTCTTCAGTGAACATGTCGCGGTTGGACGGTATGAGCGCGCTTATTGCAGCGGTGATTAAGAGAGCTGACACCGTCCATGTGCGACATGTTCTCTGAAAACGATTGTTCCACCTCCTCGGAAAACCTAGAAACGGTATTTGTATCAGCATTGATATAGAGAAGGACTGGATACAGAGATTATATATCTTCAATATACCTTGGTATAGTAACTATATCGAATGATGTTGAGAAACCTTCAAGAAAATTAAACAAGGTGCCTATACAGACGGAGATACATCATCTCCCGAGATATAACAAATTTCACAAACGATTTCCACAAAATTCTCAAAAACACGACATGTTCTTAGTGGCACAGTATAGCTTCTTCAAGTGAATTGGGTGATTTTTTATTTAGTTTGGATTTCCATCAAGTCACGGCCGAGTTAATTCAAAAAAAGAAACCACGTTGAATATTTTCTCAGTTGATGATTATCTATTATTGAATCGAATCAATTATAAACATAGCAGAATTTTCGTTTTCTTTTATCATCTTTTACTGCTTTGAACATCATCGATATAACCACATATTCAAGCTTTTGGTTATATCGGATTAAATATCAGGAGAAGCAGCATTTGCTAGGTAACTCCAGATTTCTCACCACAACGTCGTTTCTATTTCAACCTGATTCTTCTTTCAACTAGGAAAAGCCGAATACTCGAAGTGGAATGCAATGGTCACAAAGAGAGAAAATCAAAGTTATTACCACAATAGTTCATAAAATGAACAAAAATGGTAGATAACGAGAGAAATACAACCACTTTCCTGGCTATATGCCACGCAGAACATTGGATTATATCCTCCTGAAATCTATGCAATAATTCGTATAGACGAATAGAATCGCAAGTGTATCCTTCCTAAATGCCGAGCTGCGCCTAAGTGGTTCAGGAACGTGTGACTGCCTGTAGACTGGTTCCGAGCTGATGGCTCTCATCTCTACAGGGCTGTCCCAGTTAGCATCTCGGCCGCTATCTGGTGCGAACCTGACCCAACGCCACCACCACCACGCCCCCAAAAGGTTGAATGCCCAGGATCAACTGCCGCTATATAACTAGCTTACGTTATATCTTTGGTTTCAGTCTTCCGACTTTCAAACCTTTTTGTCTAATGTGTGTTTCCTAGCCTGACTTTGCGTGGTGGTTCCCTACCCTAATGGGAAGAAAATTTGAGTTTATGTTTTATTATTATTGGTTTACATATTTATAGGGTAACAAAGGAGAGACTCTTCTGTTTAATTATCTGATGATTATCATGCAAATTTTATTGATATTGATTTACTTTCGTTTGTTTATCTTATATTTGGTGAATTGGGAGCCTGTACTTCATTCTTCCGAAGCGCGGGTCTTGATTTAGTTGTCTATTAGTCAGGTCGTGCAGTAGCGGATTTTCGTGGATTTCTGTTCTTCCGAATGTAGTCTCCGCGGTTGTCTTATGTAGTTGTCTATGTAGTCTGGGTTTATGTTCAGGTCCCTATAGATAAATCAATTTGGGATACACCATATAGCATTTACTGCCATTCTCATTGTGACATTTAGAAATGCCTGTATTTGCTTTTTGTATGTCTCTGCGCATTGGCCCCATGCACTTGATGCATACAAAATTATTGGAAGTGAATGGTTCCTATTAGGCGCAGCTTCAACTCTAGAGCCATGTTGCTTCTGCGAACTATTAGAGGCTGTAGGTTTTGCCTTGCGGCTTTACCCAAGTCTAGTCGTGTTGTGATGTGTCGGCGTATACTGCGAGTTTGTCAAAGTTGCTTGCGGCTTTAGGAATATCTGCGGTAAAAATGGAGAAAAATAGTGGTGAAAGGACCGCACCTGCTTCTAACTCCCTCTCTGCAGAGATTTCGTTGCCAACTTTACATTGGCATCGCCTTTTCCGCAGAAAAGAGGTATTAGCTTTACCATAGATATCGGGTACCCGTAGTCTGCCATTTTGGTTAGTAGTCCGTCGTGCCAGACCCTGTCGAATGCTTTCGAAACGTCAAGGAAGACTGTTCCAGTATAATGCCCTTTTCCGAGATTGAATCCTGTAATCGCGTAATCTACTATTCTGAGATGACCCAACGCAACCGCATCTCAGCATTTATACCCCACGAGGCGTTCAACGTCCGCGAAATTAAACGCGAACGCCGAACGTCACCGGCTTTTTCCTAGTCGATAATACGCCAGTCGGGCAACCAGCCACTTCCATTTCACCTGAAATGGGATCTTGTTTCCAAGTGTTTCTTTCCTTGCCCGGTGGCGTTTGGCGTTCGCGTTTCATTTCGCGGACGTTGAACGCCTCGTGGGGTATAAATGCTGGGATGCGTTTGCGTTGGGTCAGAATCGCACCTGATAGCGGTCAAGAGTCTATCTGGGACAGCCCTGTACTGACGAGAGCCAACAGCTCAAAACCGGTCTGTAGGTAGTCACGCGTTCCTGAACCACTTAGGCGCAGCTCGGCGTTTAGGAAGTAAATTCTTGCGATTTTATTCGTCTATATGAATTATTGCATAGATTTCTAGAGGCAGTAATCCAATGTTCTGCGTGAATATATAGCTAGAAAAATAATTTTTTTTCTCTCGTTATCTACCATTTTCGTTCATTTTATGAACTATTGTGGTAATGACTTTGAGTTTCTCCCTATTTGTGATTTGTCTTCATAATGAAGTTGTGTAATAATCTCCCTAAAATATTTTTGAGACTTTTTCCATCGATAATTACATACATTTCAAATTGTATAAACAGGTTATTGTCGATTGTCGAAAATATTCAAATCATGAAAAGAAAGAAAAATCTCATTCTCACGCGATTCTTCACTCCCTTCATTTCCTTCCGATTTTTCGCCATGACAATAAAACTTACAAACCATTGAACATGTTCTTATCGGTGGTGAATATATGAGAGATTTCTTCTCTTCTCTGAGTGTGTTTACTGTGATGAATCAACTCCTACACGGAAAACGCTATTTGACGACGACGTGAGTCATTTTGACATCGATAAAAAAGGATCTGCCTTTTTTATCGCTGATAAACTGCCTGCTCCTTTGATCTAGTATAGCTATTTGCGCCTGATGTTACTCCAATTTCTGTCGTTTCAAGTTTGATTAATAGGTATGGTTCACGCGTTAATCAGCAAGATGAGCCGTTTTAGGAAAATCTCGTCTGAAGGAACCACAAAAATATGAGAAAATCAATTACGCAAACTACCAGTTAAACGGAATCATCAATGAAGGTAATCATTATTGTTGTTCATTTGTATATTGTCGTTTATTAATCTTGCCAAAAAACACTCAAACATTCTTTTAATTGGACAAATTTCCTTACTAACTACCTTATTTCCCTTGGTTCTCACGATGTTCTCTGAACATTACAGGCTATCCCTTTTCGTGGGAACCAGAATATAAAAAAAACATTTTCCATCAGTTATTTTTTTCTTGGTCGTATTCGCATCACTGGATACGGTCCTATACTTCTGGCTTCTCTCATGACGGTTTGGCAACAATATTGATACAATCAAGATAAGATAAATGCATATTGATTATAAAATCTGGAAAAATAACTATTCAACTGCATTGCGTGAATCAAGATGGTTTTCGATTTGAACGGTAAAATTGCACTTATTTCTGGAGGTGCATCTGGTATTGGACTGAATTATGCAAAAGAACTACTGAAGAATGGAGTGAAGGTGAGTTATAATGACAATTAACTGATAGATGATTCTACCATTTTTTTTTGCTGAGGGACGGTATAAATAACGAAATTGTGCTGTTCGAGTTCATAATATGGGGTAGCAAGTGATAGCTGATCAACAGCAATATGAAATCATAATATGTTTCAATTATGATGAATAATCCAATGATGATAAATAAGTATTTTCACATTCCTGACAACCAATTGAAACATCAATCTGAGTCTGTTTTGTACGTGATTGGTCATGGAAATATTATGGAATGGGATTGATAATTATGATAATTCTCTTCGTATATGATTTCAAACCAATCAGGAGGTTCAATTGAGCTAAGCTACCTTGTATTATTACGAATATACGTTGATATACATGAAGTAGTTTCATCAATCAGGAATTTGAATTATTTCCATTTAGATAGTGCCCAATTCATATTGTTACATATAAACAAACTGCGTCGTCAAATTTTGACGATCCTTCAGAACTACTTACAAAATAATCGCATCGAATACAATTCGAATTTCCTAATGTTTAAGGTTCTATACATCTTAAACTTCCTGCACAATGACACTTCGTGTCAGTTCAACAAAATATGATAATCCTTACGCTTCGCGGTCGGACTATCTCATCTGTTATACTGACACTCTTTGCAACAAGTTATCCATGTATATAACTCGAATATTTGGAAGTACTTATAGTATTAACTACTGGAAAAACTGAATTCTTATATAAGTATAAATTGAATAAAATGAGAGTTGAAAGTTCAATTACTGGTGGCGGTTATCAAGGTCATCAGATGACGTTGCGATGACATTTAGCAATAGGGAAAACTGCGGGAAAACATTTCAAACTTCAAGTCCAAGAGCCGGCCGCAAACTTCGATCGTCATCTGATAACAAAATCATTTACATACATATGTCCCGAAGGCATGTTAAACCATTGTAGTTTATCGAACGGCACCTGTGCCAATCACCATCCTGATGAGCGAAATGATTGAAAAATTGCACTTTCCTGTGCGGATTTTGAGCTTATAATAATGCCATCCGATACCAAATGAATGGTATTTTTCAAGAACTTAGCTATGCCAACCCCCAGTCTGAGCCAAATCCACGATACAGCGATCAATTTGCTGCTATTATTCCGGACAAACTTCCGTCATGTGATAACAATTTGAAACAAAAAGCAAATTGAAGGAGATGATGTCGCCTTCGCGAATACCCAAACGTGCCGCGATTCAAACTGATCTGAGTTAGTGGCAGAGCGTCAATACTTCTGAGAATATTTCGCTTTCCCCTAAAGATAATGTCCGATGAATCAGTGCAAGACTCAACATGTGGATAAGAATACTTGTAGTGTAAGCACCACATGAGTTTAACACGGGTCCATCGAATATTATCATTCGACGAGGGCGAAATATTCACGGAAATATTGACGTTCTGACACTAACTTGGATCAGTTTCAATCGTGGCACGTTTGGATATTCGCAAAAGGGACATTTTTTCCCTTTCATTTGCTCTTATGTTTCAACTCGTTATCATATGACGAAAGTATGTCCAAAATAATAGGAGCAAATAAATACTTGTGTCGGGAATTTCGCACAGACTGAGCTAGGTTTTTGGGATCTACCATTCCAATTGGTATCTGATATCATAATTCTTATCTCGTCTAGACCATTGCTGAAGCCTTTGAAAACGGTTAAATGTGAAGAAGAATCATAGTAGGATGAAACTCATTGAAGAAGAAAGAGAAAATAAATTTCTATGTCTCAAAGACACTGTAATTTTTTTTATTTGAACTCTCGTTCATTTCAAGATCTTTCATCATCAATTAACTTTTCCAAATCAAAACATTCAGTACATTGTAGTTCGATCAGGTCAAAGCGGAGTTCATAGACTCTAGTTTCCGTAAAATTTGCATGAAACCGCTTAGCTTGCGATACGGGCTAAGCTATACGCCCGGTATCGAGCATTGCCATTGCGGAAAATTGCAATGTTAGCATCGATTCCAAATATAAATGATTCCGAATCGAGAAGCCATTCATTACTGATTACTGATTTCTGATTACTAATTCATTACTATTTGATTATTGCTAATTATAATGCATTTCGATAACACTTTACTTTATTCCGTAATTGAGTTACTAATTCACGAGTTGCTGCCAAAATGTGTACCATCCTCCCGACTTTGATCCTGCTGGTCAACCCCATGTTAGACGTCATAATGTAAGTACTGTTTTCCATGTTCTATCTGAATTGTTGTTTTGTGTTGTGTTCCGTTTGGTAATTTACTATGGTTTGTCTCTGCTACTTTGCCATGTGGCAAGCATTTATTCACGACTTTCCCATTAAATCAATAAATGTTAATTTTATACGAAAACTATCTTGACTCTTCATTTAGGGATGAATATGGTTGGGTGGTGAAATGATCAAAATCCTCTCATCAAGCCCAGCGAGTAGCCAAGTTAGGAGGGCAACATATGAGTTGCGACATGTGGGGGACACGCCGTTTGCCATATAATCTATACCAAAACCATCTGAGTTGCGACAATTTCGAAAAAAAAAACAAATTTTCAAACAAAAATTGTCGCGTCAAAATATCAGTTTTTCAAGGAAACTTGATGCGTTTTTTGTTCGTTGAATTATCTTCTTTCTGATAATGTGAGAAAATATATACATTACTATGGTAAATTTTCTGATTTTTTTTATCACCATGTACAATTTTTAGCTATTTTGTAGAATTCTCACTCTAATTACTTGAAAAACGTTAGATTCGATGTTACATTGGGAAATAAAAGAAATGACAAATCCATAAATCATAATGATTTTTTTTAAGTTCTGGTTCCCACGAAACGGGAAATCCTGTAATGTTCAGAGAACATCGTGAGAACCAAGGTAAATAAGGTAAGAATTGGTGTTCTTCCCAAATTTCTGGAGGTTTTATGCCAAGGAGAACACCTCTCTTGGCAATGTGTTCCAGAGCCTCGCTCGTTGGATGAACGAGTCTTCGGAAAGAGATGTTCTGCAGGTCTCCCAAGTGACCACGAAGGGTTGTGAAGCCTCAACTCGACGGGTTGATCTCGCGAGGACTGCCAAGGGAGGAACAATTGTTGATATTTCAGAAGAGTATCGTCCATGAAAATATTTATAAAATAGAGCCCGATCGCCAACTTTTCTACGGTGTTCCAGAGAAGTGAGTGAATTTGTGAGCGAAGGTATCACCCACGAGACGAATTGCAAGAAACATGCGAAAATAGTTGTTCTAAATATCAAAGATGGGATTTAAAGGGGGGGATTTCAATAAAAAAATGTGATTGCTGCAACTTTTGTTAGTCAAAAAGTGGATTTATTAAATTCTAATTACATTTACATCATAGAAAATCTCATAATATATGAATAGAAACGTAAATCGTACTAGTGAATTTAGATACTTTATACTGATTATTATTATTCTTGATAATATTGGTTCTGAAAAATGAACCAATGTGGAGGAAAAATCCTACGAGGAAGTTAGTGATTCAGATGAAATTGTGGATGAAGGACCAATTCAGACTAAAAATAATATTGGATACGAAGACGGTGATGGTCTTGAAGATTTCGAAGATCTACTAGAATCGGGAAGGTTTGTCGATTCTAACGATAAAGAAATGCCACCGAAGAGACAAGAAGTAATGGATAAGTGATTAGTGTTCGAGATAAGATTTATATATGGAAATATTAATGCTTCCAAAGATATTTTTACGATTCACATTTCTATTCATATATTATGAGATTTTCTATGACATAAATGTGATTATACTTTATACTGATTATTATTATTCCTAATAATATTGGTTCTGAAAAATGAACCAATGTGGAGGAAAAAACCTACGAGGATGTTATTGATTCAGATGAAATTGTGGATGAAGGACCAATTCAGACTAAAAATAATATTGGATACGAAGACGGTGATGGTCTTGAAGATTTCGAAGATCTACTAGAATCGGGAAGGTTTGTCGATTCTAACGATAAAGAAATGCCACCGAAGAGACAAGAAGTAATGGATAAGTGATTAGTGTTCGAGATAAGATTTATATATGGAAATATTAATGCTTCCAAAGATATTTTTACGATTCACATTTCTATTCATATATCATGAGATTTTCTATGACATAAATGTGATTAGAATTCAATAAATCAACTTTTTGACTTGAAAAAATTGCAGCAATCACATTTTTTATTGAAACCCCCCTCTGAACCATATATATTCGATATTTAGAAGAACTATTCTCGCATGTTCCTTGCAACCTTTTTGTAATTAAAGTGTGAATTTCACTAAATAGCTCGAAATTGTACATAGTGATTAAAAAAGAATTCGGATTCGAGTTTTTTCCTTTTCTCTGCATTTCTGAGAACATTCAATATAGTAATGTATAGTTTTTTTCAGATTATCAGAAAGAAAAGATTTCAACGAACAAAAAAAGGAAAACATTTTTTTTGAAAATCTGTTATTTTGACGTGAGAATTTTCGATTGAAAATTAGGGTTTTTTTTTCGATATCCAGTCAAAATGAGGCGAGAAAATGAATATTTCAAATCAAAAAAATTACAGTGACCAAATTTCGTAAAAAAAAATTTTTTTGTGCATAAGATAAAAATAAAAAACCAAAAACTTTATCATTTGAATTTTTCACATAAAATTGGATAACAAAAGTTGTGGGTCTCTTTATTGCCTGAAACTTTGTCAGTCAATATTTCTCCATATGACTCGGGGTTTTGCCGGAAATCGAGATACACTGGTGCATGTTTACCCTCAAAACTCAATCCTTTCCACTTTTCGACCTCAGATCGCCCGTAAATTGGTTTTCCTTTCATTTTTGTTATATTCTTGTCCTGTCTCAACGGGTTTCATCCTACTATCATTTTTTTTGATTAAAAAATTATCGACCCTGGTCTTATTGGCACAGATGCCGTTCGATGAACTACAATGTTTTTACTTTCCTTGGGGGCATTATTCTCGTTATCAGATGACGGTAAAAATCTGCAGCCTGGTCTTCTACTATTCTAATTCATGCCTGGAGTTAGGTCATCGTCAGATGATCACTTGTTACCAAGATATGTTTCATTACTTTTATTGAGATAATTCTTCTAGGGAGTGTGCTTAGCAGATGTCAGTCCCGAGTTTGGTGATAAAGCATTGAAGGATATTGAGGCGGAATTTGGAACCAATAGAGCCATATTCGTCCAGACTGATGTAACAGATATCAAACAGTTTCAGAGTGAGCCAAGATAGTATCTAAAGAATAGAAGTTGCTTCGTGAGAACCTTCCTTCCTACTAATAGTATCTAAAGAATAGAAGTTGCGTCGTGAGAACCTTCCTTCCTACTAAGTATCTGGGTATCTGTCGCAGCAAATACATTTGGTAGTATTTTTCAGCTGCTATACCAGTGGCGTTGTTTGGAAAATATCCACGGCCACTAGAAAAAATGCACCATAATTCAATGTTCGAGTGTTCTTCTAGCATTTCTGGAAATCCTATATAAGTATAAAGTAAGCGTAAACTCGGGGATCATGGATAATATCAGGTTATATAGAATACCATATTTTTGACACATCTAAAAGCGTCATCTCTATTTCAATTTGTTATAATATCATTCCATCGAGTTCACGGATCTTCCACAAGTGCGTTTATTCTATAGGTATATCATTTCTGACAGTTCTAATAGTAAATGGAATTTCGGCGCTCACGGAATTTTTAGCTAAGTATACATCACATTTACATTTGGAAGTGATTCCATTCTATGTTATTTTTTAGTTTGGTAGATGAATGATGCATGAAAGATCCAATGTAGAGATTGAGCTCATTTTAGATAATTTGTATTTTTTGACGATCTAACCACCGAAGTAATTCAGGCGGCAATTATGGAATAGTATTCTATATATCACCTGACTCAATCCTTGAGAACCTCGAAAAATTAACGAAATGAAAAACAATTCAACAGACTCCACAAAATAAGGAGTGGTATGAGAAAGATAAAAAAGTGCAGTGATAGCAGTTAAAAGCTGAATTTATTATGGTCGAAGTGGATATTGGATACAATGCTTAAGATGCAAGCTTTGGGCACATGAACTGTGTACTTATCTGAGATAGATCACTAGATTAGAGGAAATATAATAGTATCCCATATATAGCAATCGAAAATAGTTTTTTTCAATAATCCAAAATACTCTTTTAGGTTTGTATTCATCGGAGTTTGTTATTATAATTCGGTCCAATAAATCATTTGGCTACGCCATCACCATGGACAATTTCTATTCCATTCAATACTTTCATTCGAAATTGATGAAAAAACGGAACCGGTATTCCATAATTCCCGACTCAACTCTATTTTACATTATTTCGTAGGATGAAGAATAACAGATTCAACAAAACAATAAGATACAGAGGGTGCTCAAGTGAAAAATATCACGGTTTGTGTCGAAACTCTGAAACCATAACCTGAAAAAAACTTTAGTACGTCACTAGATTCTGCGCGAAATTCATAAGGGATATTTTTATGTAATCCAAACTACACTCTGTGTGTTATCTGATGTTCAAAATTTCTTTGATTCAATTCACCTACCAAGTAGAAAATGTTAACATTTTGATAAACAATCATTCTTGATAGTATTTTCATCAGGGGATTTGTTCTGTTTATACAATTAGGTATTTCTGATATTCTATTTTGACATAGCCATATTCTTCTTTTCAAAATGAGCTGTGATACTCCACACCTATCATATCATTTTGATAAGAAGAACCGTATAAATTTCTGAACCATTGAACCATTGAAACCATAAAAGAGATAGAGGAGGGAGAGATCGAAAGAGAGAGATAGACTGTATGTAATCAGTCAGATCAGGAATCTACGATCTAAGACGGCTAGATCCTATTGATGTGATATGAAACCATTTTGCACAGACTCTTGGTTATCCTCTCCAATTTTATACATCGTATAGAACCACTATACGAACGTACGAGAATGAGATATAACAAAAAAAATTAAAATGCTCACCTTGGTGAGCAAAAAGTAGACTCTAACACAATGGCACCCTAATGAATCATTTCAAACAATGAGAAATATGTACAGTTCTGATCATGATCTGGATGATTATATTACCACATCGTCTGGCCTAAAGCTCAGTTTATTGCTTTAAATGATATAGGTATCTAATTTCATTTTGAATGAATACCCAATGGCTTTCAATCGAAATGGTCTGATAGAAGCAAATATTCCTAATGTTTTGATATTTTCTATTTCAGATGCTTTCGAGAAGACCATCGAAACGTTCAAACACATAGACATACTTATCAATAATGCAGGAATTTTGAATGACTCTCTTTGGGAGAAAGAAATTTCGGTAAATTTGGTGAGTGGACAGTAGTATTGTTTCCTGCTCTATAGTCTATAATAAAACCCAGTTGAAATATCAAGTTCATAGAGAAGTTTGTCTAAGGTTGGTTTGGTTCCAAGGTATGAAACGAGTAGTGATAGTAATACCTCCTTCTCCGCAGTTAGACATAAAGATAGAACAAAGAAGCAGAAATAAACCAATAACTAAATAACAAGTTTCTTATAGTATAGACTAAAAACATAGATCTAATTACACACTCATCAAGTTGGTTTGTATCTTCCGAGGTTATTCTTCATTCATATACGACATTCACTTTGATAACTTTGCAATTCGTTCAGACCTCATTCAATAATACCACTACAAAATTGTATGATACTATACTATATCAAATATTCAAACCACTTCAAAATAATATGATACTTATAGTAGAGTATGATACAGTTGTTGTGGTATTATTCGATGAATGTTGTGACTGGCGCCAATTTAACTGAACCTTTTGTATTCTCAACCGACTATTCCTCTGAGTGTATGTAGTATATTGCACTTTTTTTTTCTAATTCCCAAATCTGCGAATTATTTTTCGCACCATCATAATTCAAACTGTTTGGCGAATCACTGTCGATCGAAAGTATTCCCGGAGATTGTAATATTTTTTGCGTCATTACTGTTCTATACAGAGTGGGCCTTTGAAAACGAAACAGAGGCTCTGTAGGTCGCCAAAACCGGATTATGAAAAAAATCTGAAACACGTTAACTACATTTTCGAGGGGGACATCGTTCTAAAATATTTTCAGCACTGCGGCGTTGCCGCTTCTAACGAAAAGAAGCAACAACTTTGTTATTTCAAATGGAACACTTTGTATTTTATTGCATTTTTAGATTCTCCCCGAAGAGCTGATTTCATCAATGCATCACACTTGGGGTCTAGCTGTGAAGGTTTCAGGGATATTAAAGTGTTCAAAATCGAGATTTTTCAACTTTAGCATTTTTTTGTGTCGAAACTATTCATTATTGGTCAAAACCCTGTCCCCATGTCCCTATCTCAACTTGTGATTTACTATCTACTGACATTTATTTGAAACAAATACAGGGTGGTTCAAGATTCAGTATTCTGATCACCCTGTATCTGTTCCAATTAAATGTTTTGACCAATAATAATTAGTTTTGACACAAAAAAAATGCTCAAGTTGAAAAATCTCGATTTTGAACACTTTATATCCCTGAAACCTTTACAGCTAGACCCCAAGTGTGATGCATTGATGAAATCAGCTCTTCAGGGAGAATCTAATGATGCAATGAAATACAAGGTGTTCCATTTGAAATAACAAAGTTGTTGCTTCCTCTGTTTCGTTTTCAAAGGCCCACTCTGTATTTGTCTTTAATTATCATTAATTTTGAAAATGAAGGCACTGCTTCGCAACTCGCCATTTATTATGTTGAAAACAACTCTAAAGCAGTATATGAATTGGAAACTGCGTCCATCATTTCCATACTATAGAGGGGGTTCAGTTAACCATGAATCATACTCTAGCTGATAAACAAGTTATAGCCTATCAGAAAACCACAATTTGACCTCAGTAAAAACTTGACGATTCTCGAGATATTGAAACTTTAATAAAAAAATGGAATTCCTACTCAGATCATTATTTTCGTTTCAAACAAATAAGTAGTTTATGTTAATTTCCATTCTTGTGGAAAATTACTCGATCCCAGGCAACACATATTTGACATGACATCTCTGAGATGTCGCGTTCAGGTAACAGTGCGATATCACAAACGTTCCATCGCTGTGATCTTCATGAGCAAACACATCTGCGACAGGACATCTGTGAGATGATGCGTTCAGGAAGCACTGCGATATCTGGAATTTTGCATCGCTACGATGTACAGAAACTCATCTGCGAGAATTTTTCAAAAATTTGTTATTCAGATTATTGTTCGGTGAAACAGAATACATGAATATAAGTTTCTCAACAAAGTGAAACTAAATTCGCAAAGATTCGTTACAATGCCATCAAACTATTCTTGGTTAGCTTATAACTCGCCGACACACACTACACAATTTTTGATACAAATACGAGAAACTGATCTCATTCTGATAAAGATTCGATAGCGCCGCTGAGAAGACGATTGAATGGATAGGAGATTCGAGGGATCACCAGTCACATAAACAACACATAAACAATATTAGATGTCATCAGAAGTCAGTGGTGTACCTAATATCACACCATTTTTGAAGAAATTCTTTTTTCGTTATACTGCGATATCATATCTCACATCACATCGTCGTTTTATCGCGAAAACACATCGCATATTCATAACATATAAAATATCGCAATTATATTTCAAGAAATATGTCGCTGTTACATCGCAGAGAACTTACCCCAGCAACTTTCTATATGGACGAGACTTGAGTGGGACGACATAACATTCCTCAACATTGCAGCCACGTCAATGCGACATCGCAGGAGGTTACAATAATTGTTACATCGCGCCGTTATTTCTGTGATGTAACTGTGTTTGCTGAGATAGTGGTTGTAATAACCGCACAAGGCAGATTTTTGTTAGCAAGGAAATGTAAAGGATCAGAAAAAAATGTTCACCAAAGTTTCATAAGTCATGGAGGATCCAAATCGAATGATGATTTTTTTGGTACCGTAAATGACTACTACCAAAAATCTATCTCTGGCGATAGATTCAACTACTATTGAGTTTTATTTATCAAAAATAAGAATTGATACGAAATGCTCCTAATTTGCTCAAAACATGAAAGGATCATCTGAGATAGAAAGTATTTTTTTTAAGTTCCAATATCTCGAAAACCGTGTGGTTTTTACCAAGGTTTTTTTGTGTGGTATGGTGAATGGTTGCTGTTGATGCTATAGCTACTACTGAAACAACTATTACAAAGTAGTTGATTTTCTGTCGTTATCTACCATCTATCTACCAATTTTGTTCATTCATGAACATTTGTGGAGATGACTTTGAGCTTCACGTATTTATTCAACTCTTAATTTCAGTTTGAGCATTTTGGCTTTTTCTTATTCGAAATCATGCCAGTCGGGAAATCAGCCACTCCCATTTCATGAAAATTTTTTTCCGAGTGTTTCATTCCTGCTGAGGTGGCGTTAGTATCCGTCTTGGGGATACTTTAAGCCTCTTGGGTAATGAATGCTAGTATGCGTTTATGTTGGGTCAAGTTTGCACCACATAACGGTAATGAATGTTATCTGGGATAGCCCTGCACTGATGATAGCCAAGAGGTCGGAACCGGTCTGCAGGTAGTCACCCGTTCCTGAACCACTTAGGCGTAGCTCGGCGTTTAGGAAGGAAACACTTGCGATTTAATTCGTCTATACGAATTATTGCATAGATTTCAGGAGGATGTAATCCAATATTCTGCGTGGTATATAGTCAGGAAAGTAGTTGTTTTCTTCTTGTTATCTACCAATTTTGTTCATTCATGAACATTTGTGGAAATGACTTCGAGCTTCACGTATTTATTTATGTAACATTGTTTGAGCTGAGAAATCTAAACAAACTCACGCCTAGCGCATACCGACGAAGAGCTGTCGTTCGCTTGTGACAACAATCTCTTCTGAAAAGAGAAGCATACCTAACAGAATGGGCCAATGGAACACCCATTTCAACGTTAACTACGGTGCTACGATCATTTATAGACATCCGATATGTGTAGTCATATAAAGGTCGCAGAATTTTTATCTGAAAAAGTAACAGGACTGCATGTGAATTGATTACAAAAGTATTCAATTTTGCTTGTTTCGGTTCATCTGAGCATACCTAACTACAGCTAACTAGCAGGTCATTATGTTCTCGTTTTTTTTTATAGAATGGAACAATTCATGGCACTCTTCTGGCCCTGGAGAAATATTTGCCCAGTTACAAACAAGGTGAAGATGCCCTTATCGTCAATATATCCTCCATAGCTGGCATTGCTGAAATCGGTTTCGTTCCCATCTACACCGCCACTAAACATGCAATCATAGGGCTGACCAGGGCCTGGGGAATCCCACTCGTTTATGAAAGAACTAAAGTACGGGTTGTTGCATTGTGTCCTGGAGTAACATTGACTCCACTGATAGCTGATATGTCTGGAAGGAATTTGGGAAAAGAATATGAAACCATCTTTGAGAAAATTAGGCCTACATTTCAACCTTCTCAAGAGTAAGTACACTGGAATCTATGCAAAATATCCATACAATAAATGAATACACTAACCAGCAAAAGAAAAATTGATAGTTTTCCTGTATAATTATGAAGTCATCAGCTTTTTCTGGGAAGTACCATTCAGACTAATATTTTGGAACATTCCACGATCTTCCATGGAACTTATGAAGTTTTCTCAAACCATTTATTTTCACTTACAAAAGTGATACCGTTCGATTGAACTATAATAGCTCGAGAACGTTCAACTTCCTAACCACAGTTGATGGATTCATTGATGCCATAATTCCATCGCTGGTTGCTTCTTCCAAGAGATGAGATCATGTTATGTTATGTGCACATGAAATTTAGCTCCTAGGAACTAAAAAGGTTGTACTACGTGAAGTATTGTAGCCTTTAGGTATGACAATGAGCGTATTGGCGGATTCATAAACTTGAAGTTGACGTTGCTGTTTGTTGTTGTCGGTGCCGTTCAGAGTTAGAACATATAGAATGTTAACTGTCATTCATGAAAGCCGCTGCTGTTGACGTTGGCAGTTGAGGAAACGTTGGATTTTGTTCATAGATAACCATGTTTCAACTTTGGCCGTTAACGTTCAGTTACTGTTCAACCATCAACCAATGAGAACAACGATACAGAATCACGTGGCATACAGCCTTATTTGAGGTTACGTTACAACATTTTTGACAGCAACTCACTGCAAAGTTATCACTATAGCCTTTCTTCTGCAGAAATGCCATGTCACCTATGTTGTCTCTGTATTCTAGGTTTAAATTCAGTTTGATAAGTTTTCACATTCTGGAAGTGTCATTCTTCAGTATAATTCAGTAATGATTTAAACTTTCGAAAGCACTTCCTGATTTATTAATCGACCTTACTTGGAACCGTCGTTTTCGTCGTGTTCTCTTCAATTTCAATGGAACATGCAACCATGAGACAATACCTAATGCAGCTAAACATTAATGTTGTCTGTATAAATTATCTATATTTTTATATTTTTATTATTCAAGTACGATTCACACAAATGTTCCCGAAATGCAATGAGGTTATGTCGAATGAAAGTATGTTATATTTGAGCCAACGGCCAATCTACCAACGTTGAGTAAATACATCAAACAGTTGAACATCAGACGAACTGAACAGTGAACGGCGACGGCAACAGCAGCAACGTCAACTTCAAGTTCAAAAATCCGCCTTTATGGCTCTGAAACGTATAGTCTAAGAGCTCGTGAACCTTTTATATCACGGTTTATCTGTGAGGCTAGAAATTTGTATAGTGATGGATCAATGGTTGTTAAGTAAGAAAGCCATGACCTGGCAGGTCTCATCCTTGCACGTCACCATCTCCTATATTTTTCAAATTGTGAAAATTTTTAAAACGATGAACTTGGCGCTGTAAATTTGTAATTTTATCATGAAGTTATCTATAGATATTTTAGAATGAAGAAAAAAATTGACAGACGATTTTGATGAGCAGAAGAGGGTGCCAGGCGAGTCCAAAAGTGAAGGAAATATAATTTGCTGACCAAAATTGAAGCTTGCTGACCGGACATTTTTGATAATGAAGTTATATTAATGAATACATTGTTGTAACTGGTGAAATAACTCCAATTCCCCCCTCAGAAGGGTAGTTTATTCTAGCGGTTTTTCATAAATCCTTGCTGAGCGAGCATTTCTGGTTAGAAGTTTTGTTCCAGATAACATATTTGAAGATCTCATATGATTACCTAGTTGCCATTCGATTAACAATCTTGATCCAGTCCTCAAGAGGGGTAGTTTATCCTTGATGTTTTTCAAAAATCTTTGCTAACCGAGCATTTCTGGTTTGAATTCTTGTTTCAAATTACATATTTGAAGATCTTATATGGATCTCCAGTTGCCACCAAGGCAATAATTTCAATCCACCTCTTGAGAGAGGTAGGTTATTCCTGATGTTTCTTAAAATTCCTTGCTGACCGAGCATTTCTGGTTCGAATTGTTGCTTCAAATTTCATATTAAGAGATCTTAGTTCTAGTATCTAGTATCTAGTTACCACCAAAGCAATAATTTTGATCCACCCCTTAAGAGGGGTAGTTTATTCTTGATGTTTTTCAAAAATCTCAGCTGACCGAGCATTTCTGGTTCAATTTTTTCATTCAAATTTCATATTTGATCATCTAGTAGAGACATTCAGTGCAACCAGTGGAAATCAGAGTGATCCCAATCCACCCTTGAAAGAGATAGTTTATTGTTAGATGTTCAAATATGCAATTGAGCAAAAATTCTTTTTTCGAAATATATGCGGTCAGCAAGGAACTTTGAGAAATAGCAATTGACTACCCCTCTGATTTAGTGGATCGAATTTATTTTATCGGTGACAACGAAAATTCGAACCGTAAATGCTCTGTCAGCAAGGATTTTCGAAAAACAGCAAGAATAAACTACCTCTCTTGGGGAAGTGCATCAGAATCATTGCCTTGGTGGCAACTATATATCTGTGAACAATCTTCAATTATGTAATTTGGAGCAAAAATTCGAACCAGAAATGCTCGGTCAGCAGGGATTTTTGAAAAACAACAGTAAACTACCCCTCTTGAGGGGTAGATCAAGATTGTTCATCGAATGGCAACTAGATAATCATATGAGATTTTCAAATATCTAATTTGAAACAAAACTTCGAACCAGAAATGCTCGCTCGGCAAGGATTTCTGAAAAACCGCTAGAGTAAGCTACCTTTATTCTGAGGGGGTGAACTGGAATCATTTTACAAAAAGCAACTAGTTATTCAGCCAAATACCTGTATCATCGAATATGAACGAAAATGTCTGGTCAGCAAACTTTAATTTTGGTCAGCAAATCATATTTCCCCCACTTTCGCCTGGCACCCACTTCTGCTCATGTCAATTTTTTCCTCCAATTCTACAATATCTAAATAACATCATGATGAAGTTCCAAGTTTACAGCGCCAAGTTCATTTTTTTAATAATTTTCACACTTTAAAATATATGGGAGACGGTGACGTGCAAGGGTGAGGCCTGCCAGGTCATGGTTTTCTTACTCAACACCCTTTGTTCGATCACTATACAAATTTCTAGCCTTGCAGACAAACCGTTATATAAAAGGTTCACGACCTCTCCAGCTAGTACTGGGGTTTGTTGTGTCTTCGTGAAATTGATCATTAACAAAGTCCATTGCGCTTCGGAGCACCATAGCTGATACGGTGCGCTCTGTGCCCTACTGGGGATTGACTATACGCCACCTGATATTCATAGTTTTTATGCAGATACAGTCAGCACATCAATGTTCAGAATTGAATAACCTATCATTCAAAACAAAGAATTCAACGCCTCGTAAGCGTTCAACCCCCCAAACATTTATGCCACTAGAGAAACTGTAATTTTCAAAGTTTATTCTGAAGCACCAATCCTTTTCACACAAGGAACAACCTCTTGTCTCAAAGCTCTAAAGTGAATAGTTTCCGCGAAAAATGGCTCTTTATGAATGAGAACACACAAATTCCTGATGGTTTCTCCAAAAATCGTCTGAAAATCCACTGGAAATAAACACCTCAGAACTGTCTAATAATATGTTGAATCAAATGTCAGGATCTTGAGTATGCTGGTCTCAATGCTGGTTTTCGAATTGATAAGTTTATTAAGTGTTGTAAAGTGTGTTTAATTGAACTGAACATTTTTTATTTGTTGACGCCTTGTATTTTGAAAACGGAAGCCCGGAGAAAAATTTTGAATAGAAAAGAAATGTTTCTTTCATTATGAGGAATCGAAAGTTTTCTGTTGTGACACTTATTTGTTAACACCCTGTATATGGATAAGTGATGACTATCAGATGACTTCCTGTTATTCATAATTTCTGCTCTCTTAGTAACATGAACCCCAATCAAATACTATACCTACATATTTATCATCACTTCCAGACCAGAATACCTAGCTGAGGAGGCCATGAATGTATTCAAACACGGGCCCAATGGAACATTATGGGTTATCGAAAGTGGACAACCAGCCTACGAATTCAAGTTTCCTGAGAGGTTTGCACAAAAAGGGAATGTGCTATCTTATGATTGAATATTCATCATGGAATATTTATCAACTTGATATAATGAAAAGAATCACCAGAGCACACAACACACAAATTATATGATGTGATAGATGAAGAATATATTCTGTTAAAAGTTTGTGAATTATTTCTATTCGAAATGGGCAAGCTGTATGGAAGATGATGGAACAACCCTTCAATTACCTCCCTCGCAGAGCTGCAGACATGTCATAGCCAAGAATGCGATGATCAAAACACCATCATTATTATTTCGCGACTTGTGTGTAGATGAGGATACCACTCATGGTCGGTAAATTCAATTCCAAAATGTCATTGAAGGGCGAAATAAACGTGATCGATATTCCTCTAATTAAGACATGTAATTTGACACTATTCGAAACTTACAGATATTTTAAAACGTCTTACTTTACTTTACCAGTTGTGTAAAGTGAAATATCATATAACTGGTGATGAAATATTCATTTCGACACCAGTTACGTAATAAAAATAATGATGGAAGAAGAAAATGATAGATTTTGTGCTGCTGCCTAGATATCCCTTGGGAAATCTGAATTTGAATCAGCCATTTTTCACTAATGAATATATCAAACGAGTTTATTTAGTGAATCTCGTTGCTGATTCTTGACTATATAGTTGTTTGACGGATACTCCAAAGTAATGAACGGAGTTAACTTGCCTTCAAAATTTGGTACATAATCAGTAGATATCAAATTTTGAATTGGCTCGTCCGTTACTTGATGGAAACCTATAGCAAATGTAAAAACTTCAGAAACGATAAGATTTCAACAACATTCTCATTCACACGACATGTTTCGCTAACACTGTAGCTTCATCAGGTGAAATACTGGTACCAGTCACGATTGTACCAGTATTTCACATAATGGAGCTACAGTTGTTGCGGAACATGTCGTTTGATTGAGAATTTTGCGGAAATCTTATCGTTTGTGAAGTTTTTACAATAGAAATCATGTGGAATCTGTCTCATCAAAATTAGTAAAAATATTGTACGTTACACGTTAGGAAACGCATTTTGTGTAACTCTGTGTTTTGCGAGTTCTCGCTCGTTACAGACGCGTTTCCTGACTAGTCACGTCAATATATATTACCTACTACCAGTATGTAATGTGAAACGTTACGACACTGATTTCAGTTTTCGTAATGAGCACTAGTGCGGTAATGTGAAACTTGAAAAATAATTTCAAATTATGGTTCTTTACTCGCGAAAAAAACCAAACTAATTGATCATAAATATAGCAAATAGTAAATTGTGAGTTGCTTCATTTGCCCTAATTTCTTTCATGATCAGATTTCATGATGATACATTTTTTATTTTTCACTTGTCCATTATACTGCTTCATAATATCTTGGCAACGGTTGATATTTACAGACCCATAACACCCTAGGGCGTTATAGAGGACATTAGAAATCATATCGCCCGCTAATTGTTTCTGTAGTTCGATACATTGATTATTCAGAAAAGTCCCATTCATAGTCTTATTAGACTCATTATTTTCTCTCATAAGTTTGAAGTTCTGTGAGTTGACCGATGATGAACCTCTCAATGTGCATTCGGATTCGTTCGGAACGTGAACATTTGCAAAATTTGCGAATTTGTTCTTCGACGAGATATACTTTCTTCAATATAGCTTTTCGGCACCGTACTACTCTTCCATTCTCCATGTTATTCTGGTGTCTGAAGGGAAGCACCATATTCTTCAAAAAGCCTTGACGACGTTCGGTGTAGACAATATCTGGTGTAACCTCTCAGGTTTTCTGAATTGAGGTATTTTGCTATGATAAAAGGAACAGTATTTTCAACTACAAGTCAATCAATGCATTGATTTCTTTTGTAGGTTAAAAAAACCTGCGTTGTTTACATCCTTGTGGTCGTAGTGCAATGTACTTTCTGACTTAGTCCAAGGCTCCTATTTCGCTTCCTTCAACAATGGGGGAACTTTTTGAGGTGTTGGTCTTGGTTTCTGGTACCTTGATCAGTGAATCTGCTCCCTTGTCTTCAATGTCATGATTTGCCATCTTGACCATTTCATCACGTCTTAAGTCGTCAAAAACACCCATTACCAGGAAAACTTTATGTAGCAGAGAAGTTCATCTGGAGCTCCTCTTATGAAAAATAATACTTGTACACCTTCCAACACTGCATAGAAGCTCACTTATGCTCAGTTGCCGACCAGAACGCAGTTGATACTTTAAGAATAAATTCATGAAGCAAACAACGTCGTTCAGGAGAACTAAAATCTTGTATGCACCAGGGGCGTTACTAGATCCTAACGCCCTTCGGGCAGCATTCATCTCTCGGGCCGAAGGCCCTTGGGTGATTGTTACCCTTCGGGCGTAAAGATCTATACAGGGTGTTTCATGAGAAGACTCACAAAGCGAAATGGTTAATAGGGAAAATCAAGACGAGTTGATGTATATAAACTACTTACCAGATGAAGTGGGACAGCCAAAAAATTGACTAATTTCGATAAGCTATAACTCGAACATTTCATGGCCGATATTGGATTTTCAACCAAAGGTAGAAAGCGTCATCCTTCGGCTATACGTCATTGGCGCCGGGTTTTCATTTTTGCGATTCGTTCTCTTTGTACAGAGTGTGAATTAAGAGCCGGAAAAATTTCAAATGTTTGACCAATAATTTGAGAAATGTGAGGGACCCTAGAATTCTTTTTGAGATGTTGGGTGAATGGTTGGTCAGATACCTTGAGACGTCTCTGAAATTTTTTTGATAGATTGCGTTTTTATAGAAAAATCGCCATTTTATGTGATTTCATTTTTATTTCAAAATGTGGCGTGTATTAGTTGAACAATAACAGCCAACATCTGAACTGTAACAAGGGATATTTCTACTGAAGATAATTAACACCAGTGCCGCGCAAAAAGGGGTTTATAATATTTAGAAACAAAAAAATCGTTTTTATTGAAAAACTTCAACAGTTTTATTGATCGTTACAGTTGAAGAGGTTCCATATCCTTAATTAGCATGATGTTGACAAATTCAGAGGTGCGCAAAAAAGAGATTATGATATTTAGAAACGACAGAAACGTTTTTATTGAAAAAAATCAACAAGATTTTTTGATAAAATTATGAAATTGTACGGCTCGAGAAACATCGGAAGCCAGAATTACGTTTTTGAATTTTCATTCATGAATAATGATACAAGAAAATTTTTACTGGGGAACAAAGAACAACACTTGAAGAAATTAATGAAAATGTTTCCATATGAAACTTTTTGAATCGTCCTGATGATGGATCCTCTTTAATACGCCAATGGATTACTAGGATGCCCACCATGAATAAGTAAAAAAACAAAGATAATGAGACCAAAATTCTGATTTTCCAATTTTGCACGCTTCTGAATTGGTCAATATCATGCTAAATGAATGTATGACAACTTTTTAACTGTAACGATCAATAAAACTGTTGATTTTATTCAATAAAATTGTTTTTGTCGTTTCTAAATATCATGAACCCTTTTTTTGCGCGCCTCTGAATTTGTCAACAACATGCAAATTGAGGATATGACACCTCTCCAACTGTAACGATCAATGAAACTGTTGAATTTTATCAATAAAAACGAATTTTTCGTTTCCAAGTATCATAAACCCGAGCATAAACCCCTTTTCCGCGCCACTGGTGTTGATAATCTTCAGTAGAGATATCCCTTGCTCCAGTTTAGATGTTGGCTGTTGATGTTCAACCAAAAGAGGCCACATTTTGGAATAAAAATGAAATTTCATAAAATGTCGATTTTTCCATAGCAACGCAATTTATCCAAAAAATTTCAAAGACATCTCGAGGTATCGGTCCAACCATTCAGCCAACATCTGAAAAATATTTCTAGGGTCCCTCACATTTCCCAAATTATTGGTCAAACATTTGAAATTTTTCCGGCTCTTAATTCACACTCTGTACAAAGAGAACGAATCGCAAAAATAAAAACCCGGCGTCAATGACGCATAGCCGAAGGATGACGCTTTCTATCTTTGGTTGAAAAGCCAACATCGGCCAAGAAATGTTCGAGTTATAGCATATCAAAATTAGATAATTTTTTGGCTGTCCCACTTCATCTGGTAAGTAGTTTATATGAAAACATTTTTTGACCCTCCATAACAAAGATACAGGGTATAATGTGAAATTGCTTTATAACTTTGATGACCGATATTACAGAAATGATTTATCGTAATCTGCTGAAATTTCATCAGATTCAGGAAGATCAGACAAAATGCTATTAAAACTGACCATAAATTCACACGGCACACTTTGACCGGTTCAATAAAAAATTATGGAACAAAATCGTTCCAATAAATTTTGAATTTTGACCTCTCCACTTTCAACTGAATTCGTGTGAATTGATATTTTTCTACATTCTCATTGGATAAAAATTGACAGAAGAGAGTAGTTCTGATTTTTTCATGGTTTGACATGTTAGTTTTCGACCGAACTTCCAGATAGATATGATTACTAGTGGATCTATTTTATAAATTTGTTATAAAGTAGGCCCTGTTTTTATTTTATGTAAGGTGGCGTTTGTTGATAGGTAAACACTGGTACCGAGATATTCTTGCACTCTAGGTGCCACTGCATATTTCAAATGCTGAACAAGACGACAATCCAAATGCTATACTATGTTTAA
The DNA here is from genome assembly GCA_918026855.4 of Phaedon cochleariae. Classification (NCBI taxonomy): domain Eukaryota; kingdom Metazoa; phylum Arthropoda; class Insecta; order Coleoptera; family Chrysomelidae; genus Phaedon; species Phaedon cochleariae. Next base: position 20,875,486 of record OU896707.1, read on the forward strand.
TACCATAGAATATTTCCAGACCCATGAATACGTTGCAGTAAAACGAGGATGAACGTTTGGAATGTTGAATAAATAGCAAATGCTTCCCTTTATCATTTGCAGAAGTGTATTAATAACGAAAAATGGAGCGAAGTTTATGCGTGATGGCATGACTAATTCAATAAATCACCGTAATATGGGCACATGAATCCTCATGTCGTAATTTCACCAGTTGTTACCTACCTAGTACTAACGTCACGTCTGGTCACACAAATGAAGAACAGGGCCTACTAGATATCTTATCATTACTTCAATTGAAATCCATAAAACAAATTCAGGAATAATAATACCTATCTGGAATTTCGATAATAAAATATCGTGTTTTTTCTTCTCGTCTATTCTTCTGTCAATTACTATTCAACAAAAATGGAATGAAAATCAATTCACATGATACCCAGTTGAAAGTTGACAGTTATCAGCCAAGTCGAAATATAAAATTCATTCGAACGATGTTGTTCCATATTTTTTTATTGAACTGGTCGAAGTGTGCCATGTAAATTGAAGAGCAGTTCTTATAGCGTTTTGCCTGATCTTTCTGAATCTGATGGATTTTTTCGAGAAAAGTGGTCACAAAGTGAACTTTTTTGACATAACAATGAAACATAAAATTTTTCAAAGTCCGGACCTGGATATTTATTTTCATAATATGTTATCACGAATAGTTTCAGTAGAGATACGTCGCCACCAAATTTCAGCATATTAAGATGAATCATTTCTGTAATATCGGCCATCAAAGTCAAAGCAATTTCACATAATACCCTGTATCTTCGTTATGGAGGGTCAAAAAATGTTTTCATATATACAGGGTGATTCAAAAGTAAGCGGCATCCTTTCAGAGGCGTATTCCTTGCATGAAAATAAGGCAAAAAGTTCCTATTGATAAGGATCCGAAAATGCTTCCTAAGGGAGCTACGGCCCTTTGAATAGGACACCTCAAAGACGGTTTTTTCTCTATAACTTTAAAATCCTTCACAACAAATTTTTAAAAATTGGTGTACGGCATAAACATTCGATGGTAAATAGGACTCCGTATTCGAAATAATTTCCAAACGAAATCACAGTAACCTGAATATCCGGAGAAGAAGGGATATTTTTACACTTACCCTCTCCCGCATGTGACGCCCCTGAATGAAATTCTGAAATTTCGAATACGGAGTCCTATTTACCATCGAATGTTTATGCCGTACACCAATTTTTAAAAATTTGTTGTGAAGGATTTTAAAGTTATAGAGAAAAAACCGTCTTTGAGGTGTCCTATTCAAAGGGCCGTAGCTCCCTTAGGAAGCATTTTCGGATCCTTATCAATAGGAACTTTTTGCCTTATTTTCAAGCAAGGAATACGCCTCTGAAAGGATGCCGCTTACTTTTGAATCACCCTGTATACATCAACTCGTATTGATTTCCCCCATTTACCATTTGGCTATGTGAGTCTTCTCATGAAACACCCTGTATAACGCAGTCGGTACATTAATAACTTCATCTTGGTTGAAATGAACGCGTCAAAGTTGACAGTTCGCACAATGAGTGACAACAAGGTGACAACCGAGAACATACTAGGTTCATAAGCACGGTTCCACAAGTAAGTCCAATCTTGCAAGGCTCGCTTGTTACCTATTCCTAATGAATCTCTAATTCAAGGAATATTTATCTATTCTTGATTAAATAATCAGCGTTTTCTTGGTAGTAGGTAAAATTTTGTACGATATTCGTATCGTGAATTCATATAACGAAAGTCGACATGTTATCAAATTCGGCCTTCGGCCTCGATGGACAAATTTCCCGTCTCATATCTTCACGATGCTTGTATCGTAAATATCTATCACGTGACCAGTTAGGAATCGCCCCATTTTGTATATCTTTGGGATTTTGCGAGATGAGCGAAGCAAGATTCCGCAAAGTATTTGTCAAACAATAATATTGTCAGCGACGAATTTCAAAGAGTAGAGACCTGTTTGATCCTTCTATGAGTGGAAAATGGCTGATTCAAGTTCATATTTTTCGAGCGATATCAAGGAAGCATCACAAAATGCACCACACTGTTCGCCATCCATATTTTGATTGGGTAACTGGTGTTGAAATCAATATTTCATCACCAGTTACGTAATATTTCACTTCACGCAAAATGGTTACGTGAAGTAAGACGTCCATATCCTTCGTCAGTTTTGAAAAGGGTCAAATTACATGTCGAAGTTAGGAAAAACAATATATCTAAGAAACATTTTTCTTTTTTCGCCAAGAGCATCGAGTTTTCCTGTTTTTGAAAAACAGTTTGATAGTTCAATCTGAAGTTCAACGGAGGATTAAAGATGGATGAATCAAGTTACTTAGGAAGACTCATCCATTTATTCACTAATACACTTTTATTACTTACCAGTTTGATGCCATTGCCAATTTGGATAAGGTACAAGCTTCGGAGACAGTTCCCTTGGCACTCTCGGCAGCACTGCTAGTGTTGCTGGTACTCCAGTCTTCCACTTTGGCATCGATACAAATATTCTGTCACCATGTACATCAACTCCTGAAATTTCACTTTGTTGAATTCGATCATGTAGAGAATCTGATAACTATAAAGAAATAGCTAGTGACCAACCAAATTCGAAAATAATATTTGCTTTAAAACCGCTAATGGAATTATGTATCCTAATTATAGCTCAGTTAAACGATTACGATAAAAATTCTCTAATGGTAGAAATTCAAGTTGTTGGTTTCTTGGCGGTTTCATATGTTTTTAGTGGTTCTGAATCTGAATCCAGAGTTTGCAAACAATATTCCCTGGAACGTTCCGAGATATTCGCAAAAAACAATGTAATATCGCACTTTTTTCAATTCTTCTCACCCGTGACTCTTCAACTATAAATTTTAGCAAAAAAACTTTTCCAGAAACAGTTGAAATACATGACATTTTCCATATTTAGTTGTTGCGGCTCATGAATCTAGGTCCAACGGGTGAGGAACTAGAGCAAGGTGAAAGTTTGCAAATTTGCAAAAAAATAGTGTTCTCTGTTGGTTCTCTTAGATAAATCATAATCTACGCATTTCAAGAAGGAACAAACTACACTGCTTGATGTGGAGAAGTCCTGGCCATGTACTTTGATTCTTGTATTGTCACAAATATCTAGGAATATTTTCTTCAACCAGGTAGAATAATGAGTTCCACACCTTCTGTCTGTTATTCGTTAGCGGAGAGAAAAAAAACAAGTGCCTCTCATATATCACCAGATAGAGGATGAGAGTACCCTGGAACGAACACAATCTTTCTCCACCTGCAATATCACCGTCTCCGGAACTGGATCCTCCAGGGTACCAGCCCTATGCTGCATGACGATGTGGCGAAGATTAGATTGTAGATTGTAAGGATTACCCTCATCTAATAATGGTCATCTTTAACCCCACACTCCTGGTGAAACCTAGGATTTTCTTGACAGTTGAGTTTTTTACCTCAGCAGGGCTATAGGTGAGTCAGCCATCGATGGATTAGTACATTACATACATTATTTTTGCATTTGGTTAATGGACTAGCAAGTAGGGAGCTAGAACAAGTTGAAAAATAGACAGAGATAATTCATAATCTACGTATTATCAAGAAAACACTGAAATTGTTCTAAAATTGTTCTATCCGTCATTCGGTTGCCCCCTTACGAGCAACCCTCAGAAGTCTTCGAGAGTCTTGTGCGAGCAAGGAATTACGGGGGCCTTACCTTTTAACGTGTGATCCCAAACACTTTCTTGGGCCATCAGAAAAATGTCTGCAGTCGACGGGACTCGAACCCACGATTGGCAAGCGAATGCGGATTAGAATATGGACACTCTGTCCGCACGGCTACCTGGCCCGCTCGGAGACCTACGCTGGTCGTGGTTGACACCCTAAAGTTTATTCTGTTCACTTGTTTTTACGTATTGAAAACTTAAGAACAATCACTCGAATGCCTAATATGATTTCTCTACGTCACATCGAGCGATACGGTGAATCTACTTTTCTCCACTAGATGGTTATGCTGCTACTGCTGTTGTGACGAGTTTGACGAGAAAAAATACAATGACATATGGCATCCCAAGTACGCCAAACATAGATAAAAGTGGGTTTATTTCACTCGAAATTCGAAGAATCTGCGGTAATTTGGAAATTGGCAGATATCATAATTGTGGAATGTCGCCATCTATTAGAAGATCTGCGGAACTATTATTCTCGAGAGGTCCAGAAGGATTTCTGGAACAAGAGTTGAGTACACCATCTACTTATTTCCATCATTGATTCACCTTTTACTATATTTTGAGATGCTCTGACATGTTCATAGTTTTGTTTTTGCATGCTTCGTAGTAAGGACGAGATCATTCTGAACGCTGGAATTTTAGTTGGTATAAAATTGCATTGAAATAATTCTCATTGATTCAAGTCCCAACCAACATTTCAAGAGAATTATACCAAGCAGAGAGGAGAAATTACTCGAAGAAGTCGAAATTTACTAATTTCCGACAAAATATTTTACCTTTATGCCCTGAGTAACTTGAAAGTTATGGATTAGGTTGTAAAATACCTGGTTAGGACCTCAACATTTCCTATAAAATCCATCAACTTTATAGACAAATTGCATAGTTGGAAACTACTCATTACAGACTTCAAACATAACTTCATGGTCCTAGTGAGCATTTAGTTATCAATTAGGTAATATTTAACATCAAAATCACCAGTAAAATGTCTTCCAGGCCCCCGAACTATCAGGATATTCATTGGAGTTGAAATTTACCAAATTCTAACTTGATAAACGATCATAAAGTCGGTTGAGAACGTACAAAAATGGCAAATGTACTAAAAGTATACTAGAACGGCAACACTGTTTGAGAGATGACAACACGGCGATGGACTTTTCTGATTCGCTGAAGAATGAAGCCTGTCATCCAGCGACCAATTAGAAAACATACCGTGGTGCAGAATAAGAAATTGAAGGCGAACAACGAACATTTGACAAATTATATGATTATAGGGAACATCTGATAATATTAATCCATCAGGTTGACTGCTACTCAAATAATATACTCGTTGATATAGTCTAAAATCCCAATATGGGGAAATTGGGCTCCATAGTCAGAATATACAGAATTTTCGACTATGAACGAAGCCTATTCGCCCTGAAAGTTGAAGATTCTGGAAAATTCGACTTTCAAGTCCAATATGAAACCGACGCCATATTTGTTGGCTCGAACCTTTTTCGCCATTGACGGAAAAAGAAGAAATCTCTACATAGCGACCACATCCTAATGAATAGTAATACAGAAAAGGTTAAATTTCGCATATATGATCATATTCTACCAGTTGATTCATTTTTAGATGGAATTGTTGAAAAATAATTCGAAAACACACAGAATATCATCCAGTATTTTCCTACAAATCCAATAATTTCGTGGGCCCACTAATTTTACATGTGTAAAATCAACATTATCACAATAAATTTTGCATCGCAGGTTGAATAACGATTCACAACAACCTCAAATAAGCTAAACAACATGCATATTATCTACACCTTCCACTACTATCGAGTTTTCTTTCGAACGCCATGTTCATAAACTACTAAGTCTCCACACGTAAATGAGTAGGTATAGTCGATCGTGAAACACGGTACATATTTGTTTTCCGAACCCAACCAATCGACAGTAAACCAGGTAGAAATCTTAGTAAACCCACCCATAAGTAGGTAATGAATAACGTCAGAATAACTAAAATCAGACCACTATCGGACTAGAATTAGGGCAATTTCACCTAATTGTTTCCTCGACCTATTGGTCAGGATACCCTAATATCCCTTTTCTCGTCTTCTGAATTACTTCCAGTTTTTTCCCCATATTGGTAAATTTTGAGTAAATAAGACGTAATATTCACTTAGGCCAAATAAGTCGTTGACCTATTCTAAGGTCGAAATGACGTATATTATACCTAAAATGTTTGTTGGGAGTGTCCTCCGCAGACTCTGATAAAAATCGGATAATAACCATTCAAACTATCAAATTATTCATTTTATGATAATTGAATATTGAAATCAATATTCGCTTATGTGCATGGGTTCCAAGGCATAAGCCATCTGATCGCCTAGCAGAAGAAGGTGCATTGTCTTTATTATTTGGTCCTGGAACTGTCTGAAAAACAAGCAAATGTCATCTTATCGCAAAGCTCAAGAAATTGAAAGAGGACGAGAAAGCCTCGGTGAGCAATTCCAGGTCAACGTCAAGGTCATCAACAATTACTGATTCTCAGCAAAAGCCAGAGCACGGTCCTTCGTGGAATTACTGAAAGAATGGCCCTAATGGAGACTTGAACTTGCCGCATTCGTCACAACGTGACTGATTATGCATGCAATGTCCGCTAAAGGCTGGATCGCCTCAAACAGCAGGTCTACCTGACGCCTGCAGAGGTGGAAAATTCAATCATCAAGAGAATCCTATGATCCATCAGAAAGTCTAGGGTTATTGAAGACAAATAGATGAGGTTAATCTCTATAATCTTTGGTCTAATCATCGCTACATAATCGTTTGGCGGGGGACATGTACCCTGAAGGATCCGGTTCTGGTGGTGGTGATGGTGCAGGTAGAGCAGATCGTGTTTGTCATCCTCTGTCTGGTGGTACACGGAAGGAACTTGTTCTTTTCCCTCTGCTAACGAATAATAAGCGGCCTGAAAAACATCATTCTACCTATAGCCGATGTAAATATACCTAATAATAGTAATAAGTACTGTGACAAATCAAGAATCGAGTTAGCCGCTGACAAAAACAATCACTCACATGGCCAGGACTCCTCCACATCAGTCAGTGTAGTTTATTTCTTCTAGATTATAAAATATCCACGAGAACCGACGAAGAATACATTTGTTTGCAAAATACGCAAATTCGATCCATTTTCAACTCTAGCTCCTCACGCGATAGTCCTATATCCATGATCGTGGGCAATTATACATATAAAATTTCATCTACTTCAACTATTTATAGAGTGGTCTCTTCTGTAAAATAAAGTTTTCGCTGCGGGCAAATATAACTGAAAAGAGTGCAAAAATTAATGTTTTTGGCGGATACCTCAGAACGCTCCAGGAAATTTCATTCGCAAACTTAAGATTCAGATTCAGCAACCCCAAAAACATATAAAAGCGTAGAAAAGCCGAATACTCGATTTTTTTATAAATACCATTTTAATGGCCTATTAGAACAATAACTGATATTGAGAAATCGATGCAATTTCACAAAGTGTAAATGTGAAATTATGAATATTTCCTATGATAATCCCCATAATTATTAACATTTTTTTGTAAACGTATATTGTGAATCGTGATTTCGAATGCAGTGTACGAAATTAAAATACGTATATTGTGGAATAATGAGACCATACTGTGAATATACAAATGCTGCTAGAGTTTTACGCACGAGACTATTTCGATGTCGCAGAAGTTTTGAATTCATGAATTGATGCTGTAAAACCGCAATACATACTGTAATGAAAACGGTCTACGGACGCCATTTCGACCCCGTATATTGCAGTTAGTCGGCTGACATTCACCATCAATAACGCTTCAATGGATTGTCGTGTGTTTATCTGTTGTCCACTGCTGTGCAACAACACCGTTTCCAGTTGTATTTCAGAAAGCGACAATTGTACTTCCAAATAGTCACTTGTATTCCAGAAAGCATCAACTGTATTCGAGAATAGTCAATTGAATTTCAGGAAGCGTCAATTGTATTTCAACATAGTCATTATTTGTATTTGAGAAATGGTCAATTGTATTTCAGAATAGTCAATAGTATTGCGGCTAGCGTCAATTGCATTTCAGAATCGTCAATTGAATTTCAGGTAAAGCGTCAATTGAAGTCATAGTCATTTGTCGCAGGGTATAACATGAAGTTTTAGTCATGTTGTAGCCATCTGGTGGCAAAGCTCTAAGATAGGATCGAGAGATCGCGACATACACTGTATGGCGCTGCCATCTATAGACACACGTACAGACCCTCAAGTAAACCGTTCTGCTGACAGATGGCACTACCTGACATATACTTGAGTGGAGTTTTTCACCGGCTTATTCAAATGATAAATCTCATAACCAAGAGATCCAGGATGAGCAGAGTTGCCCCAATTGTTGCATAGGTCGGTGGAAAAATCCACTCAAGTATATGTCAGGTACTGCCATCTGTCAGCAGAGTGGTTTACTTGTAGTACCCCTCTCCCAGATAGCACACACTCGCCTAAGGTCATCCACAATGTGTCGCCAAACGCCTGGAGAGGACGTTCTATTTTCTACAACCTAAGAACATCATCAGGCGTAAATTTAGCGCTGTAATTGTCCTAAATGAGTTCTTTCAGTGACAGCCTGAGGATGTAAAGAATTGCGTGCCTACGGACGTCTTCAGATGACATTCCATGAAATAACGTGTCATCGAAGACAAAAAGAAGAAAAAGAAGAACTAGAATTGAGGTTATGTCTCATGATAGTCATGATTTGTTCAAGATACATCATAATATTATATTGATGATAATATCAAAATTATTAGAGTATTCATTGAATACCTTCATCAAATTTCTATTTCACAAAATGATTGCGAGAAGAACTTATTGCACAGAATTAAAAGATAACAATAACAAAAGGATGATAATCTCTGTTGATGACATTTCTCTCAGGTAGCAAGAAACAATGGTGAGTAAATACTAAATAGAATCATTAATCATTGATAGTACCGGACATGAAATATGGATACATTCATATATACATTATTCATTGTTCCAGGAGGTTATTGAGAACACAAACTTGATGATATCATCATAGCAAACATGTTTTATTCCAAGATAGCTTTGCTTCTTCGGAATCTATAAAATATTGTATGGAAGCTTGAACTTTCAGTATGAATTCAATAAAGGTAGGTACCTGAATCAAATCATTGATATAGTAGGTACTGGACATGAAATGTTAATAGGTTATAATTATTTGTTTCAGATGAAGTTATTGAGAACACAAGATTGATGATGTCATCAGAGCAGAGATGTTTCATTCCAAGATATTTTGGCTTCTTCGAAATCTATGTGAGATTGCATATGCATGTTTGCACTCTCAGTATATTCAATAAAGGTAGGTACCTAAATCAAATCATTGATATAGTAGGGACTGGAACATGAAATTTTAATAGGTACATTATTTGTTTCAGGAGGTTATTGATAACACAAAATGATGATATCATCAGAGCAGAGATATTTTATTCCAAAAGATATTTTGGCTTCTTTGGAAATTATGAAAGATTGTACATATGCAGACTTGAACTTTTAGTGGATTTTTGGTAAAACTGCATTTAGCATGCGATGGGTTTTTTTTCGAAAAATTTTTTTGGTACTTACGTATTTTTGTCTGAAAAACACGAATTTGATAATGAAAATGTGAACAAACCACTATTTATCGAGATATTTCAAAAAAAAGTTCGATATTTCGACTCCTTTTTCCCCTTGCGTAGGATGCATTTTCAGGTACTTGCTCTTCTTATTTTGTCATTGGACACTTTATATACTCATGATGTACTTCAATGACACATTTTTATACAGAAAATTCAACAGGAAATATGATTTTTATGGTGAGTTTTTCCTATTTAGTGAGCAAGCATACCAGATGACGGCCATTTTATCCATAGGCAATCCAAATACGAGATGTCAAATGTCAATAGATTGCTTTGGAATGACATCACAGACGCCATTATTTCAAATGATATTCTTCCTTCTTTTCAATAAATATTGACAAATCACAAGAAAATCATATTTCTAGTTGACTCAATATTAAAAAAAAATGTGTCTTACATTGTGATATAAATAATTTGTCCAATGATGAAAAAAGAAGGGTGAATTGTTTAAAATTCAATCCAGAAGACAGGCGGAAAAGAGGGTGAAATTTGAAACTTTATAGTGAAATATCTTGATAAATAATGGTTTGTTCACATTTTCATTATCAAATTCGTGTTTTTCAGACACTGAAACTGAGAATTCCACACCACCCTGTATTTGTTTCAATTAAATACGAGTAAATAGTAAATCAAAAGTCAAGATCTGGACATGTATTTCGTTTTGACCAATAATGAATAGTTTCGACACAAAAAATTCCCAGAAATGAAGAATCTCGATTTTCCACACCCTATATCTCGGAAATCATTTCCGCTAGACCCCAAGTGTGTTAGGTCGTTGAACTCAGCTCATCAAGGAGAATATGAAGATGCAATGAAATACAGGGTGTTCCATTTGAAAAAATTGATGTTCGATTTTGTGAGCCTTTCTTGCGCCCCTCGTATAAAATATAGTCATTCCTGAAGTTAGCACTCATAATGCGATATGATGTGAAATCATAATATTTTGAAAATTCCTATTGGTTCAGGAGATATTCAACTGTCCCACTGGTCTAGGGACACCCTGTATATCTGTAGGGTGTTCGAATTCCAAGATATATTGACTGATGATTGTTTTTTTCCAAATGGGACACCCTGTATACTATTGCATTTTTAGGTTCTCCCTGAAGAGCTGATTCCATCAATGTATCACACTTGGGGTCTAGCGGGAATGATTACAGAGATATAGGGTGTTCAAAAACAAGATTTTTCAATTTCAGGATTTTTTTTGTGGAAACTATTCAATATTGGTCAAAACGGCTCACATATCCTTATAAACTTTCGATTTACTATCTACTGGCATTCAATCGGAACAAAGAGAGGGTGGGTTAACATTCAGAATACTGATCAGCTTATTGTATCTGTTCCAAATAAATATCAGTAGATAGCTAATCAAAAGTTATGACAGGAACATGTGAGCCGTTTGAAGAATCTTAATTATTCTCAACACCCTATATCTCTGTAATAATTCCCACTAGACACCAAGTGTGATGCATTGATGGAATCAACTCTTCAGGGAAAACTCAAAAATGCAATAATATACAAGGTGTTCCATTGAAAAAAACCAATCTTTAACCGATATCTTGGAATTCGAACACCCTATAGATATGAAAACAACTTTAGGTGATTGTTCTTATGAAACCCTATTACTGTTATGGTTTGGCTAATATCGGAGGAGAACACACTATAGTGACTCATTCTGTATACGAATAATATTCTCCCATAAATCTTGAACCTCCTTGAAACATCATCAAAAACCGCCTCAAGTTGTTACCATGATGTCCTGAGGCTGTCTCGAAAGATTTTATAGGGATGTTCTGAGACGTTATTAGTATGTAGAGAATGGTAACAGGAGGATGTCTTGAGAATGTCCTCAGGCTCGCTCTCGACGTCCTGAGGACATGATTGTGAACGCCTCAGAAGGGCCTCAAAAGGAATTTGTGCTATCTGGGCTGTAGCGTATGGACGTGAACGTTGATTGATATATTACGCTTACGCTGGGAAGATGCCCAACCTGTATTATTTGCGAGTCGATGCCCCGCTCATCCCCTCGTCTATATCGTTTAGCCATTGTGAGGTAGCGACTCCACTAGGCACACAGAACATGTCTGAACTAATTGTACAGATTACTACACTTCTGTAAAGAATTACAGATCCCATCCCACCGCGTGCTATCGCTCCAGATTTTTTTGTTTATCCTTGTCTTCTACGATGAGACCCGACCCGCCCGACCGGTTCCGATAAAATTTTTTTGCTACGTCGGTGAATCCCATGGACGTATATGGGGAATCCGCAATCCGCAACAATAACAACGGGTTGCGAGTATTGATTTTTCTCTCGGTTCCTTGCGGAAGAGAGAAGAACATATTATGATCTCTCACTCAGTTGGATTCCTACTCCGTGGCGTTTTTTTAAATTCCCTTGTGAATAACTTGTCATACTTTGGCTAGACCAATATATATGTATATCTGGAAAACATCTCACGCCTTTTTCGTTGATTATTTTCTTCACTCAATTTGTATCCATATTAAAGTTTTGTATTAATAAGACATCACAAAATATTGATAATATAATCAATCTGAATGTGATAATTTCTAAAAAATAAATAGTCAGATATCTTAGAATCTCTGATTGTTAATGGTTCACAATAAAAATGAAATAAAATACATCATCTATATATAGGCATAATATACAGAGTGAGTCATAACTATTGAAACATATATAGAATTTATTTATTTATTGGATCACAAGAGTTGAAGCTGCAAGCTTATGTACAATTTTTCACAGTATCTAGTTATTGAACAATATGAATTCTTTTTTGGTATATTTAAAAAGATGAAAACAAAATCAACAGAAAACAGCTACATTTCCAGTCTATATGCCACGATATATAATCATGAAATCGGCGTTGATATTTTGTGATACCAGTAACTTTTTCTGAGTAGAATCGATTTTGCCGCTCCAGAACAACGGAGTACAGACTACGGAACGCTCAGAATCTCCGCCCTAACAACACAGGGATGCTCTAGATACGTACCCTTTTTGTCACACGGTACAAGGACATAATTGGGGTATCCAGGGGATGTCCCGCCGTGGTTGTCCAGTGGACATCCTGCCCGGTACATCCATAGGTTATCCTATTCGTGTCCCTGGAATATCTGATATCTATTCACATCAGAGTAATTGACTTTCATCAAAATATTGAGTTGAATTTTCATGAAAATGATTGGTTTTTTTCCGGTAAATAATTGTAATGAAAATAAAGAAGATTGTCTCAGAACTTCTCAAGAAATGACCATTTTTCGCGAACAGAAATTGTAAATGCATAATGCCCCTCATTTGAAACATCCACGAATGATGATAATAATTATACCCAAATCCTTACAAAGTTGTATTTATTCAGGTTACTGCAGTTTAGTCCTGTTTAAAAATCTGTTTGGTACATAAATCTTCAGAAGGCATATCAGCCAATGGAGTAATAAGGTGTGTGCCTGATAAGCTAAAGGTTCCGGATTGAAACCCTACTCGACCTACATTTTTTTTCTTTTGTCGAAGGGATGTCCCTAGAATATCCTTGCGACCTCCTTGTGATATCCTTTCTTCGTACTTGGTACATCCCAATGACGTACCAGACGGAAATCTCTTGGATGCTTTTTTTGTCAGCCAGCTGATGTCCCTGGGACGTCCCTAGTATATACTCTGTCCCGACAAAGAATATCTCTGGGATGTCCTTGTATAAAATTAGGGACGTCCCTGGGAAGTCCCTAGGATGTACTTGTGTTGTTAGTGCGACAAACGACGGCTTGGCAGCCCTATCGCCGACAAACGCACCGACTCGGCCGTCCCACAAAAGTCAAAGGAAATTATTGGCATTCCAAGTTTCGGCAATGCATAGGTCGGATCATATTCCAGTATAAAATACTTTGGATTGATAGCGGTATAGAATTGTCACGCAATGTTCCGCGTTTTTCATGTGATAAGTAACAGTGATTTCAATAATGAGAATTTCAAAAATTGTACATAGCTCTGACAAGAAAATGATTTGCGACAGTGAATTATAGTTTGATTTAGTAATTCGACATAATGAAATATGAAATTCCACTCAAACAGACCCATTTAGATTCAGTTCTACGGTAAAATACACTAAGGTGACAACACTGGTCCGGGTTCGTGAATTTCAATCAAATTCATGAGCAGCTTATATATTGATATCCGCTGACCAGTTTATTCCACAATAGCCAAAAATGGAAGCATTTACTCCAATTCGATTTCTATAAACTTTTTTCATGATCTCACGTCCGTGATGCGCTCGTTAGAAGCACATCCAGTACAACTATTACTAACAAATTCAAATTTACCGCAATATTAATTAGAATCGTACTGATTGATCGTGGATTCGATACAAGCGTTCTGGATTATGGATTGTTCAATTGTTCCAAGTCGCACGCCATCTGCATTCCAATAGATTATCTTCGTAAGTGGCGCACCTGCCAGTCAAATTACGAAGTATTGCTCCGACATCGTTCGACACTATCGCCGCCACTATGTGAGATTTCGAACTATGGAACGCCATCTAGTTGTGAGATTTTTTTGGACCTCGTTTTGCCCCATAAGGTTGGGCATCTTCCCAGCGTAAGCGTAATATATCAATCAACGACGTGAATCATTGACGTGAGGGTCTGTACGTGTGACTATAGATGGCAGCGCCATACAGTATATGTCGTGACCTCTTGATCCTACCTTAGAGCTTTGCCACTAGATGTCTGCAACATGACGAGAACTTCATGCTATACCCTGCGTTTTCGAAATGGGTGATATACCCGAAGCGTAGAGTTGTTCAAGTTGTCAGCAGACCAGGAGTGGCTAATGAAACTTGGTGGATCGAAACAGTACTGCCTCGCTCCTGCTGACAATTGGAACAACTCTGTTCATCCTGGATCTCTTAGTTATGAGATCTAGCAGTTGAATAGTCATTTGTATTTGAGAAAGAGTCAATTGTATTTCAGATTAGTCAATTCAATTCAGTAAGCGTCAATTGTATTTCAGAAAATATCATTTGAGATATAATGGGCGCTTTCTGAAATCCAATAGACCATTCTGAAATACAATTGACGCCTTATGAAATTCAACTGACTATTCTGAAATACAACTGACTATTCTGAAATACAATTGACGCTTTCTGAAATTGAATTGACACTTATTGGAATACGACTGAAACTGGTGTAGTTTTTCCATCAGAGAACATTCGAAGAGGTGAGTACACTTATGTCTTTGTGCGTCTTTCGTGGTTCTAACAGAAATTCAAATGATCTTTATATCTAAAATCATGGCCGAAGACTATAAGTACAATATTTTTGGGTTTTCAGTTGTGCCAGCGAGTGACACCTCTCAGAATTTATGTAGATATATGGAAAATCATCATAGAGGTTATAACTCTACTGTAATGGTCAGATGGACACGGACACGGACCACTTTTTTTATCTCTTGGAGCGCACGACAGGAAATTCCTATAATGTTTGAAGAACATCGTCCCTACCTAGATAGATAGGAGATACGTGTAAGTATATACTTGTAAGGACACACGCATACACGTGAGTAGTTGAATGAAAAATCATTCAAGATATTAATATCCTTAATTCATGAATTCCCAGTCTATGATAGATTTTTCAAAGTTTTTATTGTATTTTTGATTCAATACAAGAGATATTCTTCTCACCATCTAGTTTTATTCATATTCATACTTTCTAGCAGGTGGAAGGGCATAGAAGGTCAGAATTATCATAAACAAAACATATGCGATTTCACAAGTGAAAACTGTAATTCCATGAATGCTTATTGTGATTTCAGTCTTCCAAATTGTAACATTGTTGTGAATTCACAGTACATAAAATGGCGATAATTGGAAAATCAAACGATATTCAGTGCATTTTTACAGTATCAAATTTACATTCATCAAACAAAATTACAACCCCAATTGTGAGGTACATTACTGATTGTAAATTTGTTCCTTTAATCCCCTACACAAAAAATACAAATCTTTACATATAGGTACTAAAAATTCACAATATGATTGTTTTCAGAGTACCTACTCGGTTTCCACCGGATACATAAGGACAGTATTAAAGAGTTGAAGTAATCACTGTACGTATGTAGACCTCCACGTAGATGTTAACTTACGAAGAATTACGTTTACGTATTGTCGTTAAATTGAGTTGAAGTTGTCACTGTCATCATAACGTAATAATATATTTCGTTTCGGTTTATATCGGTCATTTTTGGTTGTGTGTTTAGATTCGAACATTTATCCCTGTCTAAATGAGAGGACTCCCTGATGCAGAACTCGTTGGGGATCCCAAATTTGATTATTTTGACTCATCGGCATATTTCTTGTATAGTTTGGTTAACGTACGTTGATATTTAATAAGGTATACGTGAAGGTACGTAAGATAACGTACAACCGTAAGCCCACTAACAAAGCAAACGTGAAGAATTGGAAAATGCGCATGCGTTGCTGTCCATTTCTACGTTTACGTTAACGTTCATGGCAACACTTCAACTCCCTATTGCTTTGTCCTAAACGGTGAGAGTTAGAAAGTTGATGAAATGTTTCTTACCTAGAGGTAGGTTGTTTTTTGGTATGAACTCTTCATTCAATATGGCTTGCTGCCGTGCTTCTTCGGAAGGATATTCGAAATCTAGTACACCCCATTGGTACCATGTAGTGAAAGGACCTGTTTTTTCTAGTGGTATGTTCTGTTCCAATATTGAAGATTTCCTGAAAGTCTGCGACTGGTGTCTGGTAGGCGGCAATCGTTGTCTTATATTAGACTCTGATCGCGGTCTTGGATGTACTTGTTGTCTGATGGGCTTTGTTTCTAATCTTGGTCTGATTACACTAAGTGATAGGAGATATGGCAACAATGTGTCTGGTCTTGCTTGAGTTCGCGTTGCTGGAAAAAAAATAGTATTATATAATATGAAACATTCCAAGTTTACTTCGTATTCACGAGATCTGTTGTGAACTCAACTGTGATTTACCTCATTAATCTAAAAAGTTCGAAGAGAAAATGGAAATAATAGAAACAGGAAATATAGAAGTGATATGGAATTTTTTCAAGGACACCATACTAGATACAGCTAAAGAAATATGTGGAAGTAGTAAAAAAAGTAATGGAAAAAAAACAAACAGCTTGGTGGACGGATGAAATAAAAAACCAAATAAAAATTAAGAAAAAGAAATGGAAAATATATCTGAGCAATAAAACAATAGAGAATTATGAATCATACAAAGATGAGAGGAAAAAAGTTAAAGAATTGGTAACATCAGCTAAGAAAAACAAGTGGGCAGAATTTGGAGAGAAAATGGAGAGGGATAGCAAATCAAACCAAAAATTATTCTATAGAACGCTTAAATCATTGAGGAAAGAGAGAACGCACGACATTGTTAGACTTAAAAACAAGAACGGAAATATCCTAACGGAAGAGGATCAAATAATGAATAGATGGAGAGAATATTTCCAAGAACTTTTAGGAACGATGCAAGGCCGGTAAAACAGGTATGGGAAGCAAAAATACAAAATAGGAAGAAACGAGGAAGACCAAGACAAACATGGGACGGAGCAATGGGAGAAATTTTAAGAAAGAAAGGGAAAACATGGGAAGAGGCAAAGATTATGACAAGAAATAAAAAGGAATGGGCCAAATTTGTACATGAAACTCGGTGAAATAGTATAATTATTGTATAATTTATGTAACCCACCCTACACCATCATATGGTAACAGGGATTTTGATAATATATACAGTGAGGACGTAAGAAGTCCTCCTCCCCCTTTAACCTTTGAACGGAACAAGCTAGCGAGGTCGGGTAAAATCCAGGCAAAAAGGTACTTCTTTCACTACTATTTGGCATGAAAATGGTTGTGGTCACGTGACATAGTGTCAAGTGGGCACCATCAACTTTTTTTTTTAAATGTGAAGAGGGGTCACGTGGTACCTTGTTTTGAAGGCCTTTCGATTCTCTATCCAACTCTGCATTGTGTGTGAAAATCAGTCAAGCCGTTTCAAAATGACAAGCGTTTGAAATGTACCTGGGAAACAGTAAATCACGTTCGGATTGAATTCCAAAACCGATTTTTCAGTGTCAATAAGTGAACGATGAACATTTCGAGCATGTTTGAGCACTTGTTACAATTCCTACTTGAAATCATGCTGCAATTAAAATTTATTCAGATTTTTTATGCATTAATATTAATATTTGAAGCAAATTTCAAACGCTTGTCATTTTGAAACGGCTTGGCCGATTTGTACAAACGAAGCGGTGTTGGATAGAGAATCTAAAGGCCTTCAAAACAAGGTACCACGTGACCCCTCTTTAAATTTGAAAAAAAAAAGTTGATGGTGCCCACTTGATACTAGGTCACGTGACCACAACTATTTTTATGCCAAATAGTAGTAAAAGAGGTACCTTTTTGCCTGAATTTTACCCGACCTCGCTAGCTTGTTCCGTTCAAAGGTAAAAGTGGGGGGAGGACTTTTTACGTCCTCACTGTATATATAATCTAATTGTTGAAAGAGTTATATGTTGACGAGGCAGATTCAATAAATATATAGAATATTCTTGAGGGTCCTATACGAAACAGTAATTCATACACCAAGGTAGAGTTAAGAGCATCATTATTGTCCAGGCACCATGATTATATCCCAGCTTCAGCAAAGGGGTATACTATTTGAAATCAATTAGCTATGATCATGACAGCATCATGACAAGTCGTTATTGATGAATATAGTGTCATACATGCGAATCTAGCATCACGGCAGTGAATTCGAGTTAATTTATACAGGGTCTCCCGAATTTACCCTGTCAAACTTCACCAGTGGTTTGTTCGATCAAAAATAGAAATAAAAGTTTCAATGAAAATGAATCGACAAATGTCTTCTAAGGGAACTACGGCCCCATAAAAAGGGACTCCTGAAGATGATATTTCTCGAATATTTCAAAAACTCCGAGTGATAAAATGATGTTATTCGGTACAAAAACTAAACTTTTCATGCCCAATGCGGTGAACAGGAAATCATTTCAAAGTTCTATTCAGGAGTGTATAATACAGGGTGGGACTACATTAAATATTGCTTCTTCGTATGCATTTGTTTCGACCAATTCAAAGTCGGATTATGGAAATCCACACCGTTTCACAAATAAGAGTGCTCGTGTTCCGCATCGATCAGATGTATCATTTTCGAGTGAAATCGATTTAAAAATAATAAAGCACTCACATCTTATTCATAACGTTTCCAATTTTCATAGTGGCTATTAAAAATAAAGTAGGTACGTTATCTCGACCAACTAATATCATGAATGCGCGAGAAATAGGAGAATGATGATGAAAAAACTACTTCAATTTTTGTGCATTTTCTTTCATTTCCACTACCCCTCAATGCAATTTAATGCATAATATCTGAGATGTTACAAGATTTTTAAATTGCTTTTACTCGATAATATTACATCTGATTGTCATGGAACATGAGTACCTTTTTTCTCTAAAAAGGTGGGAGACATTTCTCGACTCATGTTCATTGAATGTTTTCTTTCTATTTTTGGTCGTAAAAGCCGCTGGTGAAGTTTAGCAGGCTGATTTCGGGATACCCTGTATATTGACTATAGAAGTTCCTAAAATGACAGAAACCACCTTGATAGAAAAACATGTTTCACGCCTTTAAATGGAGTAAATAGTCGTAGGTTCTATGGCTAGTGGTGGTGAAAATAATGTTTTCTTGCGCGATATTAGGGAGAAGGAGAAGATTATTTGTCAAGCAATTTGGTCATGACAGAGTAGAAATAATAAATAGGGCATGTGAATAGCACCATGATTCGGCTATCGTACATCTGCTAGGAATATTTAAAACTGAAACTTGATATTAATTCTGATTTCAACAATGTATTAAAATATTTGATTTGAATGTGTTTCGACCTACTACTAGCCATCATCGATATTTTTCTTAATTGCAAAGAGGAAACACCAATAGTTAAACTCATCACTAATAATTTGATGTTGAACATAATATGTTAATGGATTCTTACACGAATTACCTTGACTATTTTTTCACAATCATGTCAAAGTGTGACGTTTTCGTTGTTTCAACCAATATCAATACTCAATTCTAGTCAATCATCTGGTATCATACTGATGTTAGTTGCGAAGCGATAATTTTTTCACGTTTGCATCTTCGTTTGAAAAGAAGCCATAGAGACTGCGTTGTTGGTAGGTTGTTTTGTTCGATGAACAAGTCTGTTCGAAGAAAAATGACGCAATATCGAAGTTGGTGACAACAGAAACTCCGTTTCTGCTGGTTATTTTGCGAAATACTCACGCCGAATAACATTCGTGGTGGTAATTTTTCTTTATAATTTCAACTGCAACAAAGGTTCGTGCATCTAGTTGAAATTATCAAAAAATTACCACCACTTATGTAATTACTGTTGATAACTAAACATTGACATCAAGAACAGTATTGGAGGACAATAACATTGATAACAACTATTCAAAATTATAACCATTATCTTCCAACAAGAATATTTCCTGCTGACAGTTGCTTCTACGACATTTTCATAAGTATTTCTGGGGTTATACTATTGTATACTTCGATAGAACTGTTCTTTTGTTCTTCTTCGTTTTCAGAAGTATTTGCGAGAACAAATAGTTTGTAACGTCTCCAAGAAGAAAAAATCCAGCGGTGTCCGATCAAGTGATCGAGTCAGCCAAGAGACTGTAGGATAAGTTATCAAGGTAGTACGTGAAACAATTTAAAACACTGCATTGAATAATTTATGAAATATCTTATGTTTCGGTATTATAAAAGACCATCTTCAGCCTAATTGAAAGTTCTAAAATACGGACAGATTCACATAATTTGTTCTTGACTTACTTGAAGTTGAAAATATGTGATGCTGCTAATTTTGAAATTGTTGTCAATGCCCATAGTCGAAAAATCGAATTCATAAATGAAAAAACGGGTTTCCAATAAATGAAGCCCGTGCCCTGAGAGCGCATACAATTATACAATTCATCTTATAGAACTTTCATTACCCTTCATACACCATCTTGGAACACCATACGATTAAGCTTTTTGTGCACTTCCCAAATATATAAGTAGATTTTGGAAATTCTAAAATACAAATACTCGTTTTGGGGACCAGAATGTGACCAATTTTTGTTTGAAATTACGCCAGTCGGGCAACCAGCCACTCCCGTATAGGAATTTCAGTTTTGGAATGTTTCTTTTCTTCTTTCCTACTCAGATGGCGTTGCTTTTATATCGTCTATGGAAGACGCCTCCTGGGGGAATGTAATGCCTACTTGAGTTTTGTTTGGCTAGGCTACGCCTAGTCGGCGATCTTAGGACTGCTGGCTGGAGATTGAACTGCACTGATGAAAATCAAAGACCTCGAAACTGGTATGTAGGTGTCTAGCGTGGATTGGCTGAATAGAAATCAATAGGCATTCAGGAAATAATCACTTTTATCAGTATTCGTTTATACGAGTCGATGCATCGATTTCGGGAGGATGTAATTCAATGTTCTACGTGGCATTAGCCAGGAAAGTAGTTTGTTTTTTTCCCGAAATCTACCGTTGTTCATTTCATGAACATTGTGTGGATATGACTTTGAGCTTTTTGTGATTATTCATCATTTCATTCCACTTTCTTTAGTTGAATATCATGCGGGAGAATGAAAAGTTACATCATATAATTCAGCTTTTTTGCACTTTCCAAATATGTATGCGGATTTTGGAAATTCGAAAATACAGGGTGTTCTTTTTGGGGTCCAGAAATATGACCAATTTTCGTTAATCCGGATATGGATTTTTCTTGTGACTGATACGTAAGTCGCTTTGGTGAAAAAGAAGGAATTGTGTCAAAGAATTGAGCAGATTTGATAGGACCCTATATCTCGGATATAAAACTTGTGAAACAAGTAAGGTGAATTCAGAACCACCTTGATGAACTGTACCCACTGTTGAAGTTTCTCCGTTTCCCAATGGGACACCCTGTAATGAAACTTCTCTATTTATACTATGTGTAGCAACTATAACTTGATAAGTGACCAACTTGATATATTCCATTGTGATGGCAAATCAAGAACTGATATTATTAGCAGTAATATTTTTGTAATCATCTTGAGCTTTTTACAAATTGATGTAGTCTTATTGTGCGAACTCTGTGTCATGCCTAGCTTTTTGTATTGTTAGTACTCGAGTTAGTACTATTATGCAAATGCTTACTCAGTTCCTGTGTTGTAGAATTGTTTTTTGGAGGACAGTGTGAATAAATAAATGAATAAATACCACAAATTATGATTCCTCACACCAAACATTACATATAATGATTTTTTTAATTTTACTCTCACCATCTTCCATTTCTCTGATATATAGTCAATATTTCATCCCGAGACCAATTTGGATAGTGATGTTTTTAAGTCAACAATCTACTATACTTCTATATACAATCACTCGAGAACCACCCTGTATACAATAAAAGAAACCTTTGTTTATTTATCTGATGTTTTTTTCCCGACTTCATGCACTGTTTCACTCGTCTCAATATAATCACCATCATCATATAAATGTCCATTTATAGCATGATCTTTGTTCTGCTCGATTAGATTGAATTAGGGCAAAATCAACATTATACAATCGATGAGTACTCACTTTGCGTGAACTGGTATCCCCCAAAATTGTTGAAGTCAGAGAAATTACTCATGTGAACTGGACCATGAAATGGATGCTGATCTGCAACGAGACCACCAGGCGGGTGCCAAGATTGGAACCAAGGATCTGTTAACATGGTTGGTTTGTCACAAATATCATGCACAATGAAGAAAGAAGCATCTGAAACAATATACGTATAGGTATTAGATATTTCGTTTTTATTTTCTGGACCAATCGAATGAATAGATGAATAGAATAAAAAACCATGCAATATGCAATATGAAGATGGTATATTATGATCAATTAATTCATCTATTAATCTGTCAATCAATATATGGATCCATTGAAACTCTCAGGGGTTAAACAATATAATAGTAATGATAGGTTCTTAAATAATTGAAACATTGATTTTGAAATTACAGCATACAGAAATGGAATGAAGACAATGTATTATGCGTCCCAATGTCTAACGCTGAGCGATGCTCTCTGTAACTACCATGTTGCCAAGTGCCATCATGTCTTTATAAGTACTCCAATATAATGATAATAATAATAATTATAAATCGTATTTATTCATCTTGCGAAAATATCAGTACATTGAATTTATAAAAAATAATTATTGTAGTATACAAAGATGAAGAGGCGAAGTGTCAGCTGATGCTGTTTAACAACTTAACCCTTGATGAAAAAGAAGGAAAAAAGATAAAAAAAGGTATAGAATACAATAGTATGTAACAAATCGATGAACAATCTGTACATGCAAATACATTCGGGGCTTCCATTTCAAAACTTACCACCTTGCCATTTCTTCTGATTTGAATTGATAACTATTTTTTTTAAATGAAACTGTAGCTTCAGATACCGAAGGAGAAATGAAACACCAATATCGATTGAATACTATGATCATCTGCTGCACCCTTAGACACACTCCCTACTATGAAATTTCAAATGGCAACCCCTTCATTTCCCACATAGAAGAAAAGAGATTATATCTACTCATGGAGCTGATAATCGCTGCATCGAAGAACTTCCAGAGTTTGCAATGCATCATCAGGACAAGATTTTAAGTCACCAATCCATCGTGGCTCTAGTGAAGGAACTAATTCCTTTCGCAATTAAAACTATTCTAGCGAGAATTCATGATGGAGCTGATCTGGTCTTTTATATTGATTCCAAATATGTCGGATAGTTTCATACTCATACATAGAGCTGAACTGAATGAATTATTTCTACGCAAAATTCAAATTCACCATGGTGCAGTAACTCAGTGAAGACGATCGTATCTTGGATGATTCAAAATGATAGCAAATTTTTTTAAGAACATCCATTCCAGTGATCAAAGTTTTATTTGCAAGGTCTTGTTGAGAAGCACAATGATTGTATATAGATTATGGGACAGTGAAAATCTACTCGTGATTTGACAGGACGATGCCAAAGTCTCCTGAGTGGACCTGCTTTGTATTCTAGAAAATGAGATAATTGGACCACTCTTCAATGAGGATAATTCGCATGGACAATAATTGTACCTGAACCTATTGAAACATGTGTTCGTTCCCCTTCTACATAATCTTCAGAAACGCAAATCTATCACCATAGAAATACTTATAACGCTCGATGAACATAACTTGGATTATTCCAAATTTTTGGAATAATGGATGTACCACCTCCTCGATTAACCTAGAGACAATATTTAACATAACTTGGATTTGATTGACAGAAAAGGAATCATAGAATGGCTGGAAAGATTTCCAGATTTGAGATCTCTTGACTTCGTCAGAATATACTGGTGGGATTGAACTAAGAACGGTTACATAATGCAAACAAATTAATTGGAATAATTTTGAAAATCTTCGTGAGGAATTCGAATAGGGTGTACTATTGCCCATAGTATCATATGTACACAAGTTTGGAAATATCTGTGAACAATGGTATTTCTTGAGCTCTAACAAAATTCCATCACCAAATATTCGCAAAAAAAAAAGGTTTTTCAGGATGGCAGTTCAGACGCATCTCATACTGCAGATATCAAGTGATGATAATTTTTCATGGCGTCTGCAGTTGTGGGAATTCGTTTTGAAAAAAACGCTATTATTCACTGACAAAAATAGCCGGTAGTGAATACCAAACGCTCAGTAAAATAGGCGCCAGTCACAACATTCATCTAATGATACCACTATGGTAGATTGTTTTATTAGGATCAAAAGTGACACTTTGTTTGTCAAGCGAATTTTGCATATTTTGCTTCCTCTCAGCTTCGCTAGGCGCTTCGCCTCGTCAATGCATAGTTCGCTTGTCAAACAAAGTCACTTTTGATCCGAATGAAACCTGCTATTTTTTTGCAACCGAAAGAATTGACTGAAATAAATATTTGGAGTAACTACCAATGTGACCTACTTGACAAATTATTATTATACCTTTATTATGATAATATAGGTAAGTATATAGCAGCAAGACCTCAGACTACTTTTCATTATCAGAATATTAATAATAATAATAATAAAAATAATAATAATAATTATACTAATAATAATAATAATAATAACACCCAGAGCATGGAGCACTCACCGCTCAAAATCTGCGGGATTATGTATCTCACCTACGCGCTAGACACTACGTGAGAGTCCCTTCTCGGCAGGAAGATGGTGTGGAGGAACAACACGCTCCACCCATTCTGCCTCACAACGGGAGAGGGGACCGTGTGCTTCCTGAGGTGAGCGAAATCAGGAACCGCAGGAGCCTACTCAACATTAAGGCCCTGCGGCCCCAAGACCTTGCAAGGATGGATGAATCACTTCGAGGAACACTTCCGGAAGGGGCTGACATCTGGCACATCAACTGTGCCGTGTATGACGTCGTTCGGTCCTCTCTACCGGAGAAACCCATACAAACGGTCTCACCGACGGAGAGGGCCGATCGGCGTGTACAGAAGATGGAAGCCAAGATCCAGTCGGCGAGACAACACACTTCCCGTATCCAGTGTGTGATGGATTATGTGAGGGCCAACAGGCCATTCACGTCGAAGGTGCGACGGATGGCCAATACATTGCGTCGCACCCATCACACACTAAATGAGGCAGTGCTATCCACCATCAAACAGCACTGCCTCGAAAGGATACGGATGTTAGTGGCTGCAAAACAGTCACTAAAGAGGCGAGCGAGAGGGCTGGCGGAAAATAAACAATTCCGCGAAAAGCCCTCTCGCTTATTTCAACCGCCTCCAAGTGTGGTTGACAATCCGCCGACTGCAGATCAGGTGGAAACCTTTTGGAAGGGTATTTATGAGGTGAGACATCCATTCAACAGAGATACTCCAGCCCTGGCGCAGTTCGGTATCTTCTGCGAAAGATATCGAGAGCCTGAGCCCGAATTACTGCGCCAACCGATAACCACTGAGGAGGTTCGAGAAGCCCTCAAAGGCTCCAAGAACTTTGCTGCTCCTGGTCCCGACGGGATCAATAACTTTTGGTGGAAAAAGTTACCCTCCACCCACCACCATTTAGCCAGTATATTTAATAGCTGGCTAAATGGGGAGCAGCAAATCCCTGAGTGGTTTATCGAGGGGCGAACCGTGCTTCTCCCTAAGACTGGAGATTTGTCCAATCCAAAGAATTACCGACCAATTACCTGTCTGAATGCATGTTACAAGTTGTTCACGCGCATCTTGTACATGCGAGTACTCCTAGTAGTTGACCCGGTTTACCAACGGATTTTTGAGCAGCGTGGGTCAAAGAGAGGTGTCGCTGGCTGCAAGGAGAACCTGTTGATAGATAGATCTATCACACAGGACTCCGTGCAGTACAAGCGGAATCTTTCTGTGGCCTGGATCGATTACCGAAAGGCATTTGACACAACGTCACATGAGTTACTCGTGTACTTGCTCAAGTGTCTCAAGGTACCCGATTCTATAGTGAGATGCATAGAACAACTGATGCTGGTCTGGAAGACCCGCTTTACTATAACATCAGGTAATGCGAGAGTTCAGACAGAGCCAGTCATCATAAGGAGAGGAGTATTTCAAGGGGAATCCCTTAGCCCACTCCTATCCTGCATCTCACTTCTGCCACTATCCGTTGAGCTCCGCAAAACCAGAGGATACAACTGCGGCCCACCCAGTTACCGGAGGCATAAAGTCACTCACTTATTCTATGTGGATGACCTCAAACTTTATGCCTCTGGTGAGAGGGATATGGACCAATCCCTCAGGGTGGTACAGGAGTACACGCAGGCAATTGGAATGGAATTCGGAATGGACAAATGTGCACTGGTTCATCTCAAGAGAGGACGATGCGAGAACTACGACAAGGACGCGCAACTCGTGGACGGAAGCATCCTACACCACCTGGATGCCGAAGAGACGTACACCTACCTGGGTGTAGAGGAAACTCACATCCAGGAGGCACAACGGGTAAAAGACGCTCTCCGCAGCAAGTATCGGCAGCGGCTCCGACAGATCTGGTCGTCAGAACTGTCGGGGAAGAACAAAGTCGCTGCGACTAACATGCTTGCTGTTCCGATCCTACTTTACTCATTTGGAGTGATAAAGTGGACTCAAGTCGAGCTGCGACAACTTGACGTAAGTACTCGCAAGATGATGCATCTCCATAGGAGTCTGCATCCAAATTCGTCCGTTCCACGGTTATACATACCTAGAGACCAGGGTGGCCGTGGACTCTTGAGCTTGGAGTATCTCCATAACAGAATGGTTCTGGATGGCGCCTGCAAAGTCATCAGGAGTTCGGACCCCCTTCTGCAAATGGTTAAAACCCATGAAGAGGCAGGAGTAGGAGCTTTTCTTTTCAGGGCAGCACGTCGAGCAGCCGATGAATTGTCTCTGATTTTCGACTCCGAGCGCGAGGCTCAGGACTCAGTTACTGAGCTAGAACCCGCTTGGAGAAAAGCCCGCATCAAAGCTGCAGAAGTGAAAAAGCTCCTGCAGCTTCACATGGATAAGCCCATGCATTCGGTCTACTTCAAGACCATTGAAGACCGGGGCTTATCCAAAGAACTGACTTTTGCTTTTCTGAAGTCAGGCGGGCTCAAATCGGAAACAGAGGGGTTCATCATGGCATGCCAGGATGGGGTTTTTAACACTCTCGTCTACCGTAGCCGTGTCATGGGTATGGAGGTCCCTGACACAAGTTGCAGGGCCTGCCGCAGGGCGCCCGAGACAATTATGCACCTGCTGTCTTCTTGCACGGTGTATGCAGTCTCGGCCCATATCCATAGACACAATGCGGCATTGCGAGTGCTCTACTACTATTTGAGGCACTCGTACGGAATAGACGAGACTCCAGTGCTGCCCTATGCTCCGGGGGATATTGAGTCCGTTGTGGAGAATGAGAGGTTCCGAATTTATCGGAACTTCTCAATCCCCACCCTCAGGCAGATACAAGCTAACAAGTCTGATGTAGTCCTCCTCGACCATCAAACCGAAGCGATGTTCGTGATCGAGTTTTCGGCGCCAGCCGAACCGAACATCGTTCTGAAGGAGGAGGAAAAATGGACCACGAGATCTTCTCTTCGAACTCCACCGGCTCTATCCAGACCATTCTGTGGAATTGGTCATCCTGATAATCGGCTCCCTAGGAGGCACACGACACACGCTGCTCTCGGAGATCCAGAAAATACCAGCGTGCCGTGATAAGGCACACATACTGGCTGGTGGAATGCAGAAGGCCGTCATACTAGGATCATTACGTCTCCTCAGGGCACACGGTACTTGGTCCCAGTGATTATTCACCTCTAGGCTGTGAGGAGTAGTCACTGGATTTTATTCAGTACGACTCTGCGTGACGTCGGAGGCCGCAGGGTCGTGACTAGAATTATATGAACTCAAATAATAATAATTCATTGATTTCAGCATATATCATGTAAAAAATACAGAGGAATTGTGAAAACTGTCGAAAGGTGAAAAATATTCAGATCTACACATATTCATATAAATATACACTTATTTACACACATAAATACACATCAATTAGCACATACATGAAAAGCATGTTGACAACCTATCACATTTATGAAATATAAGGTATCCTAATCAAAAAATTCTTCTATGGTGTTGCAGTGTTTGAGAAGCATAGATTCTTTAATCTATGTGAGAAGTAAGTGTTTTTTCAGTCGATTTTTGAACATTGTTAATGAAGCTGCATTCTTTATGTGATCCGCTAGAGAATGATAGCATTTGCATTCAATATACTCAACGTTTTTCTGATATCAGACGGTGCTATGCCGGTGGGGTAGAATAAGGTTTTTTCGTCTGGTATCATGTTCATGCTGTGTTCTGATAGCATTATGAAAAGCCTTTAATTTTTGAAAATGAAACAACACGCTTCGAGGATGTACGTGCTCATAACAGTCAGAATATTAAATTTTTTGAAAATATCTCTGCATGAGTATTTTTGTAATAGAAACACCCTTTGTACAGAAGAACTTGCTCCCCAATTTAAAATTCCGTATTTCATAATTATGAGAATGGAAGTGGGCGTAGTATAAAGGCAGAAGGATATTTTCGCTGCAATGACTCGACATAAACTTTAGTGCGTAACATCCTTTTCTAAGTTTGCCGCAGACAATGTCAATTTGTGAATTCCAAGTTTTGAGTCAAAGGTAATTCCTAGCATTTTGATAGATTCAGAAGATGGTGGACGATGATTTTACTTTGTTACAATTTGTGTTGACCCCAATTATTAGATACTACACGAACGAATTCAATAATATACCAGAAACGTGGATGCCGTGCCATATGTATGCAATGCAACAAATAATCCGTGGCAAAAATAAGTGGAAAATGTTAGGTTAGGGAGCAAGTATGCGAATCTTGAAGGCTTTCCTTATGAAAACAATAATACGTTACTATATATGATATGGTGTATTCGTCTATACGAACTGTTGCATTGATTTCGGGAGGATGTAATCCAAGTTGTTTTTCTCTCGTTATCTACCATTTTCATACATTTCATGAACTATTTTGGTGATGAATTTTAGTTTCTCTCTCTTTTTGTGACCATATAGCATTCCACTTTGAGTATTTGGATTTTTCCTAGTTGATACATATAATATGTTCAAAAATGATTCTTTTCATGATTCATCAGGTGCAAAACACTACATATTTTGAAAACGAACATACAAAAAACTTGATGAAAAGACTCAACTTCCTTTGGTTTGAATTCATATGATTTCATAACGAGACAGTTTATGTTTGTTGTATTAAACAATTGTATCAAATATGAGAAATGTCTTCTTATTTATTTGGATGGAATCCTCCTAAGGCTTTTGTCACTCGATAATTCCTAAACAAGATCTTGATAAGTTTGAACAAAAATCATTATTTATTGTGATACATTCTTTTTGAACTTTTGGAGATTATATGTTGTTGGGAATACTTCCACAGGCAATGAATTCCAGAGCCTAGCCGTTCTATGGATGAAGGAGTCTTGATAAAGTGCTGTTCGACATCTTTCGAGGTTGACAACGAAAGGATGTGCTGACTGGGCTTGTCTAGTTCGTCTGATTGGTATTGCTAGTGAGGGGATGATAGCAGAGATTTCCGAAGAACATTTCCCGTGGAAGTATCGATAGAAAAGTGGAAGGTCGCCGACCTTTTTACGGTGTTCCAATGATGTCAAAGAGTGAGTGAGTGTGGCGTCACCCACCAGGCGAATGGCTCTTCTCCGGATCGAATCTAAGAGCATCAGCGTATGTTTTGGTGCTGAACCCCATATGTGGGAACAGTTTTCTAGAACAGGCCGTATCTGCGCTTTGTAGATCATGAGAAGCTGTTGAGGTGTGAAGTAGCCTTTTGCACGGAACAAGAATCCGAGTTTTTGTGAAGCAGCTTTTGCGCTAGACATTACAATATTGGGCATACTGAGTTCCTCCTTTCTAGAGAAAACGCAGGCTCGAGTTTTGGTGGCGTAAATGACTTTGGGCATACAAAACATGGGGTTGCCCGCAATGCTTTTCGAAATTTGGAAAGAATGTGATGTTGAGCCCTAATCTTTGAATGTCACAACAAAAAAAAACTGTCTCGTCATGAAATCATATGGATGAAGTTTGCAGCATGAGCGATAGGCGAATGCTGCAATGATTCGAGTAGGAAATTAGTATTCCGTGCAAGTTATACACTATGATTTTTCTACCGCTGTAATAAATAACAGCGGCATTTTCGATTTCTTCGTCTTGTTGCCATCTAAATTCCTGTCAAGTAATGATCATCTATTAGACAAAGCTGTCATTGCTTGAAATTTTACAGTCCATGGGCGATGATTTTTGGAATGATAACACAATGGAGTCATATTGATATCAGATACGGAGATAAAATTGATGACATACAAAGTTACCTCATTGATTTATCGAACACAGTGAAACGATGTAACAATTTTGTGTTATAGCTGTAGAATGTCGTTATTTTCTAGCTAACTTGAGGGAAAATTAGAAAAACTAACAAGAGTAATATATATTCTATTAACTAATTATTAGTAATATTTATTGAAAATGTACTGTTCGACGAATCATGCAGGTTTTTTGCGGACGGCAGCATATTTGTTGAAGTTAGCTGATTACATTGTGTTGTTTTATGAACGTAATTCTTTGGTAAAATTGGCTAATATCTAAATATAAATTAACTACAAATACACTTTCCAACACTGAATATCTGGCCCGTAAGTTATTTGGCCTCCATATCTTGAAAAATTCTAGAGAATATTCCATCTTCATTTGGAGTCTCAACTATGTTATTGTTGTGCTTCTCATATAACTTTCATTATAGACTTTGTTGACAATAACTCTGTTGGCATCTGTAGCTGCTTGCATAGTTTCTTGTTGAAGTTCTTCATGAGAAGAATAATCAATACATTGTGAAAATTTCAATGAATTGAAAATTCTATGTCACTCCGGCAATTTTAAACAAATTTGTGTTTTGATTGGCAGGTTGATATTTGTTACCCACATAACAATCAATTTTCTTTTTTATTGATACCTATACATTAATGAAAATAACTATTGAGATAATATACAGGGTGAGTCATGACTAACCAGCCATAGCCTAATGGCGGATAGCGGAGGTCAAGGTGAGTTGATATATATGTAAAAAAATATTTTTTGCCTATTCTTTACAGAAATACAGGGCATTATTTGAATTCGGGGCAAAACTTCAATGAACGATATTTCAGGAACGTCTCGATGTTATCGGCTGAAATTCACTAACAACTTACCTCTACTGACACTCCACAAGATGACGTACTATGAATAAAAAATTCCAGATCCGGACTTGGAAAACTCATTTTCTCTTTAGATGTCAAAATTTTGACCTTCTGGATCGGACTTTTCGGAAACTTTTATCAGAATCAGAAAGAACAGGAAAAATACTACAAGTATGGCTTCCCAATTCTTACGGCACACTTCGATCGTTTTGGTTAAAAAATATCAAACAAAATACCGATGAATTTTTCTTCGATTTCGTCCAGGCATATCACTCTCTAAATTCGACTAAAAGTGATTATATCAAATTTTTTCCTGGAATGATTCAACAGCAGACTTGAGAAAAGGTAAAATTCAATCAAAAATCCAGGACCGGACTTGATTTTGGATAATAAAAATTTTAATTTCCGAAAAAGATTTTTCTGGATCTTAATATTAATCAAGATTCTCGAAATGTCCTCCTCCAATTTCTATACATTTTCTGCATCTTTTCGGGAGATCTCGTATATGGCTTTCCAATAATTTGCCTATTATTTCTGATTATATCTGCAGCTGTAACTATCCTCTCCCAATTTTCAATTGAAATTTAACTTCTACTTGTGATAATGTGAAAACATTGTATTCAATAAGAACAATTGTTGCTTTGGAGCAGATTTTATTTCGAATCAGATATACGTGCCAACTTATACTTATAGATGGAGGGATTTCGATTTGAAGTAATACTGAATATATGATCTCATTTCTTGTGACCTCTCCCAATCAGCAAATCAAATTGTGAGTTTAGTAGTTCATCGATTTTGAATACACATGAAAAGAAGGCTGTGATATAGTAGTGTATGTCATTGACTCGATTTTTGACGGTTGTTGAAACTGTCAAATGTCGTGGCGGCCCTCATTCTTGGCCTCCTAGGTCCCCTGATCTCACAGTTTTGGACTATTTTCTTTGGGGGCATATAAAACAATTGATCTATCAGACTGAAGTCAACACCAGAGAGGAACTGAGGGAGAGGATAGTTACAGCTGCAGATATAATCAGAAATAATAAGCAAATCATTGGAAAAGCAATGAGAGGTCTCCCGAAGTGATGCAGAAAATGTTTAGAAATTGGAGGAGGACATTTTGAAAATCTTGATCAATATTAAGATTCTGACAATTTTTTTTCGAAAATTATAATTGTTATTTTCCAAAATCAAGGCCGGTCCTGAATTTTTTATTGAATTATTCCTTTCCTCAAGTGTGCTGTTGAATCTTTCCAGGGAAAAATTTGATCTAATTTCTTTTAGTCGAATGTAGACAGTGATATGCCCGGACGAAATCGAAGAAAAATTCATCGGTATTTTGTTTGATATTTTTTTACCAAAACTATCGAAGTGTGCCGTACGAATTGAAAAGCCATACTTGTAGTATTCTTCCTGATCTTTCTGATTCTGATAAAAGTTATCGAATAATCCGATCCAGAAGGTCAAAATTTTGACATCTAATGAGAAAATGAATTTTCCAAGTCCGGATCTGGAATTTTTCATTCATAGTACGTCATCTTGTGGAGTGTCATTAGAGGTAAGTTGCTAGTGAATTTCAGCCGATAACATCGAAACGTTCCTGAAATATCGTTTATTGGAGTTTTGCCCCAAATTCAAATAATGCCCTGTATTTCTGTGAAGAATAGGCAAAAAATATTTTATTATATATATATCAACTCACCTTGACCTCCTCTATCCGCCATTGGGCTATGGCTGGTTAGTCATGACTCACCCTGTATTATGTGTGTGTTCTGTGTTTCGCTCATGATCATAAACGTATCTGATTCTGATCAATTTTTGTGAATGATCAATCAGATATCAGTTTATAACTCCAATAATATATTATAATATATTCTCAAATATTGCTAACAGCGTTCTAATCTAGTCTAGATGACGGAATAAATATGAGTTTCACTTTCAATTTCACCCGTTGAAACCGAATTAACGAAAACGGTACAATTCAGAATTATATCAATACATTGGACTAATGATTATATAAGTACCTACCTATGAAACAAAATTCATGGAATGATTTCAGTTTAACTATAATATTGATTGTATTGCCCTTGAACTGATTGTTCCAAATGATTGAAATTGTATATGAAGGGACCGAAATCTTAAATTTCCTGATTTGCTTGAAATATTAACGAAATTGTTGACAGTTTTGAGAATTGAGAATTGTGTAGGTATGTTATGAACTCTCGAATAATGATTCAAATTATCTTATATGTCCCCCTATAGCTAGGATATATAGTACAAAATCCAAAATCAGGATGGCGCGTGCCGAAGTTTATTTGATTGTTTCTTTTTATGTTCTGGTTCCCAGAGAACATCGTGAGAAGGGAAATGAGGTAGGAATTGGTGTTCTTCTTGGATTTCTGGAGGTTATATGCCTCGGGGAACACCTTGGCAATGTGTTCCAGAGCCTCGTCGTTCGTAATGACTGTGCTATTTTTATATTCATTTTCGTATAAAGAATGGATGATATTGAATGAATGAATTATCATTATCATCTACAGAAACAATTTTCCAATAATGAGAGAAGATACGTATAACAGAAAATACCCTAAAAAAGACAAAACAGATAAAAAACATCCCGATCGCGAATATCATTGTATTTCCCTATTTTGTGATGAAGGACATCTGGTAAGAATAATATTTCGTTGTGTTTTCTATATAATAATCATTTCCATATGACTTTCTGATCGAATATTTCTGTCTATGTATGCAGTCATTACTCATATGGGTAGAAATAAGTACCCCATCATCCTCCCCCCAGGCACGCGCCTGCTATCAGGTGATCGTTATGGCGAGGAAGAGGTTTTGAGGTTCAAACAATGTTTTGTTTTACCATTGTAGTTTAAGAAAATCGCATCTATAATAGATTTTAGGAATATATATACTAGCCCTGAAGAACAGATTTGCTGACCTGTCCTCTGCAACCAGGCAACTGGTTCATGGGTTGACATTAAAATCGGGTAGGTGAAACTTGTTAATTTAGTGAATCTAGTGAATATTGTTAATCTGGTGAATTCAGTGAATCTGATCTTGATTTCGATGAACCTGTTTGGAGTTTCCTACTCCTATCCCTAATAACACAATTTTGTCCCATGGATATCCTTAGAACGTCCTGTCGGGACATTCAGGACGTCCATTGGACGTCTGTGGGACGCACAAATGCCCCACTTGAGGACCGAATACCTAAATCCTACAGTATTCCTTATCTAGCACTACGAAGGACATCCTTAAGACATCCGTAGGACAACATATCAGCAACGAATGAGGACTTTGATTACATAATATGCTGTACTGGTTGTATAACCGGGTGGTGATGCCTTCCATAACATAGGCCTCCGTGGTATGGTGGCGTGAGACACTTTACAAAGAGGGGCCATAACAAGACTGAGTAAGATACATAGACTTGCATGTCTGGGAATTACAGAGGCCATGAGGTCGACGGCAACCGCAGCCATAGAAACACTAGTGGATCTGCTTCCCCTCCACTTGATGGTACAGGGCGAGGCAGAGTTTGGTGCCTTTAGACTGCAAAATACACTGGGCAATTTCAACATAGGAACAGGATATATGAGCATCGTCAGAACAGTGAACAAGGACATACTCAATATGAGAACAGATCGGATTTCGGAACGATATATATTTGACACTTCATTCAGAGTGTTCAGATGAGTGAATGAGATGATGAAGAATTCAGCACCATACTGCAAGGAGAGATCTGGTATACAGACAGGTTCAAGATTGCAAATGGGTCAGGAGCAGAAAGATACTCCAAACATCCAGGGTAGTATGCCTCAGGTTTTCAAGTAGAGGTGTACACAATTCTCCAATGTGCTGAAGAAACTATAACAGGAGAGCCGTGAAAATAAGCAGATCCGCATTATGTCAGTCAGTCAAGTGGCACTTAAGGCAATAGAAAGCCAGAAAGTGACATCTCGACTCGTATGGGATTGCGAGAGGAAACTGAGAACTTTGGCAGACCAGAACTGCGTCAATCTAGGTGCTAGGAAATCAGGGGATCGCTGGTAATGAGGAGACTGACGAACTTGCAAAAAGAGGGCCGGAGAACAAGCCAGATCCAGGACAGAATATTGGAGTACCAAAGCGTACAGCACGAGTGTCAGTTAAAGATTGAATTCCATCAAAATATAGGAGCTTCTGGGAAAAAATCCCAAAAAACAGACATGGAAAACAATACATTGAGGAACCAAGTCATAAACGAACTGTAGACCTGCCCAATTTGACCAGAGTACAGATAAAAGCTGTTACGGGACACCTAACCAGAATGGAACTGTATAATGGCGACCCAGGCTGCAGACTATGCGGAAAGGAACAAGAAGCAGTATCACATATTCTGTGTATATGCGAGGCATTGGACTGCAAAAGACAGACAAAAAGATTTTTGGGCAACCAGTTGATGAACCAGAAGTATCGAACTCACATCCAGTGAAGGATCATTACAGACTTGTTCAAGGTATAGAGACAATGGAGTAGGCACAATAAAAAAAACTACTGGGTAAGATACAGAGGGCCACCAAGCCTGAGTGTCGTCGGAGACATTGGTCAGATTAGCCTACAAGCGGGGTGCAGGTGACATAACTATCCGACTGAACCGACTTGAGACTTAATTATTCTGACTGTCACGGGTTGCACGCGAGTAAAGGTATTCTTGATGCGGTGACGCCAATTTGCCCTTCGTTTGTATTCGAGACACATTCATCAGCGATCGTTATCAATGCTATTATACCTATGAAAGAGTCATTCAATAATGAGTTACTCGTTACTCGTCTGCGTGATTCATCATAAGTTTCGACATTATTGCCACTACAAGTCAAGAAGTCCAATGGACTTAATTAAGAAATTGCATGACAGTCATCAACTTAGATTTAACAAGGAAATTGAATGAATGCTTCTTCCTCAGTATAAGAATGATGATGTGTTATATATTTTTCAACTGAAAAAAATCTTGAGCCCCTCAGTGGAATACGATACAATCTCTTGGTCTCGTTGTACCCCGCATTTTGGGCCACATTGAGAGAAAATGTGAAAAAAAATTACACTAGATCAAATCATTCATTTCAGAAGAGTTGATATTGATATCTTTCATGCTGTGAGAGTTCAAATTGGACTTGAGAGTATTGTTATACCTGGATTAACTTTTCGTTCAATGAGTAGAGGACATATTTCATTTGTTTCATCGCATCACAAGGAGAGAGTCAATTATAGATAATTGAATCAAAGAGGCAATATATGCATGTTGAGACCTTTAATTAGTACTTGTTTGTTTATTATAATAGTTATCTAGCCATACATTCGAGAGAGTTGTTTCCGGATTTGTGTACTAGAACGAAACATGTACCTACTGGGTGGCTCATGAAGGAAAATGATTGGTTCTGATCAATAAACTAATACAGAAATCAGGAAACGTTTTCAATTATGGGTTACTTTCTTCTCTTCAATGCATGAAAGTTCAGAGCATTCCATTCGTTCCAATCCGGTGACTTCAATAGAATAATGTGCATATTTATATCTATATTAAATGACAAATAAAACATTCAACATGATATTATTTATATTCCGCAATGCTACAACTATATTATACCTGGATCTAGATAAAGTTGCATGAACCTCTCTGCTAACTCAGCTAATTTCTCATCCAATGGATATATGTTTCCATGAATATAAACAAATCGAATTCTCGGACAAATCATTCTTTATTCTTCAGAATCAACTTTATTTATTGAGATCTTCAGTCACCTGTCCACTTCCTGCTCTACAGATCAAAATTTTCAAATTGTTCTAGCGCACGGTCAAGTTACTCTTTGTTAGGGAGGTATCTCGAATCTCTCTCTAATGGTATATTTTGTTAATTTGGTTGATTTATATCCGCCAGAGAGCAGTAAAAAGATTTGTTATTCATTGGGAATTCTGTGCATATTATTTTCAATTCTGTATATTGTTCCATTGTATCACTTGTGACGAAAATATACCAGTATTTGAAATCAGTTTCTTGTATTGAGGGTCTTCAAAATTAATTTCTTCATGAAGATACAGATTTTATTCCATCATAGGTTTCCTCACTGTATATAATACGTGAGTATAGAAGAAATGTTCAATAATTTTTTTTTATGTGACTGGGAAAAAGTTTGACATTTCATCCCTATGACAGGTAAAAAATTATAACTTCTCCTCAAATCACTGTTTTTCTAAAGCAAAAAAGCGAGTATCTTTTTCCAGATATACACTTCCTTAAAAAATTACGTACCACCAAAAAGTATCCAAAAGTTTGAGATGAGTAAATCATTTTCGTCAAAACTATACTTGTCAGATTTGGACGTTTCTTGTTCTGAATGACAGGTTTTCTCCTTCTGAATATTACGTAAAAACTGTATTCGCATAAAAACATATTTTTGTGGATACCAGGTGTAGCAATCATAGCGACTTCTTATGATGAATTCTGATATACCCTGTAGAGTGCCACAGTTACTGTGTGTTACAAGTTGGAGTGGAAATAATATTTTAGCCCTATCTTTTTTCAACATTACTTTCTTGGATTTACTCCATTATATTTCCTATCACTCCATAAACACGCTTTCATAGCATAACATGATTTTATTGAATTCAATCATCATTATAAGCACTTGAGCATAGAACTTGTGATCAAAAATGGAAGCCACACAGCTTGAAGAAATACATATTGGAGATTTTGCCCATGCAAAATAATGTCAGGCCTCATGTCGCCTGAGGTGTGAGTAATTATCTAGAGGAAGTCGGTCTCGTTATCATGGCGTGGCCAGCACGGAGTCCGGATTTGAATCCCATTGAGAATCTATGGAACATTCTCAGGACAAGATCACGAAACAAATGTGACTAGAATGCTTCTGAAGATTAGGGAAGATCTGGACCAAAATGACATAAGGTGTCTTATTTCAAGTATGGACCGTCTTTGCCAAGAAGTTATTCGTGCCTAAGGCGGAAATACTTGCTACTGTCTCTTTCGTTCAACACGTGATTTCGCATTCTGTTTCGTTTTTCCATTATTGAATTTGGAAAATAATTTTCCATGAAATCATATTACGCAATGAAATGATGTTTCTCGAGTAATAGGAAAGATAATAGAGTGAATCCGAATAAGGAACGTTGAAGAAAGATGAAGCTGAAGTGTCATTCCTACTTGGTAGTTCAACTATTACACATCAAAAATTTCAAGAAATTCAGTAATCTTAGCTATAATTGCTACACCCGGTGGTATGAAAAAGAGGTTTCCATGCGAAGTTATAATTTTTTTCCATTTTCCTTTTCCTCTGATATGAAGCTCGTTGGAAAAACGTTGTTCCTAACACGTGCACAAAGTGTCTTTTCCACATGCAAAACTGTATTTGCGTGAGGAAAAGTAACACTTTGCGCACTTGTTAGGAAGATAAATATTGCACACAGATGTTTGAAAGCAGCATTCAAGATAAAAACGTCCAAATGAGACAAGCAGTGTTGACGAAAATGTTTCTTGAACTTTATTTTTTGGTGGTGCGTTAATTACTTGGGGGAGTGTATATGTCGCACCCTTTTAACCCATCAGCGCCCTGCGTTGCCATACGGCAACGGTAAACACAGAACTCTTCTAATCGCCACTGTACATAACGGAAACCGATGATTACCCCCACCCTCTAATATTTCTCAAGTAATTGTATATGTCGAAATGAACCTATGCGCTCCGAATTAGTTTACGACGTTCTGTGAGTGGTGAGTGTACCTCATATTTCGTGGTCACAAGAAATGGGTGAGAATATGGACGTACGCTTCATGTAAATAGTGTTCATTTTATTTGAGGAATTTTTTCCGATCATCATAACTCATTTATGGTTAGTGCAGATGTAAATTACCTTGTTTTTCGAAAAATTATAAAAAACACATGGTTTTCAACTGGTCATGAATCTGTCAAATGAAGGTGTTGTCATATGGCAACGCTAGGCGCTTATAGAAGCAACATTGTTTTTTTCAGAGGTAGTCTGACTTTATCTGAAGCAATAGACATTGTATACAATGATAACCAACACGGCGACATCATTATAGAGCCACCAGATCCAAATGTAGACACGAAGATTCTGGCGATGAAGATGAAGGCGGGTAAGTGACTGTTCTTCAACAATAAGTCGATTATCGAATTATCAATTTTTAGGCAAGTTGACAATCTTACAGCATGTCAGCTATTGGCGAATGCCGAAATAAGACTTCCTAATAGGGACCGCTTGGGAGCTGCAGATATCGCTGGGGATAATTTTATACCATATGCGGCAGAAACTGTAGGTGGAGCTGATGTGTTTCCAAATATCACAGAAATTCCACCAGGAGCAATGAGCAAGGAATTTAAAACCAAGATGGATACATGGCGCAGACTTCTAAATTGAACAACAAGCAACTTTTCCAGATCCTGATTATTCTGAATAGAACAACATGACGATATTTGGAATTTTCGAAAAATTTGTTGATCAGGAATTGATAGATTTATTGATGGAAGAAACGCGTCGTTACGCCCTATTCAGAAACTGTCCGGATCCTGAAATAACAGCTGATGAAATACGATGCCTCGTAGCCATTCTGTTTTTTAGCGGTTTCAATGATCTTCCATCAAAGCGTCATTACTAGGACTTCAACAACGATATGAAAAATCTAGCTGTTTCGCAAAGCATGAGAAGAGATAGATTTTCGCCAATTTGTAGATTTTTGCACTGCGTAGATAATACGAAAATTGATTGAAATGATGAGGGTTGGAAAGTGCGTCCTGTGATGGAGATCTTATAATTCTCCATCACCTTGAATTTCTGGAGGTGATATACCTCGGAAAAACACCTCCTTTGGCAATGTGTTCCAGAGCCTCGCTGTTCGTTGGATGAACGAGTCTTTGGAAATAGATGTTCTGCAGGTCTCCAAAGTGACCACGAAGGGGTGCGAAGCCTCATCTCGACGGGTTAATCTCGCGGGGACTGCCAAGGGAGGAACAATAGTTGATATTCCAGAAGAGCTTTTGTTGTGGCAGTTGAAAACAATCAACCAATAACAGCATCTCTGAGAAAGAACAGCAAGTCCTGTTATCTTCCATTCTATACTTCGCAGTTTCGTAAATTACTAATATAACCACTAATTTTGCAATATTATCAGATCAACCACGGAGTTATATTGGAAGATAAAAAATCACTGTCGTCACACATCTTTTTTCTTGACATCTATACTGATATTCGCAACAATTTTGGAATTATTGAACTTTGAGAAACTGAATATACAACAAGGTGGTTCCGAAATTGAAGAAATGAATTAGGTGGGTATTTAAAAGAAGACTAAAAAAGATATTGTTGTTTGAAGTTCGCCAGAACCGTTTGTGAATCATTGAGCAGAGGTTAATGGTCGAACCTAAGCGTCTGCTTTCGGCAAAGTGAGAAGAACTAGAAAAATATTTTTCGTGATTTATTGTCTCATTATTTCTCATACAACATAATTATTGGTCCTCATTCATCACTTCAATTTTGGAAACACCGTCTACATCTACAGGATGTAATTTAATTATTGATCAGCTCATTTTTAGAAGAAAAGTTCATATAATAATAATAATGATAATAATAGGTCTTTATTAGGCGAAAGTTTAGTATAAAACTATTCTTACACTTTAACCTAACAATTATAGAAATGAACATTGATATCATTGTAGCATTCAACGTAATCAGAACTATACTCTGTATTGAAAACAAAGAAAAAAAATCAGAAGAAGAAAAATTCT
This sequence comes from Phaedon cochleariae, assembly GCA_918026855.4. NCBI lineage: Eukaryota > Metazoa > Arthropoda > Insecta > Coleoptera > Chrysomelidae > Phaedon > Phaedon cochleariae. The sequence continues at coordinate 20,916,624 of OU896707.1, forward strand.
TGACGAATGTGAGAGATAGATATATTATGAGATATGGCTTTCTATTATGAGTTCAGGATAATCTTTTTGGCTAGAGGAGGGATATAGATTCATTGAGCTTTTCAAATTTTCACAATGAGTTGACGGTCAATTGTTTGGCTAGAAGGATTTTTTTTAAATTTGCCTCAAATGAATTTACTGACATTCTCTTCAGATGGTCATCTAAATTATTATAAATATGAGGAGCTTCGTAGGCAAAGGAAGATTCGAATTTCTTCGTATGGTGTGCTGGAATATGAATATATTACTGGGCACGAATATTAACATTATGGAGTTGACCGCGAAATCTCAATTTCTCATAAAGATAAGATGGTGTCTTCGTTAAAATGATTTTATGACAGAACGCAGCGAAATGTAAATAACGACGAGATTTCATTTTCAGCCAGCCTAATTTTGCAATATTCTCAGACACGTGATCATATTTTCGTAAGTTTAGTATATATCTACAACAGTTGTTTTGAACTTTCTGAATCCTGCAAGCGTCGAAATTATTAATATGGTTACCGTATACCACGTCACAATAGTTGAACTGAGATAATATTAATTGATCGCAGAGCATTTCCCTCAAACTATTATGCAAGTTATATCGATTGGAATATAATAGTTTCAAAGCGCTATAAGATTTCTGCAAACATTTGCTGATATGATCCGAAAATTTCATACCTGGATCCATGTACAGACCAAGATTTTTTGCAACCTTTGTGGACGCTAGAGTGACGTTACCAACTCAAATGGTCAATCTCTTTTCTGCTTCCGACGACGGCGTTTTATTGGCAAATATCATGAGCAAAGATTTCTTGGGATTTAGGTATATGCAAATTGTGATCGAAGGAACGTGATACGATATTTTCTAGAACACTATTCATCAGACGGCTCACATTATCCACATCGTTCAGTGGAAAATCGTAGTATATTTGACTGTCATCTGCGTAATAATGACCCTTGCAATATTTGAGTTCATCATAAAACTGGGCAGTGTAAATCAAAAATAGCAATGGGCCCAGTATAGATCCTTGCGGGACACCTTTGTGAATCCGCAACGGTGAAGAAATTTATCCATTAATTATCACATGTTGGGAACGATTAGTCAAAAAATTTTCAAAAAAGGAAAGGACACTTTGCCTGCAACCATAGTATTTTAATTTCGCGTATAACAATATGAACATAATAATATGCCCCAGTTGCAAACAACATTTTTTTCTACAAACTTAAAAAAATATAGTTCTGAAGTAAAATTATGCTTGGCTTGATTAAAAAATAGTGTTGAACTGGCTTAAAAGACCTTCCCCTATCCTCCCTAGGTACGCACGGTGTTCCACGAACATAATAGGAATTTCATTTCGTGCGCTCCAAGAGATGAAACAGAGTCATTGTTGAACATTCAGGAATAAATGATTTCGTGGATGTTTGCTCGATTGAGGACCATAAAGTTGAAATATAAATATCTCATATATTTTACATAACAATGCGCGAAGTAGGTACTTCGCGCAATGTTTTATTTCGCGCATTGTTTTCTGCAAGGTATCATGGTAACTTAGGAAACTGAAAAAAAGTGTCACTTCGTAATTTGTTATCAATGCGCAAACCTTGTCATTTTTTGACGTTTGTAGACAAATAGTTATTTATTATACAAGGGAAAAAAGTAGTAGATTTTTGCTCCAGGTTGTGTTGTATCCAGACGCGTAGCGGAGGGAGACAAAAAACCGTGAGCTAAAATCTAATATTTTTCCCGTGTATAATACACTTTTTTTTTCTGTGATAGAAGAAAGGACGAATCAATATTGAGAAGATATTACATTATTTTGAAATCAGAAAATTATCGACGTGAAATTTGAAGTTTTTAACAGTAGGGACACCTTTGTTGTAGGCATCTTTATCATTCTTTTGAAGTAGTCAAACATCTGTTGTCACTTCTGTCAGTCTAATTCTGTGATTTGATTTCAAAAAATTGCTAATTTAGTGGTTGTTTAGTAATATACGTAACCACGAAGTCGAATGGAAGAAAAAAGGACTAGGAGTTCTTTCTCGGAGACGGTATTATTGACTCATTTTTCGGAACTATAGCACAACAAAAGCCATCAAAAGTGTATATATATGTGATATATATCCGGGAAAAAAGTACCCACTTTTTTCCCACGGGAAAAAAGTAATTTATGAAGAGTGACATTTTATGACCTGCCAACAGAGATGAAATGCCAAACTTTTTTCCCGTCACAGACAAAATATATTATTCACTTTCATTTCCCTTTTTATGAATAGATCAATATTGTTTCTTGAATCTGTCATACGTACTGATGTTTCCTTCTTGATATGCAAGAGTAGTCACGAGTTTCAGTACAGTCGATGACATCTGAATTTTATATCTTTGAATCAGCTGCCAGAGACACCTACTAGATATTCTATCGGATTGAATGTATTAAGAAAATATATATTCTCTTAGTAGATATAAACAATGCATATTGCATAGGCTCATTAAAGTTAAGGAGCTCCAGATTTAGGAGCAATAATGCTAATGTCGCCTTGTGAAATGTGAAATAAGAACTGTGCTCGATTTCCATTCCTAATTCTCAAAATCCCCTCAGTGCGAAATATCACACAAAACATGCTGTGATTGGAATTGATATTAACAAGAATTTTGAAACAAACAGGTGTTAATGAAAGTTAATTCCTGTAGAGAATGTTCTATTCCCAATGAGGTAATATTTTGAGGAAAAAAATAATTGTTTCCTCTAATGAGGTAGAAAACGCTACTCTCAATTCAGTAATCAACGATATGAATATTGTTATTTTTAATATTTTTGGGTCAACTAATATTTCATAATCGTGTAGAATGAACGAATCAACTTGAATTTAATTATCCCAATTTATGTCCAATTAACGATACCTACTGTTGTTGACGTGAGAGTCGTGATACACACTAATTATCAGTGTAGCTACACAGAAAATCTACACTATATTCCATGCACTTTCACTAATTCACATATTTTATAATATTTATTCGATAATACTCAGATTTATGTAATTGATCATAATAGCTTCAAACTTTCATTAACAACCATGCATTTTAAATTATCAAGAAACATTTTTCGTTCTCATACTTCTCTCAGGTTTTATGACAATATACAAGGCGATTCGATGGCGAGCGTTATGGAATGAAATAATTATACAAAAAGCTTAATTACGAAGGAATTTTAACTATTTCCTACCATAATGAAAGATCTTTGAGAGTTGGCTGAAGGAACATTTTATGGAATACATATAAGAAACAAATTATAGTAACGACTCATCGACAAATCTAAATCAGCCATGAATTCGAACAACTAATGACAGAGTGTAATGAGATTGAAATCATGAGGAGATGAGATAATTACCAATGAAACTGCTTTCTGTTCAGATGATATACTACCAGGTGTTTCTCAAACGTGGCTGACCCCTATTACTTTCTTGTGTCTATAAATAAACGAATGAAATTTTGTGTGTGAGTATATTCCATGAATATGTATCATTTGACATATCCAATTGTTTTCGGTCACTTCCAGTTTGACCGTAAATGACCCATATTTTCTTATTTTGAATGGAACATCCTGTATATTTTCACCTATTTTGATAGAAAATAACAAATTTCCATTTTCCAATCTTCAATCTAGAGTGATTTGATTATATTACTGGATAAACATTATCAAAATATCAATTATGTGGTATCAACGGTTTCGTAACAAAATACCCTTTTCAGATATAGTGATGAGCCACCCTTGTTCTATTTGAAAAAAATCAGTTAACATGATTACGATATTGTGAATTTTGAAAGAACCTGATGTGGAAGAATTAAAAAGTAAAACTTCATCGAAACTATTTTTCTAGGCAACATGATTCTGAATCAACTGTTTGAACTCATTCATGGCACTCTGGTTCAAGAATTGAAAAATGAAAATTTCAGGTTGATAAATTTCAAAAAGTAGCGAATAGGGTTCCATTTTACTCACAATGTTATATCCTTCATCGAAATAGGTAAAAATATACCAGGCGCGCTGGTCAAACCGGAACTGACAGGAAACAAATGGATACGCCAAATAATATTTACTTCAATATACTCACACACCAAAGGACCCCGCACCGCAATGGGGGGGAAATTGGCTTTCGGTGAATTTTCTCGAATTTCAGATATATCGTAGAACTCGTGATGCTGATCAGATATCCCAATTATCAAAGCTCCAAATTCAATAGTTTGGATTATACAGGGTGCTGAAGTTGACTTTTTCAAAAATTCGAATGGCCATTGTGAAGTTTCCTTTTTGAATACCAAAATCAAATCGACTACGTTTTGTTCGTCCATGTGGCCGGTGGAAATCCACTATAGACTTCAATGATATCTGCACGTACTCACGATATACAGAGTTGGTCCAAAAATAGCAAATAATGTTCCAATCATTTCCGAAAAAGTGAGCGGTTGAAATCAATTTATTTCTGGACATTTCGTAGCATACTAATATTTATATCTATTCATGATGATTGCATTTTTTGAATCAGACATATGTAGTCCTCCAGAGCAATTGGAAAACAAGACAGAAATCCTGAGTACGTCAACTCCAAGAAAACTCCACTACTACTTTGACAACCACCCTGTATAATTCAGGTATTCGCATAAAATATTGTCATCACGAATTATCAACTTCCTTACGAAGTTTTACGGGATTCCAATCATTCTATGGATATGGATATCATGACGAGTGCGATTTCACGGAAACTTGAACATCTTGTGTATAATATGTAGTCTGATATAAGAAATGCAAATATCATGAATCGATGTTGATATTAGTATACTATGAAATGTCCAAAAATGAATTGATTTCAACCGCTCACTTTTTCGGAAATAATTGGAACATTTGCTATTTTTGGACCAACTCTGTATATCGTGAGTACGTGCAAATATCATTGAAGTCTATAGTGGATTTTCACCGGCCACATGGATAAACAAAACGTAGTCGATTTGATTTTGGTATTCAAAAAGGAAACTTCACAATGGCCATTCGAAATTTTGAAAAAGTCAGCTTCATCACCCTGTATAATCCAAACTATTGAATTCAGAGCGTTGATAATTGTGACATCTGATCAGCTTCACGAGTTTTACGATACATCCAAAATTCGAGAAAATTCACCGAAAGCCAATTTTCCCCCTATTGCGGTGCGGGGTCCTTTAATTTGTTTATCTGCATAAACACAAAAGTTATAGGGGTGAGACACATTTGAGAAACACCCGCTATATCAAATATTGTATATGTATTCATCATTGGAACTAGTTTGCATCAATTGCACATATTATGTTCGTGAGAAAGTATCAACATATAAATCTGAAGACAATTTATCAAACTAAGAATGCCTTTTTATGTTGAGAGCAGGAGCCGATTCGTTCACGAAACGTATGAGACTCAATGGAAATTCAATATTTTTTCGATATATGTATTTTCTTTTTCTTCAAACATATTTCAAACTAGGTGTCACTGACAATTTAATTCTGCTTTTAGGCTCTCTGAAAGTTGGATAATTCTCAATGCAGTGACATTTTGAGATCAATTAAAACTGATATTTTTGTACAAAGAAGCGAGGAAAGAAAATCCAATAAAATCTGGAGAAATATATCTTTTTGGAGTTCACCCTGATTTTTGTGTATAATCTCGTTTTTCAGATGAGGCAGGATTGCAAAAAGTTATGGCCTTTTGAAAAGCACCCAGTAGCGTGAAGATGTCATACATGACATCTTTTAATAAAAAAAATTTTAAGAAGTGTTTTCGATTTCTCACATCTAATAATAACGATGGTGCGAGGTGTTTCAATGTTGGTCGTGTCTTCATTGTCTCATATCTTCACAACCAACCAGTATCATTTTTGTAAATTGGTACACTTACCAAATATATCCTCTAGTGAAGATTGATGCATCAACGAAAGATATAATCAAGGTCAAGCTCTACTCAAAATTCACAAATTCTTTCTACCCGAATACAACACCCTATTCAATCGAATTTCTTAATTTTGTTTGCCATATTATTATGTTTCTCTTCCTGCATGATATGGGGTATATCAGAGCACAGACTATTTCACAAGAGCTAGAAACAGGAGATGGAATTCAGAGAATGAATTGCAGATGGTGGATGACCAGAAACTGACGAACTTAACGTAGATTTATTTTTTTCCATGTGGCTCAGCTCACAAGAGATGGTGTGTTCGACCCAAGAAACTTGCATATGTGGTCAGTATACGGGAAAAAAAGTTTTGTTGCACCATCAAAATAATTTTGGTCGTTTTTTCTTTGTTAAATTAAACACAATTTTGCGAAATTAACAAAATATATGTTCATTCCGAATAAGCAACCTATTCAAAGAGACAAAATAATTTGTTCGAAATATTTGCTTACTTGAACAAAAGTTTCATTTCATTCAACAACATTCATAGTTGACATAAAACATGTTGATCTAACTATCATCTCGTTGTTAAATCAATTATATGCATTCTGTCCATTCTACAAAATTACATTAATATTGACAAATATTTAATTAAATACAACATCATATTTTGTTGAGTCAACGATGTTTTTTTTCTATTCTACAAAATTGAATTGATTATAACATCATTATATTTTGTTGATTCAACACATCACTATCGAGAAATATGTTGTTATTTCAAACAAATTACTTTGTTGAACAGAACTCAGAAATACATTTAATCAAACAAATATTTTGTTGAATGATTATCTAGTTGCATTTTTGCCATTAGGTGGCGTTCCTTCCAACCTTCATACGTTCGCCTCGGATGGGTGAACACTGAACATATACCTACCTGAAACATCCGTTCATATAATAATTTTATTAGGCTGTCCTAGACTTTCTGATGACGCTTATACAAGCTGATATTCTTGGATCAACTGAGAACATTGATCCCTAATTTCTCTCAGTTTTGAAATTCAATTATTGGATTTTTTTATATTATTCAGTAAAATATTTTGTCAATTCTGAATACAATTTGGTTGATCGAAGAAAATATATTGTTATTTTAACATATTTACTCTCTGAAAAACTGAAGATTGTGTCACTTGAATGGAATGATATAATCATTTCAATCAACTGAATCGTTCATAAAAGCAAAATATTGTATTTTAGGAACAAAATAATCTTTGTTTATTCAACCAATTCCTGCTGCTAATTTGAATCATTAATGAGTAATATCAATTGAATTTTGAATTGATAACATTTGTTGCGGTGACAAAATATTTTGTCGTGGATATATAACACTCAGATTTGTGTTTTTTTCTGTGTAGCGAATCCACATGCTACAAGCGGAGCCAATTCACAGTTTTCATTTTCAGTGAATGTGTTGTGCGGCATTTGTGGAAATCGAGGTGGAAATAAATTATTTGGATCACATATTTTCCATTAAACACTGACTGGCTTATAGATCAGCTCACCAGTTTTTTTTTTCTGACGATGCAGGTGTAGACCTAGTTGATTTGTATATTTCTAGCATGATAATGCTCATAGCCTCACAGTACTATTGTGAGGGAATTTCTCGATACACATTTTCCTAATAACTGGGTTGGTAGTGGAATTGACCTGCAAGATCACCGGACTTCATTCCTGTGTGGATTACTTTATTTGGGGTCACCTGAAGTCCGAAGTCTATTCAACTTCCATAAATAGTAGAGAAGGTAACTTTTATCAAAAAAGGAAGAAATGGCCAATCAACAGTTTTTGGGGAATGCTCGCCAGCAACTTTTAGACAACTCATGGTACTGAAAAAGGTATTTATTGGTTGGGAGCGATATCCAGTTTTTGAAGATATTACAGTTCCACGTTGTTTCCAGTGCCAAGAATTTTATCATAAAAAAGAAAATTGCCCTAACAAACTAATTTGCCCTTTATGTATGGAAGAGCATGAACAAAAAGATTGTCCAAAAATCAAGAAAGCTTGTGCTAATTGTTTCAAATCTAATGATGGAATCTTGGATTCATAATCAGAAGCTGTAGATCATTTACGGATATGCAAGTAATGAAAACATTATACTATTCTTTTGTAAGATCGAAGCTTGAATACGGATCCATGATTTGGAATCCACACTACCAGGTTCATAGTGATAAAGTAGAGAAAGTACAGAGAAAATTCTTGAAATTCCTAATATACAAAACTACTGGTGTATATCCACCTAGGGGACAAAATTATAAGAATACACTGGAAATTTTTGAATTCAGCAGTCTTGAGCTTCGCAGAATAATGATGTCAATAACATTTTTATACAAAATAGTACACCATGAAATTGATTGTCCAGATATTGTTTCAAAAATAAACTTTTATGTTCCACGAATTGGGTCTCGTCAAACTCAAAAATTTCTATGTAGTCGTGCAAATACAAATTTAATGTTGAAGTCACCTGTAAACATTATGTGTTCGAATTTTAATAAAATATGTAGAGACTGTGATATCCACCATAGTAGTCTGGGGCAAGTTTTGACATGCGTCAGACAAGCTCACAGGAGGTTTGTAATGAATAATGATACCTGATCATATATGCGTATATTTTTTTTGTGATGTACTTAGCATTAGTAGTTGTTAGTGCAAAGTTATTTATTTTTTTTATCTAGTATATTTGTTATGTAAGTATATGCATATTGTTTGTATGTATTTAATCAATCTATCAATTTGTTAGTTGAATTAGGCTTTGTTTATTCTAGTATTAGTTGATTTATACACTTGTTTTATGTTTGAGTTTCCGTCCTGTAATTGGCGCAAGCTGTTGGACGAAGTACCCTTAAATAAATAAATAAGTACAAACTGAAAAATAGTGTTGAACATTACTCAACTGACATTAATTGCCCCACTCTACAGTTCCAAATCAATGTGATGAAAAGTAAAATTGATTACGGTAGTTAATGGTAATAGTGGATCAAGATACTGTCTTAGAAAATTTGAGTTTATTAGAACAAGATCACCTAGGGGAATATGTAGAACCTGAAAATTTCATGTTAATGACAAAAAATAAACTATTTAACGTGACACATTTTAATATTCGAAGTGCAAACAAAAACTTTGATGAACTCTTAGCACTTATTGAAACATATAATATGACCTGTGACGTTTTTGTCTTGAGTGAATGCTTTATGAATGTATCTGTCAATAACCTTAATATACCAGGATATACAACGATACATAATGATGGCGATTTCAATAGGAATGATGGAGTTTTGATTTTGATAAAATCAAACCTCAACTACAATATTACTAGTCATAAACTAACTATATGTGGGGTCTCATTATGTATCATTAATTTAACATTGAATAATGTATCATGTAGAATAATCGCTCTTTATAGGCCTAACCCAAGTAACCTGAACTCGTTTATTGATGAACTTGATTCATACCTGGATGAAATACAGTCCAACAAAATGGTTGTATTCATTGGTGACATTAATATCAATTTATTGAATGAAAACGACGTCAACGTGAATAATTATCTTTCTGTGTTAGCTAAATATGGATTTGTCCCATACATATTGAATCCTACAAGAATTACTGCTGAAAGTAGATCATGCATCGACCACATTTTCCTGAAACAACCTAACAATAACAATAATTTCAAATTCAAGTCATATATTTTGAAGTGTAACATCACGGATCATTACCCAATTTCACTAAATATAGAGTCGAACTGCAAAAAAAACATAATTATTGATAACAGTAATTTTTATTCAATAACAAAAATAGATTATAAAAAGTTAGAGAACTTATTACAAAAAGAAACTTGGGATATGGTATTGAATGAAAATGATCCTCAAATTGGGACTAACTTATTTTTAAAAAAATTCAATGATAGTATAGAAAAATCCAAAAGTACAAAAGTATGGCACAAAAAGCATGTAAAAGTAAAACCATGGATAACCGAAGGGTTAGTAATATCAATAAGAAAGAGAGACAGATTAAAAAATAAATTAAATAAATACTTCTCTTATGAATTAGAACAAGAATATAAGACTTACAGAAATAAATTAAATAAACTACTAAATATAAATAAAAATAATTACTATCTCAGGCAAATCGAAATTAACAAAAATAATCTGAAAAAAACTTATCAACTAATATCAGACGCTACCAATGAAAGAGCAATTACTAAAAACATCTTAAAAATTGTTGATGAGGACGGTGTAGTATTTAATGACAACAAATTAATGGCAAATCATTGTAATAATTATTTTAGTAACGTGGGCTTGAACATGGTTAAAGGTATTGATACTCCAGCTAAAATTAAGGAAAACATTAAAGTAAACCCCAACTCCATATTTCTCAGTCCAATAACAAAAAATGAATTGATAGAACATATATCTACATTGAAAAATAACACTTCTCCTGGCGTAGATGGAATAACTAGTGAAACAATTAAACATAGTTACCAATATATTTTGCGACCACTGGAACATTTATATAATTTGATAATCCAAAAAGGACATGTTCCCACTCAGTTTAAGTCTTCTCTAATTACACCAATACATAAAGCTGGCGACAAAACTAAAATCAGTAATTACAGACCTATCAGCGTAATAAACAGCTTCGGTAAGATTTTTGAAAAATGTCTAAAGGCTCGCATAGTAAACTTTTTTAATGAAAATGGAACTATACACGATTACCAATATGGGTTTCGTGCTGGTATGGCTACCAGTGACGCAATGTACAATGTTATCAAAAGTATTATTGAAAGACTTGATGAAAACAAAAAATGTATTGCAGTGTTCCTAGACTTGGCAAAGGCATTCGACACTGTTGATCATGAAATACTGCTTGATGTATTGGAGCGTCTTGGTATTCGTGGTGCAGCGTTGGATGTCTTTCATAGTTATTTAGCCGATCGCAAACAGTGTGTCAAAATCAATGATACAATAAGTGATACTATGACTGTAAAAATGGGAGTCCCTCAGGGAACCGTTCTTGGCCCAATACTTTTTCAAGCCTATATAAATTCATTGCTCTGTTTAGAAGTGAACGCAAAAATTATATCATACGCCGATGATACGGTTGCAATTTTTAGTGAAAATACATGGTCTGAAACAAAAAATACTGTCCAGTTAGGCATGGAAATGATTAATAAGTGGTTGAGTATGTATCGTCTCTCACTAAATGCTAGTAAAACCCACTATCTCGCACTCACTATAACAGATACAAATAGACCAACATTTTCCAGTATTAAAGTTCCAGGTATGAAAGATGAAATCAAGGAAACAAACGAGATCAAATATTTGGGCATAATTATTGACAGGAATCTCAGATGGAACAATCATGTTGATTATTTAACAAAAAAAGTGAGGAAGCTAATATATAAATTTTACCAGTTACGACAGTTCTTATCGAAAAGACTACTTATATTAATTTATAAATCTCTAGCTGAATCACTATTTCGATATGGTATTTTGGTGTGGGGAGCAATGTATAAAAATTCTCTACAAAAATTACATACAATACAAAATTATATTCTGAAAATAATTTTCAAAAAACAGAGATCTTTTCATACTAACCTTCTATATACAGAAGATATTAGTAATATCAGAACATTATATTTCCATAGTCTATGTATGTATGCATTCAAAAATAAAATACTTCATAATTCTTTTCCCACAGCATATTCTACTAGAAGCACAACAAACAAATTGCTACCCACCCCAAAATACAATAAAAGTGTTTGTCACCGTTTCTTGACTTACACTTTGCCTAAAACTTGCAATATTTTACCTTTAGAGATGAAACAAATAAGAAATCATAAAGCATTTTCTAGAGAATCGAAGAAATTCATATTCGAAAATTACTCTCAATTTATTGCAATAGTGGAACATCAATAATTCTATCTACACAATGTCATACCACTATTTAGCTCTAGCTTTCTGCAAACAACTGCAATTGTGAATTGAATGATATTGATCTGTAGCACAACACAAGTGTTAAGTCACTTAGGTGCTATTTCTGTACACAATTCTGAGCTTGTACCTAATTCTTTATATATATTTTTTTTGTGTTATGAGAGTGACATTTATACATGTATAATTCCTGTAAACTCTGTAATTTTGTATTGGATTTGTGTGTAGATAAATAAATAAATAAAAATCTGATCGAGAGAATCGTCAACGTCTATCGAGAAATTATTAATCTACCAGGTGTCATTAGAAAATATGTGAACCACATTTCTTGAAGAGAGAGAATGTGTATCCGAGACAATTTTGGTCATTTAGACCAATTATTGTAGAGTTGTGGTGTTTTTTCTGAGAGTGAGTATTGAGTAAGGTACAAGGAAGAGATATGTTTCCATTTTAACATTTAAACCATTCATTGTACTGTTATGTAGTGGTTAGGTATGTTGTATTTTGGATTTTGTGTTCTGTATGTCTATTTTCAATTTAGTTGGAATGATTTTTTCCGCTAACTTCAGAAATGAGCAAAAATTGTAATTTGACCACATGATATGAGTATTGAAAATAGTCGGCACACGAATGAAAAGTACATCGTTGATTCCCAGGAATGTGAGTGCACAATGGGCCCGAAAGCACAAAAATATACATACATCGTTGGATTAACATTCTGGTGCTCTTTCCAGATATGGCAAAGGAAATGAGAAATTCAGATGTATAGAGTATTATTTTCTGGTAGAACGAATTTGTGACTTTTGGGTGAAGCCGGACCTGGATTTTATCCTCAGTTGATGCCTTAGTCAAATCGACAGGATAGATTGAGTAAGTGTACTACCAGTTTCCAAAACAATATTCAGATTGGTTGGAATATTATGAGACAACTGAAAATATTGTCATCACTGAATACCAAATTGAATCTGAACTATGATGCACACTAAATAGGGATCCAGTTTTTCAGTGCCTGGGTCAGCAATTTTCATCATTTCAACCGATAATAACATCCAGAAAAGTTTCATCACTATGATACCAAGAAACATTATTTACCAACTTTTATAACTACATGACCAATTTTTCAAGAACATTGCTTGCTGACAATTCGACGCCAAAGGCATTGAATAAAACCATCTCTACAGATTCATTCACGGAGACCTGATATGACTTATGATGAGAAATGTTTTGGTGAAATTCACCAGAATCAATATTCCTGTCCCAATAAAGGTTGATGCCTTTCAACAATACTCGAATGAAACGTTTTTCACTTTCACGATTCAGTGTATCTTGCCGATGATCAAGCTATTCGAATCAGGAAAATGTTTATAGAACGCGTAGTGTAGAAGTTAGACATGTTAGAATACCAAAAAGTTCGAAAAATATTAACAAAAAATTTATTAGTTTTCTTGGTCCGGAGTTTTATAATTTGTTACCTTTGTCAATAAGGAATTTGAGAAATATAAAAAAATTCCGCATTAGTTGTACAACATAATAATATATTGTAGACAATTTAGGTACCTTTCTAGATATCCTAGAAAACTAAGTTGTTTTGGGTCTATTGCAATATTCCAATATTGTAGAAAACAGTTTTAATAAACTCCAATTTCTATGCATCCCCTTGAGAATAACATGTAATGTTCTATATTCAAATTTGCCGCTTACACATAAATAAAAATTGAATATCTCTATGCATATACAGGTGCTTGCACCTAGATGCAAAGTAAAACTTTCATATTATTATAATGATTATATTAGTTGAACTATATGATGTATGTTTGTATGATATATTAGATATGGTAAATAAATAAATAAATAAATAAATAAATAAATAAATAAATGAATAAATAAATAAATGAATACAAGGGAAAAAGTAGTAGAGTTTAGCTCCGGAATGTGTTGTCTCCCGACGCGTAGCGGAGTGAGACAAAAAACCGTGAGCTGAAATTTTATATTTTTCCCGTGTATAATACACTATTTTTTACAGTGACAGAAAGAAGGACGAATCAATATTGAGAAGATATTACATCATATTGAAATCATAATATTATCGACGAAAAATTTGAAGTTCTTCACAGGAATAAATTACGTTACGGTGTTATTGGCTTATCTTTCGGAACTATAGCACAAGTCATGAACAGTGTATATACAGGGTGTCTGTAAAAGGTCGGGCTCGGTTGTGGACTCCTGGGATAAAAACAAGTTGATTCAGGCCAACTTACCTATATTCAAAATCGTCTCGTTGAGTTGGTAAAAGGTGTTGAAGTTTTTTTGAGAAAAAATAATTCTGCTTATACATATAAAGAGTAGGCAGAGATCGATGTTCATAATTTTTGGCATAGCATGTTCTGTTCCTGTAAGTCACGTTTTGAGATGTTTTTGATCATCATCAGTGACCTGCAAGTGTTTCAAACAACCATGTTGCCGTACAAATTTGGTGATATATTTTCAGATGAAAATCGATTTTAGCCTACTCTTTTTATGAGCAAAATTATTTTTTTCCAAAAACAACCATGTTGCCGTACAAATTTGGTGATATCTTTTCAGATAAAAATCGATTTCAGCCTACTCTTTTTATGAGCAGATATAGGTAAGTTGGCCCGAATCAACCTGTTTTTATCTCAGGAGTGCAGCCATGTTCCAACCTCTTACAGACACTCTGTATATGTGATATGTATGAGGAAAGAAGTACTCACTTTTTTTTCGTGGAAAAAAAGTAATTCATGGAAAGTGACATTTTATAACATGCCAACAGAAATAATATATCCAACTTTCTTCCCGTCACAGAAGAAGAAAATAAATAAAAATAACGAAAAATAACCATACTACCGTTAACATTGATAGTCCTTTTTCTTGTGCGAACATGAGACTTATTCGTTCTCAAATTGTCATCCTCGACAGATGGGTTGAATTTTGTCCAAAAATGAACTGATAATGATACTGAATTTATATGACCCCTTCAGTCTTCATGATAATTACGATGGGACGTTAAAGAATGAGAGGATTAAGAGGAACACTCTGGCAAATGGGAGGTGAACTTGAATCGAACATTTTGCATTTAGATTTTTTCTGCACAATTATAAAAATGGTGTGTTATAAAGCGAGTAGTAAAAAGAATGTAATTTCACCTCAAATTGATTTTATATGAAATTATTCGAGCACGACTATAATAGCGGAATAATTATAATACTTACACGCTAATGATAATTATTATTGTCAGCTCTATTATATCATTCCTTGTAACTATTCGGTATTCCAAGAATCTTGTGCCGAATTGTCATAAAAAGCACCAACACAATTCACTTTTTCAATTCTCTTGAATAAATAATAGCGATTTCGAACTGATTTGAATAAATGGCAATCGTAAGAAGTCGAATTTGTGGTTTACAATTATTGACATGCCTGATCAAGACCGACTGTGAAAGCTGCACGAGCTACTCATTACAAAATATTTTTTCCTACAGAACTTTCAGATATTTTACATTGAGATTAACTTCACTTCAGGTAGGGGGCTTGCCTCTTGTTATGGGGAGTATGCATACTGGGTGGATCACTTAAGACTATTCACCCTGAATAACTCTCGAACGAATGGTCGAATGAAACATCGAGGGTGATATATCAGAGGGGCCAATTTCAGTGGAATTTTGGATTTTGTTTTCATAAGTCATTGGGAACAACATAAACGGAGAAAGATGATTTGTTGCATCAAAAAATTATTTATGCTTGAATAATTTTTCTTGAACTGAGCAATTTCTTGTTGAATCAACCAGATACATGATTATTTCATGGCAAGCAGCTTGTTCAAATCAATAATGTAGTATAATTGAATCAACAAAATAATATCAATTCCTTCAACAAAATATATGGTTTTCTTGAAGACAAATAATGTCGATACAAAATTATGTCGATGTTGATTCAACTATAAATATTTTGTTGGTTGATGAAATAATAATCATTTTGATGAGAATATATCTTTGAAACAACATACACGTTTTCTTATTCCGATGTAGCAATAAACTCGGAAAAAAACGGATCATTTGCTTGAATAGATCAACGAAATCATCGCTTCTAGATGCGGCGATCATTTCGTCTCGTCTATGCCTGTCTCGAATTCACTCTACAAGGTGTTTCTTAAGTATGTGTAGAAATTTCAGGAGCATGTTGCTGACGTCGAAATGAGGAGAAAACATTATATGAATATATGTACGAAAGTTATTGGTTTCTGAGATACAGAGTGTCAAAGTTGAATTATTATTTTTGTTTTTTGGTAATGAATTCCAAAATAATTGTTCTATTTCAATGAAGTTCGGTATCTAGGGGTATTTGTCAATGGCAATATCAAATTTTATGTTAGTTTGTCTCTTTCGTGGGGGTGGCGCCACCTACATGTCTTTTGAGTCTTTTGAAGAGTCATAACTTTTTTGTGCGTACCTGTATCACGTTTTATAGTAGAAAAATAGATTTCTGGAACACTTTTGTGTAAAAAATATATTCTTGGTAGAGGTCGATGCGAGCAACTGTTTTCTAGTTGTTAGGATTTGAAATAATAAACGTAACTACCCAGAAATCTGACTGGTATTGAACATTTATATCCATTTTAGTATGCACTATAAGAAGCCGTTATCCCATTCACTTTTCAACCGTTCTTTCCGATATTTGTATTTCACCTCAATATAAATATTAGGAACAATAGAATTAATTTTCTATCATTATATATATTTTATTGATATGTAATTGTTTGTTGTTCAGCTATTTCTATCAAGTTTAACTAAAAATTATTCAATAAATTTAGGTTGTTTTTTTTTATTTTCGTTGTTATCTGACATGAAGCTCGTAGGGTAAATGTGATTTTCTATTATTATATTTTATTGTTATATGTGATTGTTGTATAGTAACATTTTTCAATAAGTTATATTTTTTTTCCTTTTTATCTGATATGAAGCTCGTAGAAAAAACGTTGTTCCTAACACGTGCGCAAAGTGTCTTTTCCGCACGCAAAAACTTATTCGAACTCCGCTCCACGTCGTTCGCTTAATTGTATTTGCGTGCGGAAAAGTAATAACCCTTTGCGCACTCGTTAGGAAAATTACAATATTAGATAGGTGTATGTGCCAATATTGGCATAATAATGTAAAATGTCGTCTTCTGAAATATAACATATTGAAATATTCGTTCATATTACCTGTAAATGAATCAGTCTGAAAAATCTCTAAATATTTCAGAAATACTGAAATTCAACTACGAAATGACCCCAATACTCATAGTGGAATGAATAAATGTTACATAAATACAAAAAGTCATATATCCACACAATGTTCATAGAATAAACAACAATGGTGGATTTAGAGAGAAAAACAACTACTCGATTTCGATTTAGCCAGCCACGCTAGACACAAACAGACCAGTTTCGAGATCTTCGACTCTCATCAGTGCAGGGCAGTCTCCAGCCAGAAGTCCTAAGACCGCCTACTAAGCTCAGCCTAGCCAAACAAAAATCAAGTCGACATTATATTCCCCCAGATGCGTCTTTCATAGACAACATGGAATCAACACCATCTGAGTAGAAAAGAAGGAAAGGAACACTCCAAAACTCTGATTTCCATACGGGAGTGACTGATGGTTGCCTGACTGGCGTAAATTCAACTATACGAAATTGCCACAATGCTCAAACTCGAATGAAGTAATACATAATAAATAATACATAAATACAGAAATCTCATAGTCATATCCACACAATGTTCATAAAATAAATAACAATGGTAGATTTCGGGAGAAAAACAACTACTCTCCTGGCTAATGCCACGCAGAACATTGAATCTCATCCTCCCGAAATCTATGCAGCGACTCGTATAAACGAATACTGATACAAGTGATTCTTTCCTGAATTACCTGAATTACCTGAAATCATTTCAGCTCTCTTGTAAAACTATAATAGTAGAGCATACGCCCTCCTGATATATTACCCTCGATATCGAATTCCATCAAAAAGGGTACGTTGGTGAGATTTGGATCTGTTATGACTTTCAAGAGAACCACCCTTCCAAAAATTTCAAATGGAATTATGCGATTTGAGTAATACCTCATTCGGAAAGTATTTTCATTTCGATGATAGCAATGCGTTGGCTCTGCATTCTGCTTCATTTATTCAATATCGACGGCTGATCTCAAAATGGGTTGTAGAGTGAAAGTAAATGAGATTACGCATATAATGTTATTGATGAGAGTGCGTTAATTTCTTATTGATTACAGGGTGTCCCTGCTAAAACTTGTCTCTCCGGTGTCGTTGTAATAATTGAAAATCGCTCGGATGTTTCGATTTGAATTTGACAGAGGACACATTTCTCAGTAACTATCATACCCCAAAGTTGAAACCGATTTCCAAATGAAACACCCTCTATTCAATTGCATCTTCAGGTTCTCTCTGAAGAGCTGTTTTCATCAATGCATCACACTTGGGGTCTAGCGGAAATATCCACTGAGATATATATATAGGCGGTGTTCAAAATCGGGATTATTCAACAATAGGATTTTTTTGTGTCGAAACTATTCATTATCGGTCAAAACGGCTTCTATGCCCCATCTCAACTTTTGATTCACTATTTCTAATCACATTCAATTGGAACCATATTTGCTGTCGAGTGGTTTCCGAAAAATGTCGTGTCACTTAGAAAACTTCCCACCCGATAATGTCTTCCTTGCAGTAAATGATATGAAAGATTGAAAGACGCGTCAATTCCATTTCTTAGGAAGACACTTAAAATGCATATTTTCAGCCACTATAATTCAACCCTTTCGGAGGAATAGATGTTAGTCGGTTTTAGTTGTATTATAGAGAGATGAAAATTGTGTATATCATGAAGAATGGCTGTAAGAATAAGTGGACATCATGGTTAATGATGAGGATTCAGAAATCCGAAATGGTTTCATTGCAATGAAGTCATATAACCTGTGTGTGAGAGATAATATTTCCCATATCACTGATATGAATGATTATTTTTGGAAGATTTCAAGCTCATCAAGATCAGAGTTTATGCCAGTATACTCCTCCTATACATTCCAATCTTCATTTCAATGCTGGATATATGGGTAAGTTATATTTCTATATCATTATACAACATATTATTCATCCGATTTGAAAAAGAATGTCATTTCTCAATTTCGGAGGAGTTTATTTTTTATTTTTCATGCTCTCCTTTTGATTGTTCATCAGATATAATTCAATGTTCGACGTGGCAAATAGCCAGGAAAGTAGTTGTTTTCTGATGAATATTCACAATGATGTGTGAATATACATATTTTTGTCTGAAGGAGAATGCAAATTCTCAATTTCAGAGTATATTTTATTCTCAAACTCTTATCGTGTGTGTGTTCAATAGATATGATTCAATATTCGTCGTGGCATATAGCCAGGAAAGTAGTTGTTTTCTATTAAATATACTGAAAAAGAGTAGATATTCTCATCACATGGAGAATGCAAATTCTCAATGTATTGCTTCATATAAATATATATCCATTTTTGTATGTTCATAATTTATCTGAGAATATTCCTTTTCAACACTTTCATACCCAATCAGCGGGTTCAAACTTGAACGATGGAAACTTGTGATTTTTATGGACCTCTAATCGCAGATTCGTGATAGAGTCTCAATCCAGAATTTCTTTCCACGCCCTGTATGATGAATGTCAATTTATCATACACCCAAAAGCATGAAAAGGGAGGTCAAGATGCACATCATTTTGAAGGGCGTTCAAGTTCCTTCTCAACTATACCCTAGTTTCTCATTTTTTGATGAACGGTTTTCGAAAAATGCCGTTCTAAACTTACAGAAGTCATTAGAACATGCCTGTACTGATATCTCGACTGATATGCATGGTTTACAGGTTGATATTATTGTATTGACCCTTTCAGTCAAAATGGTAGGAAGATTTTGAATGCATTTCAGTGCAGGCATGTTCCAATTACTTCTATAAGTTCAGAACGGCATTCTTCGGAAACTGTCCATCAAAATATCATGAAATAGTGTAATGTTGATAAGAATTGAACGTCCTTCGAAATGATGTGCAACGTGACCCTCCTTCCCATTTGAGATTCTGAGGGTAATATCTACCCCTCCTAGGGGCCTGAAAATATTAATTTTGAGCATCTCTCTTGTGAATAAAATTGACCTGTCTTCTTGATTCTTCATATTATTCACTGGAAGGAAGATATTGAGGGTGGGAAGTTTTCAAAATGTGAATATTCAAACGTCAGTATACCTCCTAAACACTTAACAAAATTCATTTTTCCGCACTTTAATGCGCAAAAGTGACTCTGTCAACACTAAAATGAGTCCGGAAAACTGGACTTTTTTGCACGTCAGTAAAAAGAAAAGTGTTTCAGCATCCTGTCAATAGACCATTTATGAAAGTTATTCGCAGGGTGATTATTACTGGTCATTTGATGATATATACATTTGAAATCAGGTATAAATCAATGAATGTCCCCATTTGAAATCCTCTTAGTGGTGGTTCTGTAGGAAATGGAGGGGATGTGACGATTGAAACAAAGAATCGATATACAAAAGCTACACACATTCTTCACCTTTGAAATAATTAGATATATAAACAATCCATGTTCCCGTTAAAAAAAGTTTGGAGGGTGTTTATCTAGGAGATGAAGATGTCATGACATATAACAAATCCATCACGAAAATCGTCTTCCAACAATAATTACGTTTTTCGGAATTTTTTCATTCGAGCAATTTTCCTAGAGTTATTCAGGGTTGATCATCTTAAGTGGACCACCCGGTACCTAAATCGATCAAATGCCGTGTTATTAGGCTCGTCGAAGAAAGTGTAACTAATACGAGGTGAATTATTCAGATGATATATCATATGTACCTACTGATCAAGGTTGTTGATATTCACAAAACAAGGAGAGTAAAATTAACGAATGATCCAAATTATTTATTTTGGAAGTTTGTTCCTTGACATCAATTTTTATGATTGATCAAGAACAGTTCCAACATGAATTCATGTGTTTAATGGGCCAAAAGTATGTTACTTCCTGAAACATCGTATATATTAGATAGGAATTCATGCGATCGGTCAAGGTTTATATTTTAAGGCAAGTCATATTTTTTTAGAGAATTTCAACTCCACAAGACATAATTATTTTATCGCGAATTTCAACTTCCCAAAGTATCATTTCAAATTGATGGGAATTTCATTCCGTTATCAGATATGCCGTTGAGTGAATGAATATTCTGAATGAAGGCAATTGAAGACCTTGGTGCAAGAACAGGGCAAGACCATATTTCTTAGATGTTGGGAAAATTAAAAAAACTCTCCTGTTTGGAATTCGATTGAAACAAATACATATAAATTGATTGATTTTATGTAAAATAGACAGACTGCGTTAGATTATCATGAAAAATTAATTAAACTTCCGCCGTCTACATATTGAAATACAAAATTGAAAATTTGGACTCGCCTGTTCCTTGCACCAAAATATTTGTAAAAATAATATCATTCGAACAAATTATTCATTAATCTTTGGAAGAAGTCCATGGTAACTCAAAGTGGATTGGTGTAGTTCATAGATGGAAACCCAAAGTCATCCCCACAACTTTTATTTAATGATCATAGATCATATAAGGGAACATGTTTCGGGCTTATATAAGCCTATCATCAGCCAAGAAAATGTTAAGTTCTAAAAAAGTACAGATTTGACCTATGGTATGATACAATAATATTTTACTTACATGGAAGTGAGAAATGTTGCAATGTGTATACAATAAGCAATAACGGAGCAAGCAAAAGCCATTGCTCCATGATCTGGAAAAGGAACAGTGAAAATTTTTGAAAAAATATCAGTATGAGCGAAACTTACTGTTTATATGATAAAAATGTTTTTTAAAAAATTTTAATAAAGTTGAAGGTCGGGGGTCGAGAACATATTTAATAAGGGCCCACGCTACCCTTAAATCACCGATAAGTGGTAATTAAACTTGAAAATATCAATCTTTTATAATAAGAAAGATGTGGCTTCGGAAATAACCAAGAAAAGAATCACATGTGCGGAAGCACTGAACAGTAATTTTTTTTTTTTTATTTTTTTTTTTATATATAAAAGATTGATATTTTCAAGTTTAATCACCACTTATCGGTGATTTAAGGGTACCGTGGGCCCTTATTAAATATGTTCCCGACCCCCAACTTTCAACTTTATTAAAATTTTTAAAAAAACATTTTTATCATATAAACAGTAAGTTTCGCTCATACTGATATTTTTTCAAGAATTTTCACTGTTCCTTTTCCAGATCATGGAGCAATGGCTTTTGCTTGCTCCGTTATTGCTTATTGTATACACATTGCGACATTTCTCACTTCCATGTAAGTAAAATATTATTGTATCATACTTAGGTCAAATCTGTCCTTTTTTAGAACTTTACATTTTCTTGGCTGATGATGGGCTTATGTAAGCCCGAAACATGTTCCCTTATATGATCTATGATCATTTAATAAAAGTTGTGGAGATGACTTTGGGTTTTCATCTATGGAATTATTCATTATTTGTAATAATACACAATGTTTCAATCTCAGATTAGTGGAGGATGAGTTTCATAGCGCTCATTCTCCTCAGACATTTCGGGTGGATCGTCTTCAGGTTGATCTGTCGGCAAATCTCCGAAGATGGTCATAAAAATCTGAGTAGTTTATCGTTTATTGCTAGATATTATTCTTGTAACAATTTTCTGTAAGCCGAGACAACTGACTCTGTGTACCGGTCTTGATCAGAGGGAACGATGAAAAAATAGTAAGCCCGGTAGAAGGTATGAAGCTATTATTTTCAGTATATATCAGGACTCTGTAACTTGAAATTACAAACTTCTCAATGTTGCAATTTCACCTACATCATAAAAATCTGATACACATTTTTGAATTCCTTCTCCGTTTACGAGCTATTGGCTATTGGTTTTGACGAAAGTAGTCCAGCTAAATATATAGGTCTTGTTTTTCCTCATCTGCTAGTTTATTGAAAAGCTTCTAAGACCGGTTGCCTGATTTGTTGAATTAGTTGAATTATATTTGAAAAACATCTTCCTCGACAGTATTTATCTACTCCTCTTCACTAGATCTTGAAACTTTGCGGACATTTCGGGCCCATTCGTTCACGTCTTGGACGTTTACGCCCTTTTTTGACAATCTGTACTTTTTGTGGTTGTTTGCGGATACGTGATTCAGTTTTACGTAAGATGTATCCCTTTATGACACGTACTTTCTAAGATAAACAATGGACTAACCTAGAACAAACTAACAGATGACAGCCGGGAACCAGTAATGGCGGCGGCTATACGACTGCGACATTTCCGCTCAGGCAAGTCCCCATCACCATACGCAGTTCGGAGCAATAGTCAGGCAAATCCTGGACTTGCCTGTTTCTTGAGCCAAATCATTTAGACGGGCAAGTCCTTAGCCATTATATTTCTACAAATATGCCATAGACTTGCCTGATTCTTGCACCAAGATATGCGTAACTTCAATTTGTATGGGTTGACATGTTTAACTCATTTCGTGAGAGAATTGAACTTGCCCGGTTCTTGCAACAAGGTCTTCAATTTCGAACCAAGAGGGGTGTGTCGAACATACCTATATATACCTACAAGTAGGTATATAGTTTATAATCAGTTTTTAGAATTTTAACTTCACTAACTATAATTTCAAATTGGTGGGAATTTCGTTTTGTCATCAGAAATGCCGTTGACTGAATGCATATTCTGAATGAAGACAATTTCAAACCAAGAGGGGTGTGTCGAACATACCTTTATATATACCTACAAGTAGGTAAATACAGGCTGATTCACGGTGGATGGCACATTAGACGTTTCTGGAGATAGCAACTCAGGATTATTCTGAAAAGTTGGTGCCTTGAATAATTAGTTGTGTTATATCGACCTAAAATATTCTCGGCGTTGCGACGTTGCCTGCACTTATAATGAAAAGCAGCAACAACTTCGTTTTATCAAATATGACACCCTGCATATTATTCCATATTCAGATTCTACTTGAAGAGCTGATTTCATTGACCTATAACACTTGGGGTCTAGCAGTAATAATTACAGAGTTATGGGATGTGAAAAATCGAGATTTCTCAACTTGACGAATTTTTTGAGTCGAAACCATTCATAATTACTCGAAACGGTTTTCATGTCCCTATCCCAACATTTAATTCACCATCAATCGAAATTCAATTGGAATAGATATTATAGGACCTTTGGTTTGTAAGGATTAAGGCTGATGATGGACACTTGACTGTCCGAAACATGTTTTTTAACGATTATTAAACGTTGTGAAGATAATTTCGTGTTCTCTAACCCCTTTACACCAAATATTCCTCCATTTTCTTGTCAAAATAGCAGCAGATTTGTGCTGGGTGAGAATTTCTTCGATATATCGATATTCCCCTTCTTCGTATTTCAAAATGAAATATCCCTGATTATCGATTGGGTTTTTCTTTGAGTTCAGGCTCTCTGATAGTGAAATTCTCGAAGACAGTAACATTTATTTGGAGCAAATCTTCTGTATTTGCCGTCATTCATACAGATATTGAAATAATACACATACAAACATCAAGACAAGATATGAATTTTGTCTCAACAGAGAATTTGAATACAAAATTCCAACATCCATTATATTTCAAACGAGTCAATTCACATGAAAAAATATGTATATAATACTCGATATTTTATATCTGGAAATTTTCATCGACTTTTCGCGTGAACTTTGATTTTTCAATTACATACGAGTATAATGGAAGTTATGTTTGGAAGTCCATATATTGTCTTCAATGAATTCATAAAATGTTGTGTTGGTTGGTGTCGAAGTCATTTGTTCTAGAACGAGCAATTCAAAATGCAAATTTACAAGGCCTCTCGTTTAGTAGAAATCTAGATGTTACAGCAACATTCTTGGAACAAACAACTTTTTAATATCGAATGCAAACGATAGATTTTCTCTTTTATAGTTCAGTGTTGATGAACGACATATGCATTGCATTATACAGAGTGAAATCAGAGTTGCACCATTCGGCAGTAGTTGTTCATTGACCGATGCCCCTCAGTTATTTCGAGTAGGTTCCTTCCGACTGTTTGACTTCGATCCAAAATTGATCTCCTGAACGAAAGATATACTGCACGTTCGTTTACCTAACCCGAGTAACATACCCATGTTCGGAAACTTCGGTGTTACTTACTCGATCACTAACTCGGGTTCATGTTTCGCAACCCTGCTCCAAAGCAGGGTCACTGGTCAGCCAGAGTTACTACCTTAGATCATACACTTACTACCACAGAACTACTCACGATTCATGTATTTCTAAGGTCACTTCAGATATTATTTGATTTCATCAATTGAACAAGAAGTGAATTATGTTGAATAGCATTAGTTTGATGATGAAAATACACCAACATCATGAGCAGAAGCAATATTCATCATTTCTAGAACAATAACAACGTTTTAAGAGTTCAGTGGTATGTTTTTAAAGATATGGAGAAATTGATCCGAAAATATTGATATCGTATAGCAAACTGAAAAAATTGCATACAGCTGTAAGAAATCAAGAAGTTCTATTCGAAGAGGTATAAAGCTAACTCAATTAAATAGTAACCTGATAAGTTCGTAAACTATAGTATTAGGATAAGTGATCCGACTGATCCATCACGTGACCCGTTCAGATCGAGTCAACAACCTAGAGTAAGTTTCCGAAAACGCCTATACACATCAGGTTGTTGCGATCTCAGATGTTGATCATTAAGAGGTAATAGAACACATCAATACAAACATTTCCGTATGATTATAGTTATTTATACAACAAGGTAATATACCGGGTCTTCATTAATGACTGTACCCCACGACGTGACCAAATTTTGTTCGTGTAATCACCCGAGTGCCAAGAAATTCCTGCCAAGATGCATTGGTTGTTCTCCGACGAGGAATGATAATTATTCGTTCAATCTATGATTGCTACGATACACTTTGGTCCCTACGGATTTTCTGGAGATAACTAAGGACTCACCTAAGTGCAGGAAATGCAAAATAATTTATCATGAAACGTGTCATGTAATTTCCATTATTCAGATAGGCAATAACCCTGTACTGAACAACCATTACCTATTCATTAGCGCAGCTCACGGGTTTATTGTTTATTTCAATAACAGTCTCCAATATTTCTCTGAATCTTTTGCATTTTACCATCGAATTCGCCAAAAAAAGTTCTTTTCAGGACTATGGGACAATTTATTAATATTGAGGTGAGCTAAATGAGTTATTTCTGTCTTATTGATTATCTGGTTTATTTACATTGTGGAATCTGAGGTTAAAATGGTTTTCACACCTCAACAAGGCGGCTTTATTTCAATGGCACACTTCCGCATTGGCACTCGCAATCCTGATGGAAGTTGGACCTATTCCCTGCAATCATGCATTGAGCAGTTTTCTGAGGCTTTTCCAGAAGTCGATATCGACTATGATGGTTTCATACATCACAAGCTCAACCTTGTTCAGAGATTCGAAAATGAACATTAATTATATCTGCAAGGGAAAGTCAACTGGTAGACCATTTTTTTCAACAGAAGATGTTGTTGAAGACATTAGAAGACGAGTGGAACAAAGTCCTAAGAAATCCATTTCGGAGTTATCTGTTCAAACAAGTGATCGATAATGAATAATTTCGACAAAAAAATCCTAGAATCGAAAAATCTCAATTTTGAAAACCCTATATCTCTGTAGTCATTTCTGCTAGACCCCAAGTGTGATACATTGATGAAATCAGCTCTTCAGGAAGAATCCAAATATGCAATAAAATACAGGGTGTTTTATTTGAAATAACAAAGTTGCTAGTTGTTTCTGATAGAAGTGGCAACACTGTATCGATGAAAATATTTCAGACGGATAGAGAATGTTCAATTATCAAAGCATCCCAATTTTCAGAATGTTCTGTATTTTCGTTCTCCAGATACTTCTAATAGGCCATCCACCATGGATCACCCTGTATAACATGCTACTTCTACAAATCAGTGTTTCATCACACGTTCTATCAATGTGATAAAATTGAGACACCCTAGGCGTCATCACACAAGAGATCAATCGAAGAACTTTGTTTCATCACACGTTCTATCAATGTGATAAAATTGAGGCATCCCAGGCGTCATCACAAAGCAGATCAATTAAAGAACTTTGTTTCATCACACGTTCTATCAACGTGATAAAATTGATGCATCTCAGGCGTCATCACAAAGGAGATCAATTAAAGAACTTTGTTTCATCACACGTTCATTGGCCACATGAAATAGATATCTGCAAATAGATGATAATGTTTTGGTTCTTTATTCTAGCTAGGTTTGAGGCTATTTTTCAGTTTTTGAGTACTTGTGATTCTTTGTATCCAATAAGGAAATGTACCTTGTGTTTTGTGTCATATTTTTATTATTATTATAGGTATGCTACTATAGTTTGTAGTTTGAAATTGAATTCTTATTCCAGCTGGACTTCAATAGAGGAAAATCATCAATTTTGATTTCAGAAAGAATACTAGGTACAAAAATATACTAAAGAGACCAGGTTTTGATTCCCGTGTAGCGAAGACCAGCTGGTTAGGCCAATCTGAGAGTTTTCGCAATAATGACAGGTGAACACTTGTTTTGTATACTTTTATTTGCACTGAAATATTATTTATTCTAGTTTGTAGTCAGCTCCACTAAAGATTTTGATCTCGATTTTGATGGAAAAATGGTTGGAGAAAACAGTAAAAACATAACAATGATCTCCCATGAAAATGAATGATGAATTTTCTACGCATCACTCCCAAGAGATGGAATCTGCAGGTAAAAAGGAAATAAATGAAGGAGTTATGGAAGAAAACCATGCTGTGATCATCATGATAACTGGGAACGCCCTATGTAGATATATATTATATTTCATATTTTTATTTTACATATATTTTGAGGTTTGTTTAGTAATTTGTCAATGGATTGGAATAAAGTTTACATTTTTACTCCTTTTGTTTCACTGTTTTGAATGCCACTCCATGTGTTTAGGGGTATATTCATGGATTTTTTGAATTCAACATTTGAAAATCCAAGAATATATCCTAAACATTATGGTGTTGCATTCGAAACTGATTCAAATACTGGTGGAACCAGGAGCATATCTTATTCAAGTCTGATGTTGCATCACTGATATAAGTCTGTGATTTCATTTGAGGCGGACATTCATCTATGCTATATCTCTGATGGGAACATCTCTGTGATGAAACATGGAACATTTGTAATGCAGCAGGGATAAAGCTGCGGCATGTTTTGGTCAACTGGGCATGACCATGACAGCATATGACAAGTCGTTATTGATGAATACCTATACTAGATTCTAGTGCCATTATTGCAAATCTCGCATCAGATCAGTGAACTCGGGATAATTATAACAGAGGTGGCTATGTCTTTATTGAACAGTGGTTGATGAAATGACGAAAACTACCTTGGTAGTGAAAATACTTTTTACGCCTCGGAAAGGAGTAAGTACCTAATGTAGGTTTTATAGCTAGTTGTTGAAAAACACATTTTTCCGCGACAGTGCGAGATGTAGAGCAATAGAATATTTTAAATTACCCCCTTTATAGTGAAAAAAAAATTGTTAGAATTGGGGAAATATTTTTGCATTACAGAAATGCTTAACGAAGATGTCGATTCTAACATAATTGGAATATGTATTGGGATAAAAAAATATATATGTTGTTCAACAAGAAAAGTGATCGCATGAAAATAATTTCAACGGATGAACGTGCTGTCCAATTGAATAAATAATTTATTATTGTTAATGTTATTTGTTAATGATTCAAAACATGTCGATGCTCTTCAGTCCAGATAGCATATTTACGGACATACCTTTAAACAAAAAATGTTCGTTTTGAAGTCTGTCATGAAGTCTGCTGGTGTAATTTCGGCACATACTGTATATTGTCAAACGAAGTGTTTCTGCTTGTAATTCATTTCGTAGCTGGAGAAAAAAGAAGGCACAAGGCTCTTTATGATTGATTCGAGAATGACGTTAAGTTTGTGACATTTTGACTTCGAGACAATTGGTTAGATGAGAATAGTTCGTGTGTTCACAACTTGAGGTTAAATTTTTTTTTGAATTTCAAGAACTATTTTTTGCTATCCTGTATTTTGGAGATGGGGACGAAAAATCTAGTGCTACCTATTCGTTATTCGTTGGTATCCCAGCAACTATCAAACTTCTACGGAATGAGTCTAAAAATATAAGTCTGGAAATGTGACGATGCCAGGGTTTTGGTAATCAACCGAGGATTTTCCTTTGCTATTTTACCGTTTGTGGAACTACAATTTCAGCCGTTTGCCAGCCAGGAACCTATTTTTTACCCGCCACCCTGGTGGATATTCTTGAAACTTTTACATCAACAATCTGCTGATCCGCTTTCATCTGATCATCTACGTTGAGTATACACTGTGTCCAAGATGAGGAGGGCTAGGGGGATATTCGAAACTATAAGAAATGCGGTTTTGGTTGAATGGGAAAAAAGTTGTGCAATCAAGAGACCAACCATGTGATATCAAGAAATACGAGATGCGACTCCTCGTTTCTGAGTTATTTTGAAAAAACTGATTCTTCGGGTTTTCGGTATTATTTTTTTCTGACTTTCATAGTCAAGTTGGAACAAATCTGTTGCAACATTTTCACAGCAACTTCTGATGCATTTCAATATGGCATCATCAATTTTGCTATCAAACGTTTCGTCTTCGCGGAACCATCATCAAATTCATTTTTTCAAATACGGTCCTGATTCCATATTGTCAAATTTGAGAAGCACTTCTACTCCTGAATTCAACGATGTACAACACATTAGGGTTTGATCACGTTTTGAGTCAGTTTTGACCAATATCAGGAAATGGTCAGAGATTCGAACCTGTTTCCATGATCTTTTTAAACTATCGTACTTGAGGGGACATTGTTTCTTGATTTTCTCACTCCAGGTACTGTCATGAAACCATTTTCGAATAACTGATGGAAATTTTTTGTATCCTACAGCACAACTTGGATTTGCAAGATTATTTCTAGAACCGTCACAAGAATTTCATAAATGAGTGTTCATTGCTATCGACAGAAAAAGTAGTCTTTAAAAAAGGAGTGAATATGATTGTTGTTTGTTAGTTTGACATTTACTTCGACATCAGTCTTTAAAAGTTCTCGTTGAGTTAGGAATTTTCTGTAGAATATGGAAGGTAGATTTTCACACTGTGGGTATAGCGAAATCAACAGTACACTTCATTTCAAACAAACATTCCACCTATACAAATAC
Organism: Phaedon cochleariae; assembly: GCA_918026855.4. Taxonomy (NCBI): domain Eukaryota; kingdom Metazoa; phylum Arthropoda; class Insecta; order Coleoptera; family Chrysomelidae; genus Phaedon; species Phaedon cochleariae. The sequence goes on from OU896707.1 coordinate 20,946,933, forward strand.
AGGATTTGCCAAGGACTTAGGCCAGGTGACACAGAAAAGCGTCAATCATTTTGCGAGTGGTATACCAGAAAATGCTAGGAAAACGCACAGTTTCCCCATCAAATTATATGGTCGGATGAAAGCATGGTAACCAATAATGGTATTTTCAATGAAAGAAATGTTCATTATTGGTCTACAGAGAATCCACGTTCATGTAAGGAGGTGAGACACCAACATCGTTTCGTATTCAATATGTGGACTGGAATATTGGGAACAAGAATATTGTGCCCTTTTTTCTATAAACATAATAAGACAGCTCAGCGCTACTTAAACATACTACAGAATGATATGGAGGATGCTCTGGATGATATACCCCCTACGGAAGTACGTGACTGTTGGTTCCAGCAGGATGGTGCGCCTGCACATAATTCAAGAAGTGTGAGGGACTATCTTTCAGTCAGATTTCCTGAAAAAGTTATCGGCACTTAATCTGATATCATGGCCAGCACGTTTTCCTGATATAACTTCGCCAGATTTCTTCCTTTGGGGGAATATCAAGAATTTTGTGTATGATAACGAAACTTCGAAATAGAAGAATATCTCAGATTATTGGTTCATTTCATAGTATAACACCTGAAATTTTGAATAATATAATCTTGATGCTACCGTTAGAGGATGTTACACATGTTTGGATAATGTGGACATTGAATTATTGTTGAATATTCCATATCTACATAAAATTATCAAATTTGCAGTTTCGTGTCTCAAACATTTCCTGATGATGGTCAAAACTGACTCAAAACGCAATCAAAACCTTATGTGTATAACATCGTTGAATTCATGATCAAGAGTGCTTCTTGAATCTGACATTATGACATCAGGACCGTATTTGACAAAATCAAGTTGATGATGGTTGCGTGAAGACGAAACGTTTTATAGCGAAATTGATGATGCCATATTGGAAATCACCAAAAGTTGCTGTGAAGATGTTGCAACAGATTTGTTCCAGTCTGACTTATAACGTTAGAAAAAAGTTATATCGAAAACCCAAAAATTCACTTTTTTTCAAAATAACCCAAAAACGAAGAGTCGCATCTCGGATTTCTTGACATCACATTGTTGGTCTGTCGATTGCACAACTTTTTTTGCCTTTAAATGAAACCGTATCTTTCATAGTTCAGAATATCCCCATGCTTGCCCTCCTCATCTTGGACACAGTGTATATCCTCGGTTGAACACCTCAATAGGTAACCTACCTCCAATAACCTGGTCGTTCACTCTTCAAAAACATCATTCGTTACATATAGCAGCTCCGTAATCACTTGGCTGCATTAGTGTCCACGAATATCTCCTCATGGATATGACATTGGGTAGATTCCATACCCTGTGCATGGGTTCATTGAATTTAACAATCATCACTGTTTTATCCTGAAAGCGTTTGGCAACTCACTATGACAAGACTTCAGAGCAACGAAACATTGTTGAGCATACCTTTCAGTGCATTTGACTTCTATACTGATTTACATCTTGAATCTTGAATGAACGATATCTACGACCAGCCCTAACTGAATTGATGGTATTGAAGCAGGGCCTTGATCACTGTTATGATATTTGGAATTTCTGTATGCCATTGTTTATCTGGTGCGGAGTGAGGCTAGTTAGTATTGGGGTGGAGCTTCAATACTATAAAAAGAAGGTATATCATGGAGATTATCTACATTGAAACTGAATAGGAAAACAATACATTAAAATTCTTTTCTGCCTTGTATTTCGATATGTATTGTTGTTGTTTCTCACTAACTTCAAGAAATTCTGCGAAAGCAAAATGAGAAAAATAGTTCATTGGAGTTGAATAATAATCAAGAAAACCTAAAAATGTGGAAAATAGTTAGTGTGCTCGAAGATTATTGTGTAGAAACTTTGATATCATATCATTGTTACACAGATGCTTTTGGTTCATTATCCCTAGCAAACTTCCATGAGAATATTTCGTTACGAGGAAAATATGAAAAAAAATATTGTGAATTGAAAGTATGATTGTGATATTTCGTTGGAAAGGTAATGTTGTACTGAATCATAATTTCCAGCAAAAGTTATATATTTTCATTGATATAATTAATTGGATGCACTTCCGGTCAAACCCAAAGTGTCATATCTCTACTGATACTAGCCAGATCGTATGCCGTGTGGCGGTCGGATTATAATAACCCCACATTAAGTCCTGCCTGCCGTTGAAGGCGACTAAAAAACCGCCAATAAGTGGAAAATGGTTGATATCATCGCCCGGTGCTATACCACCACATCGTCCCTAAGCGCTGTGGAATGGGTTATACCCATGTTACAGTTGCTAGTTGATGGTTCCGACCAACCCAACCCTATCCAGTCTCCCTCTCCTTCCATGCCAACCTTATTCCTTTTCAATACAGAAAAAGCGGTGCGGAGTTCTTCTCAAGTAGAATAATCTGAAATTCGAATTTCTGAGCGAGAGCAGGTGCAAGAGGGGGTTCACCATCGGCTAATGGAAGTCTCAAGATTGACCTATGTAACATCCGTGGTCTAAGTAAGATCATCAACTAAGTCCATTGACACCTTCAAACTGAAAAGCCAGAATTATTGGCCCTGACTGAAACACAGGTCAATTCAAGGGAGGTCTCTGCCTCTATTTCGAACAAGTCGCTCATGTCGTCGAGGAAAAACTTCTGAAACAAATAAGTTTGATATGTTATGTGGTTCAAACTCGATTGCCAGAAACAGACCAAATATCTTCGTTGTTCCTACTCATCATCAAATGATTCATTCTAGAAAGAGTTTTTCAAATTCTTGTCTCTGAAGCTTGATCCTACCCAGCAGAACCATCCAATTGGGCGACCAGCCGGAGCTTCCGCCATCACTCTCGGCTGAGAGCGGTTAATCAAGAAACCCATACGAATTCCTAATGTCGATAACCATTCTGCCAACACATTTGACTTATTTCTCACTGAAAATTCAGCACTTTCACACCAAAGATGAACGAGCTCCACTTGCAATTCTGATCACATACTAAGATTCACAACCTACCGATTTTTCATTCCATCAACTGCACCAACACTCCCACGTCTTCTGTGGCCGTATAACTCAGGATGCTTGGACGGTGCGAGGATTAGCGTAAATCTTGAAAAAACTGCTAGGGAGAGTAGCCCAGGATAACCAATAGAGTTAATACTACAAATTTTCTAGCTGAGTCAAAGGGTCACCCTAGATTCTGGACTAACCTGGCAAAAACATCTGGACTCCGAACTCAAAAAGGTTACAGCAGCCTTCAGGGTATGCAGAAGGACTTTCGGAGCAGAATGAGGACCCCAGCCAGTATTCCTATATTGGAAATATACAGCAATCATAATGCCGATGACATCATACATTGAGGTTGTATATGGCAGCCCAGGACCAGATTGAAACTAGCTGGGTCCCAGCTGGCCAAAACACAGCATCTAGCATGCACGAGTACCTATCTCAGGAGCTATGAGGAGGGCTTCAACAGATGCCCTGGGTGTCCTGTAGGAGCTACACTCCACTCCACTCCACTTGCACCTGAAAAATGAAACCAGGAAGGTTTACCGAGTCAACCGGGTTAGGCCTAGGTAAGCAGTGGCAGGAGAACATTATGGAACGAGGCTATCCGAAGCTGTCCAGTCCTCCCAATGCTCCAGGACAACTTGATATACCTTGTTACAATTTCTCACAGCGCTTCTCCATTCATTTTCTTCAAGAGAAGGATGAACAGGGCGACAGAATCTAATACACCGTGAGGATCTCGTCTGGTTCACAGATAGATAGTAAGGCAGGTGCGGTGATACACGCGGACTGTGCCCTGAGGTCGAGCATGCCCCGGTATTCCATGCACGAATACAGGCCATCATATTTCACCGACAATAAATTCAGTTAAGGGCATATATATTACCATGCTCATCTCGATTTGTAAAGCGGATCTGAAAGCTCTGGGATCTTCGAGGCTTATCATTAGATTTAGACTCGAATGCAAGTTAGCCCCCAACTCAATAGATAGACCTAACCTAACCTAACCTAACCTAACCTAACCTAACCTGACAGAGTACACATACTCTGGGTGCTGAGCCACAGCGATATCGAAGGAAACGTAGGTACCGATGAATTTGCGAAGCGGGGTACTTCAAATCCTCTTTTTGAGCCTGATGAACCAATAATAAGTATCGTCGGTCAGAAGGCTCTGGATGACCTGCTCTGCTAACGATTCCACACGCAGAAGCAGGCGGAATGAGGCAGACATGGCTTTATATCGAGGGTCATAGCAAACGCCAATCAAACAATCTCCCACAATTATTATAAACAGGAGCGAATTCTCTATGCTGGGTAGGATTTTTTCAACCGGCCACTATAAACTCAGGAGACACATGGCTCCTATCGGTATGGTTGAGGACTCTATATGTGAGAAAGATGGAGATATATCCTCTGCGAATATCCCACAGTGGCTCGTCACGGAAGAAAATGTCTAGGATCTGCATATTTGGAGCCTGAACAGCTAACGAACATCTTCCTGAGCAGAATACTGACCTTCTGCGACGCAATAGAGCGGTTCAGGGAATGACCACGGTTACATGGAATGAGGCCAATCCTGAACTCATGCTTGGGCTTGGGCTAAGAGGCTGCAAGGGCCTTAGAGCATGGGCAAAGCATGCTCAGGTACTGGACCAGTGAGAGCACTAGCGTCGTGATAAGTGTGGGCTCTCAGGTGAAGCTCTGAGATCAGAAGACGGGCCCGTACAGTCTCAGGCACTGTGCTAGCACGGGCAAGATCGCTGGTCATGGGGCACTGGAAACCCGTGGGCAGAACTGACAGCGTTCTGACACCAGGCTAGCGAAGACCATGGCAGGGGGCTCCTTCGAGCGTCTGGAATAAGTCGAGGAGGGGAACGAGGGGAAGCCTAATGAATTGAAGGAATTTGCCACCCTTCAAAGGCCAGATTGTCAGAGGTACGGGACGGAACAACAGAAGATCCAATCAAGCGGTCTAAGTGAGTCGAAGGCCCAGAGAGCTCGCCCCTGGTTCCAAATTCCGAAAATCCAAGCACATGTTCCAATAATGAAAGCAATTCTCAACTCAATCGTTGCTTCAGAAAACACTCTCATGTCAACATATCTCAACACTAAATAGAATCTAGGGGTGCTAACTAAAAGAATACCTCTGTCTTCTGTGAGATAGGTGGTTACGTTATTATCGCGTTATCGCACTTGTCAGACTTATGGACTATTGAACTTATGTCAGAAGTACTCATATCGTTTTTCAATCTCATTCCATGAAACAAATAATTCCAATTAAAAACAACACTAATTGCCGATGATGATGAATTCCCTCAATTCTTATGGTAGGTACCTACATTGTACCTACAATATATACTTCGACGAGTTGTTGATTCAGAGAGTTGAACAGGCGGTAGAAAAAGCTACTGAGAGCATTTCCACCTCCAAGAGAGTGAAAGTCGAGATGATACTGAAACTACCTCAGCTTTCATTAAAAGAAGATGAAACGAAAATGACGCAACGACATTGGTAACCCAAAGAAGGTGGGGAATGAGTAAAGATAGTATAATGAGTTACTTCTCAACCACGATGGTTCTGGGACGGAAGAAAGACGTTGACGTTAAGCCCTCGAAGCTTAGAGAATGTAACTAATCCGGTTTAGCTGATAATCAGGATTTAATTTTTCAAATCGTCCGTGAGTTGATGACCAACACTTCCATATCGCGCTTTTGACTCAAATTCTTCCTGGGCAACTTTGGAAGCCAGACAATACTCAATGTTTTGAAAAATTGATTGTGAAAGGTAGTCGATAATTTATTTCTGATCAGCGAACCTGCAATAGTCTTCAATAAATAAAATCAGTCATTTGATTATTGCATCATAAAAATGTACAATACACCCTGACCATTGAAATAAGTACTCAGACATAATGTAAAAATGACATAACATGAACTCGAAACAAGTAGTTCATGAAAATTGAATCTCAAATTCCAAACGATACATGATACAGTGACAGCACAAGTTCAAGTTCATTTTCTCCTTGAAAATAACATTTTAATTGTATTGGTTCCTGGGTGGTTGGAAACCATATCCTCCTGAGGGACGAGGATGATTATTCCCATAACCATAAGGACGCTTTCCCATTCCACAGGTTGTACCAGCCAGTAAATCATTGACCTTGCCAACCTGGATTCTGAAATTGATTTCTGCGGGATTCAAAGTACCTGTTGCTACTTTCTGGAAACGCGAAGTCAATATCCATAGCTCTTCTTCTCCATTTTTGTTGCCCACAACCTGAAATGTGAAGGTACCTAATATATAAGAATATTCCGAATATCTGTTTCTCTCAATAAGGAATGGGATAATTTCATCAGGATATATTTAATATCATATGGAAGAGATACCACCTGACTTTGTCGCTTAACAAAGAAACATACTCATGAGAAAAGAAATTGACATTATGGAACTTTGATTATTGAATCTTCAAACATCATGAAGTAGTGTACATATTACATGCATGACTTCAGCATTAGAATTAGTTCAAGAATCGCGAGGAAATCAGGTATATTCCTCTTTTCAACAAAGTCGTGTGAAATATCCCGAGGGAGGAAAACCTGGCATCAAAGTGGAACAATATTCGATGGTTCCTAACTGTCTATGGAGAATTCGTGATACTTCCACAAGGTTCGACAGGATGCTGGGTGCTTGGCAATTTTCTAATTGGCATACGGAATTCATTCGGAAAGTTGATTTCAAATATTGTTTTTCGTTCCACTATTTTTTTTATCGCTTGGAGCGCACGAAAGGGAATCCCTATAATGTTCAAAGAACATCGTGCGTTCCTAGGGAGGATAGGGACAGCAGGTAGGTATTGGAATTTTTATATAGTAGATATTACATAGATATGAAGGATTTCTTTGATCAAGCGAATCCCTTTCCTTGAAATCAAATTACTTCAATCGAAAATCTTCCATTTGTATTGAGCAATTCACATTTGACTCAAATGAATTGCCTTGCTTGCTTAATTTCTGGAATTCTCTTGATACGGATTTGCTCAACATAAACAGTATATTTCTGCATTCAAGGAAACCGCGAATATAAGTGACATGAATTTCAATTCATATTGGTTCGAGAAAATCTCTGCTTGTCTGAAATGCCTGTAGTGACGAAAACAGCATACAGCGGTGGAGGACAACTATAAACGCCTGCGCACATTCAGTTCAAAACAACGGTGCAAGACAGTCAAGACACCGTTGTTTTTCAATAGTGAAGTGTTCAGGAACCAAGTGTGCTGTGTTCTGAGTCATGGATAATAATGATAATATACATTTTTACACCAATGCGGCATTCACATTCGAAGACAATCTGCGAGGGTAAGGTGAATATGTATTGGTTTTTATTTCGAACGAAAACGAACTGAACTTCGTCTATTTTCATAACATTCCATTGTCTCAAGTCTTCAATTTCAGAACACCAACACGGTTTTTTCTCCAAGCGTGCAATTGAAACAAACTTGATAATTTATTCAGAATACATCTCAAATGCACTAGACAATCGAGCACAGGTGGACTCGTTGTACACTGATTTCAGTAAGGCTTTTGATAAGGTTGATCATAACATCCTTATCTCGAAGCTTGCTGGAATCGGTGTGCAGGGAGACCTTTTGAGATGGTTATCATCCTATTTACACAATCGAAGCCAACTCGTGAATCTCAATGGATATAGGTCAGCACCCTTTGTGGTCACTTCAGGAGTTCCACAGGGTTCACACCTTGGCCCATTGTTGTTCTCGGTCTTCATTAACGATTTGATAGGGTGCTTTGAACAATCCAATATACTTTTATATGCGGATGACTTGAAAATTTTTGGAAAGTAACCTCTGTTAAGGATTGTACGAAGATTCAAGGAAATCTATCAAAATTTTCAATTTATTGCAATCGCAACAGAAACACCGAAATTAGTGTCGATGATTTCCTACCATGTTCCTCAGAGGTATACCAGAAATAGACAATTATTAGCGTGCTCCAATTATAATACAAATTTAGGTAAAAATTCTCCAATGACCAGAATGTGTGATTTATTCAACAAATATTGCAATAATGTAAACATTTTTTCCATATCTTTATGTTCCTTTAAAAGAATTACAAAAAATATTTTTATTTCCTAATATCATGATGATGAGTAATTTTTTACTAATAAGTATTCATTAATGAAATTGCTTACTATTTTTCCCGTATCTTATTTATGATTGTCATTTTCATACCTCCTATGTAATTAGGTGTATTTTTGTATTTTTGTATTTGTTGAGACATGAATGTTAGCTCTGTAACGGATTGTATTAGTGGATGCTTGTATGGGTAACAACCTGTTAGTATCCCAAATTCCGAATAAATAAATAAATAAACATATAGCTGTACTGAGGTGTGTTTGATCCATATTTTATCGAAAATTTTCTAACAATCAATCAAGACTCAAACCATAACTACACATCACCTCCAACAAATGGCAATGTTTGTATAACCTGCACAACGCATTCGTTCAGCTGTGACCATGGACGTATACGTCCATGGCTGTGACGATATGATTCACCAGTCGTATTCATTCGATAAACGCCCTTATATACAGGGTGTCGAGGTCTCCTAAGGGAGCTAAGGCCCTCTGAAAGGGGGCTCCTGAAGATGATATTTCTTGACAATTTCCGATACGCCATCATGTGATGAAATGATGAAATTCATTTCACAGAACAAGTGATCTTGTTACGCATTGATCAGATGTATGATTTCCGAGTAAAATCGATTTGAAAATATTGATGCACTCACATCTTATGCATAACATGCAAATTTACGAATCATAGTGGCTATTAAAAAAGTACTTTCTTTTTACCAAACAATCTCATGAAAGCGCGAAATATAAAAGAATGATGATGAAGAATCTACTTCGAGTTTTGTGCATTTTTTCACATTTCCACTAGGCGTCTTCACAATGTTATGCATAATATGTGTGATGTAACAATAGTTTTGAATTGCTTCCACTAGAAAATAATACGTGACGGAACAGGAGTAACTTTTTTCTGTAAAGAGGTGCGACATTTCATAATCCGAGATTAAATTATCGAAAAATATGCGTACAAGAAATGTTGAGCAATATTTAATATAGTCCCACCCTGTATTATACCAAGGCATACTCTATTATACACTCCTGATTGAAATCCCGAAATGATTCCATTTTCACTGCATTGGGCATGAAAATTCTAATTTTTGTACCAAATTGCATTGTTTTATTACATGGAGTCTCCAGGAGCCCCCTTTCAGGTTGTTAAAATCGTATTTACCGTCATAAAAGCTAGTTGATATATTTTGATTTGTTACGTCTACCTGCTCCTCTTAACGCTATTCTTTCTCCACATTCCTACCGGAAGATTTATATATCAACAAAAAGAAACACCAACTTCATTATGGTTTCACGGTATCCTATATCTTCAGTTTTGAAGATAACTCTGCTGCATCATATTCGGTACGAAACCAAGTTCATCTCTAAAGTAGAGGTCGTACAAAATATACAGTTTCATGAAGAAAATATTCCTTCAGATCGACGCATACTCTCGCGTGAAGAGTTTTTCAAAAAACAAAAACATCAGAGGATTTTGAAAAATATCATTCTCACCTTTACTCCACTTGCAAACTGCAAAGTTACAGGGTTATCAGCCACGATATCAGTACTTTGAATGTCCATATATTGACCTCTGGTGTTGTAGCAAGCTATCTTGACGTCGCTCATCAGACCAAAGAACATAATTCCATCTTTACTCATCGCCTCTGCGGCACTTTGTGTGCCTCTGCCATCACGGTAAGTCTGGAAATCAACAAATTGTCATCACATACCACTCAAACTGCGTTATTTTGTATAAATAGGGTGTCCCGTGACTCGATCGCCAAAGCTCAATGGTATATTCCTTGAACAATTTTAAGTCGAAAGTGCCTCATACGAGGAATTGAATAACAACTTTACTCACCAGTGGATGCAAGACGTGGTACAGTTCTTTGACCACCGAGGTCACCTGACCACTATTATCTTTGGAGACCCATGAAAACTCAAGTGTATTCAAATAAACCACAAACCGAAGATGAACTAATTAAAAATAATTATTATGACTATAGCTGCATCCATAAGAGACGATACCCATCACAGATACTCTCCAGAGATCAACGTGTTCAATAATTTAGACGAACAAGAATGTGTTGTGAAGCTGCAAGCGGACATTTTGAAACAAAACTTTGATTAAATTTGTAAAAGTAATGAGAAAAAATAGATTGATTAAATATTACATCACTTTATTCAACATTCTCTTTGCGCCATTACACACTCTATCAATGAATACTCAATGATATTGCTCATTACAACTATATATAGAGTTTTGGACAAAAGTGTATGAGGCACTTTCGATTTCAAATTAATCAAGCAGGAATATGCCCTCAAGCTATGGCGACCGAGCCACGGGACACCCTGTATGAGTTGGTTCTTGAGTAATTATACAGGGTGAGCGAAATTGGACACTTTTATAGAAAAAGTGGATTTCTCGAACTAAATATGAGAAAAATAATGTTGGTGCCTGAGGGTTAATTTTCATGACAAACTCGACGGTGAAAATCTCCTCTTTTTACAGAGTTACAAGGTGTTCTTCGAAAATGAGCATTCTCGGAAAGTAGCTACAAATAATAGTTGGGCAAGATGTTCTGTTCTCACCAAAAAAAAAATATCGACTCTGTGATAAGAATCGATTTTCAGGGACAATATATGTCTCTCGGTCCGTTATTCGTCAACCCATTAGCTACATACATCCTTATCATGATCCAACATAGGTTCAACTGTTTCACCTAGTTCTCAGTGAACCATTCAATACGCTTCTCAGATCCATAACAGAATATTTTTTTGTCTCTTTTCATGACTCGCTCATCAGAGGCTTCGTCCTACCCTGATAGCACACAACGTTCTAGGGACGTCTCTATTTGGTACAATTCAAGTCCGAATGTCCCGGACCAAGAATAAGTGTCCTTGGGACGTCCCATCCCGTACATCTCATGCAATGTCCGAGCAAGAACGTCCACGGAATGTCCCAGCAGGTACATCATTCAAAATGTCCTAGAAATAGCATCCCTCAGACGTCCCACGTGGTACATATTCAAGAATGTCCATGCAAGGACGTCCTTGGCATGTACCTGATGGAATATGATTTTAAACGTTCCTTTAGGGACATCCATCGGATATCCCGAGTAGAACATATTCTGGCATGACTTCAGATTTTATATAATGTCCCTTCTAGACAACCATGAAATGTCCCTGATGGTACATTCCTTCAAATATCTGCACAAACACCCTTAATATTTCCAGAATCGTATAACAATCGAAATGCCCCTTAGGGACATCCTTCGAATGTCCCTTAGAGATATCCGTCAGATGTCCCAGTTGGTACATGGACTGTTCTCTTCCAATGTCCTAGAAATAAGTCCTACGGACTTTCCAGTCGATACTTTCAATATGGTGTCCCTGCGAGGACGTTTAACTTACACCTCGCCGACGAATGATTGCTCGTAGGCTATAAATACTTCCCGTCAATGTCCTTCACGAAAGTACATTGGACATCTTTGGGAAACTCTTTCAGGGTTTATTGGGGACATTCTAAGGACCATCAACTCAACTGGATGTCCTCATCCTTGAGGGACCCAGAAAAATATGAATTCAAGAATAATTCGTACGTCCCTGGAACATCCTATGGACATCCAATTGATATTCCTCAGCGTTGCTGATTGGTTGTCCTACGGATGTCCTAAGAATGTCCTCCGTATTTGATAGTTGTCCCATGGACATCCCTCAAGAGCCTAGTTGGTCCTCAAGTGGGACATTTGTGCTTCCCACAGACGTCCAATGGACGTCCACGGTACCAAATTCGAGTCCTGAATGTCCCGACAGGACGTCCTAAGGATATCCAAGGGACATAATAGTGTTAATGGGGTAGTCGGTCCTGATTTTGATTGGCTTCTCATTTGGGAAGGAATGCAAAAAATCAATATTTTAGAGCCGTGCTCAGAGTCATGAGAACTTACAGTCACAACTCCACCACATTAACAATTCAATGACCAACGGTCATGGACAAAAGGACATGTGTCCATGACCGTTTGTCATTATTGAATTTTCGATGCGCAGTTTTCGTCATGAATCAAAAAATTATATATGTTATCTTGATATTACGTCAATATTTAGAAATTTCAAATCTACATCTCCAAACTCGTCTCTCTAATGAGCTTCATCCAGAAACGAAATGAAATTTATTAAAGTATATCATTTGAAAAAACGTATGTTTGGTATGTCACAGGCATATGGATCACCCTGTATAGTTGACATTCTCCAAAACAGAAAGTTATCAGATGAGGAAGTGGCCCATGTTATGTGTACATTGTGTACCTTCAAAAATACCGAGAGATCATATTCAAACTAAGCCATATGTTCTTGAAAGTATATACAGTGTGACTCACTTCTGATGGAAACACCCCTGTATCTTACTCAATCGTTGGGTAGGGATTCTGAAATTTGTAGGAGCGAGATATATACCAAAAATGCACTCTATGACCCAGTGGGGTCATCTTTAGTGATATACACTGCTCGCCAACAGTCTTGGAACCACCTCGATTTCCCGAAAATGATATTAGGAGTCAAAATAGGTTGAAAATCACTTCGGATTCGGAATCAGGACGCCCAATTCACTTTCTATTTATAATTCTCCTAGAAAATTTCCAGTTCAGAAAAACTAGATTTTGTCTCACCCCCGTATCTCACGTAAGTATTGAGGTAGGGTTCTGAAATTTGCAGGTGGAAGAAAAAGTCGAAAAGTTAAGTCAAAAACATGAGATACGGGGGTGCTTCCGTTAAAAGTGCGACAAAATTGAATTTTTCAGAACTGAAAATTTTCCAGGAAATATATGAATAGTTAGTGAATTGAGTGTCTTGATTCCGCATCTGAAGTGAATTTCGATCTATTTTGACTCCTAATATCATTTTCCGGAAATTGGAGGGGTTCCATGGCTGTTGGCGAGCAGTGTATATCACTGAAGATGACCCCACTTGGTCATAGGGTGCATTCTTGGTATATCTCTTGCTCCAGCAAATTTCAGGATCCTTACCCAACGATTACGTAAGATACAGAAGTGTTTCCATTAGAAGTGGGTCACACTGTATACCTGTAATACTTTGATATTCTAAGAGAAATAATCTATTTCATCATTTCATTCGGATGATCTTGGATCCTCCTAGGAAAACCCCAAGAAACTATTGATACTGCTTCTGCCTTTGCGGAAAATGTAAAGTTGGTATGGACTCTCTAGGGAGAAAATGTGTCACATTATCTCTCTAGGGTCTATTACGAGACTTCTGCGCCTCTTTTTTTTTATAGACAGACTAACTTCTCCTCCCAGCGTAAAAATACATTTACTATCTCTGCGAATAGTAGAAACATATTTTCAAGTTCAAGTCGAAAAATAATCTGTGACATGATGTATTCTCCGTGTTATTTTTAAAGTGAAGAATTATGAGCTATCCATCAGCAACGGAGGTTCCGTATCTGTTGTTGAGTGATCTGTGACGAGAACTGGCTTAGGTATTTTCGAAAAATTAAAAAAAATATATTGAATGTCAGAAGGTCATTGATTGAACTATGTTACTCAAAGTATGGAAAAAATCTGAAGGCGAATGCTTGTTTTCCACTTTTCTGCTGTTCTGGCTGAATATTGTTTCATTCATTCCATTCCATGCAGGTATAGTAGAGTTGTTCAGGAAATTTCACTGAATATCTACTTACCTATTGACATACTCCATTGACTTCATTCTTGTTATAACAAAATCTATGTAATCTATTGAATCGTCAATTTTCATGTAAGAAATCAGCAGTTAATGCAATTTGAAATAATGATTGATTAACAAAAGTGCAACAACAAAGACTTATTTTCGCTATTAATTATAGTTATACCTGTGCTGGTTATAGTTATTGGATGATATTTCGAACCATTCATACCAGCAATGCAATGATTCATTCTATTTGATAATTCATTTTAAATTTGATGTTAGGATTAGAAAGTATTTGCTTACATTGAATTTTGATGTAAGGATCAGAAAGTATTTGCTTACATTGAATAATCGTGGTGAAGATGAGGGGTCGTCTTCGAATAGTGACTGGTTTCGGAGATATGAAGTGTATACCCAATTCTCTGTGGAACTGGACATGGCATGATAGTATAATTTCCTGTCTTTTCCAGGTATCTGAGGCGAAAGAGACATTCCAAGAACTCCGTCCATAAGTTCGAAGCTTTCACCTGAAAATCAAATCAATATGAAGTGTGTCAATCTACAGTGTTGATATCGGGACAATTGAAGGAATACAGAGAAAATTCCTCAGGCATTATGCATTCAGACTGGGAATGAATTGGAATCATGATTATGACAACATTCAAATAGAGCACAGGTTTGGAAACTTTAGAAAAACGTAGGTTCAACGCAGACTTGCTCTTTTTATATAAATTGTTAAATGGTATCATTGACTGTCCCGAACTTGTATCCGAAATTCAGCTAAGTACAAACAGTAGGACTAGAAACAAAGCACTATTTCACATTAACCATCATTCCACAAATTATGGCATGCATAGCCCTCTCTCAAGGATACCAAGGGAATACAATAACAATTGTATACATTTCGACATTTTCAGTAATTCGTTTCAGTTATTCAAGAAGTCATTGATTACCATTAATAGTATCCCTTTATAAGCAGCTGTGTTTGATTTCTGTGATATAGATTCATAATGATCTAGGATATACCGGGTGTCCCAGTTTACCTGTTCCAATGGATTATCTCAGCTATTTCGAAAGATGAAAATTTGAAAATTCCATGATCCCCAATTCGTTCAAGGAACCTTTATTTGAGAAAAACAAAAATTGAAAGTCACCTCCGGTTTGACCGGAAATGACTCTGACTTTTTTATTTCAAATAGCACCCTGTATATTTTTTGCAATTTTTGTTTTCGTCTCAAAATCACCTTTCCAACGATGTATCACACTTTGTATTTTACATTTGATTTGATGGAGAAAACGTCAATTGAAATTTCAAATTGAAAGAATAATAATTGCAGTAGGCTACGATATTTTGTGTAATCTTGATTTTGATTTCAATAATAATTAATAATTCATGAACAATTTTGCATTCGAGATGATGAAGATAATGTCAAATTTCAAATTATTAGAATTGTAGTAGAACTGGAAGAATTAATAATTCCTAAATGAAAACCTTAGTGTGCGATGAAAACATTTGAATACATTTGTTTGTAACTTTGACAGTTAATAATTCTCAATAGTTGTGTGCGTGTCAGAGAAACTAACATTCAAGTATGAATAACCGTGAAAATGATGATAACTTCACTAATCAAGAGAAATTGGATATGATACTGATTTATGGAAAATGCGATAATAATCGTCGGGCTGCCCTACGTGCATACAGAGAGAAATACCCTTATAGACGAATGCCAAGCGCTATGTATTTCACACGCTTGGCTTCGAATTTGGCAACAAGTGGATCATTTTATAGAAAGCGTACTGTCTTTGAAAGAAAAAATGCTACGGACGAAGAGCATATACCGTTGCAGTTTTAGGAAGAGTGGTTGTTGATCCCCATATCTCTATTTTAGAAACATAGAACAGGAGAGCGGTATTTCTCGTTCATCAATTCAGCGCATTCTCAAAATTGCTAAATTCAAACCATTTAAAATTTATCTGCATCAAGGATCACTACCCACAGATTACGAGAGGAGACTTGTGTTTCTTGCTTGGTTAGCTACGGCACGTGAAGATGGTATTATCAGCTCGATATTGTGGCACATTGTGGTCAGATGAGAGTCGTTTCCATAATAATGCAACTGTAAATCGACATAATTGTCATTATTGGTCGCAAAATAATCCACACTGGCTAAGACAAACTAATTTTCAAGTTATCTGGGGAGTCAATGTATGGTGCGGCATGATTGATGGATTCATCTTAGGACCAAAATTTTACGGTGGTACGTTAACTGGTCCAATGTACCTAGAATTCCTTCGGGATGAAGTTCCTCATTTTCTTGAAAATATTCCTTTACATATGCGTAGAAACATTCATTTTCAACAGGATGGTCCACCCCCCTTCCCCCACAATGCTATAGTGGTAAGGAAATGAAACATTTGGAGATAGATGGATCGGCACACACGGACCGATAAGATAAGATCTCCAGATTTAACACCGCTGGATTTTTTTCTTTGGGGGTATTTGAAAGATCGTGTGTACCAGACTTCTGCTATTGATTCAGATAAAACAAAATAAGGAATGAATGTAGAGCCCTTAATGCTGAGGTGTTGAGAAGTGTTACTTCGCGTGAACTACTCCACCGAGCTGAAAGATGTGTAGAAGCAGTTGGTCAACATTTCGAACAAATGCTTTAGTTATTATATTCTTGAGCCCCCTTTCTTTGTAATTTTCAAGATTACACAAAATAGTGAAGCCTACTGCAATTCTTTCAATTTGAATTTCAAGTGACGTTTTCTCCATCAAATCAAATGTAAAATAAAAAGTGTGATACATCGTTGGAAAGGTAATTTTGAGTAGAAAGCAAAAATTGCAAAAATATACATTTTCTATTTGAAATAAAAAAGTCAGAGTCACTTCTGGTCAAACCAGAAGTGACTTTCAATTTTCATTTTTCTCAGTTGAAGGTTCCTTGGACGAAATGGAGATCATGAAATTTTCAAATTTTCATCTTTCGAAATAGCTGAGATAATCCGTTGGAATAGGTATACTGGGACACCCGGTATAGCAACTGTGAGTGATAACTGTGATAGATTCATACTGATTTAGGATATTCTCTCGTTATTTATGTTTATTTGTATTTGTTGAATATTTACATAGGTATATATTATATATATATATATTTTTTCCCATCTTGTAATAATATTTGTGATTATAATGTATGCAATGGATAACCGTAAATAAAGTTCTATTATTCTATTCTTATCTCTAAGTGTGAGCACTCTCGAATGTTGGGATATATTGTATGATTATTTTTTTATCAGGTCTTCCTCAGAAGAATCCATCAGAGTAATATTTATAATCACAAGGTATCTTGTGCATCAATTGCACCAATAAACAATTTGAAGATTTCAATGAGATTTTGGGGTGTTCCCTATTGGTTCCAGGCATGACTGACGTCACTTCTGTATACAAATTCAATTATTCAAAGTGTTTGGAAGTGGCACACCTACCTTAAAAAAACGTTTTCTCCAAGCGGATAGAAAGTGGCTCATTTTCTCTGACACTCAAAGGCAAGAAAGGTGTACTTTCTCTGCCTAGGCAGGAAAAGTTTGTTGCTATGCACTATCACAAGTAATTTGAATGAAATTAATAATCACAATTATCAGATAAAAATTTGAATAAAAATGGTATTATAACATTTGGAGAAAAAATTATATGTTTCACACGGCAGCAAATGTAGAATGACTGCCTTGGCTGAATTCTTAGCTTCGCTACGCTCGGCTATGGACTATCAGCCGCAGCAGTCAAATTACTACTTTTCTGCCTCGTGAAACAAATAACTATCATTACTAACGTGAATGAATTCGCCGAGAAATGCGTACCTATTTCAAATGTATTTCTCTTCTTTCAAACAAGAACTAAAGTGAGAACGAATACATAATTTGATTGTTCTTCAATAACGTATCTTCAGCTCCATTCATCAATGTTCATAGCATATTGTTCACTTATTCGAATTGAGATTTGACAATTCGTTCACAGCGTTGTAACATCATCGATCGAATAGTGGTCCACGCCTGTCAGTCAATATCATTCTCATACATACTAGGATTCTAAGCAAAATTTTTAAGCATGAAAGATCACTTTTGAAATCACCATGGAACATGCAAGGTGTCAACAGCCATTGCTGTTCATCCATGATGATTGATGTTGAAACACTGGCATAACTACTATCTAGCTAGACCGTTATATAAATCATATCCCAGCAATCCGAAATACAGTTTAATTTACTCGTCCGGAAACGCTTCTGATCAATGCGCAGAAACTATCATTAACGAAATCGAGGCATGTCTCTTGGTGTTCGCAACCATAAGTAAGAGTGAGTCAGATATGTGACAAGCATTAGTGGTCTAGTTAGTTATTTATGTCAATGATTGAGAACTCGTTATAACTTCAACTACGAAAAAGTCCGAATGCTCAAAAAGTGGAATGAAATGTCGAATTGATATACAGAGTCCAAAGTCATTTCCACTTATTTTCAAGAATGAACATTCAAGAATGCAGAACATTGAATTACATTCTCCTGGAATCTATGCCCTGATTCGTATGAACGAATAAGATTGCAAGTATTTCATTCCTAAATGCTGGATTGTGCTTAAATTATTCAGGAATGCTTGACTACCTACTGACCGGTTTCTAGCTTTGGCTCCCATCAGTACAGAGGTGTCCCCAGATGGGATTTATGACCGACATTTGGTGCGAACCTGACCCAACGTCTCAGAGTTTGATACCCATGAGGCGTTCGGCCACTGCGAGATGGACACGAGCGCCATCTAGGGTAGAAGAGAAGGAACAGTCCAAAACAAATTCTCATTCCAGATGGAATAGGAGTGGCTGAATGTCCGACTGCTCGAAGTCATTTCCACAAATGTTCATTTACGAACAGGTCAGGTTCGCACCAGATGGTGGTCATGAATGCCATCTGGGGATACCCCCACACTGATGAGAGCCAAACCCCAGAACGAGTCTGTAGGGAATCAAGCGTTCCTGAACAATTCGGGCACAATTCAGCATTTAGGAGAAAAACACTCACAATCTTATTCGTCTATACGAATTTTTGCATAGATTTCGGAAGGATGTGATTCAATGTTCAGGGTGGCATATAGCCAGGAATATAGTTGTTTTTCCCTCGTTATCTTTGTAGAAATAACGTTGAGCTTAGCATATTCATTTTCGTTTTAACTTGTTATGATCGAGACTGATGTGACAGATTTCCAACTGACTGCATCCTACGTCATTTGACTCAACTGACGTGATTGTTTATGGCGCCTACACAATGAAAATCACTCATTATGCATATATTTTTCAATCCGATGGTACTTTGAATTACTCATTCTTACCTTGGATGTTATAAGTTCCATAGTTTGGATAAGGATACATGGTTCTGTGAGAAACTCTCCAGGAACGATTGCGTTGGGCATCATAAACGATGATGGAGTTGCCGATACAATCAGCAGCATAAACGAAAGTGTTTCCACACTGCCCATCTCTTATATCAACTACAGGAGTGACCAAAAGGGAATCTGATTCGAGTTGACTGGCCGGAACTTCATAGCGATGAACCAGTGTGTTCTGAAAATATCGAAGAAGGCATAGTTAGGTATCTATGATTTAATACAAAAATATGGGTATCCAAAATTCCACAGGAATATGTAGAGCTTCCTAATATTGTCTGAAGTAGGTTACAAGTTGTTGAGCATGATTTCTTTCATTTTTTTGGGGAGGGGATTGGTGGCTATCTTTCAGCAAGAGAGAAGAATACTCGACTTATACGAAATGGTGAATAACTTCAGAGAATCGGTGTCGATTCTAGTGCACATTCTTCGAGGATAATGAGTGGAATGCCGTTAGCTTCATTCGTTTTGAGACCATAGTGATAGTGCGTTTCCGGAAGAAGATTTCTGGCATTCAACTTTCAACTGATAGAAAATCTGGCAGCAGTTTCCCAATATCTGCGAAAATGTTTGCTTTCACTTGCGATGTTGTTGTTGATGTGACGTAAGCTTTGAAGAGTGGAAAAATCATAACTGATCCATCGCGGAAGCTGCTTCACAAAAACTAGGATTTTTGATCAGTGCGAAAATTAACTTTACACCTCAACAGCTTCTCATTATCTACAAAGCAGAGATAGGTACGGCCAATCCCAAATAACATTATCAGTTTTATTGTTAGCTAAAGGAGGTTATTACAGCCTATTTGAAAATGCCTTTTTAAAACTATTATACTTTAATGATATCATTATAACAATTAAACAACTTTCTCAAATCATAAAGGGCCCACCTTTATAAATGCTGTCACAGCTTCCCTTGAAGCTTGTCATAAAACTAATAGGAATTTATTGTAGTATTTCTCAAAGCAGTAATAAAACCTATCAAAACTACTTCCTTCAAAGCCTTTTAGCACGAGTTCAAACCTATATGTTCTAAAACGACAGTTCTTATGCCAACATTAAAACTTATTGGCTAGAATTAAAACCTTTTCAGTTGCAGTAAGCATTTGTTAAGATAATATAGTCCGTAACGTGTTTTATGATAGTCTTTTTTTAGAACTAATTTTAATACAAACCTGTCACAATGGAGAGAAAACAATAGATAGTTATAAAAGAGATTAAACATGGCGGTATGATATGATAATCCCCTACTGTATCAAATAGTCATTTTTGTGAAGATTGAGGCTGTAAAATGGAAACGATGACGACTTTTTTGACGAAAACATACCAGATATGCTTCAAAAAAAGCAGCGCCATAGAAATAATGTGTTTTAACCAGTTAGAATTGGATGTGAATTTCAATAACTTTTCAATGCATCTTTTCTATTTTCCGCATGAAATTTTTATTTTCATCAATGGCCGACATCTGTTTGTAGTAAATATGGCGCAAAATATACTTAAAACCAACTTTCTTTCTCTAATGCTGAATTAAAACCTATAGGTAATGATAAGGCATTTTATGAGACGATTTCCTCCTGTTGAAGTACTCATTGCATAGTCAAATCCATTCTTATGACTATTTGCTCCTGGGTATGACGAAAAAGCTTCGAAAATGCTAAGATTGATTTAAGAAGGTTCTAAGATAATGCCTTCATAACTATAAAGCTTTGAGAATATCCTGGCTAGTGCTTATTAGCAGTGTTGCAAAGTGTAGAAGAACGTCATCAACTTGAATAACATAACCCCACTCTTGTTGTTTTTACTGTTCACTTTGCAAATTTTGTGATTGGTTTGAAGTAGGAAACCGAGTGGAAACATAGACAAACAACACGCAGTGCAGTCGTGTGCAGTTCGCCTGATATTGTGTTGATTGCTCCATTCTCTCAAATTCATGCCCTACTCGCCATCGCTGACATAATTTGTGCAAAACTGTTGTCAACTTCCTCGCTTCCTAGTTCTCAATTTCTCATTCAGAAGCACGATGATCAGAAGTATTTTCCATTACGTTCTGACTCGTTGATGGTACTTCATGAACATCAGGTCCTAATGAATTCTTGCTATTTGGTGGTTTCAGGTGGTATGAATTGAAAGACGCAGTGTTTGGAATTGCTTGGGCGTGAGACTTCTGATTTACTGTTGCTCTTACGATTTGATTTTTGATTCTTAAGTAATTTACTTCATTTTTCCGCTTGAAGTTGCCATTTCTCTTGATTTCACACTATTTATTTCCTTGTGAGTTCATTTCAACGGAGTCGTTTGTTGGCAAAAAAAATACGAACATTTATATTATGGGATTTGGGTTTAACACGGTTCTGAATGAAACTTCATGAATCCTATAGATTTTATGATTGACTTCGATGAATTCATCGTGGCTTATAGGTTTTAATAATCACTTTCACATAGCTAGAATAATGCCAATAGGTTTTATTATTGCCTCAGTCAAATCCTAATTGGCCTAATGTAAATTTGGTTTTATGATTGCTTTATGACGTATTTTCATAGGATTAGTTCAGAACCTCTTGGTCAAAATCGAGACACTAATAAAACTTAAGAGTTTTAAGAGGGTTGGTAAGAGTGAATAGTTTTGATAAAGAATTTCAATGGCTCTCACAGAGCTCTCTCAAAACCGAAGTGAGCTGAATGCCAAATTGTTTTATGCGATAGTTCTATCATAGTATCTCAAAGCCTTTCAATAAGATTATATGGACATGAAGGCCAATATGCTTTTTCCAGGGCATTCATGAAACGGTAGAAAAAATTAGACCTATCATTTGCGCTCACATAACCTCCCTAAAGTCTCATCGAAGCTATTGGGCATTTAAAATGTTACTTGGGATAGAAAACTGTGCTCACCCAAACATACGCTGATGCTCTCAGATTCCATCCAAAAAAGACCCATTCGCCTGGTGGGTGATGCAACACTCACTAGTTCGTTGACCGATACTTTCACGAGAAATGTACCTCAGAAATCTCTGATATCATTTCAACACAAGGAATACCAGTCAGACATCCATTCGTTGTCAAGTTCAAGTTCAAGTTTATTTTCTCATTTCTTAAACTGTATATGTGACACGTCGAAAACAGAAATACAAAGAAACTACACATGAATAGTTCAGCAAATACATATCAAGAAGGGAACTCATACTCTTTGAGGGAGTAAAAGCAACTTGTTTGAATATATTCTTTGAGGAACTTACAAATTGCAATATTTTGTTCCTGAGTAATTTGGAGATTTTTCATACCCGGAATTATTCTGCATGAAAGATATACGGAATTTGAATGAAGTTATTACTTTTTATGACGGTAAATGCATGGTAGTGCAAAAATAAGGTTGGTTTCGAATGTTTCTTTGCTATATATTTGACATGAGAAATCAGACGCAAAAAACATTTCTGCATAATGAAGATCCTATCTATATCTGATGCTAGTCCCCAAATGGAAATATTTATACTTATTATTTTGGAATAGGTACACCAATCCATAGTAAATGTCCAGAAGATTATGATTCGTGAAATTCGACTTCAATGTTATGCATAGGTACTGAATATGTTTGTTGAAAGATAATTTTATCGGTGAACACATTTCTGTAGCATGTCAGGTCGACTTGATTGGTTGAATTTTTTTCTGGTTCATCTTTTTCCTAAATACTCCATTTGGTTGGTTATATTCTTCCTGTTATAATATTCAAACCATCAGTATGAACTTTGGTGTTTACTCCTGTTGTATGAGTTCATAGGGTTGTATAGATTTGTGGTTCCAATCAGTCTCGGATTCTTATTTGACCACATATTACATCTGGGAACTTTCTTATTGAGACTTGAACAGCAACTTTCTTCGCTAACACAAAATTAGTTTAACTTTTTGCATTACGTGGTGTAGAAGTCGTTAGACCGACGAATGCCAATATTAAATTAGGATTTCAATGCAATGACGATCTGGTAGTAAGTGGCGATCTCATCGTTGAACATTGTATATCATAAGGGAAAGCTTCTTTTGATAGCAGATCAGCAATCAAAGTGTAACTTCACTTCGTAACATCTAAGTCGAGAGCTGCTAATTTCAAGCCAAAATATAGTTGTAAGAGTCGTTCATGAGAGTCGTTCAAGAATTGCGTCCAGATTTATTGGAAATTGTATTTCACTCAATTTCACCATGACATTGTCTCATCAATTTTTGCTACTAATCGGTAATATCATGCGGAATATCATTGTTTATAATATGGAGCACCTTGAGTTCAGCTACTAATGATTTCTTTCGAGATTCCACTCGAACCGGTGTACTTTATTTACACTACCAAACGGTTCATTTATTTCCATTATATGTACCTATATAGTTTTCGCACTAGTATAACATTACAACACAATGAACTCAATATGAGTTGTTTACATTGAGTTTATTGGTATAACACTACCACGATTTTAACTTAATGTGATTGTACCTGATGGGCACCATAACGTCCATAACCTATTATAGTTATTGGGACATTTTGGTACTTGAAAAAAATAATGTCAGACGGTTCGAACTACTTGCTTTATTGATAGAATATCTAAAGAGTGAGCATCGGACAGTTTAGCTTTTACGGAACCAAAATAGAATTCATATTCATACACACTCAGCAGTGACGTCTACTTCACTTCACTTCACTTTTTGGATATTTCTATTGAAATCCAACATATTTGCCTAATTTATAGTTGCAACAGTAAATAAGTGGTAATTCACAGTTGCAACTGTAAGTTAGGCAATGATTTGTGAACAAAAAAGTCGTTTCAGGGTAGTAGTTTAGAGCCGTCGTAATTCATACCAGTAGGAAATGTGTAATAATCATTTCTTTCAGCCTACATTCAACATATTAATAATAAGTCACTCACCGTCCTGAGGTCGAAAGTCAGTATCTGAGGGGGGCATATTTGAGAATCCAATAATTTTCCGGTGTCAAGCACCCAGAGCCTTCCACATTCGTCAACCTGAAAATAAACATACAAGATTCGATTAGATATGTAAAGAGTACCTATAGGCATCTCGATAATCCAATTATAGGATCCCTATTCACTAATGAAATAATTATCTTGATTTAAATTCCTTGCCAATAATTAATCATGTCTCGTAATGGCCATAAATCAATAGACCTGATGAAAACCTCTACAGAATTTGCAGTAGTGTTTCACGTCGATTATAACAAGTGCTCCTCAAATCAAAGAGATATGTGACGAAGAAACCAAACGAAATGGAAGCGTTTTTTCCGAAAAAATATAGGAAGTTACTGAACTTCAGAGTTTGTCTAGAACTTCTGTGAATCATTGATCAAAGGTTGAAAGCTTATACGGTAAGATTAGAAGTACTGTAAAGATAACTGATTTTTGCAATGTTGCTGGTGGTTCAATGATAGTTCGAAGATGTGTTATGGTGAGTTCTCATATTTAAAATTTAAATTCAACTTTTTGTGTTATCTCTTATATCATTCAGTGAAATCAGAGGTAGCCTAGCTGTCACTACTATGATTCATTTCGTAATGAGTATCAATTGTTTTGTCACTTTGCTCTCTATTGAAAGTTATTCCATCTGAGGAATTTCTCGCAAGTGCCAGAGAGACATGATCCTTCTTCTATTTTTGTAGCTTCTATAAAAAGGCTCCGAAAGTCGAAGCTTATAGAACAGTCTCATGATGATTTATATTCCTACCAGAATATGAAAACTACTGGAGTATCCCTCTCCGAATATTTTTTTCAACAAGTCGTCAAGCCGCCATTTTTACGAATAATATATTATATTTCTGTGAGAGAGTACTCTCCAAACTTCCGTTGAAGGAAAACTATGTTTAGTCATTGAAAAGAAAATTGAAGGGGAAGACAGTCCTTCATGGGCACACTGTATTCATATTTATTGTTCACCGATCTGTTTATTTTTCCTTAAGGTTCGGAAAATGGTTCGAGGTGTCTTTTTTCCAACTAGAGAGCTCTTGTATCGAGATTGAAAGTACCACTTTAGACCCTCGGTTTGAATCCTAATATCACTTACCATAACACGATAAACTGATACAATTCGATCACGTCTGCATTTCTGAGGATTCTTATGCCAGTCCCACGAAGGGTATGGAGCAATTATGGGGTTACCATTGAACTGCCTGTTGGTAACGAAACCCAAGGTAACTGGTACGCCAGATTGAAATCTGGGAATTGATACGAATACTTTTTTCTCATTGTCGTTATCTGAAATGGGCAAACAATAACGAAGTCATTAGGAAATGTCCATGCCATGAGCATTATGAGATAAATGAGCATCGAACATATCAGAATACTGTTGAAGTACCTATCTTATATTATTCGAAATCAGAAGTGGAAAATGAAAAATTTTATGATATGATATAACTATTGACATCTTTTTTCCAACGTTTCACATAAATTTCCATCAAACGTCAGTGTGAATCAAAGTTTGTAATCGAGAGAACAATTATGTTTCTGGTAGGCGAAAAACAATTGTGTGTCACACATGCAAAAGAACGCTTAGCTCACAGCTGCTTTCGCTCGTGCAGCTAATAGCTGCGGGCTGCTGAAGCTTATTTTCTGCCCTTGTGACACAATATACTATCACAGATTCGTTCTAATTATAGTACGGCAATGAGTGTCCAAAAATATGGAAGCATACAAATGGGCTTCATCTCACGAACGAAAGATGGGGAAAAAATTAAAAAAAAACAGAACACTTATACTCCAACTAGACAAGTTTAAATAGCAAAATACCCCTACTAGTGAAACATGCGTTTTCTCTAGGAAAGCCGATCTCACTGTGTCCAACATGAGCTTGTAAGGAGTAACCATA
The DNA here is from genome assembly GCA_918026855.4 of Phaedon cochleariae. NCBI lineage: Eukaryota > Metazoa > Arthropoda > Insecta > Coleoptera > Chrysomelidae > Phaedon > Phaedon cochleariae. The sequence continues at coordinate 20,973,059 of OU896707.1, forward strand.
CATTTGAAGACATTCATTTCGATGCTTGGTATCAATATCAGCAAGATAACCTTCCTTGGGAAAATCACGTGAGATCAATGGCTAAAAGTGCATCCCGAAAACTTGGTTTAAAACATTATTGAATAGCCAATGAAAAATGCTATTAAATGGTATAAATAATAATGGTACAGGGTGATTCGCTGAATACTAGATTGATACTCAACAATTATATGAGAATAAACATACCATTTGTGATACAATGATAATTGGCGATGAGTTCGATCATGTCATTTCATTTCACTCTTCCTATGTTCATTGTATGGTTCCAAATTATTTATAGTGCATAATGGTAACTACACAATCGCAATCGCTAATAAAAGCAAGTCTCCTCTTGAACATTTCTTATACCATGTCCCTGTATCTGAAGGTTATTCTGATATAATCAATTTGAGATAGCTCAGTTTTATACGGTGCCTACATTTCAGTTTTCAGTGTTATGGCAATTTTTTGGAAAAATTTTCTAGAAGAAGTTCAAGGTATAACCTATGGAAGGGATATGGTAGGTTTTTTCAACTGGCTTACCTCATTTGTGTTTATTGAATACTCTCATACTTTATCAATTATTTACCTCATGATCCTCAAATTGGTGCGTATACATGTAATAATACTTACGTGAATAATATACGTCAGTATCTATTGGGGCGGGAATTCCGGGAACGAAGATGCCATTGTCGATGTCTTCTTGCCTTTCGATGTCCGAGGCATAATCGAATTCAAGTTGAGACCATTGAACAACCACTTCCAATCCTCTGGGTTTGTTTGATGCGAACGTTGCACGAATGGCCGGACTGCAGATGCCCAGAATCATGCAAACAATTTTGACACCTGATGGATACGAAGGTTTATTATTGACTTTCATGATGATAACCCTTCGTTAGTGTAATAGAGTATAGGGGTTGATATACCTGAAAACATTCCAAATGGGCACCTATGCCAACGTCGAGAAAACGCTGAAAATTGGTTGAAATGTTGCGGGAATAAACGTTTTTTAGAAATGTTTTTAGAAAAATTTTGATTCAGCTATTTCCTACTAAATAAACGAGAGTGAACGAGAGAGGTGAGAAAATCTCTCCACTTCCATTTTTCTCTAGAGATATCCGATAACTCTTTCCATTTTGATCATATAGTCTATGTCATGAATGTCATTGACAGATTTATCTTTCAAATTCTCAAATTGAAACTTTGAATATTATACCTACGTTGACATCATTAGGTAATATCAATTTAACACTGTACTGAATTCAAAAATAGTTAAGTGGCACAAACCTGAATGTAAGACAAGGAAATATCTATCAGACTTGTTTATATTCAAATACGACCACGTGGTAGCAATTATGAAAAAGATGGAAGAGGAGAGAACTTTGCTCTCTCTCGTTCGAGAGATAGGAAAGAGATCAATTGGAGTGCCTACCACAATATTTCACGAGGAGGGTGAGAAGGGAGCCTTCCAGATACTGAACGATGAAACGATTTCTTTTTCTATGAAAAACTCTTCAAGGTCCTGTCGCTGAAGCCTGACCTTATACAGTAGAACCATCCAGCAAAAATCATCATCATGGGCACACTCACTCAAAGCGGATGATGCTGGGCGATAAGCCGAAGCTTCCCTAATAGCGCGCAATGTACTAGGGACGCCCATATTTGGTACAATCCAAGTCTGAATGTCCTGGACCTAAAATAATTGTCCTTGGGACGTTCCATCCCGTTCCAAGGACGTCTATGTCCCAGCTACTATATAATTCCAAATGTCCTGGAATTAGCATCCTCTAGATGTCCCTCGTTGTATATATTGTTGAATGACTATGCAAGGACGTCTTTAGCATGCTTCTGATGAGATTTAATCCCAAACGTTCCTCAAGGGACTTCCATTGGATGTCTCAAGTAGTACATATTCTGACATGACTTCAGATCTTGTATAATATCCCTGCTAAAACAACCATAAAATGGACCAGACGTTACATTTCTTCAAATATCTCTGCAAGACCTTGATATTTCCAGGATCGTCCCAATTGTTACATGAACTGTTATGACTTCGGAAGAAACTCCTATAGAGAATGACCTGGATAAGATTCGGTATGTGTCCTGAGGGACATCCATCGGAGTTATAGGTACATCGGCATCAGAACTTCAGATGGACATCCTATATAAATGTGGTCAACGCAAGCGTATGTTTTTTTTCAATGTCCTAGAAATAACGTCCTATGGACGTCCCAGTCGATACAATATGTTGTCCCTGCGAGGACTTCAACTCACACCATGCCGACGATCGACTGTTCGTAGGCTATGAATACTCCTTCCCAGTCAAGGTCCTTCAGCGAAGTCCATTAGAAATCTTTGAGGTATTCATTCGATAGGACCTCTTGAGAATCTTCTCCAGGATCTATTGGGGTCCTTCTACGAATCATCAACTCAACTGAATGTCCCCATCAGTTATGCAAGATCTGGTCCTAGAAAGACCCAAATGAATTAAAGTTCAAGGAAGATTCGTACGTGCTTGAGACATCCTATAGAAGTTCCAGGGACGTCCTTTGATTGTTCTAGATATCTCATGGACGGACGTTCCAGAGGACGTTTCGGAGGATGTCCTTTATTGTATGACATCTGTACAAAAACATAAGTTTTCATGAACTTTTACAATGGACGTCCATTGGGTGATCTCCCAAAAAGGTCCAATGTATATCCTTGGGGGATATCCTTCATTGGTGAGAAGTCGAAACATTTGTACTTTTCTCGGACGAACATGTAACTTCAAAATGCTATTAGGGTTTTGCTATCACTCACGGTCAAGATCAGCTTACTAAGAAATCTACACGAATTCCTGATGTCAACAATCATTCAGCCAACACCCTTGAATCATTCCTCACTGATGAATCAACACCTAACACAATAGATGTAGGAGCACTTCTTGTCAATTCTGATCATCAGACACTCATCTTCAAAATCTGTCATTTTGCATTTCATAAACTGCTACGTAACTCAACTTCTTGTATAACATTATTACTCAGGAGACTAGGACCCTCTCCGCATGTTTTTCTCAGAGTATCATCGGCATTGAATAGAATAAAATCCTGCACAGTGTGCCACGAAATTATTAGAGATCACGCTCAGAATGGAAGAATACATACCTCATTCTTCAAAAAGACCATAATCTCCAAAAATCTGGTTCAACAAGAATTGATGTTCTAGAGCTGTTACCTTGAAAAAAGAGCCTAACATCGCTGGCGCAAAGACCTGAACCTTGTGACTAGAGCAGAATTCATGGCAGGAAGGAATAACTGCAGCAAAACAATAGATGCATCAAAAAAACCATACAATGCCAAAATATGATCAAAACTCATAGACTGTCCCAATAGCTTCCTTTCACTAATAAAAGTAGTTCATTCCCACCACTCTCTAAAGCCAACGGCATATTAGCAACAGCATCGCGGGAGAGAGCAAACATTTTTGTAGAGAGTTCTCAGCACACTTCACCTCAGATTCCCAGGAAAGACTGCCGCCAGATATCACCCGTTGAAAGTCGAATGCCCGAATTCATGTTTCGTCAACAAACTATCAGACGCATTCTACTCGGTCTCCAAACGACTGAAGCTAACAGTCCTATTCACCATCTCGAACAAGTCAAGTTTTTCTTCATCTTGCTGAAAAACAGCTAGAGTTCAACCAATTTCCAATAAAGGCAGCAAGAGCCTGCCCAACAACTATGGGCCAATTGCTCTGTTTTCAGTCATTTCCAAAGTAATAGAAAAAGTCAACAACATTGAGCTCATCAAATTTCCAGTAAGCTCAGGAATTATAATGGTTCGACAATATATCCTTCGCCACCAAAGATCAACTGGAGATTTATTGACCTACGTCAGCGATATATGGTAAGCTTCATAAGAAAATTGAAGGGACCGTGTTTGGCACCAAGGACTCCTCCATAAATTACTATCATATGGCTTACGACTTCAGCTATGCCATCTTTTATCGAGTTTCATTTCAGGCCGGTCGCTCTATGTGGTGGTGGACGAAATATCATCGCCATCAATTCCGGCGTTCCATAAAGATCCATTTCGGTACCAGCATTGTTCCTACTTCATATCAATGATCTGTTGGGAGCAACCACTTGCCCTATCCTCAGCTTTCCCAGATGATAGTACTCTCCACATAGGGTTTTCTTCTATAATTTACATTTTTTTCCAGGAAACTAAGATCATGACGATCTATCGCGAAAGCTGTTTCACAAAAACTCGAACTTTTGTTCTATGCGAAATTCTACTTTACTGTTCTGACATATGGGGTTATTACTCGGGTTATTAGCACCCAAACATACGCTGATTCTCTCTAAGATTTCATCCAGAAAAGAGTCATTCGCCTGGTGGGTGATGTCACACTCACTAATCATTTGTCCTGATTCGAATTTCGTAGAAAGGTTAGACGACCTCACACTTTTCTATTGACACTTCCACCGGAAATGTTCCTCAGAAATCTCTGATATAATTCCATCACTAGCTATACCGATGAGACGAACTCGTCAGGCCCAGTGAGCATACATCATTTCGTTGTCAACCTTGGAAGATGTCTAACAACGCCCTACCAAAACTCGTTCGTCTATTTAACGGCAAAGCTCTGTTCCCAAGAACTTACATCCTCCAAAACTCCAAAAAAATTCAACACCTACCTTCTCTTCCTATCCTCCCTATAGGTATACGCACGTACGATGTTCCTCAAACATTGAAGATTTATGTTCAAATGAATACAAAAGCTCGAAGTCAATTCCACACAATGTTCATAAAATGAACAACAATGGTAGATTTTGGGAGAAAAACAACTACTTTCCTGGCTAATGCCGATTTCGGGAGGATGTAATTCAATGTTTTGCGTGGCATTAGACTGGAAAGTAGTTGATTTTCTCCCGAAATCTACCATTGTTGTTCATTTTATGAACATTGTGTGAAAATGACTTTGAGCTTTTGTATTTATCTAATATATAAAATTATCCTGTACCAGTCACGGTGTTAGTGGTCGAACTTCCCCGAAACGGCTCGACCGATTCGTATGAAATTTTTTGTGCGTATTCGGTAGGTATGAGAATCGGTCATTTTCAAAATCGAATATGGCGGACGATTATCACTATCCGATTTCATTGAAAATTAGGATTTGGGTGTTTTCGGGGTGAGAGATTATGATTCGATCTTTCGTCAAATTTTGTAAATTCCAAATGGCGGATCCAATATGGAGGACGAGTTCTGTAATTATGGTCAGATTATATGCAAAATTGGTATCTGGAGGTTTAAGAGGTCGGAGATACGAATCATTTGTCAAAATAGGAAATTTAAAGATGGAGGATCCAATATGGCGGACGAGTTTTGTAATTATGATACGATTCTATTCAAAATCTGTATCTGGGGGTTTTCGGGGTCGGAGATTAGGATTTCATTCTTTGAAATGAGGGAATTCAAGATTGTAATAAATAGTAGTTTAAAGAACTATAATGAAACACACTTTAATAAATAGACAAACTCGAGGCCAAACTGAATAGAAGTAGAAAATAAAAATAGTTGTTTGAAATACTAATGAAACACGATTTCATGGATATTCAAACTAAAAAGAAGTTCAATACAAGATAATAAAAGTGTGTTGATGAATATATACCTGAACAAATATTTTTCAAAAGGAAATGTATATAGCAAAACAACGTGTGCTAGGTATCAGCATCAGCCATTGTAATAAATAGTTGTTTGAAAAACTAATGAAACACGTTTTTATAGATAGCCAAACTAAAAAGAAGTGAGTAGTAAATGAATGAAAAAATTAAGAGATATATATATAGAGTGCCGAACTAAAAAGAAGTAGAGAATAAGTAGAATAGTTTGAAAAACTAAAGAATCCCGTTTTCATGGATAGACCAATTGAAAAGAAGTATAAATAAAATAACGAAAGTTCTTTGATAAATATTTATGTAAAAACATTATTTCTAGAAATAATGTTATGGTAAAACAACGTTTGCCGGGTCAGCTAGTTTTATTATAGATATTGCCTTTCTTGCCCTCCAAGAGATTTTGCAGTGCTAATTGGTTCTTCGTTTTTGATATAATCTATATCTTAGAAGACGAATCAAACTTCTTCATCATATCTATTCAGTGAAATGAGCAGAGAAATCACCTATAACGTTGTTTGCTTAGTCCCTGAAAAGGGGGCACTAAAAACAATGGGTATTTACTTATGTGAATAATAAAACTCAGGGGGTGGGTGTAAAAGTACAATATTCCTTTATTGTTGGTTGATGAGGTTGGTTCACTTCATATGGTGGTAAGTGGTGGTTAATTCTGAGAACTTTAAGTAGTGATTTATGAGCAGCAAGTGATGACTATTACAGATGAAACCATAATAACACAATCCAGATTGCAAGTTGCAGTGGAAACTTACCCAGCTTTCCCTCTGGTATCGATACCAAAAGTGTACAGGTTGATCACTAGATATACTATACTTAAACTATGCTAATACTGGGTGAGGTCAATGCATTATATCCTGAATTAGTGCAACTAAAAGAAGGACTAGATACAGCTCACTTTGAAGGATTTTTAGAGGTGACAGTGGCAGCTTGGAGCAGGAGTGTCCCACAGCAAGTAAGACAGGTAAGTGCTAGATATAAGCAGTCTGGCCTGCTCAAGTCAGCTTCTGATCCACAGGTCGAATCCTTGTTGGCTACCCTCTGTATTAAAACTACAATTGACATGCTAGGCAGGAGGTATATGCAGGCTGGTGTACCCAGGGTACCATGCAGAAAGCAAAAGCAAAGCAGGCAATAATATAAGCCTCTGTGGTTATAGCAGTAAGTACACTTATTGACTACTAGAAATCGTTTTTGTTGGCCCTGCAAGTAATAATGCTACTATGTAGAAATTTATCAAATAAGCTGCAGAAATGCTTGATTCAACCCATACCTTGTTCGCAGGTGGCCAGATGTATCAACTACAGCGAGTTGTGAAAATGATATCTGATAATCAAATTCTGACTAGGAATTTTATCCCTTGGCAGGTAGTAGGCAGTGGACCGTCCTTTGACTACTTATATTTCCTAGTAAGTTTTGATTATACAATTTAAATCCGCAATAATGCGATGGCACGTTTCAATACCTTCATAGGTTATCAGAAAAAGCCCTGTCAAATATCACTATCTTGGCGGGACTTTCCCAGAATCCCGCCAAAATGACCCACTTGTCAGGTTATACTGTTTTAGGTTATTAGGTTGAGTTAGCAGTTATCTTATTTTCAGGTTGAGGACTAACTAGGTATTCCAGATGGAGCAGAAGAAGAAGATGACAAAACCCCTAGTAATAACCTTCAACTAATATAGTAAGGTTAATGATGGATCAATGTTATTATTTTTCTACTACTTGATTTTTCTACAAGGTAAGATCATTATATTGCAAATGTTGTTGATAATTCACCAATATATATGTATTTCACAGATTTGGACCAGAGGAAGCCCACATCAGTAGAGATCGGACCGAGGATATCGAAGTTGATGGCATTGGTAAGTAACAATGGGGAAATGATTCCTTTTATTAATGGTTTCTCATTATTTTCCAGGTCTGCTGGATCTAAGCAGTACTCGAATGAAGATGGAATATCAAGCATGATACCTAAAGGATCTGTATAACGATTGAATAAAAGATTTTAGATAACTCTGCTTCTAGTCTGTGCACATACTTACATTGAATCAAAGTGAAACCGTAACAGCACCCCTCTTACCCCATAAAAAGTTTTTGTTTCCCAAAAAAAAAACTTTTGCTACAAGAAATAACTACTACCTTCTAACTTCTATCGACAAACGTTGACTGGATTGTTAATTCTCCGCATCGTAATCGTCCTGACGCTCGTCTTCGTCTGGTGGATGTGCTTTAATATCCTTCGCATGCCATACTCCGCATGCTTTTCCAGACTCATCCGATAACTCATATGACCACGGAGACAGGATTTTAGAAACTATAAAGGGTCCCTTGAATTTCAAAGCTAACTTGGAGGTTATACCGCGAGTTGCATCCGACAAGCTATAATTCTTACGCCAAACCTTTTGGTTTAGTTGAAACTTTTCATCCCTCCTTCTCAAATTATAGCGCTGCTTACTGCGCTCATGGGCCTGTACCAGTCTCTTTGATACATCCTCGAAGACTTTTCGCAATGCCTCCGATCGAACCTCTGCATTGAACTCTCCGGATCCGAGAGTATCGGTAAGCGGGTGTTGAGCCTGTCCCGATAGCCTAATCTCGCGACCAAATACAACAAAATTAGGCGTCAATTGGGTAGTTTCGTGTTTCGCCGACCTCATGGCACATGCTATCTTTGCTAAAAACTGATCCCAGGCGCGATGGTTGTCTGATACATATGCCGTCAACATCGTTTTCAAAACACGATGGGTGCGTTCAACGGGGTTTGCTTGCGCATGGTAGTTTGCAATGTATCCGGTTTTGATATTATATTCGTCCATGAGGTTTCGAAATAAGTGACTTCGGAATTGTACGCCGTTGTCCACGATAATTTTCCGGGGAGTGCCATAAACCAGAAGTACTCGCTCCTCCAGGATCTGTGTCACCATTTTTGCCGTAGGCTGACGTAAAGGGAAGAATAACACGAATTTACTGAAGATATCAGAAACCGAGAAAATATAGGCATGTCCAGACGCGGATCGAGGTAACGGACCTACCAAATCAATGCTGAGAATTTCAAATGGCCTGGTAGCCTGAGGTGCAGAACTAAGTAAATGGCCGGCTGGCGGCTTCTGCTCCGGCTTCGTACTAATACACACCGTACAGTGTTTGATGAAGCGGGCTACATCCTGCTTCATCTTCGGCCAGTAGTATACACTGCTGAGTCGAGAAAGGGTTTTGAAAACACCACAATGTCCCATCGTTGGTGGGTCATGGTGTTGGCGAATGAGGTCGCGGCGACGTTCTTTCGGTACAACTTGTACCCAGGGATCTACCTCATCAGTCAATTCAGGATACTTTCTATCCACTCGCTTAAACAATAATTTCCCCTGTACACGCCATGCAGGATAGCGAACCGGGTCTCTGGTGACAGCTTGGATCAGCTGTTGATACCAAGGGTCTTTGCTGGCAACATCGGTACATAACGAGTCAATTGTCAAGGCTGGCACAGAACGGGAAAGAGTGTCTGGTACACAATGGTTACGACCAGGACGATGCTGAATGTCGAAGTCGTACTGCTGAAGTCTCACTGACCAACGCGCAATCCTACCAACTGGATCTTTGATCGAATTGAGCCATTTCAGGCTATAATGGTCGGTGATTACGGTGAATCGCGTTCCCTCCAAGTAAGGCCTCAGCTTCTCGACTGCGAAAATGACTGCAAGACACTCTTTCTCGGTCGTGCTAAACTTACGTTCGCTCGGTGTGAGAGAGCGGCTAAGATAACAGACTACCTTTTCTCCATCCGGATGCACCTGCGAAAGCACGGCTCCTAAACCATAATCAGATGCATCCGTCTGAACCTGAAAGGGTAGGCTGTAGTCCGGGCACGACAGTACAGGAGCTGACACAAGACACTCTTTGATTTGTCGAAGAGCGTTATCACAGTTGTCACTCCAAATAAATGGTTGGCCTTTCTTGGTGAGGTCACATAAGGGAGATATCATCGTCGAGAATCCGGGAACGAACCGACGGTACCAGGAGGCGAGTCCGATGATGCGACGTACCTCCTTGACATTTTGTGGGATGGGGATTTGCAGGATAGCGTTGACTTTCTCCGGGTCAACGAGACGTCCTGACGAGTTCACCAAATATCCCAGGTAGCGCAATTCCGACTTACAGAAATTGCATTTTTTCAAATTCAGGGTTAGTCCCGCGTTCGTGAGCCTAGACAACACTTCCTCCAAGATTTCTAAATGCTTTTGGAAATCAGAAGTGCAGATGATAATATCATCCAAATAAATGAAGACATATTGTTCCAATTCTGCTCCAACGACTCTGTCGACAAATCTTTGGAACGTAGCCGGTGCATTATGAAGTCCCATTGGCATTCGTTTAAATTGGAACAGTCCGCGATTAGGGATAACAAATGCAGTTAGGGGTTTTGACTGTTCAGCAAGAGGTATCTGCCAATAGGCCGACTTGATGTCTAACGTCGTTAGAAAATGTGCATCGCGCAATTTATCTAACGTGGCCGAGACAAAGGGGAGGGGATACGCATCCTTCCTAGTTACTTGGTTGAGATTCCGGAAGTCAACACAGAAGCGATATCGACCATCTGGCTTCTTTACCAGTAAAATTGGAGAGGCCCACGGAGAGTTGGATGGTTCCACCACACCATCTTTCAGCATCTGATCCAGCTCTTCGTTTACCTGTCGTTGTAAGACTGGAGAAATGGGATAATGTCTCTGTTTGATTGGAGGTGAGTCTGTGGTGATGACGTGCTCTACCAGAGTGGTGCAGCCTAATTTGTCTCCCATCAAACCGGAATATTTATCAACCATTCTCTCTAGAGTTCTGCGCTGAGAATCTGACAACGAGTCTAGCGAGTTGATGGTACAAATGTCGGAATTAAGAGAGGGATCAGAATCATCTCTGAAATGCCACTCGTCGGAGAAGAGGTCCGGAACTATACCCATTGTAAGCCAAAAATCCATTCCGAGAATGAGACTATGAGGTAGAGACGGGACTATTAAAGCCTCAATTATTTTCACCCGGTCACACAACTGCACTGGTAAACTCACGGTTCCCAAGACATCACAAGCTTGACCATTTGCGACTGTACAAACGGACACTGACGATACTTTCATTGGACATAAATCCTTCAGAATACTCCAACCCTGCTGACCTAGGATAGTCCTACTAGCACCACTATCTAATAAACCTAAAAACTCTTTCCTGAAAATCATAACCCTAAGATAAGGACGAACATCGTTCTTCGCATGAGCAATGACAAAGTCCAACAATATTTTATTTTCAGTGGTGACATTCAGAGTAACAGCCGGTATTTTGGGACTAGAGACATCTAGGCGGCTACCTAGTGCCTCCTCGTGGCGTTTTTTGGTCGACACGTAGGGCAAGAGGAAGCAGTAACCTTCTCCTGACCGCAACGGAAACAAAAAATCTGTCGAGGCTTGTTGCACTTCCGGAACCTGTGTCCAACTTCACGGCAATTCCAGCAAAGGGGTTGACTGCTTTGCTCACTCGGTATGGAGGGAATATTCGTAGAGGCTTCGATTCTTGCAGCTCGACTTCCGGGATCGGGAACCCTAACCTCTTGAGGAGAAATCACCGAAACAGAGGAACTAGTACTCTGCCGCCGGTAGGCAAGTTCAGGTTCCACTAGCGCTCGGTAATTGGTGGGGGGCGGAACGAACCTCTGAATCCGTAATTCGGTTTCTTCGAGAACCCTGGCCAAACCTACCAATTCTGGAACAGTCCTGATCTGGTGAAGGGAGAGTGGGGTTTGCAAAAAAGGCAATAAGTTACGCCGAATCAATGCGACCCGGGCTTCTTCGGATGGCCGTTCGTTCCCTAATTTATTAAATAAACTTTCCATTGCTGCAACATAGCAAACTACTTTCTCTCTCGCCCCTTGCGTTCGTCTCCTTATCTCTTCCCAAAGGCTATATTGGTAATCGTAGGGCATGAAGGCTTCCTTCAATTTATAAACAAGTTCATCCCAAGTGCTGAACTTATTGGTCCTGAACCACATCAGGGCATCCTTCGTGAAGAGCTCAGGAGCCGAGCGCAAAAGTTGTCCTTTAGAGACGCCTCGAGACACTCTAATCTCCTCAATACGCTCTAGAAATGTCGTTACACTGGAATCGCCATCATATTTGATATTCCATCTCCCTACCTCGAGATACCGATGACCAAAATCCGAGGGGACATAGTGCGAGTATGCATGCGAATTTAATAATGGATCGTCCGCACCTACATCATTCCTGAACGTTGACTGTAGGTGAGGCCTACCTATACTACTATGAGGAATATGATCCTCGAATCTAACTCCTACGAACCGTCTGTTCAGAAGGTCTGCTTCCGAAGGCTCACACCTCGGTACATTATTCGGGATATGGATATTATCAGTGCATCTACTGGAACTTGCCTGAGGATGTTGTCTAGACGGAGGAACCTGCCTGAAAAAATCTCTATCCCTTTCCCTATCTCCTTCAACTTCTTCCCTTTGGACCCTAGCTCTATCCGTCAGGGGTAAAGATTGACTTGAATACGGCCTCTCTCTCATCATTTCCGCGTTTCTATCGGTTGGCATGGTGGGCGCATAACTCGGTGGTAGGGGAACTAATTCATCCAGAATGGAAGGTTCTGTGGATTGAGGTTGATTGATTTCAATCAGTGGTCGGTTTTCTGTCGGGTTATTTTTGAGATGATCCGAAACATTCTCTGTCGGATTATTTTCGAAATGATCAGAAACATCCTCCACCAACCGCATACATAACCCTATCAAACTCCTCCTTGCCGCTTCTACCTCCTCATCACCTGTAGGTACGCGTCTAAGTCGTCCCTGAACGTGATATAGCCGAGAAGAAATTCTCTTGTATTCGTTGACCCTATTATCATTATCATAATTTTGAATGCATGATTCCAATTCCTTCAATTTATCTCTACAAATAGTGAATTCTGATTCAGGTTCTAACTCAACTGACACGGAGGCTGGTGGTATGCCAGCTCTTTCGCAACGCAATGCTCCTCGAAGCAAAACCCTCTTATCATTCACCGTGCCTTCTATTGGTAAGCCTCTAACTTGCAACTCATATGTGAGTTCATCACTCAAAAGTCGGTTAACTTCCATATTTAGGAATCTCCAAATAAAAAAACAAAACTAAAAAAACTCGTGAAATAAATCACGCGCACACGCACCCCCCCTCCTTCCTGAAGAAAATGGAGAAGCGTAATCCGTACAACCAAAAAAAAACTACTCGATTCAATATCGATCGACTTTAAATGAAATAATGGTATATACAGGTATACTTTGCTATAACCACTAGAAACTGATTCTTAGTAACTATTTATTCACCTGAAGTGAAAAGAAAATACCAATATGGAATTGCGTCCTGAATTAACTATCGAATAAAGTGTTAACTAACAAATTATATTCACCACACGTTTGAATAATGTTCTATTTCCATCCAATTAACATTGCTGAATGTCCTAGCCAATACTTTATTTGCTACCAACTGTGTTCTAATTGGTTACTAAATAAATGATATCAACAGCTAACCTACCTGAATGCGTGCTGTTTTATAATTATTTTTGTGAATGCCTATTTTTCTTCAACTCCCTGTATAATCGTGAAAAGGTAGCACTTGATGTTTTTGGCAATGTTCCCCTTATGGCCAAGGCAATAGCAAAGACCGTTCCTGCCTATGGTGCCAGTTGGCAATGGACCTACCTTACTCCTATACTGTTATGAAATAAAAAGAAGAAGAATGATCGAATTTTGTAGCCACGACCAGAAACCAACTTCAGCTGACAAAATTAGTGAGGTTATGCCAGGTTATGGAATTGAATAAAAATAAAGAGTAATTTCATAATTATATCAACATTCAAATTATATGAAAACATCACCTGAAATGAAACAACCTCCCAACCATTATCCTAGTGGGCGCCAAATTTATAACGTTGTTTGCTTAGTCCCTGAAAAGGGGGCACTAAAAACAATGGGTATTTACTTATGTGAATAATAAAACTCAGGGGGTGGGTGTAAAAGTACAATATTCCTTTATTGTTGGTTGATGAGGTTGGTTCACTTCATATGGTGGTAAGTGGTGGTTAATTCTGAGAACTTTAAGTAGTGATTTATGAGCAGCAAGTGATGACTATTACAGATGAAACCATAATAACACAATCCAGATTGCAAGTTGCAGTGGAAACTTACCCAGCTTTCCCTCTGGTATCGATACCAAAAGTGTACAGGTTGATCACTAGATATACTATACTTAAACTATGCTAATACTGGGTGAGGTCAATGCATTATATCCTGAATTAGTGCAACTAAAAGAAGGACTAGATACAGCTCACTTTGAAGGATTTTTAGAGGTGACAGTGGCAGCTTGGAGCAGGAGTGTCCCACAGCAAGTAAGACAGGTAAGTGCTAGATATAAGCAGTCTGGCCTGCTCAAGTCAGCTTCTGATCCACAGGTCGAATCCTTGTTGGCTACCCTCTGTATTAAAACTACAATTGACATGCTAGGCAGGAGGTATATGCAGGCTGGTGTACCCAGGGTACCATGCAGAAAGCAAAAGCAAAGCAGGCAATAATATAAGCCTCTGTGGTTATAGCAGTAAGTACACTTATTGACTACTAGAAATCGTTTTTGTTGGCCCTGCAAGTAATAATGCTACTATGTAGAAATTTATCAAATAAGCTGCAGAAATGCTTGATTCAACCCATACCTTGTTCGCAGGTGGCCAGATGTATCAACTACAGCGAGTTGTGAAAATGATATCTGATAATCAAATTCTGACTAGGAATTTTATCCCTTGGCAGGTAGTAGGCAGTGGACCGTCCTTTGACTACTTATATTTCCTAGTAAGTTTTGATTATACAATTTAAATCCGCAATAATGCGATGGCACGTTTCAATACCTTCATAGGTTATCAGAAAAAGCCCTGTCAAATATCACTATATTGGCGGGACTTTCCCAGAATCCCGCCAAAATGACCCACTTGTCAGGTTATACTGTTTGAGGTTATTAGGTTGAGTTAGCAGTTATCTTATTTTCAGGTTGAGGACTAACTAGGTATTCCAGATGGAGCAGAAGAAGAAGATGACAAAACCCCTAGTAATAACCTTCAACTAATATAGTAAGGTTAATGATGGATCAATGTTATTATTTTTCTACTACTTGATTTTTCTACAAGGTAAGATCATTATATTGCAAATGTTGTTGATAATTCACCAATATATATGTATTTCACAGATTTGGACCAGAGGAAGCCCACATCAGTAGAGATCGGACCGAGGATATCGAAGTTGATGGCATTGGTAAGTAACAATGGGGAAATGATTCCTTTTATTAATGGTTTCTCATTATTTTCCAGGTCTGCTGGATCTAAGCAGTACTCGAATGAAGATGGAATATCAAGCATGATACCTAAAGGATCTGTATAACGATTGAATAAAAGATTTTAGATAACTCTGCTTCTAGTCTGTGCACATACTTACATTGAATCAAAGTGAAACCGTAACACACCTTGTATATTCCACACTCAGAAACATTATATTGATGAGCTAGAAGTTATAATTGATTTATCACAAAAACTTCTCTAATTTTCTTTGAATATTAGTTTATCATCCTGTATATTATTCAATCGATCGTATCATGTGGAATCTCGAGAAGAATTCCTGTCATTCAATCTGAGACACTATATACGATAGTTTTTTTATGATTGTTCACCAAATTCGCATATTATCAAATCAAATCATTTCCATAGGACAAACCAATTAATAATTCTTATCCTAATTTATATATCAACAACAGTTATTGTTTGGTATGTGGTATGATATTGGTAAATGAAGAGTGAATGAATGGAATTGTTTACTTTTCAAGGTTATGGTCATTGTCATGCGAGTCATGATAATGGGTGTAGCACCGCATGAGTACTATTATAGTTAATTATTGCTTTCAAAATATCAGTTAGAGATATCATTTTCCTTTATCAGAATAGGTACGAATCGGAATGTTTTTTTTTTGCTATAATATACAGAGTGTTCATTTCAGGACTCAACACCCAAATTTTATCGAAATGTGTGTATGTTTTTGAAAAATCTCGAGACACGTCAACTTTATAGGAGGGGACGAGTTTTCATCAAGAAATGAACGCGCCTCTCCTATCATCCCCTGCAAGAGGGAACTATCAACTACAAAATCTCAAATGCGAAGGGGTATCGATTCATACATCATTTTGGAGGTTTTTGTTACCTCTTCGGTTTTTGAAATTTATCGATCCGTTGTCGAGATATTTAGGCATTTTGTTTGCTGCTGCGTATATACAATTGAAATAGAAACACTGCAACAGTTTTTTCTTCTACGTATTTACTTTCAATGTGCCTTTAAAAGTGTGCAAAAAAGTGTACTTGTTAAAGAAAATAAAAAAAATATGAATCTTTTTACTATAATTATCAGTTCTGTGATAGTTGTGATTTGATAAGGCACTGTAGTAAAAATGGTTTACACTGTAGCTGAAAAGTCGAAATAGTCTTCATTAACGGCGCCGAAAATCGATGTGCTCGACGAACTGCAGCAATATTTAACGAGAGGCACCTAGATAAGAACACCTCTCATCGGTATGTCCTTCATCTGATCGCCAAATTCACTCAGACAGAATCTGTTGCAAATTTGAAACATGATCAGCCAAGAGTTCTGACTGAGGCCACTCAAATTGAAGTATCAGGCTATTTTGGTATGAGTCCTAATACTTCGTTACGTACCATTTCTACTGCAACTGGGGTTTACTTAGGCTCTATCCACAAAATTACAAAAATTAATAAATTCCATCCATATATAAAATGAATATCTGTCAAGAGTTGAGCGAAGACGACTTTGACAGACGAATTGTGTTTTGTGAGCAGATGACAACAATAATCATCAATAACAATATCGCATTTTTCAAGAATGTCTGCTTCTCTGATGAGATATTGAAACAATGAAAATGACCATGTGTTTGTCGAAGGGCATACCCAATATCCCCAAAAACTAAATGTTTGGGCCAGTATACAAGGAAATCAAATAATTGGTCCATTGTTCATCAATGGAAATCTATGGTTAGGTGTATTTGAATATGCTGGAAAATACGATCAATCCCATATTACTACAGCACTTGGAAATCAACTAGATAGGGATGGAAACAACTTTCTTGATGAAAACTAGTTACGTTTCCAATAAAATGGAGCACCCCTCCATTATCTGCCTCCGGTCCGTCAATGGTTACAAAACGTATTTCCCTGTAGATGGACCTATAGAGTGGCCAGCCTGGTCCCCGGATTCAGCACCATGTGATTTATTTCTATGGGGACATTCAAAATCAGTTATTCACACACGCCCGCTGCAGAATTCACAAGAGCTCCAACAAAGGATCACTGCAGAATGTCAAGCACTTCGACCAGAAATGTTTGAAAATGTGCAGCACGCATTTGAACAGCGGTTATACCATTGCTTGGGCAATAATGGACAACATTTTGAGCAATTACTGAAGTGACAGTAGTGTAAAATAGTGATATTTAGGTTTGCAGTAAAAGGAATGAGAATAAACAGTTATAGTTTTTATTTCAATGGTATACGCATCAGAAAACTGTTTTTCCTAAATATCTCAACAACGGATCGATCAATTTTGAAAAACAAAACACTGACGTGTAGAGAATACGAAGACCTTCAAAATTAGGTATGACTCGATAACCCTCCGCATTTGAGATTATGCAGTTGGTAGGTAGCTCCTCCTTGAAGGGGATGAAAGGGAGCGCGTTCATTTCCTGATGAAAACTTGTCACCTTCGATACATTTGTTGACGTGTCTCGAGATTTTCTAAAAACATACAAACATTCCGAGACAATTAGAGTTGGAAGTCCTGATATATGCTTATGTATACCATGTATAACGTCAAATAAAATATCATTACAAAATTCTCGACCACTGCACATTTCTAGTTGTTATCTCAAAACGTACCAACAAAAAGAATTGTGTAATGTAGGTATATTTTGTGGATAACAACTAACAAACGCTTCCTCTATTTCTAGCACTCCGGCTAGGAAAAATATAGTGCGTGTTTGTTAGGCCTTAATATCTGCTTATAATTTAAGTCAATTCTTTGTAGTCCATTCCATTTCATTTTATATTTCAAAATCTCAAACAGTTAATTTGCTCTCCTTGTCAAGTCTTTCTCACACGCTGTGGTCACTATGTCACTTGTCTACTTCATACTCATGTCAACTCAGTCATTGACATTGACACTCAGTCTCTGCCAAAAATATTATTATGGTTGAAAATGTCAAATATTTGTCATACTAATTGAGGTTAAGGTCCCTCGTGCTCTTTCTGAACCTGAACTGAAAAATTTAACATGTATTTTTGAAAAATATCACAATAACCCATTTTTGTTAAATATATGTATGTTCCTAATTCCGTTTGTACCATAATGATGTCGTCGATTACTAATTTTTGGACCTTTTTGTAAATACTTGACGAGTAAGTATGTAATCTACAGTTCTGTGATCTACACTTTCTGATTTGTCTTCTTGTAATTTCATAAATTTCACTTACTCGCAGGTATAGCACTAGTGATGGCTTTTCAGCCGAAAGCACTTTGCGATTCTTTAATAAATTCCACATGGAATACAAAATCTCTTTATTTTATAATTCAATATACAGGGTGTTTCGTAATATGTAGAACGCACTTGGAGAGGTGATGGGGCATCTCAAGAAAATGAAGAAGCTCCCACAAACAAAAGTTGTAGAAGGCTTCGTCAATCTAACTCCTAGTGGCACCATTAAGGGGTATTGAATATTGATGTGTGATTTTTCTGAGAACATGGGTGCCGATGAAACTTTTCCAAATTTCATTGAGAAATATGAAAGATGATGCAATTTTGTAAAAAAAAGCACCAAATGTTGAAACCCGTAAAGATACACTATTTTCAACATCAACACCCTGTATCTCGCAAACGAATAATTACGACTCTCGTTTATTGGAAATTTCTCATTTTCTTGTGACACCCTATCACCTCTCGAAGTGCGTCCCACATATTACGAAACACTCTGTATATGCTCTTTTCCATTGGTTTTTAAATTACATTCACAATCTTTTCGCCAACTTTTTTGAGAGTGTACCTATACGTGAAGTTCAAAAATATGACAAAGCATTTTTCCAGGAATAAGAATGAACTATTGGTCACTGAAACTCAAATAAAAGACTTGATTATTTCTCTCGACATCAAGAAATGTCCAGGACCAGACAAAATTACACAAATTTTTGTAAAAAAGTGTGTGAATACTCTATGTAAACCACTAACTATCCTTTTCAACTTGTCTACCTCAACTACGTTCCCCGAAATTTGGAAAACAACACATGTAGTTCCCATGTATAAGAGCGGAGACAAATGCAACATTGAAAACTATAGAACCATTAGCAAACTGTCAATTTTTGCCAAGCTCCTCGGAAAAGTAATATACGAGCAAATCCTGTATGTAGTAAAGAATTCTGTCATCACAGAACAACATGGTTTTTTCCAAAGCGCTCAATTGAAAGCAATCTGATAATATATACAGATTTTATCGGTGAATGTATGGACTCAGGTACACAGGTTGATTCAGTCTACACCGATTTCAGCAAAGCCTTCGACAAAATTGATCATGGCATTCTAATGGACAAACTTGCTGATATCGGTTTAGGTGATGATATTTCAAAATGGATATGGTCCTACATATCGGGTCGATCACAGATAGTGACGGTGGATGGGTTCAGGTCTCGGCCATACCAGAGTACTTCTGGTGTACCTCAGGGAAGTCATTTGGGTCCATTACTATTTATAATTTATATTAATGACATCATTAAATGCTTTGAGTACTCTCGAATATTGCTATATGCTGATGATTTGAAGATATTTGCTGAGATAAAGAACCCAAATGACTGCGCTGCAGTCCAGAATGACCTGAATCTGTTTACACAATACTGTGATCAAAATAGTATATTTCTAAATTTGAAAAAATGCTATTCGATCTCATTTTCTAATAATAAGACCAAATATAATCATGTATACAAACTCAAACAAAATGACATCACAAAGGTTAATGAAATTAAAGATCTGGGAGTTATAGTAGACAAAAAACTAACATTTAATTCTCATGTAGATAAAATCGCAAACGATGCAAGCAAAATGCTCGGTTTTATTATAAGGAATAGTTAAAGCTTCAAGAATCCTAAAACAATCATATCCTTATATTACGCATTTATCCATAGTAAACTTAGCTTTGCATCGATTGTATGGAACCCGTTGTATGCGGTGAATATTAATAGGCTCGAAAGAATATCAGAATAGATTCTTGAGATATTTAGCATATAAAAATAACACTCCCATTGAAAACAGCAACTACACCATTATAAGGAACAAATTCAACATTTTGAGGTTGGTAGATAGAAGAATTGTTGTTTGTTGTCTTTATATCTAAAATTGTTATCAATGAAATTGATTCTCCTGAACTGTTATCGAAACTGAATTTCAATGCTCCATCAAGACCTCTTCGTAATTTTGACTTTTTTAACTTGCCATATCGTAGAACTAATATAGGAAATAATTCTCCTATTATCAGGTGTCAGGAGGAATTTAACATGTACTGCAGTAGCTCGAATTTATTTGATAAGTCTGTGGTAGCAATAAAAAGAGATATCAAAACAATATTCAGTAATCCCTAACACAATTTTCAAGTGTATTTAGTCTTTTTAAAATTGAATTTATGCTCATAACTGATGTTTATGATAATTTTTATTTGTTATATTTGCCATATTGTATATTGTATATATCAACGTTTAACTCACGTTTATAATAATTGTGGATGCTGTTTTGGACTTTGTCTGTTTGTATCCTAAAGTTGTCAAATAAAAAATAAATAAATAAACATTGATACAAAATGGTTCATGTTTTGGAGACATTCACCTCAATCTATGTCTATGTGCAGCCATATATCAAGAGACTATTGTCGATTAACACATGTGAATCGATACATAAATATCGCGATTTATAAGAATATTTTCATGAGATTGAAAATAGTAATCTTCCTAACAAGTGCTGAAAGTGACCCGATCAACGCGAAGCGGAGTTCGGGCTACCAGTCGAGTGCGGGAAAGACACTTTCCGCATGAGTTAGGAACAATATTCTTTCTACAAGCGTTAGAAATTCATTGATTTGTACAATCAATTATTCCTGCAAGTAGGAACAACTAACAACTCTATCTTCTAATTATTAGTGATATATCAATAATTGTGTGTACCGTTTGAAGCATTATGTAGGTAAGCTCACTACGGAAGCCAGCATGCACATGGTGTTTGGCCTCTAGGTTTCAGACATTCCTAGGAATTGAGCCAAAAATACTCCTTCTTTATTCGGTGTTTTCACTTTTTTACTATTGCACCATTAACGCTCTGAGTGTCATTCTGAGAATTACAAACTAATTTGTGTTTTGATTGACATGACAACAATATTTTCTTCCACATCAGAACAATTCAGAGCTATAGGGGGATTTTCATAACAATCAATTATTATTTCTTCATTTTCACAATCGATAGTGCAATTTGATGGATGATTTTGATCAAACTCACCCAATACTGCAGCAGCAAACAAGCTTAAACTTTCATATTTCATTACCAACCACTTATATTTCGCGATAATACCATCATCATTGTTTACCGCGCTAGTGTGGAAAACACTTTTCGGGCACTACTGCGGGAAAATGACACGTCCTGAACTAAATTGCGTGCGGGTATAGGGTAAATCACGCACGCTCGTAGAAAATAGTGATTTTCCTAACAAGTGCGGAAAGTGATTTTTTCCCGCACGCGACTGCCGTTGACACGAACGACGCGAAGCGGAGTTCGGCCAAGCAGTCGAGTGCGGAAAAGACACTTTCCGCATGAGTTAGGAACAATATTGATTCTACAAGCGTAAGAAATTAATTGATTTGTACAATCAATTATTCCTGTAAATAGGAACAACTAACAAAAGTGATATAGTCTCTATCTTCTAATTATTAGTGATATATCAATTGTGTGTACCGTTTGAAGCATTATGTAGGTAAGCTCACTACGGAAGCCAGCATGGTGTTTGGCCTCTAGGTTTCAGACATTCCTAGGAATTGAGCCAAAAATACTCCTTCTTTATTTGGTGTTTTCACTTTTTTACTATTGCACCATTAACGCTCTGAGTGTCATTCTGAGAATTACAAACTAATTTGTGTTTTGATTGACATGACAACAATATTTTCTTCCATAGAACAATTCAGAGCTCTAGGGGGATTTTGATCAAACTCACCCAATACTGCAGCAGCAAACAAGCTTAAACTTTCATATTTCATTACCAACCACTTATATTTCGCTATAATACCATCATCATTGTTTTCCGCGCTAGTGTGGAAAACACTTTTCCCGCACTACTGCGGAAAAATGACACTTCCCGAACTAAATTGCGTGCGGGTATAGGGTGAATCACGCACGCTCGTAGAAAATAGTGATTTCCCTAACAAGTTCGGAAAGTGATTCTTTCCCGCACGCGACTGCCGTTGACACGAACGACGCGAAGCGGAGTTTGAGCAAGCAGTCGAGTGCGGGAAAGACACTTTCCGCATGAGTTAGGAACAATATTTTTTCTACAACCAAAGGAAATTGTTTAATTTGTTCAATTAATTATTCATTCATATAGGAACAACTAACAAGAAAAATATATTCTCTATCTACTGATTATTAGTAATAGCTATTGTGAACTTACAGTTTGACGCATTGTGTATAGGTTCATTGCGGAAGCCAGCAGGCCCATAAGGTGTTTGGTCTCTAGGTCTCAGACACTTCTAGGAAATGATCCAAAAATACTTCTTCTTCATTCGGTATTTTCTTTTCTTTATTTTTTGCATCATTCTATGAAACGCGTGTATAGCTTCTGATACCTTTGTCAAGACTTCGTTGGCAATAACGCATCTGTATCGCATTCCTATAGCTAGTATAGCTGGAAATTTTTGATCACATTGTGGCAATTATACTGAACCGAAAATGACAGTAACGCTGTGTCTGTCACTTCGACAATTACAAACTCATTTGAGGTTCGATTGTCATGACAACAATAATCGTTTCCCATCAGATCAATCCAAATCTATAGGGGGATTTTTATAAAAATCAATTCTTATTTTTCAATATTTCCTAATTTTCACAATAAAAAGTGCAATTTGATGGATGATTCTGAACATACATACATACATACTGCAACAAATGAACTCAAACTCTCATATTCCATCACCTACCACTTATATTTTGCGAAATTATCAAATCTTTTATTTTTCCGTACTGTTGCGGGAAAATGACACTTCCCAAACTAAATTGCTTGCGGGTATAAGGTGAATCACACACGCTTGTAGAAAAACTATTTTTTCTACTCTCGTATTAAATTACGCGAATTGAATATCTGGTACCGATTTTCTTATATTGTTAATTATAACATGAATTTTCATTATAATACAGATTTTGGCCAATCAAGACACGTGCTTTTTTATTAAGAAACGAATTTACAGCCTATAGAAACACATACTTCGGTAAAATCAATTGGGTCTATGTTTCTATGGATTCTATCTCACCTGCTTGAGTTGGTTGACAATTTATTTCATATGACAGTCAGCGGTCAAAAGTACAGGCAATTCAGGGACTGGAGTTACTGTAGGACCATGTTGAAATATAAATAGAGAGCAATTATTAATTGGTCGTAGAAAAATGAGTGTATGCAACGAAAATGTAATGGCTAATAATACATGTTCGTTGCATGAATAATGATATTCTCCTTAGAGGAGCCCTTGAACATCATCAGGAAGGCAGGAGTGCAACGATTACCCTGTAACACGCGTCCTGGATTATTCTCGAATACCTCAGGCTGCGTTTATGAACTTACTCCTGTGAGTAGAGTGAAAGTATGATGGTCACTTGATCAGAAATATATTGTTGAAAGTTACTCAGAGTAGCCGTTCAAAAACTGTTATGTGAAAGTATGCATGATAACAAATGTCGAGTGTTATAAAACTCACAGGGTTTTAGGTTTCGTTTCATGAGAATTACTATATCATCAACCTGCCAACAACTACAGGTCCATTGCCCTGTTATCAGTAATCTCCAAACTGATGGAGAAAGCCATCAACATTGAGCTTATCAAATATCTGGAGAGCTCAGGAATAATCAATGATAGACAAAACGGCTTTCGCCACGGAAGATCTACTGGAGATCTACTTGCTTACGTCACCCATTTATGGCAAGCTTCATTAGAAGAACACGGGGATATCTAGCTGTCGCGTTGGACATATCGAAACCATTCGACCGTGTTTGGCACGAAGGACTCCTCCACAAACTACCATCATACGGCTTACCACCTCAGCTATGCCATATCTTATCGAGTTTTCTTTCAGGCAGATCGCTTCATGTGGTGGTGGACGGTGTATCGTCTGATATCATTGGCATTAATTCCGGCGTTCCACAACGATCAATTTTGGCACCAACATCATTCCTTCTTCATATCAATGATCTGTTAGGAGTAACAACTTGCCCCATCCACAGCTTTGCAGATGACAGTACCCTCCATACTGCGTTCTCTTCCAGAATTCCCATTTCTTCCCAGGAAACTAAGAACTCACGGCGCAGGCAGGCCAATGCTGTCAATGAAGACCTTGCTGAAATCACAGCCTGGGGAACCAACAACCTAGTTGAATTCAACGCCACCAAAACTCGAGCCTGTATTTTCTCTAGAAAGGCGGAACTCAGTATGCCCGACATTGTAATGTCTGGCACCACCATATCCACCAAGCCCACCATATCTATGCTCGGTATTTCCATCAGCAACACTCTTTCATGGGATAATCATGTAAGATCCATCGCAAAGGCTGCTTCACGAAAACTCGGATTCTTGTTCCGTGCGGAAAGCTACTTTACACCTCAACAGCTTCTCATGATCTACAAAGCGCAGATACGGCCTGTTCTAGAATACTGTTCCCACTTATGGGGTTCAGCACCAAAACATACGCTGATGCTCATAGATTCCATCCAGAGAAGAGCCATCCGCCTGGTGGGTGATGCCACACTCACTCACTCTTTGACATCATTGGAACACCGTAGGAAGGTCGGCGACCTCTCACTTTTCTATCGATACTTCCACGGGAAATGTGCTTCAGAAATCTCTGCTATCATCCCTCTACTAGCAATACTAGCAAGATGTCGAACAGCACTTTATCAAAACTCCTTCATCCATAGAACGGCTAGGCTCTGGAATTCATTGCCTGAGGAAGTATTCCCAACAACATATAATCTCCAGAAGTTCAAAGAAATTCCAATACCTACCTCCTATCCCTGTCCTCCCTATAGGAACGCGCGATGTTCTCAGAACATTATAGGGATTCCCTTTCGTGCGCTCCAAGCGATAAAAAAAATGTTATAAATATTATGAAAAACACAGAAATCAGTGTAGTTTCAAGTTGTTTGTGCTGCCATTTTCATATTTTCACTATTTTCTATAGCATTGACATATTTTTTTATTTTGATCTATGAAATCATCACGAGTTCCTTGAGTTTCATCAAGATTGTTAGCCGCATTTCAATTCAAATAATTATGTTCAATAAGCGGAGTTACACTTGGATAAGAGATATAACAAGAAGTATTCTCAAATAAATAAATCTAGGTTCTATACGCTACTGAGCGAAATTTTGAATTTTTGTGTACCTACAACGCGAACAAACGCAGAACATTTATGTTTCTCACCCATGATCCTCATTTATCAGCTGCTACAGTCACTGCTATTAATTTTAATCCCCAACTTATATGTAAGTATTACCTTTCTTTCCCACCTCGTGTATGTCACTCTCGCGCAATTTTGAATTTTTTTTATTTTGAATTCCCGAAACAAAACAAATAGTAAACATTAGATAGAATAATAATATCATACACCACTTCCAACTCATGGTCAGTAAACAATAATGTGAATAAATAAAGAAAAATCATTAATGCAATTCACTTTTATATAAAATGATATTCATTCAATGAATCATTATTGGATAAAACAACTCCACCTCTGATTTAATGAACATTCATGATCGGACAACCTATAGAAATAGTGACAAATATAATATATAACCCTCAATATCTTCCTTCCAGTTGATAATATGAAAAACCGAAGAGCCAGGTCGATATTATTCACGGGGAAGACACTAAAAATAATTAGTTTCAGCACTCTTGGTTCAACCCCCTAGGAGGGGTAGATGTTAGCCTCAGAATCTCAGATGGAAAGGGGTCGAATGACGCGTCATTTATTTTCTTTCCTTTTCAACGGTTCATCATTTTCTGTGGAATAATTTCTGAAAAATGCCATGTCAATTAGAAAACATTCTACCCTCAATTCCATCCTTCTAGTAAATGATAGGAAAAATCGGAAAGGCACGTCTTCAAGCGGGATACTCCGAATGGATATTTTCAGCCCTCTTGCGTTCAACCCCCTAGGAGGGGTAGATGTTTTCCTTAGAAGCTTACATGAAAAGCGGGTCAATAAGATGCACATCATTTTGGAGGGCGTTTAGTTCTCTTTCCAACAGTATTCTAGTTTATCATTATTAGATGAAAAGTTTACAAGAGATGCCATTCTAAACTTTCTGAAGTAATTTGAAAATGCCTGCACTGAGATGCAATTTCATAATTTTCATTGTCAGTTTCATCCGAGGTTTCATCTCTTCCATTTATTCTATCCAGTAATTTGGGTCACTTATTATATTCCATACGTATTCAACTTCTTTTGTTAGCATAACTTGAGAAAAATCGGGAATTAACCCCCATATTCTGTTCGACTACCTCTAGGATTGTTTGAATCAATCCAATCTACTCTGCTAAGTTAACAATTTTCATATTGCAATACTACACGGCCGACTATGTTCGATTCAAAGAGCAAAATTTATTTTTCATACCTCAGGATAGTTAGTGCAAAAAAGCTCTACCCCCTGAAAATTGCTCCAGAGCTGGAAATACTTTCAACACACTTCACAATAAAGTTGACAACCAGCAACTCCTAACGCCTGTAGGTAAAAAAAAACTGTTTCGATTGGAAATTGTCAGGAGAGCAAAGTTGTAGGAAAATGAATTCTGAATCAGACATCATTTCGAATGCAATCCGTCTACTCCATTTACTCTAGTGCTGGGATATGAACTTTAAACCAAAATAGGTCGTAGCGTCAAATTTCCTCAATGGCAGCCCAACGCAGGAAACTTCGTCCAAACTCAGAACTTTCCACTTCCATTCCATTTTTCCAAGAGGAACTGAATGTGATTAACTCAATTCAAATCAAATAATTCAAGACAAATCGTATCATATGTATTCCTAACTTCATTAACTGATTTAGTGATTCTTTGGTAGTAGTTGCTTTTTTCTGGAAAAAGAGTGTGTTTACATTGTAGAATTAGTTGAAAGAAACACACAAAGATTTGTTTTTTTGAGTACTGTGAATAGAGACACTGTTTATCGTTTCTTGGCAATCAGTCAATCAAATATTTATTCCTTTAGACAAGCGATTATATGTAACTTCCTCAATATCGAGTTCTTTCCACAGTGATGTGAAAGTAGAAGGAGCAGCCGTAGAAGAGGAGAAAGAAGAAGAACAAGAACTCGATTCTGATGCCTACTCTCCTGATGACCAAGCCGGATCATCTAAAAGAAGACTAACCAGCTATGCGACATGTGATTGAGAAATGGTGAATTATTTCATTTCATTATGTGTAGTACTGTTATTCCTGATAATCATGCAGTGATAATACAAAACTATTCTTCTGTCTATGGGATTTTCTGAGACGAACTAGGTGCCAGAAGTAGCATGCATGCAGGAAGTGAAGGCTGTCACAATCCCACCTGAATTGTTTTGACCCCATCTTTATTATAATGTCTTATTCAATTGTTATAGTTATGAATGCATTGTTATAATGAACAATAACTTCCGTTCCCATTTTCTCTACCCTGTACTGTTGTTCTGTGATTAATGATTGATTTAACCCACCACAGATCAACCCACCAACCATGTTTAAATGAGTAGACACTATGTGGTCACTGCGAGAAACTTATCATACATATTTTCATGAAGTTGTTGATAAAGAGGACGCCGCAAAACAGCCTCATACTGCTTTTGTTTCAGATAATACTATGTGTTTAGCGTGAGGATATTCTTCTAGACCTTTGACAGGATATTAGTATTTGGTTTTAACATATGAATCATATCAGAACTGTATTACCCCTTACCTTCATCTGCAATTTTAATGGTTTATTGTCAATTGAGATCCAATACTCCACTAGGATCTGGGCATGATACATATTCTATATGTTATTGCTATTAGCTAATACGATCTCAGTTTATTTCAATCTTTGATCTAACTTTCTAAGGAGTTCTTGGCGTCTACGATAGGTGTCCTATTGGTGAACAATTAATTGCTGTGAGCCTCATTAAGATTTGGCTTTCAATTATAATTCGGTGTCGCTGGAAAAGATAGGGCAAACTTTTCTCGTTGTCATAATGACAAAATCACGCGGCTTGTGGGATTCTTCATACATGAATTAACTTGTCAGGTACATCAGATATGACAATTGATGGTCAAAATGTTCACATTAGCAGTTATAAGACTTCCTTGATAAGAAACCTGTTTTCCTGGATTTTTCATGAGGTATACGGTCTAAAATATGATGATTATTTTGAATAAGGAAATGTTTCGAAATATAATCAATAAATGCCAATAATAAAACTAATAATTTTTTCAAGTGTACATTTTGCTACAGGCGCTATAGAATCTTAATTTCGGCTCTGATATTGTATTCCAAAATTATGATGAAATGAGAGAAATTTATATTATTTATATATACTGATGCATTAAAGGACCAAAGTATAGTACTGAGAGGGCAAAAAACTGACAAGAAAAGTCGAATTACAATTTCGGTACCTCTCATCACGTTTACTCGTTGATAATAAATGACCTGAGTTCCAAAATGCTTATTACTGAGTGAACCAAGATTATGAGTTCTGAAAGTGTTCCAAAACTCAAAAGCCGAGTGATATATTTATATAGGTTGAGCGGAAAGAAGCACTTGTTCGACTCAACACCGAGTCCGAACCAGAGCTAACTCTGCCTTTTGATAGATGATGTCATATGTTACCTCTTTTTGTTATCCATTATCTGTCAATAAAAGCGATTATTATTATTATTATTATTATTATTATTATATTATCCAGATGCTTAAAATGGTAATTTTCTCGTATATGAATTGGGCATACTATTCAAATACACAAAAAAAATTGCAATTTTCTACTTTATAATATGTGAACAACTTACTCATCATTATATTGTCATTCGAACACATTACACTGAATGTATATAGGAAACGAGTTCTCAAAAATACAGACAAAAACACCTCATTATCTACCGCATGTTATTTTAAAATTTCCACAAACTGAGTACTTACTTAATTTGCAGTTAATTGAATAGTTAACATTTTGTAAAATGGGTTTTTCGGTCAATAATCAGCAAACTGATATTGTTATAATTATCATGGAAATGAACGTTACCTGATAGGCTGAATTATTATTCGTTTGCAGAAAGTAATAATAATGAGATTTTTCACTCGGCTCGAGACTTTAGGTTGAGTATAATTCGTGTTTCGTACTTCCATAAAACAAATCATTGTTTTTGATCACATGTCTGAAATCATCTCATCGAACTAGAACATGGCAAATTCTCAATTCTCCACCCTGATGGCAGCCTTGGGGAGCACTTTTACTAATAAGTATGTTTTTTGATGATTTCGCGGAATGATGGGTATTTCGGCAAGTTTCAATTCTGACAAAAATTAACTTATTACCTCAACGAAATACATGATAGGAGGTTTTCAAATTTTTCTAACCTCCCGAGGTTCACTTAACTCTTGTGTACCTTTCATAAAATCCTGTTGACTGGGTTTATATGGAATCCAAATAATCCAGAATTCCACGAGATCAAACTCATCGCATAAAGATACACAACCCTAATAACACACTTATGTCCCATGGATATCCTTAGGACGACGTCCTGTCGAGACATTCAAGACGTCCATAGGACGTTCGAATTTGGTACCGTGGACGTCCATTGGACGTCTGTGGGACGCACAAATGTCCAATTTGAGGACCAACTAGGGACATCCTTGAGGGATGTCCCTGGGACAACTATCGAATACCTGAATCCTACAGTATTCCTCATCAAGCACTACAGAGGAGATCCTTAGGACATCCATAGGAAAACATATCAGCAACTCTGAGGGATATCAATTGGATGTCCATAGGATGTCCCAGGGACGTACGAATTATTCTTGAATTTGAATTTTTCTGGGTCCCTTTCAGATCTTGCATAACTGATTAGGACATTTAGTTGAGTTGATGGTCCGTAGAAGGTCCTCAAAAAGTTTCCCAAGGATATCTGATGGACTTACGTGAAGGATATTGTCGAGGAGTACTACGAGCAATCATTCGTCGGCGAGATGTTAGTTAACGTCCTCGCAGGGACAATTTATTGAAAGTACCGACTGGGACGTACATAGGACGTTATTTCTAGGACATTGGAAGAGTACAGTTCATGTACCAATTGGGACATCCGACATATATCCCTAAGAGACATTCGAAGGATGTCCCTAATGGACATTTCGATTGTTATACGTTCCTGAAAATATTGAGGGCGTCTGTGCAGAGATATTTGAAGGAATGTACCATCAGGGACATTTTATGGTTGTCTAGAAGGGACATTATATCAGATCTGAAGTCATGCCAGAATATGTACTACTCGGGACAACCGATGGATGTCCCTAAAGGAACGTTCAAAATCATATCCCATCAGGGACATGCCAAGGACGTCCTTGCATGGACATTCTACAATATGTACCACGTGGGAATGCTATTTCTAGGACATTTGAAATGATGTACCGGCTGGGACATTTCGTGGACGTCCTTACTCGGACATTGATTGAGATGTACGGGATGCGATTTTACTAAATATACTGTACGCTAGCACAAACCACGCCCACCATAATACGTCATATCTCCAAACATTACCGATATACTCGGAGTCAGCACATCGCACTAAATATACTGTGCTCCAACGCAAGAATACACTTTTCATGATTTTGACACGAATTCGACTGAAGCTCTCTCGTTGTCAATCTCTTGTACGCAATAAATTCATATACCCAAATGGTCTACTGGTTAGCGCTGTCGACTTTCAGTCTGAAGGTCAATATGGTTCGAATCGCTGTGAACTTGAACTTTTTTTTGAAACTTTTTTTTTCACCAATGTTTTTTTACTTCATTCTGGAATTCCTTTTTCATAAAATATTTGAAGTCAAATAGGTAAGTGCGTTTAGGATAAACAGTCTCATTTTATTCAATTTTGTTGAAGAACTAAACTTTTGAAATATATTATTAATCAATGTGTTTCTACACTCCATTCGGATTTCCTTCCTCAAAAATATTGCAATCAGGGATAGGTTAGTTCGTTAAGGATAAATAGTCTCTGAGTTTTGCCTAAGTACTTCGAAGATGAGATATTACGGTGCGCGTGGTTTGTGCTAGCGTACAGTATATTTAGTAAAATCGCGTACGGGATGGGATGTCCCAAGGACACTTATTTTTGGTTCGGGACATTCGGACGTGAATTGTACCAAATAGGGACGTCCCTACGACGTTGTCTCCTATTAGGGAATGGATAGTTAAAAAATGTTGTATACTATAGCGTGCGAAAAAGTCCACATAAAACTGGTTATGTCAAGTTTTTGGAGAATATACTGACATTTGCATATTTAACTGTAATGAATAGTAGATTGTTTTATTAGGATCAGAAGTGACACTTTGTTTGACAAGCGAATTTTGCATTTGCGAGGCGGAGCGTTCAGCGAGCCGAGCAAAAGCAAAATTTGCGAGTCAAACAAAGTCACCTTTGATCCGAATGAAACATGCTATTCGTTCTGCAACCGAAACAATTAACTCAAATAAACATGTGAAGTAACCACCAATGCCGTGCCATATGTATGGAATGCACCAAATATTGAAAATTAATCCCTGTGATGAGAATATTCTACCTGCATTAACAGCAGGTTAGGTTTTCAAGGATGTTCGAATTGTAGTTCCGATATAAATAAAACCACAGAGTGACACATTTGTGTAAGGACCAGGTGCTCTAATAGCAAATACCGCGCCAATGCCAGCTATAGGAACAAGACTACAAGACGTGGAAAATGTTAGGTTGGTGAGCATATCAACATGTCTTTGACTTGATAATCGAATGAAGCTGAACAATATATCAATATTGCTTGCCGTGATTATTCAAAAACAAGTTTTCCATCCCGAGAATAACGAATGAAATACAGATCAAGCAAGTGTTTGAATCTTGAAGGCTTCCCTGATCAAAACAAGAATACTTAACTGAGATGTTTATAATTCCAATACTAAAGTATAATAAGGTGTATTCATATCTCCATCAGGATGGGCATGAAATGCCAAATCTGCTGAAATCGGAAACAAATCAGGTATGCGTCTCAACCCAAATAACCAACCGTCGATCACAATGTTGTTTATTCTTGATGACGTACAGCACATCATTTTCAGTTCCTAGGAGCTAAATTTGAACTTCAGCTCCTAGGAACTAAAATTCAACTTTAGCTCCTAGGAACTAAATATGTTGCCTAGCAACATACCTATTTTTGTGTCAGTAATAGAAACGTCAATTTAAGAGCTGATTTTGGTATCAAAATGGACGACTTTTGTGTCGGTTGCAAAAAAAAGTTTTTCTTCATGTTAACATTTGGTTTTCTTCCGCAAGCCAGTAGTAAAAATGGTATATACCTAACACGTGCGTATAAATAAGTGACTCCGCTATTCCGCACTTGTTAGGTGAACTACTATATTAGCTCTCCTATAGAGGGCACTTTATTGGAGTGTTTTTTCATAAAATCTTGCGAACTAGGTAATTTTGCGAGTTCAATCATCTCAATCTCCCCAAAAATCAACTTATTTAATGAGTGTATACGATTAAATGTACAGGATGACTATACACGGGTGGAGTGGTATCATCAACACATTATCAGAAATCCCACCAATTCAGCAGATTTAACAGTTATTTACCTAACAAGAGCGGAAAGTAATACTTTTCCGTACGCGACAGCTGTTGCACGAACGACGCGAAGCGGAGTTCGGCAAGACGTCAAGGGCGGAAAAAGTAATTTTCCTAACAAGTGCGGAAAGCGATTTTTTCCCGCACGCGACTGCCGTTGACACTTTCCTCATGAGTGAGGAACAATATTTTTTCTACAAGCGTAGGAAATTGATTTGTTCAATTGATTATCCATTCATATAGGAACAACTGATATGGAAAATATATTCTCTATCTACTGATTATTAGTAATAGCTATTGTGAACTTACAGTTTGACGCATTATGTATAGGTGCATTGCGGAAACCAGCAGGCCCATAAGGTGTTTGGTCTCTAGGAAATGAGCCAAAAATACATCTTCATTATTCGGTATTTTCATTTCTTTATTGTTGCAACATTTACTAAAACGCGTGCATAGCTTCTCATACATTTCTTAAGACTTTGTTGGCAATAACGCATCTGTATCTCATCCCTATAGCTATAGCTGGAAGTTTTTGATCACATTGTGGCAATTCAACTGAATCGAAAATGACTGTAATGATGTTTCGGTCACTTCGACAATTACAAACTCATTTGAGGTTTGATTGCCATGACAACAATAATCGTTTCCCATCAGCTCAATCGAAATCTATAGGGGAATTTTTATAATGATCAATTTTTATTTTTCAATATTTCTAAATTTTCACAATTAATAGTGCAATTTGATGGATGATTCTGAACATAGATACTCAATACTGCAACACACAAACTCAAACTCTCATATTCCATCACCTATATACCACTTATATTCTGCCATATTATCATATCTTTGTTTTTCCCGCAACGTTGCGGGCAAATGACACTTCCCAAACTAAATTGCGTGCGGGTATAGGGTGAATCACGCACGCTTGTAGAAAAAGACATTTCCCGGGAGAGTTAGGTATAAAGTTTTTTCTACGAGTGTTTTTGTCCATATAATTTATGAAAAAAAAAAGGTTCTCAATGAACAATATTTTATAATGATGCTACAAAATGACACATAGGTCAGAATAGTTACATGGATCATTAAGTTAGTCCTGAATATCCTTATTTCCAACAAGTGCACTAGTGCGGTAAAGTAACATTTTCGCACGATATTTCTGTGCACTGAAAAATAATGGAATAGATTTGTTTTCATCGATATAATAGGAAACTTATCTGAAGAACATTTGAATAACAATAACTAAAACATTAATGATGGTGAATATTGAAATTGAAAGTGCAATTTGTGTCTGTTGCATGCTGTAATACAGCAGATGCCGCAACATCTTGAAGAACGTCGTTTCTTATTCGAATTTGATTGGTAAGTGTTTGGCCCACTACAGAAATGCCTCGATCAGTTTTTTGCTGGGACTCACTAGTGTATAGTGAATGGAATTATTGCTATGGGTACGTTCTATACAAGGTAGAGAAATCAGCAGTCAAATATGCAACTGGATCAAAACGATGATTGGAAATCGGAACGTCATATCATCACTGCATGTAGAGTCGATCAGGTTTAGACCAGCAAAAGGCTGTCTACAGGGCAGGGTACTTTCCACCCTTATGTGGTTATTCCTAGTTGACTCTCTGCTGAACGATCTTTCCATGCAGGGGGTGGACTTGCAATGCTATACAGATGATCTAGTCCTAATAGTAAGAGGGGAATTTGAAGCGACGATCTCAGACGGCCTACAAGAAGCCCTTGATTCTGTTCACAGATGGTGCGAGAGAGAGCAGATGTCTGTGAACCCCTGGAAAACTGTAATTATCCCTTTTACCAATAGGCAGAAGCTAGATAAGCTTCGTCAGCCTGTCCGCTATGGAGAGAGCATCTCGTTTGCGGCGCAGGTGAAATATCTAGGGTTCACCCTAGATAATAGACTCTTCTGGAACGCCCACTTGACAAAAACTATTAACAAAGCCAGATTTCTCCTCTGGAATTTCGAAATTGTATCCGGCAAATTATGGGGAATGTACCCCAAACAGATTTACTGGATTTACCGAACAATGGTAAAACCAATGGTCACGCATGGCTCGGTAGTCTGGTGGACTAAAGGTCTGCAGGGAACAGCCAGGGCGAAGCTCGCTGGCATGCCTGGCCATTACAGGGGCGATGTCCTCTACTCCAACGGCAGCGATCGAAAACCTCCTGAACCTAACTCCCCTCCACATTGCCTTGGAGAAGGAAGCTAGGATGGTTTCCAACAGATCCCTGTCATTGGAAAAACAAATTAGGAGGGGGTGACTGCTGGACCACTCCGGGAAACTGTGTGAAATAAAAAATCACCAAACTCTTGAAATGATTTTTGACATGTTGGCAACTCAAACACACGGGAAAAAGTATTTCAAAGTCCTCTTTCCGAAGAGAGACGGGTGGGTAAGTGGATCAGTCCAATTCTCAGTGACCGAACACGTAATGTACACAGATGGTTCGAAAACCCCTCTCCAAATTGTAGCCGGTGTGTTCAGCAGGAAACCGAAGACGGAAATCTCTGTCAATCTCGGTGAGTATGCTACAATCTTTCAAACGGAGGTCTTCGCAATTGAATTGTGTGCTAGAGACGAATAGACCTGTAGTAAACAAAAACATCAGCATTGCATCAGACAGTCAGGCTGCTCTTAAAGCACTGAGAGATCCAGCAAAATAAATTCCAAGGTTGTATGGAGCTGTATTGAATCCCTAGAATGCCTGGGTGCCAAGAACAGCCCTAATAGCACACAACGTCCTAGGGACGTCCCTATTTGGTACGATTCACGGCCGAATGTCCCGAACCAAAAATAAGTGTCCTTGGGACGTCCCATCCCGTACATCTCATGTAATATCCGAGCAAGGACGTCCACGGAATGTCCCAGCTGGTACATCATTTCAAATGTCCTAGAAATAGCATCCCTTAGACGTCTCAAGTGGTACATATTGTAGAATGTCCATGCAAGTACGTCCTTGGCATGTCCCTTATGGGATATGATTTCAAACGTTCCTTCAGGGACATATATCGGATGTCCCGAGTAGTACATATTCTGGCATGACTTCAGATCTCATATAATGTCGTTTCTAGACAACCATGAAATGTCTCTGATGGCACATTCCTCCAAATATCTCTGCACAGGCGCCCTTAATATTCCAAGGATCGTATAAAAATCGAAAGGTCCCTTAGGGACATCCTCCGAATGTCCCTTAGGGATATCCATCGGATGTCCCAATTGGTACATGAACTGTAGTCTTCCAATGTCCTAGAAATAACGTCCTATGGACGTCCCAGTCGGTACTTTCGATATGTTGTCCCTGCGAGGACGTTAACTTACACCTCGCCAACGAATGATTGCTCGTAGGCTATAAGTACTCCTCGTCAATGTCCTTCACGTAAGTCCATGGGACATCCTTGAGAAACTTTTTCGGGACCTTCTACGGACCATCATCTCAACTGGATGTTCTAATCAGTTATGCAGGATCTGGTCTTAGAGGGACCCAAAAAAAATAAAATTCAAGAATAATTCATACGTGCCTGGGACATCCAATGGACATCCAATTGATATCCCTCAGCGTTGCTGATAAGATGTCCTCTGGATGTCCTAAGGATGTCCTCTGTAGTGCTTGATGAGGAATACTTGTAGGATTTAGGTATTCGATAGTTGTCCCAGGGACATCGCACAAGGACGTCCCTAGTTGGTCCTCAAGTGGGACATTTGTGCGTCCCACAGACGTCCAATGGACGTTCACGGTACCAGATTCGAACGTCCTATGGACGTCCTGAATGTCCCGACAGGACGTCCTAAGGATATCCATGGGACATAAGTGTGTAATTAGGGAGAGTTTCATCTGTGCGGGTGCCTGGACACCAGGGGGTGGAGGGCGACGAGGAATCCGACATCCTTGCCAAACAGGGAACCAAATCTGTGTTTATAGGACCAGAACCATACTTTGGGGTCACCACAAGTGCGGCCAAAACGACAATCTCGGACTGGGCAGAGGGAAAGAGACTCACGTACTGGTCTGAATTACCAGGGTTAAACCATTCGAAGTCGTTTCTGCCTAAAGCATCGAAATATATAACCAGGCAGATCCTAGAATGGACCAGGGGTAACCTGCGAATTCTGTCAGGACTGCTTACGGGACACTGTCGTCTAATACGTGTCGATTCGGCTGTGTGGAAGACGAAACGGCTGAGCACATATTATATGATGTTCATGCACTTACTTAGAGAGACTATGGTTCGATCGGGTTCGATATATTTGGCTTAACCAATTTAGAACCTATCGATTTCAGACAAATCTCACCTAATTCAACCATGAACTTTGTTAAAAGATGTGGATTGTACAGTGAACTGTCACCTCTAGGGGTGAGCCACAATAGACCTATCTGGGATCGCAGTGGAGGGGCGGTATTCGCCCCATTCAAATTGAACCTACCTACCTACCTACCATGGGTACAGTAATCTTCAGAAAACATGTCGCACATGGACGATGATTCGCATTCTTAATAACTCCTGCAATAAGAGCGCTGACACCGTCCAACCGCGACATGATCTCTGAAGACGACTGTACGTTCTGGTGACATGTCTCCTGGTATTTTCTTTTAAATCGTGCGAAAAAGTAAGAATAAAGAAAAATGTAAAAATCATGCGGAAAAGTTACTTTCCTGCACGCTCGTAGAAAAATAATTTTTCATAGTCATATAACTTTATAGGTTCTCAATGTGTTCAAAGAACAACCGTAGAGGAGCTTGGTCGCGAGACTTCGCTATTCGACTTATTTATTGAATTTTGTGCGGTAAACATTTCCATCAAGAAACGTAGTAACAAGTTATATAATTTTGACAATTATCAACTCAAAAATGAATACTCCATTCATAATTTTCTCTATTATTCCAAGGTTCTCAAAGCCAAAGAACTTATTCGGGATAGATTTCTGGTTGAATGAAAATTTTATCACTAGAATATTTTGACACTGGTAAAGGCATTTTTGACCCTTTCCATTGTATTTCATTATTCACGAATTACGATCTAGATTACTGTTCCCTAATATGGGGTTCATGACCCAAAATACGCTGATGCTCTTGTAGATTCCATACAGAGACAAGCTGTTTATCTGGCTGGTGATGCCACACTCACTGATGATTGCTTGACTTCAATAAAACACCGTAGAAAAGTGGTAGACCTATCACTTTGTATAGATACTTCCGCGGCAAATGTACAGGGTGATTCACCATAAACGTCCCCCCCTTTAGCTCACTTATTTTTGAACCGATTTAAAAATTTGAAGAATTATCTAAAATGATTTTTCAGAGAATTTTTTCCGGTTGCATCAGAAAATACAGGGTGCTCCGACCAAACGATCTACAGAGTACTACTTGATTTTGAAGAGCTGATTTCATCAATATATCACACTTGGGGTCTAGCGGGAATGATTACAGAGATATAGGGTGTTCAAAATCGAAATTTTTCAACTTAAGGATTTTTTTGTGTTGAAACTATTCATTATTTGTCAAAACGGCTTCCATGTCCCTATCTCAACTTTTAATTTACTATCTACTGACATTCAATTGGAACATATACAGTGTGATTCAAGATTCAGAATTCTGATCACCCTGTATCTGTTCGAAATATTAAATGTCAGTAGATAGTGAATCAAAAGTTGAGATACGGACATGGAAGCCGTTTTGACCGATAATGAATAGTTTCGTCACAGAAAACTCCTAATGTTGAAAAATCTCGATTTTGAACACCCTATATCTCTGTAATCATTTTCGCTAGAACCCAAGTGTGATGCATTGATGAAATCAGCTCTTCAGGGATAATCTAAAAATACAACGAAAAATAGGGTGTTCCTTTAAAAAAAATCGAAAAGTGCCCTGTATATCGTTTGTTCCGCACACCTTGTATTTTCTGATGTAGTGGAAAAAAACTTTATCGAAAATCATTTCAGATGATATTTAAAATTATGCAATCGGTTCAAAAATAACTGAGCTAAAGGGGCATTTATGGCGAATCACCCTGTACTCCATCATAAATCTCGATTATCTATAGAACGGCAAAACTTTGGAATTCTTTGCCAGAATAAATATTTCCAAGAACCCACAATAATCTCAAAAATTTAAAAAATCGAATATCTAACTTTTTTCCCCATCCTCCATTTAAATATCAGAAGTTAAAAATGAAATCTTTCCAGAGTACAACTGTAGCTGTCTATTAACTGAAACCGTCACGTGATATCATATCACTTTGTCGATTTTTTCTCTCCAGAATAAGTGAAACTAATGATAATTTTTGTTCTTTGGATTCCGAAAAAATATTGATGGTGGTTGAAACTAGGTTGAAACACATTCTAACTACGTTCTTATCCTACTGCGCTACAAATCTTATACGCGAATAAAATACCAAGATGTCAAAAATTCATTAGTATATATGATGATTAGCATTGAGGCTAGACAATTAAAGATGTCACCTCCAGGGTGCCTCAAGGGTCACATTCAGGTCCCTTCTTATTCAGCATCTTCTTGAATGACATATATTTAAATATATTAGTTTCAGTAAATATTGTATTTTCGCATATGAATTGAAGATATACAAAGAGATCAAGTGTGGCCGTGACTATAAGCTGCTTCAGGATGACATCACTGTTTTCTCAGAGTTTTTCATTGGACACAAGCTGCTCGTTATTCCTGACAAATGTATGATGCGTGGCTGAAGGACCTCGGTCGATGGCTTTTTGAATATTTATACTCAATAAAATTAATTTTGATGTTGTTGTATGATTATTGAATCTTAACGCTTTATCAGTCCTCCTTTAAAAGAAATACTATTGAATAACACTTGTATTGAATCATCGGAAAATGTGAAAGACCTAGGATTTACATGTGATGTGATTCGAGAATCAAATTGATGTTATTGTCAGTGAAGAATCTTGTGTTCGAAATGATAATGAACTCTTCAGTATTTTAGTTCAATTGTAATCATTCCGGTTTCCGTATTAACAATATTTTTTGATAGATAGGTGTAGATCAAACTACTTCGCCAATGCTGCATTGTTGTCTCACATCTCGTCTCACATACAATAATTTTGACAGGAGTAGTCAGGACTTTTTCATGTCAGAATCGCAGTTCCTTCAAACGGATTGTGAAATAATATATATTTTCTGCAACCGACACAAAAGTCGTCCATTTTGATACCAAAATTAGCTCTTAAATTGACGTTTCTATTACTGACACAAAAATAGGTATGTTGCTAGGCAACATATTCAGTTCCTAGGAGCTAAAGTCGAATTCTAGTTCCTAGGAGCTAAAGTTGAACTTTAGCTCCTAGGCACTAAAAAGGATCTACTGGAGGTCATCAAGAATGAACAACATTGTGACGGTTGGTTATTTGAGTAGAGACGCATACCTGATTTGTTTCCGATTCCAGCAGATTTGGCATTTCATACCCATGCTGGAGATATAAATACACCTTATTATAGTTTAGTATTGAAATTATAAACATCTCAGCTAAGTATTTTTGTTTTGATCAGGGAAGCCTTCAAGATTCAAATACTTGCTTGATCTGTATTTCATTCGTTATTCTC
Source organism: Phaedon cochleariae (assembly GCA_918026855.4). Taxonomy (NCBI): domain Eukaryota; kingdom Metazoa; phylum Arthropoda; class Insecta; order Coleoptera; family Chrysomelidae; genus Phaedon; species Phaedon cochleariae. Next base: position 21,013,568 of record OU896707.1, read on the forward strand.
GGGATGGATAACTTGTTTTTGACTAATCACTGCGAGCAATAGTTTTTTTTCTCAAACAACGATATTGTTTAGCTCCATTTGATTATCAAGTCAAACACAGTGTAGTATGGAGAGGAATAAATCATCACTATTATCATTGTTGATATGCTCACTAACCTAACATTTTCCACGTCTTGTTCCTATAGCTGGCACTGGCGCGGTATTTGCCATTAGAGCACCTGGTCCATTTTCACCACAAGGTTATTTGTCGATATTTGTTGCATTGCATACATATGGCACGGCATTGGTGGTTACTTCACATGTTTATTTGAGTTAATTGTTTCGGTTGCAGAAAAAATAGCATGTTTCATTCGGATCAAATGTGACTTTGTTCGTCTCGCAAATTTTGCTTTCGCTCGGCTTTGCTAAACGCTCCGCCTCGCAAATGCAAAATTCGCTTGTCAAACAAAGTGTCACTTTTGATCCTAATAAAACAATCTACGATTTTTCGCTCAAATCAGTAAAACATCATATTCCTCAAATTGTCACATTAAATTAATTGTTACATCATCTCACTATTGGAACTAAGTAGTTATAGTTGTAGTACAGAATTTCGATTCAAAAGTAGGTATTATATTTTTGTTACTGTTGTTATAGGATAGCATGTGCTATATGTTGGGCAGCCAAAATACTAAATAAATGAATGGAATAATAAATAAATAAATAAATAGGGTGGTTCAAGAAAAGCATTGTGATATTGAAACAAGAAAATCATCAATATCATATTTTCACACGATTCTGTATCTGTATATTCTCAGAATATTCGAAAATAAAATTCTGAGAATATGTCAAATTGAATGTTGAATGATGAAAATATTCTATATGATCGATCTGAGAACAATCTAACAGAATATTCCAAAGTATATTTGAACGTTAGTAGAATAAACATAGAATATTTTGTGACATCTAGGAATAAACCATAGAAAATGGTGAAACAAAACAATGAAATAAATCTATTATAGGCGTACTCACTATTACTCCTGTCCATCATTTTGAAACTTGACCCACTGTCGAAAAGCAAATTCAATAAGTCACACTAACACTACCGGGCCCCAGGTATTTATTTGTGTAATGATACCAATCGCCGATATTCTATCAGTCAGTTCATGCCTAATTAAAGAAAATCCCGCTATTCCGACTTGCCGAGCACAAAAATAGTGACCAAGCGTTGAAAACAGTTTTCTGAAATCGGATAACACAGGCAATTCACAATTCCCAGTATGAATACAAGACTGGTTCTGAATGATAATGACTGATAATCAGGTTATTTAGGTGATCATTTCTTCTCTGATACCAGGACTTAACGAGAAGAGACATCGAACACTGAAGCTTGTTTTTATGTGTAAAAAGATGATGATGTTAGGTCAAGGTTCGCAGACAGTTTCGTCTTTTTTCAATCGGGTATATTCAGTGGCTTCCATAGTGGCAGTGATGGTTTTACCAGGGGTCTTCTGGGTGTTATAGCACTAAACGGCAGTCTTCAGGGCGGCACGCGAAATGCGTGTCCCACAAATAACGATTTGATTTCAAAAGATAAATCAACAATGTCCTATCAAAAAGCAGAAGCAGAATAATGATTGGCGATTCAATGGCCCATTAATTCGATCGATGGCATACTGCTGACGCTATTTTTCGATGATGGAATAGTACTTGTTCGTTGGTGTTTCAATGATATAGTACGTATGTTGCACTTTCATTGTGCTGGTACAGTAATATGTTTCCTATGGAACCAGATTACACAAGTTTTCTGGCATTGGGGAAACAATGGGTATAATATATTTTACGAAGATCACTGGAACATAACTGGTTGAACGATGAATAAGGAATATGAAGGTTCCTCAATGTCATAAAGTCATCAATGAAATGACAATGGACAATCAGCCAATCAGATGCATTTTATTCAAGTACATGATTTTTTCGACAATGTACAATTTTGATATGTGGATGGTCTTCCATTTTGTTTTTCTCATCCTTTTGAGCATGTGCCGTCGTTTGTCATTGTAAGATGTGAAATAGACGAGTGAATGAATCGAAATAACGAATTTAGTTGTATAAACTGGTATTCTTTAGTACCGTACCGTAAAGTTTTAGTCCTGAAAGCAATCTACTTCTACCTCAGACTTTTGAGTCTTTATTTCCACCTGAATGCATTGTTGCAGTAGGCTAGGTAATATGCAGTTGTGATGTATAGGTTAAAAAAAATCAAAGACTAGTTGTTGGAAAACGTCAATGAGCCACTGAAAATTAGCTAAAAGTAGCTAGGTCCTAGAAAAAGGCACCGCAGGCGAAAATTTTTCGACTTCTAGCTAATTTCTAACCTTTTCAATGCTTATTTTTCACTGTTTACCACTCGTCGCACTGGTCTGAAATTTCTAGGAACTCAACATTTCTCGTCTTTGTTCATCACGTGTAATTTCGAATGAACTATATATGCGTATAAACATAGAGCATAAATTCAGCCGTGTGGAACACGCTATTTCAGTGTTCAGAAGTTAGAAGTCAACGTTTGAGTTCTGCGAGAACGTCTCGGTGCCAGAAATCACAATATCAATCAACAGAAACGGTATTTGTGAACTCTCGACTGATTGAATGGATCAGATGTGGATATATACAGTGTGTGCGATTTCAACCCGCAACACCCTGCTAATTTGGAACCAGTCGAACGATTTTCAAAAACAAAAATTCCATAAAACAAAAGTCAACGTGCTCTTTTCGAAAATATGGTCAAATCTGAAATATTCAGATTCTCAATGCCTTATTTCGTTTGTTGAAAGGGTCAATATTTCAAAAAAGACTATTAGGCAAGTTCTGATATTTTTGATTTTTCGATTCACCATGTATCAAAATCTAATGAGTTGATATTACCGGAGAAGTAGTCGTTCGATGGAGGAACACCCTGAATCGACAGGAAGACCTCTCTAGGTCAACAAAACATGTTTTATTATAATCCATATCTTTTTTCTTGGAAATATGAATAAAAGTGAATGAATCACATAATGTGTGGGAATTACCAAATATTGGGTATCGTGTGGAAATACAGGAAACAATGAGTTCAGCATTTCTTATAGAGGTGTTATATAAGAAATCTCATTTCATGCGATTTTAATGAGCATTCATTTGAATCAGAACGCTTCAGAATTCACAAGTTTCAATGGTCAAATTCTGAGTTGATTTCAATTGTAACTTATAGGTTATGCAAAACATCTTCCAGGAATGCATGCCGTCTAATGATGAACCACAGTCTCGATTTCATTGAATCCTCATTGAATGTATGGATTGAGATTTTTGAGATACAATGGGATTGTATAAGACATAACTATGCAAATATGCATTGAATTCTTTCAGTTTTCATAACACAATTTCCGAGAATTTGTAGCATTTAGAATTGCTACAAGATGATTTTGGGTCATTATTTTGATGAAAATCATCAAAATACAGTAGAGTAGCAATGTGTGGTTTGCTAAGATTTGTTTCCATAATAATATTAGATTTCAGCTCACGGTTTTTTGTCTCCCTCCGCCACGTGTCGAAAGACAACACGACCTGGAGATAAAATATATATTCATTTTTCCCTTGTATTATAAATAACTACTTATCACAAGTAAGTTATTCTTGGTACATATCTTGAAATCCACTTCGTGGTTACGTAAATTACTTAACAACCACTGTTCGCAATTTTTTGAATCAAAACACAGAATCAAGATGACATAATTTGATTACTTCAAAAGATTTTCATACCAATAATGGAGGTGCCTACAAAAAGATGACTTCAAACACAGGTGTACTACCAGTTGGAAACTGTTGAAATTTCACGTCGATAAGTTTCTGATTTTATTATAATGTAATATCTTCTCAATATTGATTCGTCCTTTTTCCTGTTACGGAAAAAATAATGTATTATACTCGGGAAAATATAATATTTTGACTCTTGGTTTTTTGTATCATTTCGCTACGCGTCATGAGACAACACAACTTCGAGCTGATATCTAATACTTTTTCACCTTGATTAATAAATGACAATTGTTGTATTTTCCGTTTTTTTGTGTGTGTTTTCTTGGTAGGCGAAAACAGTTGTGTGTTACACATGCAGAAAACGCTTTAGCAGCCCTACGCTCGCTTCGCTCGTGCAGCTAATATAGTCGCGATTCTTCCCTAGTGACACAAAACGCTACAAGCCATAGCGCCGCTGTTACCTATCTGATTTTGGAAAACAAAAAGTCCAATGAAATGATGCATCAGATACTATAGAGTGGCACTAACAATTTCTTTTTCCAATCTCAACTCTGACTACAGCGATTGTCAACTTTTTTTTTCAAATGGCATTGTATATTTTTTGATTTTTTTTCGTTACAAATACTATTTCTGGATAAAATTATATATTAAAAGTCACTTTTGCACGAAATCAATTGAAAAAAATGTATGCTTCGTCGTTAAGAAATGGATCATCGATTATAGGAATATTCATATGTAATATCACAAGTAATACTGTTCTGCTGCAAATTTTCGGCGACTGTTACGACAGCATGTTGCCTAATAAATCGCTGTAATACAGAAGGAACCGTGGAAATGGCCGATTGTGATTAATTCTAGAGGCCAAGAGTGGAATATTCTCAGATATATTATGAACATGAAAAAATGGATATTTTAAGAAATACTCACATTGAAAATCCGCATTCTCTGTGCGATGTAAATATTACTTCTTTCTTCAATGACTCAAAAAAAGAAATCGATGAAAAGATCCATTTCATGTCGACAAAGCAGATTTCTTTCAGAAGGTAAATACCAGAATACACAGTAAAAAAACCGAAAAAAACACTCTGAATTAAATTCTGAATCCTGAAGCACCCTGTATTTTTTCAATTGAATTTCAGTAGATAGTGAAACAAAAGTTAAGATAGGAACATCTGAGCCGTTTTGATCGATAATGAATAGTTTCGACAAAAAAAAGTCTTGAAATTGAAATATCTCAATTTTGAACACCCTATATCTCTGTAATCATTCCTGATAGACCCCAAGTGTGATACATCGATGAAATCAGTTCTTCAGTAAGAATCTAAAAATGCAATAAAATACAGGGTGTTCCGTTTGAAATAACGAAATCGGGGTTCACTTCCGGTACAACCGGAAGTGACACAATCTCCACAATATTTTAGCCAGATAGCACTTATCAACAATACAAAATTTTCAAATTCGGCCCATCTATGGTTCTCTATATATTGATCGATACAGTTCTCGGAGGGACACCCTGTATTGTGGGAGCAAAGGTTCATTTCCTTCTGTTTGTGTTGGATACCTTTCCTCCCTTGTATTATAAGTAGCTGTTATCGCGGTTCGACAACTATTGAATTTATGGTGGTTTTGCTTGTCAGGGCAGAATACAAGCATATTCTTATGTGAAATCCTCGTAATTTGAACGATTTTGATATGAATGATGATGTATGAGAAATAAATTGAAATTGAAAAAAAAAAGTACCGATTGTAACTTCCAACACTTTATTCTTCAATTCCTATATACATTGTGCTTCAACAGGGTTAATATACCTACGAATGGTCATGATAAAACGTGACTTTACAAAGAAGTACTCATGTTTATTGTCATTGATATACATTGAATATTGCATTGCTATTTTCATGTTGATAATAATTCACAGTGAAAGTATTCAGTACAGAATGTTTTTGAAGAATTATAATATGGAGGTGAGACGTCCAAATGTTCTGACTCGTATACAACATTGTCCACGGAAATTGAGATCCTGGTAAAAACGGAATCAAATTTACGCTGGTTTTGCTCATCAGGGCAGAATACCAGCATAATTATTCTTATGTGTTCTCCTCGTAATTTGCACGATTTCAATATGAATAATAATGTATATGATGATTTTCTTATTTTTTATGAAATAAATTAAAATTGAAAAAAAAGATAGGTACTGATTGAAACTTCCAACACTTTATTCTTCAATTCCTATTCACATTGTGCTTCAACATGGTTTATAGTTTATATACAAATGGTCATGATAAAACGTGACTCAACAAAAAAGTACTCCCCAGCCAACCATCGTGTGACATCAACATCTGTGTGATGTAACAACCTTCTATAAATGCAATATTTCGTTAACACATCTTATCGACGTAGATTCGATATCAACGTCGCGAGGTGACATCGCAACCAGGAAACTATGTAATGTGGCAGCGACTTCTTCAAACTACATCTCTTCGACGTTAACTAAATAATTATTCACATTGATATCCTCATGAGATATCTTTGTGACCTGTGAGTGTGACGCAGACATGCGCAAAACGAACGCACACGCCAGACGCCATGTTGAGCTGTGCATGGCCATGTCAGTCAGTCAGTCAGTCAGTCAGTCAGTCAGTGAGTCCGACTCCGTTCAGACTATTTCCTTCCAAATTCTCTGTTGAAATATCTAAGATGATTTATAGCACATATTATAGCAGCTTCAAATTGGAGGTATACAATCATTTAGGAACGACGGTGAGTTCAATCACAATAGGTAATATTGTAATTATCTCTGAGATAGGAATTTTGCAATCTAAAATAAGGTGGATGAAAGATCCCAAGATAATGGAAGTGTATTTGATATGTTTTTCTATATATATGTGTCATGTTTTACTTAAAGATTACTAATTAGGGTGATTGTCATGATAAGTTTGGAATCATCTGTTTTTACTTTCGGAAAATAAACATTTTCTTCGTAAAGTTGAATAATTATTATTATTATATATCCCACGAATATCACAGGTACGGCGACCACATCATCGATGTCGCAGTGTGATGTATTTGTAAAATGAAATGTACACTTGTATGTGACCTGGTAGTGATTTTTCATGTGATGTCGCAATTCATGTCTGAACGACGTCACAGTGATGTTGCTTGAGTTGGACATTTTCACATCGCGACGTTATATCGGTAACATGTTTGTGACTTCAAATGCGATATCGCATGTCACAAAGTGATGTGGCGTATACATCACTTATACATCTCATGGTTGGCTGAGTCATGGTTATTGTCATCGATATGAATTGACTATTGCGTTGCTAATCTTATGTTGATGATAATTCACAGTGGAAGTATTCAGTACAGTTTCTAAAAAATTATATGGAGGTGAGACGTCCAAATGTTCTGAGTCGTATAAAACATTGAAAATTCAGATCCTGATAAAAACGGATTTGAATTTATGGTGGCTTTGCTAATTATCAGGACAGAATACAACCATATGTTAATGTGAAATCCTCATGATTTGAACGATTTCAATATAAATAATACTATAAATGACGATTTTCTTGTTTGTTATGGAATAAATTGAAATTGAAAAAAAATATGTACCGATTGTAACTTCCAATATTTTATTTTTCAATTCCTATATACATTGTACTCCAACATGGTTATTATACAAATAATCATAATGAAACGATACTAAACAAAAAAGTACGCATGCATGGTTATTATTGTCATTGATATGAATTGAATATTGCATTGCTATTCTAATGTGGATAATAATTCACAGTGGAAGTATTCAGTATGAAATATTTTTAAAAAATGATATGGAGTAATAGGTTTAGCTTGATGTTCTGACTCGTGTACAACATTGTCCACGAAAATTGATATCCTGATAAGAACGGAATAATTATACGGGTGAGTCAATAGTGTATTATTCTCCTTCGATATTAGCTGAACCATCAGATAAATAGACCAAATTCAAACACACCAGTTATATAATATATACAGGTCAGGTATTACAAATTCGTTGCTGAGCATGTTGATCTCGGTAACCTTAAGAGATACAGAGTAAGTTGAATTATAGGGCAGAGTTGCACCATTTCATACTCAACAAAATGCTGCTTTGAAATTGAGATTGAAATATCACTTCAAATAAGCTGAGTGACAATCAGAAATGATTTTGCATAATTTTCCTTTCTTCCCGGATATCTCCGGGAACAATCGGAATTTTTCCAATTTGCATTGCATTGCATTTTGATGAGCATGAAATGGTGCGTTGTTGCCGCAACTTATCATACTCTATATCGCTAAAGGTAACCAAGATCCCCATGCTTAGCCACGAATTTGTAACACCATTTATGGGGTTTTCATGAGAACTAGAGTCCCTGTATGTATTTGAAACTTTTGCTGACAAATATATACAGGGAATTATACATACAGGGACTCTTATGAGAACTATCACCTAAATCTATTTTCATATGAGTCATCTGATGATGACAACTGCGAAAAAGCCACAATGCTCAAAGTGGAATGAAATGTTGACTGAATACAAAAAGCTCAAAGTCATTTCCACACATCGTAATGCCATGCAGAACATTGAATTTCATCCTCCCGAAATCTATGCATCGACTCATATAAACGAATACTCATACAAGTGATTCTTTTCTGAATGCCTATCGATTTCGATTTATCCAGGCCACGCTTTACACCTACAGACCGGTTTCGAGCTCTTTGACTGTCGTCAGTGCTGGGCAGTCTCCAGCCAGCAGTCCTAAGACCGCCGACTGAGCGTAGCCTAGCGAAACAAAAATCACGTCGGCATCATATTCCCCCAGAGGCGTGTTTCATAGACGTGACTTTGAGCTTTCGTATTTTTTTTACCATTACATGTCGAAAAATAGTGACTATTTGGAAATTAATAGTTACCAACAGAAATATAGTTTTGCCAACTCGACTTCTTCCTTTCTATCATAATAGTCACTAACTTCGCGATTATAATTTTTTGACATCACCTGAAGTCTTTAGATAAGTTGAAGTCTGATCATGGCCACCTAGCTGCACTTATGTCATATTCTGATCCAGAACTGTCTGAAGAATTCAAAAATGTAACAATTTTCAGTGAAACCGAAAGTAACCAAGAATTGAAAATTATGCGAAAACTTTCCTATTTACATGCTGGTGAAACCTCAAATTATTTTGTAGTAATTTATGTGAAACAAGATTATATTACTTACACGGCATTGGGGAATCAAAGATAACTATTATAAAACAGTTCTGAATGAACGATGATATACAACGATATACATATATTTTCCAATGTCATGAAGACATATCAATAAAATCACAAGGAAACATCGACCTATCGGATGCATTTCATAGAAATATTTTTTTGACTATGGCCGAGTGATGTGTTTTTTATAGTTCTGCCATTCGTCTTGTGAGAGTGAAGTTAACAAGCAGAAAGTTGTTTTGCTTGAAAATGTGATCGCCCATGTATTATAGTTTGCTGTGTTCATCGAGTCTGACGGTAGACAATATTGAAATATTGACCAAAACACATGATATAAGTACTCTAATTTTGAATTGACTCGACCGTTACTTGATGGAAATCAATGGCAAATGTATAAACTTCACAAACGATAAGATTTCCACAAAATTCTAAAACACACGACATGTTTCGCTAACACAGAAGCTTCGTCAGGTGATATACTGGTACAATGAACGAAACTAACGTTGGCTTGCTCAACTTTCATATATCCTACTTTCCCAACCTGAAAGATTAGTTACCTGGGGACAGGTACGATAAACCTCCATTTTCGGAAATTAGGCACAATATCTATACATTAAAATACGGTGTACCGGATTATCTTGAGAGAGTTGATAGCAAGTACATATTATTACTTACTAAGAAAACAAATTCTGCAGTGGTGAACTATTGGAGTCTAATTGACCGTTAAGTAAAATGTCAGAATTTTTTAGTTTGTTAATATCTATAATGATTCAGAATGTTTGAGCTTTATATAATAGTTATTTTCTACGTGTAGACTTTCGAAATTATCATCAAAACTATAAAATTCATCTCATGCTCATGAATGCGCTGATTAAACGTACGACCTGTCTGACCAATATATACTTTAGGACAAGATCCACAGTTCGGTTTGTATACCCCTGATTTTTCGAATTCAGAAGTTCTGTCTTCATTATTCTTGATAAACCGTCCCGACGTGTTATGTGTTCTATATGCCACTTTCAAGTTCTGTTTATGTAGATATGAAGCTAATTTTTCAGTTGATGATCCAAAATAGGTTGAAGTTCTATAATTTTGATTCTTACTCTTAATGGTCGAATAAACTTCTTGAATACCATTTTCATGAAGTTTTTTAGAAAGGATACTGTCTATCAAATTAACGCTGTATCCGTTGTTGATGACTTTATTGAAATTTATTTCCGAAAGAGGAACATTCACTAGCCTGTGTATCATACTATTATATGCTGCAATTTCATGTTGATAAGGGTGTGTTGAATTATTATGAATAGTGATATCAGTGTGGGAAGGTTTATGGAAAATTGAAAAATCATGTTCATCGTTAATTTTACTTATGGTCAAATCTAAGAAATTGATGGAATTTTCTGTCCCTATTTCTATTGTGAATTTTATGTTTGGATGAATATTTGTCCTAGGCTAGTGAATGTCCCTCTTTCGGAAGTAAATTTCAATAAAGAACTCAATATCATAAAATATATTGCAGTCAACAACGGATACAACGTTAATTTGATTGATTGATTGACAGTATTCTTTCTAAAAAACTTCATAATGGAGCTATTCAAGAAGTTCATTCTACCACCGAGAATGATAATCAAAATTATAGAACTTCAACCCATTTCGGATCATCAACTGGAAAATTAGCTTCATTTCTACATAAACAGAACTTAAGAGTAGCGTATAGAACAAATAACACGTTGGGACGGTTTATCATGAATAATAAGGACAAAACTTCCAAATTTGAAAAATCAGGAGTATACAAACTCAACTGTGGATCTTGTCCTAAGGTATATATCGGTCAGACAGGTCGTACGTTTAATCAGCGCATTCATGAACATAAGATGAATTTCATGAAAAAGAAAACAAATTCAACATACGCCAACCATGTGACAGAAGTAAACCATAGTTTTGATGATAGTTTCGAAATTCTACACGTGGAAAATAGAGGAATGAAATTCAATCATTTTGAATCATTATGGTTCTCAGCAAACTCAAAAATTCTGACATTTTATTCAACGATCAATTAGACCTCAATAATTCATCACTGTTGAATTTGTTTCCTCAGTAAGTAATAATATGTATTTGCTATCGACTCTTTCAAGTTAATCCGGTACACCATATTTCAAAATGTAGATAGTGTATCTAATTTCCGAAAATGGAGGTTCATTGTACCCGTCCACAGGTAACTAATCCTTCAGGTTGGGGAAGTAGGATATATAAAAGTTAAGCAAGCCAACGTTAGTTTAGTTCATTGTACCAGTATATCACCTGACGAAGCTACTGTGTTAGCGAAACATGTCGTGTGTTTGAGAATTTTGTGAAAATGTTATCGTTTGTGAAGTTTTCACATAAGTACTCTAATTCCACTAATGCAATTGTCCTCAGTTCTAAAAGTGTGATGATGATTATATGAGGAGGAAATGGAATGATGTAGGTGATGGTTGATGGTTGATGGTGCAGGTTGACATCATAAAATATGCAGCAAATTGCTATTGAATTTTTTTTTTTTTGAAGATTTCAGTATGAACCTCATCTGCTAAAGACAGCCCATTATAAAGTACCCGTCTATAGTCCGTCCTCCCCTGCCTTTTTCCCCCTACTGATATTTGTACCAACCGATATATCGCAAAGAAAATGAAGGGGTGAGATAGGAGATAAAAACCGACCTAATTATGGGGAAATTACTACATGAATTTCCAAAATGGAGGCTGAAAGTCATTATGTATTATTTATTCAGAGAGAATATAATATATTATAATCGATTATTCCATTTTCGAAATTTTCTCATAATTTTCAACATCAGTTCGATATAGGTTAAATGATCTTATTGCCTCCTAAATCCAAAAGTTTTTGAAATATTAACGTTTGAAAAGTGACATTTTCGAACGCTACCAATAACTTGAATGTTGATTTCAATCGAGTAAGCTTCAAAGAAAATCGTGGCAGCAATAACATTTTGATTTATCTTTTCAAAGTAAACTTGATTGAAAGCGACATATTCGAGTTTTATTTTGGTTTTGAAATGGCTAAGATGTTACTCTTCAGACGTTGATATTTTAAAAACTATTGAATTTAGCAATGAAATTATTCGAACTGTTGAGAATTCATGAGAATATTCCGATGAATATATGAAACAGTTTCATATAATGAAATTTCATTTACAAATTCAAGATGGTGTTTATAAAAAGTAGGTTCTCAATGTTCTCATTTCCTATTTCAGCCCCCCAAATTTCGTAGCGATATACCAGATGGTTCAAAAATAGGTGGGGGGGGGGAGAACACTTTAGACGGGCACAGTATAAGATTCATCGAATTCCAACATGAATTATCTTGTATTGTAGATTCATCACAATTTGAGCGTTTCATTATGCGAAGAATGATTGTCAAGCAGTCAATGTTTGACAAAAACTCTGAAGAATTATTTGATCAGTTATTCAGATACTGAATGACAACATCACAATGTCAAAAATGGACCTGGATCAATGGAGAATAGTGCTGAGCTCCAAAATTGAAACTTACATATTCATCGAATATAACCTTTCCGATTATAAGCTAGACATTGAATTTCCTCCTCAAACTCCATTTGGTTCACGAAGTAAAGGGCAGGGAAATATGATAGCTACTTATTTGAATTCTCAGGATTGAATGAAGATGTGTCTTTCATGAATTCAGTACCGACGTTCTTGCAACAATAATACTTACCTACTTCTGGGGATTATTCAGTCTGGTTTGTTCTCGATGGACCACTCGCTGTATGTTTCATTTGTAGATAATATTATAGACCATCAAATCACCAATAGTATCTACCTACACATTTGTCTGAAGAAGTTGGGAACAAATGGAAACATTTTTGAAGATCAATTTCAGGAAATGCAAGGCCTAAAACCGAAAATTCTGACATCAGGTATGTCAAAATATATTGATGATGTTGCTCAGGTGTAAGATACGACCATTTCTGACAATATCGAAAATTATTATCGAAAACTATAGCAACCAGAATTCAAAACTAACTACATCTATCCATGATGAAAATCAGGTTCTATTATGAACTCGATCGTGGATATAATTCATATTATTCTATAACCTCGTATACGACTAAAAAGTTCAATATCTTATTTTCACATTCTTGGTTTTGTGTTGCCTTGCAGAACTCTTTATGAGGAATCACTATTTTTTTTAATAGTAATAATAATCAAAAAAGTTCACCATATGAATTTATCAAAATAACAAAACTTCATTTTCATCGTAGATAGATGTGATTAATTATTTGAACGTATAGTTTTCGATTCTAGTCGACTATTCACCATAAAAACCATAATATTGTCGAAAATAAGGATTTTTCAATACTGAGCAGAATTTATGATTTCGGCATACCTCGAATGAGGATGAACAAAAAATTTATTTGACATTATCATTTTCAGTTTTCAGCCCTTCCAGAACTTCATGAGGAATGGGGTTTTATGAGATTTTCCATTTGTTATCAACTTTTACACACACACATAACATTTGAATGAAAATCACTGGGACACATTCTAAATTTGGCAATATGGAATCTGCTCTTAGAAACTAAAATTTATATGTAGAGGTTATTGCTAAGTCCATTAGACACAGCATGTCGAGACGGAAATATTCTTATCACTCGAAGGTTGACCTCATTCGGGGAGACGGTCCTAAGAAAGAATTTCTGGAATCTTGTGCTCAATAACCATAGCGCACCATCACTTCTCCATCGCAGTTCAGCGGGAAACTGTAGCCTTTCTGGGTCATAAGCAAGAAGCCTGAAAGAGAATATATCATCATCATTTTTTTGAATAATCTGCTGTCCACAGCTCAAAGGGAGTAGAATTTTAATATGAAACAAACTCGAAATCATCTCCACAACTTTTAAAATGAACATCTACTAAAATTGCTCAAACATAATCTAGTTCATCTTATATAATAACCCCAGAAACCGGTTTTATCCTATCCCTCTTCTAAGGACACTTTTGAATGATCTAGATTAGATTAGAATTGGAATGGGGCCTTCGGGCTATCTGCCTCCACACTGCGAACTTTTCAGATCTATTGTGTCTGCCCTCAAAATCGATTAGAGTTCTTCGGCTAGCCCCGCCTTCTCAATGAGACTCCATAGGCTCTTCAGTCAGACCTATCGTACACATGTGTTTGTTGAGCCTACAATGCCCTGTGAGAAGTCCCACTAGTATTCTAGTTGAACTTCGTTTCTGGCTCAGTAGATATTCTGTGAATGTTGGCGATGGTTTTTTAATGAACTCTTTCGCCTGTCTCATTCCTGGCGAGTTGTTCCACCATTCATGAGATTTGGTTTGCATTTATGATTTGATACTAGTCTTCTGTATAGCTTTCGCAATAATACAGAAGGGTTCTGGGCCATTGAGAGCTTTGTTTGCTCCTGCTCGGGCAAGTGAGTCTGCCTCTTCATTGCCCTCGTAACCCTGTATGTGCTGGTACCCATGCTAGAGTCAATCTGTTCTGACTGCCCAGTGCATTTAGGGTTTCTAAACAGTCCCATACTAGTTTTGACTCAACTTGCATAGAGTTGACTGCTTTGATTGCCGCCTGGCTATCTGAATAGATCGCAATGGTTTTGCCTTCAAACTCTTGCCTTATCAATTCTTTCACGCAATGATGTACTGCAATAATTTCTGCCTGAAACACCTTCGCGTATTTGCCTAAGCTCAGTGAGATTCTTGTCTTTGGCTTGGTCCCATAAATACCAGCTCCTGATCCTTCCTCAGTTTTGGAGCCGTCCGTATAGACAGCAATGTCTGCATTGATAGGAGGTCCTTCCTTCCATGCCTCTCTGCCCGTTATACTTATTTTGAAAGTTTTTTCAAAGCTATATTTTGGAATTATGCCATCCGTTGGCATCCCCATGATGGGGTCGCTTTCCAACTCTTCATATAGCTTCCTAAAGTCTCTACCGTGCGCGTGGCTTATGGGTGCTTGACTCCTTGACAATCTACTCACGAGTGCTCTGGCTTCGCCTCGAATATATATTTGTAGTGGTGGTAGGTTCTAGAGGACCTCTAAAGCGGCTGTTGGTGTGGTTTTCATTGCACCAGTGGCACTCAGGCACGCTCGCCTGTGAATAGCACTGAGCCTTCAAATCACTACAGCCTGTTGTGTCTTTGGCACCCAAACTACCAACCCATATGCCATCATAGGCCTGATGACGCTGGCATAGAGCCATGTGGTCATTTTTGGTTGCAGTCCCCAATTTTTTCCGCACATTCGTCTGCACAGATTGAAGGCTACTGTTCTTTTTGAACAAATTTTTGTAGGTGTTGATTTCATGTTAACTTATGGTCAAATATGACTCCTAAGTATTTTGCCTCTAGGGCGAACGGAATTTCTACCCCGTTGAGTACTGGTGACTTAATCCTTCCAGTACTGTCTTTTTCGTGAAATTCACTATAGTGGTTTCATGAGGGTTCACGGTGAGTTCCTCCTCTTTACACTAATTGTCAATACCCTTTGGATGTTAGCCTTTTGATCAGTTCATCCATTAGAATGGCCCATAGTAGGGGCGATATTACCCCTCCCTGTGGGCATCCCCTATCTGCTCTAGCTGTCAGGGTTGTCTCGCCAATTGTGGATATGAATGATCTAATATATCTATAGTTATTTTATTCCAAACGGCATAGAGAGTGGCTTGGCTGAAGTATCAGCTGCGGCAGCCAATCTACTACTTTGCTGCCATTTGAAACATACAAACTCTTTTCCGACTGTTTTATATAAAACCAATTTTGTGTGATTTTTTCATTGAAACCACCATTATTTTGTGTTCACTCAATGTCAAATGAATTCAAATTACTTGGAACGTTGCATAGCACACCTTTTCTGCCTGTTAAGTGCCTTTTTTTATGCCATTCGGAGAGAACATATATTCCACTGTTTCAGCAATGATATCGATATTTCTTTTTATACTTTAATTGTTATTTGTTCTACTAGGCAGCGAAGTACCTAGAACTAGGACTTTGGCCAAAGCAGTCAATCTATATTTGCTGCCGTGTGAAACATATAATTTCTTCTCGAAATGTTATTGAACCAGCTTTGATTAGTATTTTCATTGAAACCTCGCTAGTTTTATATGTATATATTTATATATTCAAAACTAGCTTGCTAGTGGGGATTGCAGCAAAGTAAAGGTGAAGTCATTTCAGTTTGTCCGCGCTTTCGGAAATTTATATATCCATCATCAGGGAGGCTACAATAGAAATGAATGAATGTGTAAATTGACAATGATATTGAGGATTGATCAAATAATGGTACTTACACTATTTGAGAATGATTACAATGGTGTTTCGAATGTTTTAAAAGTCGATGGGATATTTTTTTGCCAGGACAGTGTCACGAAACATTCAAATTCTTCTCTTTTAAAAGATGGATATAACATAACTTCAAGGTGTACTACTTCTTCTTCACGTCTGCCTAAAGATGAATTATCGGTTGATAGTACTATGGATGCAGTGTCTCGCGTAACTAAGCTTTTACAACTCTAACCATAAAACTTTTCAAGCAAAAATGGGAAGGAAGCAGAGATTCATGTCATGAAATGAAATCCAGGAAAAGATTGACAAACTTGGTTGGTACTTAACTCTGCGAATAGGGGAAAGAAAAAACCAAAAACAAAAAAATGGGAGAAAATTGGAAAAAACCACAGAGTAATTGGATGTTGAAAATTGTATCTCTACAAGTTCTCTATGGTATGTGGGCGGTTGGTTCAGAATAAAAAAGACAGGGTGTTGTACAAAGGTATGTGTGGTTGTCTATATCCAGTGCTAGAAGTTGGGAGTATACAGGGTGTTTCATTGGGAAAGGTAAATAATTCAACTGTGGATAGGGGTCACTGGGGTGATTTCAAAAAACCCATGGTTGATGGGTCTTCGACTTCTTATAACCGAGATACAGGATGTGGTTTGCCAGAAACATCAATTTAACGCTTATCGTGAAAAGCCCTGTATAGTTTTGATGACGGACCTGCAACTAAGTCTGGAACAAACAACGATATGAAATACTCCTTCTTAATGTAATACTCACGTATACTGAATAGGAAGTAATAAAATTAATGAATCTCGCCTGATTCCAATTTTGTACCCCAAAATGAGCCAAAATAATATTTCGAGCACATAATATGAATAGTTTAAATCGTCTGTGCACGAATAAAAAGCACATCGTTGAATAGAAATTTTGATGTTCTTTTCAGATATGGCAAAGAAATGAGAAATTCGAATGTATAGGGTGTTGTTTTCTGGCGGAAAGAATTTGTGAATTTCAAGTGAAGCCGGACCTGGATTTCATTTTTTGTTGTTGCCTCATTTTCACAGGATAGATTAAGCAAGTGTACCAATTTTAAAAAATATATACAGGTTGGTTGGAAAGTTATGAGACAATGAAGATATGGACAAAATTGATGAAACATCCTGTATCTCGGTTATAAGAAGTCGAAGACCCATCAACCATGGGTTTTTTGAAATCACCCCAGTGACCGCTTTCCACAGTTGAATCATTTACTTTTCCCATTGAAACACCCTGTATTTCACTCAGATATTTAATGTCTGTTTTTTTATTAATGCAGTTCAAATCTTGAAAAGTGAAGGACATCTCTAGAAAATTCCTTTTTGAATAAATACTATCTGTGGCTAGAATTTTTGCTGATTGGTAATTCAGGCCTCATTGCGGCATTCAACTTCCGCATATTGTTTTTTCTATGTTTTTCGATGAAAAGGGGTGGGCCTTCTCGTGTACATTCAAGTATGAAATGTAGGCTAATAAGTACACTGAGGGAAAAAATTTGTTGCCGTTACTAAAAAATTAGTAACTACAGAAAAAAATTTTAGTACGATAGGGGACAGCAAACATTTTCCCAGTAAACATTTTTTTGTTTCTGAAATGTTTCAGAAACGTAGTATTGATGCATGAAACATTGCATTCAAAGTTGCCTACATGTTCCAGAAACATTCCAGAAACTAGAGATGTCCGCCCTCAGGAATGTTTCATGGTAATGTTCCTAAATAATGTGTCGAATACGCAAATTGAAACATTTTGGAAACATTTCTACCATGATCATATCCTGTAGGAATGTTCCATGCAATATCTCATGAATATTTCTCCCGTTATATTACGTGAAATGTTTCAGAAATATTCGTGAAACCAAAGATATTTGCCCTCAAAACTGTTTCATGAATGATGTTTCGAATACAAATGCTTGAAACATTCTGGAAACATTCCCAATATGATTAGATCTTTAGGAAACGATGAATTTTCGCCACCAGAGATGTTTCATAAATAATGTTTCAAATACATATATATAGAAACATCCTGGGAACATTCATTGTAGAACTTTCGGGAATGTTTCATGAAACATTCCATGGAGGTTTTTCATTCAACAATATTACTGTTTATGAAACATTCCCATTGAATGTTTCAGAATGAAAAATACCTACCAATATCGCTGGAATATATTCATATTGCTGGTGAAATGAAAGATAATAGACATAAAAAAATGGATTATATTGCTCACATAATGATATAGGTATGAAAAAAACAGTTAAAAAAGTATCATCAGATATTTCACATAATCACGACGTATTAGGTATGTACATACATATCAAGTAATTTAACATCGTTATTCACATGTTGAGTGCTTCAATATTTTTCTTCGGTTACATCGCAATTGAAAGCACTATTCTTGTGCAGCTTCTAAGTCATGATGAAATTTCCACACTCCATCCTAGAACAAAAAGTATCATTATGAATATACCCATCATGATATCTAATAATATTTGATATTTCATCTGAAATTATGGTTTTTCTATATTTATACGTACCTCGGCCTTGTCCATGAAGCCGATTTCAAAGTCTGGCCAGCCACACCAGGAGATAATAAAAAAAATGAAGTCGTTTGTGTTGTTTGTTTGGTTGCAAGTTTTGATGTTACTTCACATGGCCTAAATCACCTAAGAGGTCTACCGGTACGATTAAATAGTAAACACTCGAAAATGTGTTCGACTTGAGTGAAATAATTATATTTTATCACTATTATAAGATATTAGATGTCTTTTGCTTTGCTTGGCTTGAGACAACAGTCGGAAAGCGAAAACTGCGAAGTCTTTCACCAAGGAGAAGGAAACTGAATGCGCGTGCGCGAACGCGAGCCGAAGACGGGAACCCGCGATCGATTACCGAAGCCACGAAAGCGGCGGCTGTAGAGGGGAAATGCTGAATTGCATCATACTATGATAAAATGCTTGGTCAAAATAAACCATGTAATAGTTGTGAAATAATCTAATTAATTTATTAAAATTCGGGTTATTTTGAAATATTCTAAAATTAACCAATTCAAGTTGCATGTCTTGGAATATTGTAGTAGGTAAGTAATTTTGGAATGTTTCGGAATATATCAATTAAAGTTGTCTTGAAATGTTTCAGAAATGTTGCAATGATATTGAAATATCCCTGGAATGTTCCTAATGAATGTTTCCATTATTCAGAATGATAGTAATATCGAAATGTTTCAATCATTTGAAATTCAGGTGATTTTGATATGTTCCTTAATCAACCAATTTCAGTTGTCTTTTGATATTGCAGTAATTCGCAATAAGAGTATATTTGGAATGTTTCAAAATTTCTATAGTTTGATGAACCTCGAAATGTTCCAAACATATTCCGAACGCATTGGAACATTCCTGAATAAGAAGAAAATGATATGTTTCAATTATTCACAATTGAAGAAATTTTGAAACGTTTCATTTATTTATTATCCAAGAAATTTTGAAATGTTTCGGAATATATCAGTTGAAGTTGTCTTGAAATGTTTCAGAAATGGTACGAAGATTTTGAAATATTCCTGGAATGTTCCTGAAAAATGTTTCCATCATTCAGAATGAGAGTCATATCGAAATGTTCCAATCATTTAAAATCCAGGTGATTTTGAAATGTTCCTCAATCAAGCAATTCAAGTTGTCTTGTAACATTGAAGTAATTCGCAATGAGAGTATATTTGAAATGTTTCAAAATCTCAATAGTTTGAGGTACCTTGAAACGTTTCATACATATTTCGAACGCATTGAAACATTCCTGAATAAGTAGTAAATGATATGTTTCAATTATTCACTATCAAAGTTATTTTGAAATGTTTCATTCATTCACTTCTCAAGTAATTTCGAAATATTTTGGAATATATCAATTACAGTTGTTTTGAAATATTTCAGGAATATTACAGTGATTCTGCAATATCCCTGGAATGTTCCTGAAAAATGTGTCCATCATTCAGAATGAGAGACATATTGAAATGTTCCAATCATTTAAAATTCGGGTGATTTTGAAATATTCCTCAATCAAGCCATTCAAGGTGTCTTGAAACATTGAAGTAATTCGCAATGAGAGTATATTTGAAATGTTTCAAAATATCAATAGTTTGAGGTACCTTATAACGTTTCAAACATATTTCGAACGCATTGAAACATTCCTGAATAGGTAGTAAATGATATATGTTTCAATTATTCACAATCAGAGTTATCTTGGAATGTTTCATTCATCACTTCACAAGTAATTTTGGAATGTTTCGGAATATATCAATTATAGTTGTTTTGAAATATTTCAGGAATGTTACAGTGATTTTGCAATATCTCGGGAATGTTCCTGAAAAATGTTTCAATCATTAACATTTTTGGTAATCTTGAAATATTTCATGAATGTCTCATGTTTACTGGGTTAGTTGTTGCCATAACTAATTCTGTTTTTCTGAAAACGCCTATTTGCCTCAAATGAAAAGTTTAGTTGAGTCATCTACGACGTTGTTGTGGTAACTAATAAGCCTTTTTAAGGAATAATGCCAAGTTTTATTTGCCACAATCAAGATACATAGTTATGACATTTAGATTGTTAGTACTGTTTCAATATATGTTTGTTATCACAACAAATTATCCCAGTTGGGGCAATTACTCATTTCTTCTGACGTTAATAGTGAGTGTGTTGTTGCAAATTAAATATTTAATTGTGACTGAAATGGAATCTAATAACTATCAAAAGTGATTTAGTAACGTTTGAAATATAATTTAGTTATTCTGGCAACTTAATAGTTTCATTCCCCATTCCAATAATAACAGTTTGTATGCCATTTTCCTTCCAATTTCCAATGGAATCGTGAACAGGAATACACCACACACCGTAAGTGCCATAGGCCACAGCTGAGCAAAAAAGAGAGGGAATTATAAATAGTGACGTCGGTTGGACGTTTCTCACCGTCGCCCGTCGTAAACTGAACTGAATTGTGAATAGGTACCTAAACCTGATAACTAGTGACGAACAGATAACGATGGTAAACTGCGAATTATTATTTTGCCAACCAAATGCCAAATGGCCCAGCGCGAAGTGCAAAAAAACACAAAACAGTGATTTGAAAACACACGGAGCAGTGAACCAGCAAGAACACGACGCCCCGGCTACACTAGACAATTATTTTATTTATTTTGTCTAAGCTCGACGACCGAGTTCAAATGATGAAACAGAAAGACAAACAGATGCATGATGCAATTTTTGCCGGTGGGCCACGAAGAGACGCGAGGCGGTCCCGAACGACGCAGTACAACTAAAATTATTAGCTATGGCTAAACAATTTCTGCTATGAATAATAATTAACCTTTTACGATTAATGTGTCATCAGTTGTGGCAAATAGTCAGCTGTTGCTAGTAACCCCAGAATGAGGTTTTTTAACCCCAATATGAAATTTTAATTGACTGAATAGACAACACTGTGATAACTCTGTCACAAATAGTATTTTTATTGATGACAAATAATTGGCGAAAAATAGAAAAGTCATTTGTAGGAAATAGGTATACGTTGTCATTGTTAATAAAATTCCAAATACTTTTAATTATCGGTACTAAAAAAATACCAACTAGACGTTTTAATTAACCAGTTTTTCTCAGTGTATATGCTAGCTACTGTGTGATATGATATTGTTCTTACTTTTGCTTATTTGTCAATGGGTTCCAAGATGCGACAGAAGTCTCGGCAAGAGGACTGAAATATACGGTTTCATCCAGAAGATTCAATGTTAGTCCTAACCCTTGGGATGATTTCTTGCCCACTAAATTGATGGGCAGCTTTTCAAACTCTCCTGGAGGTCCTTTCGTCAAAGTTGTGGTCGATATGCTGAAGATCCTGAAATCCATACAGTGATATATTTAAATGTCGGTACTAGTTGAACTAGTTCTACTCATAGGGAATGTGTATTAGGGATATATATCTACAAGGTTGTAAGGTTTTGAATTACAAACTGAAATGGGTGATAGATCTCATCATCATACCAATTAAAAGTTAGTATTAGCCAGAGTCCGATCTCGATCAGTAGCGGATCTACAAATTAAATTATTTTTTTTTTCTATTAATTGAAATATCTCGCTCACTTTTGAAGATATCAATTTGAAATTTGATGTGGTTAATACTTTTTATAAATTCTCTATTTTGAGCAATTTCAAGATTTTTTGAATCTACAGGGTGATATTTGGAGGTATAGGCTTCTTTATCTCCCCCAACATTTTTCGTAGTACGCCTTTGATATTTTCCAATTACCAAATAGGGTGTAGGTATCGCTCAAATCAGTATATAGGGTATGTCACAACGAACTTACACTATCTCTATATTGAGAACCAGTCATGAGAAATCCATGAAAATATGCATGCATATATTTTAGAATACGCTCTCTTCATTTGAAATATTTTCAGCAATGCAGTGTTGCCGCTTTTATCGAAAAGTAGCAACAATTTTGTTATTTTAAATAAAATACCCTGTATTTATTGCATTTTCATATTCTCTCTGAAGAGCAGGTTTCATCAATGCAACACAAACTTGGGGTCTAGCAAGAATGATTTGAGTATCAAAGCGTGTTCAAAATCGAGATTTCTCAACTTTCAGATTTTGATCTGCCAAAACTAATCATAACCTGTCAAGAGTGCTCTCATGTCCCCTGTAAAAACGGCTTTCGTGTTCCTATCCTCACTTTCGATTTACTGTCTACCTACTGACAGATACAGGCGGATCAGAATTCTGAATTTTGAACCACCCTGTATTTCTTCCTATTTTGCTTCGGTTCAACTTCCAAAACAGGTCAAAACGAGATTGGCCACTAGATAGAGAGTGAATCTTGGATACACATACCGGTATGAATTACATTTCAATTCTTGTATAAAATTCCATAGGTCGCTATGATTTTGTCATCAGAGCAGCGAACAAACTTTGCCCTAAGTTTTCCAGCCACAAAACGGAACCTAACATTCGGAACCACCAGAAAAGTGAACGGATCTTGATGGCATGTTTGTCAATTTTTGACAATTTTGTGCATTATTGTCAGAAAAGCATATCTAATCTGTGGAAATGTCGTGATTTTGAGGATTGGAAAAACCATCAACAATACTGTGATTAACGTATTTATAAAATTTTCTAACCGAATTATACTTGAGATTTTGTTTCTTTTTGGTCGATGTTAATTCATAATTCGAGTTATGTTGCCTTGAAGGAATTTCACTAAAAGAACTGGTAGGAAAGATAACTCGTCCTACGGACACGTAATAATATTTTCAAAGTCAATTTTATTCGTTTAATCTCCATGCAACAACGTTCTCAATGAAATGTCACGTTAACTTTGACAAGCAAGAGCTCTCGTGTCAAAGAACCCAACCAAATTCGCAGAGTTCTATACCTATATTCTATAGCGACGGAGTCACCTTTTCTCGGATCACCTTGTATAAGATATACGGTGCTTGTCAGAGTGAAACGTCATCAAAAGCTAGCGTTTTTGAGAGGTTCGCTCTTTCATCATTGAAAAATAGTATTTCTGGTGACTTCAAATTAAACATAATCATTGATAGGGTTGGTTTTTAAAAGAAAACGGGATTTTAGTTTTTGAGAAATAACTTTTTCATTAACGGACCGATTCAATCAATTTTGGTAATGTTTGGAAGCTAATTGAACAAGACAGAACGCCAACACCATATTCATTGAATTTTCTTATAAAACAGAATGGCGCGGACACCCTGAAACTTGGCCAAACTTGCTGGAACTTTATTTAGTCGCTCCGTCAAAAAACTGACTGATATATGACAGGATAAAGACATCAGGTATGTGTTTCCACCCTGGATTCCGATTCGCTAGCGTTGTGTTGGTGTGCCTGTATTTTCTGTTTGAAAAATAAAATGAAAACAACGACAATATCTCCATCGTTCCAGATTTGCTCAAAAATTATGAAACAAAAACTGTATTTGTTTCAACGTTTAAAAACTAAAATACAAACGTTTGAAAAGATCGAATATATATATATATATATATATGATTCCCATGAGCCTCAAGTTCTTACATTCCTGTGAATCCTGGCCTCCGAATAATCCCAAAGAAAATTCAATCTGTATCCTCTCAAAATCAAAATTTTGTTGAAAAATGTCAATAATACCGAAGACAAGCGATATTAAATAGTTATTTGTTTTACTAGGCAGAAAAGTAGTAGATTGACTGCCGCGTCTGATAGTTCATAGCCGAGCGCAGCCAAGGAAGTCAATCTACATTTGCTGCCGTGTGAAACATAAAACCAGTTTTATGTAATTTTTTTATTCAAAACTCCATCATTCTGTGTTCATCCAATGTCAGTGTCAATTTTGATTACTAATTTCATTAGAATTTCTTGGAACGTTGCATAGCAACAAAATTCTTCTGCCTAGGCAGTAAAAGTACACCTTTTCTGCCTGTTAAGCGGCAAGAAAAAGCCACTATCCCTGCCGCTTGGAGGAATAGCATTTTTATTTGTATTGTTTTAGAGCTATCAAAAGCGGTGTTTTTACTTTGTTTCCAGTGATTTACAATTGTTTTTGTGTTTTGCTAGTTGGTCACATCCATCATGCAGAATTGTTTAAATGTTGCCGTCACCGGAGGCGACGTATAATTTTCCATCGCAAATATCAAATATATCGCTAATGCCTTCGATTTTCTGTGGGATGATTCGACGCTCATGGGGAGCATATACAAATATTTGATCTTCCCAAACGTTTGTATTTTGTTGATATTCATTCTCCTTTTTCTTGCGTCAAATAATTCTTTCCATAATTTTGGGATTATCTGAAATGATGGAGATATTGTCTATATTTAATTTTCAAAATAAAAGTACAGGCAAACCAACAAAGCGCAATCCAGATGTGGAAACACACCTGTTTTTATCCAGTCACATGTCAGTCATTTCTTGACGAATATGCATAATCGACCTCTTGTTCTGTTCAGAAATGTTCACGCTCTCAGAATATTACATGAAAAATATACAGTGTGACTAAAATAAGTTCCAGCAAGTTTTCAAGATTGGCAAAGTTTTGGAGAGTCTGCCATTTTGTTTCATGAGTACGTTCAATGAATATGGGGTTGAAGTTTTGTCTTGTTCAATTCTCTTTCAAGCATGACCGAAAACAATCAAAGCGGTCCATCAATGAAAAGTTATACGTCGAAAGTAATATCTCCGATTTTTCAACAACCCTATCAGATACTAGTAATACTTGAAAAGATCAATGTGGAATGAATATCTGGCGTTAGTTTTACTAGTAATGAGTATGTTGAACCCCATTGAAATATTATACATCTTGGATCTCCTAGATATGTTCCTCCTGATTCAAGAATGAAGAGGATGGTAGAACTTATCTATTTTTATTTATTTACCAACCTGTCAGTAGCCAGTGGCTGGAAATACACCACGCCGAGTTTTGGGGAATGAGTCAATCCAACTACTCCGTCCATAAGCGTGAAGGATTCCCCATCGATAACGTAATCAGAGAAATTCGGATCTGGAAACATGGTCGGGTGCGTGAACCTCCAGGCTTGGTCTCTTATGCCGTCGTACACAACCAAACCTACAAAAATTTCAAAAATCAGTTCGTTCGCCCGTTAGAAATACTGAATAATAACAAAATATCCTGACAGTTTAAGAAAATGAGTTTGGGCACAATATTTAGTCCTCATTTAGAAGAGGAATTCGATATGGGTAAACGAGAACTCTATCACAATATTGATTGATAGCCTCTGAATCAATTATACCACTAGAGCTTTCACTGTATATTGAATCAGTAAAAGTCAGACAGATCTATAGAAATGTTCGCCACATGCACGAACTTGAAAGGAACTTCTAACGAACCGACAGCGCACCACGTTATCTTTTGCTGGAGCTTCTACTAGAGACAAATCACTTTGAAGAACTAGCATCGACTACGATATATCATATTCCTCTACATGGTTGTTGATATTATATAACCGATGAGGGGGATGGAATTGCATTTGAACTATAGGTAAAATGTGTAGGAAGCAGTGATCGTCATGCTTTTCGATTGGGATTCTCAAACAAGCGTAACCATGGCAACTACCTTTCAGTATAGAGCTACCTTTCCCAGACAGCACACGACGTCCCGAGGACGTACATATTACGGCCGATTTGAATCCGTACGTCCCGGAACCTAATATGGACGTTCCCAGATCGTACCATCCCGTATGTCTTCGGGACGTACAGAGCGTACGTTCTCAGGACGTCCATTTTTAGTCTCAAATTTTTCTATATTCATTATTCACTTCATATTCATTATATTTTTCAATGATAATGAAACATTGCCAAATGTGATCAAATAGGGTAGTAATAAGGCCCCTTTGGTGTCAGCTGCCGATCATCTGTCGATTTATTCGATAATAGGTCACAATGAATCAAAATTGATTCTTTGTAAACAATGTGGGGAAATTGAAGTGAATCTGGCAATGTTGGCATATTATTATCCAGATATACAATCTTTATAGAATGTTGATTTCGAAGGATATAAAGATGAATTTATATGCACATTCTACATCCAGTCCTATGTCTGACCAATCAGAACATTCACTCTGATTTATAGCGAATTTCATTCGGTGGAGTGTGCAATCAATGTACCTATATATTATATTTTCTTCTTACTTCAGGGGTGAGACTGATATTTCAACAAGCGTTGTGTGGAATAATGGTTATAGCATCTGCCTGGTAATCTATAGATCGCGGGATCGATCCTCGGTAGGAAGTTTTTTTATTTTGTATTCAAAATAAGATTTTTCTCTACTCTCTATACTTTTTCATCTATTCGAGTAAGAAAAGCCGGATATACGTTGATTATGGTATTCATGGCAATAAAATACCAAACTTGGGCATAATATGGACGTCCCTGGGACGTCTTGTAACATCGGACGTCCCCAGTACGTCCTATGAACGTCTCTCGACCGACACTGGACATCTTCAGGACGTCTTTTATGTTCTAGATGTACGTCCTCTGGACATACACAGGACGCCTTCGTGCTATCTGGGTTCAACTAAGAAAAAGATTTTCAAGGTCACCATCATGATATGCGGAAGGTGGACATGATAAGAATTGGGCATGGTGAGAATAATTGTGCATGAAGATTGAGAATGGCGAAAATCTATGAAAAGTGGGGATACATGATGGGGATTCATGGAAAATGGACTTAGAGGGTATCCGACGAGCGTATTTCTGAAAGCGTCAGGAATAGGTCTCCGCGCCAGTGCTGATCATCGCTGCAGGACGTACCAGAGACGTTGTTCATTTGCAATTTGTGGATGGAATCCGGATAAACCCGTCCATATTTTGGCAAGGAACAAACGTTATTCCTTCTTTCTCCATAGTGGAAACTTTCGAGTAACCCGTTAGCTCGGTGGACTGTGTATCTGACTAGCACGGCTGATGAGGTTCAAACCCTGCAAGGCGTTAGGTCTAATAGTATCCTTCTCCATACAGAAATAATCATATCACCGTATTACGTTTTGGTGATCAATTGAGTACGCTTTTCGCAATACGCATCTCAGGAAGGTGGGCATCGTAAGAATTGAGTATGGTGAGAATATCAAATCATCTGCATTCTCCTCGCATATGCCTATAGGAGCCACTTTCATACTCAATAGATGTTCAGATATTGTCAAGAATTGTACAAAAAAATATGAAATCATGTTCACTCTTTCTCCTCTTAATTCGAATCACTTATCGGGGATTTCCCCAGAATATTCATGGACCATCCTACCAAACATACAATTTCCATGGTGCCAGCTTTCATTTCTAGATAGTCACAGAGATATTCAATGGAAACCATTCTCAGTAGTTCATCTTCGATATGCTGTGTCTTCCTAAGGAAACATTTTCGTAATTCAAAACACCCTGAATTGCGTTTCCCAGATCTCTCTGAAAGACTATTACATGAATTGCTCTATTTATGCCAGTTAACAAAGTGATTTGGATATTTTTTAAGATTCAAAATTCATCCAAATGACGAAAATATCGCAAGGTTCTGAAAAAATTCAAATAACTTGTGAGAGCCGCAAGAATTATTGAAAAAAGGAGAATTTCATTAGAGATAAAATTTCTTTTCAATCTTGATACAATATGATTCTAAGAAAGTTTCAATACATATACCTCAGGATACCTTCATTCGTAGTTTTAATTTTGGTTTTCTTGACTCTTTGCGTCTCTCAGGATATGGATAGTTATATTCGACATATTTGGGAAAAAAATATTGGACTTCGTCAACTTTCTGATATGTCTGCCTTTATAAGATATGAAATATGATGATGAAATTTGAAATACATCAAAAAAATCATATTACCAGGTGCTGCAGTGTCACTCATGTAAACGAAAGACGAATCGCATCTCCCTTGGATACTCTCATCTACCACAAGATTCGTCAGGAGCGAGGAAGGTCTAAGAACTCCATTCGGTAGATAGACGGTTCTGATGATCTGATCACTGAAGAGGTCGAATACAACCAGTTTTGGCTGACATACCCTCGTGAAGTCGTCCAAAGATGTCATCACTCCGGAATCGAGTACCTAAGATCAATTTCAATAGTGACGTTAATGAGTGACTCTTGTTGAATTCAGCGAAAGGTTATTCATGTCGTATCATGTGGTAGTGGTAGCAAGCAGTAAGTGGTAGTGGTAGAGATCGAGGTAGAGATGAGCGTGTTTTGAGGTGACAGAACGCTTCAAGTTCTGTTTCATTGTCAGAGCAGATTAGAATATTTTCCCCAGGTCGATCATTAACTTCTGGTCTCGTTGCAATACGATCCATATGGGGTGGATTGCAGCTCGAGAAACTATGGTTTTATTTCTGACCTAAAATTAACGTACCACTTCCTGCTTCTAGGTATAGATTTCAACAGTAAGTGCTTATTGGCTTTCGGTTTATTATCGGTTTGTAGCGATCATATATGTTCGTAAGTAGAGTCGAGTGGATCAGCGAAGAGAGATAAAGGGTGATCATTCAGTTGATGAATGAATAGCCTTATCGAGTGATCCATGACATTGATAGCGACGGTGTCGAATGGCCGTGGACTATTTTGTCCGTGGTGCGAAGGCGCACACTGGAAATAGAGAGTTGAAGTGTTGTCATGAACGTTAACGTAAACGTAGAAATTGACAGCTACGCATGCGCATTTTTCAATTCTTCACGTTTGCGTTGTTAGTGGGCTTACGGGTGTACGTTATCTCACGTTCCTTCACGTATACCTTAAATATCAACGTACGTTAACCAAACTATACTCGAAATATGCCGATGAGTCAAAATTATCAAATTCGAGATCACCAACGAGTTCTGCATCAAGGAGTCTTCTAATTTTGACAGGAATAAATGTTCGAATCTAAACACCCAACCAAAAATGACCAATACAAACCGAAAACAAAATGTATTATTACGTTATGATGACAGTGACGACCAAAGTGGCGACTTCAACTCAATTTAACGACAATACGTAAACGTTATTTTTCGTACGTTAACGTCGACGTGGAGGTCTACGTACAGTGACTACTTCAACTCTCTAATTACCGACGGACTCAAATAACGGTGATTTTAAAGGCCCGTGTCTTTAGGTACTGTAAATAGGCGACGAACTCGAATAGTGATGGATTTGAATATCCGTCTCGTGAAGGCGTTGTGGATAAGCGACGGACTCATTGATAACCATGACTAACTCAAATAGCAGGAGTACGTCCCTGAAACTTATTGAGAACGTTCGGCTAATACGTTCCGTACGTACTGGGGACGTCCAGATTCGGGACCAATCACGTACCAAGTCCAGATGCCGCGCATCTCAACATCCCCGCAGTGCTGAGATGTTTATCCCCAGTATGTCCATTCCAGGTCTATGAATACCTGAATATCAACGTACATTCCCCTTTATTCACCCAGATAGTTGAGAAGGAAATGTTGACAAGGTAGAAAAAAATGTATTCTGTTTGATAATTTCAACAAAAATCTGTTCCTAGACAATTTCGAACATAACAAACAACTGAACTGACGATCAATCGAGCCGCATCAAGCTCATTTTTGCTCTAAATCCAACATTGATTATTTTCGCGAGAATTCCAAATTATTCGGATGCGGTTTTCTTTATTCTGAAGATTGACACATTGGGTATATGACAGATAGACCGCTGAAGGAAATATATGGTAACCTCTGGCTATACAGGGTGACAAACAGACCTCTGCAAAATATTGAGAAATCCCCCACACTCCCAAGTTGATGAAGAATTTTCAAGATTTTTTCAAGCATATTCTCATGATTCTCGAGCATATTCCTCGAAATGGTATGGCAATTTTTCTCTTATCTTTTCAGATTTTCGAGAAAAAGATTTTTTTTTTCGAAAAATTTGATAATTTGTACTACTGACCAGAAGTATTCTCATTTGTAGCTCAAACATCACAGATTTTCTGTTGCATGAGTTATTGTGATCTTCATTTTATGAAATCTTATATTGTTTATATACAGATTGTTTGGTAACCATATTTGATAGATATTATTACAGGAAGTAGTGGTGCCCGCGAGAGTCTCGTTTTCTAGAGTCTCGCATGGTCTCGTGTCGTTTTCGAGACAAGACTCGAGACGAGACTCGGACAAAACGAGATTTCCATTGGCCTCGTCTCGAGATTTGACTTGAGAATTTCATTCATAATACAACATATTTAGAGAGAATACAGACTATTTTGCACAGATAGACAAAACATTTTATAAATACTCTAAAATCACAATCCATGATTGCTGTAAAACGACGAAATGAGTGAAACGAAAACGGACTATATATTCTCTCTCTTACGGCTTCGGAATATAAAGGCAATTCTGCGATAACAACAGAACGCAAATTGAATGACTACCTGAAGATCTATAAAAGAGACATCCCGTGCTAAATAGTCTAAGATGAAGAATAACTTTATGTTTTAACGACTAAGTGAAAAACAAAAACATTTGCGATCGTGAAGGCTGATCTGACTGATAAAGGTTTTTCAGATACCTATTTCTGAAATAAGTAAAATAATATTGGATTAAAGTTTTTGTTTTGTTTAATTGTTTAGAATATACGTGTTACTTTTTATTTTACTTCTATAATTTTCGAATATAAAATGGTATGTTTTTTTGCTTGTTCAGATGTATGATGTAAGTATGTACCTATTAGGTACTTTCTTTTCAATAAATAATGTTATTTTTGTTGCAATTTTCTCTTCCTACTCATTAACTAAAGTCATACCTAAAAGTAGGTAAAGGTAATGTCCCGTACTAGACTGGAAGAAGATTATGCATGACGACATTGCGATACATTTGCGAGACTCTCGTACGAGACGCGAGATAAGACGAGACTCGAGGCTGCGAGACGAGACTCGAGACAAGACTTCATATTTCATCGGCGAGACGAGACGAGACTTTATGAAAGTCTTGTCTCGTTGGCCTCGAGTGAATCACTAACAGGAAGACCGTGCACAACACATTGATCAACTTGTATAGTATCCGAGATTGAATGACAGCATTTTTTCTTGAAGTTGCAAAAAAAAGGGGAAAAAGAATGGTCAGGGTGATGAACCGAGATTGATGAAAGTTTTATACAATGAAACTTTGAGAGTTCAAAAATACGGTAAAAAATTACCAGTTGATTTTAACTACAAGTTCACTCAACTTTGTTGCTACTCTTTGGATTATACTGACGCATAATGTCTCAGATGTAAGGAATATGTTCAAAAAACCTTGTACACAATTTAGATTAACATTCATCATCATTTGAGTTCTTGATGACACTTACTGTGCATTTATATTTTGACGAAAAGCTTCGCTCCAATAGAATTTTTTACCGAAATATGTGATATATCAATGAATTCCTACCCACCTCTCTTAATCTTACTCATCATTGGAATGTTGCTCAGTTTGGAATAAACGAGGTGATTCACAATAACCTGCTTATTCCTCTGAACAGAAATTTTGAAGAAGTTGACTCTGTTTACTCAAAAAGTGAAACAAGGCAAGAACTGAGAAATGGTACTTCAGTACTGATTCACATTCAGCAGCGCGAAAATTCAGGTATAACTTGAATATTGTATGTAATGTGACTAATAATATATGGCGAAACAAATTTCAGCAGTCCAAGAGCAAAGTATTATAACATCGGTGAAGAAATTGTATAGAACTTCTAGAATATTATTCATTTTCAAAGACGCATGTAGCGCTAATCAATCTGTACTTATGTCTCCACCACGGGAAACCTTTTAAGGACACTTGGCGATACAACGGAGGTACGGCTGGCCGACCAGGAAGGAGTGGGTGGCTTGTTATTAGTAATTAGTCATTGTGGTGCTTTTCCCTTTTGGTGTGTCGATCGTTTAGCATTTAGCAGAAAAAAATAGAAGTTGTCATGGCGAGTGTGAGGTAGTATGATCTGGTGAGCCATTTTTTATCATTTCATTAAAATCAAAAAATTAGGTTGAAGAGCTAGAGCAACATCTACCCTGACCGACCAGGTTCTGAGGGCATGAGCCGTCACTGCTCCTATACAAAGCTCATATATAGTTAATGCAAAGTCAGTTGGAAGAACACATCACCGCAAGCCGTCGGCAGAGATAAGTTACCCACTGTGGGTAACTTATTTCTGCCGTCGGTCCCTTTTGGAAGTTCAAAGGGTGCGGCAGCGCGGCCCGACATTCGTTTGATGACCTGTTCTGTTGGCTGAGTGCGATTTGTGGGGAACAGGAAGGCAATATTTATAAATATGTAATGCTTTAATAATAACTACTGCATATACAAAAGTGGCATGAAGTGACAACTTAAGTCAATCAATAATCATCGTTATGATACAGAGTGGTAAAGATAGTCAGTGGATTTGATATTGTTTTAAATAGTATTCCAACATACCCTCTATTTAAAATAAGTCAAACCCTGACTCATGGAACAAAACAAATGTTTCTTCTTTTCCACTCTGCCTTCGTTATGGAATCTGCTACTTGCTTCTCCGTGGAAATATACCTCAACTCCAGTAATTTTTCATCAATCTTTTCTTTCAAGAAATGATGCCTCACATCTATGTGTTTGGTTCTAGCATGGTAAGATCCATTTTTCGTAAGATTTTGAGCTCCTTGGTTATCCACATGTATTACTGTCGCCTCTGTACATTGATCGAATTCCTCACTCAACCTTCTGAACCATAGAGCTTCTTGCGCTGCCATACTCATAGCCATGTATTCACTCTCAGTCGTGGAAAGAGCAACTGTGGCTTGCCTCTTAGTTGCCCAAGAAATAGCTGTGCCATTTTTCAGGAAAACATACCCAGTAATTGATCTACGATCATCTGGGTTGCTGGCCCAACCAGCATCTGCATAGCCAACAATTTCAGTTCTCTTTGTTCCATCAAATTCCAGCCGGCATTTCACTGTTCCTTTGAGATATCTAAGGATGCGCTTTGTTGCAGTCCAGTGTAATAGTCCTGGATTTTGAGTAAATCTACTCACATTACTTACTGCGTAGGATATGTCGGGTCGTGATACTTGTGCTGCAAATAGAAGACTTCCTATAGTTTCTTGATAGGGTATATTCATCATTCTATCATAATCAGCTTCTGTCTTTGGTGACATGTCCTTGGATAATTTCTCACCCAGCACAACAAGAGTATCAATTGGATTGCACTCCCACATGTTGTACTTCTTGAGCATGTTTTCTATATACAACTCTTGATCTAACCATATTTTCCTATGGTTTCTATCACGTGTGATCTGCATTCCAAGTACAAATCTGGCTTCTCCTATGTCTTTCATCTCAAACTGTGACATTAATTGATTCTTGAAACTGATTTTAGCTGCTGTGTCATTGGACAGAATTATCATATCATCTACATAGACCGCTACAATGATAATTAATGACTCAGTATATTTGAAGTAAATACATGAATCAGTTTTCGATTGAGTCATACCACAATTCTTCTTGAGACATTGATCAAGTTTCAAGTTCCAAACTCTGCTGGCTTGTTTGAGACCATACAGAGATTTTTTTAATTTGCATATTTTGTTTGACTGTGAAAAACCTTCAGGTTGTATCATAAATATATCTTCGGTAAGATCGCCTTGCAGGAAAGCTGTAACTGCATCTAACTGAGCGATATCCAAATCGAATTCAGCAGCTAAGGCAAGTAGATATCTTATAGATGTATACCGGACAACAGGAGAATAGGTTCCTTCGTAGTCAATCCCTTTTCTTCGATTACAACCTTTGATCACCAACCTTGCTTTATGTCTGACAACTGTACCTTGGGCATCTTTCTTTGTTTTGAAAACCCATTTGCATTTCAATGGTTTCTTGTCGTCTGTGTAGTCTACTAACTCCCACGTTTTGTTGTCAATCAAGGCTGCATACTCTTCTTTCATGGCTGCCCGCCATTTGTCACAATCTGGTCTACTCAAAGCTTCTTCAACTGTCTGAGGATCAGAATGATCAACCATAGTTGCATAGCTAACATAATCATTAAGATGTTTTGGTACATTTCTCTCTCTTTGGCTTCTTCTCACTCCGTCAGCTGGAACCTGTACAACTTGGTCTGTGATGAAATCTTGATCCTGGTCTAGATATTGTTCTTGATAGTGTTCTGAGTCATTTTCATGCTGTTCTTCACTGTTAGATTGAAACGAAGAAGAAACTGACTCATTTTCATCATTTTGAGCAAGGTTATTACTAGTCTCGTCTGGAAATACAAAAAAATGTTTATGTTCTTCTTTCCGAGCCTGCTCAATCAGTGAATTGCCTTTCTCATTCTCGAAGAACACAACATCTCTAGCTATAAATACCCTGTCTGTAGAGAGGTTATATAGTCTGTAGGCCTTGCTTTCAGAACTATAACCAACCATTATACTAGCTACAGATTTACTATCCAACTTTTTACGTATTTCTTTGGCTACATGTGCATGAACTTTGCAGCCAAAGATCCGTAGCCCATCTAGCTTTGGTTTGATTCCATTCCACGCTTCCTCTGGGGTTTTTTCTTTGAGACACTTCGTAGGAGATCGATTGAGTAAGTAGACCGCTGTGTTAGCTGCCTCTGCCCAAAAACTGTTAGGTAACTTAGAATCGATCAGCATACATCTCACTCTTTCGACAATTGTACGGTTCAAACGTTCCGCTTGGCCATTCTGCTCAGCTGTTCTTGGCACGGTCAGCTGATGTATAATACCAGAGTCTTTCGAATATTTATTAAATGCTGTACTCAGATATTCACCCCCATTATCGGTACGGAGTATTTTTATTGTTTTTCCAGTCTGATTTTCAACTAAACATTTGAAAGTCTTGAAATGGTCAAAAGCTTCATCTTTCGTTTTTAGAAAGTACACGAATACCTTGTGTGTATAGTCGTCTAAGAAAGTTAGCATATATCGTGAACCAGCTATACTTTCCATTTCAATAGGTCCACATAAGTCCGAATGCACCAACTTGAGAACTTCTTCTGTGTGCGTTTCACTGTCCTTAAATGGCAACCTCTGACATTTACCCATGACACAAATTTCACACTTACAATTCGTATCAGTATTCGAAAAATCTAGGCCTGATGCCATACCATTTTTGAGTTTATACAAACTATCAAAGTTTATATGCCCTAGCCTACGGAGCCATAACATTGAGTTTACTGATGCATGGCATGCTATATGATTATTTTTCAGGTCAAGTTTGAATAAGTCTTTATCTAGTGTTCCTGAGGCAATAACATGTTGCTGAGAATCATAAATCTCACAACCAGTGGCATTAAATAAAACAGAACAATTCTTCTTCACTATCTGGCTAACTGATAACAGATTCACCTTCAAATTTGGCACATAAACAATATTTTCAATTTCCGCATTATGAGAGTCTGAAACAGGTAGGGTAACGCTACCTATTTGATTTGCACACATTCTTCGATCATTCGCGGTGGAGATGGAACACTCAGTGGTAATTTTGACATTTTCAAGTATGTCCAAATTATTTGTCATATGAATGGTAGCAGCCGAGTCCAAATACCAATCACTTTTGCTGTGATCACTTGGTGCAACTGATAACGCTGAATATAGTGCCACGGTGTGCTTTTCTGTATCAATGCTCTTGTCTTTCTTCGGTTTGTCACAGTTCTTGGCAAAATGTCCATACCTGTTACACTGGAAACACCGAATTGTTCTGGTTTTATTTGCTGAACCATTGCCAACTCTAATGCTGGTTGACTTTCTATTCCTATCGGGAAATCTGTTGCTGTACATAGCAATTTCATCTTACTTCGACTTGACATCCTGCAGTAACTTTGTTTTTATGCAGTCTCCAGTTACTGGTACTCCAGAGCTCTCTATGCCCATAATCATAGGCTCATATTCAATGGGTAATCCAGCTAAAAGTATTGTACCAACCCATTCATCACTAACGTTGAGTCCAACAATCTTGTTGACATAGTCTTCAACTGACTTGCTGTCTTCCAGTCTGGTTGTTATTAGGGTTCTGAGTAACCCTACTCTTCGCGTGAGCCCTCTGTCTTCAAAAGCTTTCTTCAAAGCGTCCCATACACCTTTCGCGGTAGTCTGATTTTGCACATGTACAAAATTGATGGGATCTATCAGGAGAATAATCTTACTCTTAGCTTTTGTAATCCTTCTTTCGTCTGTATCAGTTCCTATCACGCAGCCCCACAACTCTTCATGTTCCACATAAGTCTTAACAGCGGATTTCCAACTATCGAAATTCTCACGTCCTTGCAATTTTTCAATTGAAGGTAATACAGTCGACATTCTGGCTGGCGATATTTATTAATATGTAATGCTTTAATAATAACTACTGCATATACAAAAGTGGCATGAAGTGACAACTTAAGTCAATCAATAATCATCGTTATGATACAGAGTGGTAAAGATAGTCAGTGGATTTGATATTGTTTTAAATAGTATTCCAACATGTTCAACTGCAAGCACTATATCATCGCGAATTATCCCGTTTGATCGACACTCTGAGAGTGGAAATGATGGGGCCACGCTAGCAGTACTAGCACTACTTGTGAGAGATATAGTTCCCATATCGCTGATATCCTATACTTTTCAATTTTCTTCCCGATTCTGAACATATCGGTTTGTTATATTTTTATATTATAATACATCATATTATTCTATTCGATTTGAGATATGATGTCAATTCGCGATTTCAGAGGATTTTGATTCTTCATATGCTCTCTTTTTGAATATTCAACAGATATAATTCAATGTTCGACGTGGCAAATAGCCAGGAAAGGAGTTGTTTTCTGTTGAATATTCAGAATTATATTATATGCATATCTTTTTCTGAAGGAGAATGCAAATTCTCTACTTCAGAAGATTTTGTTTTCATATTCTTATCGTGTGTGTTCAATAGATGTAATTCAATATTCGTCGTGGCATATAGCCAGGAAACTAGTTGTTTTCCGTTGAATAAACCGAGAAAGAATAATATTCTCATCACATGGAGAATGTGAATTCTCAATGTATTTCTTTATATACATATCCATTTTTTATGTTCATAAATATATCTGAGAATGTTCCTTTTCAATAAATTTGAGATCGGTCATTACACAACCCTTAAAATACTCAAATATTCCGGGGTATATAGAAAGTTAATTTTTCTGGAACTAGAAATGTTTCGAAATCTCTTAATGAGCTCAACTTAACTTAACATAATTCGTTTCAAACGTAAAGAATTTATTTCGTCAATCCCCAAATAAAGCAAACTGTTATTACCATGAAGTTT
This sequence comes from Phaedon cochleariae, assembly GCA_918026855.4. Lineage (NCBI taxonomy): Eukaryota > Metazoa > Arthropoda > Insecta > Coleoptera > Chrysomelidae > Phaedon > Phaedon cochleariae. The sequence goes on from OU896707.1 coordinate 21,051,709, forward strand.
TAATGTCCCATTTCGAATATCCGCCCATCTTTCATGACAACAAATAACCCATAATTACCAACAAAAAATAAATAAATACCTACCCACAACCTGTTACAAGAATCTATCCTCATCCGATAGACGGAAATCAGGCCCGAGCAGTTGACGTCACCCCTCAGGCCGCTGTGTGCCGACCAATCGGGATAGGCGCGCAGGACGGGACTCGAGCCGGGGGGCGTGTTGCGCGGCACCGTCGAGAGGGTGGCCGGGACGCCCGCGCGCAGTCGCGGAGTGGCCAGGAACAGCCTGTCGTCTGTCACTTCGAGGCCGGTGAAGAGGGTGTTCTCCGCCCTGGAAACAAGTGTATATGTATATGGACATTGTATGAAAATGAGAGGCGTGGGGTTATTGTTTGCTTCAATTTTAGAGAGTGCATCAAAAGTGTTTCAAGGATATTCAACCTTCTTTCTGAGTACCAGCATATTCAAATGTTATCACATGACTTTTGGACTCGGTGGTCGAAAGAATATGTAACGAAACTTCAACCCCTAATAACACAAGTATGTCCCATGGATAACCTCAGGACGTCCTGTCGGGACATTCAGGACGTCTATAGAACGTTCGAATTTGGTACCGTGGACGTCCATTGGACGTCTGTGAGACGCACGAATGTCCCACTTGAAGACCAACTAGGGACGTCCTTGAGGGATATCCCTGGGACAAATATCGAATACCTAAATCCTACAGTTTTCCTCATCAAGCACTACGGAGGACATCCATAGAACAACCTATCAGCAACGCTGATGGATATCAATCGGATATCCATAGGATGTCCCAGGGACGTAAGAAATATTCTTGAATTAGAATTCTTCTGGATCCTTCTAGGACAAGATCTTGCATAACAGATGAGGACATCCAGGATGGTCTGTAGAAGGTCCCCAATAGATCCCCAAAAAGTTTCCCAAGAATGTCCAATGGACTCACGTGAAGGACATTGACGGGAAATATCTATAGCCTACGAGCAATCATCCGTCGGCGAGGTGTAAGTTAACGTCCTCGCAGGGACAACATATTGAAAGTACCGACTGTGACGTCCGTGGGACGTTATTTCTAGGACATTGGATATGTACAGTTTATGTACCAATTGGGACATCCGACGGATATCTCTTAGGGACATTCGAAGGATGTCCCGTAGGGACATTTCGATTGTTATACGATCTTGAAGATATTAAGGGCGTCTGTGCAGAGATATTTCAAGAAATGTATTATCATGGACATTTCATGGTTGTCTAGAAGCGACATTATATAAGATCTGAAGTCAGGCCAGCATATGTACAGTCGCATTGAAAAAAAGCGTACAAATATATTTCAGAGAGAAATCAACGTCATCCTATTCTGCATAAAGCATGCTATCGGGAATGATCGTTCAGCAAATGTTTTCAGTAATTTTGTCATAGGTTCTCGAATACATAAAGCATTGGCTGAGCCAGTTGTACACAACTAGAACTAGGATCTCGAAATCCTCTCTTCTTAATACTTATACGTTATTTCTTGAATACGACTGTACTACTCGGAACATCCGATGGATGTCCCAAAAGGAACGTTTAAAATCATATCTCATCAGGGACATACCAAGGACGTCTTAGCATGGACATTCCACAATATGTACCACGTGGAACGTCTAAGGGATGCTTTTTCTAGGACATTTGAAATGATGTACCAAATGGGACATTCCTTGGACGTCCTTGCTCGGACATCGCATGAGATGTACGAAATGGGACGTCCCAAGGACACTTATTTTTGGTCTGGGACATTCGGACTTGAATTGTACCAAATAGGGACGTCCCTAGGACGTTGTGTGCTATTAGGAACATAAGAATAAATGTAGAATTTGAAAATTGGGCAACTGGTGGTTGTGCGCGGAAACAATCTTCCTCCTGTTATGCAATGGAGACTCGGCAGTATAGTAACTATGTATATTTGAGACCTGATGAAGAATCGCGCGTGGCCAAAATCAAAACTAGTCGTTGTGAAATCAAGAGGGCAATTTTTGAGATATGTCGTTTTCCACAAATACAAATACATAGGCGACGGCACTCCGTCTTCTTACGTTTACCTCTAGCCAACAACTCGCCCTTCAAGACTGTCCCATAAGAAGTAAAAGTTAAGGGTCCATCTGTCTGTAAGTGGAAAAAACAGTGCTGTCACATGTAACTTAATACAATGTTTCTGTGTCGTAACAGGCACTGGTTCGGTTTTTCCAAGTAGTGTGATTGAAGTGGAATAGAAATCGATAGTTGGTGCGACCTTTGGGTGCTTGTCAGAAATATCAGTATTGTTTTGTCGATCAGAACATTTGATTTCAGTGGTCCACATGAAATGAATCCATTTATTTCTTGTGGTTTCTCTGTGAACACACTGCCAGCGACTGCAGTCTTATATGGATGTAGATGTTTTGTTCATTGCCAAAATGAAGTGTTCTTTACGAAGTTAGTAGTGTTCATCATTAATGAATCAACAATTGAATGTTTTCAATACCTGCACATCTGAATAGCTTTCTATAACATTTATATAATTTTGAGTAATATTCGATGAATGCTGTTTCGTAACGAAGTACTTCTGTATCTCAGTCATCGCTAGAATTCGAAGAATCTATGATTTCGAAAGTTATTGGAATAGACTTCAATGAGGAATTCATGATCATTCGAATTTCGAGTATTTTCCTACTCGAATATTTAGGGTTATGTGTATCACACCGTCGCACAAGCATGGTTCTGAGACTCGGACTTAGAACGAACATCGAGCAAGTTTGAAGGCCAGTGGACATCATTTCTTTATAAAAGATCGCTCTTGAAATTCTCAGTAAACCACGAAAAACTCACTCAGTGCCAAAAAAGTTCGAGCTATTGCGACGAGTGGAAAACGCTATAATATATGACGGCATCTATGTAGTCTTATCAGAAATAGAAACAGCAACTTCATAATAATTCATCATTCCGCACGTGAGGTGTTTCTGCAAGCGTATTTTCTGTAAATTCTGGATAATATTGGACGATAACAAAAATGTAGGTATGTTGCTAATTCATATAACAACGGCCAGGTAGCCGTGCGGACAGAGTGTCAATATTCTAATCCGCATTCGCTTGCCGGTCGTTGCTTCGATTCCCATAGACTGCAGAAATTTTTCTGATGGCCTAAGAAAATGTTTGGGATCACACGTTAGAAGGTAAGGCCCCTGTCATTCCTTGCTCGCACAAGACTCTCGAAGACTTCTAGCTGAGGGTTGCTCGTAAGGGGGCAACCGAATGACGGATACAACAATTTAGTTACAAGCTAAATTTACTGAATAAATTAGTTTCTTCACTTTATGAACCAAATATTTCCCAATGTTCCAAGGCGGGAACGATGGTCAATGGTTAGCTTTTTTCAAATATGGAACAATGGACATTCAGCGTACAATGCACCTCTGATGAAATATTCGTTCGGGTCAAAAACGGCTTGTCAGCCAAGCGATAGCAACATCAGACATCGTCTGTAATGGAGTAGATAGATACTTCCACGGGAAATGATCTCAAAAAATCTTTACTATCATTCCATCACTTGCAACACCAGTCAAACGTACCTACTCGACAAGTCCAGTGGTCAGCCCATCCTTTCTTCGCCAATCTCGAAATATTACGCACAGTATTACGAACTTCTCTTTACCAAATCTCATTTGTCCATAGAACTGCAAAGCTTCGGAATTCTATGCCAGAGGAATCATTCCCATTAAAAACTTATATAATCTTCAAAATTTTGAAGAAAATCCAATACCTACAGGTCCGGTCGTATAAAGGGTATGGTCCCTCAGCTCATTTTGAGAAGAAGAGTTATACATCTCAACTTTCCAGCTAAGCTAGGGTGTTGAAATTTTAATAAAACATCATATATTTCTTATCATAACTTCAATACTGTTCTAGATATTCTCATTAAATTTGACATGCACCTACAAAACACCCTCCGAAAACACCAATAGGCATTTTTTGATGGAACGGATTTTTTTTAATTATCTCACCATTGGCATCCGTATGGGACGTATCCTAGAGATTTCGAAAAAATATGCATTCATTTATTCATTATGATGGCGATACTTTCATATTATCGATGAAAGACGCCTCGGGGGAAATATAATGCCGACTTGATTTTTGTTTGGCTAGGCTTCGTTGAGTCGGCGATCTTAGACTGCTAGCTGGAGACTACACTGCACTGATGGGAGTCAAAGAGCTCGAAGCCGGTCTGTGGTTGTCTAGCGTGGCCTAGCTAAATCGAAATCAATTGACATTCAGAAAAGAATCAATTGTATCAGTATTCCTCTATACGAGTCGATGCATATAGATTTCGGGAGGATGTAATTCAATGTTCTGCGTGGCATTAGCCAGGAAATTAGTTGTTTTTCTTCCGAAATCTACCATTGTTGTTCATTTTATGAACATTGTGTGGAAATTACTTCGAGCTCCATGTATTTATTCAAAAATATATATATTTCATGTATAACTTCTAAGAGGTAGTCATATATGCATGGTATCAATGATATTCGGGCAACTGAATTAATGTGTTGAAAAGGAATTTCATCAGATAAATTATGGACATACGAAAATGGATATATATTTATATGAAGCAATACATTGAGAATTCGCATTATTATGAATGTCAATTTATCATACACCCAAAAGCAACTGAATTGACTCATACTTATGCTCTTTTCGAAATGTAAACGGCTGTTCAGTGATTGTGTTTAATACAGGATGGGACGATTTTTTTTCCGTTTAATGGAGGTATTTTTGACAGAATTGACAAATTTGACATTTTGCTTCCACCGTTTGATTCCTACATCTGTTATCTACAGAAATCGTATGATTGATTATTATCGATTCCTTGTTCCGTTCTAGAGAAAATCGCATCTCAAAAACATACATCTCAACCATTTCAAAGGTAGGTAATGTTAACTCAATTTATTTAATAACATCATGGTATAGTTGCAGGACTGATAGGGTGAACCAAAATAATATCAGTACTTTATATAAAAAAATTTCTATCGCACTTCGTTCCGGGATTATTGACCTTGCACGTTTATTTATATGAACTTGTACTATATGTACCCCATTACCTACACTACGTTCAAGGAGAATTCTTGCAATGCATAATAATATGATGTTATTGGATGTTGACAAATAACTTCGGCTGCGACGTAGTTTTCTAGGTTGACATCTTCGTTGTCTCCCTCGCACTTATATCCAGAACGGGAATGCATGAATAAAAACTGCAGAAAAGTTCGTTTATTTTTCAATTCCTGAAAAGTAATTGCCGCTTGCTGGATTCTGTTGGTGACTGTCTTAAAGATTTCATCAAGTGAAATGTCTTATAGCATTCAGCAATCTTCAGCACTGAGCATTCGGGAAACCAAATTTATTTTTAAGAGCACTGGAGGGTCAGTCTCATCTATAAAATTGATGAGCCAGATTATTCTGCTTCATACCCAATACCATCTTGAAGAAAATAAGAAATGCTCGAAGCCATCTCCAGAAAATGGGTGTATGTGAAAGTTATGGTAGGAAAATGCAAACAATTCTCGAAAAACCAATATAGAAATGCTTGAATTACTGAGAAGAAAACGAGTAAGTATATTTCTACTAGAGGGGCTTGATGGAGCTATAACTATGAAATGAGACAACAACAATAATCAACATTTAATTTTTTAAATAACTCAGGTTAATCGTTGCACTGGAAATCAAATTTCAAAATCACACTATATTCTATAATTTCTGAAAATGGTTTATAATTCGGAATCGTTAGAGTCAGTATTTATTTATGAGTGTGTTGAACTCGGGTTAAGTTGAATGTAATTAAGAATGTATTATAAATAACCGGCGTCACATGATAAATTCATACCTGGTATAGCAATAAGTATAACGGAACCACCGCTTGTCTATCAAGTTGTTAAGATGAAAATTTGAATTTTTGATAGTTCACGATACATTCATTCTATACTAGTATCTCATGTAACATATATAGCTGATGTCCGGCTCGACTTTGCAAGGTTGTTTTACCCATTTTGAAGAAATCAAAAAAAATTGTTGCAGTCATTCTGAGCTATGCGCGTATTTTTCGATATTTTCTATTCAATTCTTGGAGCTTACCTACCCCCCAGACAGCACGAAATATTCTATGAATATTCTGACAACATTCAAATATTCTTATTTCAAAATATTCTCAGAGCATGTTCTCAGAATGACCATAGAATATTCCCATTCTGCAAAGAATATTTTAAGAACATTCAATTCGACATATTCTCAGAATATTCTTTCTCAATATTCTGAGAATATTGAAAATCGAATCAAGATATATGATATTGACTTTTCTATTCTTGTATCAGTATTCATAGTGTTATCCTGACACAACCTATTATTCTCTAGCCTCAATGCTGATTATTCCTCTGATTCATCAGTGTTGTCATCTTGCGATTCATCTTATTTATACGGTTCGATTCAATCAAGATAGTAGGTTCGCATATTATTTTCTTCCTTCTCCTTCAGTATACGGAATATTCAAAACAGTCCCTTTCGAATGATCGTAAAAGCTCCCTAGAATATGAGTATCATATTGTGAGAATATTCTGAGAATATTCTGAGAATATTCGAATATTCTCGAAGAATATCCAATGAAAGTTCTGTGAGTGACATTGTGCTATCTGAGTATCATATACTTACACCTATTCTCATTCTTTTAGTATCTTTTATATTTTTTTGTTGTTATTCGTATTAAAAATTACAACCCAATCGGTCAAGCTGTTCAGTATTTGACGTACCGACAGCAGCGCCACCTACCGCGTTCAATTGTATTTTCAAATCATCCAGGATATAATCGAAATACCCATATAAAATTTCAACCCAATTGGTTCAGCCGTTCAGAAGTTATGTGAAAAAGATAAGTACGTAAGGATGATTCTTAGTACCCGTTGTCCTATTACCCGTTTCAGTACGAATGGAGCATTTTACTGCAACAAAAAGTAGCCTACCAAGTAAACGGAATCGTGGAAATAACGTTAGTGGTTGAAAATTTCAACGTTGAAATTTGGTTGAGGATGACTGGGAAATAAAACACGTTATTTACACATTTATAGCCAACAATTCATTACTTTCTGTTCATCTACAACCACTTTTAAACGTTGAAATGAAACGTTGATACTTTCAAGCAACAACACGTCATTATATCTCGATGAAACGACACATTCACAATGTACGGTAGAATAATTGCTAGAAATAACCTGTTTATAACGTTAGAAAACTAATAGATTCAAACAACAAATTCTTGTTTACTACAACGTTTTGAATTCACATATTCATAACTTTTGAGTAACTTGATCATTCGATCGTGTACTGATATTGTCGATAAAACGTGAAAACGTATTTTATTAGGTAAAGAATATTATTCTTCGATATTCGGATGCTCCAAACGATTATCAGACATTGATTTCAGTATGTCATTTAAATCAGGAGATACTGATTCAATCACTGGTTATTCATCGACATTGAGACGAATGGTCCTACGTTCGAGATACTGAATAATAGAGCGTTTTTCTCGATACTGAAAACTACCAATTATGTACAGGGTGGCTGGAATTAGAGCCTCATCTTTGGGATCTCGTAAACTGTAGGAAATGCAGTGTCGGTTTAACCTTGGCAAAACTGTGCAATTTTATACTTGACAAAATTCCGTTTTGAAACATGGAAAATGCCTCTGACATCAACAAGAATGACTCCACCTCCTGAGAAACCGAAAATTTGACTGAAAATCTTTAAGTCGGATTTTCAATTTTTCCCCCAATTCTTGTACAAATTTTAAAAATCATGAGTATAAGAACCGTACCGGCATTTGAAACGTGTATTACTCATGGTAAACTACTTTTCATTGATTCGGCAGAGTTTTCACGGTGAAGTAACGTTTATTCGAAACGATTATTGAACTGTTGAAATTTGAAATGAACGTTAATCAAACGTTTTATTGAGAGTTTCTGATAACCGTTGAAAGTAAAAGAAAAGAAACCAATGATATTATGTTTTCCAACAACGTTAGTCAATCGTCATTAGAAGACGTGTATTCAATCCGTTTACATCTCGCCGACACTCACAGCGAGAGTTAAGTTACAAATACGAGTAGTCGAGCATTTTCAAGTAGGGATACGTAGAGATGGACACCTCACTGATAAGAAAGTGGAACAGCTGAGGAAAGGAAATACATGGAGTACATGGCGCAGGTTAGTAAGGAATGATAATAATTATAGTAATTATGAGAATGTTGATAAAATAATTGTAGACACAAAATTAACGAAGAATAATCTGACTTGAACGTTGAAGGAACGTTCGATAAACCGAAAATTCGACGATTGAAAATTGATCCAAATTGAACGTTGGGATATATTTTTTCATCAACTTGTTTGCACGTTGATATCTCACGTTTATTTCCCGTGAAAAATTTTGTTGAGAACCGGGCAGTTTCCACCGGTTTCAAACGGATATTTTTGTTGAAATAAGTAGTTGAGAATACATTTTTTGTCGTGATTTCAACCAACCGTTGTGGTAATTTCACTACGTAATTTCGAAGTGAGTGTGATGTTTACTGGGTATGTTCATCAGGGGTAATGTCGGCTTCGACTGGAGGAATAATTTTTCAAATCGGTCCAGTAGTTTCGGAGCCAAACAAACAAACAAACAAATCTCTCCGCTTTATAATATTAGTATAGATATAAACATAACATGTAATGATAGCTATTGAAACACGATACAAGAGGCATTACATAATCTTTCTCACGTTCTTTTCCTACTTTTTTGTTGATCTCAACATGGCCCAACCAGATTTTGTATAACTGTCCTCGTTTATAAGATACGACAGAGGGCGACCTAAATGTTAACTTCTTGGACCTCTTCTTTAACCACGGAGTTATTAGAAATAACGTTATACATATAGAACTTTGCGCAGAATCCAGTGGCGCACAGCGTGGTAATTTTTTTTGTATTGTTTATTTGGAGAAACATTACATTATAATAATGAATTTCTGTTAGAGATTCGTGGATCGTGAATTGTAAATTATCCAGTTATTGTGATTATGATGAATGATCAGGTGATATACTGGAACAATGAACTGAAGAAGACGAAGCTACTGTGTTAGCGAAACATGTCGTGTGTTTGAGAATTTTGTGGATATCTTAACTTTTGTGAAGTTTTCACATTTGCAATGGATTTCCATCACGGCCGAGTCAATTCAAAACATACAAGGTAATCGGAAAATATATGACAATAAGTAAATGTAAACCGTGTATCTATACAGTCGTATTCCAATGAAAAGTTTTTTTTTTGACGGGAAAAAATGTTTTGAAATTTCGTCTGTGCTGATAATTTATAAAATGACACTTTTCATAAATAATTTCTTTCCCACGGGAGGAAAGTAAAAGCTTGTTCCCGGATGTATATCACATTGTAACGGCCATTATTTCTGGGGCTCTTACTTTGGCGCCTATTCGGACAGAGACTACTCTAGTATTTGACATGGGGAGGGGGTCTCGGACGAGATTGTTAATGAGGTGGTTTACTTCACCTGCTCTGCACAAAGCTATTTATGTACAGAGGAACGAAGACAAGTAAAGGAGGTATACCTACCTCGGTACCTACAGGGGTCAATGTTATTGAATCGACCTGGAATCAATAAGGAGCCAAGGTAGTGTAGGCTTCAATTACAAACCCTGGGTTTAGCCTGGAATACTGGTTGCTGTTTCAATTCTAGATAACTACCGGAATCAAAGCAAATATCTTTGTCGAAAACAGGTCTCTGGTACTTTAGAATAGGCCTGGAATATTATTCATTCCAGGTGCTATTTTTAACGATTGAACCAGACCTGGGATCAATAAAGGCGCCTGGGAATGTAGGCTTTAATTACAATCCCTGGGTTCAGCCTGGAATACGGGTTGCTATTTTTATTCTGGATAATTACAGGAATCAAAGCATTTATCTTTCGGGTCTCTGGTATTTTCAGTGTGAGGTCTGGAGAATTATTTATTCAAACTATTTCATAAAATCCTCTAATTTCACGTCGATAATATTCTGATTTTAATATTATATAATATCTCCTCCGCTACGCGTCAAGGGACAAAACAACCTGGAGCTGAAATCTCCTACATTTTTTCCTTTCATAATAAATCACTGATTTTATATTTTTCCTGCCCATTACTGTTTTAAATACCTTGGCAACGGTTGCTATTAACATACCCATAACGCCTGAGGCGTTATGGAGAGCATTATGGATCATACGCTTGCAAATTGTTTTTTTCTGTAAGTATTTCATGACATCACATACCAATTCTTGAAAGTACGGCAATAATACGGCTCATCTATGACAATAATTTCATTATTCAACTCCCATAGATTGAATACCTCAAAATCCTTGTCGTATATACACGAGTCTGGATTTCTCCGGCAATTAATTAATCGAAGCCATGTCTTCAGTTTTCATGATATTCTTGGGAAAATTCTTATTTATCTTCAATATTTCTATAAGACTATACACAAAGAAAGCAGCAATGACACTCACTGAATTAAATGATGACAGTAATATTCAACAACCGTCAAAATATTAGCAGATACCATGCCTACCACGAGGAGAAAAATGAAAAGAAAATGCTATGAGCAATGAACCGCTTCTTGAAATCGATTTTTCATTACAATAACAAGATACATATTTTGGGCCAATGGATGAATGTTTCCCTCCGGGAGTTAGGATCTATATAACGCACTTGGTATACATACATAACTATTGTATTGAGACAAAGAAAGCTTACCTATAATCTCTGTAGTCATAATGATACGGCAGATCAAAATCTAACAAATTCCATTGATTTATAACATCCAGCTGCTGTAGGCCACAACTAATTTGCAGGCACCAACAAAGAAATACAATTGACGATCTACCCGACATCATGCAGTCTGAAATAAAAATAAAACTATTTTACCTTACGAATACATACTTTAGAAATTTATAACAATATCATTCGTTTTAGCTAAATATTCCGAAAACCATATGGATTTGGGAAAAATAAGAGGAATTAGTATATTACACACCGAGGTGGAAAGTGATTCATTCCTGTCGTGAGATTAGTTAGTTAACCGAGACGCAAAGCGTCGAGGTTAGCTATAATTTCGAGACAGGAATGAATCTTCCTACCGGGGTTTGTATACTATTTTATGCACGACCGGGCGTAAAGTAGCACTTTGCCGCCCGGGTTTGCGGGCGTAAAGTGGCACTTTACCGCCCGCGGACTACTTTACCGCTCGCGGACTACTTTACCGCCCGGCGGGCGATAAAGTTATTGAGCTGGTGGTAAAGCTAATGTCACTGTCATATCGATAGAAATCTAGATTCCAATGGTTTCAATTAATGCAGAATGATTTGGAAAATAGATCTGAACTATACAGGAGTGCTCATTTGAATATTAAAGTTTTCCAGAAAATAGGCAAGAAGCACACTTTCAGTGTAGTTCTTATTTTTTACATCATTTCTGTCGCACCAGCTTACGAATTCTTCATATACTTTGTCGTATATTTTTTTTATTTACTTGACAATTTACTCGATTTTGCTTCCTCAGCTGCCTCACTAATTTCTGGTGGAGTACAATTCACAATTTCTTCATCACTAGAATTCATTTTGAAATCACTAATGAATTATGCATGATTACACAAATTGACAGTTAATATGGCTACTGGCATATTAATTCCTATTTCGAAAAATTGACTGAGTTGCCATGGTAACGTTTATTCCATACTTCTTGATTAATTGTATTTGCGATATGGATACAATACAGTCTCACTGCAACCGTGATGTATTTTTATTGTGCTTGAGGGGTGAAGAGATACCTACATGAGATATCAAATATATACAGGTCGTGCATAAAATGTTGTATGTATTTCGGGCGTAACTAGCTTTTATGGACCTAGGCGTGTTGATAGCCCTCGCTATCGCTCGGTCTATTACTTATACGCTGCGGTCCATAAAAGCCTATTTTACGCCCTTGATACATAAATAACTATTATTTACAACCATCATATTTCAATCAAAATCAATGAATCTATGTTTCGATCTGAACATTCCTGAATTAATTCATGAGTGAGGGCGGAAAGTGAGAACAGGAAGTAGTGAGGGGCGGGAAGTGAGGACGGAAAGTAGAGGTGTGTAATGTGACACTTCCCAATCTTCAATGACGTTAGTAATGACAACATTACATATATGGTTGTAAATAAAAGTAGTCTCACTTCAGGACCCGAGAAGAATATTGATATTAATGCTTATCCTTCGTGATCAACGCTTTGAGTCTTATTCAAGGACATTGCAGAGTCAACTTTGCCATTATTTCATATAGGAACCTACCTCTTTTCTACTTCATATTGAAGATCACAAAAATAAACACTACTGTCGGATATACCGTTCCTCATCCTAATTCCAATTCGATTTGCAAAGATTAATGTTTTTCTAGAGACAGTCGATACGTTATGTGACTCTTTACCATCTCATTCAGATTCAAGAGTCTCATTATAATAAAGTGAAACAAATCAAAATTCATTTGCTGACATGCTTCTTCCAACTAATTTTCTGGGAATTGTTCATAAATTCAAGTATCGTCAGCATAGCTATGAATGTGAGTGTAATGGAGGCACTTAGGAAACTGAGAAGTGTGAATAACGAATGAGACAGGTCCGAGAATAGATCCTTGGGGTACACCGGTGGAAGTTTCGAGAAAAGTTGAATGCTCCTGATTCAAGAGGACACACTGGGTTTCGGCTATATAAATAATCTTCTAAGTGGTCTAGCTGGTAGAGAGAATCCGAGGAAGTTCAGTAAAGCAATCAGTAGCGGATGGTTTACAGAGGAAAGCTATTGCTAATACGATGTCTGTAATCCTTCAATCATACAGTTGTTCGGAGCTGTAAAACCGATATGAGTCAATAGTGAGATTCTTACATTTCGTCATTAATGACGGTTTAGAAACCATAAATGATACAGATAAACTAAAGAGAATTCGACCATTCTTGAACAGTCTGCGAAAAAACGTCTTATCTGCTATGGAGGATGGAGAATACCAGTCAGTAGATGAGCAAATCATACCACTCAAAGGCAAGCTTGGTATACAACAATATCTTGAAAAAAAACGAAGGAATGGGGTGTGAAAGTATGGAGCTGGAATCAGTATGGATACATGTATCGTTTCGATATTTATCAAGGATCAGCAGGTGGCAGGGAGCAGATCAGTAATTTCGGATCATATGTGCTGATGTAGTCCTCCGCTTGAGTGATGATTCGGAGGAAAATAATCACAAATTATGTATTATTTATTCTTGTGGAAGAATTGAAAAAGGAAAGAGGAACAATTTAGAGCTAATCGATTATGCGCTGGTTCTATTTTGAAAGCAGACAAAATTATGACACAGGAAAATATTGGACCGGTATTGTGAATGTAAAAATAATATTGGTCCTCTCATGTTGGACATTAAAAATACAAAAATACAATATTAGAATGATAATTTTGTTGGAATAATGGCTCAACCTGAGCTGAATGTGGATTGTCAGCTACAATATTGAAACAATATTGGTCGGAAGGTTCGTTTACAATATGTGGAAAAACATATACTTAATATACCTACTATATAACACCAAAAAAATTCAAGGGGTGATTCCTTGTGATATTTCAAAAAATAAAGTTTATGTAAACATGTGTCCTAACTTGCTTCGTTTCATTCAATTGTATTTTCTCTGATTTCAATAAAACGTTGTGGTTTTGTTAATAGTAATATGGAGCTTCTTCTGGGACAATTATATTCGAAATGATATCACCAGTGGCGTCACAGTGGGTAAATTTATCGATATATGTTTCATATTCTTATTAGATTTTTTTTCATGTTCTGGCTCTCACGAAAAGGGATATCCTGTAATGTTCAGAGAACATCGTGAGAACCAAGGGAAATTAGGTAGGAATTGGGGTTCTTCTTGAATTTCTGGATGTTATATGCCTCGGGGAACACATTCCTTGGCAATGTGTTCCAGAGCCTCGCTGTTCGTTGGATAAACGAGTCTTTGGAACGAGATGTTCTGCAGGTCTCCAAAGTGACCACAAAAGGATGCGAAGCCTCAAATCGACGGGTTAATCTCGCGGGGACTGCCAATGGAGGAACAATTGTTGATATTTCAGAAGAGCATCGTCCATGGAAATATCAATAAAATAGAGCCAGATCGCCAACTTGTCGACGGTGTTCCAGAGAAGTGATTGAGTTCGTGAGCGAGGCATCACCCACGAGACGAATTGCCCTTTTTTGTATGATTTTTGTATCTGGTTTAGTTTTTGAGGAAACAATAAAAATTCGATTTGACTCCAAATTTCATTGTAGGTGTATTTAAGATTTCCATTGAGATTACTCAAAAACTCCAATTAGAATCATTTTGGAATTTTGAAGCTCTCAGTCTCCAATCATACTGAACTTTGGCACCATATGAAAGCTCATACAAGGGGGTTCTAATTCCAACTTCAACATACTGTATCTCAAAAACGTTGCAAACATGTTTATATGAACTTTATTTGCTATAATATCACCAGGAGTAACCTGTGGGATTTTTTCGGTTTTATTTAAATACACCCGTATACCTACAGAGTGAGCCATTTGGAATTCTTTTTCGAACTTCAGAGGGGACACAGGTGTATTTTGAGGCTGAGAGGCGCTAATATTTTCGAATAGCAGAGCTTATATTAGCTTCATATTAGCGATTTTTTGTACCAATATCGCCAAAAGTTCACATTTTGTTTCTAGCCAATATTACGTTCACAATATTTTCCCGATATTCTCGTTGCAACGATATGGTCCCAATACACCCAGTCAGCACAGAATATCCTATGAATAGTCTGACAACGTTCAAATAGGTATACTCATTTTAGAATATTCTAATATAATGTTTTTCTCTATATATTCATCATTCTCAAACAATATGGACTACCACCATAGATTAATAATGATGATAAAACTTAACAGTTCAAAAATGCAATTGTGGCGAGAAATTCAAAGACGTTCATATTGAAAAAAAATCTCTAGAAGATGTTAATCTCAACACAATTCTCACATTACATTTTCCTGACCTTATAACAAAAACATTCAAGAACTGACTGTGCATTATTCATTGTTATGTTCTGCACTTTTGCAGGAATTATGCTGGTAATATTGTCAACTCAGGTATTTCTCACAATCAGCAATTATTCCATTAGATGGATTACACAATATAAAGGGTGTTTCCTAATTGCATGTTATGTATACAAGATAGCCATAACGTGAATATGTTTTCAATGTTTCAGCTATTGCTGAATAAATTAGAAATCAGGGTGATTCACGAATACATATACTCAGAAATGGAAATATCGAGAGTTTTTATTTACATTTGGATCACAATCGATCAACTATATCGATATATTCAGAAAAATTCTAATTATCGAATCAGCTACTGGGAACGTAGTTTTTTCTGGAGTGCTCTATATAATTGATAATAGCAAAAACATTTTTGGTTGGCATAATCACCCTCGCTATCTCGAATAATAATTGGCACTAATAAAAAAAATTAGCAAATCTGACGTCACCTCTGTTCAAATTTCCATGCGGAAGGCAAAATCACGCGGAGTTCAATCCATCAAGTTGTTGAAAGTGACGTACTTGATTTTTTTCTCGTATTTTGTTCAATTTTTGGGATAAAATTTCTCGTTTATCGAAAGAATTGAAAAAAATGGGAATATTCCTCTTAGACTGTATCATGTGCTGAATAATATGTACACTTATTTCAAAAACACCTTGTATATTTTATTCCGGCAAAGAGAAAATTGTGTCGCAATCTCTAATTACAGGAAATCAGGAGGATTTGATGAGGAAGACTGTGATGTTTGAGAGATGGAATAATTTCATCACGAACTGATGCTGTCTCAAATCTACAATAGGTGAATCAATGAAATAAATTGATATTCGAAAATCATCCCTCAACCTTGAAAAATGTCGAACAACTCTCTACCAAAACTCGTCCGTATATAGAATGGCGAAGCATCGAAATTCTTTGCCAATGGAAATAATTCCAAGAATTTATAACCTCCAAAATTTCGAGAAAAATTTCAACACCTACCTCCTCTCCCTATCCTCCCTAGGCACGCACGATGTTCCACGAACATTATAGGAATTTCCTTTGGTGCGCTCCAAGATATAAAAAAACATTCATCGTTCATTCTTCGAAAGCCTGGCTCAATAAAAATTGTTGGCACAAGAACCCTTACCTCGTGTCTATGCAGAATATGTTGAAGCCAAAAATAGCTGCAGCAAATCGATATATAGATGCATCAAGAGGAACATCCCAGGCAACCACATGACGAATGATCACGTCACTGTGACGTCCCTAATTGGTGATTTTTCGACAGAGACGTCACACACCAATTTATGACGTCACTATGACGTACTTTCTATGACGTGATAATCACGTCATCGTTTCGACGTCGAGTGAACGTCACTTAGATGGTTAAAAGGATACGTCAGTTTCATGACGTTGCAGGGACGTCCTGTGTCGACGTCCATTTTTCCCAGACCTTCTCTAAATCATGGATACTCATATATTATCATGTGAAACAAACGTATAACTCATGGAAGCAAATCAACATGCAAGTTTTATTGAAATTATTAATATACCCGAAAAGTAGGAGGAATCTTTCTTCTAAAAAACTTTGACACATTGTATATCTCGGAAACCAACAATCTATGTATACAGGCTGATCCACGGTGGATGGCCTATATTAGAAGTATCTGGAGAACGAGAAGACAGAACATTCTGGAAATTGGGATGCTCTGATAATTGAACATTCTCTATCCGTCTAAAATATTTTCATCGATACAGTGTTGCCACTTCTATCAGAAACAACTAGCAACTTCGTTATTTTAAATAGAGCACCCTGTATTTTATTGAATTTTCAGATCCTCCTTGGAAAGCTGATTTCATCAATGGATCACACTTTGGGTCTAGCAGGAATGATTACAGAGATATAGGGTGATCAAAATCGAGATTTTTCAATTTCAGGATTTTTTTGTGTCGAAAGTATTCATCATTGATCAAAATGGCTTACATGTCCCTATCTCAACTTATGAATTACTATCTACTGACATTTATTTGAAACAAATACAGGGTGGTTCAAGATTCAGAATTCTGATCACCCTGTATCTGTTCCAATTAAATGTTAGTAGATAGTGAATCACAAGTTGAGATAGGGACGATTCACTATCTACTGACATTTAATTGGAACAGATACAGGGTGATCAGAATTCTGAATCTTGAAGCACCCTGTACTTTTTCCAATCAAATTCGCTGTTTTGTTTAATTTTCCATTTTCTCGAGACCAACAATGTGTATTTTTTCTATGGAAGATACCATTATTAGTAAACATGCTTTCATCAGTCCAGATGATTTTTTGAGGAAAATCTTCAGAATTTTGACATCTCCTGATATACCACTCACAGAATGTCCTGCGCCTTTCGTCATCGCCTGGTTTTAGCGCTTGACATAATATTCTGAATATGTATGGATGGAATTTTTGTTTCCGCAAAATGAAATGGATTGTTGATTGGAACCAGTTGATGAGGTATCAGTGTGCGTTGACTAATTTTCCTTCAAAATAAGTGAAACTGATGGCATATTTCCTTTGGAATTTCTTAAAAACATTGATGGTGACTAAAAATAGGTCGAAACACATCTAAACCACCTTCGATAATACATGGATGAATTCAAAACGAAAAAACAACCCAGAATCTGTGAAAAAATTATTATGAGGAAAAGTTGATGATGGATCTACGAATACGAAACGTCGCATGAAAAAATCGGTATCACCAAGTTGAACGTCATCAGAAGTTTCTATGAAAAATATTTTCAGTTTTATCATTATATCTAATAATAACGAAAAAAAAAATAGATATTCCAAAAATTAATTTTTTTCGGTATAACTCAAAAACTAAAAATAATTATGAACATTTTCGAAGGCTGTTGATATGAGCCTCCGAATGCGCAACTTTTTCCCCATTTAACCTACCGTTTTCGAGATCCCCATTCTGTGCAACCTTATCTTGGACAGACTGTATAAATAGCACAAACATGTATACTTCCTGAATGCAGCCTGTTTGAGAACGAGGAAAAAAAATTGTTCAAATGCAATCACACCTGACCGTGAGTGACCGTGCTATACCTTTTGGGCTCACGCAACCGGTATGCGTTTGTATTTTCCACTGAGCATACAACTTATATTTCATTTCGGAACACAGGCAGCTTGAGTGAAATCGTATCGAAACGCTTAATTTGCGAACAAATGATGTTAATCAGCTTTAATGCATGACCAGGCTAGCCGCGTGGTTGAAGCGTCAGTTTTTTATTCACTATGGATAGCCGGTTGGTGGATTCGATTTCCACGACTGCAGAATTCTTCAGATGACCTCAGAAAGTGTTCAGGATCACACGTTAAATGGTAAGCCCCCCGTCATTCCTTCATCGTACAAGTCTCTCGATGACTTATGAGAGTTGCAACCGGATAACGGTTTCAAAACACTTTCCAGAGCCCGGGAGAATTATTCCATATATAACACCAAGATAGATACATAATGATACCCTCCAAGCGTCCCGTCCTATTGGGTGGTATCACGTCTCAAAACGAATGAGGCTCACGGTTCAGTTGGAATTCCACCTATGTTTCTCGAAAAGTGTGCACCAGAATTGACATCGATTCTCTGAAAGTAATTAACCATTTAGTACAAGTCGGGTATTGTACCATCTTGCTGGAAAACAGCTATAGAAGTCAAATAATCCACAAAAAATGAGGAGTATCCTTCCCTTCAAATGTAGGCCTATTGCTATGACGTTAGATATATGGGAAGCATTCGACCATGTTTGGCATCAAGGACTACTCCACAAACTACCATCATACGGCTTACCACCTCAGCTATGCCATCGTTTACCGAGTTCCCTTTCAGGCAGATCGCTTCTTGTGTTAATGGACGGAATAACGTATGTTACCATAGCCATCAATTTCGGCATTCCACAAGGAGCAATTTTGGTACAAACATGAAGTGACCACTTCCACAGCTTTGCAGATGATGTCCATACGACGTTCTTTTCGAGAAATCCCATTTATTCCCTGTCAACTGAGAACTCACGACGAAGAGACAGATCAACGCTGTCAATGGAGATATTGCATAAATTACAGCCTTGGAGGCTATACCAACCTATAGTTGGATTGAAAGCCACCAAAACTCAAGCTATTATCTCTTCTAGAATGATGAAATTCAGTATGCCGATGATCAGATACTACCATTCTCACCAAGTCCACTATATCTGTGATCGGTATTTCAGTCAGCAATTCTCTTTCATGGAAAAATCATATCAGATTCATCGCGAAAGCTGCTTCACAAAAACTCGGATTTAATTCCGTGTGAAAGTATACTTCACACCCCAAAAGCTTCTTATGATCTTCAGAGCACAGAAACGGCCTGTTTCAGAATACTATTTCCAGATATGGAGCACCCTTATATACGCTGATGCTCTTAGACCTCATCCAGAGAATAGCCAATCACTTATTCTTTGACATCATTCGAACACCGTAGGAGAGTTGACAACCTTTGTCCATAGGAATGCTAGGATTCTCAAGAACTTATAATTTCCAGAGGGTAAAAAACATGCCAATACCTATCCCCTTTACATACTTTGCTCATGTGAAGTAATAGTCCGCCAAAGGCTGAACCACCTAGAACAGGTCTATCTCACCCCTGCTGACGTGGAAAATTCAACCGTCAGGGAAATTGTAGGCTTCATCAGAAGTCTAGAGTTAAAGGACCAAAACTAGATAGGGGTAATCACAATAGATTTTCTAGGTCGCAGTGATCGAAAGGTCTCCCAGCCTATACGACCCATCTACAATCTACCTGCCCTCCCTAGGTGTTCGCGTTGTTCTTCGATCATTGTAGGAAATCCCTCGAAAAAAATGTATCCCAAAGTTGAAACCTTGATGCGGAACGGGCATCAACTATTGATTTTCAAATGGAACACTCTTTAATTTATTCTATGATTAGTTAATGATTATGATTACCAATCCAACAATACTTAGATTTATGGGTCATCTCGAACGGCTACTAGATTGATTTTTCAACATGCTTCATGAGTGGGACGCAGAGATTGAAGCATATTAAAAAATCAATCAGCTTCATCTCCGTAACCGTACGAGATGAATATATCAAACTTAGTATCGTTGGATTTGTAATCATTATCATTGATAATGAATTCATTGTCTCTTCATGATTTGTTCTGGGAATATGAATATTGTTGCAGTTTTAATGTTATGAACATCCCTGTTGAAAATTGAATATGCATTAAAATAATTTGGAGCCATATTGTTCAGTATTTTGAAAACAAGAATCATAGTGAAAAAATATATCCTTCGTTCAACTGAATAGTGTATTTTGCATCAAAACATTAGGGGTATCACGACTTGTATTCAGAATCACCCTCATACAACTATTTTGCAATCATTGAAGTTGTTTTATTTTCTTCGAATCCAATCCAAACAACTCCAACGCACAGTGATCGAAGTGGAGTTGAAATATTGCATTGTATATGGTGATTTTGGTATTATATAACTAATAAATTTTTGACAATACTGCTGAAAAAATTAAGTTTCCATGATTTTTATGTGGATATATTCGAATTGACTTTCAAGTGATATCATACAGTTAAACTATTTCAATTTTCTCATCACAGACAGGGTGTTCCATTCCGCACTTACGTTTCAACGTTGGAATATAATAACTTCAGAAAAATGCAATCCCTACCCAATGAATGGGCGTGTACACCTTGGTAGAACTTTTAACTCAAACCATGTTTATAATGCTCCTTTCATACATAAATAATGATTGCCGACATAATGCGATCGAAAATTTTACTGGAATGTTCAATTTTTGGACATAAATAATAGTACCATCTGAAAACGGACCCTCTTATAATGTAGAAACCTCATCTCGCCATAGTTAAAAGAAAATTCCAAACGCCGGACGGAGACTGAGGCAACTGATATATCAATTCTTTCAACTGTGATCTCGCGCTAATTCACTCTGCCAGAAATCATGTATCATTCATCTCTGTCTGGAATAGTCCTGTTTCAGTATTAGGGTTTTGACGTCACATCATCGCCTCGTTTTCAGAGGTCCGAAAAATCGGGGATTTCAATAATTTTTTATAAAACGTAGGGAGCTCACAGCGATAAACGGTTTGCGGTGGTGTGCTAGTTTGGGTGAGTTCTATCGAATTATGGAATAAAAATTGTTTGTGATATAAGCCCATTGACGTGTCCGATCGGTTTTTCAATGACTGCGTCACTACGAAGAAAACTTGTGTGAAGCATTCTCGATGGGCCACAAGGTATGATAGGAATTATTGTTGAATTTGGTAGCCTTCCTTCGCTTATCGAAGACCTAAGTAAGTAATTCTTCACTTGACTTCAATTGACTTGATGATCTCTTACATGAAGTATAAGGTAGGTAACTAAGATTGTTAAAAAATGAATAGGCTTCATCTCCATAAAGGGCGTAACAATGTTTCATTGTCCAGGCCTCATTTTAGCAGACAGAATCGAATGTTCAAAACATCAGCTATCAATCAGAATGCACGCATTTTTTTTATTGCGGCGTTGTTACCAAATATACATGCTGCATGAAAAGTGTGGTACAGTCACTTTTATATAATGTGATGTTCAATGTTTTCACGACAACAATAAGAAAGCAGCAGATGGTTGTTTTTATAGGGAAGTAATAAATGAAAGTTCCGTGAAGATGGCATAAGAAATTTATGATATATGTCATGAATCGGAATTTCAATGAATCCTATACAATTACACTCACGCTATTAAACTATTTTATATCAGTACTTGATGATAGTGGTTTTTTTCGAAGAATCGAAAGGATAATATGTGGCTATAAACTCAATATTTACGAAGGTGAAAACTTTCGGTTACATCAGTATTTCACTCATCGAAATAAATCATTTATTAGTAAATTATCTTCGATATAAAGGTCGCTAAAACTGCTATTCACACGGTGATCCTGAATTTTCTATTGATGTTTGGTTGATATTCATCACATCATCTAGAATCAAAGTAACTCTTGCCTTCGAAATCATTTCTGAATTTGAATATATAGAGGAAGGCATATTTCATTTATGGGTTATGATAAATATCAAATATCGGATTCATAATTATTCAACCTTAGATATGGAACTAGATTGACGATTATATGCTGCTATAGGTCAACCCCACTTCCACTTGAGATTTTTTTCATTGTGTAAATATGTGTTTCACTATATTACCACCCCTGACTTATTTACTTGTTGAGCATTCGAAATATTCACGTATTTTTCTCAGAGTACATTTAGAACCAACTGGAATCAGTCACCTAACTATATACATGAGTCTAGTGTATTTTGATAATTTATATCTACGATGTCGGACGTTTAACCATAACCTATAGTTAACAATCAATATTTATGTCATTATATCAATGTCAAAGCTGCCATGAAATGACAGTAAATTAAATTCCCACCAAAAGAAGGCTTTACACTCTGATTAGTCTTATTAGTCTCATTCTGGTTCTGATTCATTCGGTTGAACATTACGAATGGAATTGATTTTATGTGTTTAAATTTGTACTTATTCTTATAATATTGTTCATCAACTATACCATAGAAAATAGTACATTACAAAGCGCCAAACAATAGAGGACACTGAAATAAGGAAAAAAGTTCCTATGAACATGGGTCCGCAAGGCCTTCGGTTAAAAGATACGGGGTGTTGAATTTTGAAAGAAAAATTAATTGAAGTACAAGGGCAACAATTTGAACATCTTCTAAAAACCTGATGTTTCGTTCTAATCAATCATATTTTTCATCATACCATCAAAATGTGATCGTTGAAGTATTTATCATTGTTTTTGCAAAAGTTACTTTGGCGCTTTTTGTATAATTTGCGTGCATTGTCGGCTTTTAGATGCATTTGTACTGGAACCATTGCTTCTAGCGACTTGGACAAGGTATACCTTTCTCAAATATAAAGGAAGGGATAACAAATTTTCTCCGTCAAAAATGACATACAGTGTATATCAAAAAAGTTACGACCGATTCGATTAGGGATGGAACCCTGTATGTAGCGCCCTCTATCCGTCATCACAAAACTAAGATCCTAATTGAATTTAGCATGATATAAAAACCACATTTCATCCATTTCTTGCGTCTCTGGCTAAAGAAATTCAAAGAAAACAAAACAAAAAAAAAATTCAACACCCCGTATCTTTCAACCGAAGGCCTTGCGGACCCATGTTTACACTGAGAGAAAACTTGAGCTATCATAATTGGAAATCTGATAACCGTTATTACGATATCTGCAATAAACAGGGGACAGATGTGTTCATTTGCTACCATAGATGAAGTGAATTTTCAGGTGACTTGTAGTTATGGCAGCTTATTCAATTTGCAAACTTATATAAACACACCGCTGCTGAATAACTACTACTTGTTCTAGTTTCTATGATAACACAGAATGTCGAATAGGAATTATTCCCATAAAATGTTGCAGTATCTCTCCACTCTACAGTGGTTATTAGACTATCGACATAAAACAGCATGTTTTTATTACTGACACAACCATCTTGAGGTTACGCAGTAATACGTCTCATTTTATTATAGTTATCTGATATCTGCAAGAAACCTGACATTTTGACATGCTATTGTAATATAGATCATTTTCAACAGTTATCCCAATATTTTTCTACTCTAGTATATTCATCAAACAGTGGTAATAAGGTTATCTAATCAACATTATTCGATGGTATGCATTATGAAACCGTGCTTTGAATTACTGCAATGAAAATAGATATCCTATCCACACTATCACTTTTCATGATCCAAAGTTATTGTTTTGTCTCTGAATTGAAATATTTGGGTATCTGTGGAAGTTTTTTGACATTACTCATTGGTTTTTTCGGAGAAATATCATCTATATGCATTGCTGACGAATTTATTAAGAAATGAGAAGTTGGATACTTCCTTCGGAGTTATGATGAGAATTGTCAATAAAACTTCCCTCACAGAAATCCAGATATTTTGATTCAGCATGTCATCGATCATTCAGTTTTTGAAATAAACCAATTTTTGGCCGTGAAAAGTGGGTATGGAGAATACTTTTTTCATTGCAATAATGCAATGCACGGTGTATTCCACAGATCGGTTCACAGCCAGCACTAAAACAAAACTTTGCTACATCACAGACATTCACCTACAAGACACGGCTCTATCGATTCGGACGATCGAAACCATTGAACAATAATAATTGAACACGGGCACCCATGACCGAGAACAGCAGTGAAATGAACGCGATCTGTATCTTTGTCAGCCCCAATACAAATGAAACACTAGAGCGAAATGAGCCGAATCACCATTGTCGAATGATTGCCTAATAACCGTCATACATGTGAATTGCTAGAGTTATTCGTCAACGTGCAATGCTCGAAACCCAAACAGCCATGATTATTGGGTCAAACATTATCTTAATTCACCAATCAGCATAATTCACAAACCGAGCTATGTCAAAGAAAAATCTAAATAGACTGGAATTTATAAAATTCTCATAATGTCATAACACACCTGCGTTATGGTGGTAGCAAATGACCATTCAAGGGTATTACAAATGATTCGAGAAATCGATATTTATAATCACAGAATGGACAGAATACTGTTGTAATAATTAAATGATCAGGAATAGGAGATTTCCTTATAATGGTTATTACAATCAGAGCTGGTAGATATTTTTAATATCCAGTTTCTCTCAGTGTATAGGACCTTTTTTTGTTATTTCAGTATCCTCTATTGTGTGGCACTTTGCAATGTACTTTTTTCTATGTCACCCTGTATACAGAGTGGGGCTTTGAAAACTGAACAGAGGCTCTGTAGGTCGCCAAAACCGGATTATGAAAAAAATAGAGTAGATAGTAAATCACAAGTTGGGATAGGTACATGGAAGCCGTTTTGACCAATAATGAATAGTTTCGACACAAAAAAATGCTGAAGTTGAAAAATCTCAATTTTTAACACTTTATATCCCTGAAACCATTACAGCTAGACCCCAAGTGTGGAGAATCTGAAAATGCAATGAAATGCAATACATAGTAGATAGGTATGTGATGGTGATTGTTCAACTATGGAAGGTCAGGTATCAGAACAGATTATTCATCTTCAGAAACAATTCTGAAATGTTTTTGCACTGTTTATAGAATCATTCTCCTCAAACTGTTCGATTCACGGTTCTTCACCCTGTCTTTTAGTGTAACATCATTATCATCTTGAAGATTGACCATGTTACACAGGTTAGTAAATTTTTTTTTCCCGGGAAAGTGGGGAATAGGTCTTTTAGAAATATTGAAGTCATACTAGTTTTAACCTACACCCTTATGAGTACATATACGGTTGAGAGGAAGTTACAGAGCGTTGAGGTTCATCAGGCCGATAAGTATACAGTTTTTACGCGATACCTCAGTTTGTATATGCCAACTGCTTACGTCTGATTATGGAAAAGGATCATATACCAGGTGAGTCAATTCTGTGTTCTCCTTCGATATTATAACCGTCAGATATATAGGAAAAATTCGAATACAACAGTTATATGATCCCATGAGAACTATCATCTGAAATTGTTTTCATATATATAGGGTGTTCAACTTCCAAGATATCGGCAGATGATGTTTTTTTTAATGGGACACCCTGTATATTATCGAATTTTTTCGGTTCTTCCCTGAGAGCCGATTCCATCAACGCAAATCAACGCATCACACTCGGGCTCTAGCGGGAATGATTACAGAGATATAATATATGGTGTTCAAAAATAAAAAAAAAAAACAATTTTAGAATTATTTTTTGTGTCGGAACTATTATCATCGGTCAGAACGGCTCACATGTCCCTATCTTAACTTCTGATTCACTTCCCAATCAGCCGAAGTACGTCTTAAAGGCGTCATTAAGACGTACATGTCGGGACATAAGTACGTCTTAAAGACGTACATATTACGCCCAAGAGACGTCTTTAAGACGTCTTCTTTAGGTGTTTTTGGTCCATGACCTCAAATTGATCTTTCAAATTACGGAAAAATCACATATATTCAGTTGATTTTCACCTGTGCACTGAAGTTAGCAACAAGTGCAGACAAGCAAAACAAAAAAAGGAAATGAACGACTTCATCAAACGGTAGACACAAGCCACAAGCGGTCACCCATTCAAGTACTAACCGCGCTCTTTGTTGCTTGACTTCGATGATTATACCATTCACTTCTTCTGTTACTCTGTTTGTTTTATATATCACATAACAAGCTTTTACTTAGTTTAACATGTCCTTGTGTCTGTTTTTAATCAAAACGTGCAAGTTAAATTTGACTCGCTTTAAATCGTCCGATTGATTTGAAATTTGGCAAGTAAATATTATTCCGGTGACAATTCGTTTTGATTTTATTATTATTGAATGGAAAAAACAGAATGGCGGATCCAATATGGCGGACGATGTGGCATATGGTTTTCTGATTATGGTCTGATCTGATTCAAAATTGGCATCTGAAGGATTTCGGGATCAGAGATTATAATTCCTTTTGTCGAAAATGAAAAATCCAAGATGTCGGCTTCAAAATGGCGGACGAGTTTTGTGATTATAGTCCGATTTCATTTAAAATTGATTACTATGGGACTTTTGGGGTCGGAGAATATGATTTTTTTGTGAAAATTCGAGAATCTAACACGAAGGCTCCAAAATGTCGGACGAAAAAATTCAAAAACATCACTTTTGTTGAATATAAGAAAAAACTGAACAATTGAAAATAAAAAACGTGAAGAGATGACATTTTGTTTTTCTTCAGAAAATAACTTACATTATTGTTCTATAAGTCGAATTGACGTACTCGAAAGTACGTCTTTAAGACGTCTTTCATACGACATGGGAGGAACGACGTGGATACGACCTAAAATGTACGTCTCAAAGACGTTAATTCGTGTACGTCTTTAAGATGTACATGGATTTACATCTTAAAGACGTACTTTATACGTCCCTGGACGTAAAGACGTAAGTAAGTCGTAAAATGTACGTCTTTAAGATGTCTGGTGCTGATTGGGTTTCTAGTGACATCAAATTAGAAAAAAATACGGGGTGATTCAAGATTCAGAATTCTGATCACTCTGTATATATGATGATGGTGGGAGTCTTTTTTCATATTTCAGAATCATGTCGTATGTTAATAGTTTGCTCTCGCTCATTATAAACGTTCGAGATATCTTTAGGAACTCGCACCAATAATTTCTGATTCAGATTACGTTCGGGTCGATTGAACGAACTCGCAGTGAGAATATCTCGTTTACGTTACATACGTGATATAGCTTCAGAAACTCGCAACAAGAATTTCTGAATTTATGATTCAGGTCAATTTCGTAATAACTTTGGAAATTCGTTGTGAGGTTTGAAAGATTTCCACTTGGGAGTTCGCAAATGATCCTGATGTTGATCTCTCTGAGATCTCGCGGAGAGGTTGTGTTACCTGGGATAGGTATTGGCTCACGGATATTTCCGTATGGATGCAATTCCCCTGCTCCGCTGTTGGTTCAATTCAACTGTTGAACTGACATTCTTCATAATCAAGCAAGGAGTTATCGATTTATAACCGGAATATATCGAAGTACTTACTAAATTATTACTGATTATGGGCGCCGCCAGGACTACTTTCAGGAAGATACATCTGTATCTATACACACTATACTAACACAATTATTGATAGTTAAACAGCATGTATGTTGTATCAATCAACAAACTGATTTGAATTTGATGAGGAAATCCAATATTCTTTATGTATGTTCTTTTCTGACAGGGTTATGCAAGGCTGATAATAACGCCGTTTCCAGTGAACGTGAATAGTCAAATCTTTTCGTCTGCCCTATGTCGTTCCGTGAAGAAAATCATGCATTGCTTTCGAAAAATACGTTAATCTATACTCACTGAATCAAAAATAAGCGTTTGCTCCCTCATTCCGTTGCCGATTCACTCCCACGGAAGGAAAAAAACTCCCCTGGGAGGAACTCCTTTATAGGGAAAAAGGGGAGAGGAGGTAGGTAATGCCATTTGTTTGCAACAAAAAAGCTAGAAAGTCGTGAGGTTATAAATTACAGGCAACTTTCTCAAATCCTAAAACTATCAACTGGGGCATGCCTTCTTAAATTTTATCGAATATAAATGAAACAAAATTATCTCCTTCCTGTGAGCAACAGGTTCTTTGATTAATTCAAGACTATCGTTGATTATTCCATCGCTAA
This sequence comes from Phaedon cochleariae, assembly GCA_918026855.4. Classification (NCBI taxonomy): domain Eukaryota; kingdom Metazoa; phylum Arthropoda; class Insecta; order Coleoptera; family Chrysomelidae; genus Phaedon; species Phaedon cochleariae. The sequence continues at coordinate 21,080,188 of OU896707.1, forward strand.
TAATTGTTTTTGATATATCTCATCATGTTCCTATTAATAATTTCTCATTATCAACCATCAACTGTATTTTTATTGAAGAACAAGACATCCCTTTCACTTAAATCATAATTGCAATCTTCTCTGTATGAAAAAGAATTTCTACTCTTCAAATGAAATGTATGCTTGATTCTGAGGGTATCTGCCAATGATTGATTAACATGTCCTCACTTATTGAAATTTGATATTCATTTCATTTGAATATTCAGTAGATACATGCAGCAAGCAGCATAGTAGTACTATGTTGATGTTTATTTTCACTGGCCATTGACCTAACTAGAGCTCCTTGATTACAAATATATTCATCAGGTATGAGGATTGTTACTTGAAGGAAATAGACTTGGGTAAAAAAGAATACAAATTTATTGACTACGTTATGTTTCACTTCAAACATTTGTAACCAGTCTTGATTTATTTCTTAGATAAATAAGTTGATGAGCAAGTACATGATATAAGCCATGTGTTTTGCCATTCTGCTTGAAACTATAGCGTGGCTGTGCTAGAATCCAACCGATCCACAAAGAAGGAAAGAAAAATTTGCTTAGCCACCGAGTTAGCTACACTATAGGCCTATTCCCCTGTTATCATTTATTTCTGAGTAATCAAGAAAGTTATCAACTAAGCATATAATATATGGGAATCTCAGGAATCAATAATGATAGACAATATGGCTTTCGCCATCCAAGATCAACTAGGGAATTACTAAGAGTAGAACATGGGAAATCTCTAGCTGTGGCGATAGATAAACCAAAAGCATTCGACTGTGTTTGGCATCCAAGGATTCTCCCAAAAACTACCATCATACGAATAACTGCCTCAGCTGTCCCTTCTTCTACCGGAGATCGCTTCATGTGATGGTGGACGGAGTATGGTCTGATACCATCACCATCACTTATGGCGTCCCACAAGAAGCAATGTTAGCGCAGTTCGAACCAATATTGTTCCTACCCCATAGCAATGATCTGTTTTGAGTAACTTGCTGCCCTACCCACAACTTTGCAGATGATAATACCCTCCATACTGATATTTATTCATATGTTTGCTATAGGCAATACTTTCAGATGTTTCCTTTGTTGACATGATGCATGTCAACACAAATTGTAACAAAGGGAAGTAGCCTGAGGCCGAACAGCTAGCATTCTATATTCTTGGAGTGTTATACTATTAAATTATCTTACAATAAGTGTCTAACAGCTTCACGATAAGTGAATAAATCTGGAAATATGTCACATTCCTAAGACAACACATATACCTATTATCAGCTTCATTGTATTGAAGGGTAATAGCGAAAATGTTCTAAGTGAAATGAAGTCTAAATAATGAAGTGAAAGCACAAATTCATATCCACAATTGTTCAATTAAATGAAAAACAGCACTTCTCGGCTAAAGCCACGCAGAACATTAAATTATAGCCTTCCAAAAATGCGACGATTCGTATAAGCAAATACTGATACTAATACTGATTGTGAGTGTTTAATTCCTAAAAACCAAAATTGTTTTCAGAATATAGCCAGGTTATTGTTGACACATATACATCAGTCCGGTTTAGGGCTTTTGGCCCTCATGAGTATAGGGTAGTCCTGAAAATGCCAAAATTTGTACTTCCAATTGTTATATTTTATTGAAATATGAATCTCAGAAGAACCATTGGCGTTCAATGATACTCACCATGAATATATCGATAAGGTGAACCACGGCGACACTAGAGGAATTATCATTTTGATCTGATTACACAAGCAGAAGCTTCGATGTACTTTCAACAGCATCATGAAACTGACTTCTATGAAATCAGTAAAACTTTGTATTTCCAAAACGAAGCGAGTTAGGACGAAAGTTAATATGCAATTTTTTGGAAAAATATGAGAAGGACTACTCCCTGAATTATCGCATTTATACTCTCCCTAAACATGGCAAATTAGCATTTCTCCCAGAACCCCCTTGGGATAGGCATATCAAAATAAAAGGAATGTTATTATTATAATAGGCTATACGTGATATCATTCCGAGCTTATCATGGTGGTGAACACAAAGTATGATTGCGGATTATATGATCCACAAAAACGAAAGATTATACAATATTCATTCACCTTATGCACTCACGTATTATACAAATACTGAATGCAATGAAGGTATAGTAGGAACGTGCCGGAGACGAAGAAAAATATAATTTTTTTCAAAATAATGGGCTATGGCTGAATGAGTATCACAATGCAAAATAATGATTTGGGACTGAGTTGGATTTGATAATATATTATATGTTTTGATGAAGAGAGGATATATTTCCTCCAGGTGTAAAGGATTCAAATAACTGAGACAAGCAATGGTGAATTAATCATCAAAGGAACATCTATGAAAACATATTTCCTTTCCATACCAAAGGTACACAATAAAGAAGATTTTTTTTGCATCGCATATACGAGTTTTCAATAATAATGAAAACTATACCATTTTTAGTATCAAGAGTTGCCGTTACAAGGGCGTGAAGCCAAATTTCGAGGAAGACAGAAGTATCTTATCAGTTTCACGAATTCTGACCACACGTTGCAGAAGCGCAATCTGGTGGACAATTCAAAAATGTTAGCCCGCATTGTTTTTATTTTCGAAGGAAGATAACCAACCATTGAAGTATGAATCAACAAAATATATTCTTCATTTCATCAAGCGCAATATTATTCCAAAGGAAATATGAGCATGAAAGTATTCCAATTAAAGACCATATAGTTTTGTTGACGAAAGTAATCGTTGATTGTGCGTTTTGAGCAGTCGCTATATAGAATACCCCTAAATTCAGAGCATTTCAGAGGATATGAATTATCTCAATGTGAGACTTCGCCCCAATTTGCCAGCCTAAAAAGGTCTACCATGCACTGTAGAAGTAATATCATTGGGGTTTCATTACTCAAATGAAGTTATTTTGATGAAATTCGATTGTAGGAGTCTACTCAGCTTCCTAATGAATGTAATTTAGAACAAATCATTTTTCGTGAACTTTATATCTGATTGGTTGAAAATCAGGTTGGCGAATCTACGTCAATACTTTTAATAGGTTTTTTTTATTGACTCGGTCGTTACTTGATGGAAATCCATAGTGAATGTGAAAAACTCCATGAACGATAGGATTTTCACAAAATTCTTAATCACGCGACATGTTTCGCTAGCACAGTAGCTTCTCCAGGTAAAGTACTGGTACAAAAGTGGCAGATCATGCGAAACGTGCAGCGCTATGATAAACTGGATGTAAGGGTTCCGAAGTAATCTGATCTGGAGCTACTCTTGATGTGACAAGAACTAGTTCTAATGGTTATTAAACGTATTGATATCAGTATTGTTCATTCCACTAGTAATAATATACAGGGTGTTTCGAAATTCGACCGACAACGTTTGACAGGTGATAGCCCTCGTGATTTCATAATCATTGAGATAGGAACATTCGGTCTTCAAGTGTTCAGTTCTCGAGATACAGGGCGTTGAAGTTGAGAAATGAAAATAGTTGTTTCGCAATATCTCAAGAATAATTGAATATAATGCATTCAACTTCGGTATATGGTTTCATCTTTGAATGGGTCATTTTTTGACCTGGAAGCCATTCCGGACATTTTGTCCAGTGGTGCCCTACAGGGGGTTGTGGTATTTTTTCCTTCCATATTTTCTACGCCACTGATTAAATTTCGATTATTTCCAATTCCTCGAATTCATTGTTCAATTTTGTTCAGAAAATGCATCACCTTCAACTGAGCTGAAATAAACAGTTTTCGAGATATTCGACCCAAAATAGAAGATTGCATAGTAATATTTCATCACTTTCAGTAGTAGAAAATTGCAAAAATATTTTTCTGGTGTTGAGTAGATTAGATACTATTCAGATCTCATGCTATAGCTGAACAGAAATAGTTATTCCACGCATAAAGAGAGAACAAAAATGTTCGTAATTTTCTAATACTGAGGAAGATGAAAAATTACTATGCAAACTTCTATTTTGGGTCAAATATCTCGATAACTGTTCATTTTAGCTTAGTTTAAGGTGATGCACTTTTTCAACATAATTGAACAATCAATTCGAGAAATTAGAAATAATTGAAATTTCATCAGTGGCGTAGAAAATATGTGCGGAAAAGTTATCACAACCCTCTGTAGCGCACCTCTGGATAAAATTCTCGGAATGTCTTTCTGGTCAAAAAATTAACCATTGGAAGATCAAACCATATAACGAATTTGAATGCATTATATTCAATTTTTCAAGAGATATCGAGAAAAAACTATTTTAATTTCTCAACTTCAACGCCCTATATCTCGAGAACTGAACACTTCAAGACCGTATGTCCCTATCTCAGAGATTATGAAATCACGAAGGTTATCACCTGTCAAGCGTTGTCGGTCGAATTTCGAAACACCCTGTATATCTCATGCTTTAATCAATATTCGAATGTTCGAATATAGTCTAATGGTTTCAGCTACCCTCAAACTATCTGTGCCTATTTGAATAGAGGTTTGATATTGTGATATTATTGTTTTATGATATTCGTGATTTGTATTATTGGAAACTTGGACCTATATATTTCTATCAAGGGAGAGCTGTGTAAGCCATGAAAGCCATTTGGGAGGAAAGGTATACTCTCCTTAAGTTTGATGTGGAAATGAACCAGCGAGAGACGAAAAAATATGATTTTTCAGGTAAATAGTGATCTCACATAGTTTTCTCCTTCTGCCACTTCTGCAATAGAAGCTACTAATGCTGATAGAGTGAGAATGTCTACAACACACACGATCATATTTCGTCAGCATGTCAGACCAGTCGTGCCGTTGGATTGCATGAATCCATCAATCTTTTTGAATTCTTCAAGAAACTTCACGAGTATTTCTATCAGCTTCTATTCCAGAAGGAATTCCAATGAAAAATGATATAATTTCAAAGTAAAAACTGTTTGTAAGAAGCTATATAGCACTTTCAAATCATAATGTACCAACCTGAAAAATCGGACCTCTTCGTCTCTCGCTACATTTTTTGTGCATTTTACAACAGCACAATATGATGGCATGCTTGAATTAATGAATATAGCTGAATAGCACGCATTGACGGCATTTGTACGGAAGGCAATTTGACACTTCTGTCATCATGAATTATTATTCAACTTGTTCATTGAGTTCATTTGAGAGTTTCAATTAATCACGTTTGGAATACACTGTGACAAAGATGAGGATGTCTATCATGGGGATCGTTTTTATTTTTCTCGGACGTGATTTGAAGAGATTCAGGAAAACGAAACAAACTTTCTCAATGCAACTTTTCAAGCTCTACAAAACAGCTCTGAGAGATTTCTCGTTCGACGTTTCGTTTCGGTGAAACCATCATCAACTTCACCCCATAATAGACATCCTCATCTTGGACACAGTGTCATTGAGAATGGAAAATGATATGTATTGTTATTTGTTTTATAATAATGATGAAGACACTGTTTACTCGGACGGCACATCTTATGAGTATATCGATGCCAAAGGATGCATGCTGAAGCAAATTCATTTTACCCCCCACGAAGAAATAGTTATTTGTTTAACTAGGCAGCAAAGTAGTAGATTGACTGCCGAGCGTAGCGAGGCTAGGAATCCAGCTAAGGCAGTCAATCTACTTTGCTGCCGGGTTGAACATATAATTTTTTCATAATAATATATATCTCTTTATTTTTCCTGTAGTGTTCGATTGAAATAAAATTTGATAAAAATCGCAGTTGTTGGAATGGTTGGTTGCTATGGAAATGTCCATAATAATTATAGTCTGAAATGGGCTTATATCACAAAAAAATTTTATTTCATAATTCGATAGAACTCACCCAAACTAGCTCACCACCGCAAACCGTTTCTTGCTGTGAGCTCCCTACGTTTTATAAAAAATTATTGAAATCCCCGATTTTTCGGACCTCTGAAAACGAGGCGATGATGTGACGTCAAAACCCTAATACTGAAACAAGACTATTCCAGACAGAGATGAATGATACATGATTTCTGACAAATCAATTCTAACCTAGATTGACTTTTTGCAGCTCCATGTGAAACGGGTCAACAAAGCAATGTTGCTATGTTTATGAAATATATTGGATTATTGTGAAATTGTAATGGTGCAAATGGTTTTGAGATTGAGACATTTCGTTGTCTAGAGATTGTTTATACTCCAATGATTCAACCTACAATCGACAACTCGAATATATTTTTCTGCAGTAGTGGTAGTGGATATCAAAAGATATTTCAATATCGATTTCGATTTCTCGGATATTTTGTTTGGATGATATGGCAACAGTAATAAGTGTCAGGAGAGTGTCAGTTTCAACCATATATCTACTATTTCTATATATGGCGCATCGCCTACTCTTTGAATCTATGAGAACGAAAAGTGAAGGATGGAAACAGCCATATTGGTTTGACAAATTTCCTATTATTTTTTCCCTACGTCGGTATCAACGCCTATTGGTCGATTTCATTACCTATAGAGACAGAAATGGGTCCCGCTTTGAGGAGAGCTATGATTCATATATCAGTAGTAGATATATATGGTTTATATTTGGCGAGATGGGGTTTCTACGTCATAAGAGGGTCTCCGTTTTCAGAAGGTACTATCATTTATGTCCAAAAATAAAACATTCCAGTTAATTTTTCGATCGAATTATGTCGTCAATCATTATTTATGTATAAAAGGATCATTATAAACATGGTTTGAGTTAAAAGTTCTACTAAGGTGTACGCGCCCATTCATGAAATTTCTGACCGTTGTGCGAAAAAATATCAGTATATTCAAATTATTATGATGGACAGTGATAGCGACCTGGAAGTACTTACACCTCCAGAAATAAGGGAGGTGGCAAAAAATATAGAGTTGAATTTGTTGCCGTAGAAGTCTCGGATGAAATATGAAGGAAATTATAAACGATTTATGGATTATTAATTTTGCTGATACCTACATATCAATCAGCAAAGTAAGCACCCACTTTGCTGCGTAGGCAGGAAAAGTAATACTTTGCTGATTGATATGTGTCAGCAAAATTAATATTTGCTGCCAATCGGAGAAAAAAATTATTAATTGAATTATTGTATGTCCATACTGATATGTAATAATTGAAATAATTCCTATTACATAATATGTTAGTGTTTTCATTCATGGTATCGACTGTCATTTCTTGAGTTATTCTTCATTTCAGAAAAGGGTTGAAACTTTAATATTCTATTCTTGCGAAGTCATGTCTGTATCGATTTTCAATACTCAAATAAAATAACATTCCTAGTTCCGAGCCTATACTTCCTCTTCCAACAATTGAACTTCTTCACCAAAGAATGAAACATATGCCTGGTAGTTTACCTAATAAGTGCGGAAACTGATGCATCTCCGCACGCGATCGCAGATGGCCGAATAACGCTTATATGGTGAGCTGATTCGCGGCTGTTAACCTCTAATTAACGATTTACAGAAATGGTAGACGTAAACCAAAGTGCTGTAAGTATATTATTCTCTCTTTCTTTTGGAAATTGTACTTTGATTTCGTAAGGATTTTTGTCATCTACTATATCCACTTAATTTCTCGCCCCAATTTCGGAAACATCCTGTAATATTCAATCGTGACATCATGAATCAACAATAGGTGTTTAGGTATCCAAATTCCATGCTTAAGGTTGGTTGAACTATATAATGTTCAATCAATAAAACTAAATATGAAAACAAACAAACATTCATCCATAATGAATGGAGAAATGACTTAATTCTAGATTCCATTGAATTGATGCGTGTGTGCATTTATAATATTTCCCATAATGTTCATACTTACATGCCATCAATTATTTTTTCATCATTATGCATGATATATTTGAAATCGCTTTTCTGCAATATCTATAGTTATTGATGAGTGATTATCTAACGAAAGTACATACGATTTACATATTTTCACATTATTACCATTATTTAATACTCAATTGAAACCAAATTGCAGTGGTGGGTGTTGCAGGAATTCACTAAATTGTTCACTGTTGGCTATATGAACCATCGACATAACCTGAATCGCATCCTTGTTCCTCGCCTGCAAGGCACAGAAGAAACCAAACTCGACAAGAATTGCCTTGAAGAATCCGGTTCTGGAGATGGTACTGGTGCAGGTGGAGCACATCGTGTTTGCTCCACACAGGGCCGATCCTAGGGTGTCGGCCGCCCGCGTGCATAAACCGAATGTGCCGCCCCTCTAGAGAATTTTTCATATTTTTTAACTATAATACCTGATGACTTCATAACTTCAACTACTTGTACAAGGATAAGAAGTAAAACACAGAAAAAAAATGTAGACAAAATCTTCATGCGCCGCAGGCGAATTTTTTCTGAGTTCAAGGTCAAATGCTTTCAGGTAATAACTCCATTTCAGTGCATACCGGGAGCGGCCAAGAAACTCAGACAAAATTTTCCTATGGCAAAAAATGCGCCGCAGGCGAAATTTTTGTTGGGATTCAAATTCATCACATTAGTATATTACAGTTTATTGTAATTGATATAAAATTATCTGGAATCTGAAAACAAGAACAATAAGAAGAGCAAGTGAAAAGTATTTTAAATGGTGTCTGTAGTTTAACCAAGTGGATGTTCTCCAGATTTTTTGGGATTTTCTCTCATAGTCTCCTAGTAAGTAGTAGAAATGCGTAAATAAGCTACCGCACAGTGATGGAACAAAACATCCTTAGGCGTCTGAAAAATATGCCCCTTGGTTATTGTTTCAAATAGAAATTTAGAATTTGGGAAGATAAGAATGTGTATAAAAAGTAGACATTAATTGACAATGGACCAACACACTATTTACTATCATTTTATTTATTCAAAATGCAGCATATTCATTCGACTTATGAGTTTCAAATAATTTTGTTTGATAGGACAATATGCGGCCTGCGGCCGCCCCTTGTTTTGGCCGCCCGCGTGCGGGGCACGCGCTGCACACCCGCTAGGATCGGCCCTGGCTCCACAGTACTCCCATCCTTTACCTGATGGTAGTATATGAGGGGAACTTGTTTTTTCTCTGCTAACGAAAAACAAGAGGTGTGAAAAACATTATTCTACCAAGTTGATGGAAATATAATCAATTACACGCTGGCAAAGGCAAGAACACGCATGGCCAGGACAGAGATACTAAGACTCACTCAGATCAGGCAGTGGAGTTTGCTTCTCCTGGAAATGCGTAGATATAAATTATCTACTAGAATCGACTGAAAGCACTTCTTGCGGAATACGCATATTTGGTCTATTTCAACTTACTCGAGCTCCTAACCCGTGAGTCCTGAATTCATGAGCAAGCAGAATTAAATGTGGAAAATTTCATCTACTTAAACTTTTTGAATAGTGGTCTTCTGGCTGAAGCGTATAGTTCTCGAGTAACAGATAAAAAACTCAAAAAAGTCGAAGAAAATGTCGCTGTTTCGTGGGAATGTCTCGAAACGCTCCAGGAAATTTTGTTTGTTAACTTCAGATTCAGATTCAGAATCCCCAAAAACATTTAAACCGCAGAGAAACTGACTACATGAATGTTTCCCACGACAAGATCTTCATTGTTACCGTTTCACTGAGGTAATATATCTCTTTTTTGTATGAAAATAGAACAGAGTGGCGTACACTGGTTCCATAGTCACAATGATGATTTCGAGAAGATGATTCACAGGGGATGGCACATAAGACATTTCTGGTAAACCAGACAGATTTTTCAAGACTCATGAGGACACTTATGTTGATTGTAAAGTTGTCAAATCTGTATCTTACTACCTATCATTGGAAAGGACCCCGCACGAAAACATCACGGGAAATTGGCTCTCGGTCGAATTGGCTGAAATTTCACTATGCATGTTGTTGTGGGATAGCTCATTAGAAAAATATGTGAGTTTGAAAAGTTTTGTATGTTTAGTTTCTGAGATATAAGCCGACAAAGTTCGTAAAAACGTCGTATGGGGGAAGGATTGAAAAAGAAAAAAACTGTTTTTTTAGTATAAATAAGACAACATGAGCTAGAAAATGTATCGATCGGAACTCAAATACATGTCTAGTTATGATCACATAAATTATAGTAAATCAGGATGTCTACGAGGCACGGTCGAAAAATTCATTTTTCGGAAAAAAAAATTCGAGCACTATTCCAAAACTAACAAGTTATATTTTGGTGAGACATTATAGTTTCAGTCTATTGTAGGCTTCGAAAACGTATTTTCATTCTTGCAAACTGTCTCTGTTCTAAATATGAATTCTTTGAATTTTGTGTTATACCCCTTTTGGAAAACAATGGACAGCTTGCTTTTGATCACAAAAAAGGGATTGATTGATACTGTTGATTCATTGATGAAAGCTGGGGTAACTCACTAGCGAATTCAGTTGTTCAATATTGCTGTTCATTTAGATACAGGGTGTGTTAGATTTTGTTGAAGATTATTTAAAATGTTTCAATTGAATATCTCGAAAACAGTTCCGTTAATTTGGATCTCATTTTAATCACACTATTTTGAATATGTTGACTATCATATGCAGAAATGTTATATGTTTTGTTTCTGAGATATGCAATTTTGAGTTTACAGTATTACAGGTATGATAGGGCTATTACCTCGGATATTACTATCGATTCAACAGAACTTTACGGAATCCATACTGTTGAGTTTCATATTGTTTTCCAATGTGGTTCGTGTTGTTTATATCAACAAATTATTGATTTCTAATAGTTTTATAATGTAATTGAATGTTCGAAAGATTCCGTAAAGTTCTGTTGAATCGATAGTAATATCCGAGGTAAATACCTGTAATATAATAAATACTGTGAAAATGATATCTCAGAAACAAAACATAAAAAATTGGAAAACTTTCCGCATATGATGGTCAACATATTCAAAATAGTGTCAGTAAAATAAGATCCAAATCAACGGAACTGTTTTCGAGATATTCAATTGAAACATGTTAAATAATCTCCAACAAAATCTAACACACCCTGTATCTAAATGAAAGGCAATATTGAACAACTGGATTCGCTAGTGAGTCACATTAGCTTTCATTCAATCAACAGTATCAATCATTCCCTTTCTTTGTGATCAAAAATAAGCTGTCAATTGTTTTCAAAAAGGGGTGTAACACAAAATTCTAAAAATTCATATCTCGAACTGAGATAGTTATCAAGAATCAATATACCTTTTCGAAGCCTACAATAGACTAAAACTATGATGTCTCACCAGAATATAACTTATAGGTTTTGGAAAAGTGCTCGAATTTTTTTTCCGAAAAATGAATTTTTTGACCGTGCCCCGTATGCACCCAGATTTACTATAATTCATGTGATCATAACTAGACATGTATTTGAGTTCCGATCAATACATTTTCTAGCTTATGTTGTCTTATTTATACTAAAAAAACAGTTTTTTTCTTTGTCAATCCTACCCTGATACGACGTTTTTACGAACTTTGTCGGCTTATATCTCAGAAACTAAACATACAAAACTTTTTAAACTCACATATTTTCCTAATGAGCCATCCCACAACAACATAGTAAAATTTCAGCCAATTCGACCGAGAGCCAATTTCCCGTGTTTTCGTGCGGGGTTCTTTAGGACTTCAACTTCAGCTCCTAGGATGGAGAGAATATTTGGACATTCCCTACACAGAAATATTTTAAACAACGCGGTGTTACCACTCTTATTGGAAGAAAGTAGCAACTTTGGTTTTTCAAATGGAACACCTTGTATATAATATCATTCTCAGAATCTTCAATAATTTCTCAACAACTTTTCTCCATATTCTCCTATAGCTCTCTGTTACCGTTTTCGAAATCAAAATTAATTTAGATTTTTTCCTGCCATGAGGCCGATATCTTCTAGTTGAGTACTATGATATTAAAATTTGGTTGTAACTTTGGTTGAACTTGGAGGTTCTCTATATTTCAGCACAATATCCGATACTCCAATACTGGGTGGTAAAAAAGTACAGTCGTTTGTTTGAAGTAAGTTGACTATTTCAAATGGAACACATGCACATAGTGCGCGCTGTAGCAATAAAAGATGTCTTTGGTGGTGATGTTGGTGACTGATTCTGTTTCATAGTAGCATCTTCAATTTCAGTTGTCTGAGATATCTAAGAATTATAGTTGCGTTTTATCTATCCGATTCCGCTAACGGAATAACATAATGTGTCATTTTATTTGCAACTTCCTCTACTCCGGTTGCTACTTTTCATTTCGTCCCCCTACAAGGAATGATTATTGGCAGTTGTCAGAAAATTCGATTAGATTGATGAAAATCGAAACTTTTCGAACGTAAAAGATATTTAGAAGACATTTTCATCGTGAGGTTCGCAAGTTTATGATTCTTTCAATTAGGACAGGTTCTATATATGTTCATTCACAGATAAAATGAATTCTCTCGATCTCAGAGAAGTTTCTTCAATCATCACAATCACTGCTCAAAATATGCGTTGAAACATTTTCTAGATTCTTAACTCTAGTATTATGATTATGAAATTAGTCGGAGCCCCAATGGCCAATATATAAATATAACCTCCATCTTCTATAATTCCCCCATTTGCATATATATGAAAAACTTGACTGAATATTCATACGAAAACCCTACATGCGCTACACGAAATACAATGGAAGTATTGACATGGAATAATAACCTCTCTAGAGAGTATAAAGTTTACATGCGTCAGTCAGGAAGAGTTGTGTTTCAACCGAATATTCAGGAATCTTATAATAATTTTTGTCTGGCAATCTCAGAAACCGCTCATATACTCAAACTCACACGGCAGGTGACTACTTCAAAAAAAAAACGGCATAATAATAAACCATGGTTCGATATTGACTGTAACAATCTGAAAAAGCAAGTAAGCAAAGATCTCAAATTATGCAAAAAGAATAACTTTCAACATCACTATAAAACTCGATTTCTGGAATCAAAAAAAAATTACCGAAAATTACTCAAGCTCAAGAAACATAACCATGAAATGGAAATCCTAACAACTTTGTCACACACAAGAGAATCAAAAACATTTTGGCAAACCATCAAACAATTTCGTAACTCTTCCCCGCATACGAACTTGCCTATAGATGTGTGGGAGAATTTTTTTGGTAGCATTTACCGCCCGAGAGTAATTGAAAACATCTCTTTTTTTGGTGTGCGCGATCCAATTCTTGATTGCCCTATTACATTGAACGAAATCTACTTTGTATTAAATAAATGCAAAAATGGCAAGTCGCCGGGCACCGACCAAATTTCATACGAATTTCTGAAAAACCTTCCCCAAAATTGGGTTATTTTTTTAACAAGTCTATTCAACAGAATATTAGACACTCACATTATCCCTGCCACCTGGAGTGAAATGACGCTAACAATGCTTCACAAAAAAGGGCCCACGGAAAATCCTCTCAACTACAGAGGAATTGCACTCATAAACTGTCCCGCGAAACTTTTTACACAAATTTTACTTAATCGTCTCACACTTTGGGCAGAAAATAGTAGTGTTTTACCGGAATCTCAGTCGGGTTTTCGGAAAAACCGAGGTTGTATAGATAACGTCTTTACGCTGAGCAGCGTCATTCAACTCCAACTAAGACTAAAAAAACGTAAGGTATTCGCGGCTTTCATTGACTTCCAGCGGGCATTTGATTCAGTGAATCATTCTTTACTTTGGCATAAATTGTTTGCATCCGGTTTCAGCTCCAATATTTTAAACATTCTGAAAAATATGTATGATACAACGACTATTAAAATAAAAGCGCGAGAAGGTTACACAAAACCTTTCGACGTTACCTCTGGAGTTCTTCAGGGGGAGTCTCTCAGTCCCTTGCTCTTTGCTATTTTCATCGCGGATATTGAGGAGTTTTTCCGTAGCAGGGGTACCATAGGCCTGAATATCGATAACACAACGGACTTGCTGTTGTTGCTATATGCTGACGATTTGGTCATTCTTGCTGATTCCGAAATAGATTTACAAAAAAAACTGAAGATCCTTGATGAATACACAGCAGTTAACCTACTCACGATTAATATCAAGAAATCTAAAGTTATCTGTTTCTCGAGAGGCGGCTTTCAGCGCCAAAACTTTAAATTTCGTCTGAATGGCAATACCCTTGATCTAGTGAATAATTATGTTTACTTGGGTGTGCAGTTTGTTGCATCCTCTCTTTTCAGAGAGATGGCACTCTTTACTGCTGACAAATCAAAACAAGCCATCGGCGCTATACTTCCATTACTCTCTAAATCAAAAATGGATCTCTGGCGACCCAGAATAAAATTATTCGAAGCTATGGTTCTTAGCGTCATGTCTAACTGTCTACCAGTCTGGGGCCTCAGATATGTTGATATCTTAGAGAGGGTTCAACTCATGTTTTTCAAACGCCTCCTTCTCCTCCCAAATAACACCCCAGACTACATAGTTAGATTAGAAACCGGGCGCGTGAAAATAGCTTTCAATATTCTCAAAGCAACATTGAACTGGCTAATCAAAATGTTCAGTATGAATGATTCCAGACTGCCAAAGATATGTTTTTTGCGACAATTAGAATTATCTAGTAGCGATGCCAGATATAATTGGGCCAAACAAGTGTCACAAATTTTGGAGTCGATCAGTCTCTCTGAACCCATGGCGAACATCAACGGGGCTTATCTTAAGCGCAACAAACACAAAATATTAGCACAGTTCCTTGATAAACTTCACCAAGAGGATATTGCCTTAGCCACCAACTCTCACTTTATGTCTTTCCACACGCACTTTACCCTCAACAAACAGCCAAACAGTTACCTTCTTCTCAAAATGCCAATTCAAATAACAAGAACTATCGCCCAGCTGAGAATGTGCAATAATTACGTAATCAGATTCACGCTGAATGGTTGCACTTATCGTATCGACCCACGCGATGATTGTACTGTTTGCAACCAAAACAAGCTCGAAACAATTCAACACATCCTGTTCGAATGCCCCATATATTCCACGATGAAGCCTCCGAATTCTAATCATCTTCTTGACTTTAACTCCTTAATATGTGCCCTCGAGAATATTACGCCTTCCCTTGCAAAAACTATAGCAAGTTACATTTGGAACATCTTGAAACTGCGAGCTTTCATTTTAAATGAATAATTTCATATAGGTTACAGAAAATCAGGATATTAATTCTACTAAAATTGTGTGCTTATCTTGAATATTCTCACTTTTTTTTTTTTTTCTCTCATTTTGTCAGTTTGTTTTTCATATCTAGCCGTCTAATATTTCTTTGTAAGCATAACTACTTGTAAACAGCCTATCGACACATAACATGAACCCCTTGTTGTAAAACTGTAATGTTTTAAGAAACAATAAATGTATTATTATTATTATTATATTAATATGTCAAATCTCTTATGCACGGTCATGAAGTTTCTCGTTTCATTTGTAAACGTCATTCTGTTCCTACCACCGCTACCAGAATGGAACAAATAAAAAGCAACTATTATGTGTGTGATACCACTGGTACCGCACTTTTAGCTCGTTCGTTTTCAGATGTGTCGATCGTTTGTGTTGCATAGCATCGCACTTTAGTAGAATGTGGTGCGATATATCCGATTCTCTCTAGTATGTTTTCTTCAAGACAAGCTTTCTGAGATGAAAACCCTGAGTTCACAGTAACCCTGTCAAAAATCCCGTCATGGTCTTGAGACTTAGCGTTTAATTAGCACCATGAACCCTTCTTCGTTAAAATTACCAGAGAGAGCTTCGCATTACGGCCGTCCTGGAAATCCTTGCCAAATGCACTTACTTCCTTTGTGCTGAGTTCCTTCTGCATGCTATAGTCTCCAAAAAGCCACAGAATGGTTATCATCCATCCAGTGGCATTGATATTGATGCTTCTTTCCGTGTCAATTTGTCTGCTTGTCCGTTCTCCTCTACCCTAGGTATAACGTATCATGGCATTCATGGGGGATCGCTTGTTGCTCCTACCCAATCCGGTATTGTGAAATGATATAAAATTATTGCAATTTCAACTACCAAGAAGTCAAAATCCTCAAAGTGGAATCAAATGTCAAATAAATACACAAAACTCAAAGTCATTTCCACAAAAGTTCATAAATGAACAAAACTGGTAGATATCGAGAGGAAAACAACCACTTTCCTGGCTATATGCCTTGCAGAACATTGAATTACATCCTCCCGAAATATATGCAACGATTTGTATAGACGAATAAGACCACGAGTGTTTCCTTCCTAAAAATGTTGGAATGTACCCAGATTGTTCAGAAACGCTCGTCTACCTACAGACCGGTTTCAAGCTTTCAGCACTCATCAGTGCTGAAGTGTCCCAGATGGCATTCACGACCGCCATGTTGTGCGAACCTGACCCAACGTAAACCCAGCATTTATTACCGACGAAGCGTTCGGCATCTTCGAGATGAACACGAATTCCACCTGAGTAGGAGTAAAGAAACAGTCCAAAAAAAATTCCCATTTCAGATCAAATGGGATTGGCTGATGGCTCAACTGGCGAAATTTCAACTACGAAAATGACAAAAGGAAATGTTGAATAAATACACAAAACTCAAAGTGATTACCATATATTTCGGGAGGATGTATTTCAATGTTCTGCGTGGCGTATAGCCAGGAATGTAGTTGATGTTTTTTCCTCGATATCTACCAGATTTGTTCATTAAAGAACTTCTGAGGAAATGACTATGAGCTTTCTATATTCATCAAATTATTGCAATTCCATCATAAGTTTGAATGAATTGAATAGGAACTCGTTTTTTTTTTGTTGTTCAACTATTTGAAACTTTTTGTGAATTTGACTTTGAGTCTTTCCATTTTCATTAACTTATGGATGCCTTCTTCATAAATGCTGAATGAAAAATGCGTATAGCATTATTCACTCGAATTGATCATGGTGATGACATTTGGACCTTCGGATGTAATAATTTCATTCCATAATATTGTATACTTGGATATCATTGTATAATTAGTACTAGGAAAATATTGCCAATAATTAAAATGAATTATTATTTCGAAATATTCGGTCACGAGAATCAATTTGAAAACCTTGTTCCATATTCTTAATAACAGAATGTGAAATGAATAACTCCATGAAAATAATCGATTTCCTGCTGAATTATTCGTAGTATGGGGCTATAAATGTGAAAATATAGAAAGATTGAAGGGTCCTATCCAGTCCATATTTCTCAGGTTTTCACATTATGTGTTTGTGTTATGATTAGATGGCATAAGTTTTCGATCAGCAGCGGTTTGAGTTGTGAAGAAGATGTCTTCCTTTGTCTACAATACAAATAGGGGCTCATCAAAACAGTATAAGACATAATGATTAGCTCCCAACTATCTTAGAATAATAAGAACACAAACGAATTTCATCATATGTAATACCACAAGTGATAATATTTTGCCGGAAATATTCGCTGATTGTTACGACAGCTTGTTGCATAGTAATTTCGTGAATTACATTGTTATCAAAACTACGAGCCGTAGGCGGGTAGTTTTGGATCAATGTCATGAGCGAAATTAGAGCAGCAAGCTGGAGTATGTCAATCGACGAATATTTCCAGGAAAAATAGTATCACGAGTTGTATTCGTATGACTATTTCATGATTGAATGAGACAATATATATAAGAAATAGAAAACATAATTTGAGAATATTCCAACTCAAACTGCGAAGAAGAACATAATGATAGTAATGGAATACAGAATTCAATTTTTCAGAAACTACCAACTTATAGTTATTCACAAAGTGGAATGTACAATTTTGATAAACAGTATTTGTTTCATTATCTTGGAGATGGTTGCTCTCTGGAGAGTGTATACAATTGCTATCCAATTCAAACAAAATAAATTGAAAAAAAAAAAAAAAAATTTCGTCGCCGAGAGGCTCGAACCATCCACCTTCTTATCTTCGCGCGACGACTCTAACAGTTGAGCTACATCACCTGGTAATTATAATAGTTACAATAACTCGAGTGATTGAAGAAGATCATTTTAAAAAAGAATTGGAATTCAAGTATTGTCCACACCGTCAACAAATATGCAAACTTTTTAAATTACACAAGAAACGTCCAGCCAAAATAAAATTGTCTCGCCTTTCGTACAAAATTTTTCACTAACGCGAATTGTGAGTGAATAAAATAAAGTAGGAACTTAGGTTATTGTCTCAGATTTGAATCCAAAGCAATCTTGACCAGGCACGATGTAAAAATTTTATCGCTGATAAACGAGGTTTGTTGGTCACGTGTGGATCAATTCGGCTCCTGTATTGGTAGAGCAAGTCCGATAAAATTTAATAAACAAAAAATTTCGCTAGAATACAGAAGAAACCGTGAAAATATTTGATTCTGATTGGTTATCGAGACCAAGAGTGGAATAGTCAACAGTAAAAACACAAGAGCTTTTTTTTTCTGATTAATTTCTCTTGGTTACTAAAGACATTTGCCACTCATAAATTTTTCGAGAAAAACTGAAAATAACTGACGAAAATGTTTGAGTTAGTAAGCAAATAAAGAAATAAAAAAAATGTTCGAGTATTTTTTGGCAAAATGAATCAACGACAATATACAAATAAACAACAATAATGATAATATACCTTTATCGATGATTTCGTGTAAGTGGTAGTTTGCGGAATTGATTTTCTCATATTTTCGTGGTTTCTTCAGAAGAAATTTTGGTAAACCGGCTCTTGGCCCGACAGAAATTGGGGTGACGCAAATAGTTACTATACCTTTTCAACTTCAATTTCGGAATCGGTGAGTTTGATTTCGGAGAAGGTAAACTGGATTTCAGAATTGGTTAGTTCGATTCCAGAATGGTAAACTCAATTTCAGAATCGGTGAGTTGAAATTCAGAAAAAGTCCATTCCCAAATAGCACACAACGTCCTAGGGACGTCCCAATTTGGTACAATTCAAGTCCGAATGTCCCGGACCAAAAATAAGTGTCCTTGGGACGTCCCAACCCGTACATCTCATGCAATGTCCGAGTATGGACGTCCTTGGTATGTCCCTGATGGGATATGATTTTAATCGTTCCTTTAGGGACATCCATCGGATGTCCCGAGTAGTATATATTCTGGCTTGACTTCATATCTTATATAATGCGTCTTCTAGACAACCATGTAATGTCCCTGATAGTACATTCCTTCAAATATATCTGCACAGACGCCCTTAATATTTCCAGGATCGTATAAAAATCGAAATGTCCCTTAGGGACATCCTTCGGATGTCCCAAGTGGTACATGAACTGTCGTACTTATCCAATGTCCTAGAAATAACGTCCTATGGACGTCCCAGTCGGTACTTTCAATATGTTGTCTCTGCGAGGACGTTAACTTACACCTCGCCGACGAATGATTGCTCGCAGGCTATAAATACTCCCCATTAATATCCTTCACGTGAGTCCATTGGACATCCTTGGGAAACTTTTTCAGGATCTATTGGGAACCTTCTACGCACCATCAACTCAACTGGATGTCATCATCAGTTATGCAAGATCTGGTCCTAGAGGAACTCAGAAAAATTCAAATTCAAGAATAATTCGTACGACCCTGGGACATCCTATGGACATCCAATTGATATCCCTCAGCGTTGACGAAAGGTAGTCCTCGATAGTTGTCTCAGGAACGTCCCTCAAGGACGTCCCTAAGTGGTCCCCAAGTGGGACATTTGTGCGTCCCACAGACGTCCAATGGACGTCCACGGTACCAAATTCGAACGTCCTATGGACGTCCTGAATGTCCCGACAGGACGTCCTAAGGATATCCATGGGACATAATTGTGTTATTAGGGTTCAATTTAAGAAATGGTAAGTTGTATTTCAGAAAATAAATCCTTATATTTGTTTGACATATTTTTATCTGCATGTGAAAAGAACAAACCATGTTTAGTGTATTTGAATTTTTAAAAACCGTTGAATAACACATACTAAACTTAATCTTCAATTAATCTATACAGACATGTGTTCCATTCGAATCGCAGAAGGAAAGTGGCGTTGCACATGATTTAAAAGAATTCAAACACTTATGTAGGAATATGTTCGCATTGAATGACCTGCACATTCTTCAAGACATCACAGCCTGAATTCTATTTGGTTAAGCAATCTGTTTGGATTCCCGGCTATGACCTTTTGGTGATGGTCTTGCAAGAAGCTGTTCACTTCTGACTTGAAGGTATTCCATAATATGTTCAATTATTGGGTTCATCAACATTGGGGGCTGTGAAAACATCTTGAAATCCTTTCTTCATTCAAATCTTCTTTTTATGAATGTGCAGGTGCATTATCCAGAACTACCACTATGTTATCTGTAGGATGCCCATTTTAAACGCACGCTCATCATCCTATGAACTAAGATTCATACAGCGACTTATTCAATTCACGATAGTGAATGTGTAATTAGGATTATTTATTTCAAGTTGAACTTCTCTTTCTGAAATTGAACGAACCAATTCTGAAATATAACTTACTATTTCTGAAATTGAATGGACATTTTCTGAAATTCAACTCACCGATTCTGGAATTGAGTTAACCATTTCTGAAACCGAGTTTAACTTTTCCGAAATATAACTTACCGATTCTGAAAATGAAGTTGAAAAGGTATAGATCAAGGAGCAGGCAGTTTATCAGCGATAAAAAAGGTGCATGCATCCTTTTTTATCGATATCAAAATGACTCAAGTCGTCGTCAAATAGCGTTTTCCGTGTAGGAGTAGATTTATCGCCAAGAATACACAATAATTTCATGTTGTCCCTTCTATTTTTGTGACCACTTTCCACTTCAATTTCGGAATCTCCTTCCGCGTACCTATTTAGAATTGATTCTTAATTCAGCAGTTACGCTAGAAGTTAAATATACTGACTACACTAAAGTGAAAGATATCAACCAAATCACTTTGCTTCGGAATGTGCTTTGTTTTATCTGAACAATTAACCTTCGAAAATTATATTGTGGTATTGGTACTATTATACATTAGATTCTACCGTGAAATTGCAATTCTCCAATGATATAACAACTGGATGATGAAGACAAATGAAGCAAGCACACTACTACCTCTTCACATTAATCTGATGTCGGGAAGAGTTCTTTTTGTTCAAACATATGCATTCTATAGCAGGAAGGTGACCTACTGAACATATTTACATAAAAAAACTTTCAAAACTTGTAACTTTTTCATCGTTTGATATAACCAGGGGTTTGGGGTAATATCAAACGCATTGATTTTTACGTTGAAGAAGTACGTTTTGAGACTGATGTATGATATAGGTATATGGTCAAAACCCTTCATCGGACAATTTTATACAAAAAAATATAAAATTACCAGAGAGGGTACAGGGTGATGTTAGGTACAGTAAAAGTGGAAGAACAATCTTTATATTGCGAATTAACGTCTTTATTTATGAAAAAAATGTGAGAACAACAAATAAAAAAGGGAAATAAACTCCACATTTTTTGATGAAATACGAAAAAAAATAAACCTTGGAAAATATGTCAACTCTCATATTATATCATACCATATTACCCCTGAAACACATATTTTTTGCTGATTCCGATTTTTTAGATATGGAGGTTTTGATGGGGCTGTAAACAACTATTAATCTCATCGAAGTGTATAGCTATCATGCATGCACAGGGTTCACAGACCAGCGGAGACTATTTGGCTATCCCAATTTTAACGGAGATAATGACTTAAATTTTTTTTTCTGCAACCGACACAGAAGTCGTCAACTTAAATACCAGAATTAGCTCTTGAATTGACGTTCCTATTACTGACACAAACATAGGTATGTTACTAGGCAACACATTTAGTTCCTATAAGCTAAAGTTGAACCTCAACTCCTTGTAACTAAAAAGGATGTACTAGAGGTCATAAAAAATAAACAACATTTTTACGGTTGGTTATTTGGGTTGGGACGCATACATCATGATTTGTTTCCGATTTTGGCAGATTTGGCATTTCATACCCATGCTGGATATATAAATACACTATATTATAGTTAAATATTTTTGTTCTGATCAGGAAAGCCTTCAAGATTCACAAACTCGCTTGATATGTATTCCATTCGTCAGTCTCGGGATAGATAACTTGTTTTTGAATAATCACGGCCAGCAATAGTTTTTTGCCTCACACAACGTTATTGTTTACCTTCATTCGATTATCGAGCCAAGCACAATGGAGTATAGAGGTAAATGAATAATTGCTGTTATTGTTGTTGATATGCTCACTAACCAAACATTTTCCACTTCTTTTTCCTATACCTGGCACTTGCGCCATATGAAGTATTAGGGCTGACACCTAGTCCAAATGAATTCATCGATTCAATGGAATACACACATAGGTCACTTGACACACACACACATCCTTGAGAATTGAATAATCATGATCTGTGATTGCTGGTGAAATGCAGATAGAATAATATCTCCACACGGTGTTGCGTTGCATACATATGGCACGGCATCCACGTTTCGGGTATAGTATTGAATTCGTGCCTGAAGTATTGATGACGAAATGATGCATGACAACACAAATTGTAACAAAGTGAAGTAGTCGGACCATCTAGCGGAAGTTCTTCCATACATCGAAACATAGAGAAACGTCAAAACAGACTTGGTTATAACAGAGATATGTGATTCAGCGCGAAATCCGGAAAGTTTTGGAGGAACCTCATCAAATCCGAAATAAAGCACCTATCCCAAAATAGGCGACCTTCCTCTAATTGATTGAAATTGAAATTATTATGGATATAGCCTTTAGTGGGTGTGATGTATGAAGAATGAATCTCTTACAAAATATTCAAGGATAAACTTCAAATGCATTGTAATTACCTTATAAACGAGTCAGGGCATGGAATCATCGTGAATCGTGATATCGACAAAATATCGAACAATCTATATGAATTATTGTAAGTAGAAATGAGATGGGCTCTGCCTCGCCTCAAAATTCATACCTACCCACAATTGCATTGTTTCTCAAAGTCGAAAATTGCCAGGCATTTTATTATTTCTCAAGACTATCTATTTGTCAACTACTTTATAGGGGAGTTTCGTATGGGTTGAAACGAATTCGTCATATAAGTACCTATTATTTACAATTCATGGGTGAGTTTTTATCATAGTAGAACCCTACCCGACACTTAATTTTTTTATTTTTGACTGTGTTTTTTTGATAATATATTCATGCACATAGATTGGTTCAAAAATCTATTTTAACCGTCATATTCATTTTTCCAGGTAAAAACATCATATTTCAATTTCCAATTTTGAAATCAAATGTTAGATCAAAATGTTTTGGTTTGATTATATACAGGGTATTTCTTAAGTCCGTGTAGAAAATTCAGGAGTATGTTGCTGACGTCAAAATATGAAGAAAGGTTGGTAGAAATATATGTCCGAAAGTTATTGTTTTCTGAGTTACAGAGTGTCAAAGTTGAATTTTTATTTTTGCTTTTTGTTGATAAATTCTAAAATGATTGTGATATTCGAATGAGGTTTGGTATCTAGGGGTATTCATCAATGACAATATCGAATTTTATGTTAGTTTGTCTCTTTCGTAGAAGTGGCGCCACCTACATGTTTTTTGAGTTTTTTGAAAAGTCATAACTTTTTTGTGCATACCTGTTACCCGTTTTATAGTAGAAAAATACATTTCTAGAACACTTTTGTGTAAAAAAGATATTCTCGGTCGCTGCGAGCAACTGTTTTTGAGTTATGGGATTTGAAATAATCGATGCATTTGAATTCAAATATTCAAATATTTCAGTATTGCGGTACTCAACCTGTTAAGGGAGATGTATATTTCCAAAGTTGATTAATCAAGAAAAATCAAGAAGTCATCCTGATTCGACAAAATACAACATTTTGTGAAACTTAACATATATTTTCATCGGTGTCCGCGAGAATAGCGTTTTTATGTGGAATTAATGATTTTATCTGGTTTGCGATTGTTCTGCATGTCATGAAACCAAGATTGAATGGTTTCGATATTTGAAAGATATTGGAATTTTCATTTCCCTGATTTGTTTATGACCTTCTTATGCTTATGATCTATAGGGCACAGATCCGACCTTTCCTGGAAAACTGTTCTCATATTTGGAGTGCAGCACCCAAACATACCCTGGAACTTTTGGATTCTGTCCAAAAAAGGGCAATTCGTCTCGTGGGTGATGCATCGCTCACAAACTCACTCACTTCTCTGGAACACCGTTGAAAAGTTGGCGATCTGGCTCTTTTCTATAAATATTTTCATGGACGATGCTCTTCTGAAATATCAACAATTGTTCCTCCCTTGGCAGTCCCCGCGAGATTAACCCGTCGAGTTGAGGCTTCGCACTCCTTCGTGGTCACATTGGTGACCTGCAGATCATGTCTTTCCAAAGAGTCGTTCATCCAACGAACAGCGAGGCTCTGGAATACATTGCTAAGTCACTTCGACATCCTCTGACTCAACAATTGATTTTTGTGATTGACTCAATCACTGTGGATATTTTCACATCAGTCCAATTTTCCGAAAACCTTCTCAGGGAAGTGTGTAACAAAGTGACATTTCAAAATATTCAATATCAACTATGGATTCTGAATAAGTAGGTTATCTCATGAAATATGAGGTATTTCACTTGAAATAATGAAGTAAAAGTTCACTTCCGGTAAAACGGAATCCCTAGGTGTTCGTAATCATTTCAATATATCTATTCGACGTTACTCCCCACTTTCGCAGGAGTTAACCATTCCAATTCGGCTAACCAATGGTATCATCATGAATATATAGTATCTCAGAAGTATTTTGGAGATATGTATTGATCGACCCGCACCTTGTCCTTTGAAGTTTACAAAGTAGGTAGTTGAAGTTACAATTTTCCAGGTCACTATTGCTTCCAGCGTCATTCAGGTTGTTTAATTGTTTTTGGGACAATTATGTTAATTCAATTATATTTCAGTTTATGTCCTTGTGAATAATATTGGATGATCAATGCGGTCGTTCAACTGAAGTCATCATTTTTTGGTAAGTATTTCCATAGAAAACAATAACAGTGGGGAGTAACACAAACATCATTCAAATTTTTAAAATTGACATTGAGGACGTATATGAATGAAATCGTTGTATTTACTGCTTCAATTAATGGTAATTATATACGAAATGAGCAATATTGTTGAATTAACCGTATTTAATGATCCGAATGTAGGACATTCTTATTGCCAATATCCAAGGTGAAACATTTCAGTTTAGCTAATCAATCATACCCGCGTTCAACATTTCCTGCCAAATTCTAATTATTGGAGGTGGATTTCGTAGTGTGCATAGCACTTCTGATTCGATTTTATACAGAAAATTGGAATTATTACCTACGACTACTTTTTGAAATTACAAACATGATTTTTTTAATCTCTTGGAGCGCACGAAAGGAATTTTCTATAAAGTTCGTGGAACATCGTGCGTTCCTAGGAAGGGCGAGGAGGTAGGTGTCGGATTTTTTTTAATCGTCAAGAGTTATAAGTTCTTGGGAATATTTCCATTCACAAGGAATTCCAAAGCTTCGCCGTTCTCTAGACGAACGAGTTTTGGTATAGTGTTGTTCGATATTTTTCAAGGTTAACGATTGAGGGATGACCTGACTGGACCTGTCGAGTTCGTCTGACTGGTATTGATATCAATTGAAGAGTGTAAGGTCGCCGACTTTTCTACAGTGTTCTGATAATAGGGTCATAGAGTTGGTGAGAGTGCCATCACCTACCAGGCGGATGGCTTTTCTCTGGATGGAATCTAAGATTATCAACGTATACTTGGGTGCTCAACTCCATACATGAGAACAGTACCTATTCAAAAACTAGCTGTATCTGTGCTTCGTAGAGCATGAGAAGCTGTTGAGGTGTAAAGTAGATTTTCTCGCGGAACAAGAATCCGAATTTTTGTGAAGCAGTTTCTGCGATGGATTGGACATGATTTTTCCATGAGATAGCATTGCTGATGGTGATACCGAGCAAAGATATACTGGTCATGGTGGGAATTGTGATTTCAGACATTGCTATATCAGACATACTGAGTTCCGCCTTTCTAGAGAAAATTTAGGGTTGAGATTTGGTGGCGCTGAATTCTACTAGGTTGTTGGTTCCCCAGGTTGTAATTTTTGCAAGATCTTCATTGACAGCATTGGCCTGCCTTCGTCGTATAAGTGCTTAATTTTCTGGGAAGAAATGGGAATTTAAGAAGAGAACGCACTATGGAGAGTAGGTTCTTTCGTCTGCAAATCTGTGGATAGGCAAGTGTTTTCTCCCAATATCCTTGTGCATGGAACGCCGGAATTGATGACAATGATATCAGACGATACTTCGTCCACCACCACAAGGAGCGATCTGCTCGAAAGATAATTCGATGAAAGATGGCATAGCTGAGGTGGTAAGCCGTATGATGGTATAGTTTGTAGACTAGTCCTTGTTGCCACACATTGTCGAATGCCTTCCATATATCGCTATAACTAGAGACTCCCCATGTTTTTTTAATGAAGCTTGCCATATATGGATGACGTAGGCAAGTAAATAACCAGTTGATCATCGCTGGCGAACGCCATAATAACATATCATGTCAATGTTGTGCTCAATGTTGATGGTTTTCTCCATCACTTTGGAGATGACCGATAACAGGGCAATGGGCTTATATCACAAAAAAATATTATTTCATAATTCGATAGAACTCGCCCAAACTAGCTCAACACCGCAAACAGTTTCTTGCTGTGAGCTCCCTACGTTTCATAAAAAATTATTGAAATCCCCGATTTTTCGAACCTCTGAAAACGAGGCGATGATGTGACGTCAAAACCCTAATACTGAAACAAGACTATTCCAGACAGAGATGGATGATACATAATTTCTGACAGAGTGAATTAGCGTGAGATCACAGTTTGAAAGAATTAATATATCAGTTGCCTCAGTCTCCGTCGGGCGTTTGGTATTTTCTTTTAACTATGGTGAGATGAGGTTTTCACGTCATAAGAAGGTCCGTTTTCAGAAGGTACCATTATTTATGTCCAAAATTAAAACAGTCCAGTAAATTTTTCGATCGAATTATGTCGTCAATCATTATTTATATGTGAAAGGATCATTATAAACATGATTTGAGTTGAAAGTTCTTCTAAGGTGTACACGCGCCCATTGGCCTATAGTTGTTGGCTGGCTCTTGTTTCCCATTCTGGAGATTGGTTGGATTCTAGGAATTTTCCAACAAGATGGAAAAATACCCGACTTGTAGGAGATCGTAAATAGTTTGCAGAGAATCGGTGTCAATTATGGTGCACACTTTTTGAAAATAATGGGTGGGTGGATCATTGAACTTATTCGTTTCGAAACATACCGGATGCGTCTGATAGTGTGTTGACGGAAGACAATTTTGGGCATTCGACTTTCAACGGGTGGAATGTCTGGCAGCAACCTTCCCTGAGCATCAAAGGTGGAGTTTGCTCCGAAAATATCTACAAAAATGTTCGCCCTCTTATGCGATATGTTGTTGCGTTACGCAGAGAAAGCGAAATATCTATCTCCCTGTATATTGAATAAATTGGTATAACATGCGTTTCATCCATATTTAAGGTGGTGGATTGTTCTACGAATTTCAGAGCGGTACCTCTCAGAGATTCTGGAATATCCAAGAAAATCTGGAAATGAAATAATTTTTCAATACCCTCTCACAACGGAAGTGTATTTGTGTATAAAGTTTAAGTTTATTTCAATCAGCCTGTTCTGGTTTCCAGTACACCCTGAAGAATTCATGACACGTTGTTCTGGGACACCTTGTATGGAGAAGGTAAAACATATTTTATGCATGACGGGGCGCAAAGTAACACTTTACCGCCGGCGGACTACTTAACCGCCCGAGGAAACTCGTGAAGGCATGGTGATGGTTCCTTATTCAATATTACAGATCTCTCGATGTTTATATAATAAGGTATCTGTGATGACATTAATGTACAGCAAATATATAATAGTCTACTCCTAATTCAAAAATTTTACTGGGTTCGGCAAGTGGTGAAGTAGGTGAATTCCAGATGACATCGGAAAGAAACACAATCGCGCTCTCAAACTTCCAGACCTAAACAGTTACATAACTATAAAGAAGCAAAAATAAACCCAGCAAAAAATAGTAGATTGTTTTATTAGGATCAAAAGTGACACTTTGATTGACAAGCGAATTTTGCATTTGCGAGGCGGAGCGTTTAGCGAAGCCGAGCGAAAGCAAAATTTGCGAGTCGAACAAAGTCAATTTTGATCCGAAAGAAACATGGTATTTTTTCTGCAACCCCTAACAATTAACTCAAATAAACATGTGAAGTAACCACCAATGCCGTGCAATAGGTATGCAATGCAACAAATAATGACGAATAATCCATGTGGTAACAATATTCTACCTGCATTGACAGCAGGTTAGGTTTTCTAGGAACAACATATTTGTGTATGGACCATGTGCTCTTATGGCAAATACCGCGCCAGTGCCAGCTATTGAAACAAGAAGTGGAAAATGTTAGGTTAGTGAGCATATCAACAATGATGATAGTAATTATTTATTCTTCTCCATACTACAAGACTACAACTACACTGTTTGACTTTATAATCAGATGAAGCTAAACAATATCATTGTTTGAGACAAAAAAACTATTGCTTGCCGTGATTAGTGATTATTCAAAAACCAGTTATCCATGCCGAGAATAACGAATGAAATACAGATCAAGCAAGTATTTGAATCTTGAAGGCTTCCCTGATCAAAACAAAAATACTCAACTGAGATGTTTATAATTCCAATACTAAACTATAATATGGTGTATTTATATCTCCAGCATGGGTATGAAAAGCCAAATCTGCTGAAATCGGAAACAAATCAGGTATGAGTCAGAATGTTGTTTATTCTTGATGATGTCCAGTACACCCTTTTTAGTTCCTAGGAGTTCCTAGGAGTTCAACTTCAGCTCCTAGGAACTAAAATTCAACTTTAGCTCCTAGGAACTAAATATGTTGCCTAGCAACATACCTGTTTTTGTGTTAGTAATAGAAACGTCAATTCAAGAGCTAATTTTGGTATCAAAATGGACGACTTTTGTGTCGGTTGCAGAAAAAATTATGTAATCTATCGAAATAATAATTACCTATAACTTATTTAAAGCAACGACAAGTACAAATAATTTTGCTATCACTGAAGAAATAATAGTTAGTGATGTACCCGATGGCAAAGTTTGCATTAGGAATTGCCTGATGTTATTTAGGCTCATCCCGTGGTACATTAAGAATTTCATTTTTGACCGATTCCAATAGAATTTTGTTCAATTTTAAAACGGAATAAATGAACCAATTTAACACTTTCCTGCTATATTTGAATCAGGCACCGTTGATTATAGGGGTTCTGTTGTGGGTTCTTGCTATTTCGTATTTCTCACTCAATATTTGCTTGTGGAAGGTTTTTTTATGTTCTGGTGTGCACGAAAAGGGAAATTATTTAATTTTCCAAGAATATCGAGGGAACTAAGGAAAATGAGGTAGCAATTGGTGTTCTTCTGTGCAGGTTATATGTCTCGGAAACACCTCCCTACCATACAATTTTTTCGAGGGTTTGTTGGGTTTATTGAAATAATAACTTTTTTATCCTTTGTGTGATTTTTGTGACTAGCTTAATTTTTGAGGATTCACTAAAAATTCGATTTGACTCAAAATTTTTATGTAGGTGTTTTCAAGACTGGGGACACCCAAATCAACAATCGAAATCGCAGAACCGTAATCCATCAAAATATACATGTTCAAACCAGTAATTTAACAGAAGCATAATCAAAAGGAATCGTATTTACTTCACTTTAGAACCGTCATCCCTCAAACCGAATTTTGTATACTGTACATAAGCATACTAGACAATAACAGATTGCAAATGCGCAGATGTGTATTCTTCTATAAAATTAATATCGCAGATCCGCAAATCTACAGAATCGGAAACCAACAAACCAACATCACAGCGGAATGATATTCGGTAAGAACCATAACAACACATACCGTAATTCGTCAGAATTGCAGAATGACAGACCACACATTAGCAGACCGTACTTTGTCAGAATCGAAATACAACAAATCATTCATCGACAGAATAGTAAAATGTCAGATCCGTACATTGACAGAACAGCAAAAAATCAGAACAGCGCACATATTTGCAGAATCACAAAATATCAGAACTTTCAAGACTTCCATTGAGATTACTCAATATCCTCAATTAGAATCAGTCTGAAATTTTGGGGTTCTCTCAGTCTCCATCTTTAATGAATTTTGGCACCATGAAAGCTTATACAGGAGGGGTTATAAATAAATCAATAATACTTCCAATTCCAACATCCTATATCTCAAGAACGGAGCAAGGTAGGACACATGTTTATAATTATGAACTTCATTTGCTAGAATGTTACAACGAAACATCCCTTGAATTGTTTCGGTATTATTTGGCTGAAAGCTTATACAGGAGGGGTTATAAAAAAATCAATAATACTTCCAATTCCAACATCCTATATCTCAAGAACAGAGCAAGGTAGGACACATGTTTATATGAACTTCATTTGCTAGAATGTTACAACGAAACATCCCTTGAATTGTTTCGGTATTATTTGGATACACCCTGTATAGTTATATCGATATTAACGGAAGCATATGCTGAAGCAAATACTTATATTATACCTTACGGAGGAGAATATTTGTTTCTTCCCGTGACAGTAGATGGGTAGCTTTTTTTTATTAAATGAGGGAGCAAATGCCTACTTCCAATCCAGTTAGTATGGATAAATAAGTTCAACAATTAACAGCAAGTAACCCTCTGGGCGATATTGAAATAATCATGGTGAATTTCATAATGCCAATTTCAGTATTGAAAACAAAACTGTCTATACTATATTGACAATTGACTAAGGGGTGTTTGAGATGTTAATGGAATGTTTTGTTTTCATTTTTGATAATTTCATCACTTATTCAATTTCCTCTGTATAACGGGCTTTCTAGATCACCACGAAGGAATTGATCCTTCATTGTTGAAAATCATAAATTCAAGTTTGAGAGACTGCGCATAGGACATTTTTTTCGCGTTCCTGATGTATGAATAAACAGTAGCCCATGAAATAGTCTGCATCAGTATTTCCAAACCGATAAAAATGATAATGAATTCAGACCCAACTGGAACAGAAGTTTTGCTCCAAAACACAAATCAATCGATCTCAAACCGCAATTCTTCATTTGAATTGGAATTACACAATTGATGTGGATGGTAGTTAATTCATTTCGTTTAGGGCTCGAACACGGACAAAAAGGAATCGTTTAATCAAGCAACATTTACTTCAATTCAATTGTCATATATACAGGCTGATTCACGGTGAACATCAGACGTTTTTGGAGAACGCATCTCAGGATTATTCTGAAAAGTTGGTACCTTGTATAATTAGTTGTGTTCTATCGACCTGAAATATTTTCAGCGTTGCGACGATGCCGCTTATATTGAAAAGTATATATCAACAACTTTTTATTTTTCAAATAGGATACCCTGTATATCAAAACATTTTCGAATTCTTCCTGAAGAGCTGATTCCAGTGACCTATAGCGCTTGGGGAATTGTTTGTGTCGAAACTATTCTTCATAGGTCAAAACGGTTTTTATGTCCTCATCCCAACTTTTTATATGTACTATCAATTGATATTTAATTGAAATAGATACAGGATGGTCAAAAAATCTCGATTCTGAACCACCCTGTGATAATTTCAATCAAATATCAATGGATAGTGAATGAAATGTTGGGATAGGGACATGAAGACCGTTTTAACCAATCATGAATAGTTTCGACACAAAAAAATGTTACAGCTGACATGTATCTTTATCCTCCCCAATTGAAAAACGTATTTTGGCTCTATGGCACAGAGTGAAATCTGTGAAACCAAATTCGACCATAAAAGGTATAAATCTGAATTGAAATGATCCTCATTCAAATCCATTTGGTATCTTTGTTTCAGATTTCTTTTTATATCTTTTCTCTTTTTTTATAATGGAGGTAAGGCATTGAGTTTCGTCACCTTATACAGGATACAGAAACTCATATTGTTCGCTCGTTCAACATCAACAAATCAACATGCCTTTCCATTTTCAGATCACATAATATATATGTGATGTACAGGGTGCGCCTCTTAAAATGAAATCCCCCCCGTAACTCTTTCGTTTTCAAAGATATGAAAAAATGTTAAGTGAAAAAGTTGTGTCGAACGATCCAAACTTTAATTTCGTGAAGTGGTTCCATATACAGGGTCATTCGTTTTTCCAGAAAGGACATCAACTTTGATTTCTTCAATGGAACACCCTACATAATTTACAACATGTCGATAGAGCCTTCGTTTCTGATTTCGAAAATATATAGGAGTTGCATATTTGAATGAAAAATAGTTGAGGTATTGATGACCAAAATTTACCAAAATACCGCATTATGAACCTTCACTTCATATCATCTAATATTAGTTGAAATAACGTTCATAATATTATTCAAGTTCCATGGAAATGTCATAGTATTATTTATTATGAAATTGAAATCGTTCAATCTCAATACAAAAAAATATGAAGGGACAGTTTCAGTGGAAGATTCAGTATTTTGGTAAACTTTGATAATCAATAACTCATTTATTTCTGATTTTTGAAATCAGAAAAAAAGGTTCTATCGACATGCCAGAGAATATATAGGGTGTTCCTTTGAAAAAATCAAAGTTAATGTCCTTCCTGAAATAAAGAATGGCCCTGTATATGAAGCAACTTCACAAAATAAAAGTTTGGGTCGTTTGGAGCAACTTTTCAATTCAACATTTTTTCACATCTCTGAAAACAAAAGAGTTTAGGGAGGGTTCCATTCCAAGATGCGCACTCTGTTACAGTGCTCTCGTAAAGTAATGAATAATTTCATTTTTAACCAAATTATCAATTTCCGAGGAATCTTCTGTAACATGCCAATTTTTATATGCTATTTGACACATTTATAACGGAAAATTGAACATACACGTTTGAGTTATGAAGACCGCGTCAATTTTCTCAAACGTAATACCCTATATATCTTATTCAATTTTTGAAATCTCCATTGAAATCTAGATTCAAATAGTATGTAATAAACGTCATTTCAGTAACGAGTATTCTAATCACGAGCACAGCAGAGCGGAGCGAGTGTTCAATAAACGAGTGTCTAGCAGAGTTTATAAACGCGTTACATACTATACTTTTTTTACGAACTCATGATTCCTCTATTCGACAAGATCACATAATTCCCAAACTAAGATTAACCAACCTGCTGACTTACAAAATAATTCGAAGGGAAGGGGAATTGAGAACATAATACATAATACTATGCAACTTCATGCAGCCAAGGAGACACGTATAAGATATATCGGTTGTAGATGTGCGTCAGTCTATAGAATACATGATTTCTATTGAAATTGCTTGTTTACTGATCTTTCTGAATAAGATTTCTATAAAATTATTATAACAATTCCGTCATCAACCAGATGGTTGGAATTCAATCTCACTAGGTTAATTTACAAATGGAGCCAAAATATGATTTTTCCAAAAATGAATAAAGTATGAATGACTGTTGACATTTGTATGAGGACAGGTGTCATGTCAAAAACCGGAAAAAGTGGTACCAGCAGAGGAATGTGTACCAACAACCTTTGGAAAAAATCATTGTGTTTGCGTGTTATCTGATGACAACAACTAATAATGGATCTCACTCAAATGGCATATTATGTCTGTTTTTCTGTTGGTGCATTTATTGTTTTGTAATAGAAAAAAATACATATGAGACATAACCTAAATTATTGTGCTTCTTCTGCCTTTTGGCTTCGATGACACGTTATTTCATGGAATGTCACCTGAAGACATCCATATAAGGTTCGAAATCTCCTTCATCCTAAGGCTGTCACTTAAAGAACTTATCTAGGACAATAACGGCGCTAAATCTATACGCCTGTTAATGTTCTTAGGTTGTAAAAAATAGAACGTTCTCTCCAGGCGTTAAGCGACACATTGAGGACGACATCAGGCGATTGTGTGCTATCTGGGCATGTGCAGAGCAGTGCGCGTAGAGAAACGATGCGCAAAGTACATTCTTCGGGCATCGTTTGTAAACTATATGAGACTTGTATATTTCAACTTCATGGTGCTCAATGGAGCAGACATCCAAGAAATCATCCATTTCTGAATGATTGACAATATTTTTTGTATCTCTTGGACCGCACGGAAGGAAATTCCTATAATGTTTGTGGAACATCATGCATACTTGGGATGGATAGGGAGAGTTCTTCGAAGCCACTTCAACAGTATTTATAGTGAGTACTTAGGTAATCTCGAAAATGTTTTCGAACTCGAGTTAGTTGGTTAGTTGAAGAAATCGTTACTCAATCACCAAAGTAGCATTTCGCGCACTAGATACAAAAATAAATATTTCTTCTAATCATACCCTATTAACACAATAATATCCCATGGATGCCCTCAGAATGTCCTGTCGGGACATTCAGGACGTCCATTGGACGTCTGTGGAACGCACAAATGTCCCACTTGAGGACGAACTAGGGACGTCCTTGAGAGATGTCCCTGAGACAACTATCAAATTCATATATCCTACAGTATTCCTCATCAAGCACTACGGAGGACATCCTTAGGACATCCGTAGGACAACCTATCAGCAACGCTGAGGGATATCAATTGGATGTCCATAAGATGTCCCAGGGACGTACGAATCATTCTTGAATTTGAATCTTCTCTGGGTCCCTCTATGACCAGATCTTGCATAACTGATGAGGACATCCAGTTGAGTTGATGGTCCGTAGAAGGTCCACAATAGATCCTGAAAAAGTTTCCTAAGGATGTCCAATGGACTTACGTGAAGGACATTGAGGGGAGTATTTATAGCCTACAAGCAATCATTCATCGGCGAGGTGTAAGTTAACATCCTCGCAGGGACAACATATTGAAAGTACCGACTGGGACGTCCGTAGGACGTTATTTCTAGGACATTGGATATTTACAGTTTATGTACCAATTGGGACATCCGACGGATATCTCTTAGGGACATTCGAACGATGTCCCGTAGGAACATTTCGATTGTTATACGATCCTGGAGATATTAAGGGCGTCTGTGCAGATATATTTAAAGGAATGTACCATCAGGGACATTTCTATCATTCTCCTACGGACGTTACTTCTATAGGACATTGGAAGAGTACAGTTCATGTTCCAATTGGGACAACCGACGGATATCCCTAGGGGACATTCGAAGGATGTCCCTAAGGGACATTTCGATTGTTATACGATCCTGTAAATATCAAGGGCGTCTGTGCAGAGATATTTGAAGGAATGTACCATCAGGGACATTTCATGGTTGTCTAGAAGGGACATTATATAAGATCTGAAGTCATGCCAGGATATGAACTACTCAGGACATTCGATGGATGTCTCTAAAGGAACGTTCAAAATCATATCCCATCAGGAACATGCCAAGGACGTCCTTGCATGGACATTCTACAATATGTACCACGTGGGACGTCTAAGGGATGCTATTTCTAGGACATTTGATATGATGTACCAGCTGAGACATTCTGTGGACTTCCTTGCTCGGACATTGCATGAGATATAGGGGATGGGACGTCCCAAGGACACTTATTTTTGGTCCGGGACATTCGGACTTGAATTGTTCCCAATAGAGACGTCCCTAGGACGTTGTGTTCTATTAGGGTATGAATATTGGTGCATGAATATAAAAAACAACATTGTGAAGTTATTCGAACAAAAAACGTACTTTTTGATTATGGTGAAGGAAGATTTTGCATTTTTGGTGGCGGACCGTCATTCTCCATTTTATTCGCGAGGAAAAATCGCACGAGTAGCTTCAGCCAATGCCAATAGGAGTATTCTCGAGAACTCATATAGCCTTCAAAATTCAAAAAAAATCCAAGACCTACCTCCTCTCTCTCTCTCTCCTCCCTAGGAACGCACGATGTTCTTCGAACGCTCTCCAAGAAATTAAAGAAAGTGGTCTAAATACACAAATACCACTCGTTTGACACCGACAATCTTGCGTTCATTCATATTATTTCTATGGTTTTTCCTGGGAAATCATCTGATTTCTAATGCAAAAGTTCAAATAATGACTATATTGGTCTCTTATCATTATGGTATGGTATGGTATTATACTACGAAGAGTACGACTATAATATATACTTACATATTATGAAGTGTCTTTCAAAAGTTTGGGAATAGTCTGATATTTCAGAAACGGCTCGGAGAATAAAAATAAAATTTTATACAGGATGGTTTTTGATGACGCTAAATTCAAAGGTGATATTGACAATGTTGCCGATACAAAATATTTTCGTATCAGTTTCTGAAACATTCCAATATTTCCAAATGGGCTCGGAAAAATTTCATAAAATTTTACACAAGAAGATTTCTGATAAAGCCCACTTCAATTGTGATATTGGCAATGTTGACAAATCAACCTCCTCCAGATATTGAGGGTAACTCAAATTTTCAAATGGAACACGCTATTTATATTTATCGTTATCAGTTCAGCGCCTTCTCAGCATCCATGTTTCTAAATATGAGATTCGAACTTGATGTAGTTTTTTGAATATGACAATATCTGAAATATTGAATTGATCATCATCAAAACTATTCTGTATAAAATGTCATGAATTTCCTCTGAGCCGTTATCAAATTGTTGGACCGTGTCCAGTTCTTCCAATGAAAATGCCATGTTGTCATATTTCAAAAACCACATTGATTAGATCTCTGATATTTGAAGAAAAAAGTAATGAGGGGCGCTTAGCTGTTTTTAATGAAAATGAATAGCGTGTTCCGTTGGACAAAACTGAGGTACGTTCAATATCTGAAGAACTGTTAATTTGGCAACACTGCCAAGATCACAATTAAATAAGTATCATCAAAAACCATTCTGTATAAAATTTCATGAATTCTCTCCAAGCCGTTTCTGAAATAAGAGACCATTCCCAAACTTTAGAGAGAACACTGTACATGATATATTGGTCTTGAATATATTTTATTACTGATGACCAGCAGCAAAGAAATATCAATGGAACTAGTTCGAAATGTATGTTTGTTTCATTATCATAAAGTTAATACTACAATGTTCTACCCTATACCACTGACCAAACAGATTTTTTATATGTCTCGACATGTGTTTTGCTAACTATGTTAGCATCTTCAGGGTGCAACAAATATACTTCTTGCACATGTTACGTACAATATTTCTTTCTACGATCGGATTGAATTTATTTTTATTACAAATTTTAACGAAGATTATTTTACATTAGGAGAAATATCACTATAATAGTTCTACAATAACGTAGACAGTTTAAGCTAACGTTATTTCAAAACTTTTTTCCTTCGAAATTCAGAATTGTTCAATCGTCGTATGGTTGCCAACAATAATTCCAGGATCTGAAATTTGAAGAATTTAGGGTTTTGGCCGAGGTTTTGGCTGATTCAAGTAAATGGCACTTGAAATTCTTGATACATTTTGCCCTTTGATTATCTTCATTGGAAAAATGCTTTGTGATAATAACTCAGATTATCAAAATCTTCATTTCAGGAACCATGATTTTTTTTCTGATGACTGTCAATTTCTTGAATTTCGAATATTTGTTCGAACCAAATGAATATATCTACCAAATCAATTATTTTCTTTATTCAAGTTATTCAATGAACTCGTTACCTACTTCCAGAATAGGAATGTCTATTCTTTATAGAATCAATATTATTATTTTGAATTGGGACTTCCTTATAAGTGTGTAGGTATAGGAATATTTTCAACTTCAGTACTCTGATATACCTCAAACCTCATACGAAATAAGGTCATCTCAATATCAATTTTACATTCCGACATAAAGTGTTCTACTGTTGGCAAAAGTTCTGTTTTTTAAATGAGAACCCATTATACATCAAAAGTATTAGGTCATGCAGCTGTTGCTGCCGAAAGGTGTAAGAGAATGTCAAGTTCAAGTTTGAACAATATTTATAAATCATAATGTCCGTGATGTGATTGACTGAATACACATACAATCTGGTAAACGACCTACCTGTATATCCTCAAGAAAAATGCATGTTATATGTTTGTCCGTCCTGATTAATTTCGATTGTTCACCGCATCTTTTTTTATGACAGTAGGTTGTATTTACCGGTTGCAAAATATCGATACACGTCTATATATACCTACAGTGTGACCCACTTAAGATCGGAGCACCCTTATAAAATCTATAGTTTTCAACTGATTTCGTTTTTTCTGTTTCAGCAGAAGGACTATTCTGAGATCTACGTTTACACAAATTTGCATAATGAAATTTCGATCTACAGGGCATACTTTGTGATTATTTTCATGTTAAAAATTGCGAGATATCATTAGCGATTGTTTTTGAGGTTGAGCGCGAAATTTCATTGAAAAATTTCAATTGGCAACAAAGTTATAGCAACAATAATTTTGATTGCTCATCATTTTTTATGAATATTTCAGACAAATTCTTAGAAGCGGCAACATTGTCAACACAAATGTTCGAAATCATTGAGGTTTCTGGTATACATTTGAATTGATAACACAAAGGAAATGAATATTCAGGAATCTGTCAATCTTTGATAGATCCAACAAATCTTCAGAAAATCCTTAGAAATCTGGAGAAATCTTGTAAATCTCCATGCAAATCGTAAGGGTTTGCTACAAATCTCATCAATATTGCTTTGAATCGCACAATATTCAATCTGGTGTACACATTTTGTTGAAGTGAGAGACCTCGTCTTGTTGTTATTATTATCGATAATATTGTTGCCTGGAAATGAAACGAAAAAAATTGCCTTCGAAAAGTCCCTAGGACGAGTAATTTTCGAGATGATTTTCTTGAAGGCAAAACAATTCGAATTATAAATGTCAAGTTCATCACGACCAAAATAATGCTCCAGTATAAATCGGGAATATATTCCAAGAGCCAGCTGCAAATATTGACCGTCATCTGATAACGAAATGATATGAGTTTCAAGAGCATGAAAAAACATTTTATGTTATCGAACGGCACATGTGCCAGTCACTATCTTGAGCAGAATAATTGCACTTTCCTGTGCGGCAATTTGCACTCAATTTCGCGATTTGATAGCGAGATGAGAATCATGTCATCCGATACCAATTGGATGGCACATCTCAGAAACCTACTAATCTGCCCCTCAATCTGAGCAATCTGAGCAGAATCAACGGCACAGCGATTTATTATATGCAATTATTCCGGACATACTTTCGTCATGTGATAACAAGTTGAAACTGTAAGCAAGTAAAAGGGGATAATGTCCTTTTTTTGAAAATCCCAACGAGTCGCGACTCGAACTCATCTAACTCCGTTGCAGAGCGTCAATATTTCCTAGAATATAACACCCCTCTCTGAAGATAATATCCGATGGACCAGTGTATTGCGAGAACGGCATGAGTTTCACATCGGTCCAACGAATGTTATCTTTCAACGAGGGTGAAATATGCCACTAACTTAGACCAGTTTAAGTCACGGCACGTTCATATTCGCAAAGGAGACATTATCCCCTTCCAATTGATTTTCGTTTCAACTCGTCACCACATGACGTGAGTATGTCCGGAATAATGGCAGCAAAGAAATCGCTGTGCCATGGACTTGGCTGTTAAAGATGTGGCGCAGGTGGATTTTTGAGATTTACCAATAAATTGGTACTGAATGGCATAACTCTTATATCATTATCAAATCGCGAAAGTGAGTGCAAATCAACGCACAGGAAAGTGATATTTTTCAATCATTTTGTTCAGGATAGTGGTTGGCACAGGTGCCGTTCGATAATAAACAATGTTTTTATATGAACGGTCGAAATTTGCAGCCGGCTCTTTTACTATTATTGTTATGCACATAGATGAAAAACCCAAAGTCATCTCCACAACTTTTATTGAAATGATCAAAGATCATCAATGGTACATGTTTCGGGCTTATGTAAGCCCATCATCAGCCGATAAAAAATTTCGAAGTTCTAGAAAAAACAGGTATTGACTTAGGATATAATGCAATGATTGATTACTTACATCGAAGTGAAAAATGTTCAATTCAAATAACGTGGACAATAACAGAGCAAACAAAGGCAACTGCTCCATGATCTGGAATACAAACAGTTAAATAGATATGTAAAGGAAGTTCAGAATCGGAAAACTTAGTGTTAATATAAAATTGTGTTTTAAAAAAAAAGTATAAAAATTTTAAAATTCTTATGAAATGATTATTCAAGGGTCGGGTTCATGTTTTATAAGGGCCCACGTAAGGGCAATTACCCAAGAAGATATGAAACTAATGAAAAGTATGATGTGGCTTCGGAAATAACCAGCTAAATAGGAGGAATTACATGTGCAGTGACACTGACACCACAAAATTTCAACTGTCAAATGTCGAGTCACCCAGATCATGGAACACAAAAATAGATACATAAAAATAATAGATATTGATGGATGATACAACACCAGAGAACAACACTACGTCAGATTGGCAACAAAAATAAAAATCAAGATTGGTTCATATTAGAAGGCTTGAAACCGCCGACCTACCCTACAACATGGAGCAAGGTAAGAGGGAAACATAATATTACAACTATTTAGCAGAATTCAGTGAATTGAAAAATTTTAGGCAATCAAAGTGAGTTTGTCCATCCAGAGAAGTTACATGGTTATTCTTTAAAGACAAATTGATTTCATAAATTTCTAAAAGATTCAATAAACGGCCTTTTGGGCAAACATGTAGGATTTCTAAGCTATTGTCAATGTTAAAACTGTGTTGGGAGTTGAGAACATGGTCAGCAAAGGAACTACCAGTATTATATTCATCCAAAGGAGGTGGGAAAGTGGCTTTTTCTATAAATTTAATATGTTCATTAACTCTGGTTTGAATCCGTCTACCACTCTGGCCAATGTACTGGAAATTGCAATTGGGATGTGAACAAGATAATTTATATACACCTGGTTTATGGAGAGGGGGAATTTTATCCTTATTATTGACGAACACACGTGATAATGAATTTGTAGTGTAGAAAGACATATTGAGATCATCGCAAAATCTGTTGTTATGATTGATTTTTCTATTTCCCTACTCCAAGTCGGGCCATTTCCACAGATCATATACTATGCTGACAACGCAAGATTGAGGAAGATTCGTTCACAATTCTGGTTGTTATGGTTTCAGAAGCTAGGTTCCATCTTGTCAACAGTAAAAACCCAAGAGCTTTTTTTTTAGCGGATAAATTTCTCTTGGTAACTAATAAAATTTGCCGATCAGTAATTTCACGAGAAAAACTGACTGCGAGAACGTAGGTCGAGCAATTTTGTCCTATATCAGTTTTTCGAGGGAAATAACAAAATGTTTAAGTTAGAAAGGAACTTTATCTACAGTAAATACACAAAAGTTT
Organism: Phaedon cochleariae; assembly: GCA_918026855.4. Classification (NCBI taxonomy): domain Eukaryota; kingdom Metazoa; phylum Arthropoda; class Insecta; order Coleoptera; family Chrysomelidae; genus Phaedon; species Phaedon cochleariae. The sequence goes on from OU896707.1 coordinate 21,121,688, forward strand.
GTTTTTATCGGATAAATTTCTCTCAGTAGCGAAAAACATTTGCCGATGAGTAATTTCACGAAAAAAGCTGGCATAATAGTTTTATCTAATGGCAGTTCTTCGAGAAAAATAACTGATGGCAAATGTTTGAGTTAGTAAGGGCATTTATTCAATTAAAAGGAAGTTCGAGTGTTTTTTGGCTAAATGAATCAATGAAAATATACAAATAAACAACAATAATGATTACCTTTATTGATGATTCCGTGTGTCTGGTAAATATCCATCAATGAAACTTAACACGACCCTTGATTATTTACACAAATTGGAGTGACATCAGGCGCAAGTAGCTACTAGATTTGACTTGATTAAAGGAGCAGGCAGTTATTTGTCAGTTATAAAAAGTGCATCATTTTTTATAGATGTCAGAATGATTCACGTCGTCGTCAAATAGCGTTTACCGTGTAGGAAATGATTTATCGGTGGAAAACTTAGGGCAAAATTTGTTCGCTTGTCCTAATGACAAAATCACAGCGGCTTATGGAATTTTTTGAACAAGAGTCAAAAGGTGCGTTTTATTGGCAAGATTCTTCCACCGGAATGAAAAGTCTTGTAGTTTTATTGAACGAAAATCTGAAACTGGTTTCAACTTTTCATTCCGTCTTCTCATACGGAATGACAGGAAGATGATTGTGGAGGGAGTGTATGAAATTACGGAAATGGCGGTATTTCAGATACTCTAACCAGAAAATCTGACTTAAAAATTGCCTAAAAGTGAACTCGCTTCAGGAAATATTTTGGAATTGTTTGCAATTCTATACCCAGGATACTTTCAAACACTACTGGACTCCTGAAATGACTTTTGAATGTTGAAAAATTTTGCGGTATTACTTTTTCATAATAATTTGAATTTTTGGTAAGATAATGCTAGAAAATCTGAAAGTATTAACATGAATTTAGTCAATTATTCCAGTAGATAACATCAAAAGACTCAAACAAGTAAAAAATCCTTTCAAGTATTATGGGGTCAACTTCATAGATAAATATCAATATATTTTGCCTTGTAATACCGAGGACAACAAGAAAGCGGGAAGAACATCATCCATTATGAATTATAATTATGTACAGATGAACAGCAAGATCCCGGAATTATATTATAATCAAATAACCAAAAAATGATCAGCAGACTGTCACAACTCTCAAAATGAAACACATCGTTTTATTGGTCGTCAATTCTACTGCCACCAGTGGGAAACCAAAAAAACGCACCTAAATTGTCGCTGAAAAACTTATGGCAACGGTTTTTCGCTATCATAATGACAAAATGATTGCGGCTAATGACAGTTTTTTTCATAAATTAACAGAAAAAAGAAAAGAGCTTCTTTTATCGGCTGAATAATAAAATAGTCTCGGGATATACCTAATCTTAGTCCCTGGGTAATAATGATATTCTCCGCACTACCATGGTATTAAATTAACTTTTTCGATACGCTAAGAAAGTATTTTGCCACCTGGGTATCAAAATAACTATTTCTATTGCTATCTCATATGACCCTGTATTTGACAGTTAGTATATATTCAACTGCTTTTGCCATTTTGATAAATCATTGTCAATAAAAAAACGTAATAAATAAAACAACTTTGATTCAACTTACATCTTCAATAATCTCGCACGTTCGATAATTCACAACAAAACACTGCACTCGCGATTGCCGCCACAGATTCGAAAAGACGAACGCAGAGTTGCGTGTCACGTTGCGTCGGTAAGTCGAGCCGATTCCGTCGAGCTCAAGAAGTATTTGGCAATGTTGACAATGGACATGGACTGCTGATGCACTTTCGCCGGACACCTCCACCATAGATTATACAAACAGCTCCACCCTACTCGTGGCCCGCTGTTGCGACCTCGACGAGCCCCCGATACAGATCACCGTAGATCCGACGATTATACAGGGTGGTCAATGTCGAGAACACTAATTTGTAGAAAAAATACAATACACAGATGAAAAGGATTTCGTCGATCAAACAAATCAATTCTCTTGAAATTATAAATTGCTTCGTGCAAGAATTTTTCGTTTGAATGGAGCAATATACACTTGTCTCAAATCAATCGGCTTGCTTGCTTCGTTTCTTTCAATTTCTTGATATGAATTTGCTCAACATGAACAGTATATAAATTCATTCAAGAAAACCGCGACTACGAGTGACATAAATTCCAATTTGTATTGATTCAAAAAAATCTCTGCTTGCCTAAAAGACTTGCAGTGACGTATATACGTCATTGCCGCTGTTGTTTTTTTTCTGAAGACGGTGCAAAGCACCATTGATTTTCAATGGTGAAGTGTTCAAAAATAAGGTTTGCTGAGTCATGGATAATGGTGGTGTGGTATCATCTTCACAGCAATGCGGCATTCCATATTTGGGGACAATGCGGGGGTGAGAACTTTGTATATTTTTCTAACATAGTTGTACCAAGTGAGGTGTTTTTCCTTCTTATTTTATCAGAAACAAGCTATAAGAACCTAGATATCCATTATACCTGAAACCATAACTACACATCACTGTCAAATCATATAGCCTGGGAGCCAGCAACCGTTTAGAGTTAATCATTTCACAAAAGCTAAAAATTCTCCCTGAGCTTTATTTGGCCTAACTAGTAAGGGAATCGACCTCCAGCGGGCGCACTTCCGGGGGGTATAATTGCAGCAGCGTCCCAAACACGTAAAATAATGATGAAATAAAACTGATATCACAAAAGCTGGAACTTTGTTTACATGTTGATTATGATACAAGTATCCAGCCGAACTCACACTGGGGGGTTATGCTCCATCTTTTCACGTAAAGAAGTTAAAAATATGGTCTGAGTGAACTAATACCGCAAAAGCTGAAATTTTATGAACAAATAGTTAAATCAATAACATAAACGAGGAAAACATCTAGCTTCACATTGAGTGATGCAGTGAAATACGCTGCGCATGGATATCTAGGGCGCATCGTTATCTTCGACTGCATCAGCTGGACACTTTGCCCTCACTAAATGATAAGCTAGATGTTTTTTTCATTCAACCCATTATTTCAACTATAGGTACACCAAATATCAGCTTTCCCGGTATCAGATATCTATAGTTTTCTTATTAAACACAGCTCGTTGTCCATGCAGTTATTATACTAAGTCATCTGTTTTGGATTCAAAAGGTCTCAGTAGACATTCACCCATCTGAATACTTATACATAATATAAACAGTAAATATTGTAAAGAAAATTTTCCAATAAGTGGAAATAACCCGAATGCGCTGGCCGAGTCCACAGATCCATCATCGAATATGTGCTGATGGACAGGTGTGAACCGACACTACCCTCTCTCGGCCCACCCCTACTAGAATTTGGCTCCCTATAAAATTTTACACAGCTCAGAAATATATATATAGAAAATTTTATCAAACTAAGCAACGCACCTGATGGCGAGTTGGAGAATACCTTCAACACTACAGAAGAATATGTATGTCGTATGTATGGATTTGAAAAAATCAACAAAGTGAATGGAGCACGAGTTGAAACAGTTTTGAAAAACCTACAATATATCACAAAACGATGACATATTCCGGTTACCGAAGAGTAACATCTACGGATCAGCTCTGCCTCCCTGCAAAATTGAACTGCACCAACATTTGCTGCGTTTTGGGCACACGCTCATCTTCAGGTTCCAACGGCATTACATCCGACTGATTTTGGCTGGGAAGAGAAGGAGGGGAAATTCCACTTCAAATGGTTCGAAGGTGAGCAGCTTCCTTCTTCACTTGGTGATATAACTATCGATGAGGACCAAACACGTACTTCAGGTCAGAATAATACTTATTATATTCATCATATTTTTCTCGTTATTTCAATGTGAATTTTCTGAATATTCTCTCTTTGGTTTAATCAATATTTATAGCAATCTTGTATATCATGTCACCTTTTTTGCTTTTCATAATTCGATTTGCATTAAAATTTTGCTCTAAATGTTTTTATATTAAAATCATCTATATCTTTCAATATATTGTTAATATATATGGTTACAGATGATAACGAAGATATTTCATGGATCGGCATCAATTGCAGCGATCATGAAAGCGATGATGGGAACGATGGCGATGAATCCGAAGGATCAGAAATCTGAAAGCATTGTTGATATCTGATTTTGTTACACACACTACTTCACTATGTCTGTTGATTTGTATTGTTAGTATATTTTTTGTGAATGAATACTGAAAAAAAAAACTAATAATTGATAGTTAACCTATTTTTTATTTTCTTCCTTCAGAGCAGAAATGTAATACCTACGTATTTATCATCAAATAAATGCATGCATCATGCACGTTGCGCTGTGTTTGAGAAAACTATACATATCTGATACCGCAAAAGCTGAAATTTGGTGAACAAATAGTTAAATTGATAACATAAACGAGGAGAACATCCAGCTCTACATTGGGTGGGGGAAAAGTGTCCAGCTGATGCAGTCAAAGGTACGATGCGCCCGGGATATCCAATGCGCACCGTACTTCACTGCATAAGCTGGGCACTTTTCCCCCACCCAATGTAAAGCTGGATGTTCTCCTCGTTTGTGTCATTAATTCAACTATTTGTTCACAAAATTTCAGCTTTTGCGGTATTAGTTAACTCAGCGCATATTTTTAACTTCCTTACGTGAAAAGCTGGAGCATAATCCCCCAGTGTAAGTTTGGCTGGATACGTTTTTTGATCTATTTGTATCATAATCAACATGTTAACAAAGTTTCAGCTTTTGTGGTATCAGTTTTTTTTAATTATTATTTCACGTGTTTGGGGCGCTGCTGCAACTACACCCCTGGAAGTGCGCCAGCTGGAGGTCGATTCCCTTACTAGTGATACTAAATGAAGCTTAGGAAACATGTTCAGCTTTTGTGCTTTTGGTCATAAAAATAAGGGCGCTGGCTTCCGGGCTAATATGGCCATGTTTGTATAACCTGCACAACACACATTCGTTCAGCAGTGACGATTTGCCCAGTTGCATTCATTCGATGAACGCACTAATTGGTATAGGTAGGTGATTGTCTATTCTTTGTATATTTTTTACTCGATTCCTGATCAGAATGAGTGAACCAATATGTCTCCTTCCTTCGTGTTTGTATTATAGCAACTTTCATACATGCCCTTTTGTCAAACGCAGAATGTCTTGTTACCAAAAAATATCTGGTTGTCTTGAAATTTCGCTTGTTTTCGACAATGCCTGACTGTGATTAATGAAAATGTTGTTTTTTTTTTAAGCAAGTTCTATAGGAATAAAGGTAATGATTTCCATTTAACAAGCCACTCTGGAAAACACACAAAATAGTTTTCAATTGATGATTTTACTCTTTTCGCTAGGTTTTCGTGGTTTAACATTCAAGCCATCTCAAGCATAGTGACATTCTGGGGAAGAAGACGAGGACAGCAAATCACAAAAATCTACAAAAAATGAATATTCCACCAACATATACACAGTTTTCATTTATATAATATTTTCATTTTTGTTAGGTTATAATAGGACCTATTCAAGAGCGTCATATGCTGTTCCGCATCGAATCGAGAAATCCCTTTCATCCGTGTTTGACGTTCATCATGATGAGAAATAGTTATTCATGCAACAAGTGCAGAAAGTAAGTGTTTATTGCACTTGACATGTTGTCCAACTCGACATTTGCACGAGTTGCATACAATAGGGATATTTCATGCACTTTCTCCGTTGAACCCGATTAGAGTATTTAGGTGAAGATGGTGGTAGGCAACTACGTCATAATGACGTCAACATTTTTATTTTTGAATTCCTATTTCTTTCACCTCACCCCCTTCCACGACGGTTCACCCGTGTACTTATCTCATATTTCGGCATCCACTCCATTCATTTTCGATTTGAAAGTTCCCATCATATCCTCCATTTTCCACATTCTTTATTTATGAAAACAAATATTCAAGTTGACCTTTAACCAATCTTCAACAACTATGGAGCTGTTAAACCCAAGGGCAGGTAGGGAAGATGTACCCAAACGGAAATGACGTCATGGTTGAACAATGAAATGGGATTATCAGGTTATGTGAATGAAATATCCCTAACATGTCCCGTTGAATAAATACTTCATATTAAAGTTGTGGAGATGACTTTGAGCTTTCCTTCCTCCTTTATCCCTAATATGTTTTTTGCGTTCATGCAGAAACCTGAAAATATCGATTGAAGTGACACTAACTATAAAAAAATGGAAAGAGTAAGCAAAATATGTATTGAATTCCCTCCAAAAATTCAAGTAATTGGCAAATTGTCCGCTCAATTAATTCAACCACCTTCGTGATTCCGTAAGAACATTTTATACTGAAATTATATTTGAAAAGAAAACATTGAGTAAATATTTATTCGGACGTTATCCACAAATAAATAGAAGGCTGTGTATGATGCGTATCGTATAGTTGATTTTTTTACTTTCCCGGGCAGTCGTTAATCTAAGCTCTCCCCCGTATCAAATATATATATATATATTTCCTTCCTCCTTTAAATATATCGAAGACTGAAACCTTTGGCACGATGATACACTACACACTGTTTTACCACTAACCAAACCGATTTTTTACACCTCGACACATGTTTCGCTAACTATGTTAGCATCTTCAGGGGAAGATTGAAACAAAATGCTCTATCCTACGGGGCTACTTATGTACAAAGTATATGTCCACCCAACTGTGAATAGGCAATAACCGCCAAGTTAATGTTATTCATGATTGAGTTCACATGTTATATTACTAAACTATACAGAGGGCTAAGTACGATAGGTCCATTATCCTCATTCATTACTCTATCACTATTCTTAAATATCTCTAAGCTTTTATATTATTATGCATCTAATTTTCTAACAGTATGACTTAAATAATTTGAGGTTATATAATATGTGTGTAATGATTGTGATTTAACAGGTGTTCGGCTACACACGATTTATCTAACCTACCATATTTCAAATGTGCTGGGTGTTCTTTGAACCTTGTTTTTATGGGACGCCTGGTTGGGCCTATATATGTTTCATCACAATCATTACAACTAATTTTATATATTCCTGACTTTTCAAGTGTGTTCACCTTATCTTTTGGATCACCTAATAAATTGCCTAACTTTGACCCAGACTGATAAAGCTTTCAAAACCTGAGCCTTTGAAAACCTTATCATGTCCTTTTGTGTACTTGAGATTGTGATTTTTCTCTAATTGTTTTTATTCACTTGAAAAGTTGTAGAATTCCTGAGTGATAACTTAAATGTATGTCTACGTCAACCTCCTTAACATTCTTATATGTTGAGAACATTGGAACCATAGTACGGGTAAGTCAGAAGTACGTCGACGAACTCACTATTTTCTTCACACATTATCTCAAGGTGTACAATTTATATTGAGTTATGTCTTAAAGTACAACCTGTATAAGATACTATTTTTTGAATATGTGAACAAAATTGAGCATTAAATTTTTTTCTTCAACACGTATAACACGTATAGTAATATTATTTCCAGAGATGTTATTACTTTCACGTGAAGTATCAATTAACCTGACTGATGTCATAAAATATTATGACATTTCACCTGTCAAAGAAAAATGAGGCGACACTCGACTGTAGTACGCCACTGGTGATCAAAATAAAAAAATAGAAACTCACTACACTGATTCATCTGGATTTGTATTCCAAGTCTCAAAAAGACTTAGAAGTGCAATGAGGAAGATGAAAAAAGCGCAGTGATAGCAGTTATAGAAGCAGAAGAATTGATATATACCCTCTTCCATCCACTAGAGCGAATATGAATAGTGTATACAAAGTCTAAGAAGCAAGCTGCCGATGCTGATAAGGATAACTATATTTAGGATTGTGTCAATAGTGAACATTCTATGTATATAGCTGCTTTTGGTATTTCTCATTACCCCACAAATTTCTCGACCAAGAGAAATGTAGTAATTTTCAATAATCCATTATATATTTTATTTTTGTTTATATTTATCTAAGTTTCACATCATAATTTAGTGTAATGCATCTTTCCGCCACACCATCACCATTTAGAATTTATATTTCATTCAATACTTTCCAAAATAGCTCGAAAAAATAAAAACGGTATTCCATAATCCCCGACTCTACTTTTGACACCATGTATCTTAGAGAAGATAGATTCTTGGACATACTTTGGGATCCGTATACGAATTTGTCGGTCTTATTCTGACTCACTTTATATATTATACTACTGACGATAATACACAAATACACAGATAAATTATTCAGCAATAACCGCATTCCATTTTTCCTAAGTACATGCATTATTAATGTATATACTAGGTCAGGGAATATGTTTTGTTCTGATGCACCCTTGTGATCGAGTGGTTGTCTAACAAAAAAAGTAGTGATTGAAGAATGCAGGGATCGAATTTTGTGAACTCCAATTTTGTATAGAGAGCCAGTCCATCAAAAATCCCTTTCTTTCTGGACCTCGGGTCAGACATTGAAAAAATTGCACACAATATTCTGTTAATGAAAATATACTCTGAGACAGAACATATCAACCTAGATTATACCCACAAATAAAATACCAATATTCAAAATATCCTGATAGACAGAACAGCCTGATATGAAACATACCGAGACAGAATATCCACTAACAGGAGAATGAGAGCTCAAAATATCTTCCTAATGAAGACTTGATTGATTGATTGATTATTGCAGAATTACCATCAGATCATAGCGTTTTCGGTTTGTACCAGTGTTGCCAATGTTGTTGATTCATCACAAGATTTGGTGATTTCTTTGAAAATTTTTTGATTTGGTGGTTATTTTCAATCATACTGTTAAATTTTTAGATGTATGATAAATTGATATTCATCATACAGGACGTGGAAAGAAATTCTGAATTGAGAGAACCTAATCACGAATCTGGGATTGAAGTCTATAAAAATAACAAGTTTCCATCGTTCAAGTTTGAACCCCTAGCTTGATTGGGTGAACGTATTGAAAAGGAATATTCTCAGATATAATTATGAACATAGAAAAAATGGATATATATACATATAAAGAAATTCATTGAGAATTCGCATTGTCAATGTGATGAAAATATCAATTCTTTCTCGGTTTATTCAACAGAAAACAACTGCTTCCCTGGCTATATGCCACGACGAACATTGGATTATATCTATCGAACAGAGTTAATACAAGTATACTCCTCCTATATATACATTTCAATTTTCATTTCAATACTGAACATGTTGGAAATTCATATTTATATATCATAATACATTATACTATTTTGTCCGATTTGAGAGATAATGTCAATTCTCAATTTCAGAGGATTTTTATTTTTCATGCTCTCTTTTTGGATGATCAACCCAGACAGCACTGGATATTCCTAGAATATTCTCTAAATATGCTGAAAGAGAAGAATATATTCCGAATATCCTTCGAATATTCTCAGAATATAAACGTGCCTCTGGAACATTCAAGGAATATTCTAAAGTGAATATTCCTAGAATATTCCAGTTGGATAGTGCAGGGAATATTCAGGTATGAATATTCCAGGAATATTCCCAACTGAATATTCTATTCCTGTATATTCATGGAATATTCCAATACTATTCCCATGTGTTTCAATGTAATTGTGAAGTATGGAAATTAACATCTATAAAAAAGTATAGATGTGAGTCATTGATTTTGAAATCTGTGCTAGAAGTCCATCGTATTTCAAAGTAAAGTGGTTATATTACCAGGGATCAAAAACACAAAGTCGTCTCCACAATTTTGATAGGTAGTGATCAAAGTACGTTATATTTTCTACAACCTAAGAACATCATCAGGCGTAGATTTAGCGCCGTAATTGTCCTAGATAGGTTCTTTCAGTTACAGCCTGAGGCTGCAGCGGATTCCGTGCCTACGGATGTCTTCAGATGACATTCCATGAAATAACGTGTCGACGAAGTCAAAAGGAAGAAGAAGAAGAACTAGAAATACTAGAAGTGAGGTTATGTCTCATGATAATATTTCTTCAAGAAATTGATAGGATAATAAGAAAGACAGGTAATTAATTAATCAAATCATTGATAGTAGGTACTGGACATGAAAATAAATATAAAATATATCATTTTATCTCAGGAGGTTATTGGGAACACAAACTAGATGATATCATCAGAGCAGAGAAGTTTCATTCCAAGATATTTTGGCTTTTTCGTAATCAATCAAAAATTGTATGAAGGCTTGAACTTTCTGAGGATTCAATAATGATAGGTACCTTCCTGAATCAAATCATTGATAATAGGTACTGGACATGAAATATTAATTCATTATTATTTGTCCCAGGAGGTTATTGATGAGAACTCAAACTTGATCATTAAGTATATTATCAGATCAGAGACTCGGATCAGAGATGTTTGATATTCCAACATATTTTGGCTTTTTCGGAATCTATCAAACATTATATGAAGGCTTGAACTTTCAGAGGATTCAATGAAAATATAAGTACCTACCTGAATCAAATCATTGATAATAGGTACTGGACATAAAATATTAGTTCATTATTATTGGTTCCAGGAGGTTATTATTGATGAGAACACAAACTTGATCATTATATCATCAGATCAGAGACTCGGATCAGAGATGTTTGATATTCCGACATATTTTGGCTTCTTCGGAATCTATGAAAGATTGTATGCATGATTGAACTCTCAGTAGATTCAATGAAGGTAGGTACCTAAATCAAAACATTGATAGTATATAGATACGGGACATGAAATATTAATACATTATTTATTTTAGGAGGTTATTGCGAGAACACAAACTTCTGATGCTATCATCAGAGCAGAGATGATCAATTCGAAGATATTTTGGCTTCTTCGGAATCTATAAAAGATTGTATGCAGGCTTGAACTTTCAGTGAAATGAGCATCAGAAAGTATGTCCAGGGTTCAGAAATCACAAATGATAACAAGAAGAGAGCTCACAACAGAAATAGAAAAAAACAAAGATCATCATAATGTATTATTATGTTGATGATGAGTTTTCTCTGAGGAAGAAAGGAACAAAGGTAGGTGGATTGAATCATATAGATATCACATGGATATGAGATATTGAATCATTGTTTGTTTCAGAAGGTTATGGAATACACAAACTTGATGTCATCTATGAAATATTGTATGAAGGCTTCAACTTTAAGTAGATTCAGAATTAGGAAGCATATCCAGAGTTGAGAAATCAAAAAGAAAATAGAGAAATGGGCAAATAACTTCTAGTAGTGCTGAACAACAAGCTGAGATACATTTTTTCAAAACGAAACCCGAAAATCTTCACAATAAGTTATAAATAATATAATGTAAGTTTTTCATTAGAACATATTATTATTCTAGAAAAATTTCGCAAATATCATGATATCCATATTTTTTCAATAAAATTTCATTTTTATCAACCTATTCCTAGAAATTTTTGAAAACTGCCTGAAGTTGTTCCCATAACGTCCTATACATGTCCCAGAAGACCTTATTAGGATGTAGAGAACGGTAACAGGAGGACGGTCCAGGGACGTCCTCAAGCTCACCCTCGACGTCCTGAGGACATTATTGTGAACTCCTCAGAAGGGCCTCAAAAGGTATTTGTGCTATATGGGTAACAATCATTGACATTGGAAGGAACGGGTAGATGGTTACTGCATGTATATGTATATATCTCCGCCGTTTATTTACCTAGATTAACATATGGACTTCAGAAACACCAGTTCACAACAGTTTCTCACAATGAAACTCGCTGTAAGACAAGACCGTTGAATGTGATTCAAAATAATCAACAATCTAACAAAAATCGAAACAAAAAACGATGGGATATAGCGGCTATGATTTTTCTCAGTATTCTACACTCTATAAGATATAATTATGAAATTGGGGATAATTTGATGAATAACAATGCAAGTCACAAAAATACTTATGAACTGAAATGAAGTTTCATGCACCCTTTTATTCCGATTGGTAATTAGAATAATACCTTTGACTGAGGTGCCTTCGGCTTAAGAAAATGTTAATTTCAACCATTCGTTTGAAAATGCGAACATATATTTATTCAAATAATTATACTATGTTTGATTTCATCATTTCCAATGCCTTTTCATACCCAATATTTTTCTAGATATACCCTAGTTTTCAAGTTTCGAAATCCTCATCATATCAGATGTTATTTGGCAAAAACTCGTTTCATCAACTATTCTAACAGTCATTTGAAAAAATAGAAAACAAAGTAAGCTCTGATGAACAATTTCTTGACACAAAATATTAGAAGTTCAACAGAACTATTGTCTAAATCTTATACACATCATGAAAGTATAGAAAATCACAGTTGTTCTAGTAATCAACCTTTCATGAACAAACACATATAGGAGGATTACTCTTGGTATCACCTAAGTATTGAAAAGTATATCTGATATGTCTTCCGTTCTCTTGGAGGCACAAGCGAATACGATTATGAAATGAATGGCCTTGCCACTCTTCGTAATAGGTCGGGTGTAATGGTTTGAAATACTTTAAGGATTCCTTGCTGCATATTTTCTGGTGTGGTAGGAGGTTATCTTGATAAACGATATCCTCAACATAGCCCCACATAAAAAAATCCAATTTGGTTGAGTCAGGTAATCTGGGCGGCCACTTACTTGACCCTCCTCTTTCAATCCACCGATCTGGAAAGGTTGTGTTATTGAGATGGTCCATGACTTGTAACGAATAATTTGCTGGGACTCCATCATGTTGTTCTCACATTGCATTCCTTACAGCTATTGTTAGATTTTCATATAAGTTTAGCAACTGGTTTTGCAAAAAATCCAGATACATAAGACCATTCAAATTCCTGTCGAAAAAGTAGGGACCAATAACATGTTCACCAATAATTCCTCCTCACACATTAATTGTCCATCTGTGTTGTCTATAAATCTGCCTAAGAACCCTTGGATTATGAGTAATAATAGAAGTTGTGTGGATTCACAAATCTATAGAAGGTGGGCAATAAGAAAACAATACCTCATCAAAAGAGTAGAAATTTATTCCAATTTCACCTTGCGCACAAATGCAGAATTCAGCACCTTTTTCAAAATCTTGTTCAAAGAGTTCTTGATGAAACCGAATATGAAAGGTTTAGAAACGGTTGTCTTTTAAAATTCTTTGAACAGTTCTTTCGCTCACGTCCAGGGCATCTGCGATTGCTTGCTGGCTAATGGAAGGATTCTCCGTAACAGATATATAACAGTACAGCCAATTGATTTTCTTCATTTCGAACAGGTCTATCCCTAACAGGTTCTGGATATTTTACATTTACAGTTCCTACGAACCTATCTAATAAGTTCTGCGGGCTCCTTTTGTCTGGATGACGTCGTTCCGAATAACGTTGTGCATAAACTCGACTTGCCAAAAAAGAGTTTTTCTTTTATTCTCCTGATATAGAATATATATATCATATCTCTGTTTGGTTGTACTGAGTTCTGTGGTTGTACTTCATGACAAAACAACGATATTTAGTTATAAACATCTCGAAAAATGTATAAAAATGAGCTAACAATGCATTGAATTTGAACAACTCAAGCCCAAATGAACACCTGACACTTCATCAGAGTTAAATGTCAATAATTCACTTCTTCATTCAAATGACTACCAGAAAGATGATGAAATGAGTTTTCGGCAGATAACTTCTAATACGATGAGACTTTTCATAAGGTTGTAATAAGAAAAAAGGGTTTGTTTTTTATTCGCGCATCAATAATATGTTAAAATACAGGGGTTCCAAATTGAAATAAGAAAAATATAGTTCTTTGAAATTTGAAAAGTTTGCCAGTAAATTTTTCACACCCTGAGATGATTCGTGTCAATGAAACTCGGTTAGCAATCCGATTGTAACATGAAAATTTACCTTTATCTCAACTTGAGTATCAGAATGATACAGCTTCCTTATTTTTTTGTGCTCAAATTTATATCAAGTACATCCTAAGTAAACAGCTAGACTTCTAGTTCACATTTTATTACAATACCTTACAAGATGTGAATTACATTATATGACAATTTTGGGTATTTCATCATGTTCTTGTACCTGTTGGATTGGTTGGCTCACTGCTTATGTTTTTGGGGACTTTCATTGACTGAAATTTATAATATTTACTTAGATTTGATTATACATTTTCCAGGTCCAGGTATCCCTGGTGCAGGTAGATAAAATCCAGGAGGCAAGCTAAAGTCCAGAGTAGTCTGAAAGCAAAACAGGTTATTAGTTGGAATCAGGGATTTCCTATTTGGGTTCACCGAAGTTCTCTACTCACCAGCATAGTCGTGCAGGCCCCAGTACTTTCCTTAATTTTCCTGATTCAATTCTTTGGAAAGCTATTTTCAAATTAGTGATTGTTTATTTTTATTTCCTTGTCTGTCACTAATCATTATGATAAATTCCAAGTATTTCAAAGTCGATTTGTCTTATGTCAATGCCATAAGTCACGTTAGGTCCTCTTCCTATTTCAAGTACCGCTCTGTTCGGGACATACCTCTTCGAATTGGTACCCGATACTCCGGAAGTCAGGTCGATTCGAATTTTCAATGAGAGTCATGGTCAGGTATCATGGATTGTCAATTGACATTAAGTATCACGTGAGTCGAAGCTCTTATTTAACTGGCTAAGATCCAACACAGGTGTCAAACCGTGATTGGTCTGTTGATCACGTGCTTCAGCATTTCTAGTAGCGTGGGTGCGCAATATGCAAAGTAGGCCGTGGATGTTGTTTTTTAAATAGTTTTGGTGGCTGTTTCCGGCTCTTTTGGAGTTGGTGGAAGGGTCATCCGCCTTCTTCTACTAGAACGATAGACGCCACAATGGTGGTAAGAGAGGCATTTTTGTTTCTGCCTTGGCAAAGGGCAAAACACCGTTTCACCTTATTTTGTGTTCGTGAGGCCGCTCCCCAGTGGAAGATCTGTCGGCTTCCAAGAGTACCTCGAGTTCCACGAGATACCGCGTGGCCCCAAATTGATGCACCGTTCATCATTCCTACGTTTACTTGGCGCAATCCTGGCACATTCACTCGGCTCAATCCTGGCACATTCACCCGGCTCAATCCTGGCACATTCACCCGGCTCATGCATCATGGTACTGACAGTCATTTTGATGATGGTATCATCCATCAAGGCCTGTCCTGTAGCCTGACAACTCAGGCTCTTCATCCTCTTCACCGACCTCCAGCACTGGTGGCTGGTGATCCTCACTGTCTCCTGGATGGGTTTAGGCAGCATAGTACTCCAATCAATGCTGTGGTGAAGTTGGACTGCACTGGGGACTGAGGGCCATGTATGCACCACATGGGTTCCAGTAAGCTGGTGAGCTTGTTCCAGTTTTTTTTTTTTTGGATTTATAAAATTTATTTAGTTCACCTATGAATTCATAATAGTTCACTAAAATTATGTGCTCATCACTAGGGAATTCCTATAATTTTCTCTTTATATAGTTTTGGTTAATTATAAAACAGGGTTCTGTAGCTTAAAGCAATCAGATCTAAGTATCATATACAAGGTAAAAGCTAGAGTCATTGTCTTGATTTTTAGAAGTGATAATAAGTGGGCCTGTCATGTAAACCCTTGCAGCTGCACGAGGTAGGTACCTCCACTAGGCTAAATAAATTTCATTAATAGGTTACATAATACCTGCAAAGTTTACTGCTGAGTACTTTCACTGGTTTTTTCCAATTCAAACTTTAATGCCTTGTGAACAATGATTTTTGAGGTTTAATAGACTTATTTTGACCAAACTTGGTTTTCTTATTTTTCTTTTCAACAAATTTAAGTGGCGCCCCTTTCAAGGTGTCAAAGAAACTGATTAATAACATCTGACCATTAACTCACGACCCAGCTCTCCAGACACATTGGCTGCCGCTCCTTGGCAACACCATTTTGCAGAGCTTGGTATTTATTTTGGTAAATCTTTACTAAAATGCAAAAGGTGGTGACACTCTCTTGCCTTATTTGATATGTATCTCTGATGATTCTATCGAGCAGGCACTCTCTTTTTTGTAATCAATGTTTTTGACCAGTGGTGTAAAGTTGATTTTTTTTGTTATATTTCTTCTACGTGAATATCACTGATTCGATTTCAAAATATATGGCATGCCTTTTGAAAAAATATATCATCATGACGCCACACTTCTTTGGGACACCCTGTATAATCGAAATTATGTTTCTGGTATGCGCCCTATGATACAATGGAAGTCTGCGGAATATCGAAATCCTGACTCAACTGATAACTGGGCTATAGAGCAGGACCCTGTATACTATAGCGGTCCGGCCCGGGTTTGCACGGTTGGGGTACTATACCCATTTGATATAATAAGACATTTGTTGGCGTCGTTCTGAGCTATGCGCGTATCTACAGTAAATACATATTTTTTGTTTTTATTGTGCTCACCTATAGCTACTAATATACAGGCTGTTCACGGTCGTGGATGGCATATTATACTGAAAATTTGGTTTCTTTGATAATCAGTAGTGTTCTGTCGACCTAAAATATTCTCAACACTTCGACGTTGCCTCTTATATTGAAAAGTTGCAAAATCTTTGATTTTTTGAATGGGACACCCAATATATTATTCCATTTTCAGATTCTTCCTAAAGAGCTGATTTCATAGATCGATTACATTTGGGTTCTAGCGGAAACATTTTTTGTCTCATTCATAAGCAAATAATATCCTCTAAAACATATCGGGTTGTTGGGATTGCCATATGGCAGAAAAAAACAAATATTTCTAGAAATAACGATATTAATGTCTTTGTATCCAGGCAACTATTGAATGTTCAACCAGTCTGTAGTAGATAAAAATATCGACTTTATATTCTAGGATTCGTCAGGAGCTTCAAAATGATGCATCACAAGACCCCCCTATAATTTTTTTCCTAGATGACGCCCAGTCGCCATGTTGGAATTTTCACCTGTCAATTTAACTCCACACTATAGTTTTCATGCATCAATTTGATCATCCCAAGTTTTGATTTTGTCAGTTATTAACCCGTTCAAAAAATGAAAGGTGGGGGGACATTAAAGGAAAGCACTAAGCACTGTATATCCAGATCGAATTGGTCGTTCAGGGTATCCTCTTCGACAGAATATCCAGATACAAAATAGTTATTCTCCTATAGACATTCAGCTGTAGGATATTTTGCCAAACGATATTTCATCGTAGGATTATATGCCATGGGGTATTTTGACGTGGAAGCAAGATCATTCGTTGCCGGTTTTTCCCTCAGAACGGTAGGTCCATTTTGAATGTTACATTTGTGTTTCGCATCTGCTGTGTTCGAAGTATTAATTCATGAATTCAATTAAAAAAGAAACGAGGATAATTAATTTCAATCACATTTTATTTAAGCTCAAAATGAAATGATATCGACGCGTTATGATTCTGAAAACTGATCAGATTGGGTCAATAGCAATCCCAGACAGCACCAGATATTCCATGAATCACCCTATCATATTCCTTTTGGAATATTGGAATATTCTAGAAATAATCTGGAATATTCCGGAATATCTGTGGAATATTCTCTAAATATGCGAATGGGAATTCCTCAGATAATCATAGAATATACCCAAAAGAATATTCTATGTTGAATGTTCTTGGAATATTCCAATAAACATATTCTAAAATAAAAAAAAGTGACCCAAGTAGGGATCGAACTCGTGACCTCAAGACTATCAGAGCAACGCCTTGACCACTAGGCCAGTAACCGATTTGAATAATGTTATACATATCAAGTTCTTGTGAGAGCATTGTTCGAAATCGGATCATAAACACTTTTTGTTTCAAAATCCCCTTACATCTAATTGATGTTCGATACTCACATCTCTGAAATAATAAATGGTATTTATGTGTTGAGAAACATAGGAATATTCATGGAATATTTCATGAATATACACCACAGAATATTCAGTTGGGAATATTTCATGAATATACCGCACAGAATATTCAGTTGGGTATATTTCATGAATATACCGCACAGAATATTCAGTTGGGTATATTTAATGAATATACAACAGAGAATATTCAGTTGGGAATATTCCTGGAAGATTCATACCTGAATATTCCCTGAACATGTCCGACTATTCACTTTGGAATATTCCTTTTAGATGTTCCAGAGGCATGTATATATTCTAGGAATGATCGATGAATATTCGGAATATACTCCTCCTTTTTAGCATATTTAGGGAATATTCTATGAATATCCAGTGCTGTCTGGGATGGCAAGGTCCAGTCCATCAGAAAGGTATATAATTGCGTTAAATAGTGACGTATATGGCCGGCACGGAGTTATCTTCTCCTTGTACTACTTCATTTGGGAACAACAGAAAAAAATATGTTGAGACTGTTGAAACGAGAAAAACAATGAATGATCTGAGAAAACGTGCAGATTACTTTATTCTGTTGGAAGGTAGACAGTTTGAGCAGCTTCTCTGAATGTTAATTTTCAGTCCTTGTCCTGATAATTATTGTCGTAATTAGTTTGAATTTATTTCTTAATTGGAATGAAATGAATGCATTGGTGTTGTTTTCATTATTGTTATTATACTTTCTCATTAAATATGAAATCGATATTGACATCAAAAACTCAATGGTTGTATCGAATTAACCAAATCTGGATAATAAGTTCCCAAGGTACTCTTCTATGAATCGAAATATGATCCCGCATTTAAAAATTGGAAAATTCACTAATATCATCCTTAAATCATGGATTGCGTGTTCCTTCGATCGCTTGGATGAATAAATGTAAAATAATGTATGAAACTGCTGAAAATCATTTTCAGATAATTGATACTGATCAGCATGAATATTTCCAATTCCTACATGATGTCATCGATTTTGTATCTTTCGAGATCCCCATGCCCAAACTAGAATGAAACGGACACCCTGTCATTTTTAAACACTCCCCGAAATTGCAGTGTAATCACAATCAGATCATGCCATGACGGCTGAATCGTGTTACGGATCTTGTTTTGCCTGACGAGTTGATTTTTTGTGCTGAATTCGTGTTGTTGAATAGGTACCTACCTATCTAACAAAATAATTTTATTTCAAGGCTAGCACTTTCATGCTTCTACTATACTGCAGTGCTTTCTCGTGTGGAAAACGGGTCTACATTACATAGGCAATGAAAATAAAAGCACAAATCCTTCCAAAATTCAAGCAAGGCCGTTTTACCAATGAGGCTAATTATACTGAAAACTCTGGCGCCACCAATTTGGTTGCGTATTCTAACAATACAAGTACACTCGCCTTCAGTAAACATGTCGCGGTTGGACGGTGTAAGCGCTCTTAAATCACCGCTGCAATAAGAGCGATTACACCATCCAACTGCGACATGTTTTCTGAAGACGAGTGTACATTCCATGGAAATCCCAGGGGCATCCTCGTAGGGAATGGGGAACGTCCTCGGTCGGTAAACGCGACGTATATAGGTACTACGATCTATATAGGAACAGTCTATATGAACATCCCCTGACTTCCAAAAAGGACTTACCAGGGACGTGCCTTCAGTACGTCCTAGGGATATACCAGCTACTATACCTTCATCATTCCATGAGTACACCATTACCATGATAGTGAATCCCCGGCACATCCCTTGTTAGTTCCAGAGACATTTATTTAATCAATGCTATAAAATTCGTTCCTCGGACGAAAATGAGAAATCTCAAGGTACGTAAAAGCATAATCAGTACGAATCTTTAATGAAACTCATTGGTATAGTTTATGCAAAGTCAGTTGAACAGATCATCAAACGAATGTCGGGTCGCGCTGCCGCACTCTTTGAACTTTCAAAGGGACCGACGGCTTGCGGTGATGTGTTTTTCCAACTGACTTGGCAAGATCCCCATAATGCCATCAAATGATGTAATAAAATGGGATTGCGTGTTGTTCAATGAGCATGATTGAAAGAAATGGAAAGGGTTGGACCATTAATTATTTTACAAGAATAAAAAACATTACCACCATAGCTAAGATGTTTGACAGGGCTCTCGGCAGTCTCATTGTGATCAAACTGATCACCATCATTGAGTTCATGGGGATACAGTACCTACAGAGACCTCCAAACGATATAAAGAATAAGAAGAAATAGTGGAAGTCAAACAGGATGGCAACCAGCCAACAAAATAATAACATCGAAAGGTGTACAAACTTTATGATAAGTACCACACCACTACCACTCGTCACAACGCCCGAACCATTGTCGATCTAAATGAAACCCTAGTAGGCGACCTAGTGCGAGGAGGTATAATATTGTCTGTTCATTCAATCAAAATATGTCTGTCTGTCAAGTGGCGCTGGGGATGAGAAAATGGAAAGAGCTCATTTGTTTATGTCAAAATAGACCATATTAGGTTGATATTCTCTTCTTCTATTTTTTTCCAATATGTACTCAACCACAGATGTGCTTTCCATCATGACGTGATATTTGATACAAAGGCGATGAAGAAGATTCTTTCATGAGATTGAGATGTCATAATCAAAAAATTATTTTCTGACAGTTGTTATTAACTTATAACAAGTCTTTGTGAATATGTTATACTTTGAATTCGTATTCTTGAAAATTACAATTATTCCTTATTATTTCTTCTAGTATTGGTTTTCTATTGCAGTTTGTTGATTGGTTTGTGAGTGCGATTGTGTTATTTTGCAATGTTATCTGAAAACTTCGCACTCCAGGAGGTGGTGTGCAATTATCAAGACCTGGTTTCCCCTTTCCTCACTGTTGTGAATTTGAGCCACAAATCCTGAGGCATCAATGAGTTTATACCATATTCATTGGATTGCAAGGTGAAATTTTTTTCTTGAATCGCGTAATATTTGAAACTTGATGCTTTGATATTTCAGGAACGGGAGTTTTTGAAGTGAGCGAACATGATACTGTATGTACATTTCAAGGCAACTGTTTCTTGCCAATGAAGAAGTGGAAACTGTTTTGGAAGGAGGGTTCGGTTCCAAGTTTGTTAAAGGAAGGTATATATAAATAAAATGATATTTAACAAGTTCCTACCTATACAAACTCTTTGTAGCAATCAGCTTATTAGTTTCTAGTTGACTGGAACTATTAGTTTCAGTACAAAATTCACCAAGAACTTGACTTTGGAACCTCTAAAAATTGTTCCATAGTCAATTGTCATTAAATTCATTTCAGAATGGTACAGATCATTGAAACTGGGGACAAAATAGATATCAAATATTTTTATAGTTTCAGACTCATCAATGTAGTTTGGAATATGATGCTGAAGAGGAACTCCTTCCTTGGAAAACGACCTGAAGATTAAGAAGCATCTGAGGAGGACACGGGTATTTGAACAGATATTATAGAATGATAATAAATAATAATGAAGTTTATTCAAAATGATTACATAATATAAATTAAAAAGTAAGAAATTGAAAAGTTACACAGAAAATAATTTTGTACGTAAAATTAATGAACGGCGGTCGTCAATTTTTTGAACATTAATATTACGAATCGATGATTATTACAATCATTTCTGATGATGGGTTCATACCGGAAGACACTGAAACAATGAACGAGCCAACATTGAACAATGAACGAAAAACATTAAAAGTTAATCATTTTTTTTATTCATGTGATGAAAAAATTCATTGAATCAACGTTTGATGGTTATTGATCTATGTTTTTCATCATTGGAGCAATAAACTTTTCGTCATGGATCTATCAACAACAAACATAAGAAAATAATGAATGGTCTTCATTGTTTCAATGAACACTCAACGTTGATTTCATGAAATGAAACATCAACTTCCAAAACAGGCGCCAAATTAATGCTGCCTACCCATGGATCAATCACACCAAACATTATTACTATGAAAAGGTTTCATAATACGCGGTGAATTTTTCATTTGCCGGTTTATTTTATTTCTATTCGTTCAGTTGTTAATGAAAAGTTGAAAGGGCTGGGTCGTGTTTTGTGTTTCTGTGCGGCTCGTAGAATTCCTACCTATTTGTGAAATTGTGCCAGATCAAAGGGATACAAAACCTAACATATTTGAGAAAGGTGAGTCCTGTTAATTTTGAATTACTCTTTTCACAATTCTCACGATTAGGATATATTTACTCAGCAAACATTGAACTACCGGGAGAATTCCGGCCTAGTGCAGGCAAGTGTGAGAAAGTGTCGATGCCGGTGTATTGGTAATGGCCGATGATTTCTCTATGCTAAGTAACCATCAGTTGAAAATACGATGATGGCCTTGTGATGGTATGATGTATAGAACGAGTTGAGCACTAACGAGTTGTTGCCCCTTGCTGGCCAATATCCTGTTCACTACTCGTCCCACTGGTGGATTTTCTGGGAACGTCTACATCAAAATTGTTGTTCTAAAATTGTTCTAAAATTGTTCTATCCGTCATTCGGTTGCCCCCTTACGAGCAACCCTCAGAAGTCTTCGAAAGACTTGTGCGAGCAAGGAATGACGGGGGCCTTACCTTTTAACGTGTGATCCCAAACACTTTCTTAGGCCATCAGAAAAAGTCTGCGTTCGTGGGTCTCGAACCCACGATCGATACCTCGACGTGAATCGATATTGAAGCATCGAAGCACTGAGGTACGCCGGCCTACAATCAGTTGATCATTTGGATAATTATTATTATATGTCACTGTAGTGATAGCGTAGGTTTCGTTTTTCTCTGGTTTGTTGTCATATCGTTGTGCTCATCACTTTCCCTGGTCGTTATAATGGCAGTTATGGTGGCAGGAGTATTCTCAATTGATAATATAGAAGATGGATTCTTCAATGATGATAATATGTATTGAGTAAGTACTCGAGTGAGTATCAATCTACCTATCTAGTGTTCCAAATTTTGTTATGAAATGCAAGTGTTTGTGATGATAAGAATTGTAGTGGCTCCTCTACCTCTCCAGAAGCGTAACTATCATGGACTGCTTGGTTCGTTACTATCAAAAGTAATATTAGGTTATGGAAACCTGTCTCTATCATTGAAGTGAATAAGAATAAGGCCTGTGTGAAAAAAATAACGAGACTTGAGAAGCTCCATATGTAAGTATATATCACGTAATCGGACTATATATTGATCAAGTTATAAACTCATGTAACACAGTATTTTGTTTTTCATACTTCCATGAAGAAAGAATTCTGACATCAAGAAAGGCCACTTCATGATAACTTATGAAGAATTTTATATTTCAGGAGTACCTACCTCGCAAAGAAGATTCAATTTTGGAGGAATGCTTCCCAAATAAGATGAAGATGTAGATACCAGCCGGTAAGCAGTCACTCTGAGAAGTTGTATCATGAAAGAAGAGAGAGGTTAAGAAGATATCATTGTGTCATTCATAAATTGTTTCCTTGAAATCTGGTATGTGTCTATTTGATATAATATGATGATAAACATTGAAAAATATATTGAGTTACTAGAACTTCCAGATCAATTAAACCCCTAAAACCCCTTCCCCCTCCCCTCTACCCCTCCTCCTACCCCTCCCCCTACCTCGTTAATATGTACCTACCCAATGTCGATAATTGGACATTACAGTCCCATCATTTATGTATGTGCTGGGCTTGCTATGGGCAACTCAATGTTGTACCCAACATATCAAAATGTTTGCTGGGTAGGTACTCGTGGGATGCACAAGGTTCTATTCTTTCTACAACTACTGGTTATTGTCATCACATTGTTATCATTTTATTTTCTACAGAAAATGAAAATGAAGTTAATTAGGTGTTCAGATCAGTATTTTGGCTGATTTGCCAGAATTTCCGTTGCCTTGTATAGAGAGAGGAGGTATAGGTGTTGGGATTTTTTTGTAACTTCTGGAGATTATTAGTTCTTGAAAATACTTCCATTGGCAAAGATTTCCAAAGCTTCGCCGTTCTATAGTAGTAGTTCAACATATTTCAAAGTTAACAAAGAAAGTATGTGCTGACTGGGCCTGTCGAGCTCGTCTGACTGGTATTGCTTGTGATTGAATTATAGCAGAGATTTCTGTGGAACATTTCCCTTATTATCAGGTACTTAAATATAATTATATCATAATGAATGGAAAGGGCAATATTTGTTTATTCCGACAAAAAATGTATAAGGTGAGCGAATATTTGTTTTTTAAATATCGTCCAAGTTTATCAGTCTTCGATCATTCAGTGTATTTTCGACATTTCGGAAACATTTTTAGTTGACTTTATTAAAAAATATTCATTACATTTGTTATTCAATACAATTAGGTAGATTTCATTCAACAAAAAAAAAAAGATATTTCATTAAGAAAACCAGTGTTCTGCGACTGCCTTGTAAATGTATATTATATTATTCATCAGGTCACATCAAATCAGTGGATGTACTAGATAATTTTGGGCCGATTTTGGGTTTTTAAAAATTTTAGAAATTAATTACTCTGATGCGTGAAAAAATTGTCCCCTTATTTCTGATAGTGACGATACTGTTGACAACATTATCTTCGACGACGACTATACCACAGTTAAATACCAATAGAATTTGTTCGTTACATCGATAACTGGCGAACATAGATTCATGCTCATTTTTCATTGATTCAATGAAGAAAATCATCAAGTGATGTCTATCGTTCGTAATATCAATAACCGCCGATCATAGATCCATGCTAGCTGATTATTGATTCAATGTTCAGCTGTTAATAAACTGAGTCTGTCCTTCGTAACTGGCACTTACATATTCATGCTCACTGTTAATTGATACAATGTACATCAACCATAAACCAATGTTTATCATCATAGATCCATGCTCGCTGTTTATTGATTCAATGTACAACAACCATGAACCAATGTAAATCCATTCGTAATATCAATAACCGGCATTCATAGATCCATGACCATTATTCGTTGATTCAACGTACTGCAGTTATAACTTAATCAACAAGAAAATTTACGTACGACCGTTCATTGTATTAATGACACCCGTCATCGGCCCAAAATTAATGTTGACGTTCACTGATTTGATGTACTTTTTCATTAATATAACGTACCTTTTTCGTTCTGTGTATACATATTGGTATCGAATATTCCTATGGTTCAATTTGTGGCAATTATAGACACATCTTCCCATATTTAGTGAAGTTAGTGGATAAGATGATTTTATAAAAAATAATCATTGTTCAGCAAAACATATATTTAACCTATATACCTTTGGTACAATATATATAGTGTTTTCAAACTTACCTGCCAATACATCTGTACAACAATAAACAGGGTATCAGAGGAGAACAAATTAGTAGAATAAAAATTGCAATAATTCTTCATAATTATATTCAATTCATTAAAAAATATATTTGTATTGTCAATTGTCATTCGTACATATACAAGTTATTTTCCAATAAAAAAAAATTCTAAATATCCCAGCATCTTGATATTTTGTGTTTGGAGCAAAATATCCATAAGACATTGATGAAATAAACAGATTGAGTCTAACCTTATTGCTTCTATATACTCATTTCAGATGAGAAATTTTCCATTCTGTTCTCAAACATCATCATCCTTCTGGTACATTTCTTCTGAACATTACTCACATAATGATTCCTGATGTGATTCTTCCACATCAATTTGTTTGTATCACTCATAGTTTTTCGTTTTTCAACTGAAAAGCTATTCATGTAGGTACTCTTCGCTGTAGGTAGGTACCTGAAATTTTCAAGTATAGTGATTCCGATGTGTACATAGTTTCCATCACTAAAGACATGTTTTCACTGCAAATAACGGAATTCCATGAATTATATAGTAACTTATCAAAAATATAGAAGGAAATAAGCAGCCCATACCTTTCTGCTTGGCTTGCATGTCGAAAAAGTGTAAAAGCACTGATGAGTTTCCGAAGTTTCCACAGTTCCAACTTAAATTCAAGTTGCATCATAAGTCAACCTGATACAGCATTGCCTAACCCAGATATGCCTATAGCGTTAATCGAAAATATCAAAGAATCACTTTACTGGAACTAGAGCTTATGAGTGACAAAAAAGACATAGAGACTCGAAAAAAAAATTCATTTCACAAAAAAAAACAAAATTTAGACCGTACTACATATAGTACATTAGGCAGGAGCACTACTATGAAAAAAATGCTCTGTTTTATTTTGTATGGAATAAAACGAAGCATTTCACGTGTACTCCAATGTCACATTTTGAGCACCTTGTTGTTGTTTTCTCATGACAGTATCCACACCGTGTCTGTTCTGCCTGTGCAATCACAAGATGGTCTAATCGGTCGTATCGCAAATCAATTCCTTGTGTTTTACCCGAATGTCCCTTCTGGAAAGTTACTTGCTTTTTGTTCTGAATGAGCAACATTGTGGCAATTCGTCTTCTGAAATTCAGCTGATCTAGGTTACCCCCATTTTTTTCTATTTAATTGCCAAGCGTTGCGTAAAAATGTTCTTTCGTCAGCTCATCAATCAGAGGAATGGACGTGAAGAAGTTGTCGAAAAACAGATGGAATTTTGTATCCGTCCATTTCTTTCGCAAAGCTTGTGCATATTCTAAAACGACTGCTGCACCAACTCCAAACTGTGCATACCGTTCACTTATATTCGTTGCAGCCCCTTGGTACGGTTCAAACCAATTCAAGTAATCAAGTCAAGTACTTCCAACCCATTATTTGAAGCCATATCTTATTGGCTTTCCGTGAATGTACTGTTTGCAGCCATGGCGCCCGTAATAAGGTACCATGGCCTCATCAATTGAGTGCATTTCTTCGACAAACGAGTTCTCCAAGAACTTTTTATTCAGAAGATCGAGTGAGGAAGGGGCCTCACTTTCGCGAATTTGTCATTTTGGTCTAAGTGATGATTATCTGATACATGTAAATTGTAAAATAGATATTCGAATCGGTCTCTTGAAATCTCTTCGGCAACCAACTCGTTGTGACCATCTTTTTCACGCTCCCAATACATTCTTCTCCTTGGGACTTGTACATATCCACTGAGCAATAAAACTCCAATGAATGCTTTGAATTCTGAATATTTTATATTTGATGTTCGATTTTTCTGTTGGGCATATTTATCCACGAAAAGATCCATCATTTGAGGGCACGTCGTCCTCTGATGAATTATCATCATCAGTTTGAAATCTTATTTCCGCTTGTGCTTGTAACTGCGATGCAGGTAGATTATCAATTGTAAAAATATCCTCCGCTCCAGAATTTTCATCTGTAATTTCAGCCGTTGCATTTTCTGGTGGTAACATGATGATTTCATCAACATCATCTTCTAACATAGCAAGAGCTTCGTTGAGAGAGAAACCTCTGAAATGAAATGGTATTGATAGACCTTCATTAGCCTGATGTACTATATTTAGTACATCCCCAAAAGTCGTTCTTGAAAAAATATAATTTATAAGAATAATGGATGTATCTAATCAATTCATGATATAATCATTATTTATCATATTATTACCAGCCAATTATGGAATTTATTTCTATTTTCTATAATTCAAATCGACTTTCCTAGCAAAGGTTACACCGAATTCAGCCATTTCTATTTATATCCATTCTTTGAAAGAATCAAATTCGCACTTCCACTCCCCAGAACTGACTTAGTCTGCACAGGCACAATGATCCGACTATACTGAAGCATTCGCCACAGCGTTGGATCACGCGCGCCAGAAATCCGCTACAAGTTGAGACTTGTTAGGACCGTACTTTATATAGTACAATAGGTACATCTGGGCTAAACATCTCCCTGCTTCCATTCAAGTATAGGTAGATGGTTTTCATACTTGATAATATCTTTCGTGTTTCATTTTCGGGTTTCAACATATGACAGATTTCTATTTACAAACTTGACAGGACCATGAAAAATGTTATGGGTTAAGAATAAAATATGAATAACTTAGTTTACTTAGTTCACGTAGGTGTCTCTGAACTACCCCAGCAAACATGTATCGCGCGGGCCTTTAGACGCCCTCCAAAAACTGCCGACAGTCAACATCAGCGGGCCACAATCATGATAAATCGTCGGCCCGGCTAGCCCGTGTCGCACCGGCCGCTAGTAGGCCGCCCGACTATCTACCGACACTATTCGGTTAGAAATAAAAAAAAGATATAGTCGGGAGTCGGACTCGAACTTGCGATCGAACGGATATCCAATCAACTGTCAGGCGCTTATACCACTAGGCTACTGCGAAACTTGAAAGATACTATTACGAATCCATCAGTCAACAGAATTGAAATAGTACAATACTTCAATTATATTTGATATTTGATCATATACGATATACCTATCATAACTTGTTGATTCGACGACGTAGAATAGGTTTAGTCTGATAATGTTCTAGCCACATTACTTTTCCAGTGTTTGATCTATTACTGTGAATCAAATATTTTTCGAATATAGGTAAAGAGCTGAACTTCGCATTGGAGCATCATTGTTATAATATAGGGTAATGAACAAATATTTAGCTCAAAATCATTACCACAAAAATGGAGTGGTAGACAATAACGAGTTTAATTATTGTTATATAACATATATCATTATTCTTGATGTCGGACGATAGTTTGCTGGGATCAATCATAAAACTCACCAACTTTTTCTAAATAATATTAATATTATCACGCCGTTTAACAAATACCTGAAGACAAGTGACAGACAACTGACGCGATCTACGGACACAGAACTAAAACACGAGAATAAATTAGCAGTACTACCAATGCTCAAAAACCCAGTGATGCCAACATTGCGTTTGGTTCAGTTACCACTGACCTGTAAACAACATACATACTGCGTCAAAGCGACATCGGCACGATTGTCGGGAATTTTAAACGGGCAATTTCTGGCTGAATAACAAACATCCATTATAAACATGCGTACGTTCAGCCATGGCGGCAAAACCGATGTCGTTTCAACATTTTAACGACATAGGTGTGCCGCTGCCGACAACTAACCGCAGTTACCAGCAATCGGCCGCCTATTTACCGCTCAATCATGTTTGCTGGGACAGAATTTCTTCAATTGTCTTTTCAATGAACAGACAATATTATAGCTCCTGCCTACTAACTACCTAACTAGGTTGTCATCTAGAACGACAATGCCCGAACTAAGAGAAAATATGTAAGTATTTTCAATGATGTGCTTACACAGAAACCAGAAAACTTGGTTTGGTTTGGCGTCTGGAAATATTGAGGTTAGGTTATTGAATCACGTATTATTCTTCTTCTTTTTCTTTAAATACCTATATTCGTACCATATACACAAACATGCATATTTATATGCGCATGTGATACGACGTTTCAGTCATATATGTGTTCACTGAGATGTACGTACCCATAAGGCAATAATTCTAGAATCACAACATGTATTTTCTAGTTCGATATGTATCACTTGATATGATCAAATCTAACATGCTCATCGAAATTTATGAAGAAAATTATCAGACAGACATTGTATGTTGCTATGCTGGACACTTTGCCATTTCCTTGGCTATTGTCTTTCACAAATGGCCATTTTGAGATGAAACTTATTTGGATGACTTCAAAAAATAATTCTTCCAATGTTATGCCAATGTTGAATAACCTGATGAACGATGGGTCCTTTTGGCTGTTCAATCGCTTCGAAAATCGAAGTATCCCTTGATTGGACTGACTTTTTCGGATCAAATGACTCTACGGCTCATTTTATTCTGATAATGTGATTTCCACATGGCATTATAGGTATGTTCTTCCTCAACAACGTATCATTCCTCTCTAAATTAAATCTTTTTACAGGTACTATGTACTTATGTTTCTGAAGATAGCTGTTAGAGCCGAAACTAGTCACAATACATTTTGTGTAATATAATTTTTGTGGTCGACCGACTTGGTGTATTTTTGGACCACTTTGAGAAGGATAGAAGGTTTCTATGACTCATTATATTTATTAGTTATATTTTAATCATTTTGTCGTGGGTCTAACAGCATACGTCAGATGCATGCATTCAAAATGGCGACTGCGAATATCGCAATGAAGTTGAATATTTCACGAATACGAATGAAATTATGACCTCATATTGGAAAGGAAAATTCTCAGATATATTTATGAACACAAAAAAAATGTATATGCAGGGTGTTTTGAAAAAACCTAACCCCCTTGCTAGGGTAGGTAGAACACTGCAAAATAAGTTGGGTTTGCTCAGTGAAGAAATGTCGTAACGGCATTCGTATTCATGATACAAGGTGTTGAAAAATTGATTTTTTTAAACATTTTTCACGGTTATGTCGAAACTATTGTCAACAATGTGATGAAATTTTGTATGAATGTTTCTTGAAATCTGACACATTTCATGAATTTGTTTTTATATCCGAATCTCATAGAGGGCGCTAGTTACAGGGTTCGTACCGAGTAGTTTAGAACATAACTTTTTTGAGATTATATTTTTTTATCCAAATATGATATGAAATCGAACATCATTCAATTTTACACCAAAAAGGTACTCTTGGTGAAACTCGATGCTATGTTCCGTTTTCGGAATATTTCGATTTGAAAATAATGGAGTAATAGCTGATGCTGGTATAAAATGAATTTTATCGAGTTCAATTGCCTATTAATTCAGATTCAAAAACAATAAAATTATTCTTCTGCTGAAGTTATTGATGGAACAAAGAATCATTAGCAGAAAATTAAGAGATATTTGACTTGAAACATGAAATATTGAATCATGCAGTTAGAGTAAGTGTTCAAAATGTCCTACGTTTCGAAGAAAAAACGATTCTATATTATTCTTTTCTCTAGAATGTATTATTCATCTTTACAGTTGAGGATCAGCTGTTAGGTCATTTTAGTGATGTTCAATTTTGTCTTACAACTCTTGACGTGAATTTACCTATGTAGCATAGACTTTCTTCTCAAGATACAACAAAATTGTGTAATCCATGTTCTTAATCAAATTTATTTCGATGTTATTCTTGTGATTCATTGTTGAATCAATAAGTTTGGCATCAGAAATGTATTGTTGTTTTCGGTTTTCAATAAATAGGTGATAATTTTTCATACTCACTCTAATACATAGCTTTATACCAGCAACAGTTATCACTTCATCATTTTCGAATCGAAATATTCCGAAAACGGAACACAGTATCGAGTTTTACCAAGAGTACCTTGGTGTGGAATTGAATGATGTTCAAGTTCACATCAAATTTGTGTTGAAAAATCTAACCTCAAAAAAGTTATGTTCAAAACTACTCGTTACGAACCGTGCAACTCTATGAGAGTCAGATATAAAAACAAATGCATGCGATGTGTCAGATTCCAAGAAACACTCATAAAAAATTTCAATACAATGTTGCCAATAGTTTCGACATAACCGTGAAAAATGTGTAAAAAAATCAATTTTTCAACATCTTGTATCATGAAAACGAATGCCGTTATGACATTTCTTCACTGAGCAAACCCAAATTATTTTGCAGTGTTCTACCTACCCAAGCATGGGGGTTAGGTTTTTTGAAACACCCTATATATAAAGAAATATATTGAGAATTCGCATTCTCCATGTAATGAAAATATTACGTCTTTCAACAGAATACAACTACTTTCCTGGTTATATGCCACGACGAATATTGAATTACATCTATATTGAACACACACGATGAGAATTTGAGGAAAAAAAACAAAGTCTTCTGAAGAAGAGAATTTGCATTCTCCTTCATATAAAGATATGCATATATATATTGATTATCATTCTGAATATTCAACAGAAAACAACTACTTTCCTTGCTATTTGCCACGTCGAACATTGAATTATGTCTATTGGATATCCAAAGAGAGAGCATGAAAAATCAAAATCCTCTGAAATTGAGAATTGGCATAATCTCTTAAATCGAATGCAATAATAAAATGTATTATGATATGAAAATATAACTCACCAATATGTTCAGTATTGAAATGGAAATTGAAATGTATAGGAGGAATATACTTGTATGACCTCTGATCTTGATGAGTTTGGAACTTCAAAAATATCATTCGTATCAGGTTATATGACTCAACTCGAGTAAAACTCATTTCGGATATCATATTCTCCGCGATACTTTCACGGGGAATGTTCTTCAGAAATCTCTGCTATCATCCCTTCACTTGCAAGACAAGTCAGACGAACTAGACAAGCCCAGTCAGCACATCCTTTCGTTGTCAATCTCGAAAGTTGTCGAACAGCACTTTATCAAAACTCCTTCATCCATAGAACGGCTAGGCTCTGGAATTCATTGCCTGAGGAAGTGTTCCCAAAAACATATTATAATCTCCAGAAGTTCAAAAAAAATTCCAATACCTACCTCCTGTCCCTATCCTCCCTAGGAACGCACGATGTTCTTTGAACATTATAGAGATTTCCCTTCGTGCGCTCCAAGCGAGAAAAAAAAACAAACAAAAAAAAAAAGTAGCCCTGAAGTCCAATTATTCTTTCAGCCATTCTCCATGATATACACAATTTTCATCTCCCTATAATATAACTGAAACTACCACGAACTGACATCTGAGAATTATCATGATTTTTTGACATAAAATGAGTTGTTATTTTGTAAACATCAAAATTATAATTATGAATTTCATCATTTCTTCGTTTGATCAAATTTTCTTCGCAGGATGGATGGTCTGGACGAATTAATTTGAATGTATCAGTTGTATCGTCTCTATAGAGCAACGAAGTAACCAGACGCAAAAAAAGGAACTGTAGTGTTCGAAGCATTTTTAAATGCCAAAAAAATTATGGAGATTATTACATTCTGTTCGACAAACTCGACTGAATGACCTTGATAAATATTTCGATTACTTTCCTGTAACGTGCCTTCATTTAGATGAACTTTCATCAATGGTGGGACCAGAAATGGAAAAATTATATGTATATGACAACAGAACCTTATCTCCTGCAAATTTTGTCGCATAAGTATGAACGTCGAATTCTGCTGGAAATTTCATATTTTGCGATTCGCAGAAATTTTGCGAAATTCGAGCAAGCATGAACATACCCCAACGGGGTGAATGTAGGTTCAGTGGTATATATACCGAATTCCTGTGGTAATACTGGCTCGCACTGAGTGCATATTTTGTATTCCATTGGTAAAACAGGTGTGGAATTTTGAATTTCATTGGAAAACTGGTTCACATAGTTTATAGCTGAGTGCAACAATTCTCGCACGCGCTCTAAAAGGTCGTGCGAAGTCAGTGCAGTTTTGAAAATGGCGGAAACATCGAATTTGAATAGTTCAAAAAAAAATTGTTAGTGGCAATCTTATCATCATCATCAAATAGTGATGAAAATTTAGAGGTTTCGAGAAAATGAAGGAGGTTACTTCCCAGAATTGATAATTTTGTTGAAAGATGAAGAGGTACTTATTGAAAAAAGTGCTCAAAATAATTTCCATGAAACATCTACTTTGTTTATAATTAAACTTGAGGAAGAATTCCAGGATGAGGACAAATTATAAACGAAGGCTAACCAACTTATCCTATTTCACCTCCAAAAATAATTTTATTAAAATATTATTTCGTATTCCATTGGGAATGCACCAGATCATATTTTGGAGAGAACTAAGCCGCCAGTGATGTTCTTGCTGATTTTTCCTAAGTGACTTTGCATAGACTATAACTACAATTATTGACACTCTGTAATTTTGATAAAATGTAATACAATCTGTGATATCGACTAAACCTACTTATACGTACTTTGTTTCGCCACAATGAATGTTTTCCATAGAATGGGTACCCAACAGTGTGAAATTTTACAAGAATACTATCAAATATCATTATAAAAGTAAAAGTACACAATGGGACATTATGAAGAATTTGGATTTTTCAACAATCTGATCCTATTTGCATACAATTATTACAATCTACCCATTCGTCCATGGTCACACAAGTCTGGCGTTACAGAATGTATTTCAGTTGTGACATACTATTTCAACATCCATTTAGGTAGTAATAGGTATGTGCTTTTTGTTGAATGTGATTATTATGGTACGCTAATCATATATCTCTTTACATCGCTCAGACGCACTCATATCTGTTTTGACGCATGAACAATGTCTTGATAATTTGTGTAGAAAGTTGTTTTTTTGTTGTATGAAAATATCTCCCAGATTCACTGGCCATGTTGATTGGTCGACATTGAACCTTTGGTCCTATTGATTGAGTACCTACCTATATTATATGCATATAAACTGTTGGAAATTCGAATTGGATAGTTCAAATTCCTAGACGCATTTTGATCCAGGGCCAAGACTATCAAGACCAAAACTGAGCCAGTCTCGTATTGGTCTTGAAACATCAAGACCAATACCAAGACCAAAACTACATTATTTATATTTCGAGACTTGCTTCGCCGAGTTTTCTCAGTTTGAAAGCAGTGATCAATTCCAATTAGAAACCTGAAAATAGTTAATAACACGAATCATTTTTATTTTTCATTTTGATCTTATGAATTCGCAGGGACATACTTTGAAGCTATAAGGACCCTGGGCTGCAACCCAAATAGCACTTACATAGATCCGCCCCTGCTCAGTTGTATCTGATTTCATTATTTATTTCAATTTGTTGTATGTACTATACCCAAACGCATATGCATAATGTCAGCTCAGCGTTTCCGTAGTCAACTCCATACTGCATGGCCAATGAACCACTGAACCAGTGAATTATTCGAAAGAAAACTGTATCATCAAGCGAATACGTTAGCAACTTTCACCGAAATGAAATGACTGACATCGTTTTTACATTTGCATAATACATACTGAATACTGGATTCATGCTTTTCATTGCCAATTCAAACCCATTATAGAGTTCACTGGGCAAAATGAAAGCAGACCATATAAGTATAAGGAGTGTTTTTGACAAGAAAACTTTTACTAACCGGTTTCGATCTCGATTGCAATAATCTATGGATATTTTGTATATTTACTCATATACTTAACACGATATTCGCTACCGAGGGTATTTGAGCAATCTGTCACCACAGACCAGGGGGCGATTCGGTCGGTATTGTCATATACTGTAGATTTTGTTGGTTCTATGTGATATATCCACTTCAAACAACATGGAAAACACTTCTCTGAATACTGTCACATATTTGTAACGCTGGTCCATCGAAAGTAATCTGTCAGGATAGACCAGGGTCACATATATGTAACGATTCAATAGTTACGATAGAACAAGAGTTTCAACTGAATTATCTTTATTCATGAACTCAGAACATTTATTCCATGATGATATATACCATAAGCAAACGCAGCAAGCAGAAATCATACGATAGAAGCCTATATAACCTATTATGAATGTGGTAATCTTTGAAACCAGATTCAATACATAATCCAATTGGTTGACCACCATTTTGGCATGCGTGACATGTAAAGAAAGTAGCAGATATCTTCTTTCTTTGGGAACGTACACCATATCCTTTTCTGTTATTTTTTTCGGAAATGATTGTTCGTAGTCGGTGTTCGAGAACTTGTGGAGGCCTGAACGTCAGTTTGCAAAAACTCCTTAGCTATATCATCCCGGAATCGCAGATAAGTTTTTTTCTTTTGATCTACTCCATTTCATAACCAGCATGCATTCCACATTGATACAACAAATAGATGAAAAAATATTTTCAGATACCAGGGTACATATTTTCGTGTAGTTGAATAGTATGAAACCATCTGATCACATCTGTCAATCCCTGACATATTCGAATTGTAATCAATTATAGTAATTGATGGTTTCAATTTTTTATTTTCCCGTTTGTCAGTTATTTTGCCCATAGTTGAATCATGTTTGGTAGAGATCACTAAAACATCTCAAGCACGACCATAGATGAAACACACCCTCCATCTATGGCATGACCTAACAATGTACAGGTCCTTCTGATCCACCGACCACTCATCACAGATATGTCCCAGATAGCACACAATCGCCTAGGGTCATCCTCAATGTGTCGCCAAACGCCTAGAGAGGACGTTATGTTTTCTACAACCTAAGAACATCATCAGGCGTAGATTTAGCGCCGTAATTGTTCTAGAGAAGTTCTTTCAGTGACAGCCTGAGGCTGCAGCGGATTTCGTGCCTACGGATGTCTTCAGATTCCATGAAATAACGTGTCGACGAAGCCAAAAGGACGAAGAAGAAGAACTAGAAATACTAGAAGTGAGGTTAAGTCTCATGATAATATTTCTCTAAGAAATTGATAAGATAATTAGAAATACAGGTAAATAATTAATCAAATCATTGATAGTAGGTACTGGACATGAAATATTGAATATATCATTTTATTTCAGGAGGTTATTGAGAACACAAACTTGATGATATCATCAGAGCAGAGATGTTTCATTTCAAGATATTTTGCCTTCTTCCGAATCTATCAAACATTGTATGAAGGCTTGAACTTTCAGTGGATTCAATAAAGATAGGTATACCTACCTGAATCAACTCATTGATAATAGGTACTGGTCATGAAATATTAATACATTATTAATTGTTCCAGGAGGTTATAGATGGGAACACAAACTTGATCAACATATTTTGGCTTCTTCGAAATCTATAAAAGATTGTATATGCATGTTTCAGGAAGTTATTGAAAACACAAACTTGATATCATATTATCAGAGCAGAGATGTTTCATTCCAAGAGATTTTGGCTTCTTGAATCTATAAAAGATTGTATGCAGGCTTGAACTCTCAGTAGATTCAATGAAGGTAGGTATCTAAATCAAAACATTGATAGTATAGGTAGGTACTGGACATGGAATATTAATACATTATTTATTTCAGGAGGCTATTGAGAACACAAACTTTTGATGCTATCATCAGAGCAAATGTTCAAATCAAAGATATTTTGGCTACTTCCGAATCTATAAAAGATTGTATGCAGGCTTGAACTTTCAGTAAATTGAGCATCAGAAAGTATGTCCAGGATTCAGAAATCACAAATGATAACAAGAAGAGAACTCACAACAGAATCAGAACAAAACAAAAATCATCATAATGTATCATTATGTTGATGATGAGTTTTCTCTGAGGAAGACAGGAACAAAGGTAGGTGGATCAAATCATAGATATTACATGAATATGAGATATTGAATAATTGTTTGTTTCAGAAGGTTATGGAAAACACAAACTTGATGTCATCTATAAAATATGGTATGAAGGCTTCAGTGAATTCAGCATTAGGAAGCATATCCAGAGTTGAGAACTCAAAAACAACATAGAGAAATATTACCAATGGGCAACTTCTAGTAGTGCTCAATAAGAAGCTGAGATACATTTTTTCAAAACGAAACTCGAAAATCTTCACCAATAAGTTATGAATAATAGAATGTAAGTTTTTTATTTGAACATATTATTATTCCAGGAAAATTTCGCAAATATCATGATATCCATATTTTTTCAATGAAATTTCATTTTTATCAACCTATCCCTAGAACGGTAACAGGAAGACGAGCAAGGGACGTCGTCAGGCTCGCCCTCGACGTCCTGAGGACATTATTGTGATCGCCTCAGAAGGGCCTCAAAAGGTATTTGTGCTATCTGGGGTGGCGAACCTATTTATAGAGTTATAGACCATAGTGCAACGAACAAAACAATAACCTAGACCACAGATTTCAGAAATCCAATTGAAATACTCTGTACTAAGTACCTAATATTATGAATTCATTGAGAGAAATGTGTGTGCTGTAGTGGGATGTAACATCTTAAAATTCATAAATGCACGATGGGGTTGTACTATATATATATATAAACCAGGGACGATAATTTTCGATACCGAAAAAGATTAAAGTAGAACGGAAGTAATGAAACCCATCAAAAAAGGAAGAGAATATAACAAAGATAAAAGGAGAAATGGATAACGGGCGATCTGTAGTCACAATTTATGTGAAAAATTCAAACAACTAAGTTTTTGTTTTGTTTATTTTCATCTTTCACATAAAATAAGTCACGAAATTTGGTAAAAACTCATCTCTTCATTTTCCAAATACACTGTTATTTTTTCAATCTACGATATTCATTTTTACACCTTATTTTGACTCAAATATCGAAAAAAAAATTTATTTTCAATCGAGAATTGTCGCCTCAGAATATCGGCTCCTTCAAAGAAGTCGGTATAAGCTTTTTATTCATTGAAATCTCTCCTCGTGTGATGGTGTGAGAGATATATACATCACAAGAGTGAATGTTCCCAGAAAATACGAAGAAACTAAACTGGAATCCGAATTTTATTTCAATCATTATATAACAGTTTTGAGATATTTATAAAAATCAACATTAATTATTCGAAAAACGTGAGATTTTATGTTACATCGATAAACAAAACGAAGTTCAATCCATGTAACATTACATTGCATGAACCATGCGAATAAAGTTGTTCTACATATTAACGAAAGGGTTTGAAGGAAATTCACCGTGTGCTTCGCCAGCAATGGGCCTCATCGTAAACCAAGGGCACCCATGAGACAGTACAATGTTGGAAGCCCTTTCGAGAGGATTGCAATGGATATTGTGGGGCCGTTTCCAGTGACTGATAATGGAAATAAATACATCCTTGTCTGCATGAACTACTTCACCAAGTGGGTAGAAGCGTATGCGATCCCTAACCAGGAAGCCAAAACTGTCGCCGATGTCTTAATGAATCGACTCATCAGTCGTTTCGGGGTGCCATTGGAACTCCACTCTGATCAGGGACGGAACTTCGAGAGTGAAGTGTTTAAGAAGATGAGCGAGAAGTTGGAAATCAAGAAAACAAGAACAACTCCATTGCATCCACAGTCAGATGGTATCTCTGCAAACTCATAGATCAACACCAACAAGACTGGGATCAACATATTCCTTTCTTCTTGATGACCTACAGATCTGCAGTACAGGAATCTACAGGACAGACTCCGGCGCGAAGGTTCTATTTGGACGAGAGATGGGGCTTCCATGTGACTTGGTCTTCGGATGCAGACCTGGTGAGGACATAGTGGGGGAAGATAACGTTACGAATCTGATGAAAAAGATGAATGATATTCACGAATTGGTTCGTTCTGATCTAAAAATCGCCAGCGATCGCATGAAAGACCGATACGACATCAGAGCTGGGGGGTACAGGATACGCAGAAAAAGACCTGGTGTGGTTGTACAATCTACAGAGGGAACGAGGTATTTGTCCAAAACTACAGAGATCCTGGGAAGGACCTTATACCGTCAAGAAAAAGATCAACGATGTCATCTATCGCATCAGTAAAGAACCCAGTGGCAAACCAAGAGTCGTTCATTTCAACAGACTAGCACCATTCGAGAGAACACAAGATCAACAAGTTCAACAAATTTGTCCGGAAGAAAAGGAACTTACATTCGAAGAATTCATTGGGACATACAGTGGTTCATCAAAAGCAAGGTTAGGCGTCACCAAGGAAGAGCACCGCGACCTTTTTGCCATTTTTGTAGAATACGCACTAGCTCACTGCGTCGCCGAGGATCTTCAGAAGTCTCAAGGAATAGCCAACAAGTTCATGAGGAAGTTCGGGAAGTCAGAGGAGCTTCATCAACAGGGTCCCTCCGTCGGTCGAGCACTAGAAATAGAAGATATCAACGCTGAAGGAAAAAGGTCTCTGTTTTATCTAATAACGAAAGGGAGATCTTCTGAGGAACCACTTACAAGGACCTCTGGGAGACACTAGTCGACTCGCACCATACTCGAGAAGGACATACAGCAGATAGCTTTTCCAAAGCTGGGGTGTGAACTGGATGGCTTGAATTGGAGAGTTGTAAGGAACATACTGAAGGTTGTATTTAGATTCACCGAAGTTGAAATTCTGATATGCTGCTAGAACTCCAAAGGAACTCCAAGAGAGAAGACAGTGTTATGCTATTTCTACCATACTGCACGTTGTAGAAATGAAACCAGTTGTCCCTATCTCCATAACAATCAGAGTGCATTCCAGGAGGAATGCGTTTTGAGGAGGGGGCAGTGTAATGATATTTTCCCTAAAGGGGCTCTAGAAACATCATCAGTAAGACAGGAGTACAACGATCATCCTGTAACACGCATCCCAGATTGTTCTCCAACCTCCCAATGATTCCTACATACACCAGCATATTTCCGAACTCTCAATATATGCCGCAGTGACAAATAACGTGACAGGAGATTCTGGAATGTTCTGGAAACAATCGATGGAACAATTAGAGAGAGAGAAGTTTTGTTCTAAGAAGCTTCTAACGGAAGATCATTCGAGAACGTACTCGAACCAAAGCCTTCCAAGGGATCTCATATATAAACGGCCGAACAAATGCCGTCAGTCAGTCGAGCAGCGAGTGTCAGAGAGACAGTTATATACCGCGTGATATAAGTCGTTTTATATAAATAGTAGTTATAAGTTCGATATGAATTAGTGTTTCTTCAGTTTAAATAAATCAGTTCGAAAATAAATAGTGTCGTGTTCGCTTCTGCACCAGAATAACGTAACAATATTTTATTCGCCATTACATGGTACTCCTGTCAGATCGATAATGAAATGTTGAAATTTTTTGAGACTCCACGTTCCTCAAGTCTTTGATGTTTCCAAGTGCTGCCATGGTAACTTCATTAAAAAACGCGAGATTCTGAAAGTTGGATTTGAACACGCTGAGGCGTTTTCTGAATAAACAAAGGAGGGCACCAATAGAAAAATAATTATGCACTTTCAATTTTTCAGAAACTCCACATATTCAGAATACTTCAGCAGAGGCTCACAGCATCGTTTCATCGAACTATTAGGCGGACTAACGTTACCGCCGATACAACAAGGCTGCAATGCTCTGACATAAGCACCTTGTTACGTCATCTTTGGTAGGCTGCAGTGTTGTTTATACGGCACGCGAGTCGTGATCATGATTTGTTCACTGACGATCAGGTTTTGGACATTCATCAGAATGAATACTGAAAGAAACGTAGAATTTGAAGGCTAAGAGATACTAGGGGAATTTCGTGGAGCAGTTGTCAGAATCGACACCCATTCTCTGCAAGTTTTTCACCTTCTCGAACAAGTCGAGTATTTTTCCATCATGCTGGAAGATAAAAGTAGAATCCAACCAATCCCCAATAAAAGGAAACAAAAACCTGCCCAACAAATACATGCCTATTTCCCTGTTATCAGTAATCTCCAAAGTAATGGAGAAAACCATCAACATCACGCTCATCAAATATCTGGAAAGCTGAGTAATCGTCAATGATAGATGATATGGCTTCGGGCACAAGAGATTCACTGGAGATATACTTGTCTACGTCATCCATATTCAGCAAGCTTCATTAGAAAAACATTGGAAATCTCTAGCTGTGGCGTTAGACATATCGAAAGCATTCGACCGTGTTTGCCACCAAGAACTCCTCCACAAATTACCATTATACGGCTTACCACCTAAGCTATCGAGTTTTTTGGCAGGGTAATCGCTCCATGTCAATGTGGACGGTGTATCGTCCGGTACCATCTCCATTAATTCCGGCGTTCCACAAGGATCAATTTTGGCACCAACATCGTTCCTTCTCCATATCAATGATGTATTGGAAGTAACATCCACAGCTGTGCAGATGCTCCATACTGCAATCATAAAGACTTCTCGTTTATTTTCAGGAAACTGAGAACTCACGTTGGAACCAGGTAAAAGTTGTCAATGAATATCTTGCTTAAATTACAGCATAGGGAACCAACAAACCTAGTTGAATTCAACGCCACCGAAACTCGAGCCTGTTTTTTCTCTAGACAGGTGGAACTCGATATGCATAATATACTAATGGGTGGTAC
Source organism: Phaedon cochleariae (assembly GCA_918026855.4). Lineage (NCBI taxonomy): Eukaryota > Metazoa > Arthropoda > Insecta > Coleoptera > Chrysomelidae > Phaedon > Phaedon cochleariae. Next base: position 21,163,422 of record OU896707.1, read on the forward strand.
CACTATCCCCACCATGTCCTTTATATCCATTCTATAATCATGCATGTCCAATCTGTCGAGAAAACATGTTTCACTTAAACTCGGATACTAGTTCCGTGCAGAAAGCTACTTCACACCTCAACAGCTCCTCATGATTTTCAAAGCACAGATATGGTCTATTCTAGAATACAGTTTCCACATATAGGGTTCAGCACCCAAAAATACGCAGATGCTCTTAGATTCCATCCAGAGAAGAGCCATTCGCCTGGTGGGCGAAGCCACACTCACTATCTCTTTGTCATCATTGAAACACCGTAAGAAGGTCGGCGGCGTTTCACTTTTCTATGGATACTTTCACGGAAAATGTTTTTCGAGAATCATTCCATCACTATCAATACCAGTCAGCACATATTTTCATTGTCAACCTCGAAATATGTCGAATAAAACTTTATCAAAACTTGTTCGTCTCTAGAGCGACAGAGCTATGCAATTCATTGCCTGACGGAAGTATTTCCAAGAAGTTATAATCTCCAAAATTTCCCTAGGGACGCACGATGTCCTTCGTCCGTTATGAGGATTTTCCTTAGTGCGCTCCAAGTGGTAGAAAAATAATGAAAAGGAATCCTGACGCAAGAAATACTGTTTTGGTTTACCTCATCATGAGCCTCATCAATGTACTAGGTACATGTGTTATTGCTGGAATTTCCCCAATAGAATTCCAAATTGAAGAGAGACTAGCAATGAGGTGACTATGTCAACTGTCAATGACACCCCATGACCCAATGGCAGGACAAGTGGAACCAAGGAAGGTATGGACGCTGGAACTGGAGTCTAATACCCGACATTAAAAGATGGCTCGAGAGACCATACGGTGAAGTCAAGAACTATCTCACCCAAGCATTATCTGGCCACAGGTGTTTTAGGAAATACCTATTCGAACGACGAAGAGTAGAATCAGAAGAATGTGTATATTGTCAAGAAGTCGATGATGCCGCACATACCTTGTTTCTGTGCCTTGAATGGCAAGAGACGCGTAGGCAGAACGAACAATACAATTTTCAACGCAACCAATATTCAATTCAATTCAATTCATTGATGGCAATGAACAACATAGTGAATATGATCATAGTGATATTGAATGAGTATCATTAAATAATAATTTGTTAACCCAGTTTGAGCAGCCTGCCACCTAAGCACTTGAGTGCTTGTGTTGTGCTTTGCAGTACTCCTCAAAAAAGAGCTGTGAGTGAAATATGGTTGACGCTTGGTTGGGGAGAAATTATTGAAGCTAAAAATCGTTAGGTTGGATACCAATTTTCGTGATACTTTCAAAAGAGATTATCAATTCTCTCTTTGTTGGTGAATATGAATTTCTTTATGGAATATTTGAATTTCTTTAGTTTTTAAATTTTTTCAATTCTAGTGGCAGATGGAGATATGATGGAGAAACTTCAAAGAAAGTTTGCGGAGTGATAAGGCACATAATTGGAACGAAAGAAAGAAAGCAGAAACCAGTGTTGTAACATATATTGATGATATACAGATAGAGAGAGGGTTCAGATTGGACTTCTCATCAATAACAAGCATATATGGCAATTCGGAGAAGTCAAGAAGATACTTGGTAGACTTCATTACCAGGTCATCTTAGACTCAGTAAGGACCTTGAAACGACATATGAACCAGTTGTGATCAACTCTGGTTCCCAAAAAGACAGTTACGTTCGGGCCCAGCCAGTCTTTCAATGTTTCAAGGATTCCGGCAGTCCCTTAAGCACGACGAACTGATCAAGAACCACTGAACCATAATCATCATATTATAGATGATCCACACAAAACCCAATAGCAGCACGACCACAAAGAGACATACGTCCAACTGTTTGGTCCAAAGACTACAGAATGACGTAAAGAATCAAGTGTTCGTGTAGTACTAGGTTTATGAGTATTTCTTATGTTTATATAAATTCAAAGTTCACTAGTCAATTTCATATGCATGTATTTTCTAAGTAAGTGAGGAAGAATGTTATGACCCTCACTATATTGATGATGTGCATATAAAGAAACCCATTGTGACATACTGTCAGGAGAGGAATACAGTAATGTTCTTCAAAACTGCAATCTTTTAGTGCAAACAAGAAAGTTTATATCATTCTCAGTTCACAGAATCATTTCAACCAGTGAGTGATAAACAGCCTCTATACCGAAGTAATGCGTAAGCGGATGCCGATGGAGGAGCGAAAGAGGAAGGAGGGTAGGAATCCCACACTCCCGACTTCAAAACCGGGGTCTCATGCAAAATTTTCCCTCCTCCGGCAGGTACCGGGAAAATAATATACCCAACGCGGACCAAAACCAACATTACACGGCAATGGAACATAAACATGAATTCAGGTAAAGAAGTTACGGAGCAAGGTGACGGAGATTCAGTTCTGGTCGGTGTTACGGGTGGTAGGCCCGGCCCGACCATCATCAAACGACTTCATCAGTGGGCAACCAGGCTGGTGTATCTCAATTGACTATTGGAAATGAAGAAGGAGAAAGAGAAAAAAGTTATGTTTCCACACCAAAAGTGAAACGTAACAAAACACCTCCAAATGTGAATAAGACACCATCGACAACTGCAGATAGTGAGGCAGAAAACAGTGAACGGGAACATGAAGAAAAATATAGAACAGAAGGCTGGATTACTCAGTCTTCAAAGCGGAAGAGAAAAGACATAACCCCATATTCCAGAAAAAATAAATGCTCAGTAGATGGAAGAGAATTCATGAGATCACTAGGATTGCTCTTGAAGCAAGTCAAATCATTAGGAAATTTTGTAAATGAAACCTATAAACCAAAGGAAGAACTGATGGACATAAGCAGTCGATCAACATAACACTAGGGACAAATGCAAAAAAAAGAGCAAAAACAATGGTTGCACACAGAAAAAAATCAACAATCCAACCCACAAGCAAAGCGGATGCCGAAACTCAAACCCTTCCTTGGCGCGTCATTGAAAGCAATTACATGATTTCGCTAAAAGGTATAGAATCTCTCGAAGTTTTCGAATTGGTAGAAAAAAAAAGTGGAAAGATAATGTGTTCACAGAGATCAAAGCCGGGAATCCACTCAATACTGAGGATGGAGTAGTAAAAGTGGCAGTCGCAGACCCAGACGATCCGAATATAAACCAGAATATTCAAAAGATGTACAGAGAAAAGTATCCAAACATTGTAAAGCTTAAGGGTCCTCTAGAAAATCTGGAACAATACACAAAGATCAAATCGAAAGACCTGATGAACTAACAAGGCGAAAGATAATGAATTTAAATCAGTAATGATGGTACTGACAAGAACATATGGAGGAAACTCCTAATGTTGAAAGAAGAGACAAGCGGAGAAAAATCCGCAGTGCATCTTCTGAAAGCCTACAAAACAGGATAAATACAATTTTCCATGGCTCGAACACAAATGTTATACACAAAAAGCATACCAAGATAAAACCGAAAGAAAGAAATAGAGATACATATGCTATCACAGTTCATGAGGAGAATAAAAGTTATGAAGAAGTTCTAGGCACTTTCAAGAAGATTGCTCAAAGCAACCCCGCAAATACCTTTATATGTAGTCTGAAGAGCACAAAAGATGGCAACTATTGATTACCACAGACAAAACTGAGGCTGCAGGAAGAACTTCAGGAAGCTCTCAAGGATAGCGCAGAAATCTGGGCACAAAGGAAGTTTGACTTTCTCAGCCAACTGAAACCTTACACATGAGAGGTATAGCCACAGACACGAAAAAAGATGTAATAATTAATGCTTTGAAAGAAAAAGCTGCTTGGGATGATAAAATATGCGAATTGAGTGAACTGAGACCCAATGCAATGCAAAGGAGCTGAAAACAGGATATTAGAGGAAGGCCATCTAACGGTCGGACTAGTAAGGTGCTCTTAAGAAAAAAGAATCAGACTGAGCAGGTGTTTCAAGTGCTGGAGATATGACCACGACCCAAGAGACTGTGAAGGCCCAGACAGAAGCAAATATTGCTATAAATGTGGGAAAACAAAGCATACATCTAAGGTTTTCGAGCATGAAGAGGAGTATCCTATATGTGAGAAAACAGGCCACAAATCTGGGTCACATAAATGTCCTGTGTTCAGAAGAGCACTGAACATAACTTGAAGAAGAGGAGCGTGCAACGAAAATGACTGCGAGAGAACAGAAATCTAGCTAGAAAGTAATCCAAAAGTTTCCAAAGAAGTTCAGATTCGACATCTATCTATCCACCTACAGCAGAATATGGTTGAAGGTTTCTAAACTAGTCCTGAAGATGGAGATAGTGACTGAAAATGGGTCCATCAGATATTTCTAAGGCACTAAGATTCATTCAAATTAATGTCGACAGACACAGTGCGGCACATAATCTAATAGAATAGACAATACATGAAAATGATGTGGATATAATCTCAGGTCAAGAACCAAGCAGGAAGAAAACTAGGAAACTATTATGCGATGTGAGGAAAGACTGCTCCATAAGTACTAACAAGAATATCAGAATTCTGAAGATATTGATTGAAGAGGGATTCGTTTGCGCATATTTGGAACAATTTCACATATACTCCTGCTATTTCTTACCAAATAGGCCACTTGATGAATTCGAGAGATATCTGGACAGCCTACGAAGACACTTCGATACAACCGTAACTTATCCAATCATATCTAGAACATAAATAATATATACAAAAGGACGGCAGAACCACAAGGGTCTCATGCGGCGTCCCACAGGGTTCAGTATTACTTGGGGAAACAGGTGAAGCTTGTCGCATATGCATGCTGATGACTTGGATGTATTGGTTACTGAGAAAACCATTGTACGAACTGGGGAAACCGCACAGTATACACTGGACATGATATGTAACAGACTGAAGGACATAGGACTAAAAGTTGCCGCAGGTAAAGCTGAAATGGTGGCGTTGGCTGGAGAAACAAAAATGAGTGGATCCATTATCAGCGTAGGAGAGAATTATATCGATATTGGAGCTGAAATAAAATACAGGAGTCAGAAAGGTGTAGAACAGATCGAATACGAAGCGTTCTCAGCCCTACCCTTATACAGGGTGTGATTCAAAATTAGATGCAAATATTTCGAAGACGTGTTGTTGGAAACAATATAAGACTTTTTCCTCATATAAACATATGTCCTAAAATGCACCCCCTCCAAGCTACAGCCATTTCAAGTTGGGTACAAGATAAGATTATCTAAAATAGTGATCATAATAACGGAGCAAATCTTCTTAAAAGTAGCATGTCCATGTTTTTTAGGCACTCTTCTTCTTTTCTGCTCCAACACTTTCATTAACTCAGTTTTGGGCAAGTTGAAGAGGGTCCACTCTCGAAAGGGCTGTATTTTAAGACACATATTCATATAAATAAAAAGTCTCATTTTGTTCTCAAATATATAACCCGGAAATATCCTAATGGAATTTTGAATCACCCTGTATATACGTTATCCTCATTCTGTTTCGTATACAATATGACGTATTGAACTCGAGATGAAAACTGGAACACCCTGTATGTCTACTTCAAGATCAAGAGTAAATATTCAAACAATAATGGCAAGTCATTGTTAATTACATTTTATTAAAATAACCATTGCATAACTGACCCGATGAATGAATCGACATCAGTTTGAAATATCTGTGGTAGTCTGTGACCGAAATTCACTTTCTCATGTTACCTAATACTTTTTATCAAATATCAGCTAAACAAGATACTGAACTTGTGTTATTCTTGTCCTTGATATTCAACGAATTACGTTCGTTTCAACAGGTTCCCATAATTAAACAGTACAAGGTCTTCGCCTCAATACACGGCAAGAGGCAAGAGGACGTCGTGCCTCCTCACCTGGCTCCTGGCACAGGAATAAAAAAAGTAATTCTCATCCGAATCTTCACATGAAAATGCCTGAGTAGCCTGATGTTGATTTTCTTCTTTAGGATCCAATTTAACTTCCGAATGAACCTTGATAAGTTGACGACTTGTGAGTATGAGAATGGCGAAATCGAGGTACCCTAGCCAGACACTCTCAATAATCTTCAACTTGTCATGGACAGTATCCTCTCCACTCTCGAGTTTCGGCAGATAGAACATTTTGTAGACATTTTTGTTCTCGGCACTCAGATGGTACAGATTTGTGAGCATCTCTGTGCAAAAATGGGATAATTAGTGAACATCTAGTAATGTGGCCCCCGATTGATAACCTGATCCAAGTCCTGAGACTTGAGGGAAATCAAAGATATATGGAAAAATCGATAAGGGTTCCTCTGAGAAACAGAACAGAGTAAATATCCTCAGCTATGAGCAGGGGGCATTACAGGGCTGGACCAACTCCTTCTTCCATTACTTGTAGATGAAAAAAACTTTTGACCTCCTTAATGGGCGAGATCAGGACTCGAAAGAGTACTTGTCAGGAACCTGCACGAAAAGAGTATTTCAAACGAACCTCTGATATTTTGAGCGACAGTTAAATTGACGGTATTTGGAGTGGCACTAATATAAGTAACATGGGTCGTTTATTATCATACAATGGGCGAACAGACCTAACTATCATCGAAGACTTCGGTCAGGCGAGCCTTAAAAAGAGGTGGAATGTTTAGTTGGTACACCTACATTTATAAGGAGTCCCAGACTACCAAGAAGTGAATGGTTTCTCGAGGTGTTCATAAAGGATTCCAACCACATCAAAAAAGAACTTCAGACCCAGATGTTGCCAGCCACATAGGTAAATGTACTTTGAATACAGAAAAGTTTCATTTCTGAAAATGTTCAAGACAAAAAAATATAACTGCTTCATTTTAAAAAACTGAGATCATTCCAGGAATGAGACTTCGATCCTTCACGACCGACCCCAAGAAATTATACTTTGAACCAAGGCCTCTCATTTTATATTTGACCAATTTAACCTTTCAGGAGACATTGGAACCTGTATATCGTTAACAATAACAAGTCTCCAATATCACAGGTTTCTTATAGTTTGTGGATATAAATGAGGAGCATTCACGCAGAAGTAAACGAATTCATGTTAACTATTTATGCAGAAATAGTATATTGTTTAACGAGCACGAAATGGTAGTGATTTCCCACGAGAATGAGTAGTAGTAGTAGTAGTAGTATTGTGGGGAGGCTGTAGCCAGGCAAGTAGGCCCCCATGGGCCCTTTTTGCCAACCCCTGCTCTCCACATATCTACACATCCCTCTTTCAGTTGTCCTTTTCGAACCTTCCCGTCCTTCTGATGAAGGTCAGGATGTCCGTCCACTCTAATTCGACCAAATCTTCCTGTTGTAGTTTATCTACTCCAAAGATTTCGAATCTCATCCTTCCATACGCCTCACACTCTCCGAGGAAGTGAAGTGATGTCTCCTCATCTTCTCCGCATTCACGACAAGTGGGACTATCTTCCACACCTATGAGTGATAGGTGTCTGCGTAACCTGTTATGCCCTGTCAGTATCCCTATAAGGAGGCGCAGGACTTGGCGATCCCTGCCCAGCAACCAAGCCGTCCTTGGCTTGCTTGGACCGGCCACCAGGTCTCTCGATTGCCTGCAGCCGCCTATACGCCTCCAATATACTTCTAGTGCCTCGTCCGCCCATTTGTTAAGGGCAGACGAAGTTTGGCTTCTTGTTATGCCCAGTGCAGGCTCCGGTCTCCAGAACGGTGTCGCGGATCCGATTCTAGCCAGCTCGTCGGCCACCTCGTTCCCGGGCACCCCCCTGTACCCCGGAACCCATACTAGTTCGACTTCCTTCTGTTCAGCTAGTTTCTCAAGAGCATCGCCACATTCCTGCACCAAAGCTGAGCTTGGTTTAGGATGGCAGACAGCCCTGAGAGCCGCCTGACTATCCGAGCAGATGTAAATCTTCTGCTCTGGTCCCTCTTTCACCTCATGCCTCTCCACTACTGTCAGAATGGCAAAGACCTCGGCCTGAAAAACTGTGGTATACTTCCCAAGAGCGAAGCTCTCCCTTATGCCTAATCCTTCTAGGTAAATTCCTGCGCCTGAGTCCTGTTTGTCAGTTAGGCGCGATCCGTCCGTATAACATACTAGACTCCCCAAGCGGAATTCCACTCTGTTCTCTTCCTATTGTTCCCTGCTTGGAATAGTGAGGGTGAACCTTCTATTCCATCTCAGCCTATTTTGGGCGTTCTTCACTCTTAGGGTGGAGATAGGGATCTCCTGCTCCACCCATGTCGCGATTTCCGCGTGACCTGTCACTGCTTCTCCGTTAGCCCAACTCCCAGAGTCCCGCATCCTCAGATAGGCCGCCATTGCTTCCCTCTTAATCCAGATTGGAAGCGGCGGCAGCCCTAGCAGTACCTCCAGCGTTGCAGTTGGCGTCGTCCTCATTGCTCCTGTGATCGCCAGGCAGGCCATCCTCTGAACTTTACTGAGCTTTCTACTGATTGTGCTGGTTTCTGCACCTGGCCACCACACAGCTGATCCATACTGAATTTTTGGTCTTACGACCGCTGTGTATAGCCAGCGCATGATCTCGGGGTTAATACCCCCAAGTTCTCCCAACGACCCTCCTTAGTTGCCAAAGAATTGCCACCGACTTTTGCTCGATCCTATCTACGTGTTGCCTCCATGAGAGTCTTGGGTCCAAGACGACACCTAGGTATTTGACCTGTTAGACTAACTCTAACTCTTGGCCAAACATAATAGGTGGTTTAAACTCGTCCCTTTTCCTTCGGTTGGTGAATAGGATCATCTCTGTTTTTGTCGGATTGACAGAGAGCCCTGCTTCATCACACCATCTTTCAATTATCCTGCAGGCTACCTGCATACGCTCACAGACAACCCCTAAGAATCGGCCGCTCACCAGAACCAATCCGTCGTCTGCGTATGCCTGCGCCTCGAAACCTTCTTGGGTGAGCTTGCACAGGAGTTCATTCATGATCGAGCACCATAGGTGGGGAGAGAGGCAACTTCCCTGAGGACAGCCCCCATCGACCACCGTACTCAGTCTATGGTCTCCCTGAACTACTTCTACCTTTCTACTAGTCAGTGACGACACTACCCAGCTGACCATTGCCAGAGGAGTTCCTCTGGCCTGTAGTGTTGCCTGTATAGTGTCTATCCCTGCCTTATCGAAGGCCCCCTCTATGTCGAAGAACACCCCCAGCGTTACCTCTTTGGATTCTAATGTCCTTTCGATCCTTCGCATTACAGCATGGAGGGCCGTTTCAGTCGACCTCCCCTCTCTGTATGCATGTTGGTTCCTGTGGAAGGGGCTCGCCATCAGGGGCCCCTCTAGCAGGAACCTGTCCACCACCCTCTCCAGCACTTTGAGCAGGAAGGATGTTAGACTAATGGGTCTGAAAGACTTTGCTACTGTGTAGTCCTTTTTTCCCATTTTTGGGATAAAGACTACTCTTGATGATTTCCAGGCTGGCGGAACATATCCCAGCGCCAGACTAGCCCGGAAAATCCCTCCCAATACCGGGGTGATTAGTCCCAGGCCCCTCTGAAGCATTGCCGGAAAAATTCCGTCAGGATCTGCTGCCTTAAATGGTTTGAACTCATTCACTGCCCAGGCTATGGCACCATCGGTAACGACCCTCTCCGCCAGCTGCCAGTCCTCCAGAGGGACCAGCTGTACTTGCGGAGCCGGCCGGTCAACACCGGCTCCTCCCGGGAAGTGTACCTCCAGAAGATGTCCGAGCGAATCTTCAGAGGATGTTGTCCAAGTGCCATCTGCCCTCTTCAAGGTTGTTGCGGTACCTTCTACCTCGTTGCTCAGAATATTAATGAGTCTGGCTGATTCCGTTAGGGAGTTAATTTCTCCACAGTAGGTTCTCCAGCTGTTTCTCTCACTTCTTCTCAACTCCTTTTTAAATTCCCTTCTCGCGAATTTATAGTCACACCACGCCCCTTCATCACCTGTCTTAGTCGCTTTGTTGTGCGCTCTCCTGGTCGCTTTCCTTAGTTCCTTTAGAGCTTGGTTCCACTACCGTACTCGGCGAGTTGGTGCCGCTCTCAAGGGACATGCTTCTTCGAATGCCTTGGTCAATGTATTGCCAAGTGTGTCTACCTCCTGATCCAGTTGTTCCTTTGAGTGGATCTCCCAATTGGTCGCTCTAGGGTTTCGGCGTAGTGGAGCCTCCCTTACCTCAGCGTGGATGCTGAACCTGATCATTCGGTGATCTGACATCGAAATGTCTTCCGATACCCTCCAGTCCTTGATGCTCCTGAAGATACCTCTCGTCGCTAGCGTGACGTCAATCACGTCCTGTCGAATGCGATTGACGAATGTTGGTTCCGTTCCTCTATTCAGAATCTCTAAACTGATAGTCGCTAGATATTCAAGTAGGGCTTCACCACGCGCATTCACATTTGTGCTGCCCCACATCGTGTTATGCGCGTTCGCATCACACCCCAATATCAGTTGTATACCATTAATCCTACTATACCTTACTATATTCAATAATTCCTCCGTTGGAGGTAAGTGCGCATTATCATATGGTAAATACACGCTTCCTACCATCACCTTATGTTTAGTCCCTCCTACCTTAATTTCCAAGACGACGACAGTGGCATCCCTGCTCCCTAGTTGCGGCACATGGACAACTTCGAGATCCCTGGATGCCAGGATCGCCGTCCTTGGTGCTTCCTCCTTTGCCTCCTTGCCTACCAGAAGACGGTGGCCGCTGCCTCCTAGTCCTCTGACTTTCCCCCTGTAAACATATGGCTCCTGGATTAAGACTATTTCAGACTTACCAGTGAGGATGCTTGCCAGTTCCCCGGTCGCATCCTTGCTGTGCTGCAGATTAATCTGACTCACCTTCACCTTCCCCTCCATTGCTGCCTCATTTGGGTGGAGTTGGTCCTTTTCCGGTCTTGTCCGGGGGACCGCCGCCTTGCTTGGCGGAGCCTGGCATGGGCCCCAGCGGCACTCTCCGCACCGCCAGAGTAAACAGCTCATAATAGAGCCCCATGCCCTGCTCCTCCAAGGCCCGGGCAGTCTCCTGGCTGACCATGAAGGTCAGGAACCAGCCTCCAGCCTCTCCTACTGTCTCCAGGTGCCTCCACCTCTCCACGTTCAATGAACGGTTCTGGAGGCTAAGCACTCTGGTGACTCTGGCAACGTCCACCTCCTGAGACTTGAGCCAGAAGCCGATCCTCACCGGCCACGGGGCATCTGCTGAGGGCACAGCCCTGAACTCGATGCCCTCCATGACCGGCGGGGTCCAGCCCTTCAGAAGCCACTCCAGCGACGTCTGATCCTGGGCGGTTATAGGAAACCATCCCGGTTCCACGACGCCGGAGTTCCTGAAGCGGAGCTCCGGGCCTCGGGGTCCCCCTTCATGGCCTCACTCTCAGCAGGAAGAACGGTGCCGTCCTCCCTATCACTCCTCACCACCACTTGCATCTTCCTCTTCACGGCCGCGCTGTAAGAGGTCGCGCGAGGGTTTCTGGTCCCCGCCTCCCGGCCAGCAGCTGCTGCCTCTCCCCTGAGTAGAGGTGAAACATTTGCCGCTTGGCCCGATGGCCGAGTCCTACCCTCTTTGCCTCTCTTGGCGGGCCGGTCAGGAGAAGTGTCCTTTTCCATAGGCCTCTTTTTCGTGCCCCCGTACCCACGCCTAGGCGACACGGTTGGTCTGGACCTTGAGGTCCCTTCCTGTGGGTCCTCAGATCCGACGTTCCCCGCCGATCTCGGCGCAGTCGGTAGCACGATTGGAGGCCGTGCAAGGACCTTCTGCTGCCTCTTCTCTCTTCTGACATCGGGTCCCCTCTTAGGCCTTGACCAGGATCCGGAGCCACGACGCCGGGCCTGGGAGTCCCTAGTGGGACTTTGTTGGGATATGAAAATACATAACACCCAATATGTTTTTCTAGTGTAGTAGTTACTGTCACTACTTTTGTTTAATATGTCGTAATGTTATCTCTCATATCTTTTATGTATGAGTATTGATTATTATAATTATATACTGTAATAGTTTGACCAGGGTTTCATTACAATTACGATTTGCTGCTGCCGTCGTTGCACTTTCCAACAGGTTATGAGCCCAGGCTACGTGAAGCACGAATTGTAATCTGGCGATAATAAGGTTCATTCTCAGTAAGCAGTATATAATATCCTCGAAATGAGTTTGAATAGTGGTTTCGGAGCTTCAATCGAAAAACTCACTGGTCGAGAAAACTATAACACATGGCGTTTCGCAGTTCAAACTTACCTTGAACATGAAGAACTCTGGGAATGCGTCACTGGTTCAGAAAAAGATGAAAAGAAAGTAACGAAGGCCAAATCTAAAATAATTTTGCTGATTGATCCTATCAATTATGTTCATATTCAAGATGCGTCTACCGCAAAAGACGTTTGGAATAAACTGAAAGCAACATTTGAAGATTCTGGGTTAACTAGGAGAGTGGGACTCTCACGTACTTTGATCACTATGAAGCTAGAAAATTGTGATAATGTTGATGATTATGTGAATAAAATAATCGGTACTGCACATAAACTAAGTGATATCGGTTTTACTATATCCGAAGAATGGATTGGTACGCTTTTACTGGCAGGTTTACCGGAGGAATATAAACCAATGATTATGGGCATAGAAAGTTCTGGCGTATCAATCACAGGAGATGCTATAAAAACAAAACGGTAAAAGTGCACTTATCATGCGATGGGGTTTTTTTCGAAAATTTTTTCTGGTACTTACGTATTTTCGTCTGAGAAACACGAATTTCATAATGAAAATGTGAACAAACCATTATTTATTAAGATATTTCACTATAAAGTTACAGATTTCACCATCTTTTCCGCCTGTCTTCTGGATCACATTTAAAACAATTTGCCCTTCTTTTTCCATCATTGGACAATTTATATATATCACACAATGTTGGACACATTTTTTTTATTATATGAGTCAACTAGAAATATGATTTTCTTGTGATTTATCCATGTTTAGTGAAAAGAAGGAAGAATATCATTTGAAATAATGGCGTGTGTAATGTCATTCCAAAGCAATCTATTGACATTTGACATCTCGTATTTGGATTGCATATGGATTAAATGGCCGTCATCTGGTATGCTTGCTCACTAAATAGGAAAAACTCGCCATAAAAATCATATTTCCTGTTGAATTTTCTATCTTAAAATGTGTCAGTGAAGTACATCATGAGTATATAAAGTGTCCAATGACAAAATAATAAGAGCAAGTACCTGTAAATGCATCCAACACAAGGGGGAAAAGAAGGCAAAATTTCGAACTTTTTCTTGAAATATCTCGATAAATAGTGGTTTGTTCACATTTTCATTATGAAATTCGTGTTTTTCAGACGAAAATACGTAAGTACCAAAAAAAATTTTCGAAAAAAAACCCATCGCATGATAAGTGCACTTTTACCAACAAAACTCTTGCAGGACATTAAGTGTACAAAGACTAAGAGTGAAGGTGCTTTTTATAGTAGCAAATATTTCAAAGATAGGAAATTTAAAAGCAAAAGGACCTAGATGTTATGAGTGTAATTCCTACGGACACAAAGCCAGTGATTGTTGTAATAAAAAAGACAAGAATATCAAGAAGAAGGAAGTGAAAATAGACAAAGATAACAGTGGACAAAGTGACTATCGAAATAAAAATACTCACGTTGGTTTCTGCACTGGTTTTGCCATTAATACCGAGAATTCTGAAAACTGGTACATTGACTCTGGAGCAACGGCTCATATGACAATGCGCGAGGACTTACTTTGCAATCTGAGAGAATCCGAAATTAAGGAAATCATAGTTGCCAATAGTTCGAAGATCCCAGTAGAAGCGAAAGGTGATATACATTTGGAGATAAATGTGGCAGGTGGAATCAAACACTTAACTATTGAAGATGTTCTGCTTATTCCTGATCTCACGACAAATTTGTTAGCTGTCAGTCAAATTGTAGAAAAAGGCTTCAGTGTGACATTCAATGGAAATGGTTGTCAAATTTCTGACAATGATGGAACCATGGCGACAGCATCATATATGAATGGAATGTATATACTGGATGTTGTTGGGCCAAAATGTTTGGATATGTCGTTAGCAGTATCTACATTGAACAGCGGATATTTGTGGCATCGCAGACTTGGACATCTGAATATGAAAGACTTACATTCAATGAAAAAAGGAATCGTTGAAGGAATTGAATTCAATCAAGAGCCAGATTGTGAAAATTGTATTCCGTGCTTGAAAGGAAAACAATCCCGATTGCCATTCAATCACATTGGCACTCGAACAAATGAAGTATTAGATTTGATTCACTCCGATTTGTCTGGTCCAATGGAAAAAGAATCTTTGGGAGGAGCAAAATATTTTTTCACACTGATTGACGATCATACACGAAAAGTATTTGTATATTTCTTGAAATCTAAAACAGAAGTCAGAAAAATATTCAGTGATTTCAAAAATATGGTGGAAAATGAGAAAGGCAATCGAATCAAAATGTTGCGAACGGATAATGGCACAGAGTATTGTAACCAAGACTTTGAAAGATTTCTCCAAGAGAGTGGCATCAAGCACCAGACAACTTGTCCCTACACTCCACAGCAAAATGGACTGGCAGAGCGGATGAACCGTACCATATGTGAGAGATCAAGATGTATGCTATTCGATGCTAATTTGGAGAAGAAATTTTGGGCAGAAGCTGTTGCAACATCTGTGTATTTGATAAATCGATCTCCTTCCAAGTCACTAGAAAAGCTGAAGAAGACTCCCGAAGAAATGTGGACAGGAAAGAAACCGAATCTTGAACATATCAGAATCTTCGGTTGTAGAGCAATGGTTCATGTACCCAAGAATAATCGTCGAAAATGGGATCCCAAATCTGAAGAAATGATTTTTGTTGGTTATTGCACTGAGACGAAAGGATATCGTTTTATAAAACCAAATACTAACAGACGTGTTAAAAGCCGAGATGTTCATTTTATTGAAAATTCCATTCAAATGAACGAATCCACAGTCAATCAACAAAATCACAGAGTATCAGAACAGAAAAATACTCAAACAGTGGGGGATATTTTCGAAGATAATATGTCTGGAGATGATAACATTCCTTCAGAAGGTACTAATGACGCAGTGAACTGTGATGGATCAGAAACAATTCAGCATGAGGGAAACACCTTGGAACCGAGGAGATCTGAAAGAATCAGAAAAGAAAAGTCTATGGATGATTATTTTCTTTATCTGACAGAAACCTTTGTTGAAGAGAACGACCCTACAGATGTTGAGGAGGCAATGGGAAGACATGACTGTAAAGAATGGTTGAAGGCCATGCAAGAAGAATATCAGTCTCTGCTGGAAAATAACACATGGACTGTCACTGACTTACCTCCCGGAAAGAAAGCCATCAACTGTAAGTGGGTTTTCAAAACTAAAAGAGATGAATCAGGAAACATTGTCAGGCATAAATCACGACTGGTTGTCAAAGGATACACACAAAAAAAGGGATTTGACTATGAGGAAACTTTTAGTCCAGTTATTCGATATAATTCCTTGAGATATTTGATGTCTTTAGCTGCGAAATTCAATCTGGAAATCGAACAAATGGATGCAGTCACTGCCTTTTTACAAGGGGATCTCGAGGAAGAAGTTTATTTACAACCTCCAGCAGAATTCCACGAGGACAACAAAGTCTACCGTTTGAACAAAGCGATTTATGGTCTCAAACAAGCAAGTCGTCAATGGAACAAAAAACTCAGCTCTGCGTTGAAAGACATTGGATTACAACAATCTAAGAATGATCCATGTATATACTACAATTCTAAAAAAGAACTCATTTTGTTTGTAGCCGTTTACGTGGATGATTTATTGTTTTTTTCGAATGATAAGAGAGCAACGGAAAACCTGAAAGAAGAATTGAAGAAAAAATTCAAGATGAAAGACCTGGGAGAGGCAAAACATTGTATTGGACTCAGAATCACAAGAGACAAGGAACGAGGAACTATATGTCTCGATCAGGAGAATTACATTAATTCAATTTTAGAAAAATTCAACATGGCAGATTGTAAGCCAGCGTCGACACCTGCAGATCCAAATCAAAAATTATCAAAGGAAATGTCTCCTAGTAATGAAGAAGACCGTAAAGAAATGATGAAGATACCGTATCAGGAAGCTGTTGGTAGCATTTTATACGTTTCACAAGGAACTAGGCCGGACATTACTTTTGCCGTTAATACTGTGAGTCAGTTCAACAACAATTATGGAAAAGCGCATTGGGCAGCAGTCAAGAGAATATTACGATATCTCAAAGGTACTAAAAATGCGAAATTAGTGTTCACGAGAGATTCTGAATTAGGAATAAAAGGATATTGTGACTCTGATTGGGCAAGTGATATCGACAATAGGCGATCATGTACTGGATATGTATTCCTTCAGCAAGGGGGACCAATTTCTTGGAATTGCAAAAGACAACATACTGTAGCATTATCCACCACCGAAGCAGAATATATGGCATTGTCTGCAGCTACCCAAGAAGCTATTTGGTTGAAACAGCTAGAAGAAGAGTTCTGGCCAAACACATACAAGCAGCAAGTTCAGATATATTGCGACAATAGAAGTGCAATACATCTAGCCACCAGTGATGGTTATCGTGCAAGAACGAAGCACATCGATATTCGGCATCATTTCATCAGACAGAAGCTCGAAGATGGTTATATTGATATACAACATATTGGAACAGAAGAAATAATAGCTGATATTCTGACCAAGGCTTTATTCAGAAACAAACATGAAGTTTGTATGAGAAAAATGATGATTGAAATGTAACTGTATTTTAGTGGGGGTGTTGGGATATGAAAATACATAACACCCAATATGTTTTTCTAGTGTAGTAGTTACTGTCACTACTTTTGTTTAATATGTCGTAATGTTATCTCTCATATCTTTTATGTATGAGTATTGATTATTATAATTATATACTGTAATAGTTTGACCAGGGTTTCATTACAATTACGATTTGCTGCTGCCGTCGTTGCACTTTCCAACAGACTTCCTGTTCCGGCTCGCGATTCCGGTGCGCTCACTTGCTGGGTCTGGGGGTCCTTACTGGGACCTCCTGACCCGGCTTGCAGCGCTTCCTCTGTGGTCTCCGGGGTGCCCTCGGATGGTCTGGTTGGACCTTCTGTCTTAGACACCCTCCGCCTGTGTTCCCTTTCCTTTTCCTTGTCCTCTCGCCTCCTTCTTGCCCTCTGCCTATTTTTGTGGGCCTTTCTCTTTTCCTTCCGACGGGCATCCATTGCAGAGCTGTCTGTCGAGTGATACGATGATCCCTCGTCAGCAGCACCGCTCTCGAAGCCCGGTGATCAGAGGAGTTCCTCTTCTCTCTGCGTTTCCGCTTCCTCTCTTTCAGAGCCAGGGCGCTCTCCCTCCACTTCCATCTGCACGTTGACGTTCTCTTCTTCCTGGTTTCTATTCATGTTTTTCAAAGTTGTAGATATGTGTGTGTCGTGTATGCGTGTTGTCAAGGAGAAACGGGATCCTTCAGCCCACCACTTCGGGGAAGCCCTGGTAGGGCTGGTTCTCAGACGGACGGTGCAGCGGCCGCGGGCGAAGCCCCTCGGATAGTACATCAGGGCCCTTTTGCAGGCGCCACCTGGCACTAATATACAGTCCGAGATTTTTCGGTGAGTGAAAAGGCAGCCCCCTACGCTGGCTAGGCAAGGGTGGGCCTCTGTACTACTCACCGGCCTAGGTGCAATCCCTAGTTTCTTTCGCCGGCTACCAGTCCCACAGCATCCGAGTCTGAGGCCCCTCCTCGGCTCCCTCTGGAGATATTCTTTCCGGCTCCCGCACTCCTCTGAACTATGTGTGTGTGTATAGTGTATAGTGTTAGTGAGTATGTGTTGCGTGTGGGGGGAGAGAATGCGTGTTTTTGGCGTCGGTGTAGAGGGAGCTGGGGGCCTACGGGTCGCTACCCCCGTTGACTGCGGCGCCTCAGCCACCCCTAGAGCCGCTTAGCTCTCGTTAGCCATCCAGACAAGTCTTGACGTTGCCCATCGTTCACCACGAGGAGGTGAGAGTAGCGTTGGAGTGTCTGACCTTAGACACTCCCTTGAACCCCCCCACGAGGATGAAGTTTCAATCATTCGAGTGGTGAATTAGCATTCCGTGCGAGCTATACACTTTTTCTACGTCTGTAACAGCGGTATTTTTCAATTCTCCGTCTTGTAGCCATCTGATTTCCTTTCAAGTAATGCTCATCTATTAGACAGAGCTGTTCATTCCTTGAAATTTGACATTCCATGAGCGATGAGATATTTTCCTGAATAAGAACATAATGGACTCATTGTGATATCAGATACGGAAATAAAATTGATGACATACAAAGTACCTCATTGATGTATCGAACACAGTAAAACAAGAGCAATGTTGTGTTATTGCCGTAGGAAAACGATATTTACTGTAGTAATACTGAAAATGACTACTTCAGAATATTCGGGTTATACATCGATAACTTGTTGCATGATTACAAAGAGTATCAGTTTAACAATTGAAATGATCCGACCACGAAGCGAATTTAATCATAATCATAATGTCATGACCAGTTATTTCTTTGGTGATTCTTACTAGAGTCCATCTTTTTCCAAACTCTCTGTCAGGAAGAGCTATACTACATCATCTACTCCTGAAGGCCCGCCCGTTTCACTCGTTTTTTGCTCCAACGGATTCGATATAGAGTTCTGATGAACCAAAATATTTGCCTAAGATAATCTACCGAAGTCTCATGTCATGTGTTGAAATTCATCGTGGTAGTGTAGAATAAGCAATTGGGCGAGATTTCCCTCTCTTGCTGTCGCTAAGATGGATCATAGGGAATGTCTGGAAACTGAACACGGCTGTTCATTCTTAATATTTCACATCCATCCAAAATTTGGGATCTCATAAAGCTTCGAAGATCTACTAGGATAATCATTTTGCTCCTCCTGAGATTTGTTTTGTGAGCAAGTTATTTCTCCTGTGAAATATATCGCTTACACGTTTTTCAGCCACTAGTGCTGATGACAGCTCAAATAATGTGTGAAAATAGTTATGTTTGTATCTAGAGCGCGAAACGCTACTTTGGTGATCGAGATCTGATATTTTCAACGAGGCGTAGCCGAGTTAAAAAAATAGTCGAGCTGACCAAAGTATTTCGTGCTCGAGTTGCGAACAAAATTTGTTCTGCAAACGTCAAAATTATAGTTCTGAAGTGAAGATATGCTTAGCTTGATATGGAAAATAGTGTTGAACTGGCTTAAAAGGCCTCCCCATATCCTGCCTAAGTACGCACGATGTTCCACGAACATAATAAGAATTTCCTTTCGTTATTGTTGAACATTCAGAAATTATTGATTTCGTGGATGATTTTTTTTATGTTCTGGTTCCTACAGAAAGGGATATCCTGTAATGTTTGCTCGATTGAGGACCATGAAGTTGAAATATAAATATCTCATATATTCTACATAACATTGTGCGAAGTGGGTACTTCGCGCACTGTTTTGTGCAAGGTATCATGGTAACGTAGGAAACTGAAAAAAGTGACACTTCGCAATTTGTTATCATTTCAACTGATGGATAATTCATCCAAATTTCATATCATAATCAAAGGGTTGAAGAATATTGAAGTCTTTAGGGTTGTAATGATGTTTATCAGAGTTTACTATCACGAACAGCTTTGGAAAGTCAGTAATCAGCTCTCAGGTTTTCTGGATTCGAGCTTCCAAACAAGTGAAATTCAACTAGAATCAATCTCAGGAACTTAGATTTTAATCAAAACCAGTCTAGTAATGAAGCTGGGGAAAACACTTTATTACATTGACACAAATATAGGTATGTTGCTAGGCATCACTTTCAGTTCCTAGGAGCTAAAGTTGAACTAAAAATGATGTACTAGGTCACCGAGAATAAACAACATTGTTACGGTTGGTTATTTGGGTTGGGGCATATACCTGATTTGTTCTCAATTTCGGCAGATTTGGCATTTTATACTCATGCTGGACATATAAATACACCAATTTAGAGTTATGCATTTTTGTTTTGATCAGGAGAGCCTTCAAGATTCACATACTTGCTTGATCTGTATTTCATTCGTTATCCTAAGAATCTGATTGATTGAATAACTCGTTTTTGAATAATCACGGCCAGCAATACCTTCTTGACTCATACAACGATATTGTTTACCTTGATTTGATTACCGAGTCAAACACAGTGGCAGTTAAATATGGTTGCTCACTGACCTACTATTTTCCTCTTCTTTTTCCGATACCTGGCACTGGTGCGGTATTTGCTATTAGGGATGACTTCAAGTCTGCCTTCGTCTGCCGCACGGGATATTTGTCTCGGATGTCTTTGTCGCACGTTTACAGTCGCATTGGAATTTTATTCTCAAATATTCGGCAACCGTCATTCAGGACAGACTTTTTTTGGGCAACCCTATATCATAGTGTTCGCAATGAAACAGTGCTCATTTTTATGTTGAATTCATTGATCAAACAAGTAGGTGAAAATAACTAGGATCAAAATACCTGTTTATACCTACATTTGCATATTCTATAGGCTTTGTACTTGAGGCTGGTGTGAATTTATTTTCTCAAACTCATCGGTAGAAATATGAGAAAAGTTATTTCAACAGCTTTTCTGAATGGGACAATGAATTGAAAGATTTACTTCAAAAATCCAGAAGGAGTAGGAATGAAGAGCTCTCAAGATATCGAATTGAATAAACCTAACCTATCGTCTCTGTTGTAACCAAACCCACCCGGGTGTTATCTGAATATGGAACTATCTAACCATATTTTATGTGATCGTCTAGTATTTATCATGTACGAGAAGTATCGAGATTCAATTCAACACCTCTCAAACATGTTTCCACGTTGTGTATTTTTTTTTATAAGTTCGTGGATGCAGAGTTCTGTGAAGGTAGAAAAGAAATGAAAATCGAGTATGAATCAAGAGTATTTATTGGCCACGCAGCTTTTTACAATGCAAATTGTACGATGTGAAGTTCAGTGAATTAGCAAAAAGCAATCAAACCCTCTTCACTGCGCCAACCAAGACTCAGTATCAAAAGTTTATCTTGGTATTATCATTATCTGATCAATTGCTCAGATGGACTATGCTTGCATTCCTCTCGGATTGCCTAATGGCTTTTTTCAGTAGAAGGATCGTCTCCTGCCGGGATAAAATAAGAGTGGTTGCAAGCCACCTCCGAGGTGTACACCAACTACAGGGACGTCCAAATCAGTATGCCTACTGTTAATATGAAATTAAGGAGAGGACGCTCCCACAGTACCATCGAGCAATTTGAGCACTCATTGTCATCTATAAGCAATTCGAGTTACTTAGATAAACTGGTCAAGGTTAAGCAACAGCGAAGTATACAATACTACCCAAAAGAGATCATGTGACGAGTTCACTCTATTTGGACTTGACGTTATCTATCAGAGTCTGAGTGCTTATAGATGACAATGAGTGGTCAAATTGCTCGATGGTACTGTGGGAGTGTCCTCCAGGTTTGGCCCCTTTTTGGCCCTATTTCAGGGTGCTCCCTTGCAGTATGAGGCTTCTAACTGTGAACATACGATGTCCAAAGATCAGATAGCTGTTTTCACATACTTATAAGTCTGTCCCTGTGGTTCTACTTCAGATTCGAAGTGAGTTTATGAACGACTGACAGCGTCAAACGTTCGTGAATTGGTAGAGTTTTTTCCACAAAACAGACTCTTCCTGCCTTTGTAGCTGGGATAAATCGATGCAGATCGAAGCCCAGAATACTTACCAAGCTTCCTGATGTTGTAACGAAGCACAACACTGCATAATCCAGTATCCAACAAGGTCTTACCATACCTGGGATACAATCCAAAGTTGGAGTGATAGAATTTATGATCTCGTGATGATTTGTTACTTATTGCTCTGATAAAAAATGCAACTACTCATAGAAATTGAACCCTCATTAATGGAGTCATGAACTGAATCACTAACTATGATCCTCAAATATCAGAAATAAGAAAATGACGTCCAAAATGAATCAATACTCTTGATCATGATAAAATTTTCTACCAAGCGAACTGGCTTGGGTTGTGACACTGTTTATACTTCGGAGATAACATTTGGTTAGTTGTGTTTGTTGCTGATATGTGTACCACTGGATTGATTAGAGGAAATTGAGATACTGTGGAATGGTTGGAATTCAATGCCAAAGACATGGGGAATATATCAGATTATCGAGGCATGCAAATAGTTGGAATTGACGATAATTTACTGAATAATGAAAATACAGGTTTGAGTTTTGGTAACGTTGAATGGTTGTTGGTTTCTCAGGCTCTGATATCAGCAAAATCGTCATTGGCAGCGTTGACCTGGTTTCCTGGGAAGGAATAGGATATTTAGAAGAGAATGTAGTATGGAGTATACTATCGTCTGCAAAGGTGTGGATAGGGCGAGTGGTGACCCCCAATAGATTCATTCCTGGCCTTTTCAGATATTTGATGATCTCAATGTTCACAAGCTCAGATATTTCAATTTAGTAGAAGTCCATTCCATTTCAACTCACTTGAAATCGATAATGTCGTGTCCTGAAAATGAAACCTTCTATAAAGGAAGCGAAGAGTCTGTGGGGTCTGGGGGAGAAGAACCTACATTTCTAAATCCCATGAATGTGGTTACAGGTGAGCTAGTGATGAATTTGGTATTATATTAACCAAAAGAGAACATATCTCAGCTGCAGCGGAGAGCAACCTTGCAAAATACAGGCGAAGAAGATAACCTGGTGCTAGATAGTTTGGATTATTGACTGTACATTATCATACCACTCCGATTTCATCACTCCCGATTTTCAGCTTGGTTTTTTGTGTGGTACTCCTACAACGCACCAGCAACCCTGCTAAAACCGACGAAAAGCCACTGAGGTTGACAAGTCTATGTGGCAATACAAGCTCAGTGCTGATATCAGATAAGTAATATCATCTTGGGTTTGGGAATGCGCGACGTTTCATCTGACATACGATACTATCGATATTGAACACAAAAAAAAGTTATATCAATAAAAGAGGCACTCAAGAAAAAGATATCTCAGCTACGGCGAATAGCAACTTCGCCCATATATCCCGTTAAAATGTCTGATGTGGTTGTAAGTCCCAGGGTAAAATTGCATATCAGTTTGAGAGAATTCCTGTTGTTTGAAGAACACCTTTTGAGAGATAGATCAAGTCTATTTATAGCCAATTGGATCATTTCTCGCACCGCACAGTGTCGGCGGTTTTGAAGTTCCTTTTGAAGTGTGTGCACGTGCAGTTCGAGACGCTCCATTTGACTTTGGATGAACTATATTACTGCAATAGCGTGTACCTGCACTTCCAGAGGGATTCCTTTACTAGGTAGACGAACTGTTTGTAAAATGATTCACAACCTGCAACACGAGTGTCTCCCATATTTGTTTTATTATTCGAAATAATTAAACCCTCTGATCATATTCTGTGTTTTATTTTTTATTTTTTTTTATTTTTTTATCGATTGGAGCTATATTTGAATCGAACTTCGAAGAGAACTTGGGTATACAAAGGATAGGGTGTCCTATAACCATAATTGAATCAATCAATTCTTGATTGATAATTATTGTCTATCACAGCCAAATCAGGATAAACAGAACAGCCCTTGGTTTGCCAGATTAAACCAGATATTTTTTTAGACGAGTACTTGACAAGTCCTCATCAAAGATTTGGAAAGCCGTAACAATAATACTTCGATATCTAAAATCGGATACAATAATCCTATTCGTCTGGAATCACTGGAATCATTCTCCGATGCGAATTGGGCTGCTGACAATACTGTAAGACAAATGCCAGTGGAAATATTATACTTCATAGTGAAATAGTATATTGTGTAACGACCACGGAATGATTGTCATTCTCCCTAAGGACACAAATCATACTTGTGGGAAATCAGCATTCCTCGCGAGTTATACACTATACTTTTTCTACGAGTGGAACAGATAAGAGCGAATTTCTATATTTCTTGGGCTTGATTTTCTCTCAAGTGATGCGGATCTATTAGACAGAGTTGATGTCATTTCTTGAAATTTTATATTCCATGAGAAATGAGACTTTGTGAAATAATAACAAAATGAAGTCATTGTGATATCAAACATAGTAAAACGAGAGCAATTTTGTGTTATAGCCGTCGAAAAAAATCAGTATCTTGGTTCTTTGAAGAGCAGTAGATACTATGTTGCTTTGAACACAGCTGAAGTGGAATATGAAACAGCAGCAGCAGTAGCGCAAGAAATTGTGAATTGAGAGGTATGTTATGTAAGTCAAGAACATGGTACGGTGCTCTTTATAGAAACGGGTTGAACTCGATGATATGCGGCAACATTTCATCAAATGCCTGATTGTTAAAAATGTTATGATGAGGATTAAGGTAGCACAATTTGGAATATTGTTGATTATTTAACTAATTCCTCATTGCAGAATAAAATTTTTAAATTCAGTTTCAGTTGAGAAAGTTACAAAATATGCGATTTCCTTGATTCATAGTACAGAGCTCTGATTTCAGAACTCACCACTTAGCATATCTTATGATGTGCGATGATAACAATCATGGAAAAAAAATAGGTTGATTCAGATATTGAGGAGGAATTAAAATACTAGTATTTATTGAATGCTATATATTATCATTCCCTCAAACCCCCGACACCTCTACTTTATAAAATTCCAAATGGCAACTTGAGATACATCAAATTGAGGCGGAAACAAAAACCAATCCGACCAGATGAATGATAATTTATTTCAATGATTCATGTTGGTGATCCACAAAAGTTAGAGAGGGCGAGTAATATGATCTTTGACAGAGGTATATGAAGCAATTATTCGAAAATATGCTTCAATATTTGATGAATATGATTTGTACAGCCTATCCTAGAATTCTTGAAACATTTTTTAAAACGTTATTTGCCTACTTTTCGAGAAATATATCAGTTTGAGTACATCCATATTCTCTGGCTGAGTTTTATTAACCATTGTTTCCACATGTGACTCCACCAAAAATGATCTAAGGATACCTTCAATGAAAATTGACAAAATGTTTGACTGTAATAACTGACCTAATATAACTTATAATTTAATGATTATGTTACCTCGATATTTATAGATCAAAATACTGAAATAGTTTTCCATCTGGTTGGTTATTGCTAGACTTTGAATTTTATACACCGTGTCCCAGCTAAAATGTCCCTCCCTGTGAAAAATCAACCGCGCGATCGAATGACTTGAAATTTGGTCACCCAGTATATTTGATGATGCTCACTCGAATTATGCTATTGAATGAATCGTAGGTATACAGGGTCACACCGAAGTGCACCTCAACTCTCCTATTTGAATATGTATATGATTAGATTGTATCAATATAACACGATTGAAATCGAATGATAACAAAATAATCAATTCCCCAACTGCTCAATATGTCGTCCATTCTGCTGCAAACATTTCCTAGCTTTTTTAATAACGTTCATTGTGACCCTATGTATCACGTTGCGATCAATTTGTGTGCATAAATTTGTGATTTCCTCTTTCATTTTTTCCATATTCATAATTGGTGACTCATAAACCTGTTGTTCCAAGTAGCCCCACAAATGAAAATCAAGTGGGGTGAGGTCTGGCAACCGAGCTGGCCAGTTGTTATCACCATCGACACAATTGGTGGATATTAGATTTCAATTATCTCCTTTTCCTTCGATTTTCAATCGCGTTATATTGATGAAATCAAATCATATAAATTTTTCAATGAATCGTTTTATTTTTTGCCTTCGTAGTCGTTTGAAAAAATTCCATCAAACCTGGCATTGTTGATTTTGTAATAATGAATTCTAATTCAATATGGAATAATATACAGGGTGTCCCTATTCAAATAAGGAAGTTGAGGTGCACTTTCAATAGCATAATTCAAGAGAGCATCATCAAATATACTGGGTGACCAAATTTCAAGTTTTTCGATTGCGCGGTTGATTTTCTACAGGGGGAGACATTTTAGCTGGGACACGATGTATATCTCGAAGTAGGGGGAGCCATTTGGAATTCCAAAATAGGGGTGTCTGGGAGTGAAGAGAATGAACATAACATTCGACCGATACTGATATTTTTCTTCCCCCCTTGATATCCAAATCGTACGATATTCCTGGAAATTGTTATCATCGCAGATCAGAAAATATGCAAGGTGGTGAGTTTTCAAATACAAGCCCTGCATATACCTATATTCTACTCATTCAGCGATACATCATTTTTTTTTCAATGAGAAAATATATCGGGGGAGTCTTGTTTTGATAATTCTCTCTCCAGTGGTACATTTCAGAAATACCACTGTGAATCAACACATGTAGGTATTGGGACGTATCGACAATATTCCAGAGGCAGCTATAGTGAGGAGGTGTTGGCGAAACGTTTGGAATTAACGGAATTTATAGCAAAGACTCTTTCTTCAATACTGACTCGTTTGGCTGTTTGACTAAAACGTTTAGATATCTACTCAGCAGACTTCAAGAGATTGACGTGTCCTCTCTCTGAGGCAGATGAATAGAAAATTCTACTTCAGAATATTGCACCCTATTACCAAAGTCAACTAGGTCTTACAGATATCACCTCGGTTATTAATCTTCTCATTCTATATAGAGGATTAAATGTGAGAAAACAGTCCATAGAAAATTTCGCAGCCCTAACCAGAGGAAAGTCAGAACTTGCATATTATGAAGGTATTCTCCTCACAATGAGATAAGGGAAAATCAGGAGCCAAGGAATAATATTTACTATCGTTGTAATCAGCCTGGTGACAGAGGAGACAAAAACAGTAATAGACTGTCCTGATTGTTCCAGGCAGAAAAACGGACGGTCATGAAGACTCTCAGTAGGCCGACTGGACTTAGTTCAAATTGAAATTTTGGTTCAAAAAATTCGAGTTGTCAAAAATTTTATATTAGATCTTGATGTGCCTGACGACCGCCCTCATTTGAGAATTAATCACTGCTTGGATTTTTGAACAGTGGCGCATCACATACAATTTTAGCGGGTAAGGAAATGGAAGTTATCAAGGACTTGGGACCTGTTGTGGATAGGAAAGACCAGTACTTGTACAGTTGCGAATGGTGAACGAATTCATAGACAATACGGCTTCCGCCACCGAAGATCTACTGGAGATGTACTTGCCTACGTCACCCATTTATGGCAAGCTTTATAAGAAAAACACGGGGAATCTCTAGCTGTCACGTTGGACATATCGAAAGCATTAGACCGTGTTTGGCACGAAGGACTCCTCCACAAACAACCATCATACGGCTTACCACCTCAGCTATGCCATCTCTTATCGAGTTTTCTTTCAGGCAGATCGCTTCACGTGGTGGTGGACGGTGTATCGTCTGATACCATTGGCATCAATTCCGGCGTTCCACAAGGATCAATTTTGGCACCAACATCATTCCTCCTACATATCAATGATCTGTTGGGAGTAACAACTTGCCCCATCCACAGCTTTGCAAATGAAAGTACCCTCCATACCGCGTTCTCTTCCAGAATTCCCATTTCTTCCCAGGAAACTGAGAACTCACGTCGCAGGCAGGTCAATGCTGTCAATGGAGATCTTGCTGAAATCACAGCCTGGGGAACCAACAACCTAGTCGAATTCAACGCCACCAAAACTCAAGCCTGTATTTCTTCTAGAAAGGCGGAACTCAGTATGCCCGATATTGTAATGTATGGCTCCACCATCCCCACCATATCTATGCTCGGTATCTCCATCAGCAACACTCTTTCATGGGATAATCATGTCAGATCCATCGCAAAAGCTGCTTCACAAAAACTTGGATTCTTGTTCCGTGCGAAAAGCTACTTTACACCTCAACAGCTTCTCATGATCTACAAAGCGCAGATACGGCCTGTTCTAGAATACTGTTTCTACATATGGGGTTCAGCACCAAAACATACGCTGATGCTCTTAGATTCCATCCAGAGAAGAGCCATTCACCTGGTGGGTGACGCCACACTCACTCACTCTTTGACATCATTGGATCACCGTAGAAAGGTCTGCGACCTTCCACTTTTCTATCGATACTTCCACGGGAAATGTTCCTCGGAAATCTCTGCTATTATCTCTCCACTAGCAATATCAATCAGACGAACTAGACAAGCCCAGTCAGCACATCCTTTCGTTGTCAACCTAGAAAGATGTCGAACAGCACTTTATCAAGACTCTTTCATCCATAGAACGGCTGGGCTCTGGAATTCATTGCCTGTGGAAGTATTCCCAACAACATATAATCTCCAGAAGTTCAATAAAAATTCCAATACCTACCTCCTGTCACTATCCTCCCTAGGAACGCACGATGTTCTCTGAACATTATAGGGATTCCCTTTCGTGCGCTCCAAGCGATAAAAAAAATTGACGTGGTGGCTCTTGCCATTTCATCGAGGGGTATTATCCACCTAGTAGACGCGGTGTTTGTTCCTCAATTGGCGCATCTACTTATTTTAGGTCATCACAAAAAAAGAAGGCATGTCAACCAACTTCTGGATTTGACCTTTCTTGAAATCACTGAAGAGATTCAAGTTATGATGACTTATATTTTATAGGGTGTCCCCATTGAGTACTACATCTGAAGGACAAAATACAAAATAGATATACTAGATCTGAAATCTGTGATTGAAATTACAAAGAAAATACATTGATCTTGTTGATTCTTGTGACCAATCAAATGAATCTCGTTGCTCCAGTTTATATTGCTTTCAATTGAAATCATTCGGATAATTCTGTGATGAGATATCTTATTTCAAAGTTATGAATGAAACCAAAAATAAATAAATCAAAAATTTATTATCTACAACTAGCTAAGACTAAAAACATTATATAATAATGCTTATATCACAAGATTCAACAGGTTGGTTGGTTGATACAGCTGATCATGAGTGCTACTCTTTGTGATGCACCACATCCAACAGTGCCTTGGATGTAATCGGGGAAGTTGCTCTCGAGTACTCGAATCC
Organism: Phaedon cochleariae; assembly: GCA_918026855.4. Classification (NCBI taxonomy): domain Eukaryota; kingdom Metazoa; phylum Arthropoda; class Insecta; order Coleoptera; family Chrysomelidae; genus Phaedon; species Phaedon cochleariae. Next base: position 21,192,410 of record OU896707.1, read on the forward strand.
TCCTTCTGCTCACATCTGGGATAGCTTGAGTGGCCAAGTAGCACTCTGGAGATTTGTAGACTAGTTCGTATCCGCTGAAGCAGGTTCCTACTTCCCATCTGTAAACCTCGCGTTTGCCTTCGTATCTGAAGAAAATAGCGGATCCCAAGTCAGTTCCCAAGATCACGATCTTTCCATCTTTCTTTCCAAGATCTTGGATTTTACCAGCAGCACAACCAGCCCTGAGGAATTCAGTACGGATCTGGAAGATCCTGGCTCCAGACAAGTAGGTGATAACCAAGTGGTTGTTGTTGTTACCGGTCTTGTGGATGAGGGCGATGTAGAGTACATCTCGTCTGCATCCGGCGACTACCTTCGGCAACACTACTCTGTATCCTTTGTTTCCAGCAACATCGAAGACCAAGATAGAGCGGGTTGCTGCGTCACTGACATAGACGAAGGGTTTACCACATGGAGCATATTCAACAACGACGTATTGAAGCCTGGAAGCTTGGGCTACTAATCCGCACAGGTCCAAGGTCTTGACTTTCTTTCCTGTCAGGACATTGATTCCTACTACTTTTGGTGGAGCTCTACGAATTGGGCATTCCAGAGAGTTGACTACTCCTGTGTCGAGGACCCAGAGAATGTTGTTCTCATCCAAGTACATATCGACGACAGATATGAGAGCATTGCAGTCTGACTCTTCTTGGGACGCCCAGCACGGGAATGGTTGCAGCACGGGTTCGCAGCCCCTCTGTTTCAGGCCGATTCTGGCTAAGGTCACTGGTACACCGGGTTTGTATCTGGGGAGGGCAACGAAGATATCGTCTTTGAAGATCTGGGCCCTCGTGGCGATGATGTTCTTGGGGCAGTAGCGTCCTGATGACTTGTAGATGGATTTGGTGGCATCATTGGGCCAATCGAAATGTCCTCCGTTCCATTCGATCAGCTCGCAGGTGTTCTGGGCCTCCACACATATTAATGCAAAGGCTGCTACCAGAATCCCCTTGAAGATCATTTTTCTGAAAATGATAATGAAACATTATATGAATGCTCCTACAAGCTGACATGGGCGATCAAGAAATAATTAATCTATATAATATTTCAGATCTTGCAATAAGGTAATCTTATTCCCTGATATGATGAAATTCAAATTGAAATTATTCGGGATTCGGAAAATGATTCATGCAAATGTATATGTACCTATAGCTGCAGATGAAATCACAGCAAGAATGAACCTATTACAGAAGTAATTCAGATATCTTATCATACAAAACTCACAGCAGACATGGAATTAAGATGGTTTATAGAATTTTCTCAGGAATTATACGGAACAGGTTTTGGTTTCTGCGCTTGTGAGGTGTGTCCTATTAAGACTAGGACAACCTGTTTCAAAGAATTGATTGAATACCAGGTGTGATACCAAGATAGCGAAATCTGAGAAGATATATGTTCCTGTAAAGATTAGTAAACATATTCTCCCAAATCAATGGACGACCATAATCTGGTATATGGAATTCAGAACTTGCAGTACCGGTTGAATGATGATTAACTAATTAATGATGTGTGTATATTCATGACAAGGTATAACTCAGCTAATGAGTTGGAAAAGTTACTTCCACGTTGGGGCAAATTACCCTAAGTATATACAGGGTGAGTCACGGTCGATTGTACGGAGAACGAGACATAGGATCATTCTGAGAATCCAAAGTATTTTCAGCAATGCTGCGTTGCCGGTTATACCAGAAAGTAGTAGCAATTTTGATGTTTCGACTGGAACACCCTGTATTTCATGGCACTTTTAGATCCTTCCTGGAGAGCTGATTTATGTCCCTATCTTCACTTTTTATTCACTATCTACTGACATTCAATTGGATAAGGTTCAGGGTGGTCAGAATTCTGAATCTTGAACCACCCTGTATTTGTTCCAAATCAATGCCAGGAGATGGTCAATAGGAAGTTAATATTGAGACATGAAAGCCGTTCGGCTGATAATAAATAGTTTCGACACAAATGATCCTGAAATTGAATAATCTCGATTTTGGACATCCTATATCTCTGTAATCATTTCAGCTAGACCCCAATTGTGACTAATAGATGAAATCAACTCTTCAAGGAGAATCTAAAAATGCAATAGAATACACGATGTTCCATTCTAAATATCAAAGTTGCTACTACTTTCTGATATAAGCGGCAACGCTGCTTTGCTGAAAATATTTCAGATCCATAGACCAAAAGCAACTACTTGAGTAACCAAATGTTCAGAATTACTCTGATGTCCTGTTCTCCATAAACGTTTAAGGTACCATCGACCGTGATCCACCCTGTATATTAGGCATTTCGAGTACTAGAAGTTTTTATAACATGGATTCCTGATCTGGATAAACAAACCTGATAATGCAGAGAAAATTCTGATATCAATGAGCGTTCAAAATAGTATATTGAGTATTAAGTGTTTTAAACAGAATATTATGCACGAATGGAAAAATTGCGTGCGTGTAGGTATACTTTTTCTACTACTCCTATATACCGGGTGGTGTGTTTGTTTCAACTCTAAGTGATTAAGAATTTATAGTAAACCCATACATATTAAATTCAGGAAATTAAACTAGTGGTGTAACAAATTAATTTGGAAATATTAATTATTATTATCAGTGACTTCAACAGTATTTTATTTACCATATTGATGATTTTTTCGATGAACTATTTATTTCAGAATATGCATGACGTGTTGATTTGAACTGAAAATACCAGAAAATGATAAATGCATATGAATCCATGTCAACATTTGAGTGGTTCAAGGCTAAGTTGATCGAAATACAAGACATCATAGCGCACAAATTGGGCGTGAAGAGTGATTTACTCATACAGGGTGGAGAATTTAACTGAAATGAATTCGCTACTGGGGGAGTGAATAATTTTTCCGAAAATTCACGAGACACGTCAACGTTTAAGTATCAACTACATCTGGCGAGCAATATGGAAAATATATCCCTTCAGGGTAGCTAGAACCAACGCCAACATGACTTTTTCAAACGCAACCCTATGGCTTGCAACTCCTCATTGGGAAGGTGGTTGAAAGAGGAATCCAGCGTACCGTTCATATTTCAGTTTGCAGTACGTTTAGGAGTGGCATAAAATCAAAATATAATTCAGAAGTTCAATATATTTTCAACGTATTTTCATCAAAATTTCGACTTTTAGTGACAGTGATTTAGGGCATTTCCACTTGCTTGCAATAACACCTCGCTTCGAACTGTGAATACGGCAAAAAAACTAAATTTATTTTTTACAATAGCAGATAGCAGTTGTAGCGAAAAATTGCCATCCATTATTCAACACACATTTTGAGCTATTGATATGATGAAAATAGAATTGATTTTGAAAATTATATTCGAATTTTGTGCAACCTTCAAAAGTATGAAAAACTAACATTTGACTAGTGGGCTGGAGTCTTCTTTCCACCAGCTTTCCAATGAAGGGTCACAAGCCATAGGGTTATATTTGAAAAAAATCATGTTGGGGTAGTTTCAGCTACCCCTGTAGGTATATATTCTTGATATGGCTTGCAAAAAGTAGGTAAATACATTGAATCGTTGACGTATACCAAGAATTTCTAGAAAAAAATATTCCCCTCCTCGCTTACAAATTTATTCCATTTAAAGTATCCAAACTGTAGATGGGGTGTACGTTAAACAATGTTTACTAATAGGTATGGAAGTGGAAAAGTATCATTACTCTATCGCATTTTGTATATAAAGTTGAAATTCATTCACGAATACTAAATGGGAATGGGAAATTTCGAATAAAGTCGAATTTCGAATAAAGTTCCTAAAGTCAGCAGATGACACGGATCTCAAGACATCAACTTGTTTCAAAGTATAAATTAACTTAAATAGTAATTATATCAAGCATTTGAGGAAAGTAGGTAATGGTCTAGCATTGGTAGCTGATTACTATTTATTTATTGTTTTCAGAATGTTCTATTAAAAAATTCCACCAGTCTGTTTATATAAAGTTGCTATTAAAAGTATAGTACAGCCAATTTGTGCAACTGAAATGATATCAAGTACCTATCTACCTAATATTGCGATATTGGAAATAAATTTATATGGAAAATCGAACAGCCTTACCTTGTATTAAAACAAGAATAAAATGACATGAACGGAACTGAATTTGTAGTCTTTATATATTTGAACTTTTGTTTAGAAAAAATATAAGGTTGTAGTATGTGAGAAACGTGTTGTGTGGTACACGGTTAGTGAACCCTAGTCACATATCTATAATATAGTGTTTGTCTTTCAATATTATAAATCCATTCACAAATATCCCAAAGAATTAATGAATAAAATCTCTTTTTCAGCTAATGTAGTTATCACATCTGAAGTTTCTTGATGGAAACATGAAAATCCATTAATGAGTTGAATCAAGTTCAAAACACGATATATTTCCATTGGTTAAAATTCGAGATTGTTTATAATTGTTAAGCTTCATAAAAGTCGCAGGGACAAACAGTATTAACAATTTGGAAATAATGAAATTGCCCAAAATCTATGAAAGCATTATATAGAAATGCCACTGTCGTGTTTATTTAATTTGATCTCTGGATGCAGACTTTTCTCTATATATTCCGACCTTTTTTCGATATTCGTATACAGGGTGTTCCAAAAATACACTGTAGAAAATCACGAGCGCGTTATACGAGGCATATGGAAGACGATTAGTTAACTACACAGGGTGAAACCTCAGAAACACAATATGTATAACTGTCGCTGAATGTAGTGACGAAGGCGTGGTACGACTTAGTAATTCTTCTATAACAATTGTGCATGGATGTGTCTTGCATAATTCCAGATGATCCTATGCAGGAATACTTTTGTACTGATATTGTTTCCGTGTTGTGATTGTGAATGGAAAAAGGGGTTCAGAATCTTGCGGAATTATATAGTGTGGAGATTTTAACAGAAATAAATTGGCTAGCAGGAAGGTTAATGTTCTTTCTGAAAATTTCCGACAAACTTCAACGTTTTAATGTAATCACCTAAATTTTTTTTATGTTCTGGTTCCCACGAAAAAGGATATATCCTGTAATGGTCAGAGAACATCGTGAGAACCAAGGGAAATAAGGTAGGAATTGTTGTTCTTCTTAAATTTCTGGAGGTTATATGCCTCGGGAAACACCTCCCTTGGCAATGTGTTCCAGAGCCTCGCTGTTCGTCGGCTGAACAAGTCATTGAAAAGAGATGTTCTGCAGCTATATCGAGAATATATCCCTTCTCCCTTCAGGGGTTGCTGAAAATACCCTCAGCAGGTTTTTTTTTTCGGATGCAATATTATGGCCTGCCATCCCTCTTTGGAAAGCTGGTGGAAAGAAGAATCCAGCGTACTGATCAAATTCCAGTTCTTGATTCGTTTGGGGGTAAGATGAAATCAAAATGAAATTTTCAAATTCAATTTAGTTTCAACGTAACAATTGCTCAAAATGTTTGTTGAAGTACTCATAGCATATTTATGCCACGACTGCTATCTGCTATTGTATGCCAGTGTTTCTGGAAAGCCGCAAAAAGAAATTCAATTAGTATGCCGAATATACAGTTCTAAACGAAGTTTTATTTTTAATTGGTATGAGACTGTCTTATATTGGGTACTATAACAGAAGAATCGAAATTTCTATGAAAATAAGTTGAAAATATATTAAACTTCGAGACTATATTCTAATCTTATGCCAACCATGATCGTACTGCAGACTTAAATTCGATTAGTATAGTGGGTTCCTTTTTCAACCAGCTTTCCAATGAGAGGTCAGAAGCCATAGGGTTGCATCTGAAAAAAACAAAACATGTTGAGGCTGATTTCAGATACCCCTGAATAATCATATTTTCCAAACTGCTCGCAAAATGTAGGTGTAAATACATTAAAACGTTGACGTGTCTTGTGAAATTTCAAGAAAATCATTCATCTCGCCGCTACCGCATTTATTCCAGTCAAAGTTTCCACCCTGTATGATGTGCTTGTTCATGATATCACAGAATTCAACAGTTATTAAACCTAATGTGTTTCAGCAGTTACACCAAGTATCCTGCAGAAAATGATTGTAGGGATCTTTTTTCTTCTGCTAGGAATACGCACTCGTGATTCTCTATCCTATTTTTTTTAAACACCCTGCATACACAAATATTCAGGAAAATAATTCGAATCGAGATAAATACAACAGTGACCTGAAAATTCAACAGAGACAGCATGAAAACATTATTTATGATATTCATTATACATGGTGGCCATAATAAACTTTTTACGCTCTTTTAGATGAAACAGTGAGCATAGCACTCTTGTTTTATTTACAATCAAATACTATTATCGAACTGAAGATATTAGGATATTTCTGAACCAATTCAACTAGAAAATGGAGAAACGCATCAAAAACTCACAAGTGAGCTTCCTTGCACAGAGGCCCATATTTTGTACTACGAATTGAGAGAGAAAAGCACATAAAAAATTTGGGTGCTTCTTCTTTTTTTAATGCTCTGATTCCCACGATATCCTGTAATGTTCAGAGAACATCGGGAGAACCAAAGGAAATAAGGTAGGAATTGGTGTTCATCTCGAATTTCTGGAGGTGATATGCCTTGGGGAACACCTCCGTTGCCTCGCTGTTCGTTGGAAGAACGAGTCTTTGGAAAAAGATGTTCTTCAGGTCTCCAAAGAGACCACGAAGGGGTGCGAAGCCTCAACTCGACGGGTTAATCTCGCGGGGACTGCCAAGGAAGGAACAATCGTTGATATTTCAGAAGAAAATTTCAGTCCATGAAAATATCTGTAAAATAGAGCCAGATCGCCAACTTTTCTACAGTGTTCCAGATTCACCCACTGAATTACTTTTTGAAATAATTTTTATCTCATGTTATATAGAGCGTCGAAAAATTAGTAGATGTGAGGAATTTTGTAAATTTATCTCAAACTGTTTCGAACTTTTCAACAAAAAACAATATACAGACTCGTATTTTCAACACTCTATATCTCGAAAATGACGCGTTTGAAAGTATATATGTTTATGAACTTTTTTATTATTTCAACGATTACAATACACTGTTTTGTTATTTTTATTATATACCAGACCACCCTGTATGAAAAACAAAGTTAATGACACTCAAATTCTCGCAAGAACGTCCATTTTTGGCGTGATATTGTGGTTTACTCAACAAATGCGGAAAGCGGTGCTTTTTTGCACTTGTTAGGTACACTATTTTTTCAACTACCGTGTGGAAAAATCCCAAAAGTTTACATAAGGAAACATTCATCATTAATTCATATTCTAATGTCAGTATACTCCCCAGAAACTTGATAACTTTACTTTTCCGCACTAGTGCGTGCGAAAAGTAATAATTTTCCGCACGGCGTGCGGATAAGTAAAACTACCCAATAATCTCACTGGTATGGAACATTTATATTCATTTTGGTTGCTGTAGCCAGAGATTATACACTTATAATCTCTGCTGTAGCCTATTGTATGCACTATAAGAAGCCGTTATCCCTTTTACTTTTCAACCGTTCTTCCCGATATTTGTATTTCACCTCAATACAAATATTTGGAATAAATGATTTAGTTTTCTATCATTATATTTTATTGATATGTAATTGTTTGTTGTTTAGCTAGTGCTATCAAGTTTAACTAGAAATTATTCAATGAATTGTAATTCAAGTTGAATTTTTTTCATTTTCGTTGTTATCTGATATGAAGCTCGTAGGAAAAACGTTGTTCCTAACACATGTGCCAATTGTCTTTTCCACACGCAAAAACTTATTCGCTCCGCGTCGTTCGCCTAACTGTATTTGCGTGCGGAAAAGTTACATTTTGCGCACTTGTTAGGAAAATTACTATATCACAAAACACGTGTCAGTGTCATAGAAATGGAAATCTTCTCCAAATTATCAAAAAAATCGCTGATGAGATTAAGTATCCATTGCAAGATGCAGATATTATTGAATGTCACCGAATACAGTCACACCCTAACAACAAAGAGAAACAGACTCCAAAGAATATAATTGTGAAGTTCGCAAATCGTTCACGAAAAAGTTATTTCATGAATGCCCTGAAAGTCCATAAAACCAGGCTATCCTCAGGATCCTTGGGTTTCTCTGAAAACAATGACGTCTACGTCAATGATCACCTATCTCATTATTACAAGTTGTTGTTCAAACTCTCCCGGGAATTCAAGAAAGCCCATAATTACCGGTACTGCTGGACCAAAGATGGAAAAGTTTTCCTGAAGAAATCTGAAGGCTCTCGAGCAATCCTTGTAACAAATGAAGATACCCTTAGAAGACTTCAATCCGCTTCCTAAAAATTCACAATATTTTTTTTTGTATCACAGAAGTAACGGTATCAAATAACATTCAGTGATCTAAATATATTTTATCAAAATACCAGAGGACTAAACACTAAAACTAATCAGTTCTTGAGAGCTGCTACATCTCCCGAATTCCAAATTATTTGTATAACCGAAACGTGGCTTGATGAGGACATCCTGAACTCAGAGCTGTTTCCACCATCATACCAAGTGTTTCGCAAGGATCGTAATTTGATGTCTAGTGGAAAATGTCACGGAGGAGGGGTTATGATAGCCGTTCATAATAATTTAATGTGCAATAGTGTTTCACAGTGGAGTAGCAATGGCAGGATTGAAGAGATATGGATATCAGTGGCGCTGGATGGGGGTAAGAAGTTATATTTATGTTGCGTTTACGTCCCCCCGACTGTAAATGCAGATGATTTGAAGTTGCACTTGGAGCAAGTAGAAAATATCATCAATAATAATCCTCAGCATCTGTTTGCTATAATTGGAGACTACAATCTCCCAAAATTGAGCTGGGAAAAAGATAACAACTATAAACTCTTTGGTCTAAATCCATCAGGCGCCACTGACAAGAAAAGTGAACACTTCATCAACTTTCTCTCTTCGGCAGATTTGAAGCAGTTTAATGATGTAAAAAATTGCAATGAAAGAATTTTAGATATTGTATTGTCGTCGAGTGACACGAATATAAAAATCTGCCCCGCGATGCTTCCATTCGTCAGTGAAGATCCTCATCACAAGGCACTTGAGATAACTCTAAAATATGTTGAGCAAAAAAAAATCCCTAGGAATTCTTGTATTAAGTTTTTGTATGAACACTCAGATTTCACTCAAATCAATAACTTTCTCACCAGCGTTGACTGGGATAATACTTTCAATGACAAAGATATTGATGACTGTGTCAATATCTTCTATAATATCTTACAGCAGGCAATTGATGAATTCGTACCAAAAAAAGCACTCAATAATAAAAAATACCCTCCTTGGTTTTCAAAAGAAACACTGCTTGTTATTAAACAAAAGGCAATACACCATAAAAGATGGAAAACTCTAAGAAACCCTGCTGACTATGACCGATTCTCTTACCTCCGTAGAACATTAAAAAAAAATATTGACGACGACTTCAAAAAATATATTGAAAAATGTGAAAATAAAATAAAAAATGATCCTAAATACTTCTGGTCATATCTATCGAAAAAAAATAATATGCACTCCATTCCTATGCAAATGAATTTTTGTGATAAATCCTATGAGGGGACAGAATCGATCTGTGAAATGTTCTCGAATTATTTCAGTGGAGTTTTCGAAAGTAATCAAACCCCATGCTTGATTGCCAAAGAATCAACTCAACACGCTTTCAATATCAGCACTAAAACGGAAAAACAGATAATGGAAACTTTGAACGAGCTTGATTGTAAAAAAGGGCCTGGTCCTGATAACCTGCCTCCACATTTCATTAAGACATTGAGCAATAGTTTGTTGAAACCCCTTCATTTACTGTACAATAAATCACTTCGCTCAGGCTTATTCCCATTAAAGTGGAAAATAGCGAAAGTTATACCCATTTTCAAGTCTGGAGATAAAACAAACGCAGGGAACTATAGGCCTATATCAATATTGAACATTTTCGGAAAAATATTTGAATCAATCTTAACAAAAGAAATATTTTTTATGGTTAAAAACGTCATTACAATTCATCAACACGGTTTTCACAAGAAGAGAGGCGTTATTACCAACTTAGCACCTTTTGTTCAAAACGTATTTGATATTATGGAAAGTGGACACTCAGCATGTGCCGTGTACACCGATTTCTCGAAAGCATTCGATAAAGTGCATCATCCTACTATGATAACCAAACTGGAGAATTTCGGTGTGTACGGTAACCTCCTGAGTCTCCTGACCTCCTATATACAAGACAGGCGCCAGTACGTTGCCATCAACAACTTCAACTCTAATAAAACTCTCATCACTTCTGGGGTTCCCCAGGGCTCCCATTTAGGCCCCATTCTATTCAGTGTCTTCGTCAGCGATGTGGAAAAATTCATCAAATATTCGAAAGTAGCAATTTATGCAGACGATCTAAAGCTCTATATGCCAATCGAAACATCATTAAATTACGCTGAATTTCAAGAAGACCTAAATACTCTTTATGATTACTGTAAGTTCAATAGATTATTCATTAACATCAAGAAATGTCACCAGATTGTTTTTTCAAGAACCAACAATTGTCTATCGAATGACCTTTTTATAAATAACGAAAAAATACCACCGTGTGATGAGGTGCGCGATCTTGGAATCATCCTGGACAAAAAGTTGACATTTGACTCATATTTGGAGATAACTGTAAGGAAATCCCTTCGCATGTTAGGATTCGTTTTAAGAAATACGAAGGACTTTCGTAATCATGGATCCCTAATAACTGTCTATAAAACATTAGTGAGGCCGATATTGGAATACTGTACATGTATATGGAACCCTTTTTATGAGAAATACGTGGCAAGAATTGAAAATGTACAAAAAAAATTGGTAAATGCTCTTAACTTCAGATTTTTCCAATATCGTCATCATTTTACATATGAATCTAATTTGAACTTTTATAAAATAGAATCAATGTTCATCAGAAGGGAGTTCTTCGATATTCTGTTTACATATAAAATATTGAATAATTTTATTGATTCACCAAATTGCACTGAATATTTAGTTTTGAACTGTAACCCAAGACTTGTGCGAAATCGCCTCACCTTCTACCCACCCTCTTATTTAACTAACTATTATGGCAACTCTCCAATGATCCGATGCGTGAATGCTTACAACACAATTTGTCACTCGAATATTGATTTGTTCTATTCGAATATGATTAGCTTTAAGAAGAAACTGCGGCTATTCTTGCTTGATTTTTATGCTCCCACATCAGTTGATAATTAAAATAGTTTGTATTATTATTATTTCTACTATTATATTATTACTATTTCTTACTGCACCTATAAAATTTGCACCTTAGTATGTAAGTAAAAACTCTCAACATATTGTCATAGCTATTGATATTTTGTTATAATGTTTACATGTTACTATGTATCTTCCTATTAAAGGATGAACCACTAAGGTTCATCTGTTTGGATGATCCACAAATAAATAAATGAATAAATAAATAAATAAATAAATAGTGATGATTGATATTGAATATTAGTGAAAATGAAAGATATCGACACATTGCATCGAATGTATAGTGAGTATTTACACAGGGTGCCCAGATACTTGAAGCAAATGAAGAAAGGAACCTTCATTTCAACATGAGTCATTATCCTGATGAAACAAGAGCCTTTTGAATGATTGGCCCTTAAAATTGCTTCCAATCATATCAACTTTCATATAGACAGCTGTTCACATACAGAGTGGGCCTTTGAAAACGAAACAGAGGCTCTGTAGGTCGCCAAAACCGGATTATCAAAAAAAAACTGAAACAGGTCAACTACATTTTCGAGGGGGGCATCTTTCTAAAATATTTTCAGCCCTGCGGCGTTGCCGCTTCTGAAGAAAAGAAGCAACAACTTTGTTATTTCAAATGAAACACCTTGTATTTTATTGCATTTTCAGATTCTCCCCGAAGAGCTGATTTCATCAATGCATCACACTTAGGGTCTACCTGTAATGGTTTCAGGGATATAAAGTGTTCAAAATCGAGATTTTTCAACTTTAAAATTTTTTTGTATCGAAACTATTTATTATTGGTCAAAACGGCTCTCATGTCTCGATCTCAACTTGTGATTTACTATCTACTGACATTTATTTGAAACAAATACAGGGTGGTTCAAGATCCAGAATTCTGATCACCCTGTATCTGTTCCACTCTGTAGACAACACGCATGTTTTTCTTCGATATTATTCCTGCAATTCTACCAGAGAAATTGACAATTTTCAGATTTTATCTTCGTTGTAAGGTGAAGAACGATTTAATTTGGAATCAAATAGTTCAACATCCAAGCGCCTCCCAAGAATGGAAATTGTAAATTGTTGAAAATGGTTATTTATGTACCAAGGACGAAAAACTGTCTATTATAGTCAAGTCTTCAAATTGATAGCTGCGAGGCTTTAGCCGAGGCTAGCAATCAGGAGAGACAATATACAGTTTTTCGTCGAGGTGCGCATATTAAATTTTTTCGTCGACCTCAAACACTTATATCCATATCACGGTCCTACTCAAAAATTTAGATCTATTATATGCCATACGAATTCCAAGAAAAGAAAATGAAATCTACCTATAACGTCAAGATATTATGTACTTTTAGTAAAAAGAAAAGAAACCTACTTTCAACGAAATAGAAACATATAAAACATATTCTCATGAAAAAATATCCATATTCCTAATTCTCAATTTGATAAATCCCAAACAAATATCACAAAATACAGTTCCAAAGTAACTTGTAAAATTTGAGTATATGAAATGCAGGAACGAATACTGAGAATAAACAAAAAAATTCAAAACAAATAAAAAAATCAAACGTAAGAAACAAACTGTTACAACAGAGGTAGATAAAAAATTGTTCTTTTTTGATTTATATACATATCATTATAGTACCTATATGTAAATACATTACTTATTTTGTGAAATTAATTTGAACAGAGGGTGCCGAAATATCTGCTAATTATAATTGTACGCGAGCAACTAAAGAAGTGTCAAAATCTCGGTCAAAATAGTTTCCAGCAGTTTATGGAATGTTTCAGTAGATCAATTTGCAAATCAGGAGATCTACTGAACACTCAGTAGAACTGGCAACCCTGTAGCAGACGGAAACTTAGTGTCTGTGTGTTCTTCGTTCGGAAATTAGAAGGTAAAATGTGATTTTTTGTACAGGTCGACAAAAGGCATATTTTATCACATTAATATTAAGAATAATTGAGTCACTTATTATTTGAAGATACATACGATATCAAAAATAAAAGAAAGCCCATTTCATCTTCACGATAATCAAATGTGATATTGGAGGATCAAAATTTAATGTCAGTCGACCAAAAAATTCACTTCAAAAACACCAATATTATTATGTGTGAGTAAAAAGTACCTGAAAAACTTTTTGGTCTTATTTCCAACAATAGTAAAACTGAGGATAATCATACCTATTCATGGTATTTGCTGATGGTCGTGGTGCCGATACTGCCAACACCCATAATAATAACCTTATGTACAGGCTGTCACATTTTCGATGTCCTTACGGGATATCTCTCTTATTTTCAAAGATAAAGTTTTGCGATTTTGTGAATCTCACGATATAATAATAATAATATAACAATATTTCGTTTTTATTATTTCCATACATAAAATAAACATCAATCTTATCTTATGAATACTATAACTGGAAATAAAGGACGAAGTTCATTTCCTGTAAATCGAGGATTTCAAGATAATGCTCTTCCACTCAACCCTAATATTGCGAACAAAATTTTCCTATAACTTGCTTCGTTTTCGAGATTCAGGGCGAAAATGAAAAAGATGCATTTTGGGACCTTTCTTGTATCTCAGCTATCTTTCAACTTATCGAAAAAGTAAAACCTGTCGCTCGTACATTTTTTTTTACGGCGAATCCAGTGGCGTAGTCAGATCTCCATAACAAACTGTAATTATTCAGATATAACCCATAGTTATAATTTTTTTAAAGAAACACCCTGTATATTTTTTCATATTTGGAATATTGGTGCTCTGTGCTCTCTAAAAATGGATAATATTCATGAATTTCCAGTATTTGCCATAAATTTAGATAATTCCTAGTATTTCAGTATATATTATAGATATTTCATCGATGAACCTTGTAAACATGTGGCAACATTGTCCATATCACGAATTCCCATATTTACCTAGTTGTTGATACAGTGTTTCATCACACACCAAATTCAATTTCACCACAATTCAACACAAGCTGTGGACCTATTTAGTAGAGGTGGCTATGGAAAAAAGCCAGAATGTTTCATAATCTTTGCCAAATACCTGTAAAATTCTCATACAACGGCAGGGTGTTACATTAAAAAGAAAATAACTTTGCCTTATATCTGCATATTCATAGTTTATTTCGAAAATCTGACTACAGCAGTGAATTCTAAGTGAAAAACTGTGAGAATGGCAGTTTTCACGTTCTCGATGAGTTGAAAGATAAGTAAGATAAAGGGTGGTCCCAAAATGCAACATTTTCCATTTCGCCCTGTATCTCAAAAACGAAGCGTTGTTTGAAAATTTTGTTCGCGGTATCGTGAGTTTCACAAAAATAAAGCGAATGTTCGCGAAAACCGCAAATCTCTATCTTTGAAAATAAGTGAGATATTCAGTAAAAGGACATCGAAAATAGGACATCCTGTACATATCATATAGGCATATTAACTAGATAGTGACCTGATTTTTCCAACTCCAAATAAGTTATCACTCAATAGTGTTATTACTTCATATCAATCATCTCTTCATTGAAGAACTTTCAATTACGCTGTGACCGAAACATGTCGTCCTCTGACTGATTGTTCAACGTCATCAAATTTTGTAAAAATGACTGCGAGTTTTTTCCTTCACTCAATAATTTACCGTCGATATAAGATGTATTAATGATTTTGAATGCATCAGTAGAAATGTCTGAGCAAACAGTGAAATTACTTCTGCATATTCGGGCGATAAAGTATATACTACTTCACGCCCGGTCGTGCATTAAATGTCTTCACACAATGAATGAACGAATCTGTAGTAAGTATACCAATTTTATGGAATAGTTCCAGTGTGACAAAAACACACCCAACCAACCAAATTATAAAATGTGAGGCAAAAATATTATCAGCTTTCCATTTTTTATACAGAAGAATGAGGAGAATTATATAGGCGATTACAGATAATAGAATAATAAGAACAGTGATTATTTTCCAATGGCTATAATTACCTACTAAAAACATTATAAACACAAAAGAGACAGTCTATAGATATAATCTATAGAGTTATTATGTAAATAAAATCACTATAATTATTTCCATTGTGATATTTTCGTGCCAAATTGTGAGTTGAAAATCCCCCTCATTTACAGGGTGTTGTTGAATTTTACCGAAAACCCTTGAAGGCAGGTCCTCATGATTGTATAATGACTAAGATTGGGACATTCCATCTTCACATGTTCAGTTCTTGAGATACAATTTGTTGAAGTTGAGAAAAATATGTTTTTTTTCGTAATAACTTATAGTGCAGCAGCTCAGCTAGAATATTCCAATTTATTTTGCACTTTTTGATAAATGCAGCAAATTAAGCACAGAGGAATAAGACCGTTATAATATCAATTTTCCAAAATGGTCGCAAGTGGATACCCGAAAGACATCAGAAGTTATAGATGAAAATTGATGATGAAGGTTTGTGAATGTTCATTGAATGTTTCGAATAGAATCATAATTACATACCAGGTGTCCACGTATTGTGAAAAAGCTATACAGGTCCATTGCAACTAGAGATAGAGGAAATCTTTTTGGAAATAAAGTACAATATCTAGATCTATGAAGCATAATCATTTTGATCTCCACAGGATGTTTTTCAAACGCGGAACACCTTGTTATATTTTACATATTTTGATCAATCGTTATGTTGTCTACACAACTATGCCTTATTTTTGCAATTATTTCGCGGCGTTGCTGAATTCATTAGAATTATTTCGAAAATGTATAATAAGCAGATGTTGTTTCTAACGTGCGTGTTGATCTTCGTTCAGTCATATCTGAAAGTTATCTTACTGGGTGATTGCCAGAGTTGACTTTTTCGAACGGTCGTAGCTTCGTTCGTAATTTCAAATGGAACACCCTGATTATTTCAATAGAACTGCATGTTTATTTTCATCGTCTTTCTTCTGACAACATATTTCTTCTATGAGTGGTCTGTATTTCTTCTAGATACTCCAGCACTGACTCCTATCAACCACGAGGAGACCGACACACGCTGCTCACAATAATGGTCATAAGAAGATCCTCTTCTACACAGTTGGCACTGATGTTGTTGTCCTGGCAGTGGCTATGGTACGCACCTTGAATGAGAAAACAGGAATATATGGCTGTGTCCTTCGGCTCCAGAAAGACCTTCCGCTTCTTGGCATCCCACGAGGTTGATCGGGCTCTAGGCCCTTTAAACGCTCAAGCATTACCTATGTTGCATGCTCTGACGGGCTGCAACAAGCTTTCCTGCTTCGCTGGACATGGAATGAGGACAGCATGGGCAATGTGGACAGTACTATATACCTGACCCGACCCAGACAACTTAATCTTCTCTCCACTGCACCCGACGATTCTGCTTCATGACAGAACAAAAACAATGTACGTCGCAAACTATTCGCAACGAAAAAAAACGTCAAGCTGATTCCAGCGATGAGGACATAAAGGCAGTCCTCTGGCAGTCAGGCATTAGTTTCAGCACCAATATTGACATCACCGTCTGACTGGGGTTGGATCAAGACCAGCGGTGTGTATAAACCCTTCTGGACAACTCTATACCCAAAGCACCCAAGATCTGCAGGGAGCTCATCTCTTGTAAATGCAAAGAATGATGTATGGAGAAGTGCAAGTGCAAGAGGGCTGGTTTGGAATGCACACACCTGATGTGTGCTGACTGGATTTTACAATAGGTTTTCGATATTTTGTCTAGATTTTTTGATGCAATAAGTATCAAAAATAAACAGAAATGATTGTTTATATAAGTATATTGAATCATTTTTCATAAATGTGCTTTGAATCAATCATATCGTTGAGCCCCGCGTTTAAAAAACATCGTATAGAGATCAAAATAATTTTGCTTTCCGGATAGGGTGAATTCTAGGCATAAAATGATTGTAACTTTTCACTTCGAAATAGAGTAGAGAATCCATGTACGAAGTTCTTGGTCCTATTCTGACTCATCCTGTATATCTACAGTAAGCGGTCGCCAACTTCTTGAAGATTTTGAAATTTTGTCTTGATCTTGTCTTGTAGATTTCAAGAAAAGACAAGAAATTCTATGTCAATATCGAGATTTCTTGTCAAGAAGAAAAGGAATCTAGAAATTTCTTGACTGAGAATGAAAACGCTAAAACGTGGATTTATCACTCATGATGAAATAAGAGATAATATCAATATAATATGATTTTGACCACCACTCCACAAACTGGCATCATTGAAAGTGCGCTACGCCGTTTGCTTTTGTGCCGTATTAGTACGTGACAGGGTTGCCAGTTCTACTGAATTTTCAGGAGATCTACTGATTTGCATATTGATCTACTGAAATATTCATAATCTACTGAAAAAAAATATGACACTCATTTATCATGATAATCACCCATTAATATTGATCTTTAGTTAATCACATAGACTCCTAATATATTGGCTGATATTTGGACCCACTCTGTAAATCAATTTTCTGGCGCCACTGATTATAAATTCGAATGCGTCCAACCGCTTGATATGTTGATAAAAATGTAGTCACCTTTTCCGCAGAAAAAAAGTAATTTTATGAAATGTGACATTTTGTTACCTGTCAACATAATATATAAAATGTCATACTTTTTTCAGTTCACAGAAAAATTCGTATTTTTTTGACGTCATGGGTTCATTTCATTATCATAAAATTTGTTTAGCATAAAATGAATCTACTGAAATCTACTGAATTTCTGACGACAAGGTATATCTACTGAGGAAATCGAGATGGCAACCCTGGAACGCAACGCATTAAAAAGTTTGCTGGGGAATCACCATGTACGGTGTCCCCGGTCAATCAAAAAATTCCAAGATCTTGAAATTTCTTGAGTCAAGACAAGATTTTGCGAGATTCCTTCACTTCTTCTCAAGACAAGACAAGAAGTTGTTATCAAGACAAGAATTCTTATGAAATGTTAGGCATGGGGGGTGACGGCGCAATATCGAAACTTATTCAATCTCTGTCATACTCATTGATCCTACGGAAATTTCGAACGCAAATATCTTCGTAATCGTCTGATATTACCCAATCAAACCTGGTATCGTTGAATTCGTTATAGTAATCTTCAACCAAATATGGAATGAAATATAGGGTGTTCCATTTGGAGATCGAAAGTTGATGTAATTTTATAGGAAAACCGGAAGATGAAAAAGAAATACTAACATGTGTAACAAAGGGAAAAAAAAGTGAACCATGAGTCTGTGTCACCCGGTTATAATGGTTTAATCTTTGAAAAGGTCAGAAAGTTCTTTCGGAGATTTTATCCAGCAGTGTTGGGGATTGTGGTAACTTTTTCTCCTAAATTTTTTTCATCACTGTTGAATTCACGATTATTGTCAAATGCTTGAATTTCTTGAAGAATTTTGTTGAAAACAGTAACACTTTGAAATGATCTGAAATTAATAGTTTTCGAGATATTCGACCCACAATAGAAGCTTGCATAATAATTTTTCATAACTTTCAATAGAAGTTCAATACAAAATTGTTCGTCTGGTGTAGAGTTGATTATTTGGTACTTTAGAATTCTCATAATGCCTCGAAGCAGAAACAGCGAGAGAAACAGATATGTTATGCAAAAAAAACAATTTTGATAGTAGCACCAGGTACTGAAGATATTAATAAAATTCTATGTGGGAACTTTTATTTTGGTTCAAACATCTGAAAAACTGTTCATTTCAGCACAGTAGAAGGTTTCGCATTTTGCCAACAGAATTAAACAGGGAATTCGAAAAATTCAAAATATTCAATATCAGAAAAAAAGTGGCACGTCACTGGATGGAATATCCGTGGTTATAACTGTATCGTTGATTGGAAACAGGAAATCATATGATTAAATTAACTGAGAACACCTTTTTTCGAGTTATTCCTGAAGAACTCTTTTAATTCTGCAATGTCAACACCCTGTATCTAACCGTGTGTAGAAGTCCATATTGCTCAAAGTGGAGTGGTGGTAAATGAAGGAAAAAAAATCAAGTACTTCACGACCTTCATTTTTTTATCAAATCACAAGAGATATCAACTGATATAAAATGTTGTCGATCAAATTTCGCAACACCCTAAATAATAAAAACAGAAATAGTTTTTTATTTCTCAGGTTTCTTTATACAATTCTCATATCATGTTCTTATGCAAGATTCTATGGAAAATGTTCCTTTTTATTTGTCGAATTCGTTATTCGCAGTTATAGAAACTAAGTATCTACAGGGTGTCCGCTAAAAGGAGGTCAATCCATTAACCATATATTCCTTGAACAAAAACAATATGAGTTTCTAAATACCATTTTTCATTTTAGCCCTTCAGATTCGATATACAGGGTGTCAAAGTTGGATATTAAAAACTCTTTTATTCTAATTACTCGCGTATTTAATAAGATATCAATCTCAAAATTGGTACATTACTTCAGCACAAAGAGTTACATCGTGTGAGGAGAACAAAACAGAAAAAAAATGACAAATATTCAAAATACTGGAGATCAAGTACACACTTACCCCCATATTTTTTTTGTACGTGCGCTAATGACTTCCTATCTATTTTTCTTCAAGTGTTCAATCATTCTTGAGTATTATTTGTGTCTTTTAAATTTCGATAAAATTATTTGTTTTTGAGATAATTCGAAAAGTACTGGTTATTGATGCCTATGCGGCTTACGGTAATCTCATAATGTTCACATACTCCTATTATTCATTTAGTCGAAATTGGAAGAGGGCATATTTTTTTACGTACGAAAAGGTGAATATGGAAATACCGGGTGCTCAGAGCGAATGTATTAAAATTATTTTCTCAAAATAAAAATAAAAAAAGTGAGGAAACGTGTCCAATAAAATTTTCTTGGCAATCGAACGGCGTGAAATTTTTTTTAAGGGGTCAAATAAAAAAAACGTTTTTTGGAATTTCGGGTAAATAATGATTATAGAAGGATGGAAAGGGGGTCGATCGACGAGCCCACCCTTTCAAAGGATTATTGAATTGATTTTTTTCGAGAACAGCAAATTTTTTGAAAATTTTTTTAAATCGGTTTGAGCGGTTTTGGGTTGTGCGGAGTTTTTCAAAAATATTTTCGAGCCTCTTCCCCACCGTATGGGATGTAGGGCGCGAACGAACGGGAAATAAAATCGGAAAAAATTGAAAAAAAAAATGTTTGGTGAAATTATGATATTCATGATTTTAATAGCTACTTTATGAAAGAAATAGCCGATCAGGATTGTCTATGGATGTATGACAGATTTTGTGCATAACCACATATTTTTCGAAGGCTAAGATTTTCTTTGATCAAAAGGGCTCGCATGTGTATTCAAAAAATTGGAGGTTATATCGTTGAATTTCTATCAATTTTTCATTCGTGAAAATTATTTTGATTCATTCGCTCTGAGCACCCGGTATTTCCATATTTACTTTTTCGTACGTAAAAAGTTATGCCCTCTTCCAATTTCGACGAAATAAAGACACAGAAAATTCTCAGAAATGATTGTACACTTGAAAAAAAATAGATAAGAAGTCATTAGCGCACGTACAAAAAAAATATGGGGGTAAGTGTGTACTTGACCCCCAGTATTTTGAATATTTGACAGTTATTTTTTGTTTTGTTTTCCTCACACGATGTAACTCTTCGTGCTGAAGTAATGTACCAATTTTGAGATTGATATCTTATTAAATACGCGAGTAATTAGAAAAAAACTGTTTTCAATTTCCAACTTAGACACCCTGTATATCGAATATGAAGGGCTAAGATGAAAAATGGTATCTATAAACTCAGATTGTTTTTGTTCAAGGAATATATTGTTAATGGATTGACCTCCTTTTAGCGGACACCCTGTATATAGTGTGAATCACTCAAGAAAGAAGCAATAAACTTATAAAATCCACATCACAACTAAATCCAAATATCCTCCTTCAGCAGAAGGCACATAAACAGTAGTGCAAATTCACAAAATAATGATTTTAATGTTATTTCATGTAGGTGAAAATTTGAGTACACCACTGTATTCAGAAGTGTCGGATTACTATGATCCCAGAATTATAACATGACTTCAAATTTCAGTCAGGAGTTGTTTATATTGAGTTCATTGGTCAGGAACCTTAACAATCTCTCATTTTTTTTACATAGTTGCCGGTTCTCGGATTCTGCCTGAAACCATCATAAACACGAACAATAGGTTTTTATTAAACAGGGTGTATCTGAATAACACCGACAAAATTCAAGGGCCGATTCCTTGTGATATATCAAGAAATAAAGTTCATGTGGACATGTTTCCTAACTTGATTCGTTTTCGAGATACAGGGTATCAATATTTCCATGAAAAATCGTTTTTTATTTAATCAATCAATTGTCTTGCCATCAATTTCGATGAAACGTTGTGGTTTGTTAATAGTTATATGGAGCTTCTTCTGGTGCAATAAGATTCGGAATAATATTTCCAGTGGCGTCACAGTGACAAAATTTATCGATATTTATGGTGAATGTCATTGTACTCCACGGGTTCTTCTGAGTTTCATATTTTTATTAGATTGAACTATTGAAATAACAACTTTTTTACCCTTTGTGTAATTTTTGTAACTAGCTTATTTTTGGAGAGAATAAAAATTCGATTTGACTCAAAATTTTACTGTAGGTGTTTTCAAGACTACCATTGAGATTACTCAATAACCCAAATCACAATCATTTCGAAATTTAAGGGCTTCCTCAGTCTCCAACAATAGTGAATTTTGGCACCATGAAAGCTCATTCAGGAAGTTCAAAAATACAAACAATTGCTACTTCCAACTTCGACATCCTGTATCTCAAAAACGGAGCAAGTTAGGATACATGTTTATATGAACTTCATTCGCTAGAATATCAAAAGCAATAACCCCTTGAATGTTTTCGGTGTTATTTAGATACACCTGTATACAAGGGGAAGAAGTAGTACATTTTAGCCACAGGTTGTGTTGTCAAACAAAAAACCGTGAGCTGAAATCTAAAATTTTTCCCGTGTATAATACACAATTTTTTTCTGTGACAGAAAGTATATCGAATGATATTGGGGAGATAATACATTATATTGAAATCAGAAAATTATCGACGTGTAATTTGAAGTTTTCAACAGGAATGGCACTTGCGTTGCAATCAAATCAAATATCTGTCAGTCTAATTCTGTGATTTGATTCTGAAAAATTGCGAATTTAGTGGTTGTTTATTGATTTACGTAACCACGAAGTCGAATGGAAGGTGGAAGGACTTGCAGTTCTTTCTTGGAGACGGTGTTATTGGCTCATTATTCTGAACTATACAGGGTGGCATTACAATAAGTGCAAATATTTCGAACACTGAGAAAGCGCGACGTGTACTATCGAATGGCACTAATGAAAAAATTTAGGGATCAAAATAAAATTTGGGGTTTGACCCCTTTTTCCACCCAAAGTTTTACACTGTTGCAAATCTGACGTCACCTCTGTTTTTATTTTATTCAATTTTTGGGATGACATTTCTCATTAACTAGAAGAATTAGGAAAAATCTAATATCATGGGAATATTCCTTAGACTGTATCATATTAATGTGTTGGATATGTGCATTCTCTTCAAAAACACCTTGTATATGTGATATATATCGTGAAAAAAGTACTCACTCTTTCCCATGAGGGAAAAATTAATTTATGAAATCTGACATTCGTCAGCAATTTACTATAGTGAATGTGCATGGAAAACATGTCCTGCCAATTCAATCAATATACATACGCAATCTCTTTGTTAAAAATTGATGTAATTTTTTGGAGTACGGCACTAATCACATTTTTATAATTCAAAAAATTATAAAATCAATAATATCACTTTTTTCTAATTGCAATTTTTTTATAATTTTCCTTGTTTTTCGAGATGAATAACAAAGTTGATTTTGGTGCTACTCCATACAACTCGTTTATGATATGTTAAAAATGTTAAAATTATCATGTCTTGCTCATTTCTACCTCATTTGTGTTCAGTTATTGACCACAATAATCATGTTCACCAATTCGCAAGCTCATTATCATATTTTTTGTTTATTTTCAATTGAATTTCCTCGTTGGACCCAGCACTGGATGGCCTAACTGGGATTCGAACCCATGCCTCGGTGATTTGGGACCTTGTCCTTTTCAAATTTCAGTTCAGAATTTCAGGTAGAAAAACTTTTTTCCAGTAAAAATGAATAAGGAAGATGGCAAACAACATTATCATCATGCTAAAGTAGTTCATAATCATGATTTTTGTTTATTATCATAAACAAGTATAGAAGAGCACCAAAATGAATTTTGTTTGATATCTCGAGAACCAAAAAAAAAATATGAAAACACTGCGGTTGATAAAAAGTGAGATGAGTATTTTGTCATTCATCAAAATATCGAAATGTGGTCAGTGCCATACTCCAAAAGAAGTTACTCCAATTTTTGTCCAAGGAAATGCGAAAAACCTAACGCCCTGTATAATTATTGATATGTTTTCCATGCACATCCACTATATTAGGTCAGTCTACAAATTTCAGAGCAATACCTCTCAAGGATTTCGAAATATTGAAGAAAATCTGGAAAGAAAATTGTGCTTTATCGCCCTCTCTCGGCTTTACCTTCCATTTTCCTAGAGATATTTCAATCGGCCTATTTTGGTCTCTAGTTCACCCTGTAGAAAATATGGAACGTTGTTCTGGGACACCTTGTATATCGACATTATCCAGTGTATTTTCAAATATGTACTGGTGTGAGTTTTCTTTTGGTATAACTTTCTGTGAATCACACTGTATACACTATACTTTATAAGTTAAAATATGGAAATGAAGGGTATAATAAGGGAAACAAATCTTTTAGACAGAAGATATTGAAGGATAAACAGAAAAAAACATGTCGCCTAAAAATCAATGATATTTTATCAGTTAACGATTTTGAGTTTCCGAATTCTCAGCTTTATTAATTTCTGGAATAAATGTTGAACTCACAGCGGAAATGGTGAATCTTCCTCCATAAAGTCTCAATGCAAGATAAAATTTTCAGTTTTTGTTAGACGTTCCGTTTTCGAGCTATCATCATCAACATTATTTTCGAAATACGGTTATGATTTTCCTGAACTCTTCCCATTCTGAATTCGACAGTGCACAACACGATATGTTTAGTTTACGTTTCGAGCATTTCTTGACCATCATCAAGTATTTTATTCAACAATACGAGTAGTAGTCTACACTTTCAATACTTCTTGTAAGTCAACTCAAGAAAATTGCATTTTTTGTCAGGCATAAACAGTTATGAACTTTCAAACAAAATACAGAATTCTGAATTATTAGATATAGTTCTTTGATATTGCTTTATTCCGAAAGATCGGAGATGATATCTTTAACGTTCTCATGATATATCACTATAATAAACAAATCAGGGGCACCTAAACATACGTTTATTTGAGAGGTGATATCCATGAATTATTTTTGTCTCATCAGAATAACATAGATATATATATAGGATTTCAACACCTTTCTCATTTGTTTGGAAAACTCTTTAGTTCTGAGAAAATCAGCTGTCAGACCTAGTTTCATATTTATATATCAAATGATTTTCAGAATTTGGTAAGAATATACTAACTAACGAGAACAAGAAAATTTCGAGATATTTTAAATTCTTTGTTCATTCTTCTTTGTCACACTGGTATATTTCTGATCGATGTCTTCAATCCATATGAAAGAGATATATCATTGTATTTCTATCTATGCAAAATATGAAATATCATTCTCATATATTAGTAATTTCACTATTTGAATGAGTTCGAATCTATAGGTGTACCTAGGAGAATTATGATTTATAAAAACGCGAATTATTCACAAATTGAATGATATGAGAGAATAAGAATCAGTGTGTTGAAAATCTCAGATAAACAGTGCGTTGACATAGGTGAAATTAGAATCAATAACCTGGTGTACTTCAAACCCGAGTCAACAGAAACATTCAAGGTCATGGTGTCACTATATAGAATGAAATACCTGATGTTATAAACTTTGGCATGTTTCAAATGCCAAACAACATATAATGCAGATATATAAAATTGATTGAGAATAATATCGAGCATTCAGTGAATCCCCATTGACCTGGAAAAAAAGGTAATAATAGTTCGTCATTATATTTCCAAAGTAAAATCGGGAATTGGAGTAGGTAACTTATATGCTCAATAATTTTGATATTCTTCCATTTCTGACGGTGAATATCATTTATCACGATAGGTTTTTCATTAGAATTCAATAAATTATTAATTATCCAAGTGATTTGAATCTAGAAAAATCAAGAATAAACTGAAGGGAAATGGAACAGATACCTATTAGGTGGCTAGGTACGAGAGCACTGTAACTAACCGACTGTTTCAAGAAATACATTTTCAATTTGGACAGATTTCTGAATGTTCTATTTGGCATTTGCTAATGCCATTTTGTTGAATGAGTTGAAAAGAAACCCTTTTTTTGATTTCAAAATCGAACACCCTGATGTATTCAATTAACATAATTTTACATAATAATATACCGGGTGATACAGGAGACATGTAGCAACCCGTAGTTCTTTTATTTGAAGAGATAAAATTTTGAAATTCACAGGGGGTATATAATGAATGGTAGCGCACTTTACGAACTTAACGACAATTTTTTTCAACAACCTGTTTGACCGGAAGTGACCGCAACTTTTTTTTTAATGTCACCCTATCTATCTTTTTTGCCTTGAAATTCTCTATCCAACCATGTATCACAAAGTGACATTTATTCCTCAATTCGCTGTTGAATTGCTTTTTATTCAAAAAGAATAAGTTGGCTGTGACATGAATTCGATGATATATCGACACTTGGTAGGCTTCGAAATTTAAATATCATTAGTAAACAGATATTCAAAATGTTTTGATATTCTGATCAATGTCTGCAGGTTGTCAATAGCTTGTTTGAGTCAAGATGAAAACCTTCGAAAATAACTCATGATATTGAGGAATCTAAGATGGGAACATATTTTTTCGAATTCTACTACTCGCAAAGAACCTATATATCTGTCTTTTATTTTCGCCTTGTACCTATCACATGATCTTTCTATTTGGAATAATAAAACTAAGATTGTTCCTCTTATACGATGATCCACAGGGCTATCAGTCTATTTTTTCATAATCATTTCACTTAGTAGGCTTTATTGCATCAATAATTTTTCTTCTTCATTTGTGTGTTGATTGAAATTGCATATGAACAAAATATCGACTTTTCCGTTTCTTGAATACATTTTCCGTCTCTCAACCAACTTCTTTTTGAATAAAAAGCAATTCAACAGCGAATTAAGGAATAAATGCTACTTTGTGATACATGGTTGGATGGAGAATTTCAAGGCGAAAAAGATAGGCTGAAGGAATGTACAGGGTGACATTTAAAAAAAAGTTGGAGTCACTTGAAAAAAAGTTGGAGTCACTTCCGGTCAAACAGGTGGTTGAAAAAAATTGTCGTTGAGTTCGTAAAGTGCGCTACCATTAATTATATACCCCCTGTGAATTTCAAAATTTACTCTCTTCAAATTGAAAAACTACAGGCTGCTACATGTCTTCTGTGTCACCCTACAGTATGATGCAAATGTATAGAATGAATTCGTTATCAAAAAAATAGGCGACTATTCAAAAACATTCAGAAAGGTTTGAATTTTAAAGTTCCATCTCATATAGAGAGGTTACATCACCGGTGTTGCCGTAATAACTTACTTGAGATTTTTTTAATATAAAAAGCGTTTATCTGATGGCATGTCATAATGACAACGTTATGTCACTCAATTTTGATGACATGAGGAAGCTCATTATGGGACTATATAAGTACCATAATGAATTCATTATGGGACTAAGTACCATAATGAATTCATTATGGTACTAAGTACCATAATGAAATTCTATAAGGAAAACATGTAATGGTTTGATCAAAAAAGTTTATTCAAAATGCATAACTATGTACAAAACTATTTATTATAAATGGTAAAAGAACAATTACTACAATTTGTAATATTAATATTATGGCAAAGCACAGCTCACTCACCTACTAATATTTGAAACTACACAATACGTACTCCTTTAAAAATAGTTGTCATTGTGACATGTCGAAAATGCAGTTTTTAATTTTTCGAAAATGTATTGATCTAAATGCCATCAGATAAAATTTTGTATTTAATACGAATCATAAACAATCATTATGGCACACGCCGTGTTATCGGACTCGGCTACGCCTCGCCCGATAACATTCACGACTTGTACCATAATGATCGTCTTTATGATCCTTATTTCATAAATAACTATTATGTGACCCCTTATTCAAAACGTCTACTGATCATCTTTTCAATAGTAATGAATTTTCAATGTGTAAACAGGGTCAACCCAAATTATATATTCAGGAGATTGAAATTACTAACTAAATCATACTTCAATCATATCTCTGCACAAATTAGCTCCGAAATTCTCGAAAACGCTTGAGAAGAATTATTCACAGTCCAGCTTTCACATTGCATCATTGCTGAAGGTCGTCAATTCAAACATTCATTATAATTTCATTGTATTTTAATGAATTCGCCCTGTATAAACATTCAAATAATTATACTGTTGGATAGACTATTAGTAGACCTTTCGAATGAGGTGTCACATGGCCCCTGCATATTTGTATTAAAAAAAAACGTCGATTAGGTCATTACACCAACACTGATGATGTGAACAATCTTTCGAGTATATAATGAAATCATGCTTCAAAAATCAAAACTCACGAGTTCTGCATGTTTTTGAAAAATCTCCTATTTTTAAAATAATGGATTCATTCCATATATTTGCATCGGACTGTATAGTTCCAATATTTATTCAATGGGTATGATAAGTGAAGTAGATTTCGAATGAATAATTGGGTTTTATTGATAGTGAGTGAAAAAGTATAAAAATAAATCATTTGCAGGTCAACATGGGTCTTTATTCGGTACTATTCCTCTCCACATTTCTGGTTATCGGAGCTTATGGAGGCTGCACCAGAAACATCATCCCAGACCTCAGCTTCAAACTGACAGGTACCGAATTGGCCTTCCCATGTGAAAGCACCAAAAACATCTACAAAACCACCGGCCGTTACGTCGCCAAAAATGTCATCGCCACCAGAATGCAGATCTACAAAGATGAGGCTTTCGTAGCCCTCCCAAGATACAAACACGGTGTGCCATTCACCCTAGCCAAATTCTGTCTGAAAACGAGAGGATGCAAAGCTACCTTGATCCCATACCCTTGCTGGCCTCTGCAAGAAGAAGGCAACTGCGAAGCCTTCCAGAACGTCGTCGACTTGGCCATCGATCCCATGGATCACCTCTGGGTGTTGGACATCGGTCTGGTCAACACCTTGGAACAGCCAGTGCGCCGTTGTTGCCCCAAAGTAGTAGGAATCAACCTGAAAACTGGATTGGTCGTCAAAGTCATCAACTTGGAGTCCTTCGTCACCCCTGAAAGCCGCCTGCAATACATCGTCATCGACTACTCCAAGGACGGTCGTCCGTTCGCCTACATTGCTGACGGTGGTTCCGGTGCCATCATCGTCCTGGATCTCCAACTAGGAACCGGCTTCCGCATTGTTCTCCCAGCAGCAGTCAGCGGAGGTTCCTGTGGAGTGAAAGACGTTCTCTACGTCGCATTAGCCAGGAAACCCTGCGGTAACGTCCTCTACTTCAGCTACTTGTCCTGCCCAAGGCTGTTCTCCATCAAGGCCGAGTTCTTGCAGAAGGGCCAAGCCAACGGTGCAGTTATCGACGTCGGTTGCAAGCCCTGTCACGGTAAAATCGTACTTCTGGGTACTGACAACGGCGCTGCCCTGTTCTTCAGATATAAAGGTGAATCTGATATTTTCATCTGGAACAGTGAAACTGCCTTCAAGCAAGAGAACTTCCTTCTGGTCCAGAAGGGTGATGACTGCAGACTTGCCACCCAAGTTGTTGCAGGATACAAGAAACTTATGTGGGCTATTGAGAGCAACTTCCATGATTATGTTTGTAATACTGATGGATGTCTTGGACCTTCCATGGCTGTTCATCCTCTTATCAAGACCTGCGATTAAGAGTATTATTTGCTGATGGAATAATACGAATTTATCTGTGATCCTGTGTAATATTTGCACTGTTATATTATATACAATAAATAGTTTTAGTAATAATTGTTCATATTCATTTTTAGATAGGAATTTTGCTCACCACATCACCTGACTGATTTAATTTAACTTTAGGAATAAAATGATCCGTAGTTTTTAGTTGGAATGTGAGTACTCACTTAGTTTAGGTACCTCTTAATGTCTTGAAAATATATATATATTTTAGTTAGTAAAATCTATTGATGTATGTACATGCTTATTCGGTATATATTCGAATGGAGTCTGATGCTTAGTTTAATAATATTAAAGATATCTTATGAATTGAATATTTCCTAATTTCAAAAATATCCAGGTTCCTGTTGGGTAGGTAACTGTCTATATCTGGTTCAATTGTTTTCAAAATAGAAAAAATACAATAACTCGTAGTCGGTCCACCATAAAATAATATTCAAAAGCCAAAAGCCCTTTATAACTGCAGTTTCGGAACAACGTCAATCATAATTGTAAGTACCTAGAAAATATACAGGGTGTTTCGAAAAAACCTGATTTCCTTGCTGAGAAGGTAGAACACTGCGAAACAAGTTGAATTTACTCAGTAAAAAAATGTCGTAACGGCATTTATTTTCAAGATAATAAGGTGTTGAAAAAATTATTTTTCACACATTTTTCACGATTATGCCTAAACTACTATCAACATTGTAATGACATTTTGTATGGATGTGTTTTGAAAGCTGACAAATCGCATGAATTCGTTTTTATATCTAACTCTCGTAGAGGGCGCTAGTTACACGGTTTGTTGTTTTATAAATAATTTTTTGAGGTTAGATTTTTTCTTCTTCTTGATTTGATTGGCCTTTTTCTTCTAGAAAATTGTCCAGTTAGATTTTTTAATTCGACGATTCAAACTGACAAGCTTTTGAAGTTTGCTTCATATATTCCAAAAATAAATGAAAACCAAAATAACTTCCAAATCCAAAAGTTACAATTGTAAAAAGTGCTAGGAAATGCTCGAAATGGTTACCGTTCACTTATAGACCGAGAAAAAAAACGGTTTTTTTTACCTGAATTTTACTAGAACTCGCTGGCTTATCCCGTTCAAAAAGTTATGGGGGAGAGGACTTTTTACGTCTCCACTGTATACTATTCATGGTTTTCTATTACATGATTTTTTCTATTACAAAAAAGCCATTCTTCCCCTCAAGAAAAAAAAATATCGAAGTCCCTGATTCAGTGGCGTAGTCAGGTTTTCAGAATGAGCTGTTATTATTTAGGTAAATCGCTTTTCAAGAATACTTATACGATATCTTAAGTAATAGCCTTGTATTTAGATTATTTCCAGTTTCTATAGTAGTTTTCAGCACTTTTTTATATATTGACTTAAGAAGTAGGTGGGCAATGAAAAAAAGGAGGCTGCAGAATGTTTTATAATTTCTTGTCACCTACCTGTCGATCGATGTTTATGGATTTTTCATAAAATTGCGAATAATAATCCAGGATAAGAAAACTACGAAAAATTAGGTGAGAATGTGGAGATAACAGTTGGTTTTCAAAGTTTCTTAATTTTGTTATCCTGGATTATTATTCTCCATTGTATGAAAACTTCCATAGGCAAGGGACAAGAATTATGAAACATTCTTCATTCGCTTTTTTTTTCATAGCAACCTACTAATTAGGCCCACATCAGCTTCTACATGTACCAAGTCAATTAGTAGTGCTTAATATTGGAAAATAATGAATGTTGGGAATAAGTTCGACGAAACACTATCTCGTCTGTTCATCCTGGATCTCTTAGTTATGAGATCTAGCATGAAACACTATGTGTCAGCAACTATAGGTAAATATGAAAATTTGTGATATGGAAAATGTTGCCACATACTTATTTGCAAGGCCCATCATTAACAAACCTAAATATACTGGGAAACTGAAAGTGTTCATATCACAAGACAAATACTCAAAATATCGTGAAAGTGTTATGTATTTTTGAAAAGGGCAAAGCATCAATGTTTTGAACATATAAAAAATATAGAGAGTGTTTTGTTTGAGAACCAATAACTTTGGGTTATATCTGAATAATACAACTCATTCCGATAGCCTGACTACGCCACTGGATTCAACGTGAAAAAATATGTAGAAGGCAGTTTCTATGAGTTGAAAGATAGCTAAGATACAAGGGGGTCCCTAAAATGCAACAATTTCAACTACGCTTCGTATATACAGGATGACACAGGGTATTGGGCCACCCCTATAACTTCTGCATTCGTGAACTGATTTCTCAAAAATTTGGTACAGTTATATAAACCACCATTATGGATTTATTCACATTACAACCCAATATGGCAACTTTGTTTTTTCAAATGGAACACCCTATATATTTCCACATATAAAAGTTCAACAGGTCAAAACAAGAGCAACCTCAATGTCGAATGTAATTTTTCAGAAAAAAATTTGGATTTGAATTGTTCTTTCAATTTACCTCGTGGATAAATTAAATGTGGTCAAGGCTATTCGCAATTAGGCGCACATAACAGAAGAACATACTTTTTTCTGGAATAGTTATATATTATGTACCAAGGACAAAATACTGTCTATTAAAGTCGAGTCTGAACATTGATAGCCGATGCCATTGCCGAGGCTAGCAATCAGGTGAGACAATAAACAGTTTTTCGCCGAGGTTTATATTACATTGTTTCGTCCACCTCGAACACTTATATTCACATCATGGTCCTATTCATACGTGAAATCAAGTAAAATCTATCGAGTTTCGTGAATAAGCAATTTGACAACAGCAAATGACAGTTGTTGTCAACTCACTTTCTGCACGGACCAGGGTTGCCAGTTTGATGTTCATGCCATCAGTGAATACCTTGACAAAAAATCACAAAATTTCAATAGATCTCGTTAAGATCTCTATTCTATGCTATACTGATTCCAAGAAAGGGTGATGAAATAAACCTATGACGTCAAAAATTGTGTACTTTTAGTAAACAGTAAAGTACCTAACTCGTTTTCAACAAAATAAAAACAAACAATACAACCATTCTCATACAAAAATAATCATATTCCTATTTCTCAATTCAAAATTACTCACAAATATCACAAAATACAGTTACGTAGGTACTTATGAGATATGAGTACATGAAAAACAGCAACGAATAGTGAAAATGAACAACACAAATACAAAACAAATGAAAAAATACTTGTTATTCACAGAGGTACATAAAAATCGAATTTGAACTGAATCAGATGAAGTATTTTCCTTTCTTTATACAGGGTGTTTCAGTTTTTTGTAGCAGGACTTCAAAAGCTTGAAGAAGACATTTTTTTAAGATGAAAATCTTATACAAACATATAGGCGTAGGAGCTTCGTTTCCGATTCACAGGGTGTCAAAGTTTAAGATTTTTTTTTATGTTTTCAATTTTTTCCTACAATTTTCGGAATAATTGATTGAGATTTGGTACACCTAATACACTTCCAAACTCAATATTTGAGGCTTTTCTGCGTTTTTGAATACCTACAGGGTGATAGACTTCCAGTAAATGTTTAAGAAATGTCAAATAAGAGTGTTTGAGAAATAACGGTTTTATTACAAGTAATTTATTCTTGGCATTTATCTCGAGATCCATACAGTTTTTGGAAAATTCACATATAGGGGCAAAAAGTTTCCAAATTGCAGAGGCAATCTGAATCTTTGTCCCATTGAAAGCAAAGGCGGCACGCAAAAAAGTTCTACAGGGTTAAATTGGGTACGACCCCTGAAAGTCTATCAACCTGTAGGTATTCAAAAACGCTGAATAGCCTCAAATATTGGGTTTTTGAAGTGTATTAGGTGGTCCAAATTTCAATCAATTATTCTGAAAATTGTAGGAGAAAATTGAAAATACATTTAAAAAATCTGAAACTTTGACACTCTGTAAATCGGAAACGAAGCTCATACGCATATATTATTGTTTGAGATTTTCATCTTGAAAAAATGTCTCCTTCAAGCTGTTGAAGTCCTGCTACAAAAAAATTAAACACCCTGTACATATCAGTAGTAACAATGTGAACTTACATTCATTCCTTATTTTGTACAATTAATTTGAACAGAGCGTGTAGAAATATCATGCCATTCATGAGTGTCCCTAATAGCACACAACGTCCTAGGGACGTCCATATTTGGTACAATTCAAGTCCGAATGTCCTGGACCAGAAATAAGTGTCCTTGGGACGTCCCATCCCGTACATCTCATGCAATGTCCTTGCAAGGACGTCCATGGCATGTCCCTGATGGTATATGATTTTAAATGTTCCTTTGGGGACATCCATCGGATGTTGCGAGTAGTACTCATTCCGGCATGACTTCAGATCTCATATAATGTCCCTTCTTGACAACCATGAAATGTCCCTGATGATACATTCCTTCAAATATATCTGCACAGACGCCCTCAATATTTCTAGGATCGTATAACAATCGAAATGTCTCTTAGGGACATCCTTCGAATGTCCCTTAGGGATATCCATCGGATGTCCCAATTGGGACATGACCTGTACTTATCCAATGTTCTAAAAATAACGTCCTACGGACGTCCCAGTCGGTACTTTCGAAATGTTGTCCCTGCGAGGACGTTAACTTACACCTCGACGACGAATGATTGCTCGTCGACTATAAATACTCCCCGACAATGTCCTCCATGTAAGTCCATTGGACATCCTTCATCATCAACTCAACTGGATGTCCTCATCAGTTATGCAAGATCTGGTCCTTAAGGGACCCAGAAAAATTCGAATCCGAGAATTATTTGTACGTCCCTGTGACATCCTATGGACATCCAATTGATATCCCTCAGCGTTGCTGATAGATTATCCTACAAATGTCCTACAAATGTCCTAAGGATGTTTTCCGTAGTGCTTGATGAGGAATACTGTAGGAATTAGGTATTCGATAGTTGTCCCAGGGACATCCCTCAAGGATGTCCCTAGTTGGTCCTCAAGTGGAACGTCCACGGTACCAAATTCGAACGTCCTATGGACGTCCTGCGAATGTCCCGAAGGATATCCATGGGACATAATTTCGATATTAGGAGTATGTGATTAATTGAAGAATAATAATAAAATAGGTAATTAGAATGATAAATGAGTGTCGACATATCTTTCAGTAAGTTATGAAATGTTCCAGTAGATAGTGCAATAACAAAATGCATACTTTCAAAAATCAACAACTAGTTCATGAACTTCCTTGCAGTTCGAATAATTTCTATATTTTCGACAAAGTGACAATTTACATCAAG
Organism: Phaedon cochleariae; assembly: GCA_918026855.4. Taxonomy (NCBI): domain Eukaryota; kingdom Metazoa; phylum Arthropoda; class Insecta; order Coleoptera; family Chrysomelidae; genus Phaedon; species Phaedon cochleariae. The sequence goes on from OU896707.1 coordinate 21,227,050, forward strand.
ATCGCACTTGTATTGACCTATTGAATTTGGATATATTGAAATATACAGGGTGTTGCATTTGAAAAAACAAAGTGGCTGGCATATCCGAAACAACCAGACGTCCGACATATTGAATTGTAAAGTGATCGAATACGAGAGTCAAATTCGCAAAACCAAAAATCTCTTTCTTCAAAAATAATTGCCCGTAAGGACATCAAAACTGGGACAGCCTGTACACACACTAATCCACTATTGACACTATCAACCATTCCATGTATCTATAGTTTTTGATATATTCGTTTATTATTCCATGTTATAACACATATTTTTTTTCAATAAGGAAAATAATCACCTTTCAATTACGCTAGTTCTCGAATGCTCTCGATGACGTATGTTGTATCGGTGGTAACGGATATACCAACCGAAAAACATAGATTGGGTCATATTTCTTCCCAACAACCAATCGAAATATATCAAAATTACACATTCACTTGAGAATGGGTTGTAATGAATTGATTCTCCAATTTTTAATCCTCAATCTACACACTATAGCGATTTTAATTTTTTTGATTCATCAAAAAAATTGTGAATGGTTTTATATATTTCTCAAAATCACATAGTTTATGGAGTCACGCAGTCACAGTTACATTCAACCGGACGAAATTCGCCACTCATAACTACTGACGTCATGACTCAGTGATTGAAACACATAGTTGCCAGATGTCGAACTACATCTGTGAATAACAGAAAATGTCTGGCTATATAAAGATTCGCATAAATCATAATTCATTGTTTTCATCCTATTCGGAGCGATTAATATCATTTTATACAGATGATAGATCTATGTATTTGAGTGTAAGATGGGACGCAACTGTTATTAATTCACACCAACGAAGATTCAATGTGAAACGTGTGGCAACATCGCTTTGTATCTTTTACCGTGTGTAGTTAGACCACAGGAGATCTATACCTTCCCTGTGAGAGTATATCTTTGCCTACCGGTCATGCTGCGACTTCATTCTAGTAGGAAGTGACTATCATTCAGTGCTTGTTGGACAATATACTGATGTGATATAGCCCAGACAGCACAAAAAATTTTATGAATTTTCTGACAACGTTCAAATATACTTATTCTGGAATATTCCAATAGAATCTTCTCAGAATGATAATAGAATATTCACATTCTGCAAACAATATTCTATGAACATTCTTTTTGGCATATTCTCAGAATATTCTGAATATTCTGAGAATATTCTTCTCGAATATTCGGAATCATATCCTATTCTTTTATCAATATTTATAATGTTTACCCTGACACAACCTATTATTCTCTAGCCTCAATGCTGATGATCCCACTAATACAGTGTTGTCAATTTGCTATTTATTTCGTTTATCAATAAGGTCCGTGGCAGGGTTTCAGGTTCGTAAAAATTCAATCACAAGATACTTGGTTCGCATCTCCACCGGAGCAAACTTTTCTATAATATTCTTCCTTCTCGTTCAATATACTTGGAATATTTTCAGAATATTTGAAACAGTCCATTCCGAATGTTCATTGAATATCCCTAGAATACTTGTATCACATTGTGAGAATATTCTTAGATTATTCAAATATTCTCTAAGAATATCCTATGGACGTTCTATGAATGACATTGTGCCATCTGGGAGTATATCCAAAGTCAATGGGCCTGTTTCAGTGGGAAATTTGATTTCATCATTTCGAAGTAGGTACTAACCCTAACTAGTTCAATGTCGTGAACTGTTTTTCCTCTGAGTTCCATGAATTGTTTAAATAATTATTAAAATTCACGTTATTTCATGATATAGAAAACGCGGGAAAACGCGTGACATAATCACCCATAAACAATTTGATGCAATCATATTAGATTCGACTTACGTATGCATTTTCTATGTATGTAAGACAATTGCACGACAATTTTCGATTTTCATTTTTATGAAAATGAGAAATCCATTTTTTAGACTGATCACTTACTGCAGATAACAGAGAAGGCAACACAACTGAAGAATCAGATAATATGAGGATTATCTTTGAATATTCGCATCTTGACAAAATGAAACAATAAGGATTAGGAGATGAAGGTGCCAGATTATATTGACATTGGGAAGATAGGTTGACAATGTAGTTCGTCTTCGAACGATCGAACTATTGCCTTCTGTGAATGTGGATACTGTTGTCATCGGTAATATTGAATCTCATGAGGTGGTTACGAGTTACAAATCTGTCGGCGTCAAAATATGTGGTCCTTTTTGTAATGCAAAAGCAAGAATTCAGATAACTTTCGATTTGGTTCATGACTCCATCGAAGCTGGCCTTGCATCAAATACCTACTATTTATACACGATATTATCAATATAAAAAAAGTGTGTGGCGTAAATTCGACTAGTGTGTATAACCCCATTGGAGCATCTCTAGCACGACGCGGCGACGGCGGGTTTGAAGTTCCTTTTGAAGTCAGTACACGCGTGGCTCTAGACTCTTCAATTGACTTTGGATAAGCTATACCTATGGCAAAATATTACCCTATTAGCACAATTAGGTCCCATGGGCATCCTTAGGACGTCCCGTCGGGACATTTTGGACGTCCGTAAGACGTTAGCCCAGACAGCACCAGATATTTCATGAATCTCCCTATCATATTCCTTCTGGAATATTGGAATATTCTAGAAATAATCTGGAATATTCCGGAATATCTGTGGAATATTCTCTAAATATGCGAATGGGAATTCCTCAGATAATCATAGAATATACCCAAAAGAATATTCTATGTTGAATGTTCCTAGAATATTCCAATAAACATATTCTAAAATTAAAAAAAGTGAACCAAGTAGGGATCGAACTCGTGACCTCAAGACTATCAGAGCAACGCCTTGACCACTAGGCCAGTAATCGAATTGAATAATGTTATACATATCAAGTTCTTGTGAGAGCATTGTTCGAAATCGGATCATAAACAATTTTTATTTCAAAATCCCCTTACATCTAATTGATGTTCGATACTCATATCTCTGAAATAATAAATAGTATTTATGTGTTGAGAAACAAAGGAATATTCATGGAATATTTCATGAATATTCACCACCGAATATTCAGTTAAGAATATTTCATGAATATTCCGCGCAGAATATTCAGTTGGGTATATTTCATGAATATACCGCACAAAATATTCAGTTGAGTATATTTCATGAATATATAACAGAGAATATTCAGTTGGGAATATTCCTGGAAGATTCATACCTGAATATTCCCTGAACATGTCCGACTATTCACTTTGGAACATTCCTTTCAGATGTTCCAGTGGCATGTATATATTCTAGGAATAATCGATGAATATTCGGAATATACTCCTCCTTTTTAGCATATTTAAAGAATATTCTATGAATATCCAGTGCTGTCTGGGAGAATTTGGTACCGCGAGCGTGTGCACTGGGCGTCTGTGGAAAGCACATATGTCCCACTTGAGGACCAACTAGGGAAGTCCTTAAGGGATGTCCCTGGGACAACTATCGAATACTAAAACCCTACAGTATTTCTCAACAAGTACTATGGTGGATATCTATGAGACATTCGTTGGACAACCTATCAGCAACGCGAAGGAATATTAATTGGATGTCCATAGGTTGTATCATGGACGTTCGAATTATTCTTGATTCTGAATTTATTTTGGGTCTCTCTGGAACCAGATCTTGCATAACTGATGATGATATATAGTTGAGTTGATGGTCCGTAGAAGATCCCCAATAGATCTCAAGGATTTCCAATCGATTTGCGTAAAGGACATTGACAATGAATATCTATAGTCTACGAGCAGTCGATCGTCGGCGAGGTAGAAGTTAACGTCCTCACAGGACCAACATATCAAACGTACCGACTAGGACGTCCGTAGGACATATCTAGGACATGGGAAGCAAAAATGATGATTCGCTTGCGTGAAGGACATTTATATTAAATGTCCATCTGAAGCCTTATGCCAATATATACCACCGATGGATGTCACTCAGGACACATTCCGACTCGTATCCAGGACATTCTGAGGACGTCCTTGGGACCTCCATAAGACTTTGTACTGATGATATATCATGATATTATATTTCCTGAAAAATATTCTTGAAATTATTACCCAGATGAACATATGAATTATCTATGTAGGAGTTCCTTTCGATGTCATTACAGTTCATGTACCAATTGGGCCATCCGAAGGATATTTGAAGAAATTTGTCGTCTGGGATATTTCATGGTTGTTCCAGAAGGGGCATTATATAACATCTGGAGTCATACCACAATATGTACTACTTGGGAGTTGGGACATCCGATAAATGTCCTTAAAGGGATGTTTAAAATTATATTCCATCAGGGACATGCCAGGGACTTTCTTGCATGGACATTGTACAATATGTACCACGTGTGACGTCTGAAGGATCCACTTTCTAGGACATTTGAAATGATGTACCAGCTGGGGCATTCCATGGACTTCCTTGCTCGGACATTGCATGAGATGTACGGGATGTGACGTCCCAAGGACAATTAATAAAGGTCCGGGACATTCAGACTTGAAGTGTACCAAATAGGGACGTTCCTAGGACGTTGAGTGTTTCCAGGGTGAATCATTTTTTGAGTGACGAAGGAATTCTGATTGTGTGAGTTGAAGATATATTCAGCGTGTTTCACTTCGAGTGCGGTGGCAATTTATTATTCCATAACGGGTCGGCCGATGTTTGAAACCTCAGTTTTTATTGATATGAAATATTCTGAAATTCACCTACAATGATGAATAAGACCCTATAAAAAAACAAAAGTAAAAAAAAACATTCGTTTCAGGCACATTCCAAGTTTCAGTATCATAATATATTATATAACACATATCCTCATAATATTCAAATTCTATATCTACTCTTGAGAATGCATACTATGAAAACACTATCACCTATTGTATAAAAATGGTTTCTTTGATTTGAACATGTAATTTGACACTTTTCAAAACTGACGGAAATTTTGAAACGACATAATTTACGTAACCGGCCAGAAAGTGAAGTGTTACATAACTGGTGATGAAATGTCCATTTCAACACTAGTTACGAAATGAAAATATGGTGACTTCCTCGTGAACTTGAAGCAGCCATTTTTCACTAATGAGAATCCATATCGTGAATTTCGTCACTGATTTGTGACCATATTATTGTTTGACGGATACTTTGAGAGTGACGGGCGAAGTCAACTTGACTTTTCAACCTTCAAGTGCTATCCTGTGACTTTTTCGTACCCTACAAGTGATAATTTTGCAATAATAACATACTCTCGATTAACTTATTGGTGATTTGTTGTTTCAGGCATTTCTCCTGAGTTCGTGCTACCTAGGATATCGGAAAGAAGTTTTTCTGCAAAAATCAAACAGTTTCGGAAATAAAAGGGATAATTGGGGTGTGCAAATTGTACTCCTTTCAGTTTACTATTAAGTGAATCTTGGCCTACAATAGCGACTACCTACTTATCATACGACATTTTAAGTGAATTTTACAGCCTCAAAAGAATATGGATTTTTATTTTCATTTCTTGTTATACTCCTACCAAATATTTTTTTAATTTTGATTCAAATATGAATCGAGTTGACTTGTTCAGATTTATTTTCACAAATTAGCAACATTTTTGGGAAATCATGAGGATTTCATTGTATTCATTATTACCTAATGAAAAATAGGGTGTTGGACTACACCACGATACCAGTTACGTCTCGGGAAAAGACGATACTTATTACCAGTTGAGGGTTAATTTCATATGTACATAACCCTGACGCTACGTAATATTACTGGAATATGCCTACTACATCCTATTTTCTAATGAATATTGCCAAATCCCTGGAATATTCAATGAATATGTGCTTAATCAAATATCCTCATGGAATTTTCCTGCAATATGTTTTTCGAATATTCATCAGAAATGTTCTTCGAATATTCCAGGAATATTTCGAAAGCAAGTTGTCGAAATGCCGGCCTATTCCGAATGGGCACGACCGTTACCACCGATAAAACAAGGCCAGCAGACTCTGACGTAAACAGCTCGTGACGTCGCATACTCAGGCCATCTTCCAAGGCATTCGCGTCGATCGATCGTCAGTTTGTTTTTGTTTAAGAACGGTGGCGTTGGTAAATCGCGTTTGCTCGAATTCTCTTGTTTATTCATCAAAATAATTGGCGGAGAAATTACTGTTTTGTGAAATATTTCGTGTTGTGATAGGCGAAATAACAATGCCTTACTTGTCGGGGGAATTATGTGGGTGGTCCAAAAGTTTATGCTTTTAGTTTCCCGTTGGACAAGGAACTATCGAAAAAGTGGGTACATGCAATTCACCGCAAGGATTTTACGACTCCATCTAAGTACAGTAAAGTATGTGAATTACATTTTACTAAAGATGATATTATTACTTCATCTACTGCAACCGATTCAAAAACTGGCAAAACTGTAACAATAGATTTGAAAATTCCTAGGCTCAAACGAGATGTTATTCCCACTCAATTTCCCAACTATCCATCTTATTTATCGAAAGATGTAAAATTACGCACAAGTCGTGATGAAAAACTTGAGATACTAGAGACTGAAAATTTGGCACAAGCACTTACCAAAAGTAAAACTGAATTCGAAAATTACCAAAAATCATTTTGCTACACAGAATTTCAAGGATTTCTAGTTGTATTAGAGTCTTGTCAGTTGCATGAAAAGTGGTTCAAAATTATCGATTTGCAAAAAGTCACATTATTCAAATTGTCTTATTCTCCAGGGCCCGTAATTACATATTCGGTTGTGATTGATTTTGTTTTGAATGTGGAATCATTTTCGTATGACCTTGCGATACAAACATCTCTGAAAGCCAATCTGAAAACACCTTTTATCTAATATCAATCAAATCAAGGAATTACTAATTGAAATAGATGAAAACGAGATACATAATTCGGGAAAATGTCTTGATAATCAGAGAAAGAGGGTTTTGAAACATATTTCGAATGCATTGGACTCTTTGGTTTCTGACTCAATACATTCTCAAATTTCTTTCTGAAAACGGTCATTTGCCTCGTGGCAATGAATGCAGAATTCATTCCAATGATCAAATTGCAACTATTATATTAACATGTACTACAAACACTCTACTTAAAAATTACTGTTTCAAGTCTAACGACCAATTGGGTAAAAAATCCAACAACAGGAAATTGAAAACACTCACTGGCTAATTTTTTAGGTAATAGGAATCCAAGATAAATATAGGTAATTAGGTATAACAAACGGCATGTCTATCAAACTAAAATACATTTTCCCCAATTTTCTTTCGATCAATCTCATGATAAGTTTATGTTCTGCGGGCCCTGTATAAGTAGGTGTGAAGTTTACCTCTAATGAGATTGAATCACTACAATTTTTGCCAATATATTCAATTCGAATGGGTTTCTGTAGGTGGGTATTTGTGTTTTATTCTGGTTTTTGCTTTGAAACTTCGTTTTTCCATAATAAAATCGAATGGGATGCGAAGAAGGGCCCAGTTGACGGCTGGCAACCTCTTTCAACCGGAAGCCCTTCAAAAAAAGAGCAAAATCGGCTCAATAATGATCTAAAACTAAAATCGAAATACGCGGTCGCCTTATAGCGCTATAAGCGCTTGTCGTTTCGAGCCGCTGGTTAGGCCTGACTAAGTGACGTCACCCACGGAGCATGCAGGCCTTGTTTTATGGGTGGTAACGGCACGACACGAGTCTGTCGGTCATCGCCTTTTGTTTCACAGTCCAGTCCACAGTCACCCAGTGAAGGTCGTAATATCAACATGGACGCGGATGAGGCGATTGTTCTTATTATAAACAGACAGAAGGATTGAATTGAATTAAATAAGTTGTTTTAGCTGGTGTGCTAGAATGTGTAACGATTACTGTGAATAGTGTTGATATCAATGATGAAGACCTACAGTTCCTGACTCTTAAAGTTGATAACAATAGAAAAATAGAACATTAACCTTGGGACTTCTCTTTTAGCCGCCATTTGTAACAACCTCGTTTCAATGTAAGAGTCACAGATGTGTCTCAAATAATCAACTGAAAAGGACCACAAGGAAACCTTTCCTAATAACATACTCATGTCCCATGGATATCCTTAGGACGTCCTGTCGAAGCATTCAGGACGTCCATAGAACGTTCGAATTTGGTACCGTGGACGTCCATTGGACGTCTGTGGGACGCACAAATGTCCCACTTGAGGACCAACTAGGGACGTCCTTCAGGGATGTCCCTGGGACAACTATCGAATACCTATATCCTACAGTATTCCTCATCAAGCACTACAGAGGACATCCATAGGACAACCTATCAGCAACGCTAAGGGATATCAATTGGATGTCCATAGGATGTCTCAGGGACGTTCGAATTATTCTTGAATTCGAATTTTTCTGGGTCCCTCTAGAACCAGATCTTGCATAACTGATTAGGACATCCAGTTGAGTTGATGGTCCGTAGAAGGTCCCCAAAAAGTGTCCCAAGAATGTCCAATGGACTTACGTGAAGGACATTGACGAGGAGTACTTATAGCCTACGAGCAATCATTCGTCGGCGAGTGACAACATATTGAAAGTACCGACTGAGACGTCCATAGGACGTTATTTCTAGGACATTGGGAGAGTACAGTTCATGTACCAATTGGTACATCCAACGGATATCCCTAAGAAACACTCGAAGGGTGTCCCTTAGGAACATTTCGATTGTTATACGATCCTGGAAATATTAAGGGAGTCTGTGCAGAGATATTTGAAGAAATGTACCATCAGGGACATTTCATGTTTGTCTAGAAAGGACATTATATAAGATCTGAAAACATGCCAGAATATGTACTACTCGGGACATTCGATGGATGTCCCTAAAGGAACGTTCAAAATCATATCCCATCAGGGACATGCCAAGAACGTCCTTGCATGGACATTTTACCATATGTACCACGTGGGACATCTAAGGGATGCTATTCCTAAGACATTTGAAATGATGTTTCAGCTGGGACATTTCGTGGACGTCCTTGCTCGGACATTGCATGAGATGTACGGGATGGGACGTCCCAAGGACACTTATTTTTGGTTCGAGACATTCGGACGTGAATTGTACCAAATAGGGACGTCCCTAGGACGTTGGGTGCTATTAGGGTTATGACACCCAATACCAGTGTGTATCTACCCATTTGTTAGATGGAAGATTTCATATTCAAGTATTTTCTAATTTTGCTATGCTATTCATGTTTCATCATTGCAGATTCTGTTCGATTCATCACCGCTACCGATCAAGAGAATAAGAAAATTATATGATATAATCATATAGTATATTCTGTGCTGTTTGGGATATAGAGTTCAAGCCTTATATAAGTATATCACATACCCACATCATGTTCGTTGATCTTTATCATTCACGTTATAAATTACATACTTTTCATATGGATATTTCATTCTACAGTTATGATTGGAAAGTGTATTCTATTCATATATACAGAACATATCCCTAGCATATGCCACCTATATCTCTTGGAAGATACACAGATATTCCTGGTATATCTGTTTCATGATGGATATTCCTGGAATATGCATATCATATCGTTTGGGGGACATTGAATATCCATGGCAAAATTCGAAATTTCAACGCAATATGCACAGGATATTCATTAATGTAAACATTTTCTTTGTATTGCATGAATTGTCAACAATAACAATCATTATTAATGGGCGACTGGACTGAAAATAAACTATTCGCATTCAATTACTCTACTGTACCTATGTTAGGGGCGTAGATCAATTTTTGCAACACTTCTCAAGCTATTTTTATGTAAATAACGAGTCTATGCTTTGTTCACAATTGTTGAATTTCAGAGCTCATTTCAAAAGTACCGTCATGGCCGCCATTTGGCGATAAATTTCCTATGCTGTTTCATTATTGGTCAGATTATCTTCCATTTCCACTCATGAAGCAAGGTTGTCTAGTCGCCGATCATAATCAATTTATCAAAAAGATTAGAGTCATCTCGTTGAATAAAACACGAGATGAAACATAATATGAAGAAGCCATGATATTATAGTTTATTCTTGACTTTTTCGAGCTATCAGCATGTTCGAATATCTCTTATACTCCATAACAAAATATCATGATGAGGCATATAAATTATCCATCCTTCTCAAAGTGGTCTAAATTTTTTACTAAAAAAAAATAGAATAACACCGAGTCGGCCAACCACGATACTTATATGACACAAAATGTTTTTCCTCCGATTGGCAGCAAATAATAATTTCGCTGACACATATCGATCAGTAAAGTATTACTTTTCCTGCCTAGGCAGCAAAGTAGGTACAAAGTGGTTACTTTGCTGATTGATATGTATCAGCAAAATTGAAAATCCATAAATCGTTTATAATTTCCTTCATATTCCATCCGAGACTTCTCCGGCAACAAATTCAACTCTATATTTTTTGCCACCTCCCTTATTAAAACCCATTAACGCCCGAATTATTTTTTTCAAAAGCAAACAATAACTGTCATCAAATCATGACCATTAGGGATGAGACTGAATGGATCATGGAGAGATCCACGGTATTTTTGGCTTATTTTCTCTAAAAAAAGGCGTTACCATATGGTTACGCTAGGCGGATTAGATCAATGAAAGAGTCAATGAAAGTATAACACGTTATTATTAGAAAAAACATTTATTTGGAATGGAATACAGCCAAACATTCAATACAGAGGCCGACATCACATTTCTGGCACATTGTTATGATATGCGAACAGCAGCCCTCGCCTGCGCAACGTCTGCACTTCTTGTTAGGCACTCGAATAACCAAATGATTCCTCGAGTCGTATCGTAATTCGTCAGAAACTCTATTCAATGTCACCGAACAAGAAGAGATAGGACTTCTTCCTGGACCCTTAGGGAGAATTTCACAGTTCTTCAGATAACCTTGTACGATTGAACGTCTGAAAACAAGTTGCGGCAAGATACCACCAGACTTTTTGTGCCATTGCCATGCATTTGGACGCATACATCTACAATCCAAGAATATAAACACTACCATCATTTTCCACCTCTTACTGCAATCCTATACTGGGCTATATTCTCATCCATCCGATCAGTCCCTCCCATATATTTATTATATTTTCGCTATCAGATTCGGTCGTGGTATTTGGAACAATGATAATTCCATCATTCTGATCGATAGTAGATTCATAACTTCCTCTTTCTCTTCTGTCCATAATTATTTTGCTTGAGAGAGGACACGAACGTGGAATCCTATTTTCTCTTACTGATCCAGTTCCTTGAAAACCCTTGTCTCTGAGATATTTCAGTAGGGATATACTCGTGAATGAATTATCAAAATAAAGTTCATATGGCTAAAAACCCTTCATTTCCGTGACTTCTGTCAACATTGTGAGTAAAGGGGCAGCTGCTTTTCCGAATAATTTTTCAAATTCCTGAGATCGACGAGGATTATTGCCTTGGTACACATCAATTGTGGAGCTGGTAAATTATCTATCAGTTCACCATCATCCTCCTCTCCAGAATCTTCATCTGCCAAAACACCGCAATCAGGCGGTTCGATGAATATTTCCCCAATATCTTCCTCATATGCTATTTCCAGTGCCCCTTGTAAAGTGAAACCACGTATGAAACAAAAACGATGCATGGAGTATCACCATAGTATAGACGCCTAGCGTGACCGTATGGTTACACCTATATAGACATAACCGTGAGTCACATGGAATAACAATAAAGTAAAATTATTCATCATGATAACAATGATTGGTATGTTCTCCTGTTGTAATCGAATAATGAAATGAAAAAAAAAATGTTAACGTAGGAATTATACCCACTTGAAGGTAGATTCCATCCCGTTTTCTGTAGCAAAAAAAAGCCATCAAGTAAACAACACCTATTCACACATTTCTTCACGACAGAACTGCACGTTGGTATTCAGAAACACAGAGTCAACATTTCTGAAGGGATACCTGTCGCCATCTAGTTGAAAAAGTTATCATCAAACTTGGAAGCTGGCTTGAAATAAAATTCTGTAGCCGTAACATATTGGTTACGCTAGGCGTTAATGGGTTGGAGGTGTAAGTATACTTCCAGGTCGCTATCACTGTCCATTATATAATAATTTAAATATACCGATATTTTTTCGCACAACTGTCAGAAATTTCATGAATTGTCAAACCAACAACTGCGATTTCTATCAAATTTTATTTTAATTGAACACTATACAGGAAGAACAAAGAGATTGTGGAAATTGTATTAATTCGCAAATACAATATTCTCCCATATCATTATGAACGATCGAGGAAAAAATTATATGTTCAACTCGGCAGCAAAGTATATTGACTGCCGTGGCTGAATTCATAGCCGAGCGTAGCGAGGCTAGTTTTCCAGCTACTATTTATTTGCTGCCTAGTTAAACAAATAACCATTGTAACAAGTTTTGGCGTGAAAAGTCATCTCCAGACACATCAGTACACAGTACCTGTAAAAATATACAACAGTGAGTTGTTGAGGAAAAACAATACATATAAGGCCATGTGGAGATCACATTATGAAATTAAAATAATAAAAAGCCTTGGAGTCATTTGACCAAAAAATCAGTCCGGTGAAGGAATATTTGAACCGACCAAACAGCCAATGATCGTTGGGTTCTTTTGGCTGTTTAGTCAGTTCAGAATTCAAGTATTCCTTTACTGGACTGATTTTCTGGTCAAATGACTTCACAGCTTTTTTTAATTTCCATTTTATTATGTGATATCCACATGGCCTCAAAGGTATGTTTTTCCCCAACAACTTATTTTTCCTCTGTAAAATAAATATCTCTACAGGTACTGCTTACCGATGTGTCTGAAGAGAGGGCTGTTTGAGAATAAACTAGTTAAAATACATTTTGTGTAAATTAATTTTTGTGCTCGACCTACTTAGTGTTATTCTGGTTTTTCTTTGAAAAATCTATCATGATGTTGAAAACTTGGCAAAAATGTGGTCAATGCTGAGAATAGACAGGGTGCCACCCACAATTCGTACGCCTTGTTGTCACGTTTATTCTCATTGGTCCTCTAGTGGAAATTGATCTAATAATATTATTATTATCTAACCCAAATGTATAATAAGCAATGAGCAACAACAGATGAGGGAATATTTTGAGAGAATTGATTTTTTATGTCTAATTAGGAATATAAACAATACAAAATTGGGAATTTATGAATTACTGATGAATGACTAATATTTCTGAAGTTCCAATCGTGCTTTAACATATGGCAACTGTGCTATGGTCTGTCCCTAATTACGAAATCGTGACGTCAATTTTTACTCGATCTAAATTTTCAGCCGTTTGGAAATCACAGTGGCATTATTGTTCATTTTAGCACCTCATAATCGAACGAAAAATTTAAAAAATATGAAATTGAAAGGTTATTTGTGTGATGATTCTATTTGAGAAATAAAAAAGATGACTACACTCGCCTATATATAGGGCCTTTCAGACAGAATTACATTCCAAAATCCCATCACTGTTGAAAAATCTAATTCATTTATTGTTTCATGACGGATAATTATTTAAGATATAAGATTTATGAAGGATTAGGTTTCAATAGTAACAAAGGATATGGAAAGCAATAGAATGTATCTTCATCATACATGTTGTGATCAATGTATGTTAATATTGGAATATTTTTCAGCTTGAAAGTCCACGTTACAAACGTATACTCCGATATTGAATGAACATGTAGGTAAATAGGACGCTTATGAAAGTCAGATTCGGAAAAGTGAACAAATGAAAAGTGAAACACTGTATACAAACTATATGTGTGATGTGTGATATATTTTCGAATTCAGCTTATCACGGAGATTCAAAAGACTGAATAATTCACCGGGCGACTCGGAACCAATCTACCCCTCTGAATCCTCGTTGCTTTCTTGTATATGCATGGATGTTTCAAATTTGATACATGCTTGCAATTTTTCGATTTCAAAACAATAATATTTTATTTGAAAATTACGATTCAGTATAGAATCACCTTTCCAACAATATATCACAATCATACTTTAAATCTACAATGTACTCATTGTCATTCATACGGGAAAAACTCCCAATAATTATTATTTGGAAATTTCATTTGGGCAAGGGGTTTTCTTGAAAAAATATAGAAAATGGCCTAATCGATTGGTATATATGGATATATATTGAATTACAAGGAAGCTCAAAACGAAAAGTTGTTTCTATTCCACTTTCACATACGTGTCTCGCATTTGAACGATCTATAAAAACTTTTTGTTTTTGATATTTTTCTCAATTTCTACAAAATGTCTGTGATATCAAAAAAAATTAACACCGACAAAACTATTTCATTCTAGTAGCTTCATTATGCTACTAACTTTCGGTCAATAATTATCGACAGAAATATGATTTTCTTCAGGGATAATAGTCCCCGCTTCGAATTTCTGTTATGTTTGATACAAAGTTGATGTATCGTCTATCAATCAGGAGCGAAACTTGTTCAAATTGATTTTTTCAGTACTTAAATGATGCTAGAGTCATCTAACAGAATATCATTAAACTACTTCGAGAATCTAACCAAAGTTTAGGACAGTTTCGTCGAATAAGTTACAATTAGAAGGAATCAAAAAATATCAAATACTAAAATTCGCAATAGAACGTTCAAATTCGAGACAGATGTGTGAAATTAGAATATAAACAACTTTTGTATGTGATTTTTTTTTAAATTTGAGCAAATAAGCCAAAATTGTTGAATTTCAGAGCTCATTTCAAACGTAACGTCATGGCCGCCATTTGGCGATAAGTTTTTTATACTGTTTCATCACTGGTCAGATTATCTTTCATTCCCACTCATGAAGCACGGCTGTCAAGTCACCAGTCATAATCAATTCATCAAGAAGATTTAGAGTTACAATTAGATGAAATAAAGAAATATCGAAAACCAAAATTTGCAATACAACGTTCAAATTCGACCCAAATGTGTAAAATTTGAATAGAAACAACTTACGTATGTGAAATTTTCTTAAATCTGAGCAAATTAGCCGACTTTTTGCGATTGATTTGAAAAAGTTTATCTTTAGACATATAGCGAAAGTCACGTGGCTCTGACCGAGTGGGCTAGTTTCCATTTTTTTTAAGCAAAACGTAACGCCCAAGTCGAATTTCAGAATAAATAATTATTACAAGTTCTTCCCATATGATGCCAACTTTATGACTGACACGTAAAGCATGAAGATTATCTTCATTAAAACATGCATTGTTTCATTATCGATAGCACACTTTCATGAAAATATTCCGGCACGAGGGGAGAAGTATCTATATAAGAAATCAACGGATGTTATCATTATTCTATGAAAACGCTATATACACTACTCTTACCTTGTCAAATAATCTCTTTCGAAGTAATTCTTCAACATATATTCCACAAATATCAATGACGAATTTTTTGGACCAAGTACCATCCAATACCACAATTCGAAGTCGAGAGAAATGCTAATGTTCATACAGATATATAATCCGATTGTTTTCCCGAAGAAAACTTCTTCGATATTCATCTCCAAAAGACAATTTTCGAGCACAGCACTATAATGATATTGGAAAATGACACCGCCACCACAGCTGCTGCTATTCGCAATTACGATATTTTTGGACATATCATTATGAGTATCCATAATTTGCACTTCCAGGTATATAGTTAGTAACACACTGAAGATGAAATTCGGATAATAACAGTTCGTTTCAGAGATAAAATATCTCAGAATATTAGTTCCCTTATGCAGAGTGAATTTCGAAACGAAAGACATGTTCCTCTCTACCTTCGGTTTTATATTCACCAAAATAAACTACATAATGACAGATTTTATTCTCAAATTCCTAATATAAGCAGGCCGATTATATATTATTAACTTTGTCAAAGGAAATACTGAATAGTGAATGAGAGAGACCACTTACCCCGAACTATGGCAGTGTGGAAACAGGAAAACAATATTATGAAAACAAAATGGAAGTTCATAGACACTCCTATTTTTCTGGTTGAATCATTAATGCCTTCTCAAATATCACGAGAATGATTTTTCTCCAAGTGACTGAAACTTGATTGGATATATTCATTAGATTCGAAAGATTCTATTTTCTTTCAGGCAGATTTTGTAGTTTGATAGATACAGTGCGGGTAATAGGGGAGACCAGGGGAATGGTGGCCCCCTAAGCATTTTTTTCTTTATGTAGATTATTTCATTGGAATTGATCACCAAAACTAGGGTACACATAGATATGATATTCCTGTGTTGGTGAAAATTTGTCGCACAATAAATTTAAATTGGATGGCTACCATTACCCTACCATCACCCTCGATAGTTGGAGGAATAGTGGCCCCAAAGATCAGAATGAGTAATTCAAATGCAATAATCACAAATAAATATTTTCTTTTCAGTATCAGCACACGATTTTTGTGCCTAATCGACACAGATACTGATGCATTACAACCAACTTCACCCATTTTTCCTATATTTGCCACACACTAAACATTTATCTGAGCCTGTCCGTTACTGTCGCGTCTTTGTCTTTTCGTCATCAGTCCAAGATGCTTCTTCTGTCAGAATTCGATAAATTCTTGGCATCTCGAAAATTGCCTATTGCTCAACATAATGTTTCTAGCGATGGTATAATGGTGTCCGGCCAGCGTTTCCTCGACACGATCTGTCACCACAACCCAAAAGGGCATTTCTTTCAACAAAAATGTTTTCAACTTTTTCCAAGAGAAAAAAGAAATGGAAAACAAAAAGGAATAGTCTTTTTGCGTGAAAATGTCCACACGAACACCACAACATTTTAATAAATCACCGGAATTATGAATTGGTTGAGGTAACGTATCTCTCTTTTTTTGTTTTAGTCTCATCACTTTCATTCCACAATGTAAACCATTCTCAATGGATACCATTATTTACAGATTCACTAAATATTAATAAATTGACAAAGCCCATGGTCATGGGCGAAACGTTTTTCTACTCAATCGTTTAATAATAATAATAATAATAATAAATATTTTTATTGAGAGGTTACATACAAGTACAGAAAACCTAACAAGAGGCAGGATTCAATATCTGCGCATGAAAAATTCATAGCAGATCTTGCACTTCCATCCATTTCCTATGAGACCGAATCCAAACCCCAAGAAGAAACTGCAAATCAAAAACATAACAGGATTCAAGATAATCCCTCAACAGATAAATATGCTCTTGCCACTTTTTTCCTGATGTTGATGGTGGCGTTAAAACGGAACGTCGGATAGTGAATCTGAAAATCGTATAGCAGGAAAAAGTGACAATGTGAATGTGCTATCAATTTTGATATTCTTCAACAAATAATGCAAGAAGAAAATGAAAATTCAACAAAATTTCTGCTTATTCGTATAAACAGAGTCTTGTGCGAGCAAGGAATGACGGGGGCCTTACCTTTAACCGTGTGATCCCAAACTTTCTTGGGCCATCAGAAAAATGTCTGCAGTCGGAATGATTTTTTAATGCCGCTGGCAGATTCAAAAACTACCCCGCAAAGATAACCGATTATAAAAAAATGTTGCCCATTTAATACAGATTCCGAAATGGTATAACATATGGGGTTATTCAGAACAGCCTTATTTCATCAATTTTTTTCAAATGGGTCGAGTTATTGAAAGAAATTCACCAACTTTTTAATCATCAACAATTTGATGACCACATATACCGTTAGTTTGATTGCAAATGACCCCCCTCTTTCGATCCATGACTTATGGGACACCCTGTATATGGATGTACTCGAAATTCGAGAATTATCTCGACTTAAAATTTGTATTCACGTAAATGCACAACTTTGACCTAATTTATACCATCTTCGTATCTTCTATAGTGTCCGAGATCCCAATTGTGGCCCTTGAATTTGAATTACCTTGTATATATTGGGAATCAGAATGATTTAAGGAATTGAAATCTATCGAAATATACTGCACATTCCATTTGAAAAATATATTCATTTTTCTGTACCCTGTAGTGGAACCTGAACGAAAAAGGGCATAAAATGAGTCTTGAATTTTTTTGAATGGGTGAAAAATAAGGAAGATACATTAACAAAACTAGGCCTGTGTACAATAAGAAATCGATTATTTTGGTTTTGAAGAATTATAAGATGAATTTAATTCGTTTCAAGAATTCTCATTATTATTATCGAACAATTGAAAAGTGATAATAAAAACTAGTACAGAGTGGTCCAACGGAAAGTATGCACCTAGCTTTTCCCCTTCGTTTAGAATTGAAAGCAAAAATGCTCGGACACGTGGAGTTTGCTTTTGAGAGGGACACAAAATTATCATCCTAATGATACATTATTTATTGAAATTTATTCGAACAGTTAATGGAAAACGGCTTCAAGAACATCAACCCGATAATTTAGATATTAATGAAAAATACAAATAAGTTTTGGTTATTAGGAATCAGAATAGCTACAATCATTTTTAAATTACTTCATTTTACCGAAAGCAACATTTCAATGTTATTTTTTTTATCACAAAAAATCCCAATTTATCGTTTCCGTTTTTTTGTCGAAAAAAAACTGCAGATAAGTGTAAGGAAAAAAATTAGACAAACTTTTATTTTAGTCCCTTCATTGATTCAGTCTGGTTACTTTTGAAGTTATTTTGATTCCACTGTACAAAATGGTTTATTCCATTCCAGAACGAGTTGAAATTTTCGAACTTCATTTCCAAAATAATAGTTGTGCTAGACTAACTGCTCGCTTGTTCAAAGACAGCCATCCCGATAAAAAAGTTGATGATTCGTATGTTGCCAAGTTAGTTCGATAGTTTGTCGATACCGGATCTGTTTGTTATGTGCAACACCAGCCGCAGCACCCCATCAGAAATGAAGCTGTGGAAGTCGCTGTTTTGGGACATGTTCAATTGGATCATGCTCAAAGTACCCGTCAACTAGCTGAAGCCTCAGGAGTCTCCCGTTCATCCATGATACGGATTTTGAAAGCGTACAAACATCCGTACAAAATTAAATTAGTAAAGGAACTAAATGAGGATGATCCTGATAAAAGGCTGCAATTTTGTGAACAGATGAGCCAGCGTTTAATTGAAGATCCGCACTTATTATTTAATAATAATAATAATGATAATGGTCTTTATTCATCAATTACAAATTACAAACTACAAATTGCATCAAGATTGAGAGTGTTTGATAATGCATTGATGAAGGGCGAAGTTCAGCCTAGGCTGTTTTTCAACTTAACATTTGTTTTACCGATGAGTGTACATTTTATTCGAATGGAGCTGTGAATAGGCATAATTGCCGTTACTGGGATGACAGTAACCCACATTTATTCCGTGAGGTTCATACCCAATACCCTCAAAAAATAATCGACTGGTGTGGCAATTAGGAAGTCATATCATAGGACCACTTTTCATTCCTGGAAGTCTGGTCCTGGTGAAGTCTACCTAAACATGCTTGACGATGCAATTGATCCTTTCATAACACAGATGATAGAAGACGACGAAAATCATGATGCTGATCGGCTTCATTTCCAAGATGAAGCACCTCCGCACTATGCTGCTCCTGTAAGAGAATTTTCAGATAACTGGTTCCCCGGAATATGGATTGGAAGGAGAGGTCCTATTGAATTGCCTGCCAGGTCACCTGATTTATCGCCTTTGGACTTTTTTCTATGGAGACACTTGAAAAATAAATGTTTTGCTACGAAGCCCGAGTCCATAGAAGATCTTCGCCAACGGATTACAGCACACTGCAGAAGCATAACACCTGATATATACAAAATGTTAGAAATAGATTTGAACAAAATCTGTATTATTGTATGGAAGCAAGTTGTTAAATCGTGTTTTTCGTCAATTAATCTCGTTTTCAAAATATCAGCTTTTATTCAAAGACTCTGACAAACCCTTTCATGTTTATCTCTGACACTTATGTAACTAACTAATAAATTCTTTTTCCTCCGATTGGCAGCAAATATTAATTTTGCTGACACATATCGATCAGCAAAGTATTACTTTTCCTGCCTAGGCAGCAAAGTGGGTACTTTGCTGCCTAGGCAGCAAAGTGGTTACTTTGCTGATTGATATGTATCAGCAAAATTAAAAATCCATAAATCGTTTATAATTTCCTTCATATTCCATCCGAGAATTCTCCGACAACAAATTCAACTCTATATTTTTTACCACCTCCCTTATTAATGGAGGTGTTAGTATACTTCCAGGTCGCTATCACTGTCCACTACATAATAATTTAAATATACCGATATCTTTTCGTACAACTGTCAGAAATTTCATGAATTGTCAAACCAAAAACTGCGATTTTTATCAAATTTTATTTTAATTGAACACTATGAAGGAAGAATAAAGAGATCGTGAGAATTGTATTAATTCGCAAATACAATATTCTCCCATATCATTATGGACAATCGGAGAAAAAATTATATGTTCAACTCGGCAGCAAAGTAGATTGACTGCCGTGGCTGAATTCATAGCCGAGCTGCCTAGTTAAACAAATAACTATTTTGTTTCAATATATACACAGGGTCAATATATACAGGGTCATTATCGATGATAATTGTTATCAAGACATCACATTCCTCCCCCCCGTGAGGAAACTCCGTTTTCTTCACCATCAGTGAGCAGGCGACATAGTTTAGCAACAGGACGACGATACGTGGACGTTCTTGTTTTCACATCTGCCACTCGAATTCGGCCATCTGGTCCTGGAAAAACTTTATCGACTTTACCGATTTCTCCTGGTATTTCTTGGAGCAGTCTCATCTACGATCAATACGATGTCTCCTATTTCTATACTCTTGTTGTCATCGATCCACTTGGATCTCTTGGTCAGTTTTGGTAGATATTCACGGACCTATCTCTTCCAGAAGGCATCTGTTAACATCTGAGATTTGCGCCATTCTTCGCGTGAATATCTACTTACTTCTGAAGTACAGGGTGGTCCATTCTGGTTTCCAAATCCAATCAAAAAATGATTTGGTGTTAATGCTTCTGGATCATGCGGGTCTACAGAAACATGCGTTAAAGGCCGAGAGTTCACGATATTTTCTGCTTCGGCAAATAGAGTTTCCAAAGTTTCATCCTTCAGAGATTGGTTGTACAAGGTGACTCCGATGGTTCTTTTTACCGATCCAATGAGCCTCTCCCAAGCACCACCCATATGTGGCGAAGCAGCTGGTATAAATTTGAAGTTGATACCCTCCGAGACCATAGTATCAGTTATGATGGAACGATCCAACTCCAACAGGGCCCTTTTCAGTTCCTCAGCAGCACCTTTGAAGTTGGTACCATTGTCGCAATATATGGTTGCTGGTTTTCCTCTTCTCGCCATCATCCGTCTTATCGCCATGATGGCAGAATCAGTTGTTAGATTATGAGCAACTTCTAGGTGGATTGCTCTCACTGCCATGCATGTGAATAAGACTCCCCATCTTTTTTCTGTCCGTCTTCCGACCGTGACCTTTAATGGACCGAAATAATCCAGTCCTACGTTCACAAACGCTCGAATATCTGGGGTCAAACGTACGGCAGGCAGTTGCCCCATCCTAGGTACAGTCGGGGTCACTTTCGAATTTCTACATTTCAGGCAGCAAGTGAACGTCGACTTGACGGCGACTCTTCCATCAATCACCCAAAATTTCTGTCGTATCTCGTTGAGAATTGTTTCTACTCCCTGGTGTCGAAATTTCACGTGATAGTGCTGAAGGAGAAGTTTCGTGTATTCATTTCGTGGGCTCAGTATATAAGGTTTCTTAGTCCCCACACTCATACAGTTCGCCAAATCCGTTCTTCCTTGCAGAAGTTTCAGGACCGTTTCTTATTTGCCTAGGAACCGTCAAGCTAGCATTATCTTGTCCAAGGAGTAGCATTGGTCTTTCATTTTCTATGGTGTCTATAGGAAGTCCTCTCAGGTAGGCATATTTCCACCAAACTTGCATGTTGATGGTTTGTTCAGGTAAATATAGAGAATCGACAGTCCTTACATTCTTTACTGAGAATTTTGCTGAATTCTGAAGTCCAGATATCTCCAGGTCTATTTTCTCCGACTTATCCAGACTTGCAGTTTGTCCATTTGTCCACTGGATACATAGTGTATCATGCTCACCATGTAAGCCAAGTTTCTTTGCAATACTTTCATCAATCAACGTGACTGTTGAGGCTTCATCGCACAATGCTAATATCCTCACTGCTCCGTTCGGTCCGTGCACTAGTACTGGAAGCATTCTGAGTAGAATTTTCTTGGTTTCATGTTTGACAGCACAAACTACATCGTTTTCTGTTCGCAAGAGACAAGCTTGACCATCGTCGACAAGATTTTGTGAATGTCGAGTTTTATGTAATAGAGGGTGATGATAAAATGTACAGCCCTCAGTTCCACATTGTTGTTTATTTTCGCATTTGAACCTATGATGACCTCTTTGAAGACATGAAAAGCACAACTCCTTGTCAGTTATGGTCTTCCATCTTGTTTCAACATCATTAGAGGTCATTTGAGGACATGCTTTTTCCATATGTCGCTTCTCAATATGAACAAGTAGATTTTCTTTCGGTAGTGGATTTTCTCTCAACCTCCTTGGTATTCAGGACAGTTTCATTCCTTCTCGGAAAATGTGACCTCTTGGAGATGAATTTGTTTTCTGGGAAACTGCTGGGTACTTGAGGACTGCTTACGTAACATGCCGCCTCAGCCATATCATTTATCCATGAAGCAAAATCTTCTAAGGACACATTTCCCCTATTCTTCATCATGAATTCACCCCACCTAAGTTTCATCATATCAGGTAACTTAGCTAGTAGGTCTTTTTGAAGTTGTGGATTTCTCAAATAGTCCAAAGAAACCAGACTCTTAATAGTAGCAACCAGATTACACACTTCATTGGAAAAGTGAATCAATTTTTCTATGTTGGTGTCTCTGATCGGTGGAATACCTTTAATCTTGGTTATCATGACCTCGATGACGTACTCCGGTCTTCCAAATCTCCTCTGCAATGTCTCCATAATCAAATTCACATTACTGGCAGACAACAATAAACCTGCAACTGCCGATTTGGCCTCTCCTCGTAAGCATTTCTGCAATTTGACCAATATTTCATCAGAACTATAGTCGCACATCTGACTGGTTTGTCGAAACCGCTGATAGAACAAAGGCCAGTTCTCAGGGTTCCCATCGAAAACAGGAAAGTCTTTGTCAACAATATGTCGAGCTAACAGTGTATCTTGTCTCGCAGGGGCAACATTCTTTATAACATTTGTGATTGTTTGACAAAGCATATGGACTTCATCACGAGAATTTCCCTTGGTATCAGAAAACACTTCATAATTAGAAGGTTCTACGTGATTCACCCATTCTGCAACAGAAGGCTTTATTCCGTGGTCATTTTCATTCTGCGAACATCCATTTCCAGATATTTGGCTATCACATTCTGATATTTCTTCGGCTTCTATTTCGGCTTCTTTCAGGTCATGCTCCATTTGTAATATCTTCATCCTATTTTCAACCTCTCTCTGCTTCTTATCAAGATCTCCTTCCATTTCTTTCAATGCTTGCTTTTCCTTTTCAGTCTGAATAGCAAGTCTCTTTCTTTGAAGATCCATCGAAGTTGAGGATTTCTTTGAAGAATCAATGGAACTTGAAATCTTCTTTTTTGAAAAATGTTGAGAGGATTTCGTTGACATTGAACTTCTTTCAATAATTGTCTTGTCACAATTTGTCAAATTTTCTGATCGAACTGATTAGGATTCAGGTATTGCAAATCTACTGGTGGATTCTGAAGTCGTGCTGGTGTTTGTCATGGTTGGTATGGTACAAACATTTCTTGCACCAAATCCAGCCGGCCATTCAAAGTCACGTGACAAATTCCTATTCATACCAGCATTTCTCCTTTTTGATATATCTCCCAGTTCACCTTCTTTCCCATCCATGTTTGTTTCAGCTCGGGCTTGAAGGACCAAATGTTAAATCGTGTTTTTCGTCAATTAATCTCGTTTTCAAAATATCAGCTTTTATTCAAAGACTCTGACAAACCCTCTCATGTTTATCTCTGACACTTATGTAACTAACTGATAAATTCTTTTTTGTTTCAATATATACACAGGGTCAATATATACAGGGTCATTATAGATAATAATTGTTATCAAGACATCACACAAGTGGTTCACATTTTGAATATTTGTTGAAGTAACGTTTTAATAAATCAATTTAACAGCTTGTTTACATTTTTTACGAAGCACTGTTACAAGTAACAAACATTGAAACGTAAGTACTACTATGTAAATGTTTTGATTCTTGATGACCGAAATTTATTTGTATATTTCATTGATACCAAAATTATTGGGTTAATGTTCTTAAAGCCGTTCTCGTATTAACTGTTTGAGTACATTTAAACAAATAGGGTATCATTAGAAAGATAATTTTGTGTCCG
This sequence comes from Phaedon cochleariae, assembly GCA_918026855.4. Taxonomy (NCBI): domain Eukaryota; kingdom Metazoa; phylum Arthropoda; class Insecta; order Coleoptera; family Chrysomelidae; genus Phaedon; species Phaedon cochleariae. The sequence continues at coordinate 21,251,538 of OU896707.1, forward strand.
TTCAAATGATATATCACTCGACCCCATTTAAAATTTTAGGGTTGTGACACCTTCTCGCTGGGGCGTTAAAGGCAGAGGTTGAAAAATATGTCTAAAATGTGTCCTCCTCAAAAGCAAACTCCACTTGCCCGAACATTTTTGCTTTCAATTCTAAACAACGCAGAAAAGCTAGGTGCATACTTTTCATTGGACCACTTCTGTATAATAATAGCATCACAAAAACATCTTGTTTCTCAAAATTTGAATGAATAAGTATACACTGATTCTCTGAAATCAGTGAAATCTCCTATACAAATATATGTATGTTATACAGGGTGTTAGTGAATAAGTGCGGCAATCTTCAGATATTTGTGATATTTTAGGAAAAAAAGTTAACATAAGCATGGCTAACTAGCTTCGTTTCAGAGATACAGGACCCTAAATTTGGTTTTCATTAATAACCACCCTGTATAAGCATCCACGATGCCAAAATCAAGTATAGTTGAACACTGACTAAGCCTCAGGATTTCAAAAGAATTCTTATTAAGGTTATTGAGTAGGTACCTAATCCCCATGGGTGTCTAAAGAGCACATATACTTTGAAATTTGAAGTTAAACCAAATTTTCATTATTTCCTCAAAAACTAAGCGAGATACAAAGGATGAAAGAGTGTTTACTCAAATTATTCAATCCAATAAGAAATGCTAACTCAGAAAGAAACAGTGCTCTTCAATGATATTGGATGGATTAACCCACTGTGACGCCACTGCATGGAAATACTGTTCAAGATCTAGTAACACCAAAAGGAGCTTCATGATATTTGCATTGAAACCAGTTCTGAAGTTCTATTGAAATTGATAAAGAACATGGGAGTAATGAATGAAAAAATGATTTTTCATGGAAATATAAATAGGTACCCTAAATGTCGAAATGGCAGTAAGACACATGTTTATATCGATTGTATTCCCTATAATATCACCCCCTAAAGTTGATGGCACTCATTCACTATCACCCTGTACATATATCAGCAGGAAAATTATGAAAAGGTGTTCTATGAGCATTTGAACATATTCATAATAATATGTATAATATTCATCTAATGATTTTCAGCATGTATGATAGATAATTCCTAATAAAAATGCCTTGTATAAAATTTCAAAAATACATGTTCCAGAAGTTCCGCAACATGCGGATGATATTCAATTGTCGATAAAAAAAGCCGGATATTGCTTATTGTTTGCATTTTCAATTGATCAAAGTTGGCCGTGTATTATTGCAATGAGAGAATCGAAAACATAGGAGTGTAAATTGCATTCCAAATAGAATATTCAGTGAATGTTCATATAATATGTGGTGTTGCATTGGCTGCTTGCTTGTCAATCACGAAAATTCCACAGAAAGTGTCACTTCAACTTCAATAAGAACAAAACAATACTTAGTTGAGCTAGTTGGAAAATAAAGCTATGATCCTTTTTCGAACTGGAAAACGATTTCATCATCCATTCAGAATATTGTTGACAGTGGAAGTTGAGAGTTCAGTCAACTCAATAAGTATGGATGACGAAGTATATTATACACACATTATTTACATATTCAAACATTCTGATTGAAACTGCTGATATTCACAATTTTTCGATACCACTGTCTCTTTCTATTTCTTCCGCAGTAACTAGAGCTTTGTTCTCAATTTTGTTGAATATTAGATATGTTTTGTTTTTATGTATCAAACTGGCTGATATTGGTGCAACTAGTAATTTCCTGGGACCTATCCAGTTATGATGTGGAGAAAAACTTGTATGTGTCAAGTATAGCAGTGTATAGGACAAGAGCCTTCTTGGCATTACCAAGAAGTGTTTGCCACAATAATGAAACTGGTCCTACATTGGTTGAAACTCTTTGGACTGGAGACATCTTCCATTCGTCTTCAAATTTATTATCGGGAAGGAGGTGAGATGATCCATTGATTTTTTATAATAATTTCTAGTTTTTGAGGAATCGGTTCCTCTCCATTTTCGTATTATATTGAATCATCTTTTACATAGGTTGTTTCCATAATTGAAAAGTTGAATGGATAGGGAGAAATTGTTTTAAGCAATCAAACATTTTCACAAAATGTACGGTTTGCTTACCATACTAGTTTTCAAGTATATTGATATTCAGTGATCACTCCATAGGCGGAGGCATGAAAACATCATGAGAATGTATACAGGCTGAATCTGAATGTGAGGTTTTTCATTTAACAGGGTATATATCTTGCCAAAATAAGTTGTTTGGCCTAATGCTTTATTTCCCTCCTGGAGTTTTTTGGTTCACTTCGAAACGATAATGAATAGTGTTGAAAAGGAATATTCTCAGATAAATTATGAACATACAAAAATGGATATATATTTAAATGAAGCAATAAATTGAGAATTCGCATTCTCTATGTAATGAGAATAGGTTGAAAATGTAAGAAGAGGTTTTTGATAAGTGTTTCTGATAAAATAATACAACTGTAGGGTATCTAATGCTGGACTGATAACGGCTTTTCTGCTTTTTTTTGAGAATATGTAAACCAAATGTTCAATAGTTGGAGTCTTCTTTAAACCATCAAATACCTTCACCTCCTCAATCTTAAATATTTTATGTGAGCAATTTTCCGCCAAACAACTTATTTTGGTGAGATATACAGGGTGTTTGGTGCATCGTGTGCCAAATTGAAATGGTCGAATGAAGGGGTCATCTGGCATCCTTAAAGACTATAGTTAACACCTTTCATGCCCTGTGGATTATTTTTAGTCGTCTTTTTATCTGTTTATCGAAAAAATACCTAAATTCCACATTCAGATACAAATTTTTAAAAAAGTATAAGGAGTAGACTCTGAATTACAATTTTATTTATATGTGTATAGTGTTAGAGTACTTTTCAATACAAAACTAGTGACATAAGTCATCTAGTTATTTTCTTGATTTACTCGTGAAATTTCGAAATATGTGAAACTCAAATTAAAGCTGTGACTTTACGTGGCTACAAAAAAAACCAATAGCGACAAGGATCTTTCAACTCCCTGAAAATTTCCCTAGTCTTGCTATCGATATGTCACATGCCATAAATATCTTTTAACAACTCTGTAAATTAGCTAGAAATGTCAATCAAGTCTCATAAGGCTGTTATTAAAAATGATCTGAAAAAATATTTTTGCGTAACTGTCACTTCAGAAACATGTAAAATTCATATTTCTTGCACAACGTAAATCTGTTTGAACAAATCTCGAACAGCCACCGACCCCATAATTTGTTAGTCGAGACATCACTGCCTCTGCTACCTTACGTGTCCATTTCATCGTACTCCGCGATTCTTCCAGTTTGTTACTCTTGGGATTGGGCGCGATGGCCCTATTGTATGGCCGCCACGTTCCCCAGACCTAACTCCGATAGACTTTCATGTCTGGGGACGTGCCAAAGAGCTGGTAAACGCCACGGAAGTTCCAACTAGGAAGGTACTAGTCCAACGCATAGAAACGGCCTTCGATACCATTAAGGAGGAAATACGACTTCGAACAACAACTGTCGAAATACGACACAGATGTTGAGCCTGCATTCGCAACAGAGGCCAACAATTTGAGCAGGATTTATGAGATTCATGAAATGAATGCCAAATAAAAAATGTTTAAAATGCAATTTCAGATATTGTTTATTTTAGAGATGACTTATGTCGCTAGTTTTATCACAGGAATTAAGGAATGCTTGAAGTCATCTCCACAAATTTCAATGGTATTATTACTAAAACATGAGGGACATGTTTCGGTCTTATAAAAGACCATCTTCAGCCTAATTGAAAAGTCTACCATACAAAAACAACAGATATTGAAGTAAAAGAATTACCTATTTTATGTTAGACTTACTTGGAGTTGAAAAAAAAAAGTATTATGATGCTTCTATTCCTTGAACTGGCAATGCCCATAGTCAAGAGTACCAAGGGTGTGAAAAAACGGGTTCTCAATAAATGAAGGGCCCCGTGCCCTGAGAGCGTACACTATTTCTTTTTAAAGGACATTTCATATACCAAAATGGTATATGAAGGGTATAGTCAAATAGTTTGTTTTTGACAACACCAAAAACTAACGGGTTTTTTAAAAAAGGGGTTCCCCGTGCCCTTATGAATGGGAAATATCAATAAAATTGATGGGGCAAACAGCCAGCACGTGTTCAAATCTAAACTAGTCTGGTTAGAAAACACTGCAAATTATGTCAATTAAAGACATGGACAGGACAGAGTGGTAGACAGATTCAAACCAGAGTAAATGAGCATATTAAATACATAGAAAAAGCCACTTTTCCTCCCCCTCTGGGTGTAATTAAAACTGGTAGTTCCTTTTCTGACCACGTTCTCAACTCCAAACACAGTTTTAACGTCGACAATAGTTTAGAAATCCTACACATATGCCAAAAAGGCCGTTTATTAAATCTTTTGGAAACTTATGAGATAAATTTGTCATTAAATAATAATAATGTAACTTCTTTGAATGAACAAACTCAATATGGCAACAAATTTTTCAATTCATTGAATTTTGCTAAATAATTGTCATTTGCTATGTACCTTTTTCTAGATTTTTGGATTGTAAGATTTCTGATTGTACCAATCTTGTTTTCAGATTTATTGCCAATCTGACGTAGTGCTGTGCTATGGTGTTGCCCCCCATCACCTATTCTGTCTATATATGTAACTATAGTTGTTCCATGATCTGGTTGACTTGACAGTTGACAGCAAACAATTTTACTGTTCAGTGCTTCCGCACATGTGATTCTTTTCTTGGTTATTTCCGAAGCCACATCTTTCTTATTACAAAAGATTGATATTTTCAAGTTTTATTACCACTTATCGGTGATTTAAGGGTACCGTGGGCCCTTATTAAATATGTTCCCGACCCCCAACCTTCAACTTTATTAAAAAAAATTTAAAAAACATTTTTATCATATAAACAGTAAGTAAGAGCAATGGCTTTTGCTTGCTCCGTTATTGCTTATTGTATACATATTGCAACTTTTTTCACTTCCATGTAAGTAAAATATTATTGTATCATACCATAGGTCAAATTTGTCCTTTTTTAGAACTTTACATTTTCTTGGCTGAAGATGGGCTTTTATAAGCCCGAAACATGTTCCCTTATATGATCTATGATCATTAAATAAAAGTTGTGGAGATGACTTTGGGTTTTCATCTATATGAACATGGACAAGACGTTGACATAGTCAATGTCAAGGGATAAAACATGAAAATCTGACCATGAGCATAGGCATATAACAATATCTATTACAACTATTGGATAATGTGGATTTAGGAGGAGGGGTGCATGTGGGCGAGAGTTTTATATTTGAAAGTACTCTAACACAATACACATCTAAATAAAATTGAAATTCAGAATCTACGCCTTATACTTTTTTTTAAATTTTCATTTGTATGTGGAATTTTGGTCTTTTTCTGATGAACAAATAAAAAGACGAATAAAAATAATCCACAGGGCATGAAAGGTGATAACTAGTCTTAAAGGATAGCAGATGACCCCTTCATTCGATCATTTCAATTTGGCACACGATGCACCAAACATCCTGTATATGCTGTTGAAAAAACTCACTTCCAGATTCACCTTGTGTAAATTGAGCATGAATACCCGAGTAATTCCTATGAGTAGGAACGAACATGTGACATCTGATTATGTTGATTATTTATTAATCGCTAATAAATCATAACATTCATTAACTCACTCACAGACGATTAGCACTTTCATTCACGTGGGTATTAGTTCATTATCGGTTCATTATATAAATCGCGAATTATTCATTAATTCATTAATTTTCAATTTCAAATGGAAAAAATTAATATGTTACATGAAATAGTCATTACACCAGGTAGGTGTCAACGAAACTTATGAACATTACTTCTAAAATATTAGATGTATTCAAATCTTAATCGGTATAGCCGCATGGTATGTGAAAAGAAGAATTTCACCGAAATCAGCTTTATATATTGTAAAATTTTTGAATTTCTGAGAACTTCCTGGCTCAGAATATCACATTTTCTAAAGTTCTCGTTCCTACTCGACTCTTATTGTGTCACTTTCAATATTGCATAAAATCAAGAAACGTCTACAGTTCCTTTGTGTGAAGCTTATATGTCACTGTCATGACCTAAATCAGTAATAATTTGTTTCCGAAGCAGAATTGATGAAAATAATTGCAAAATATCATTAATCATTGCTATCCATGGTACATAATTATAATATGACAAATAGTAGATTGTTTTATTAGGATCAAAAGTGACACCTTGTTTGACAAGCAAATTTTGTATTTGCGAGGTACAATCTTTCCATCGTGCATCATTTCGAAACTGAACAAGTGATCACCAATTAATCAGACAAAAATTATTTTCGTAGGCTCAAAAGAGTGGTGATAGAGTAGTGTAAATAAAAGATATCACCCTGTACATATGTAGTTTGTTGATCGCAAAAATCCACAGATTCCGAATAATATATAAAAAACAGGAGAAAAATGGAGAAAAATCAATTTGTGGTTTGTCACGCTTTTAGGGATCACCCTGTAAAACTTCTGATAAGCACCATCTTAAAATTTTTCATCTGTCAATCCTGCTGGCCCGTTCCCGTTGGAAAAATAAGAGGGCAGCTCATTGAAGATGAGCACTGTATAACGATTGTTGGACCAAAAATAGTCAAATTTTTTGATTAGTTGATGCTGTTATTGAAAGTCGATGGCATCTATAAGATCAGTGACATTTCACATGAAAATGTGTTGAAAGAGTTATCGAAATGATGAGCAAAGAATTCTGGAATTGAATTAAATTGATACTTTGTCAGTGCAGGAAGCTCCTGAAACATTCTGTCCGAGATCTCAAAAATATCAAATTTGTTCACTAAGTCTTCCTTCAGAAAATTTCATTCATAGAAACTTTTTTCAAGAGTAGCTACAAACTCACTCCAAATCTGGCTGAACTCGCCGTCGACCTATGAATGAGGGGCCATACATTTGGAGCTTCAGCTCATTTTCAACAATAACTTCATCAAAGCATGCTTCAGAATCGCGGGAATTGCCTTATTGGATATTTGTGCATCATTTTGAGAATATTAATATCAACTATAATCTTCTTGCCACCACAACTATGTTTTTTGAAAACAAAAAGACTTACCACAGAAATCCTGGAATAATCGTTCAGCCTCGAAGCCTAGAAAATTTAACCATTTCAGTTTCGCTGTCAATTTCATTTAATAGTGATGAACGATACGGCTGACTGCACTTTTTACTGATGTCATCATTTTTATTGTGAGTGCTTGAGATTCTGTTTTCTAATTGGTGACTGCAACCCTCATATTGGAGTGCGCTGCTTTATGCCCACATTTCGTTAGCCTCACATTTCGGTACACCCACATAGTCTCTCCGAACATACCCGAAGAGGGCACTGCTGCCAAATTCTATATACCCCAGTATTCAATGAAACTGTCATTGTGAGCTTATCGACACATTGCGTTACACCTATACATTTCGTTTTCGTTACACCCACATTGTTTTATGCCCACATTTCGTTATGCCTTCATTGCGTTACACCTACATTTCGATCGGCCCACATTTCGTTAGCCTTACATTTCTTTATCCCCACTGCCTCGGAACATACCCGAAGAATACACGTTTGCCAGATGTGGGTGTAAAACAATGTCTAATACACACGTCTAGCTATAGCAATTCCATCTATGGCTTCCTGAATTCCGAATACGTAATATGAGGAAGGGAAATATCCTTTCTGCATAAGAAAGGAGACTACTTTTTCTGAACATCCAAACCTTGCTCGGCCTGAATGAACCTCCTTTCTAGGAAACATATTCTTCTGAATATTACTTGAGAGAGCAAACGAGACTATACTTTTTCAAAACAATCTAACCTAACTAGGACTAAATAAAACTTCCTAAGAGGTATATTTTTCGAAAAATTGCTTGAGGGAACAAGGGATACTACTTTTTCTAAGCAATCTGACTTAACTCAGCCTAAATCAACCTTTTTCCTAAAAAGTATATTTGTCGGAAAATTACGCATCAAGCACAGTATATGGCAACAGTGCAACCTTCGGGTATCTTCGGACACTGGGAAATATGGAAATGTAGGGCTAACGAAATGTGGGCCTATCTAAATGTCTAATCTAAATGATGGTGTAACGCAATGTAGGCATAACGAAATGTGGACATAAAGCAATATGGGTGTAACGAAATGTAGGTGTAACTCAATGTATCGATAGGCCTACAATGACAGTTTCATTGAATTCTGGTATGTTAGATAGTATTTGGCTACAGTGCCTCCTCCGGGTATGTTCAGAGACTGTGGGTGTATCGAAATGTGTAACTTACGAAATGTGGGCATATCGAAATGTGGGAACAACGCGATGTGGGAGTAACGAAATGTGGATGTAATGACACGCTCTTTCATATTGTGCTCTTGGCCTCCTGAGGACATATTTTGCGAGTAGTCAACTACTATGTCCAATATGAATACACTTGGTGTCCAATCCCGATGTTATCCGTCCAATCCAATCTTAGGCCAATATTCCTATTCTCGTGCAATCTCGTATTTATAATATTCAATAATATCCGATAATATCGGTCCAATCCCACGTCCAATCTGTCCAATCCGTGGACGTTTTTGAGAGAGTTTATTACCCCTCGATATTCTGCAAACCAGACCAAGATTGTTGCATTGAAAATGTTATCATAATCGTTTACTCATCATTTCTGGACATCATGTATGGATTCTCCATTCTCTTAATCCAATTCTTGTTACAGACAAAAGGTACAAGTCCATCAAAATTGGAATGACTGTGAGCATATCCAGGATGCAATTTCTTTAGATATTGAGATAAAGCGACATAGATTATGGATTTTGGATAGAGGAAATACGCTTTGCCATCCAAAAATAATATCATTCAATTTGTTGTATAATATCATTTCGGATGTTAGTGAGCTAGCAAATATATCAGGCGAACATTTGAATGTAATCACTATCGATCCAGAAATTGGAAAACATGGGTATAGAGCTTACATCGCAAGGACAGGTAGGTACTTTAGGTATCCAAATATGAATAAATGAGTACGTCATGAAATACGGCCTATAAATAAAACGTCATTATACAGGGTGTTTGAAAGTTGTGGTGACAACAAATTATGGAAAAAAGTGCATTTGAACATTGGTCCGAAAATCTTTCGTTTCCGAGATACAGATTATCCAATTTTTAAAAAAATTAGTTTGATATTATCATCTTGAGACCGCTCAAGCTGATTTGAATAAAATTTGCATAGTTCACTAACACAATGATCAGACATAAACTGGACCAAATAGATTTCAACCAAAATTTCCAGAAGCGCACTCATCGAGCAAGTCGGCTTTTTTTTGTAATGATAAGTCACCCTGTGTTCTTTTGGGTTTTTCCCAAATATTCAGATAATCCCACTAAAAATACAACATTTCTGTCTATTGCTATTTTTTCGTATATTGCTTTGATTTCGAGAAAAACGAACAATATCACACCCCGGCATATCTCTGAACTCCATAAAGAAAAATAAAAATGCTTACATATTATTCAAAGCATTATTGTACATTATTATGCATGGAAACAAAAAAGAAAAAAAAAATTCAATAACCTCTTTGGAATGTATACGTGTTGGATTCCAATAGAAATATCAAAAAAGTGAATTAAAGAAGTGACGTCACTGCTCAGAGTGTTTATGAATATGAATTCGTCTAATCTGCCCGATGCTCACTCTCCAAATATCTATCAATGAAGCAAGTACTTCGAGCCGTCTGACGTTATTTTCATTAAGTATCTACCAAAATGTCCCAATAACTATAATAATACGATCATCAAATTTTGTGAGAAATAGTTTTTCAAGATCGAAATACTCATATTTTCGAACTTGAACACCCGATATCTCAGAAACGAAGCATTTTCGGACCCATGTTCTGAAAGAGTCTTGTGCGAGCAAGGATTGACGGGGGCATTACCATTCAACGTGTGATCCCAAACACATTCTTGGGCCATCAGAAAAATTTCTGCAGTCGCTGGGAATCGAACCAACGACTGGCAAGCGAATGCGGATCAGAATATTGACACTCTGTCCGCACGGCTACCTGGCCCCTGTTCATTTCTTTTTATTTTCAGATAGAGATATCTCCTAGGATTTTGTCACCACAACTCTGAAACATCCATTATAATATTTAGTAGATATTATAAGAGAGGTGCAAATATGGATAAAACCCTATACGCTTGCATGTATTACGCTTCAAATAATTGTTTTAGGCAACAATGAGATACTGGTGTTATCACTGAACAAATTGATATGGTGGAAACTCAAATTATCTGAACCGAGCAATCCTCTGAAGACTATAAAAGCAGACTTCTTAGCCATTTCGAAAACCTCGCCACAGCTATTCCTTACTAGTAAGGACGACGATGAATTGTTCGCATTGGATATAAAAAATATAAGAAATTCTGAGAATCAAGTGGCTTTGGAAACAACGGTGAGCTTCAGATGTGGAGAAGAGCACTCTGTATTTTTTATGTTTGCTAGAGGTTGTGAGTAGACTGATTGTCGGAATTATTGGTATGCCATTGGTTTGTCAGGTAATGGTCGAGTAGATTGGTTGATATCAAAATCTGTATTTTATATACTATATAAAAACGGGCGAGAGAAAACTTTTGCTAAATTGATCGCCCTGTAACTTTTTCAATTCCATTCCGATTCTGGGGAAAATTCGACCAAATCGTTCATTCACGCTTCGAAATGTTAGAATGGATTTTATTTTGCAAGAAAAGCTGATGTTCCATGTGGCAGTCGGATTACAATAACCATAAGTCCTGCTCCTGTCTCGGGTCAACCCAGCTTATCAACGGACAACTCATCAACGCGCCCACTTCATCAAGATCCCACTCAGCAACGACCCAAATCATCAATGACCCATCTCATCAACATTCCCATCCGTCAACACCTAACTCGTCAACGAACAAACTCATCTACAACCCAAGACATCAACGTATTCATTTCATCAATACCCAACTCATCAACGACCTAACTCATCAACCACCTAACACATCGAGGCAGTCATCACATCAACAACCAATTCATCGACGACCCAAACCATCACCGACGGAGATCATCAACGCACCCATATCATCAACAGCCAACTAACAAACGACCCAGATCATAAACGGCCGAACTCATCAACGACCCGGCTCATCAACGAACCAACTTCATCAACAGCCAATTCATCAACGACACAACACATCAACGCACCCCTTCCATCAATATCCAACTCATCAACGACTCAACCCATCAACGACTCAACTCACCAACGACCCAACTCACCAACGACACAACTCATCAACGACCCATCTCACAAAGACCCATCTCATCAACGACCCAACTTATCAACGTCTTATCTCATCAGCGAACCAACACATCAACGACCCATCTCATCAACGTCAAAACTCTTCAAAGACTCAACTTTTCATTCGACCCAACCCACCAACGACCCAACTCACCAAGGACCCAACTCATCAACGTCTCATCTCATCATCGACCCAACTCGTCGAAGACTCATCTCATCAATGACCCAACCCCTCAACAACTCAACTTATTAACGACCCAACCCACCAACGAACCAACTCTCCAACGACCCAACTCGTCAACGACACATCTTATCAATGATCCAACTCATCAACAACAGAACCCATCAACGACACAACTCATCTACGACCCATCTCATCAACGACCCAACTTATCAACGACCCATCCCATCAACGACCAAAATATATTATGGCCTAAGGTAACAGAATAGATTCAGAGATTATATATCAGACATCCCTATGAAAGCACAACCATAATATATACTACAGTATTACGGTAATACAGACATTGATCTTGAGACTTTCGAAGAAATATATCATCTGTAGGTTATATATCTTACATTTCACTACCTGCTACCATACTTATGTATGTTATCCAAATGAGTCGATGGGACATAGAATAATAATCTTGTTTTGAAACATTGCCCCCAACGGTCGATCACCTTGCCAATAGTCGATTAGTCGTAGCCAAATTCTTGGATATTATCAATCAACAACTTATTATCTATCGAAGCATTATCAAAAGTATTCACATGGTAATCCAATAAAGAAATTATATACAATTCTGGAATCACAGAAACGTGTTTCTACGCTCTACATGCATTCCACACGCATCTATGGCCCCGAGTATGGGTAGAAGATTATCAGTGCAGTAGTAATAAAGATCATAGTTGAGCTGTTGATGATTTGTGTCGTTGATGATGAGTTGGATCGTTGATGAGTTGGCTCGTTGATGAGTTGAGTCGTTGATGAGTTGAGTCGTTGATGAGTTGGATCGTTGATGAGTTGTGTCGTTGGTGAGTCGAGTCGTTGATGTGTTGAGTCGTTGATGAGTTCGATTGATGATGAGTTGAGTATTGATGAATTTGGTGTGTTGATGAGTTGAATATTTGATCAATTGAGACTTTGGTGAGTTCGGTGTTGATGACTTGAGTGCGTTAATGAATTAGGTCGTTGATAAGTTGGTTCGTTGGTGAGTTGAATGTTTGTGAAATGAAAGCGTCGATGAGTTAGGTCGTTGATAATTTGTATCTTTGCCGTGCTTGGAGTTGATGAAATGGGTGTGTTGATGAGTTGGGTCGGTAATGAGTTGGGCCGTTGATGAGTTGTATGTTGATGAAATGGATCTGTTGGTTAGATGGGTATTGTTGAAATGGGAGTCGGTGAGTTGTTTGTTAATGATCTCGGGTCAACCCCTTTCAAATCTTCATGAAATGAAATGTTCCATGACACAACTGATTTTAACAAAAATGTCTGATTTAATCATGATCAATATCCAGTCAAATAATTTCAAATCTGATGATAATTTATTTCTCGTCAAATGCGAATATGTAAAAGTTACTAATTCAAGCAATCAATTAACTATTTTTGAAGTCAAATACTCTTCAAAGTAATATAAGTATCTTTCAAAAAATAGCTTGTATAAAAATTATTTCTCATATTGGAATTAGTCCATGTTGAAAATGTAATGACAATCCGGTACAAATAACGCATATCAAATAGCCATGTTTCAAGTCCGCACAAAGTTATTGCGCATGTGCCTCATTTCGCTCGAATTTGCCCTTGCATAAACGCTTTAGTGAACTTACTATTCATTCTACTCTAGTTGGTAGCTGTCCAACCAATCCAATTTCCATTTCCTTCAACGCCAATCTTAGTCCCATTCGATACAGAAAAACCGATGATGAGTTCTCCTCAAGCAAAATCATCCGGAAGTAAAGTACCTCTCCATTCTGATTCAAATGCCTATGTTACATCCGTGACCTGAGTAAGAACAACAACGATATCCATCGACACCTTCGAACGGAAAAGCCAGACATATTGACTCTGACTGAGTCAATTCTTCCGTCTACACGGCCTTTATGCTCCGTCCTGGGTACGAACTCCTCACGCGTTTCAGGTTCAAGGGAGGTGGGGATGTTATTCAAACTCGATAGTAGTGATACCGCCAAAATGGGAGATTCTCTTATCTCGTCTCGTCACGACGAGACGAGAGATGGCTTTTCCTCTTGAATTTTGGAACGAGATGAGAGGTGAGGAAAGTCCATGAGAAATGAGAAGAGACAAGATAACGAGAGAGACTGAAAATATAAATGCTCGTTTGATAGAACCAGGCTGATTATGATTCCTCACTGTCCGCCAAGGAATCCTACAACGTTCTGATACTGATTCCTAATACATCCCCTGTCTCATTAGTTGGAGGACCTCCTGCATCATTTCTTCGGTCCAGTTGGCAAGGATGCCGCGATAAGAAAATTACTTAGCTTAAAAAGGAATTGGGTTTGCCCAGAAAGGTTTCTCAATCTTCTAATGTGCAGCGTCCAAGTGTTTACACATTCTGTGAACGTCTCGGTGTATATCACATACAACTTTTTTCTTTATTTGGGATCCTTTTCAAAAATTTGAAATTTTGCACAGTTTCGGGTAACACCCTGTAGCGATTTTATCTGAACAACCTTCTGATTTGGGGTGCGACGAAATAAGTGTTGCGTAGTTTAGTTGAATCAAACGCCACCAAAACTCAAGCCTGCATTTTCTCTAGATAGGCGGAACTAAGTATGCCTGATATAACAATAATACTGGCCACGTTTATACCGTATGGATATTCGGTATGCATACCAAGGTGATCTAACTGAATTCAGACCAAATTCATCAGTGTATCTTCAGTTGACTAACGTTACCAACTTGGTTCTGATTTGATATTTTTTTAGAGATTCGGTTGTGGAACTCGAATTGATTTCGTGAATTAAGAATAAAACCTTTTTGTAGAAAACTAGATAACTGCTGTCTAGAGTCAAGACAAGTCTGGTAGAAACAAATTTCGGTATCAAATCAAGCTGATAACTTTACCAAGTATAGAGTTTATACCACACTGACCAAGAAAGAGTATTTGGTCAAAATATAGTCATTAGTCAGCTTACCAAGACAATCATGTCCGATCCATCGCGAAAACTGCTTCACAAAAACTCGGATTTTTATTCCGTGCGAATATCAACTTCACACCTCAACAGCTCTCCATGTTCAATAAAGCACAGACATGGCCTGTTCCATAATGCTGTTCTCACATATGAGGTTCAGCACCCAAACATACACTGATGCTCTTAGATTCCATCCAGAGAAGAGCCATTCGCCTGGTGGGTGACGCCACACTCACTCACTCTTTGGCATCATTGGAACACCGCAGAAAGGTCGGCGACCCTCCATTTTTTTATCGATACTTCCACGGGAAATGTTCTTCGGAAATCTCTGCTATGAACCCTCCACTAGCAATACCAGTCCGACGAACTCGGCAGGCCCAGTCAGCACATTCTTTCGTTGTCAACCTTGAAATATATCGAACAACACTTCATCAAAACTCGTTCGTCCATAAAACGGCAAAGCTATGGAATTCTTTGGCAATGGAAGTATTCTCTAGAACTTATAACCTCCGAAGGTTCAAAAAGAATTCCAACACCTACCTCCTCTCCCTATCCCCCCTAGGTACGTTCGATGTTCTACGAACATAATTTTTTTCATCGTTTGCTGCAGACGAAAGGGAATCCCTATGATATTCGGAGAACATCCATCGTGCGTACCTATAGGGAGGATAGGGAAATGAGGTAGATGTTGGGATTTTGTTTGAACTTTCAGATATTGTACTACCTCAGGCAATGAATTCCAGAGCTTTGCCGTTCTATAGAGAAACGGGTTTTGATATCGTGCAGTTCGACATACTTCTAGGTTGACAACGAAAGGCTGTGCTGATGTCAAAGTATTAGTGAGTGTGGCATCACCCACCAGGTGAATGAATCGAAGACATACAATGTACCTTGTTGAAAGATTTCATTCGGAACTATGTGTGATTCGGATAGTTTATTGAATATCTTACTACTCAAGGATTATTTACTATGTGTCCGACCGAATGTTCACTGTGAGTATAGCTCCTTCTCAAATTCATAAGGTGAGCATTTTGAAAACAAGGTTTATTCACCAGATAAATTTGAAAACAAATCTGAGCAAACCACAGTACTACTCTAGCAATTCCAAATGCTTCAGTGGAGAGGAAACTTCTGCAAATCTCTCCTTATTGTGTGTTATGTTTGGATGTTGGTTCCAGTATTCCAGAAGTTCCTGATCCAAGTGGGATTCGAACGATCTGAAAACAGACATATACATCGGCTGGAGTTCATGGATGGTGTTGCTGGGTAAACCTAAAAGCTCAATTCCCAGTGATTCTGCTTTATCAGCGATAGTCACATCCAGATGAGTCGATATGAGTCGATGCTCCATCAAAATTCAAAATCGTGGGAGCAGGAGACATGAAACTGGCAAAATGATCCAACCATTCCAAAAATATCTCAGTTGTTATGCTGCATTTCGGTTTCATGTATACATTCATATTATTGGGAGTATAACGTGACCAAGAGTATTTGCACATTTTCTTCGTGTTCTCATTCAACCAAATGGACTTTTCTAGTCCATTTGGTCAAAATCCGCTGCTGATGATGTAGAATTAGCTTGCAACAATTATTCTCATCCATGTTGTGAACCTTCCTACGATGTTTCAAGGCAGTTCTCTCCAAAGGGTTCTCAAGTTTGCTTAAATAGTCATCAACAATGGAATGATTCAATTTCTGAGCATGGGCTGGATTCAGCTGTTGTGCTCTTCGTTGTGAAATATTTTGATGACGTTTCAAGAATGGCCAGTACCATTATTTGCCTGCTAATCATCAAACTTATTTGGTTCCGAAAGTTTTTTCTCGATGACATGAGATATTCGTTTTGGAATAGAGGCAGAGAACTTTCTTGAACCTGAAGCGTTTGTGGAGTTCGTACGCAGGACCGAGCATACAGTTAATGTTTATGTTTATATTCATGTTCTTACTCAGACCACGGATGTTACATACATCTTGAGGTATTTTACATCCGGAAAATTTTGCTTGAGGAGAAGTCATAATCGCTTCTTCTGTATTGAAGAGAAATGTGGTTGGCGTGGAAGAAAGAGAAAATTGGATTTGGTTGGGTTGACACATTTCACAGCACCTAGAGTCGATGTGGTATCGCACCAGGTTATAGTGTTAGCCATCTTTACCTATTGGTGTCCTTCTAGTCGCCTTCTACGACAGGCAGGACTCACCGTGGAGTTATTATAATCCGACGACCACACGGCGCTCAAATCTCAAGCGTTGACAGCTCTTTCTAATAGAAACTACATTCTCGTAGGAGTGAATATCATTTCGTGCTCGTTTTAACAGTACTCTAATGTTAACCAACTCAATGCACCTATTATTATTTCAAGGTAGTGCCTTATAATGTTACATCAGTTGGGAGAAAACTAGGATTATCTAGTGGTTTGGAAACCGACCTCAAATCTGGACTAATCTACTTCATGACGAGGGATTATGCGATTGTCCGATGGGTGATAGGGTAAGAGAAGAATACAATCCCCACTCATTTCCCAAAATAATATTCCATTAGACATAGAAGCGTTCCATAACTATTTCAGTTTTCTTATTATATTTGAATCAGTCCTAAAGAAATGCTATGCTTTGTAAAGCTATAAAACATATATTCATTGGGGTGTCGATACTCTCCATGTCGGAATGGGGCCAACAGTAGTCGCTTAATACAGCAACGAGTTTGAAATGTGTCAAAGTTGATCTAAAAGCGCCTCATTTTTACCAGGTGTGATATGTCAAACTGTGTAAAACTGTCTCAAATTTCTCGGAGACATGTTCGCCATTCTGGGACGGTTCTTGTGGAATTCGTTCGGAGCTTTGTTTTCATGGTATGCCACAAGGATTCAATCGCGGCATCATCTTCTTGAAAAATACATTGAATATTGTTTGAACGCTCATCAGACATGGCTCGTGCGTCCGGGTTCGGTCTTTCACAAACACTCAGTAAAAAACAAAACGCTTTATTCAATTACAAACATTACAATTTGCAATGTACGATTCAGAATCACAATAACTAGGTCTAATAACACGAAATAAACTTCGAACTGATTTATCAATCTCTCTCGCCCATCACTCTCTCAATAATACTACTCTCGTCGGGCTTCCTGCAGATATTCATACCGAGTCTTCAACAATGATTGAACACCATGTGACCAAAATGGGTTTGCAACCAACACTGCACAGTTGGTGAATGAATAACTGCAAATCAACAGCTGCAATCTAAATAAAACATAGGCGTACCAAACATAGTCAAAGCAGGGTAGTAATTTAACAGAAAATTGAAACAAAGTTGAAACAGAAATAGCACCCTGCTATAACGAGTCTTCTTGTGGCTTCTTGTGAGTTCAAATTGTGGCAGAAAAGTATACCTTTCACAGTTTCATGAAATATTTCACAAACCAAAATGATTTTTCTATCTTTAACTAAAAGCATACCAAGATGGATTCCTACGGTGATTGCAATAACGCAAATGTTGCAACATATTGAAAAATGTTGATGACCAGTTGATGAAATTGACATCCAAGACTTGGGTACCTACTGTAAATCTGCAAAAATATGGTGAACTTGGATCTCCTACCAAGTCTCTTAACAGGCCTATTCGTTTGTACTCTTGCTCTACCTGCTGAACTCGATTATTTTCCATGACTTTCTCTGTTTACATCATGCCATGAACAGGCCTAATGTAATGTATAAAAAATTAAAGAAAATCAAAATAATAGAGTAGGACAAAAGTTCAATTCAAGTACACCTTCTCACATATTATAGATGTATATTACGGAATTCAATAAACACATTCATGTTGAAGTCGAAGTTATAAACAAAATTCATCTCCAAAACAACAAACGCAATGAAAATGCTTTCCATTGAACAAAAGGTTGATTATTGGACTTACCTTCCCACAAAAATGAATTGAAGATGTAGTTTTGATAAAAACTGTTTTTCGCAAATTGGGTAATTGTGAGTGAAATAATCGAATGCAAGGACAATAAAATGAAAGCAAGAACCATATAATATACTATCAACAAACACGGGAGAAAAGACAAAAAGAACTACTTGGTGCTAGGTCTACGCAGCTGTGCAGTATAAATTTCGAAAACTCTAGATTCTAGAATATTGATGATAGATTCTCAATCCAACTCTCCCGTTTTCAATTTCTGTAAACAAGACAAGCTATTGGCTGCTATGAAAATTCACGTGCCAATCAAATTGCGAAGGACATGAACGACAGAAAGTAAACACTGGAAACTATAGTAATGAATGATCTGAGGTGCAAATATGATATATTCACGTGGTGTTCAATCATTGTTGAAGACCCGGTATCTGACCCGAGACATTCTGGCGTATTCATAACGTTTCGAGATCTTTCGCCAGAAATTCGAGCAGCTTCTACGAACGCCCGGTCGCATATAAGCAAAACGTACATCTATTCGGCAAACGGCCTGTATCTACGCTTTCTGATTGGTTGATGCCAAATAACAGTACACATTGCTATACCGGCGCCAAATAGATGTACAATTTGCTGCAGATCTCGCCGCCAAATAGGCAGTGATACCTAAAATAGATGTACACTTTGCCATCTGCATAGAGCTCGCGCTTTTGTTTTTGTTTTTGGTCAATGGTCAGTCATTATCATGCAAGCGGCACGTGCATCCTATCATTGAGTTGAATACCTATAGTTGAGTTTGATTTCAATACCTTATTTCAATATGGAATTACCCCAATCTTTCAAATATGAGACGAATGGAGTTACTAACAATGATAATATAACAGTTTATGGAGATTTACACAATCTAGAAGAATGTGATACATATGTGGATTCGGGAATTTTCTAGGTTAAATCACACGAAATGGATCGTACGTGAAAGTGCGTTCCCAATTTAAAACTTTTTGTGTGTCCGTAAGTATAGCTAAGTAATAATGTTTTATTAATTATTATGTGCTGTGCTATGCTGAAAGTGGGGTGATATTTATGACAGTTTCGATGTAACAGAGGATTTTTTTTTGTTAGATTTCGTTAGGGGTTTGAAGGAGGTAGGGGTGGGTAGAAGCGATAGGAATTGTTCAGCGCGACCACGCGCGACTTTGTATGTATATAGATATTTCACAAGTGGAAGCTTTCGTGACTGTTTGATTGAACAATAAGTATTCATGGGAATATTCGTGTGAATTTTGGGGTCGAAAATTGAAGCAATTGAGAACCTTTTTTTCGATATTACGTTGCCCAATGAGATTTTTGTTCTTGGTCACGTGATATCAGATTCAAAATTTTTAATGGGACAACCTGTATATTTTGGCATTTTCACATTTCTCCTGATAGAACGATTTCAACAAACGATTACAATTGTAGTCTCTATTTATGACGATCAATTTGAGAACTACCAGGTACGTCAATATCCTTTGTCCCAAAGTTTTTTGACTACGCTCTTCAATAAAATATGAATGATTAATATAATTTTGCATCGTTTTAATCATCACAATGAATATAGGATTGCCCACATGAACATTGACACCCTAAACTCAAATAATTTGGCAACTGCTCGTTTCAGACGTTTGTAGTAATCGCCGTGGGACAAAAGATATTGAAGTACCTGGCATAGTTCTTGAATTAATCGTTTTAGGCTACAAGTGTGATAGATTGTTGGAATTGTTTTATCGAGAGGAACATAGTAATTCCAAAATAAACAGGTTGTCCCATTAATAATTTTGAATCTGATGTCACGTGACCGAAAACGTAAAGCTCATTGGGTAATATAATATTCAACCCCAAAATTACAATCTTCTACTACTCTTGAGTTTCGAGATATTCCCTGTCTTAATTGTCGTGGGACACCCTGTACATTTATGTTTTTAGAACGCACTATCGATGTGTGAATGTGATGAGTATTTTCGATTTTGTATTATCATTATTATAATAAATTTTTGATATCCCATGCAGTTATTGCAGTTTCAATTTAATGCCATAACGTACAAGGCGCTGACGCGACTCCAACAATATGTACTGTTATCTGGCATATTTTCAATTCACGCGCAAAACGTACATGACTCTGACTCCACAATGGCAGAACGTACTGTTATTTGGCATCAACCAATCAGAAAGCGTAGACACAGGCCGTTTGCCAAATAGATGTACGTTTTGCTTATATGCCGCCCGGTCGAAGTGGCCTTTTCCGGGATGAGCACGTCTATTCGGAAGAATGTATCATCATCGAGATCTACAGTGTGTCCCACTTACCATGCTCACCATGGATATCTTTTTAACGGTGAGAGGTACGAGATCGGTTGAATGACACCAAATGTGGAGTTTGTCCAGGCCAACTATAATGTGAAAAAATATTTTGATAAAATCTATTCATTTTTGTGTTATACGCAAAAAACAGATTCTGATAATTTTCATGTCTCCTCCTTACTTCTTTATTTATGAAAATATCCAAATAGGAATTTCACATTCTCATAGGAGTTTTTCAAAGTGATTTCGAAAAAAATATGAAATTTATACCAACTCTTCTAGAATTTGAGATATCAGCAACAACTTCAGGTAATCAAATGTAGGTCATAGCTCACTATGACTTAGTTACAAATAACATTTTTTTCTCTTACAGATGATATGTCACAGTAATAGTTTTGTGTTGATAACAACGGAGGTATCGTCATTTATACAAAAAAAAATTGTTTGGAAGCCGCCACCTTGAATTCATAAATTTTAATATTAATATCATGATCTCCGACCTCGAAAACCCCCACTTACCAATTTTGAATGGAATCGGGCCAAATCTTGTCCGCCATCTTGGAGCAGCCATTTTTATTTGATCTCAACAAAAATTCCATAATGTATTGTCACCGAAATCATGAGCACCTATCAAATTTCAAGTTGATCGGAGTTATGGAATTTTTGTTGAAACTAAAAAAAATGGCTGCTCCAAGATGACGGACAAGATTTGGTCCGATTCCATTCAAAATTGGTAAGTGGGGGTTTATGAGGTCGGAAATCATGATTTTTTTGTTAAAATTAATAAATTCAAGATGGCGGTTTTCAAATAATTTTTTTTGTATAAATGACGATAACTCCGTTGTTATCAACACAAAACTATTACTGCGACATATCATCTGTGAGAGAAAAAAAAGTTATTTGTAACTAAGTCATAGTGAGCTATGACCTACATTTGAAAAACTGAATGTGGTGATGATATCTCAAATTCTAGAAGGGTTGGCATGAATTTCATATTTTTTTTTCGAAATCACCTTGAAAAACTGCCATGAGAATGTGAAATTCCTATTTGAATATTTTCATAAATGAAGAAGTTACGGAGGAGACATGAAAATGATCAAAATCTGTTTCTTGCGTATAAAACAAAAACGAATAGATTTTATCAAAATATTTTTTCACATTATAGCTGGCCTTGACAAACTCCACATTTGGTGTCATTCAACCGACCTCGTATCTCTCACCGTTAAAAAGAGACCCATGGTGAGCATGGTAACTGGGACACACTGTATTTGAAGATATCGTCATCAAAAGTGATGATTCAATCCTATTTCAGTGGCCAATTTCAACAAGGTGGAGCACTACCCCATTTCGTAGTACCAGCTTTACAGATAAGAGAAGTGCTATACCAATGAATAGGTTGTAGAATATCAATTGAATGGCCAATTCGCTAGTCTTTCTGATTGTTATGTAAAAAAATTTTAGAATCTTGTACATTAGCTAATTCACATCAAAAAAATGTATATTTGATCGAGGCTTGAACTGAAATATTCAAATATCGCTTTGTTCGAATTCCAAAAACGTTTCACTACTCATGCCAGAATCTGATTACTTTCAAAAATTCGATGTATGCAAACGCCCTCATTCAATATCAAAATTATTAAGCGGGTTGCTCTCTGAGGAGTTGGGGGTCGAAGTACGTGAAGTAGATAGGTATGTGATATACGTGAATTCTTCGGACTATTCCACTCATCACATAATATGACCAATCACAAGCCAGAAACAACTTGTGTTATCGCGAAAACACTGTCTTTCAATTCTGATTGGTCTATCAGCGTTGGTGTTTTCAACTATGTATAACCATGTATAGCGAAGCAAAGTCGGTGAGTTCAGCATAAAATAATTATATCTGTAGTTATAAGAATGAATCGCTGATTTATAATTAATGCTTTTAATACTTCGTGAAATAGTCTAGCAAAATACCACTCTGTTCTGATTATGTTCTCAAAATTCTGTCTTTTATTGTTAACAGAATTGTGTATCCACCACACCTGAAGGACTCGTGGTTTTGCTCGGAATCACGATTTTGTGAACAATGAAGCGACAGTATTATCTCGAATATTCAGAACATCTTGATATTACTTATGAAAATTCCACACCAAACATTTTCGATCAATTTAGAGCCTGTATTTCGTATCGTTACCATAGCAACTGAACAAATTTCTTGGAACTTTTTCCCCCCTCCTTGGGGGACGGAGCATGAAATTACACTGGAAATTTTTTGACGTTTATAGGTTAAATGACATTTACATTCAACTTCAGATTATTTCGAGTTCATTCTATAAGTCGATGAATAAAAATCATTTATCAACAGTTTACCATATAATATTATGAAGGTATACCTACAAATTTACAAAAATACATGTTGTTACTACACGTTAGTTCTTACATTTCATCACAAACAACCATCAACATGTAAATTTTCTTTCCGAGTACCACTTTAGCTTCAATTATTTCCGGAAGTTTTTTCGAGAACACGAATATTTTGAAAATTCTCACGAGTCGAAGACGAAGACGAAAATATTCGTGTTAAGTAAAAATTCCACACCTTTAATTTCGTCAAACTGATTGCCTGTACCGTTACCGTAGCAACTAAACGAATTTCCAGAAATGTTTTGCTCTTCCTTGGGTATATAAGAAGCATAAAATTACACAGCTTTTAACTTTAACGGTTAAACGACATTTATATTGAACTTCAGATTATGTTGAATGCATGCCATAAGTTGATAAGTTGTTCCTTGTGAGAAAATATATTTCTATTAACTTCAGCTGAATGGATTTGTAAAAAACACAGGGATTGAGCTACTATCGACTTCTTCTTCATTATTTCATTCAACTAAGGTCGTTTAATTATATATCATTCAATATAATGATATTACGTGAGCGAAGTTCATTGACTCTAAACAGTACTTCAAGTTTCTTGGGAGAATAATAGTATATTACACACCGAGGTGGGAAGTGATTCATTCCTGTCGTGAGTTAGTTAACCGAGACGCAAACTTCCTACCGAGGTTTGTATACTATTTTATTCACAACCATCATATTTAGATCAAAATTAATAAATCTATGTTTCGGTCTGAACATACCTGAATCATTACATAAGTGAGGGCGGAAAGTAGAGGTGTGTAATGTGACACTTCCCAACCTGCAATGACGTCAGTAATGACAACATTACATATATGGTTGTAAATAAAATATATTTCTAGCTACTTTAGTATATCTTTTATTATTTGTTATAAATAAAGTGAATTAATTATGTTTATCTACTCCTATTAAATTATATATCAATGATTCAACTGCCTTCGAACAATTAATAGTATCTGTAAACAAACAGCGTGAGTTATCATAACTCTCGCTACTATAACTCACTATAATACTTACATCGGGAAAGGCTCTAGGAATTATTTACGAACCGAAAATCAAGATGGCTCAGTACTTCTGTACAAGCCAGTTGGCCGAAAGGGAACAATCCATTATTGTTATTGAGGGGAGTGATGTCAATTGAATAATTTTGACGTTTTCAAATCAAGTTGATACAATTATTGTGATTTTTTTGATGAATTCAGATAGTGAAGATGGATTATCATTTAAATTTCAAAATGGAAAATATCACTCACGAAGAATTAGCATTGATACATTTGGAGCAATGGGGAAAGACATTGCCACATTTCTGAAATTACCAGACTGTAATTTATATTATACAGGGCATTGTTTTCGCCGCTCGTTGGCAACTTTATTAGTAGATGCTGGAGGGGATATAACGGCACTGAAACGCGATGGCGGTTGGCGATCAGCTACTGTGGCTGAGGGGTACGTTGATGATTCCGAAAAGAATAAGACAGATACTGCAAATAAAATATACAGTTCTATAACAGCTCAACCAGTTAGTACATCAACAACATATATGCAACAAACACAAAAAGAAACAATAAGCTTCCATAATTCAGTTCCACATATTCAGTTTACTGGTTGTTCAAACTTCACAGTTAATTTTTCAATAAACAAAATGAGTGATTGAATCTCAAATTTGTATTAAGAATATTGAGATTTGTCAATAAAGTTTTTTCTCTGTACTCGTAACTTAGTATTTATTGTAATAGTCGTAGATAAAGTATAGTACTCAACTTGCGGTAATGGTCATAACTCACTTGATGAATTACAGCACTCGCCTGCGGCTCGTGATGCAAACTTCATCTGCGTGAGTTATGACCTACATTACCGCTCGTTGAATAATATACTATTATTCACAACCATATATGTGATGTGGTCATTACTGACGTAATTGGTTGGGAAGTGTCATATTACACACCTCTACTTCCCGCCTTGACTTCCCGCCCTCACTTATTTAATATTTTGATCAAAATATGATGGTTGTAAATGAAATAGTATACAAACACGCTTTGCGTCTCGGTTAACTAACTAATCTCGTGACAGGAATGAATCTCTGCTCACCTCGGTGTGTGTGTAAATATACTATTCATTTGGCCTAACAATGTAATAGATGTTACTTATATTGATAACACCTAGGACTGCTTCGAGTTCCTTTGAACAAAATATATTTCCACCAACTTCAGTGGAATGAAGTTGATCAAGAATAATGGTTTGAACTACCACCAGCTGCCTTATCATTATTTTGCGTAACTAAACTCGGTAATTTGTCTTTCATTGGGCGTAATCTCATCGTAGCATTCATTCCATAATAATTCGGTATAAAAATGTCATACCGGAACACTCTAGCTTCAATTGTAAACAGAGGATTTTTTCTCATACGCGAATATTTAGTAAATTCAATTTTAAATTTCCTAAATATTCGTGTTCTGGAAGAAATTTTCGGTTATAATTGAACTAATTGAAGTTCTAGTGGTATTATAAGTGAAAATAGTTTTTTATGAATTACTCATTCAGGGTGGCAAATTTGAAGTGGACCACCCGGTACCTACCTATGGATTCAATACATCTTTTTTACAGTTCTCCTTTGGAAGCCGAATTTCACAATGTATTGATGCAATCCTATGATAAGCTACCATACGTATCACAGTTATTCACAGACCCTCAGAAAAGCATTTGGGCTTTAGTGAATAAGGATAATCCTGAGGAATGTTCGACCAGATCTACTTCAAATGAATCAGAAAGCGCTTTGGGAAGCAGAGTTGTCCGAATATTAAGATACAGCAAATTCAGGAATGAAATAGAACGTGAAGAATGATATTCAATAAAAAAATAATTCGTGCACATGTTTATATTTCATCCCTTTCATGAATGTAGTGTTAACGTATTACTTTCTACTTGTCACCTTCCACCACTAACCAAAACAACACCAAAGTCTAGGTTTATAGGTATATAACTATGGATTCAATACATCTTTTTTACAGTTCTCCTTTGGAAGCCGAATTTCACAATGTATTGATGCAATCCTATGATAAGCTACCATACGTATCACAGTTATTCACAGACCCTCAGAAAAGCATTTGGGCTTTAGTGAATAAGGATAATCCTGAGGAATGTTCGACCAGATCTACTTCAAATGAATCAGAAAGCGCTTTGGGAAGCAGAGTTGTCCGAATATTAAGATACAGCAAATTCAGGAATGAAATAGAACGTGAAGAATGATATTCAACAAAAAAATAATTCGTGCACATGTTTATATTTCATCCCTTTCATGAATGTAGTGTTAACGTATTACTTTCTACTTGTCACCTTCCACCACTAACCAAAACAACACCAAAGTCTAGGTTTATAGGTATATAACTTGGAAAAACTTGGTTTATAGAGATAACTTCCCTATATGTAATATCTACAGGGTGAGTCAAAAATATGTACCGAGTCTTCTGGAGGTGATAGTACATCGAAAAATAAGTATAGTTTGATGAATAAACTAAAGACCCAAAATGTATATTATATAAGGGGAATTTCTCCTTCCAAACTTGATCAAATAAACATAACGTCTAAAGCGGTAAATTGTAGACAACTTTCATCCTCGTATTCTTTTTGGTGAAAGAATAGAAGCATTTGATAGAGCGAAAAGAATTACATGAGAACGGTACTCTTATCGGAAAACAAAAATTGTAACTGTTTTCGAGATACCTATTTGAGTTTTTGTAGTGACATGATATCAACAGATCAATACATTAACACTAATATTTCAGGAGGCTTAGAACTTTTTGGCTAGACACCATCCTCATTTCTCATTGTGAAACATTTCTTTTTACGCAATCTTTGTACAATACCCAGAATTGTTCGAGAATTTGGAACGCGTCGAGCGGGAAACGAATAATCAGTAATTTCGTTAACATCTCAGTTGAAAATCGAAGAAATAATATCACTATGCAAAAAAAACGGGACAAGAAAATTAACAATAACAATGCCTATGTCATGAATGTCAATATCAAGAACAAAATTGATCATGGCCTCCTAAAATATTGTTACCGATGAATTAATCTGCTGATATCTAGTGACTACAAAAACTCAAATATCTTGCAAACGGTTAAAATGTTTGTATTTCGATAGGAGTACCTACCATTTTCATGTAATTTTTTCTGGTCTATCAAATGCTTCAATTTTTTTCCAAAAAAAAATACGAGGAGAAAAGTTTACTTCAAAAAATCATGACCCACTCACTAAAATCACCCTTTATAGAAGTGTATCAAAAAATGCATTTTATCAACAGACCTTTATGCAAGAAATCTCAATTTCATGACTTTCACCGTTTCGAAGTTATGCGGGAAAATTATTTCAATATTATTTACTTTGGAAGGATATATCGCCCTCAATATACATTTTGGGATATTAGTTCATTCATCAAACTATACTCATTTTTTAATGTACAATCACCTCCAGAAAGCTCGGTACACATTTTTGACTCACCATGTATGCAGTGTACTATCTCTCGCTCTCTTTCTCTTTCCGTAAACAGAACAAATGTGAAACTTTTTTTTGAAATCTCATCTTCGAACATTATAGATATTTTCTTTTGTGCGCTCCAAGAGATAAAGAAAATCCAATTGATTTCCATGGCTTAACAGCCCAGTCGACGAACCGAATTTCTTTCAAATGGGTTGGGGAGGATAATAGCACCACAGTTGAGAGAATGTGTATGTAATATTCTCTCAACTGTGATAGCACCCAGCTAGTTTTCATTGCATTAAAATACAGGGTGAGTCAGTTTTTTCAGCACGACTTCAACAGCTTGAAGAAAATTTTATTCCAAAATGTCAAATAGAGTGCGCTCAAAAAATTAAATTCAATTGAAAGTAAGGAAGTATTCCCAAGTTCAAAAAAAACTCCCATACCTACCTCCTGTCCCTATCCTCCCTAGGAACGCATAATGTTCTTTGAAAATTATAGGGATTTCCTTTCGTGCGCTCCAAGCAATAAAAAAATTATATATGTTATTTGTATTTGGCATTCATCTTGAAATCCATGCAGTTTTCGAAGGACATACATCAGTAGGTAGCAGAAAGTCAAATAGAAGAGCCAATGCCGAGGCAGCACGTAAAGAAGTTCTAGATGGCTTAATTCGGTACTCAAACTACCAAAAATGTCCTGTAGGTGAACAAAACGATTGATAGCTATCGAAATATTGATTTTCTGAAGTATGTAGTATAAAAGTCAGTCACATAATATATTATGTTCACAGTTCACTAGTGATTCACACGAGACCAACGAGACGAGAATTTCATAAAGTCTCGTCTCGTCTCGCCGATGAAATATGAAGTCTTGTCTCGAGTCGCGTCTCGCAGCCAGGAGTCTCGTCTTGTCTCGCGTCTCGTACGAAAGTCTCGCAAATGTATCGCAATTTCGTCATGCATAATCTTGTTCTAGTTCACAAATGTATTTGTTTTTCACCCAGTCGTTAAGACATAATGTTATTCTCCATCTTGGACTATTTAGCACAGAATTACTTATTTTTAGATTTTCAGGTAGTCAACCAATTTGCGATCTGTCGTTATTGCAGAATAGCCTTTATATTCCGCCGCCGCAAGAGAGAGAATAGTCCGTTTTCCTTTCACGCATTACGTCATTTTACAACAATCATGAATTGTGTTTTTAAAGTGTTTATGAATGAAATGTTTTTTCTATCTGTGCTAAATAGTCTGAATTAATTCTAAATATGTTGTATTATGAGAGACGAGACACGAGAAGTCTTGCACGAGACTCGAGACGAGACCAATAAAAGTCTCGTCTCGTCTTGTCCGAGTCTCGTCTCGAGTCTTGTCTCGAAAACGAGAGGAGACCATGCGAGACTCTCGAAAACGAGACTCTCGCGGGCAGTCGGGCACCACTAGTTCACAAAAACAATTCATCTTGAAGATATGTGTTCCTGAAACTGACTCACCTTGTAAAGTGGAACCATTTAATGTAAATAAAAATAAATATGTATCAAACTCTCAAATCAGCTTCCAGGAGAACCAGACAATGCGAATTTCTACTTCGCTAAACGCTCCGCCTCGCAAAAAAATGAATGTTCAGTGTTTCTATACCTCCAATGAAACCTTATGTAGGAAAAAACAGAATGTTTTTTCCAAAAATCAACTTTTTTCGATATAACTGAAAAGCTATAAATAATTTTGAAAATTTCCGAAGGCTGACCCTCTAAACATGTCAAATTTTTCACATTTAAACGAAATCGTATCTTCTACAGTCCCGAGGTCCCCTTGCTGTGTAACCTTATCTTGGTCAAACTGTATACACAAATATACACATTCATCAAGTCACGCACCTTCCGCTTCCTAATGGTACAAATGTCAAGTTCAACATTTAAAAATATTTACAATTATTACTGTCGGTGAATATACGTTGAATATTAATAATTACTAATATACAGTGCTTTGGTGAAGTATTGAATAAACTCATTTTCAGTAAAACTATCCAACATTTCTGAAGAATCTCCTGTAACAGGAAGATTCTAATTCAATCAATAATCAATTGGCGACATTCCTAAAAGAGAATGAAATATACAAGCTGATCACACATTGAATTCGTATACAGTGCGTACGATAAATTCAGTGTTATCGTAAAATAGGGTTGCCATTAAAAAAATATAACGATGATAGTTTCTGATACACGAATCAATCTGTATATATCGATACTGAATTTGAAATACTGCATGAATGAAAATAAAATTCGACGGCTTCGAGCGTTCCTTGCAAATGATATTCCTTTGATTTTCAACGAATTTATTTCACACTACTTCATTAGAGAACTTAATTTACCGGACTGACCCATGGACTGACCATATACAAACCCTATGTGTGATATATATATGAATTCGGCTTTACTTGAAGATTCCAAAGATTGAATAATATACAGGTTGTTTCAAATTCGACCCTCACCATTGAGAGCTCAGAAACTATGAGAGATACGAAGATTAATTGGGGCTGAGTTGCGCATTTACCTCACTAACAATATGCCTTGAAAAGGAATATTCTAATCAGATAAATTATAAACATGAAAAAATTGATATATATGTGATAAATACATTGAGAATTCGCATTCTCTATGTGATGAAGATATCAATTTTGTCTCGGTTTATTCAACAGAAAACAACTAATTTCCTTGCTATATGCCACGACGAACATTGAATTATATTATCTATTGATCACACACGATAAGGATTTGAAAACAAAATCTTCTGAAGATGAGAATTCACATTTTCCTTCATAAAGAAATAATATATATGTACATTATATCATTTTGAATATTGAACAGAAAAGAACTACTTTCTTTGTCACATCGAACAATATACCGGGTGGCTACGGAAGTATATTGCCTACGGAATATCTCAGTTATTGTATGAAGTAGGTTTAGGAAATTTGAAGCGTCGTTATAATGACATAAGAGCTAGAATTTGAGCATATTGACATGTCGAAGTTAACTTCCGGTCTGCCCGGAAGTAACATCAACTTTCTTATTTTAAATGGAAACCCTTTTTTTTTTTCGCTTTATTCAGCATTCAATTTCCTTTCTAATGACATATCACAAGTTGGTATCTAACCAGAAACTAGATCAGAAAAAAATTATTATTGAAATTCACCGAGTAGGCCGTGGAAGCAAAATGAAAGCCAAAAATTGAAATGTTGGCTATGGAAACCATACGTCACTTGATAACAGTTGCTACTACTGTGATATTTCATTTTCATTCGTCGGCGTTATAAAAAGCCGCCAAAAAAAATATTGGAAAAATTGGAAAAAAAAAACAATACTCTGTAGGTCCATAACTTAAATAGGAACATACAACTTTTTCTTGCCTGTACTATTCAGCATAAACATTCCTTTCTAATGATATAATAGAAAGTCATTTTTTGAAATGAAATACCAAGAAATCCAATTATTATTCTTCAAATAACAAAAAAACAGATTTATGGAAAAAAAATCAAATCTTCTCTGATCTAGTTTCTGGTTAGATACCAACTTGTGATATGTCATTAGAAAGGGAATTGAATGCTGAATAAAGCGAAAAGAAAAAAAATAGGGTGTCCATTTAAGACCGGAAGTTAACTTCGACATGTCAATATGCTCAAATTCTAGCTCTTATGTCATTATATCGACGCTCCAAATTTCACAAACCTACTTCATACAATAACTGAGATATTCCGTAGGCAATACTTCCGTAGCCACCCGGTATACCTTTCATCACAGATTCGTGATTAGGTTTCCTCAATTCAGAATTTCTATCCACGTTCTATAACATGAATATCAATTCGTCATACATCCAAAAACAAAAAAAATATATTACCTATTTGATGAAAACCAATAACAAAAACATTCTTCTAATGTTAAAATTATTGAAGTTATCATTCAAACAATGAATCTCAAGAATTAACTTCACGTCAAGGTTTGCAAGACAAAATTGAACATCACCCAAATGACCTCAAAGCTGATCCTCATATTATTATATCTTGAAGAATAATAACATTCTCAAGGAAATAGCAAAATAAAATTCTGTATTCTCGAAAACGGAGGACATTTCGATCTTCTACTCTGAATGACTCAATATTTTATGTTTTTAGTCAAATTATCTCAATGAATTCAGTATAAGAATGATGTTATTGTTTTCGATTTGGATTAAATAGGTGATTGATTTTAATACTCATCAATACTTATTTTATACCAGTATCACTTCATTATTTTCAAATCAAAATTTTCCGACGACGGTACACAGTATTGAGTTTTACGAAGCGTACCTTTTCGGTTCAAAATTGAATAATGTTCAAATTTGCATGAAACTTGGAATAAAAAATTCAATCTCATAAAAGCTATGTTATAAACCACTCGGTACGAACCGTGAAACTAGCGCCCTCTATGATATGAAAACAAATGCAGCTCAATCATAAAAAAAAATGTGAAAAAATGTTTTTCCAACAAATTTCATCGTGTAAACGTCGTAGGATCATATAAGAAAATTTTTCACTGGGCAAAGCTAACTTATTCTGCTGTGTTCTACATACCAAAACCTACCCTAGCAAAGGGGTCATCTTTTTTAAACACCCTGTATATACTTATGTGCTTAGCTTAATACGAATGATTTCTTGAATCTTTCGTTGGTTGAGGACCGTGAATGTTGAAATACAAGAATCACATCTCAGAATAAATAATAAGTATATTAGTTTACATGCAATGCCCGAAAAAAATATGTATTTCACATACTATTTCGCGGTGTCGTGTCATCTTGAAAAATGAAAAAAAGGTCCCTTCGCATATTGTTGTCAATGCGTGAACCTTATCATATTTTGACGTTCGTAGAAAATACTTATTTTTGTAAAATGTGCGGAAAATGAATTTTTTCAAAGTACGAACGCGTAAAAGGGCCAACACCTTGATTTTTATGGAATTGTCACTTTGAACTGACAATTGTCACTTTGAACTGATAAAATTGGCACTTTGAGGTGGCAATCACAAAAAAAAAAGAATTGGGGCAATAGCCAGTTCAAAGTGGCATTTGTCACTTCAAAGTAACAGTTGTCCCTTTGAAGTGGTAATTGTGACTTCGAACAGACAATTGTTACTTTGAAATGACAATTGTCACTTAGAACTGGCTACTGCCCCAATTCTATATTTTTCTAATTGCTACCTCAAAGTTACAATTGCCAGTTCAAAGTAAGAAATGCCACTTCAAACTGACAATTGTTAGTTTAAAGTAACAATTGTCAGTTCAAAGTGACAATTATTATTGCCACTTCAAATTGACAATTTCCACTTCAAAGTGACAATTGCCACTTCAAAGTGGCATTTCCATAAAAATAAAATTGTTGCCTCTTTTACGCCCTCGTATTAATATCACATGGGAGTGTTAATTTTTTCCTCGAATCTGCCATCTAAACACAATTTTTATACACGAAACACAAACAAAATTTTTTGTACAACTGTCAATATGAATTCACAAAATCGAGATTTCTAATATTGTATTGTCAATCTTCTTTCAAAACAAATTGAAATATCTGATGAAATTGTGGAATCAACTCTTCAAGAAATAGGTATCTAACGTTTCTGATCAGCAGCAACATGGAACATCTTCGGGAATTTATGTCATATACGTATTAATAAACAATACGGATCATAACGGGTGCCAGGATGAAGCCAAAAATATGAAACAAATGAATATCCATAAGGATTTGGTGGCATGATACGCATGCGCGTACGTAATACGTATATGATTTATGTTGGACGTAATTGTTCACACCCTGTGTTATCAATTATTATTCTAATAATTGAAATAATATTATGATGAATAATCCATCAATAATTGACTACTGAAAATAAATCCTTCATAAAGTAAAATTGCATGTTCATTTTGTGAATTACTTTGGCAGTGAAAACAAGTAAACATTTACGCAATACTAACAATAGAGATGCAGGAATGTCTAGTTTTTTTTTTAAATTGTACTAAAGTGTTTTTCTACAAAAGTCAGTGAAATTATAACTTTTAGCGAATGCTGTCACTGCTGTCAGTGTCTAAAATGCTATTTCATGACACTATGTTGAACGTAATTCAAATTGAAGTGTTTATTGAATTAAAATACAATTAGTGAAACTACAATTATTATAAGAAACTCCATGGTCATCAGTATCATTGGTAGATGTAACAGAATTCATTTTGCTGAAGATTGGACAAAATTTGATCCGCAATGTTTCCTTTGTATGATATACCTGCAGCACTATTTATTGACTATAAAAGCTGTGGACCTTATTAGTATGTGATTATGAATCCTTGTCACCTATCTACCTGTCGAATTCACAATATTTTCATACGATGGCGAATACTGAGACAAAAGATATAAAGACTACAACAACTCAGATATGATTGGGATATGAGCTGGTTTCAAAATTGTTGTGTTGGCTACATTCATGATATCCACCTTTTATTATTTCTCTTCGCCAAACCTTTTTTCAATAAGAATTGTCACTGACAAGCTAGTGAATTTTCCTTTAAGGGTCTCTCATGGGAAAATTCTTTAAACGCAGTGTCATTTTGGAGCAAATCATCTGATTTGTCCTTACTACACGTATATTGGAATGATATTCTAATATTCATTTTATAGAAACGCGGAGAGAAAATCCCAAAAAATCTGGAATAATGGATGCCATTACCTTTTTTTTACTGAGGAAACCCAATGCTTATTACTTTGCAGTGTTCTACCTATCCTAGCAAAGGGGGTCACACTTGTTTCACACAACCTGTATATGCTCCATTGAGGTTATTATGTTTTGTCAGTTTTTGAAAAATATAGATTTTTCTGTATTCAGTGTATAGTCATTTAAGTGTGCAACATATGGGAATCTTTTTAATGAATCGCACAACCAAAATACAGAAAGAGCCGAAAGTTGGTGCATGTTCGGTAATTATTTTAGGTGCACTTCGAATGGTTACAAGTCAAACGGCATACAGGGTAGGTCAAAAAATTTTAAAATTGCTCAGGAGTAAAGTACCCTTATTTCGGAAAATGCAGTCAAATGTTATCGAGAAAAGTTGTAAACAACTGAAAGATATGCCTAAATACCAAAGCATGGCCTCCTAAGACATTTTTCCCATATTTCCCAATTTGTATTTTTTTTTATATTCACCCTAAACACTTTCATGAGTTAATAATAACTACATCAGTTGAAAATACCTTTATACAAATTCAAGAATATTTGTGCAATCAACTTGGATTTCATTTTTTTAAGGACTCACAAACTTTGTTTGTTGCAACGATATTCAGCTTAACTTTAAAATTTCGCAAACCATATTTTAAACAAGGTAAAACATCATTAGATGAGAAGTTGATGTCACCAAACTGTTTTAATGTTCACTGTCAACCCTCATTTGGTTTGTTCCTTGGATATTCGTGATTATTTCCAATGATATAATTGCTCTCGATTGATTTGTACAGCTTTTGCATAAACTTTTCAAATACAAAATGTTCACATCAAATGAGAGTATTTGAATTCAGAAATTATCTTTAATGACGTTCTACCTTGTTGAAAATATGGTTCGCGAAATTTTAAAGTTGAGCTAAATATCGTAGTTGCATCATACACATAAAGTTTGTGATTCCCTAAATGAATTAAAATCTAAGTTAATTGCACAAATATGCTTGAATTTGAACAAAGGTATGATCAACTGATTTTGTTATGATCAACTTATGGAAGTTTTCAGGGTGAATATAAAAAAAATTACAAATTGGGATATTAAAAATGAAAAACATTTAAAAACTCAAATATGGCCATGTTTTGGTATTTTGGCATAACTGTCAATTGCAAACAATTTTTCTCATTAACATTTTGTTGAATTTTCTGAAATAATTGTACTTTATTTACTCTTGAACAGTTTTTATATTTTTTGACCTCTACCCTGTATGCTGTTTAATTTGTTACCATTTTGACAGAGATAGCTATTGAGTAAAATATAAACAATCACCCTGTACATATAGTAGAATCACTATACTAACCAAATATAGAATTCACAGTGTGTCCCGCTTTTCATGAATACACCGATATATCAGTTACCATTGATGCAATTTTCTTGAAATGTTGGTGGTGATTGTATGTTATGTTATAGCAATAAAGTATTTAGAAAAGTGCATTGGAAATGGATATTAGGGTTTATTTACTAAAATAACTTTGCCTTCATTCGGGAAAAAGATTTCAGGGATAATTTATTCAAATAACTCTTTTTATTAGATTCAGAATCAGCATTCCCAAAAATCCCGCAGTAAACCATTTTGTGTTTCTGAAACGTTCCTGAAACAAACTATGTGAAATATGAAACATTTCACCTATATACTCCGAAACATTTATGAGACGTTCTAGAGACCATAAATGACCTAGGGTGTGTGATGTTTCATTGGAATATTTATTCAACCCAAATCTCCATGAAACATTTATTGAACAGTATACATGAACAACTATGAGATATTACACTATTGCATTTCATGAAACGTTTCACAAATAGTGTCTTTGAAATATTTCCTTATTGCACTATTTCCAACATTTCCAACATGAATTTTTTGAAACATTTCCGATACATCTCACGTTTGCTGATACTGAAACATTTCAAATATGAAACCATTTTTAGTTGATACCAAGACAAGCAGTTAATTAAGATCACTTACTCATAATGAATGTGAACTCTAAATTAACATCGTGTGTGATGTAGTCAATTGGTAATAATATATATAGATATATGAAGAAAAAAGCAGGGTGAATAAAATAAAACTGTAGTTTTAGTGGATTTTATACTATGAAAATACTTATTAAATTATAATAAAAAACGCCAATTTCATTTGGAATTCTCATTTTCTCTGGCTAACCTGAGACCTGATTGGCGAAATCAAGCTGCTATACATATTTTTCGGATTCCATATCCATAATAGGAAACTTTTTTCTGACAGCACCTGAAAAAATGTAAAGACCGACAAAACAATGTTCAAAAAAGTTGAGGTTATTTTTGCCATTACCTTCCTACCTTCGATGTATTCAATTTTGGGCTCATTTTCATTCCATTCAATCAAGCATCGAATATTTAGTGAATGTACAGGTAAACCTACTCACCTTTCTTATATTCATAGCTGTCATTATGAAGGTTTGAAATCCCTAATAACACAATTATGTCCCATGGATATCCTTAGGACGTGTCCTGTCGGGAGATCCAGGACGTCCATAGGACGTTCGAATTTGGTACCGTGGACGTCCATTGGACATCTGTGGGACGCACAAACGTCCCACTTGAGGACCAACTAGAGACGTCCTTGAGGGATGTCCCTGGGACAACTAGCGAATACCTAAATCTTACAGTATTTCTCAACAAGCACTACGGAGGACATCCTTAGGACATCCGTAGGACAACCTATCAGCAACGCTGTGGGATATCAATTGGATGTCCATAGGATGTCCCAGGAACATACGAATTATTCTTGAATTTTAATTTTTCTGGGTCCCACTACGACCAGATTTTGCATAATTTATGAGGACATCCAATTGAGTTGATGGTCCGTGGAAGGTCCCCAATAGATCCTGAAAAAGTTTCTCAAGGATGTCCAATGGACTTACGTGGAGGACATTGACGGGGAGTATTCATAGCCTACGAGCAGTCATTCGTCGGCGAGGTGTAAGTGTACGTCCTCGCAGGGACAACATTTTGAAAGTACCGACTGGGACGTCCGCGTAGGACGTTATTTCTAATAAATTGGATAAATACAGTTCATGTACCAATTGGAAAATCCGACGGATATCTCTAAGGAACATTCGAAGGATGTCCCCAAGGGACATTTTGATTGTTATACGATCCTGGAAATATTAAGGGCGTCTGAGCAGAGATATTTGAAGAAATGTACTATCAGGGACATTTCATGATTGTCTAGATGGGACATTATATAAGATCTGAAGTCATGCCAGAATATGTACTACTGGGAACATCCAATGGATGTTCCTAAAGGAATAACGTTCAAAATCATATCCCATCAGGGACATGCCAAGGACGTCCTTGTATGGACATTCTACAATATCTATAGATAGGGATGCTATTTCTATAGGACATTTGAAATGATGTACCAGCTAGGACATCCCGTGGACGTCCTTTCTCGGACATTGCATGAGATGTACGGGATGAGACGTCCCAAGGACACTTATTTTCGGTCTGGTACATTATTCGGACTTGAATTGTACCAAATAGGGACGTTCCTAGGACGTTGTGTGCTATTAGAGATTAGCATTACCAATAAGGGACGCTAAAAATGGCTTCACCTCTTTACCTTAACTCTTTCACAGAAAACGAACAGAACCGAAAGAAAGAAATGGCAGAATGGCTTCGTCTTATTATTCGTGTTCACCCACTCTAGCTCTTTTATCGGACGGGACAGTCGTAATTGGGTTCGGGCTGTCACATGCCGATGTTGCCAGAGTAACCACCCGTCTTCATTGGTCACACTCGAGCATGTGATTCATTATAGCCAATAAAACGGAATCATGAATCTGGCAACGTCAGCATACGAAGTTTCAAAATATGTGGTTAAGTTTTATATCATTATAATATATCATCGTTGACCCGTATTAGAGTACAATGGAAACGTTTCGAACATGATGAATTCTAAACAACTATAGTAAACATTGATATATAACATATATGCGGGCCCTCAATTCATATATTTTCAAAAATCCAGCTTTTCATATGATTATACGAACTAAATTCTCAGTAATTATTGATGCGATTTTCTCAAAATTGTGAAGGTGATTGTAAGTTATGTTTCTAACGCACAATATCACCATCGAAATTTCGAGAAAATCGTTTCATTTATAACTAAAAGATACTAGGGGTGAATTATTTGTAAATCAATTCTACCCTGTGAATACTCAATGTTTCTACTAATCTTGGGTATAACATAATTAACATAGATCGTGTATATTTGAATCTATGGGTATGATACATAATACAGTGACTGCATTTTGCAGTCTCTGTAGGGTATAATAGACGGTCGCTCTACCTGTCGGCAATACTTTGAACCATGGACGTATACGTCCATGCTTTGAACACTTCTCTGGAGCAAACAGTGGTTTTATTTGGAAGACCACTTTCACAGCTTTCAAGAACCCCCTAGAGGTAGCGTACGCATCGAGCACTGTCAAGTCAAGTCAAGTCTTCAGCCAGATATGTCTCTCGCCAGTCATGCAAATAGTAGCATGCTGCTTTGCTGCGGAAAAGTCAAGCTACTCATGATTTTTATCAGGCGAATCAGAAGATTCCTAACTCGTCCTTCTCAGCCTCCTTTATTATCGGAAAATTACTTGGGTGAAAACAGGTTATAGCAGCACATGTCAGTACTGTATAAAGTACTGTCAGTAGGCCCACTCACTTTGCTGAGTGCTGAAAGTGTTCCGAAACATAAAATCGAAAATACAGTGCTGTAATTCTTCCATCAGTAAGTAATCAGCAGCAATTGATCAGCTGGTGAAATGTTCTAGTTGTTAGACTGTCTTTCTCGTTCATCTAGCAAATTCCCAGGCAACCAGATGACGTTCCAGTGACGTATTTTTTACGTCACTTGAATGACCAAGGTGACGTCAGTAGTTGACGTCGAATTGACGTGATAATGACGTGAATAAGTCACAGCACAATGACGTCATATTACTCACGTCGTATTGACGTCATTCACACACCAAACTGTGACGTCCGAATGACGTCATAATGAAGTCAAAATGACGATTGAATTTGGCGATGACGTAAAAAAGATTCCTTCATCATGGTGTGATGAACACCACTAGCCTCTTATGACATCACATTATATTGATTATGCATTGTTGAGTCTGCTTGGTGGGTCGCCCTCCTGTGTCATGTACATTCAATCGCCTATTCAGCAGCGCCATCCTCCAGTACGCATCTCCATCAGAATGCAATCAGTTACTCGTATTCGTATCAAAAATTATGTATAGTTTGTGTCGGCGAGAAGAAAGCAAACAAAGCATAGTTCGATAGCAATGGAAAGGATGTTGGCGAATTTGGCTTCACCACTTCGTTGAATAATATATATTGATGCATTCTTTGTCGCCCAACAAAAATCTGAATTGCAAATTATTGGAAAATTTCCTAAATGACGAAGCTCACCAAATTGGTACGTCACACCGACGTGATTTTTAGACAACATAGATACGTATAGTATCTATGACGGATTCGATATAGGTATACCTTAACAATCATTTTAATATATACATAGCTTATTAATTGGTTTCCGAGATATACAGTGTCAAAGTTTTTTTAGAAAAAAGTTTTTCTACTACTTTTCGAGTATATTAATAATTAGAATAAAACTTGCATGTAGATTTGCTTTCATGAGTTATACTTCTGTTTCATATGATGATATATAAGTATCCCATATACGTATTAATAAACAATACGGATCATAACGGGTGCCAGGATGAAGCCAAAAATATGAAACAAATGAATATCCATAAGGATTTGGTGGCATGATACGCATGCGCCATGCGCTATTATAGTAGTCATCAAAGACATGCGTTTCGGTGGACAATGACGTTTACTAGCCTTTCAATAAAAGCAGTATGTGTCTGATCGTTTCAAAACTTTTCCTTATGGATAGTCATTTGTCTTCAAAAATCGGCTTCATGTTTCGCTATGGAAACAGATAGAGATTATCCGTATTGATTATTAATACGTATATGAAGTATCCATGGTTCATAAATCATGACCTTCTCTATATAGAGAAGGTCTGGGAAAAATGGACGTCGACAGAACGTCCCTGCAACGTCATGAAACTGACGTCTTCTTTTACCCATCTAAGTGACGTTCACTCGACGTCGAAACGATGACGTGATTATCACGTCATAGAAAGTACGTCATAGTGACGGCATTAATTGGTGTGTGACGTCTCTGACGATAAATCACCAATTAGGGACGTCACAGTGACGTGATCATTCGTCATCTGGTTGCTTGGGTTATTTTAATAACGGGTATTTACTATTGATGAGACAAGACTTTGGGCTATATTCTGAATTCAACTAACAGTACTGAATATACTGATTTTTCATTCCGAAATAAAAAAAAATCACAGTGACAGATACTTTTGAGTAGACTTACTATTCATCCAGGGCTGTTCCAGTCAGTAGTTCAGAACTAGATTTAGTACTATTCGAAGATGTTCAGTACCAAAGTACTTTTTGATCAAATATAGTACTGAATGGGGTTTGAGATCATTAAGCACTTTCTTATTGAGATATCTTCGTTATTGTTGCTGAACTTACTAAAGTTGATTTTGTTGCCATAGTTGTTTCTGTTCTTGGCATCATGTAAACAGAGCAAGTCATGGGAAAAAATCATTTTCTAAAATTTGTTGTTTGTTTAGTAGGTATACTGGAAACACAAACGAACAGGCCTTTTGACTGTGTGGGTAAAACCGGGGCTACTCCAGGCAGAGCAAGAAAAAAATACAGGAACGTGATACACGATCTACCTACTACCTTCCCCCAAATTTTGATAGTATTCAATGATTATTTTCTATTTTCATATATCAAGATAGTTCAACTCACAATTTTAACATGCTAGTCTCCAAATTCAGACTTTATCCAACATAGATTGGCTATATGTATATTTATATTCACCATTGTTAAAGTTCGCTAAAGTAATTATTCAACTCATATTGGTCTTCTGGTTGCTCGTATGTTGCTCGTTTGTGCTTGCTCTGCCTGCTGAACTTCATTCTTTTCTATGACTTCCTCTGTTTACATCATCCCATGCACATTGCGCAGAGACAACTATAGGAAAAAAATCAAGTTCAGCAAGTTCAGCAAAACAAAGGAATAGGCCTTGAAAGGCTGTATGACACCTGTTGAATTCGATGACAAATATGATAACAAAAATATTTTCTATGTGCCATACATTCATAAATATTATTTATAATATCGAAATATTTAGGGCCATATATATTTTTACAAGAATGTTTGCAAGTCTGCGCAAAATCAACACCTTTTTCACTGAAAGACACCTTAAAAATATTTTTGTCATCATTTTTGTTACCATATTTGTTATCAAATTTAACAGGTGTCATACAGCCTTAATGCAAGCACCCCGGAAGCGGCAAATTTGAAGAAAATTGAAATCCAGTACAAATTTCTGATTCTAGTACTTTTTCAAAGTGAGATCTAGTACTACATATTTTCGGCCAGGAACAGCCCTGCTGTCACTACTGTCAGTAGATCGTGGTCTTGAGTAGTGACAGTGACAGTCTTAGATCATACGTGACAGTAGTCAAGCAGAGCATGACAGCAGTGTCCACTGTCCAGCCTGTCATCATCATAACATAACCACAACAAGAAGACATGTCATTTTAATAAACCAGTCAAATCAAATTTCATTTTATACTTGAAAAGGTATTGAAATTATTGCACACTAAACTGAATTTCACATGAAATTATTTCTACATATTATCAACAGAGTTTGTAGCTATTTTGGGTGATATATTATAATCTGTGTTTCTAGCATTATGTAATAATTTTAGCTTGTCAAATAACCCCATTAGGCCCCCTTCTTTTACAGTAGTATTGCCAAAAAATGATGCGAATTACATTCGCCAAAGTCCTGCAAGGGGCCAAAATCAGTCCTAAGCATTTGCTCATTGCTTCAAGAAACCAAAGTGGAGAGGTGAAGAAACCTGAAAAAATTGAAGTATTTATAGACAATAAATCTGTTATGGTTGAGCCTGGAACAACAGTTTTACAAGCTGCTGCAATGGTTGGTGTTGAAATTCCGAGATTCTGCTATCATGAACGACTTGCAGTTGCTGGAAATTGCAGAATGTGCTTGGTTGAAGTTGAGAAATCTCCAAAACCTGTAGCAGCATGTGCTATGCCAGTTATGAAAGGTAGAGTATCTATAATGACAAAAATGTATAGCTGTATCAGCCTGTATCATTAATTTAAATATCTTTGTAGGATGGCATATCAAAACTGACTCTGAAATGACCAAAAAAGCAAGGGAGGGCATAATGGAATTCCTACTGGTCAATCATCCTCTTGACTGTCCAATCTGTGACCAGGGAGGTGAATGTGATTTGCAAGACCAAAGTATGGCTTTTGGATCAGACCGTTCAAGGTTTACTGACAATGATTTTTCTGGAAAACGAGCTGTAGAAGATAAAGATATTGGTCCCTTAATCAAGACAATCATGACTAGGTGTATTCATTGTACTAGATGTATAAGATTTGCTTCTGAAATTGCAGGAGTTGATGATTTAGGTGAGCACAACATTATGCAAAATATTCAAATAGATGCACATTCCCTGGTAGGTTATGCCAAACTCACCAACTCTTTGACCCCATCAGTACACCATAGAAAAGTTGGTGATCTTTCACTTTTCTATTGATACTTCCACCAGAAATGTTCCTAAGTAATCTCTCCTATATATCTATCACTAACAATACCAGTCAGACAAAATCGACAGGCCCAGTGTCAGCTCATCCCTTTGTTGTTAACCTGAAAAAATGCAGAACAACACTCTACCAAAACTTGTTTGTCCATACAATGGTAAAGATTTGGAATTCTTTGCCAATGGAAGTATTTTCAAGAACTTATAACCTCTAAAAGTTCAACAAAAATTTCAACATCTACCTCCTCTCCCTATCCTCCCAAGGTAAGCATGATGTTCTACTAACATTATAGGAAATTCCTTTTGTGCACTCCAAGAGATTAAAAAAACAAGCATTAACTAGTCCATACCTGTTTCAATATCATATTTCAAACAGAATTATTATCCTCAGTGGGAGATTGTTTGAAATGGGAAACAATAAATTTCAATATCCACCTCATGTAACCATAATCATGCTGATAATAAATTATAGTTATCACTTCAATTTATCAATTCAAATATCATAAGAAATAGAGTAGGATATCTGCACTTTACAATATTGTTTGGGTTAACAAGAATGAAATCTTAATGATTGAATCCCACTGAATCATTTTCAGTGTGCTAGTATCATTTAATTCCAATTAATAAATAGGAAAATGAATGGGACTGATGTCATCTATTCTGTAACAGATGGTATGACATTGGGAACTTACATCTGGCATCATGGTATAACCCACCTATAGAGTATTTGAAAGCTCTCAAAGTGGTCTGTTTACTTTGTCTTCATTGGTTCACATTCGTTTTTTTGTTTGTACTTATTGGTCATATCTACCACATCCATCAAAACAATCCTCATAAGTGTTCAAATGGGTGGGGGAAAAAGTTATTTTCTATATTGCCAATACCCTCAAATATTATCTGAGCTTCTTGTGTGCCAAGCCAAGATCTCTCAAAACTGACCACACATAACACATGTGTAGTAAAGCCCATTTCAAAGCCTTTATTTTTGGCTAGTTACATTTTACATTAATGATTATTTCTTGAAGATTAAGGTTCCTAAAAAGCAGCAGTACTGCAAGTTCCATAATGTCTGAGTGAGAAGTGTTCAAGATACAAGTATTCAAAAATCCCTATTCTGGGTGTACATAATAATAATTATATCTAGTTATTTTTGTATAGTGTATAGGGTGGCCAACTAAGATTCCATAGTTCGATTTCTCTGTTGTCTTGAGAGATACAAAAAAAAATCATGAATCAAAATTGAAATAATAACCGAGCTTCACATTTCAAAATTTCTTTGAAATACAC
The DNA here is from genome assembly GCA_918026855.4 of Phaedon cochleariae. Taxonomy (NCBI): domain Eukaryota; kingdom Metazoa; phylum Arthropoda; class Insecta; order Coleoptera; family Chrysomelidae; genus Phaedon; species Phaedon cochleariae. Next base: position 21,296,007 of record OU896707.1, read on the forward strand.
AGGGTGTTCCGTAAGGTCACAGCACATCAAAGCTATGTTTTTTTCATCGGAACACCCTATATTTTATTTCATTTTTAAATTATCCCTGAAGATCTGATTTCAACGACCCATCATACTTAGGGTCTAGCAGTGAAAGTTACTGACATATAGAGTGTGCAAAGTCGAGATTTTCCAAGTTCAGAATTTTTTTCTGTCGAAACTGTTCATTATTCGTCAAAACGGTTTACATGTCCCTATCTCAACTTTTCACTCACTATCAATTGGTTTTCAACCGACATTTAATTGAAACAAATTATAAATTGAGATTTTTTGACCACCTTGTATCAATTTCAATTGAACACCAATTGATAGTGAGTGAAATGTTGAGATAGGGACATGTAAACCGTTTTGACGAATAATGAACAGTTTCGACAGAAAAAAATTCTGAACTTGGAAAATCTCGATTTTGCACACCCTATACGTCAGTAACTTTCACTGCTAGACCCTAAGTATGATGGGTCGTTGAAATCAGATCTTCAGGGAGAATTCAAAAATGAAATAAAATATAGGGTGTTCCAATGAAGAAAACATAGCTTTGATGTGCTGTGACCTTACGGAACACTCTGTGTATTTCAAAGTAATTTTGAAATGTGAAGCTCGATTATTACTTCGATTATGATACATGACTTTTTTTGGTAACTCTCAAGACAACAGAGAAATCGAACTCTGGAGTCTTAGTTGGCCACCCTGTACAACCTGATGATAATGAAAAAAAAATCAGTAAATTTGTTTGAATCCGGTTTTGCCTAGTACAAGTGGGATGTGTATGAAATAAATGAACCAATTAATGGATATTGTAGCATATCTACCTATTATTTGGTTCCATAAGTACTTTTACTTTTCTGAACAAATATTATACAATGCATTCCTGAAGTAACTGAATAATTTCATGTCTAGCCAAATTATCCATTTCAGAGGAATCTCCTTATTGAAAATGGGAAGTCTCCAAACTAAAAATAGTGAGCACCAGAATATGAAGATTTACTCTTTAATGCCTAATAAAAATGGTACTGGTTCATGAGATACAGGCTGTTCAAGGGGAAGATTCTATTTAGACATTTTCTAATTGTGAGATTTGACAGCATGAACATGAACTTTTGTAGTTTCAGGTTTTCTTATGTATTAAATTACATCATTGCTGAAAGCATCTCTCATTTTCAATTGTCTAGCTCTAATGGTTTTAGCGTTATTGGCTCTTGAAAAGATCAGATTTTTATGATTTCAAATTATCAAGTTAGCAATGTGACATTGAAAAAAAAGTCTGTAATCAATAATAACAAACATAATAACAAACACTAACAACACCAACAGCAAACCAAATTTCAAAGTAAATGTTCCACCAAAGCTAGGCTTAACCTTTATATTTTGGTTTACACAAACTGTAGGAAGTTCAGAGATTTTCCATTCTGCATGAAGCGCCCTGCATAGGTTGATTTTTATTTTTAATTCTCTACATTTATAAAAATGAATCAAATATTCAGGGTGATCCACGTTTGATTAATGACGACCATGTCTTATTTTTTTTAAATGGAACACCCTATACACCAGACTTGGGTCGAATACTCAAATCCGGTATTCGAATACGAATCCTGAATACTGTACTCTAAAATGTATTCGAATACTCAAGATTCGAATACGAAGAAAAAAAAGTATTCGAATACCTGGATTCATTCACATATGAATATTTCATGAATATTCCAACTGAAAAAAAAAACATTTAATTGCGCACATAAAGCTTGTTTATATTTATGTATGTATAGTCAATTCAAAAAAATATATAAAAAAATAGAAAATCTATATTGAATGAAACTTGATGAATAACTTTTTGATACAAAGTGCCACAATGAGGTTAAATAAGAAACATTCATTAATTTTCATTTCTTAGTTTTATTTGAAAAATTATTCAAAATAAAGCGATATTCAATTAATGAATGAAACTCAAAATAAAGTACTTTATTTCTGACAGTGACATTATAAGCTTATATCGTCATAGTTACGATATCTATTATTAGGGTCATAACTCCCTTGGGATGTTATAGATGCTATAATTCCCTCTAGCTAAAATTAAATAAGAAATGCATAGCAACAACCACGCAATAACGTAGCAATAAGGAATCTCCTATTCGCGGTAGTCAAGATCATCATCTGACATTTTGATGACATTGAAACTATACGGAAAAACATGTCTAACTTCCAATCGGGAAGGTATCTAATGAATGAAATCAGTCAGAAATAAAATTATCTATGTATCACGGGAATTATAGAGCCTCAATAACCTCTGGCAATTGCTGTCCCTCGGGCCAGAGGCCCTCGGGACGCAAACTTTGCCATCGGTAATTAAGGCCCTCATAATTCCCTTAATACATAAATAACTATTGGTACATTGGATAACAGTAAGGTAACACAAAATAATTGTTTAGGAAGATAATAATGGAAAATAATCTCAAATGATAAATAAAACTTAAAATAAAATCCATTCTATTTCGAATAAAACATAGGAACTAATAAAATATATGTTTGAACACGCTCAACCAATAATATACGGCTCCGTTAAAGCGTAACGCAATAATTCATAGAAATAATCGAAAAGTATCCGAAAACAGGATTCGAATCCCGAGATTCGAATACAGGATTTGGATATCGGGATTCGAATACAGGATTCGAATACCGGGATTCGAATACAATGTGGGAATTTGAATACTGGGATTCAAAAACGGTATTCAGAATCCAGAATACCGAGTACTGACCAAAAAAGTATTCAGTCGAATACCGAATACCAAATTCACAAATGTATTCGAATAGTATTCGAATACCAGCCAAATGTATTCTGAATAGGATTCAGAATACCGGGTATTCGAATACTACACAAGTCTGCTATACACCCTATGCACCCTATAACAAGTAAAAATTGTTTTGGAAATATTTCAAAAAATGTGCGCTCCCACCATACTTCATCTTTCAACTATTATTGATCATCCGGCAACATTGCAAAAGTCATTGATACTTCTGGTGCTTGTGATCTAGCCAGAAGCAAACGCTTGGGTTAGACTATTAACCTTTGATCAATGATTTACAAAAGTTTCAAGCAAACTTTGAAGCATAATATCTTCCAAAAATGTATTCTTTCATTTTGTTTTGTTTTTTTGCCTCCTATCATCCCCATCTCATTGATCGCTCCAATTTCGGAAACGTCCATTATATTAATCAATTTTTGGAATCTCCATGGAAAGCTGCATTCAAAGGCGTACCACAAATAGGGTTTGTATACAGTATGTCCGTCGAATTGAGTGCTCTCGTATGTCCAGTGTAAAATAGTGGAAGAATTCATTTTTATCCATACTATCAATTTCTGAGAAATCTCATGAATTAAGTAGGTCGATTTTCATTTTCTATTTGACACATTTATAAGAAAATATTAATTATACAGGGTGATCTGCGTTTGAGTTATGACATCTGCGACAGTTTTTCAAATATAACACCCTATATATTCTATTTTTGAAATCTCCATTGAAAGCTGAATTCAAAAATATATCACTCACAGGGTTTGTATGTAGGGCGTCCGATAATTTGGGTGCATTTAGAAAGTAGGGAATAAATCTGTTGAAAATTAAAGGAAGCATTTTTGGCACTCTCCCTAATAATTCAATTCATTCAGTATTTTACAAAGGCAGTCAATTCAAAGGACGCTTTGTATAAAAACCCAGTGGCCACGTTATACCATATGGATATTTGGTATGCTTACCAAGGTGATCTGACCAAACTCAGACCAAACACCTTAGTTATTTTTGAGTATTATTTTGAGCTTAGGTTGTGGAACGTCACTTCAATACGTATATAATTAAAAATTCCTTTTAGCAAGATTCAAAATTAGCTGATATTGGATGGAATATTGTTTTGCAGAATCATAAAACAACTGACACTTGCAATCGACTGGAGTCAAAAGTACTGTACAAAAGTAGACCAAAGTGTTTACACTGTCTTGGTCATCATACTATTTTTGTACCAAACCAGGCTGGCATTTTTACCAAGTAGACAGTTTATAACACACTGACGAAGAGTATGTAGTTCAAATATAGTCATTAGTCAGCTCGTTAGTCAGCTAACCAAGACATGGTATAAACTAGGCCATTGTGTGGTATATTTTTGAAATCAGCTTCCCATGATCAAGAAATTGAAGAAATTATCGCTGACGTCATAACTGAACCGTTGACCACCCTGGATATTCAGTTTTTTATTAAAAATGTGGGAAATTGATAGTAAAAATCGACCTGTTTCAGGAGATTCCTCAGATGTGGATTGTTTGGATAGAAAAGAACTTATTCAGAACTTTACGAAAGCACTGTTCAATACAATCAAAAACATACACATTGAAGAACTGTCTAATTTCTTGTCATTATCTAAAAAATTGCGGATATACAGTAATGATGTCAAGCTTCTGGACAGAAAAATGTTGAATTGATGAATTCACAGGCTGAACTTGAAACATTTTTTAGGGCCCCAGTATCAATCAAATCTCTGATAAAAATTTCAGCTTCTGAAATCATCAATTCACACATTATTTTGGCATAATTTCTAAATTTCAGATATTTTCTTCTGATGGCAAAATACATAGACCTGATGGCGCAGGTTTTTTTAATATCAACATATGCTCTTGGTGGGATTTCTTATACACATTTTGGAATATGTTTAAGGTGATAAATCTGCTATGTGCAACAATCCCATTGTAAAAATGTTAATGTTTGTCAACATTTTTTAGTTCAGTTTATAATTTGTCATTATGAAGACCTAATTCATTGATATACAATCAAACATGAACATGAAGAATTGTTGAATTAGTATTTCCCAAAAGCAGTAGCCTACTGAGCCAGGAACTAGTAAAAAGTCTAGTCTTCTTCGGATTGAGAAAAAATCAGCTTCTCAATTATCCCCTTATCGATTTCAAAGAACAGAAAAAAAGTTATTGTAGTAATGGACATAATTCGTTTCACAGTCCTGTATGTTCAAAGCATTGTCTCTCTCTTGTTTATGCAATTCATTTGTTGCTTCTGACCATCCTTCTTTTGTCGCTATAAAGATTGTATTCAATATTTCTATGTGGTAATTCAGTTTCCATCCAGCCTGTCATCTATCTGTCAACTCTTAGGACAATATGTTGCTGAAAGTGGTCATAACGCTGAATCAGCTCACTACGAGCCACCCCTCTGTAACTTTTGAGTGGTCCTTGGTTCAAGGAACAAATTTGAAATAAAAAGGGGTAAAATTTTCCATTTGTTGATGCTATCTTGTTTATTAACATCCACTTTTTCATAATGGTGATTTCCAGGTAGTGGAAAAATCTTTAATATCTGAGCTTTGATTCGTATTTAGGTGGCTGTAACTCCGCCGACATTGTGCATAATTACTAGTAGATTTGATTTTTGAAAGTTGGATCTGTAAAATGAATGTGCTACATGTGTGTAACACGATATGAATCCAAAAATAAATCTACAATATGAATCCAAAAAATAAATCTACGTGGTTTAGTTAAGTATCGGGAGTCGATTATAAATCTCCTGGAGTAGATGGAATATACCACATCCTGCTTCAAAAGGGACAGGAAATACTAATTCCACATCTTTGTCGTATATTCAAGACTTGTATAGCAATACGATATATACCCATCGTAATGCAGAAGGTGACAAGTCATCTACCTACCCAAAGTGGAAAAGGTGGGTGACAAAACGCCTAAATCATACCGCCAAATAAGTTTTATGTCGTTCCTGCTCAAGACACTGGAAAGACTGATAGTAAGATACATAAGAGACGAGTTATTACACAGGAACCCTCTCAACGAACGCCAATATGCGTATCAGCCAGGCAAGTCAACTGACTTGGCACTGGATGATCTGAACAGGCTACTCGCAAAGTCGATAGAGGACAGAGAAACAGCTATAACAACATTCGTAGACATAGAAGGTGATTTCAACAACGCATCAACAAATTCTATAATTAACGCCCTAGCAAGGAAAGGAGTACCACTTCTGTGCCAGTGGATAAATGTCAATTTGAAAAATAGGGTTATTATATCAACAATTGGCGAGACAACTCTGATAGCTAGAGCAGATAGGGGATGCCCACAGGGAGGAGTATTATCGCCCCTACTATGGGCCATTCTAATGGATGAACTGATCAAAAGGCTAACATCCAAAGGTAGATTCACAAGTACGGTCTCGGAGCTCACACAAACCGCTCTAAACATAATTGACAAATTGTGTAAAGAGGAGGAACTCACCGTGAACCCTCATAAAACCGCTATTTTGATTCTCATGTCTTCCTTTTATCTTGTTTTCAATAATTTTTTGGTGTTAGTAGAACGAATAATATTTTTAAGGTACAACTGGTCGAGGAAACGACATGCAAGTGGGTACATACATCGAAAAGATGTTCATGTCTGAATTGTCTGGAAACGTTATAGATTTGTGTCCTGTAGGAGCACTCACAAGTAAGCCTTACAGTTTTACTGCTAGACCATGGGAAATCAGAAAGGTAGACTCTATTGATGTGTTGGATGCTGTTGGATCAAATATAGTGGTTTCGACTAGAACTGGAGAGGTTATGAGAATCATGCCAAGGGTGAATGAAGAAATAAATGAAGAATGGTAAGTATAGAAATAGGGAGGCAAAAATGATTACTTCCAGTGTTTATGTTTTCAATTGTATTCTATTGCAAAAATGTAGGCATTTACCTTATTATCTTGTCATTGTGTTTTCCTGGATAATAGTATATTACATACACTACACTGTTTTACCACTAAACAAACCGATTTTTTAACGCCTCGACACGTGTTTCGCTAACTATGTTAGCATCTTCAGGAGAAGGTTAAAACTCAGCCAAAGGTTCCAGTCTTCGATATATAGTATATTACATAACAAAAGTTCTAAAACGCTTATTATGCTCGAAGTGGAGAGAGTTACACACGATGCCGCGTAGCACTCCGCAAGTGCGTAATTGCTCTACAACTCGAGAAATGCACTATACTTTTTATACGACTACACTGTACTTCCTTCAGGATAGTCCAGTCTATGAAAACCGTGCGATCGATGGGTTTATGCGCGCTCTGCCTAAGGAGTAACTTTTTGAAATTGTTTTCTGTACAATTTTCATTTATATAGTAGTCATAGGAAAAATAAATATTTTCATTGGGAAAAAAAAAATTCGAATGAAGAATATTCTGTATACAAGATGACATGTCATTGGAAATATGGAGGGTTAGTTTAGGTTCCATGTGAGTTGGACGAATACCTCCCCTCCACTGTGACCTCAGATGGGTCTACTGTGGCTCACCCCTAGAGGTTACAGTTCACTATACAATTTACATCGTTTTACAAAGTCCATGGTTGAATTAGGCGAGATTTGTCTGAAATCGATAGGTCCTAAGTTGGTATAGTCAACTATACAGGGTGTTTCATAATTGAATACTGATCCTAAAGGGTGATAATCCTTGAGTGATTTTAAGAAGAATTTGTCATGTGAACATAGGTCCGTAACAGCTTCGTTTCTGAGATACAGGATGTTGAAATTTAACAAAAAAATCAGTTATTCCTCAATATCTCTGAAACCATTCTGGCTTTTTTCTTCAATTTTGGTACATGCCAAGTATGAATAGAAATAAATTTTTTCCATATTAAAGGATTTCCTAATTTCCATCAGTGGCGTCCCTGTTTACATACCCTGTCATATTTTCCATCAAAATAATGATACGCCACTGTCTTTTTTCCAAATAAATATTATTTTTGTAATTATCCTCTATCATCTCATAAAAATGGTCTCTTGTCTTTTTTTCGTCCGGCGAATGGTTTTTGAGTTAGAAAATAAAATGCATTTATTTGCTTGTCCCTATTCGATTTTTACTCTTAGTCATAATTTCACAATTGTGGTAACCAAAAGATCTAAGCAATATTTTTATAATTTTATGGTACCTATTTTTAAGTTTTTGTAATGAAGAAAAAAGCCAGAGCGGTTTCAGAGATATTGGGGAATAACTGATTTCTTTGTTAAATTTCAACATCCTGTATCTCAGAAACGAAGCTGTTACGGACCTATGTTCACATGAAGAATTTTTCTTAAAATCATCCAAGGATTATCGCCTTTTATGATCAGCATTCAATTATGAAACACCCTGTATAAAACCTCAGTCTCTCTAAGCGAGAGCATGAACATAATATGTGTTCAGCCATTTCATCTTTCCCAGGTCGGAGATATGGTAATTAGTGTGATGAAAATCGAGATGAAAACACTTCATGGGTGATTCAAAATTCGATGTAAATATTCTTCATATAGACATGTGCTCTAAAATGTACCCCCTCTGAGCTACAGCCACCGTGAGTGAGATAAAAAAATCTAAAATTGTGACTAAAATAACGGATAAAATCTTTTGAAAATTGGCATGCCCCTGTCTTTTTCGTCATTTTATTCCCTTCTTGCGACAAAAATTAAGTAAACCTAGTTCTAGGGGAGTTGGTACCTCCACTTCTATTGCCCCGAATTTTAGCACACATATTAAGAAAATGTATTATTTTGATCCTAACAATACGGCCTCGAAATATTTACATCGAATTTTGAATCACCCTGTATAACATGCCTATTACTAACATCAAACAAACAGTAGGTGGCTCTGAAGGCTACATCTTCTTTCTCGACTATGGAATCTATATTATGCTCTGTTGATAATTATATTTTAGTACTGTGCACGTGTCTATTGTCAACTGGCCTAGGCATACCGAATTAGGCCCAGCAGAAATTCCTTGCATCATCTCATAATCTCTTGTGAGAGTTCTTAGTTTCTCAAAGTGGACTTGTGTAATAAATACTAAATGATACCCAAAATCATCTCCACTACATTTCAATGTCAGAACCACATCAATATCATACATTTGAAGTATATTTCAATGACAATATAACATAATACTGGACTGTGATTTGCTCTTTCTTTATTGAATTATTTTTTCTATATAGACTATAGCATACTTTGTGCCTAATGATTTTTATACTGCTTTGGTAATTGTAATGATTCGACATTTATTATGTGTTTATTTAGATAATTAGTTATTAGTTACACTGGCATCTAAGATAGCACCTGGGATGGATGGGTCTGAACCAACAAACTGACTGTCGGTTCTGCTGTGTGGAAGACGAAACGTCTGAACACATATTATGTTCATGCTCTTGCTTAGAGAGACTGAGGTTGGACATAATTGGCTTAACCAATTTATAACCTATCGATTTCAGACAAATCTTACCTAATTCAAGCATGGACTTTGTAAAAAGATGTGGATTGTACAGTGAATTGTAACCTCTATAGGTGAGCCACAATAGACCTATCTGGGGTCGCAGTGGAGGGGCGATATTTGCCTTCTAATGAACAAGTGACAAAATAATAAACATATTCACGTTGAAAATTATATATACATTACAGACTGGCAAAAACTTCGCCAAATTCCAGAAATCTGTCAAGTCTTTTCATGCAACAAACATTTTTTCAAATGGGAATGGTGGTCAAGGAATAACTCATTTAAGAGAGCTTTCAACTTCCTTTACATTTCTGGTTAGTATTTGAAAATCAATCTCATTTAGAATATGGAGCCTAGAAACAGAAATAATACGTTTCACGAATATTTCGAAAATCAATTTAGCTTTACTTGAAAGGTTCAACAATGTTGAAATATTTTTCCATCGGAGCGCACGAAAAGGAATCCCTTTAATGTTTGAAGTACATCGTGCCTACCTAGGGAGGATGGGGAGGTGTATGTATTGAATTTTTTTGAACCTCTGGGAATTCTGAGTTCTTGGCAATACTTTGTTTGGCAAATAATTCCAAAGCTATGCCGTTCCACAGACAAACGAGATTTGATTAAGTGTTGTTGGACATATTTCAAGGTTGACAGTAGAAAGGATGTACTGACTAGGCTTGACAAGTTCGTCTGGATGGTATTGCTAGTGATGGAATGATAGCAGAGAACTGAAGAACATTTCTCGTGAAAGTTTCTGTAGAAAAGTGGAAGGTCGTCAACTTTTCTACAGTGTTCCAATGATGGAATCTAAGAGCATTTTGCGTATGTTCTAGGTGGAAATAACAGTATTCTGAAACAGGTCATATCTGTGCTTTGTAGATCTTGAGAAACTGTTGAGGTGTGTAGTAGATCTTCGCATGAAATATAAATCCGAATTTATGTAAAGCAGCTTTCGCGATGGGTCTGACATAATTTTCCCAAGAAAGAGTATCACTAATGAGAGATATAGTGGACTCGCTGGGAATGGTAGTAGAAAAACATACGAAGACCGTCCCAGTCTCCTGAATTATAATGCCATACAAGACGCGGAGAATTGCCTAGTGGAGCTCGTATATCTTAAACCTCAAGTCCCAAGACAAGCTATCTAGCAGCTATCTGGCCTTTCTAAATGTGAATAAGCACAAACGCGATAATTGTTTATTCACCAAAACGATTCCAAAGAGTCTACAAAGCAGCAAAAACATTTTTTTAGTTAATTAGAATCAATTTTTGAATTCTTTGTCAAATGTATTGTCGGTTTTTGAAGCTCCATATTTTCAAAATGATCGATTTTGAAATACGAAGCAGCAAAACATAGGGAATTTGATACCCATTACAATGAGGGATGACTAGACCTCCCAGTCCCATTCCACTTTTGGGGTTGCAGATATTGCTGTTATTTTCGTCAAAAGTTGTGTCTGACGAATAAACGACGTGTTTTTGAACTCTGTCAAACATTTTTGGATTTTGTCAAAAGTTGAAAGTGTCAGTTTTCTCCTGTTACAAGCAAAACATTCTATGAACAATGTTTTGATTTCTACTTTGGGAATAGTTCATACTTAATATATAAAATCCTAATAACATAACATAAATCAGAGATATCACACACTCAAATTTTTGAGTGCCTATTAATTTCAATTATGAGCTTTGCATGTTTTGTCTTGTTTCAGGTTAGCAGATAAATCTAGATTTTCATATGATGGTTTGAAGAGACAAAGGCTAGTTACCCCAATGATAAGGGATAATAAAGGAGAGCTCAAACCAGTTGATTGGGAAGCCGCTCTTTTAACTGTTGCGAAAGTCGTCAAAAATGCAGGTAAAATTAGAATGTATGTTTTTTTTTCATGGAAATATTAGGAAATTATGACAATGCAGTGAAGGAAGTAAGCATGGTCATACCTCGGATCATACACAAAATAAGCAAATCGTTCCTAGATGGGCTACGGCTCATTAAGTATGAGGTCCTGGTGATGGTTTATTAATTTCAATTGGATAAGGTGGTGGATTTGATTTCTTGTACTAAACTTTGTATGCAAGAGTTTCTAAGTGGTATGCTCGTGCAGTGATACAAATGATTGTATATAGTGTTCAATCATCAGTGTGTACTCATTAGGTTGTCAAGAGAATTATCCATAAACATATATTTGGCCCTTCTTAGTAATATGAACATTATGGCTGTCACTATTTCTCAAATTCCCTATCAAAATGTATTTGTTTTAAGTTGATAATACATAGTATTCGTTGTCATGAATGTGCATCTCTTATAAGCAGGCTTTCCAATCTCCAATATTCTATTCAAATCATTGTCATCGGAATATCATCTGTCATTTATCATCACCAGTTGTCGTTTTTGAGGAGTGGATTAGTTTGATTATTTTCAAAATCATTTCTAATTATAACCACAGATGAAAATGTTCTCTTGATACCAATTCATTTTTCAGAATTGCTGTCCTTGTTATAGGCTTTGGCAGGTCCACTCATATCACTCATATCAATGATTAAAATTCTGTTAATGTTTCGTTTGTCTGTTGCTGAATACAAAATGATGAATTATTTGGACTTTGCATGGGATTGAAATGAATTTGGGGAAAAAATTATATGTCACAAGGCCGTTTCATAGCCAAGGCTAGGAAACAAGCCAAGGCATTACATCTTGAACTTTACTGTCTAGTAAAACAAATAGCTATACTTATGTTACATGTGCCTTAGATTATTGTGAATATTGATTGTCCCCAGGTAGCAAAATTGGAGCAGTTGCGGGAGGTTTTGCCGATGCCGAACAGCTCATAGCTGTCAAAGATCTACTCAATACCTTAGGCTCAGAAGCTCTATGCACCGAACACACCTTTCCGTTAGATGGGTCCGGTACCGATCTTAGGTCAAGTTATTTGTTGAATAACAGAATCGCCGGAGCAGAGGAGGCCGATGTTGTACTTTTAGTCGGTACCAATCCGAGGTTTGAGGCCCCACTTTTGAATGCCAGGCTAAGAAAGGGATGGGTTCACAATGAACTTGAAGTAAGTCAAAGGAAAACAATTCTACACGGAAAAAAATCTGATACTTATTATCCGAAATTCATAATATAGTCCTTATAGGAATGGCGGATACTCGGTAGGACAGCAAAACGCATTTTGAACATACAATTCGAGGGCCTACTCCAAATAACTGGCAAATAACCTGTACAAGATGAGATTCTTCAGCGTATATACAGGGTTTTATTTAATTGAGTGCTGAAAACCTTTCAACTTTCGAACTATAGGGTGTTGAATTTTGTTTTCTCTTAATTGATTGAAGAAACTTTCACAATGTAAAAAACTGTAACGTTTATGAATACTTATCAAAATAAGGCCGCAACGTAATCGATCAAATTTCATTATATTAAATACAAAATAGGGATGGAGCCTACTAGTTCCAAATAATTTCATTATGCCACAAATGCATGAAAATGGATTTTTTTTACGCGAAAACGGTTTGTCGGACGGACCAAATTCAAGAGGTAAAATTGTTGCAAAATAAATGAGGATTTCAAAAATGATTAGCATTCTGGGAAAAGTCATAGGTGTAAAATATTCAAAAGAAAATCTTCAGAATACATTCCATATGGCCACTGTAAAAATATGTAAAAATCTCCTGCATCAAAAAATGCCTATTAGTGCTTAGTAGGTACATGTCGAATTTCATGGAAATATTTAGAACAGTATTGAAGTTATGATAAGATAAGATAAGAAAACGAATTTTTCTTAAAATTTCAAAGCCCTATACTTTTCTTCTTTGAATGACCCAAAAAATCATATCCATTATTTTCAATTTTTCAGCCATCAATTGAATTACACCCTGTATAGGCACAGTTCGTCGTCCTACAGAATCAGATTACCTGTGATTTAAAACTTTTCTTTAGAATTGGCTTGGATCAACTATTCCAATGAAAAATATTATTCATTTAGATAATTTAAATTGCCACGATTTAATATCAACACAAGGATCTATTATTTGAGAAGGAAGTCGATTCCTTCCGGTTGAAACTAAACCTAAGTTTTTCAATTCCAAATAGAAACCTGTTTTTTAGACTCCTTGGAAACCTTTCAAATTCATCTCCACAATGATAACACTCCAGATGAAAGATAAACCGTTAATTCACAGATCAACAAAAAAACTTGCACTTCATTCAATAGTTCAAAACCTGCATTCATTAAGGTTGTATTTGAAATCAAAATGAATGATAAACAAACTCTCATAGCTCTGAAATAATTTTGATTTGAAATTTCCTTTCCTATATCAACTTGATTGTAAAGTTTTTATGAATAAAAATGAAAAACTGAAGAAAATGAACAATAATCTTCTTGAAATAACTTAATTTTCCTCAATTAAAATTACCTTGTGTTTATATCAATCAAGAATATTTACATTCTTCAACTTCTGCCATGAATAGAATATTCAATTGGAACATATACCTCACCTGCAACACCCGTTATACTGCCTGAATCTTTTCAACTGCAACTAGAGGGAATAATATCTGCATGATTTCATTATGAGGAATATCAACATACAGTTCTCAACACACTAAATGGACCACTCATAATTTGACTCTAATTCGAAGACCTGTATTTTTTGAAAACATTGACCAATCTTCATGCGGTTTTCGATATCAGATGTGACGTTTCATCGACTTCAAAGAGAGCTAGGCAGAATAAAACTTACACAGGGTGTAAAGTGGAACCATTACACTGGTCTGAATTTCCAATGCTGCCAGAACTGTCTCATACTTGGGCAAAAAATTTGGAAATAAGTTGATAAGAATCATCGATATCAGGAAACAAGTTTGAATTGAGAATGTTCAACCTGTATTTTAATTAGAGGTGAATTTTCGAAAACGTCTCGAGTTGATAATCTAATAAAAATAATGGATATCGAGAAGGCCATTTCTGAATATACTGAGTTGAATGGGCCATGGTTTCAGTCACCGTTTTTGATTTTTTTATTGAAATGAGATTTCGTCCTATTTTCTTATCATCCTGTATATTCTACAATTGTGCTTTTTTCGTCATTCATTGTCCTCCACAAAATATGAGAACAGTTCTTCCCAATATTCAGCTCAAGTGGAGTTCTAGAGAAAAATTCAAGGAATGCAAGACTTTTGAAAAAAAAATCTAATTTTTGTTCCAATGGCCAATTAAAGAGAAATCACGAAAACGTCCCGAGATGAGGTCGCAGTGTATCACAAAATGACTGACTTTTGATCAGAAAAAAATTCTCGTTCTGGCAGCATTGGAAATGTAGACCATAGTGTAATGGTTCCATTTTACACCCTGTGTAAGTTTTGTTCTGCAGACTTTTTCAGATTGTTCCAGCTCTCTTTGAAGCCGATGAAACATCACATCTGATATCGAAAACCGCATGAAGATCGTTCAATTTTTTAAAAAAATACAGGTCTTTGAAATAGAGTCAAATTATGAGTGGTCCATTTAGTGTGTTGAGAACTGTAGTTAGCTGACCATATTATCAAAACTGCCACTATGGAACACCCAATCGCCCCGACGATCCAGACATTACATGTCACCTGACGATCCACTCCCCTCAATATTCTAACTGCAAATGAATAAGAAATATGAAAATGCAAATACATTGGCCATGAAGGTTTCGCTTTGTGTGTCATCGTAAGGGATTCTTTAAAAAAAATCCAACAAGTATTCTAAAACAGGATACCAGTGTGCTATTACAATTCACCAAGAGGATTCAGTTCAAACATATTTCCAGAAGGACATGGGAATCTATTTTTATATGACGAATTCTAGTTCGATTTGGTTTATTATTGGCATGATGTGAGTTTTCAATTTCAGTGAAACATTCTACATGGTGTATTCAAATAACACCGAAAAGGGGTGTTTCCTTGTGACATTATAGCAAATAAAGTTCATATAAACATGTGTCCTAACTTGCTCCTTTTTTGAGATACAGGATGTTGAAAATTGGAAGTATCAATTGTTTTCATTTATAATCCCCCTGTATGAGCTCTCATGATGCCAAAATTCAGTATGGATGGAGATTGAGAAAGCCCCAAAATTTTAGAATGATTCTAATTGGGGTTATTGAATAATCTCAATGGAAGTCTTGAAAATTTGAAGTCAAATCGAAATTTTATTGTTTCCTCAAAAATTGAGCTAGATACAGACAGTATTTGATAAAAAAGTTGTTATTTCAATAGTTCAATCTAATAAAAATATGAAACTCAGAAAAACCGGTGGTGTACAATGACATTCACCATGAATATCCATAAATTTACCCACTGTGACACAAGGAATCACCCCTTGAATTTTTTCAGTGTTATTTAGACACACCCTGTATAATGGATATCTGGCAAAATAGAAGGAGATAATCCTTACTGAATTTTAAGACGAAAATGTAGAATACTTGATACTGTCTGTAGAATTCGAATGTCTCTTAGTTTTCAAGATACAAGGTGTTCAAATTTTGTTTTTGAATCGGTTTTTCATTTTTATTTCATACATGACTCACCCAATTTCGTTTAAATTTGATTATTTTTGTATGGCTCTTATTGAGCCATTGAAAGAAAAAAATCATCAAGTCCAGTGGTGTGCAAAGGGGCACCTGAACCAATATTATTGACAAAAAATATAGGCCACTGACTGTTTTTATGATGTCAATATTTGTTTCGGATTGAGCAACTAATGTAAAAACTTTAAACCCTACCATTATTTACTCCTTTTCAAGGTGTAAAGTGTGTTTTTACTATCAGTGTAGTTTTCGTCATTTTATGAACCACTAGTGAATGAAAGCATAGACACCTCAGTTGTAATTAACCGGAATGCACTGTTCATATCCGAGATTCGCAGGAATTGCACTCGAATCAAGTAGGTATTTATCATTAAGGACTTGTCATCTGCTGTCATGGTCATGATGGTTACTAGATTTTAATAAGTATTGAGAAGAAGTGCTGTCATATTGACAATTGGTCCATATTTCAATTTCATAGAACTAAAATGATTGAAAAATATTGCTATAGTGGTGAAAAAAATGTAATATACAGCACGGGACCTTATACCCCTCGGCTGAAACTTCGGGATATTATCTTGTTCCCTGTGGGTAATACTGATATTCTTTACTGCCTTGGTGTATAAATAACTATTTCATCTCTTAAGGTGTGGCCATATCTCGATTGGTTTTCGAGATAAAAAATAAAAACTACTTTCTTGCATGTCCGTTGGCCACACAGAACATAAAAAATGAAATTTTTCTAAACCCTTACAACAATGACCATATTTTAAGTCGAAAATATGGTATATTTGCATATTTGGAATGGAAATTAAAAATTGAGTGAGAGATTATTATTCAGAAATGAATCTCTATGCAAGGTGTTTCACAGTGGATGGAAAACAGAATGACAGATCGTCTTGAGATATATTCACCAATACACTGCCGCTTATATCAGAAAGTAGTAGGTACTTTTTAATTTCAAATGAAACACTTCCTATATCATAATATTTTTTGAATTCTTCCCCTGATAATTATCTGTACCCATATGTGACAGTTTTTGTAATAAAAATTATTTTGTTAAATTTTTGTGCAAAACCTGACCATTGAAGAACAGATCGTCTTGAGATATTTTATTTTTTGAATTCTTCTCCTGATGATTCTCTGTACCCATATGTGACAGTTTTTGTGCAAAACCTGACCATTGAAGGAGAATTCATAACATAACTGATCAAAATTAAAAAACTGTACGAGATAGATATGGAAAAATTATGCAAAGTCGAAAACTGGAAAATGTTACAGCTTTCCGAATGAGTGATAATATACCACCTAAAAAAAAACTGAGCATCAGTCATTTTCATGAGTCCCCGGAAAGACGTTACTTCTGAGCTTTCTTCTATTTGATGCATTTGATCTGAAAATAATTATTGAAATGAGTTATATTATCGGTCCGATTCAAGAGCGTGTTTTTTTTTAACAACTCGAATGATTAATATGAAGGTCAGTGGTTATTTGAACCACTTACAGATTTTTTGTTTCTCTAAGGCCAAGATGGATAATAAACCAGCCTTTTCTGTTGATTTGTGGAGTGGCTAAGGTTTTTAATAAAAAAAGTGGCACTATTTCAGAGAAATGTTCATCTGTTAATGCTAGATGTTGCAAAAGAGGCGATTCTACGGCAAGAAAGTGGAATATCTACCTAATTATTTGTGAAAACAAAAAATTTCCTATTTCACTAGAAGGATAGCATCAAACGATATAAGTTTGAGGGATTCAACAAGTCCATCCTTGAATTCGGGAATTCTATCACATGTCTATCACCTAATATTTTTCTCCCTTCTTCTATGTTTTGCCTGTTGTTGTCTTTAAGAACAACTTATTGATATTTTCTTTCGGTTTTCGGAATGTTGATGGAGAAACTTCAATTATTTTGAATGATGCAGGATGTTCCTATAAAGAGAGGAAATAAGGAATTCATGGGAATATATTTTCTCATATGATGGAAAATAAAAAAAAGTTAGGGGACACCCGGGTTTGAACCGGGGACCTCTCGATCTGCAGTCGAATGCTCTACCACTGAGCTATATCCCCTTGTGAATATTTATGCCTACTTATATTGTTGTAAACAACGAATTAGGTATGTCTGAGATTATAAATAAACTAATCACCAGATGAAGTGGGACAGCCAAAAAATTGACAATTTCGACAAGCTATAACTTGGACATTTCTTGGCCGTTGTTGGATTTTCAACCAAAGGTAGAAAGCGCCATCCTTGGTCTATGCGTTATTGGCGTCGGGTTTCTTTTTTTTTGCAAATTGTGTGAATTTTGAAGCGCAAACATTTCAAATTTTTTACCAATAATTTCGGAAATTTGAGGGACCCACAAATTTTTTTTAGATGTTTGGTGAATTGTTGGCCGATACTTCCAGACGTCTTTGAAATTTTTTTGATAAATTGCGATGCTATGGAAAAACTCCGTTCTAAGTTTGAAACGTGGCCTTATTATTCAAACAATAACAGCCACCAGCTAAACTGCAACACGGGGTATTTATACTCAAGATAATTAACACCAGTGGCGGGCAAAAAGGTTTATATGACATTTAGAAACGAGAATTTGTTTTTAATGAAAAAATGCAAGGGTTTTATACCTTTAATTATTAGCATGATGTTGACAAATTCACTCGCAAATTCAGAGGCATGCAAAAAAGGTTTATGATATTTAGAAACAAAAATTTCGTTTTCATTGAAGAAATTCTACAGTTTTATTGATCGTTAGCGTTAAAAAGGTGCAATACCTGGGTGATGCCACACTCATTAATTATTCGACATCATTGGAACACCGTTGAAAAGTCGGCGACCTTTCACTTTCCAAAAGATACTTCCACGAGAAGAGTTTTTCTGAAATCTCGACTGCTATCATTTCATCACTAGCAATACCAGTCAGATGAACTCGACAAGCCCAGTCAGCACATCCATTCGTTGTTCACCTCGAAATATGTCGAACGGCACTTTATCGAAAGACATGTTATAATAAATGTATGTATAATGAATGAATAATGTTATAATATAGTACCTTGGATTTAAATCAGTTGTGCAGTTTCTACTTTGTTCTAGTGGATTCGCATATCCGCTATGGTATAATATGTTTTTGGGGGTCATCTACATCAGCGCAGGATATTTTTCTGGCTCAAAATCAGGTTGTAAGAAGTACAATGGGCATTCCTGCAAGCCATTGTTCGTTGAAGATATTAACGCTACCCTACCTCCTTATATTTTAATTATGTATCTAAATATTTTTTTGTTAACTATCAAGTGGTTGCTCGCAACAGTGATATACATGATGTGTATACTCGCTCAATGAACGATTTCTATATTCAACTAAGCAGAACTAATATTTTGAGTGATACACCAAATATCCTAGAATATTCAATAACTCACCTGAATATTTGAAAAATGTACTAAATGTATCTTCTGTCAAAAAATGCTCGAAATCATTTCTCATAGAAAAGTGTTTCTACTGGCTTAACGAATATTTTCATAATTGACCATCCAACAAACTAATAAAAATTGTATAAATAATGTTCCTCTCTTTTCTATAATGTGCGTCTATTATATTATTTAATCTGTCTTCAATCTAGTTTATAGATTCATATTTTTGTAACAACCTGACTATTCCTTTACTTTTTTAGAGAGTCTTGACGAAAAATAAAGATTATTTAAAATATGATCGTGGCATTGTTGAATCATTCATGATTGTTACGATCATCTATGAGAACCCTGTACAATTTTATAACTGGACTTTGATGTTTGTCATGTAAACAATTTGCCAGGCCAACTGGAATATTATGTATTGTTCCAAATTCAGGAAACTTTATTTTGTTCTAGGTAGCATCTATAGGTCCCAAAGTCGATCTTACTTATGACCATGATCACCTAGGAGATGATCCTCAAGTACTCCAACAACTCATCAATGGCCAACATGAGTTCAGCAAAAAATTGCGTTCTGCTAAGAAACCATTGATCATTGTCGGCTCAGAAACCCTAGAGAGGTCAGATGGTGCTGCTATATTATCTGCTGTACAGACATTGGCAGCTAGTACCTCAGTTGAAAATAAAGATTGGAAAGTTTTGAATGTCCTCCATAAGATTGCTAGTCAGGTAATCGGTACGACCCGAACTCTATGAAAGCATTGATGATCTCAATAATTTTGTTATTAGGTTGCTGCTCTGGATATAGGATATACTCCTGGTGTTGATAAGATTAGAGAAGGAAATTTGAAGGTTTTATTCCTACTTGGCGCTGACGATGGTGCTATTGAAAAATCCGATTTACCTCCAGATTGTTTTGTGATTTATCAAGGTGAGCATGTCTATTCATTTTTGCAAATACTTGTCAAACAAGGGAACCTATTCATACAAGCATATTGGAGATATCGCATATTATGAATAAAATTTGAGACTCTTAAGTGGTAGGGTTGGTACGTTTGATCAACATCAGCAAATTAATCTCAGATGCATCAGTACCGTTTTCATGCAATAAAAATATCATCCAATGACTATTAAAAGTGTAACTAGAAACTCAATTCTGTTGTTCACTTCAGTGGCTAATATCTTCGAAAGGGACGACAGTCTAACGACAAAATCGAATGTGAGCACACAGTTGATTTTCACCAGTACTACTCAATTCCTAACATTTTACGGCATGTGACCACTCACAGAATCCAATTATCGTCATTCACAAATGTAAAGCTTTGGTCTATCATTCTCAGATGTAAAAAAAATAGATGACCATATTTTATTTTGATGATAATCGCCAATCAAAATATTGATTACTAGCTGTCCGGCTTGGCTTCACATGGTTGGTGTACCCATTTAAAAAAAAATACATTTGTTGCAGTCGTTCTGAGCTATGAGCATATCAACAATAATTTTTTTTGTGCGAACATATAGCTACTATTATACAGGGTGTCCCCAAATTATAAGAAAGATTTCAACCTTACATTATTGGAACAAAAATAGTGAAAAAAGTTCATATAAAACATGAGCCCAGAAATTCCCACTGGGAAGTTATAGTGGGCCCGATATGATGATTTTTTTATTATATTTCCGAAATCCTTTGTGTTGATAACGAAATTTTGTGCATGTTTATTACTTTTCATGCGCGAAATTTTGATCAGAGGCTTTTTTTATGCAATTTTCGGCGGTTTGACCAGGAAATATGAAAATATTATCATTTTTACCCAAACACGCTCCTCGTGAAAATTTCGGAAAATTCTTAAAATTCCCAAATCCGGCATGAAAAGTAATATACATGTATAAAATTTCCTTATCTCAACACAGAGGGCTTCCGAAATATTTACAAAAAATCATCATCTCGGGCCCACTTTCAGATGGTTATTACTCCATAGGGGGGCATGTTTGGGCCCATATTTTTATGATTTTTTTTACTATTTCGGTTCCTAGAAACTGTGGTTGAAATATTTCAATGGTATTTCTGGACGCTCTGTATACTCACACTTATTTTCATCCTCTCCGTATCTATTGTTTTTTTTTTGTTTTACATTTCAAAACTTCCAACTCAATCGGTGAAACCGTTTAGTAGTTGACGTACCGACAGCAGCGCTACCCACCGCGTCCAATTGTATTTTTAAATCATCCAGGAAACCATCGAAATACCCATATGGGTTGACATTTCAACCCAATCGGTTCAGCCGGTTAGAAGTTATGTGAAAAAGATAAGTACGTAAGGATAATTATTACTATCCGTTGTTCTATTACCCGTTTCTCGTAGAAATGAAGCATTTTCCCGCGGTTAAGATAAGCCTCTGTTAATCAGGGATGATGTCGGCTTCTAATGGTAAAAGAATTTTTCAAATCGGTCCAGTATTTCGGAACTTATTCAATACAAACAATCTAATATTTCCTCCTTACAATATTAGTATAGATCATATTCTGACACATCAAAGACAGTAAAACCATCTATGTGAGATTTCCAATGTGAAAGCGTTTTTCGCGCCAATATTTTCATAGCTGCAGTTGACCTTCTTGCTGACAGGTGAGGATTTTGAATTATGGTGCCCAATGACACCGTTCCAGTAAAAAATTTATACCATTATTTTCATGTACTTTTGATGTACTAACCTTAACGAGTTCACTGTAGCAAATTGTTTCCTCCTCAGAGCTCTACATTTTTCAAATAATCATTGAAAATCACAATATTTCATAACTGGACTAGTATGTGTGCCGTCACGATAATGCCCTGATATCATCCTATCTCCAGGGCTTTCATACTTATTTACGTGACAAGTGGAATATAGACATCATTAACGCACGCATTCGAGGATTGCACGACGAAGCCTCCTTAGGCTGAGTCGCGTAATCACATGAGTGCGTTAATAGTAGTAGTAGTAGTAGTTGTAGTATCGCACGCATTGCTTACAAAATTGTATCTACAACTGTCAACGTTTTCATAACTATAATGTACCTCTTTGATATTCCACTTCGACGTACCTACTCATGACAGCTTTCTTATAATTGAAAACACAAGTTGCCTCTTTGATCATTTTTGTAACCGTAGCGACGGTAGGTATAAACAATGCAGTTTATAGATGTTGAATTAAATTGTCAGATGGATATCCAGAACCATCATTAAGTTTCTTGAGTGAAAATGTCTTCAAGTGAAGATGATCTACCACCCGATATTGAGAATGCTACGACAAGAGTTATTCGACTTTTCTCTGTATTCATTCAATAGGCTATTCACTTTGGTTGAAATTTATTTCTCATCTCATTACGGCACTAGGTCAATCGAATCATAATCATTACTTGACAGTTGTAGATAAAATATTTTTACTTTCTCACGAACTCTTCACTATTTTTCATATGGATTTTTCATTCATGAATATTATTTGATGCAATCATTCGTTATTTAAGATCATGATACATTTTTTTTTTCAAATGAAAAACTACACGCTTTAAAAACGTAAGCTCTTGATGACGTGATACACCGATAGCTAGAATATAATTCGCTTCACCTTTGGGATGATGAAATAATTGGAAGAACTTTCAACCTTACTAGACACTTTGTGTGGTGTACAGAGTGAGGCTACTTTCACATGCATCCGTTTTCACGGATATACGTTTGCGTGATATACGTACACAAGTTTGGGTCCCTTCCGAATGGAATGGTTCCGTGAGCTCCGTTGTTATCCCTGTTTTGCGCAAATATCTCTAAGAAATAAAACAAAATGGGAGCAGAAAATAATGAAGAGGGAAGTCAGAAATTTGTATGCATTCTATTTATTATGGAGAGATACAGAATGTCAGAAGAACAATCGTAGATTTTGGACCTATTTTAACAGACACTTTTCGAAGATTTCATGACGCAAGTGAATATTTGGCTAGAGGAATGGAAAAAAGCGGCAATGAAAATTTTTCAATTATTTCAAAATGTCGCCTAATATGTTTTATCTATTGCTCGGACTCTTGGAGACTGAATTTGGTAAACAACCAAGAACCAGATTAGAAGTTACCCTTCGTTATTTGGCATCTGGTGATAGTGTGACTTCTATTTCATATCTTTTTCGTGTTGGGATTTCTACATTCCTGAAACATGTCTTCTAAGGCATTTAGAACACATCCATAGAAAAACTACAAACACATCCCACAAAGTTTATGAGTTGTCAACGGTTTAGAAAAAAATCGTAAAAATTGAAATATTTACAACCCATTAGTGCATGAAGTTACTTTTTTTCATATCTCTATATTCTGAAGATGTTTACTCATTCAAATATACCCAAAGAATGATAACTCATGACGAATAACTTTTTTTCACAACAGATTTTTTTTATATGACACGTCCATTTTAATGGACTCTATGCAAATTGGTTCATTGATGAAAGTAATCAGTAGGGAATTTCAGTATTCATTTTTATTCAAGTACATATCCAGAACATGAAAAACTCAATAACATCAATCACTATATTATCAATAATGATAATAATGATAATAATAATGAAAATTATACATCATGATGACTTGATACATTTTGAAGCATCTCTCAGATGCAGTCCTATTTTACATATAAAATTGCAATTTTGTCTCTACTGAATGGAATTCAGCTGATGGGTATATGGAAATGCATCATATCAAGAAAATATTTTGGATGATACTTCCAGAGCTTTTTTCGGTGCTCCTCACACGATCCAGTGGAAGGAAATGTGAACCCGCTGAAGAAAAAGAGGCGAACGAGTGGATGGAGTCGTGTCTATAGTTGACGTGCTGCAGTATAACGTACAATCATTTGATACTATGATATTCCTTTTCATAATGCAAAGATGTATATTATTTTCAATTTCATCAAAATCAGGATCAGAATAACGAAAGTCACACGGCTGTTTGATAATTCCTTTAGAAATATGATTTATCATGGATTCGCAGTTTCTAAATTCGAATAACTGCATTTCTGCTAACTTTTCTTCTGGAGGCAATATAATATATGATCATCTGTTGGTTGATCGATATCTGAGCCATTTTCCATATGTCTAAGAGGTCTTGCAAGAATGATCTACAAAAAAATCTTGATGACCGATATGCATAGAGTCCGTTATAATGGACACAACACAAAAGCAATATTTTGAGTGTCTTACAAAAAAAATAATTATTCGAATTACCTTATAGGTTCATAAACACATGCATATAATGAGATCTTGAGGGATAGGAAATTCTGAAACTTATTATACTCCGTTATAATAAATACTTACCCTCCTGGTCGGGTGCAATACAAATTGTTATCCATTTGATCACGTGCAGAATATTGTCGAGATACAAATTCATGAAATAGAAGCGATAGCTGTTTGTTGTTGAACTACACTTATAGTTCTGGCGCATGAAACATTCAATTCCTGCATGATTGACGTCACAAAAAATTAGACAAGGAGCGTCCATTATAAAACACATTATGCACTAATGGGTTTTAACCTAGCTTTCTTCTCGTCACGGACAAATTAAACGGAGGAAACTTGATGTTGAGCCAACTGTGTACGTTGCGATTGCCGACTCATCCGTGTCGATCTCTATTGGTCAGTATTCACCACATGATCCAACGGTTCCGTGAAAACGGATGCATATGAAAGTGCCTGAGTCAAGAGAAACGCTCCAATCTCTTGGAGTGTCTTCTATACATTAAATTTGTTTACGAATGAGTACTTGGTATGGTTTACCGCCAGCAATGGAAAGACTAATCGAGCTCACCTGGAATCTGTCTGACGACCGGCATCAACAAATCCTCCAGCAAGGGCTCTGTCCAAAGGGCTGCTTCACCACCAGTACTAAGGGGGGTTGAGTGGACTGTATTTTGGGGGAAATTTCACACTATCGCGTATAGCCTTAGCGTTTTGTTTGGGCGCGAGATTTTCGGGTTTTTCAAATCGAGTCCGTTCTCTCGCGGTCCCGTATGAGTTTCTGCCGTATTCCCCCGTTTTCTCGATGGCGTCGATTGCTTCCAAAGCTGGACGGATATACATTCGAAGCCAAAAGTTAGGGTCCGGATTATATTGAATATTATTGAGTGAATTTGTCTTCATAGGTTTAGAGAATCTTATTGTACGAATTATTATGTCTAGGTATATTTATACTAAAAACTAAACTAAACGAAAATATTTTGGGGTTTTAACATTTTCCCGCCCCAAAATACACAGTATTTTGACTATATTATTGAGAGGGCAAAGGGCATAATTTGACACAAGGTCTCTGAAAAACACCTTGCGTTGTACGCACCGTAGCCACCCTCGTGATTCCGTCAGTACCGGGATGTAGTTGGGTTACCCTTCCGAGACGCCACTGCAGTGGAGGGGTCAGCTCAGATTTGATCAATACGAGTTCTCCAACGTGGAGATCTTTCTTAGTATCTAGCCATTTGATACGCTGCTGCAGGGTGTGTAGGTATTCATTATGCCACCTCTTCCAGATATCCTGGTGAATTCGCTGCAACAATTGCCAGCGATCCAGCCGATTCAAGTTCAGGTGTGTGAGGTCAGGGTCTGGTAAAGTGGTTAGGGGTTCTAAAAGTAGAAAATGGCCTGGAGTTAAGACTCCTAGATCGTTAGGATCGTTGCTCATTGGATATAGGGGCCTGGAGTTAAGACTCCTAGATCGTTAGGATCGTTGCTCATTGGATATAGGGGCCTGGAGTTCAATATGGCTTCAATTTGTACGAGAACTGTATAGAACTCCTCATAAGTTAAAATTTGGTCACCAAGGACCTTGACGAGATGTGTTTTGATAGATTTTATGCCTGCCTCACTGAGACCATTGAAATGAGGTCCACTAGGTGGAGAAAAATTCCAGACAATCTTCTCTGATTCCGATGCGCCTTTCATGAATTGAACTAGAGTGCGATAAGCTCCACAGAAGTTTGTAGCATTATCGCTGAACAATAATGTACACCGTCCACGGCGACTTATCAGACGTCTGAGAGCAGCCAAAAAGGCATCTGAGGTTAAATCGGACACCAATTCAATGTGTACGGCTTACGTGGTGAAGCATACAAAGAGGCAAATATAGGCCTTTTGAGATTTTACTCCTCGACCCTTCGACATAGCTATATTGAAGGGCCCAGCATAATCAACGCCAACGACTTGGAAGCATTTAACCTGATTTATGCGAGGAGGGGGTAGGTTTCCCATTGGAGGTTCCAAAGATTTGGGCTTCACACGGAAACATCGGTTGCACTTGGAAATTATTCGAGTGATGGCACGTCTTGGAGATAGAATCCAAAAATTCTGAGCCACCAGGAAATGGAGTGTTTGCATTCCTGGATGCATATGCGTGATGTGGGTTTTTTCGATAATCAAATCTGTTAGGCGATGTTTATTGGGTAGGAGGGCAGGATGTTTGTGGTTGAATTCTAGTCCTGAAAAATGAAGCCGACCTCCTACTCTTAAGACACCGTCCTCAGAGAGAAACGGGTTTAGTTTTCGTAAATGTTTAGGAAGAGGTAATTTATTTTCTAATCTGGATATTTCCTGGGAAAAGGATAGTAGTTGAACTCGTTTAACCAACACGAGAAGGGCCTCGTTGAGCTCCCTCTGAGAAAGGGCAGTACACTGTCTCTTAGTAGGGTGTTGTGCATTATTAATGAAACGCAAACACCACGAGACAATTCTTTGAACCTTATCCAAGGATGAAAATTTATCCAAAAGGTTATCTAACGAATCCAGACTAACTTGAGAGATGAGCGAAATTTTCTTCTCTTCTGCTAATACATTGGGAGGTTCAATCAGAGGAGTATTTGGCCATTCGGTACGGGGTTTTTGTAGCCAAGGAGGGCCATGAAACCACAGGTGGTGGTTAATTAGTTCTTGAGGTAAAATACCTCGAGAGGCACAGTCGGCAGGGTTGTCTTGGGATGAAACGTGTTGCCAACACGAAGGGGATACCTTATCTTGAATGGCACTGACTCTATTGCTGACAAAGGTCTGCCACTTATGTGCAGAAGATTTTATCCACCACAAAGTGATCATAGAGTCGGTCCATGCACACACATGTGAGAACGTCAACGTAGTTGAGTATTTGGTCATTACGTAATGCATGACCTTGGCCAAGAGAAGAGCTGCGCATAGCTCTAGTCTTGGAATCGAAATCGACTTCAATGGGGCGACTTTCGATTTACCATTGACCAGTCTAGTTTCGATTCTGTTATTCGGGAGAGTGAAACGCAGGTAAATCACGCATCCATAGCCTTTCTCAGAACTATCTGCAAATCCGTGAATTTCGCAAGTTATGAAATTCGAGGGTAATAATAATCTGGGAATTTTTAACGTACAAATATCCGGTAGTTGTTTCTTGTACTGAAACCATCGTTCTGAGACATAATCGGGAGGAGACTCGTCCCAGTCTAATCCCAAACTCCACATGTGCTGGATAAGGTATTTTGCTAAAAATGTTATTGGAGAAAGAAAGCCCATGGGATCAAAAATTCGGGCGATTTCGGAGAGTATGCCGCGTTTGGTTGATAAATTATCGATAGGAACTACTTCATACGAGAAATAATCTTGTGTGGGATACCATTTCATGCCTAAGATTTTGACAACAGTGTCATGATTGTCAAACGAAAGGGAACTATGTTGACAATCCTCGGGGGGTAAGCCATCGAGGAGGTTTTCATGATTAGCTGACCACTTACGGAGTTTGAAACCTCCTTTATCTAGAAGTGAAATCAACTGAGATTGCAGATCTTTAGCACTTTCAAGAGAAGAGGAGCCTGTGAGGACATCATCGATATAGATATCTGAACGAAGTGCTTTGGAGGCTAGGGGAAATTGGAGTTGCTCATCATCTGCCAACTGGAGTAAAGTGCGGAGGGCTAAGTATGGAGCTGAAGAGAGACCATAAGTGACCGTATTCAGTCTGAAATCTTGTACAGGGTGATCAAAGGAAAATCTCCATAGTATCCTTTGGTAGTCACGGTGAGACTCATGGACAAGGATTTGTCTGTACATTTGCATGATGTCCGCACTGAATACAAATGTATGAAGTCTGAAGTTCAGTAAGACACCTACGAGGTCAGTTTGTAGCTTCTCGCCTGTTAGGAGGGTATCGTTGAGAGAATGACCAGCCTCTGACTTACTGGAAGCGTCAAATACCACTCGGAGCTTGGTCGTACTGCTATTCAGATTTCGAACACATAAATGGGGAATATAGTACATGTTTTCGAACGAGCGTGGTTTTTCTACGAGTTCCATGTGACCACAAAGTAGATAATTCTGAATAAAATTACAATACTCTTGGTGAAGGAGATGATCCATTTTCAGCCTGCGTTCGAGAGAGTAAAACCTTTTGAGAGCTAAATGTCGACTGTCTCCAAAATAGGGCTTGGGGCCCCGAAAAGGCAGAAACACCACAAATCGTCCAGTAGAAAGACGATAGTGAGTGTTTTTGAAGATACCTTCACATTTTTCATCCTCTTGAGATCGCACATGTGTGTGAGGGATATCTTCTATCTCCCAAAATTTCTTGAGTGATGTCTCTAAGGAGGCATCACTCAGAGAAAGAAAGGATTTCACAGGAGTCGTGTGAGAAACTTCAGCTGTGCCCATGATGATCCAGCCTAGCACAGTTTCTATCGCATGTGGTTCATTGAGAGCAGTACCAGCTATTTTATTACTCAAAAGAATTTGCGGAAACATATCCGCCCCGAGCAACATATCAATGGGAGATGAGATATAGTATGTTGGATCGGCGAGGTTAAGATTCGAGAGGTGAGGCCAATTTTGCAGAGGAAGAGATGTTGTAGGCATTTGCCCACAAATGCTTGATAGTATTGCAGCTTCTATAGTAAAAATCGGTTCAGATTTTCCGTGAGGTTTAAGCATGCAGGTAATCGAGGAGGAGGTAGAGGATGATATTTCACCAATACCGCTTATAGACAGAGATAATTTTGAACGTGGCAATCCTAATCGATTGGCACAATTTTGAGTTATGAAGTGCGATTGGCTTGCCGTATCAATTAAGACACGAATGGGTTGGTAATTTGAACGAACATCGAGAACCTCGACCAGAGCAGTGGCTAAGAGGACCATTGAGGAGGAGTTACGCGGATTTGAGATCATAGCAGTCACGTTAAGAGGTTGGTCGGGTTGAGAACTTGAGTGAGGAGTGGGTTGAGTGTGAGAGATCACGGGAGCAGTAGCCGAGTCATCATCGAAGTGCAGCAGAGTGTGATGTTTACCTTTGAGACCCTTACGCACCCGGCAAATAGCTGTTGACCCACATGATTTGAGAGTATGGCTCAAGCCCAAGCAATTAGAACACCATCTATTCTGTTTGACAATGTTATAACGCTCTCTTGGTACTTTAGATGCAAATACTGGGCAATTATAAATATTATGGGTCCCGGAACATATAGGACATTTGTCCGGGGTTTTTTCAGTGTTTGTTAAAAGAGATGCAGGACCTTGAGGTTTGAATTTATTAGAATTCCTTTTTATAATTGAGCTGTTAGGAGAATGAGAATCATGCTTATATTTTTGATAGTGAGGTTTTGCTGAGGCGAATGAGTCTAGTGCTACACACTGTTTTTCTAAAAATTCGAATAGATCCTGGTATTTTGGTATCTCTGTTGAGCCATGCTGCAGCTCGAAACGTCTCAGAGTGTCTGAATCTAATTTCAATGATAAAATATTCATCAGAATGTAGTCCCAATGGTTTACAGGAAATAACATTTTTTCTAAAGCCTTCAGGTTATCAGCAAATATATCTAACAAGTGTCTCAAACTCTTTGAGCACTCAGAATTCAATTTAGGAGCATGATATATTTCATCCCAATAACTTTTTGCAAGAGCTCGTTTATTTTGATATCTCGAATAAATGTTATTGTATGCAGTAGAATAATTTTCAGGCAATAAAGGGATATGCTGAATATGATGAAGTGGTTCTCCAGAGAGCGAAGAGAGCAGGTAGTGAAATTTCTGAATATCAGTCAGATTACTTTTATTGTGTATTAGAGAGTTGTATAACGAAATGAAATTACACCATTCTTTTGAACTTCCTGTAAACATAGGAACATTAAGTTTCGGTAGCCTAGCATGGTCATCAGCAGAGGCATGGGGTCGAGGAGGATTAGCCTCGAACAAATCATAGTGGACACTCTTAATAAAAAAATATTTTTGGTCCACATCCTGCCTCAAAAGTCTTTCAATCTCCATATCGGCACCCTCTTGAGTGGCTAATATTTGAATTACAGTTGCATGATCATCGTTGAAGTCTTCATAGACTTTTGTAATTTCTGAGTATCTAACTTTGAAATAGGATTGTTGCATAACGTCTGTTTTTGCTGCCCGAGCTAAATCATAAACAACGGCGATGCGATCGATTGCGACGTCCCTAGTAGCCCGTGACTGCTTCAACCTACTCATGTTGAATTAGTTCAATATTACTCAAGTAAAGTTATATATTAAATTAATTCGAATCAAATTCAAAGTTGATTATATTGGACAAAACTTTGGTATGTGAGTGTATTAGTGATAAATCATTTACCTATATACACCGAGTGGGAATCCACACAAAAACCACGACCAGTTTTTGTTGCGGACCGAGGATAATTTTATTTAAACCGATAAATTTTAATAATCGATTTTGCACTAATTGATTACAATAATTGATCAGAATGAATGGAAAATTGAGATATTGTTATGAGATCAACTCGGAAACGAAACCACGAGAGTACACAGTGCGTACAAAAAAGTTAAGGCGACGTATATGTAATCACAGTATGAACCTGTTGAGTTGAGATTTAATTAAATCTAATAAAGAAATGAATTGAAGACCTATATTCACTCAATAATGATTTAATTGATTATAATGAATAATGGTACATGGATCCGGTTCGAACAAGGGCCAATGTTTACGAATGAGTACTTGGTATGGTTTACCGCCAGCAATGGAAAGACTAATCGAGCTCACCTGGAATCTGTCTGACGACCGGCATCAACAAATCCTCCAGCAAGGGCTCTGTCCAAAGGGCTGCTTCACCACCAGTACTAAGGGGGGTTGAGTGGACTGTATTTTGGGGGAAATTTCACACTATCGCGTATAGCCTTAGCGTTTTGTTTGGGCGCGAGATTTTCGGGTTTTTCAAATCGAGTCCGTTCTCTCGCGGTCCCGTATGAGTTTCTGCCGTATTCCCCCGTTTTCTCGATGGCGTCGATTGCTTCCAAAGCTGGACGGATATACATTCGAAGCCAAAAGTTAGGGTCCGGATTATATTGAATATTATTGAGTGAATTTGTCTTCATAGGTTTAGAGAATCTTATTGTACGAATTATTATGTCTAGGTATATTTATACTAAAAACTAAACTAAACGAAAATATTTTGGGGTTTTAACAAAATTGATATTTTAAATCTCACATTTGGTTCATCATATTCCTTTTTTGCCTCCATACCGGTAATCACGTTACAGAATCCATCGACTTATACAGTATGTCTTTCAATTTCTCTAATAATGAACTTTGTGGTTTGTCACGCTTATCACCCTCCACCCCCCCCCCCCTTTAAACGTCTGTTAAAGTTTGTGAAGAAGTATCATTGCGGCATACTTCCCCATATTGTTTTCTTTGCCTCGATGAAAAATAACTTGTTTATTTTTTGAAATCCAGTTCAGTGCAAGCAAAATATCTTGAAATGGGTTACTGTGAGTACATCAAGAGAAAAAGATAGAATTGTCTTTTGCCGTAACTCTCATTTCAGTGAGCATCATGTAGGTATCTCCAATTAGTTATTTTCGACTATTACTTTGGGTATTGGTATAGGTATTCGCCCATAAAAAATCTGGCAACGCTGTAACAATTCTGATGTCAATATCATCAAATTTCTATGGGGAGGGCTGAGTCATTAAGATTTCAATATCCAGGAAGTGGCGTACTCAAATTTTTCAAATTTTTTGTTCAATTTTCGAGATGAAATAACTCGTTAATTCGAAGACTTGAGAAAAATCTGATATTTTGGGAATTTTTGTTAGACTGAAGCATACTGCTGTGTTCAATTTTTGCACTTATTTTACTGTCACCCTGTATAGGCGGGCCTTTGAGATATTCAACTCCTATGACTGCCGGCCATGTTGTACTTTTTTATATTTTTTTATATAGAAAGTCGTTGAATTTTGACCGTACAGTGCATCGGCATAATTGAATACAGACAAAATGATTGAGTCACATGAGGATTTCGTCAATTGAAACAGTAGAAAATGTCTGTTTCTATAAATTATTTAAAGAGTGGCGTAGCCTCGTTGTATCAATCTGTTTATATGCTTTTCAAATGTCAAATTGGTATCCATCACTACATCTAGATTTTTTGCTCCATCTACGATTGTTGAAAGTTCTCCCAGAATCTGAATATAACCATACTGACTAACCGCTTGTCAGTGCTTTTCGGACTGAATATCAGAACATTCGATTCATTCGAATGGGGTTAGTACTTCGAAATAATGAAATAAAATGTTTAAGTAAAACAGGATACATAAACAGTGATCAGTGGCTGCCTCAACGAATCTGTTCAAATCTACATTGAAGAGTTCCAGCAATAACACTGCATCTTTCTTTGCAGGCCACCACGGAGACCACGGGGCTTCCATAGCGGACGCGATCCTCCCCGGCGCCGCCTACACCGAAAAGCAAGCCACCTACGTCAACACAGAGGGCCGAGCCCAGCAGACCCTTGTCGCCGTTTCGCCGCCGGGCAGAGCGCGGGAAGACTGGAAGATCATCAGAGCGCTGTCGGAGATCGTCGGTGCCAAGCTGCCCTACGACAAGCTGAACGAGATCAGGGACAGGCTAGAGGAGGTGGCGCCCCACCTCACTAGGTACGGGTCGGCCGAGGGGGCGAACTATTTCAAGCAGGCAGAACAGTTGGCCAAGGTGAGTTGAGACATCCGCGGTACATGCATTCGAGTAACAGGCCTATTCAGTATCTCATAACGTTATCGTTACGTGTCGTTAGTGAATGACATATCGTTAAATAACGATAATTTTCTTGAATCGAATTCACTACCGATTTGACAGTCGGTAACGAACGACAAGCTGTCATCAGAAAATCGTTTAAAGACGATAGAGTATCGGTAGTATATCATGAACACAAAAACAATGATCGCATAATATCCTCTCATCTGTTCTGTCCAGTCAGTCTTTTTAAATTTTCAGAAGAGTTTCAGAGGAGTTAAATATAAATATTTGTTGATATTCACCGTTCATTTCGATTCAGACAAGTGAATGAAAATTTGAATAGACGCATGAGGGACGCTAGTAAACCATTCGAAAGTCCGATAAAGGATACTTTCGGGATGATTGTCGGTTACCCAGAGAGCTATATTTTGGGGGGTATTCTCTCATAATATGTTGCAGCATCCCAAGGAGGCCAGTAGGAATACTAGTATACAGGGTGTTAACAAATAAGTGTCACAACGGAAAACTGTAGATTCCTCATAAAAAAAACATTCATTTTCTTCTCAACACTTTTCTCTGGGCTTCCGTTTTCAAGATACAGGGCGTCAAAAAATCGAAAATGTTCAGTTTAATTAAACACACTCTACAACTTTAAAAACTTAATGAACTTACTCAAGAACCTGACATTTGATTGAACATTTTATTCGACAGATCTGAGGTGTTTATTTCCAGTGGATTTTTAAACGATTTTTGGAGATACCAGGATTTTGTATGTTTTTGTCCATAAAGAGCAAATTTTCGCGAAAACTGTTCACTTCAGAGCATTGAGACAGGAGGACGTTTTTTGTGTGAAAGATATTGGCGCTTCAGAATCTACTTTGAATATTACAATTTCTCCAGTGGCATAAATGTTTGGGGGGTTAAACCCGAACGAGGCGTTGTATTCTCCGCCACTGACATGTCCAAGGGAATTGATTAAGAGCCTCAAAAGTAGTCATTATTAATTATGAAGTGTGTACAAAGGCTCAACGCCCTAGCTCAAACGGTTCCTGAGATAGTAGCAAAATGCTGTTTTTTTCTATCATTTTTTTGACGCCCTGTATCTTGAAAACGGAAGCCCAGAGAAAGATTTCGAAAAGGAAAAAAATATTTTCTTTTTCATAAGGAATCTACAGTTTTCCGTTGTGACACTTATTTGTTAACATTTGTACACCATCAGTTGTTGAAAATATAATCGGAAAGTACCTACGTACTGATGTACCTATCTGTTGTTACCAAAAATCTGTAGAAAGAGACAAATCATGGGCTATGTCCCAAGCAGATGTATCTATGAAATATCAAATATACTTGTAGACAATTAGCCGCTCTACCCAATCTTCAGAAATGGGTATGATTTCAAGTTACAAAATAGGTAGATTGAGAACTCTAAAACTCTAAATTATCTATTCAATCATAGAACCAGATCACTCCAAATTCCTTTCAGGATATTGGGGTTTGTGGGTTCATATTGATTTGATGGAAAGTATTTATTTCTCTGCAGTTCCTCCACGTTTATTCAGATAATAACGAATCACTGTTTGAATATTTTAGCACTCCAGTAACTGTAAGCAATCCTACTTCCCTTAGAAACATTATTTTCATCAATTATCATAGTAGAAGACTCGGTAGAAGATCTCTGATCTATATGATATTTTGATATACATAACGATTTGTCAATTTATGACAAATAATGTCACATTATGTCATACTATCTATTTCGAGAATATGAACTCCTTGTTAATTTTGGAATATATCAAGGATATATCTTACGGAATGCATTTTTTCATGAAGTCATTCGAATTGTCATTACATATTAAGATAACGATAGTTGTTATCTAACGACTCATAAAATATCTTGATGCACTAACGGGCCGTGAAGTGCACTTTACCGCCCGGTTTTGCGGACGTTAAGTTGCACATTACCGCCCGCGGGCTCATTATGGCCCATGGGCTGTTCTCAGTTTCCTTATCCACATCAATTCATGAAAAACCTATGATTATTTTCCTAGATTCTAATATATCCAGCGGTATATCATAAACTTCTTCTTTTTCCGATCTTCTTTATTCGATTCCATGGTCTCGCTATTATTATCACTAATTTTTACTTTTCAGTCAAAGAATGAAAATTCACCTTGTTTATTGGATCTATTGCTATAGACAACAATCATCAGCTTGCTTGACAAGGTCAAAATTAGGTAGTTATACCGGGTGACACAGGCTATCGGGCCACCCCTGTAACTTCTGCATTCGTCAACGGATTTTTCTGAAATTCGGTACAGTTATATAAGCAACTATTTCGGATTTGATCATATTACAATCCAATATGGCGGACTTCCGGTTTTTCTGGAAATGCCAGCAATTTCGTTTTTTCAAATGGAACACCCTGTATATTTTTACATATTCAAGTCTAACAGGTCAAAACAAGTGCAATCTTGATGTCAAATGTCATTTATTCCACAGCCTACCTAGTTGAAAAATTATTCTAACTGCAAGGAAATTCATAAACTAGTTGTTGATTTTTGAATGTATACAATTTGTTACTGCACCGAAAAACAAAAATGATATTTCATTTTGTTCCTTAATGTATGTTCTAGAGTAACGGGTAGGTGGCCCATAGGGGTTCCATTTGAAAAAAAATAATTTTTGATCAAAAAGTGATGTGGCTGAATTGATTCCTGGATAAATGACACAAAAAATAATTTTTCAGAAAAAATTATGTTCTTCTGTTATGTGTGACTCATTGTGAATAGTCTTGACCACATCTCATTTATCCACGAGGTAAAATGAAAAAACAATTTTAATTTAATTTTTTTTCGAAAAAATGACATTTGAAATAAAGATTGCACTTGTTTCGACCTGTTGAACTTGAATATGTGAAAATATACAGGGTGTTTCATTTGAAAAAACAAAGTTGCTGGCATTTCCAGAAATACCGGAAGTCCGCCATATTGGATTGTAATGTGATAAAATCCGAAATAATTGCTTATATAACTGTACCGAATTTCAGAAAAATCCGATGACGAAAGCAGAAGTTACAGGGGTGGCCCGATACCCTGTGTCACCCGGTATTTATACTGGGTATGCATATTGTAAAATTCTGAAGAATGAATCTCTTCTAGAGATCAAAGAGTTTCACTATTACGATTAATTGCAATATTCGTACTATAATTCTTTTATGTAAATCATCCATGAACATTTCGCTTCTCTTGATTACTGAATTAAACGTTACATATTGAATTCGGGGGGAATATTAGTTCACCAAAATCTATAGTCATCACTTTTAAGTCAGAAAATAAACCACTGTGCATAAAATTTTGTATGTATCACGTGCGTGAAATGCGTTTATGGCCTTCAGCGTGTAATGGCCCTCGGCTAGCACCATGTCATGCGCATACTTAGGTATTTTGGGGTTTCAAGCAGTGTGCCAGGGTCTAGTACCCGCCTGTGACATTAAATAGTGTTGCTGCAAGTTCTTGAAGAATGTCATATGCATAATGATTAATTCCCTATTGTCGAGCAGCAGTGATAATAACCAAATCAATAGCGATACAGTTATGTATGTGTCAAGGGCGTAAAATAGGCTTTTATGGACTATAGCGTGTAAGTGTACTAGCGTGAGCGATATCCAAGTAACACGCCTAGTTCCATAAAGGCATGTTAAGCTTGAAATAAGAACATTTCATGCACGACCGTTTTAGACATTTATTCACGGTCAACATGGAATTTAATAATGATTTGAAATAGATCAAAAAATGGTAGTCCACGAGAATACACAGAAAAAACAGTGAAATTACTTTACCGCCAATTCATCTACGCCCGCTGTACCCCTTTATCTCCCTAGGGGGGGAGGCGCTAAAGTGTTACCTTAAGCTCGCAAATCCAGGCGATAAAGTGCTACTTCACCGAGTACTGTACGCCTAATGGTGCATAAATGATGTAATCATACCCATGCCCATGAGGTAAATATTCAATTTCATCCATACAGTGTCAGAGTAATTTGTATTTTCCATTAGCTCTTCATCGATTTCAATTGAATGAATACTTCCCAAATTCAGTGTCAGTGCAGTCAACTCGAATAAGCTATCTGCTATTCGGAAGACTATGTTGACAAAACAAAATGTCAGGTATCATTACGTCAAGCATTCATATACATGAACTGATAGGTGCGGTTTCAAAAAAAAAACTGTTTGTGTCTTCAGATGAGTCTTGAATTGTACAATATTTCTAATACCCCCTTCTTGGATTTTCTCCAAATCGCAATATTGCACTGAAAGGATTTTTGGTTACTGCGAAGGTGCATCAGAAAATATGCTTGCACGGTCATACCCCCCTGAAATATCATGATACCTTGAAACCACTTAATTTCGATGTACAGTGTGGAATCCTATGATGAAATAAAGTCCGTATCTCATTAACAAAAATATATGTAAAGAAATCCTCGGGCAAGTCCTTTTTTATTTTCAAAAATATATTTCTTCATAAAGATTATCAACCACCTGTTCTACCCTGCAAATCTACCCCTTCAAATCTACCCCTTCAATGTTTTCAAATTTCACAAGGGGTCAAGTTACACCTCCTTAGGAAAGTACTTCAAATCTCTATACAATGTTTTTTTTTCGAATTCGGTTGAGCCATATCCGCAAGAGAGCAGTCGAATGATCAAAAATTGTTCGAATGTTTCTTCTAAATATTTCCTTATGAGCGCCGGTCGTTAATCAAGCATTAACTTTTCAATTGTCATCTGAATACCGTTATATCTAAATTACAGTGTGGGATTACGTAAACAATATAACAGTACCCACTAAACGTGAAAACATAACTTAAACATAAATGTTACTTTGTGATGTTATTCAGAGAGATGCTTAATGTCACAGATACGTTGCGGCAATGGGCCCTTGTGTATCTTTCTGAGTATCATTTTAGTTATTCTGCTTCGAAAATCCAGTCATACCTAGGTTAGATATATATGACTTCTGCATAGTATTGTCTTGAATTCTGAAAAGTAATAGGTAAATATATATA
The DNA here is from genome assembly GCA_918026855.4 of Phaedon cochleariae. Classification (NCBI taxonomy): domain Eukaryota; kingdom Metazoa; phylum Arthropoda; class Insecta; order Coleoptera; family Chrysomelidae; genus Phaedon; species Phaedon cochleariae. The sequence goes on from OU896707.1 coordinate 21,334,342, forward strand.
CGATTTTTTTGAAGTATCCTGACTGATTTTGAAATAATAATCTGACTATGTTCTGCTGCTAGCTAAGATATGTAACACACCCAAAAAATATTTTTGTTGTGTGGTATTTAAAACTCAGACCTCATTTTTTGTTACCAATAATTATTATTTCTGCGATGATGTTCAAGCCCACTAGACCGGCCGGTAGTGATATATTTTCTGACGTGACTTCACCCAGTATGCCTCTTGGAGGGTATCCATTATGTATATATTTTAATGTTCAAAAATGATCCAGGAAAGAATCCTCCTGGGTTCTTCATGAATTAAAGCATGTTTTCAAGGATTAGATGTACTTGGACATACGCAAACGTTATGCATTTTTTTCCATACCATATGTATGGCACACATGTGTATACTTCTTGAAGGCAGTCTGTTTGAAAACGAGGTGGTAAAGAATATCATTATTACCCAGGGATCAAGATTATATCCCGAGGCTTCAGCCGAGGAGTATAAGGTCCTGTGGTAATAATATTCTTCACTACCAAGCTATATATTAACATTTTTCCACCACTAGCAATATATTTCAATCATTTTAGTTCAGTGAAACCGAAATATTGTCATATATAATACCACAAGTGATAATATTTTGCCGGAAATATTCGGTGATTGTTACGACAGCTTGTTGCCTAGTAATTTCGTGAATGACATTGTTATCAAAACTACGAGCCGTAGGCGAGTAGTTTTGGATCAATGTCATGACCGAAATTAGGGCAGCAAGCTGGAGTATGTCAATCGACGAATATTTCCAGGAAAAATAATAGTATCACGAGTTGTATTCCTATGACTATTTCATGATTGAATGAGACAATATATATAAGAAATAGGAAACATAATTTTAGTATATTCCAACTCGAACTGCGAAGAAGAACATAATGATAGTAATAAAATACAGAATTTACTTTTTTAGAAATTAACTACCTACTTATATAGTTATTCACAAAGTGGAATGTACAATTTTGATAAACAGTATTTTTTATATTATCTTGGAGATGGTTGCTCTCAAAAGAGTGTATACAATTACTATCCAATTCAAACAAAATAAATTGAATTTATGTGACATGGAATAATTAAAAAAAAAAGATATCGTCGCCGAGGGCTCGAACCATCGACCTTCGTATCCTCGCGCAACAACCCTAACAGTTGAGCTACATCAGCTAGTAATTATATCAGTCAGTCACAATTAGTTGAGTAATTGAAGAAGATTACTTTAAAAAGAAATTTGAATTCTATTATTATTGTGTCAGACCGTCAACAAATATGCAAACTTTTTAAATTACACATGAAACGTCCAGCCAGAATAAAATTGTCTCGCCTTTCGTACAAAATATCTCACTAACGCGAATTATAAGTAAATAAAATAAAGTCGGAACTTAGGTTATTGTCTCAGATTTGAATCCAAAGCAATCTTGACCAGACACGATGTCAAAATTTTATCGCTGATAAACGAGGTTTGTTGGTCACGTGTGGGTCAATTCGGCTTCTGTATTGGTAGAGCAAGTCCGATAAAATTTAATAAACAAAAAATATCGCTAGAATACAGAAGAAACCGTGAAAATGGTCGATTCTGATTGGTTCTCGAGATCAAGAGTGGAATAGTCATTATGAAAACACTTATTTTCAATACTTGGGCATGACCATGACAGCATATGACAAGTCTTTATTGATTAATACCTACAAGATTGGAGTGCCATTCCTGCGAATATCTGATCAGAACACTGCATTCGGGTTAATTACAATTATTGACTAGCAGTGCATTCACGTTTCAAGCGTTGAGTAATTGATTGTAAAAATGTGTTCAAATTATTGTACTTTCTGAATTTATTTTTCCATAATTTTTTACAGAAATCCAAATCACAACTCGACTGCACACCAATTGATGTGAAAGTTAAAGAATTGCAGGACTATTTCATGACGGATTCAATCAGTAGGGCATCACCAACAATGGCAAAATGTGTACAAGCTGTATTAAAACAAAAGCAATCCAAATATTGTGATTAGATTCTATATAATAGTTGAAGAAACATTGTTCTCTATAGGTATATTACGACCTTTGATGATTTCCCCCAAATATTTTGCACTGTAGATATTGTTAATGAGTTTCATATTATCAATTACTCTATATTTCAAGTAGCGGAATAAATATATGTTTTGGAGGCAAAATGTATTAATTTATTTTTAAGTCATTGCCGCATACCTTATGTTGATTAATAATGAACATACCCTTATTATCCTACTGAAATTATGTATGTAGGAGCTGATTGAAACTGGTCAACAGGAAAAACGTTTTCCTTAGTAGAGCAAATTGCAATATCAACTTATTAAATGTCATAGGCTCGATTTTTAGAAATAATAAAATTCCTGTAAAAACAGACCAACTTCGACCACCTTTTTATTCATTTTCACCAATAGATTTGAATGCATGAAATCATTAAATTCTTCTTAGGACCTTATTGAATCATATAATGTGAATTGCAGCCACTTTTGTTGAATTGTTGCTACGAAACTTTGTCAGTTACAGTTGCATTCAATAAAAAAGCATACAGGTATTAAAAAGATGTTATATACTAGTTCTAGTCCTGTAAAACTGGCTCAGCCAATGCTCTGTATCTTTGACAACCTATGACAACTATCAACATTTGGTGAACAATCATTCCTGATAGCCCGTTTTACGCAAATAGGATGACGTTAATTTCTCTCTCTAATACCTGTACGCTTTTTTTATTACAACTGTACTTGTGATTCTACCATAATTTTATTTGTAGATGAGATCTATTTCACCTATTGTAAATAAAATATTTCCTGTGCCGTACTGTTTTATTTTTTCCCAACCTTGTAACCTACCTGTGTACTGAGCAAAACAAACGCCATTCAAGAATAAAAGAAATATGAGTTTTGTTCTCTTGGGGTATTTACGACCTTTGATAATTCCCCTAAATATTTTGCTCTGTAGATATCATTAATAACTTTCATATTATCGATTACTTTATATATTTCTCTCCAGTCGTATATTTGCAACGGCGGCTTTATTGTTGGAACGTGCGAGTCTCAATGAGCATATGACTAGCTACTCTATTAGTATCTAAACTCATGAAGTCATGCACTATCCGTAAAGGGATCGAAACGAATAAGATAATATTTCAAACTGAATATATTTTGATAATATTCTGAGATAAATAATTCATTATATAATTCCATTCGGATAATCTTGGACCATTCTAGGAAAGTATACAGTATGTCTGAAACAGTTGGTAACCAATGGAACTTTTTTGTTATTTTTTAGGAAAAAAGTCATTACTCATGAAAAGTTATGCGAGGACTAAAACCAAAAACGCGAATATCAGATATAGAAGTTTTCTAATCGTATACGAGGTAGGTATATGTCAAAAAATAAACATCTTAATTGCTCAAGAGTAAAGTACCTACCGTTCATTTTCGACAATATCGAAAATTATATCTAAGAAAAAATTACTAAAAATGAAAACTAACGTTATTTTTCATCATTAATTCTACGGAAAAGTCGAGAAAAAGGATTTTTCATATAAAGTTCTTCAAGGTCAAAAACCAGGAATTAGTCATATATATATATATATGTCAAAAAATCTCGAAGAATTTGTAAAAAATAATTAAACAAGATTTTCATCATAGACAATATTGTGATATGTCGAAGAATAGCTGGAATATTATGTTGATTTCGGTATACCCGTATATTATTTTGGAACAATAATTCGATACTTCCGACGCGAGAAAATAATACAAAATGCAAACATTTAATTTTCGGAAAAGTTACATGTCAAAAATCTCAATACGGACCTGCTACCAAACTGTGAGGCGCACGAATTCAATCTGACCTGAAGTGGAGCATGTTAGATTTTCTGCTAAATATGGAGAAAAAATCTAGTGAGCTGGAGTATCAGCTCACTAGATTTTTCCTCCATATTTAGCAGACAATGGGATGTTATACAACAAATCTTTCAATAAATAATCCTTTTGGTGGCATATTCTTTCCTACTGTTTGGGCCGATAGAGTGATTCACTATTTCAATGATTCATCATTCAAGATTTTTTGGGATCTTCTCGTTTCTATAAAATGAAATATAGTATTATTTCAATATACGTATTAAACCTCAAGTAAATTAAAACTTGTTTCCGCACGGATTACCTATTTGTTCCCTCTTAACTCTTTGCGCCCTGTCTCTAGATGCTCCATTTCAGGTCAGATTGAATTCGCGCCATGGTCGCATGTGCAGTCGCATGTTTGGATGTTCGTCGCATGCGCGATCAATATTTTGTGAAAATGTCAAAATAGTGTTGTTTTGTTCTGCTGTTCTTCAAACTGCTGAATTTGTTTATAAACTCAGATAATAAGGTGAGTTACAGTAATATAGATGATTCATAACAATTCCCAGAGTCAGGCATGAAGAAGATGACAGGAAACAAAACAACCTAAAATGATAATTATTGTTGAATTGATAATATTAATCATTATTGTTATTGATATCGTTCAGCAGTGTTGCCAAGTGCCAACAGCGAATCTCAAAAATGGCTAGGCCCACCTTTGGCTAGATGATCGTTGATAAAATGCTAAAATATGTCTGAAAATGAAAGTGCGCCGCAGCCGAAAAATGTTTACTCATTTTTTGGCAAATCTAGCCATTTTTGCATTTTTTTTGCAAAAACAAGAAATCTGACCATGGACTATGAATGTGACATTAAGAATTAAGAGAAGACTCAAGTAGTATTTACATTGAAGTATTACGTGATATGTTGACGTCATTGACGTCAACGTCATGAACTATCTATGGGAGTTTTATAATAAAATATCTTTATAGAAAGTCAGAATAAAAAATAACTAGAAGAATTGGCTAAATGGCTAGATGCAATTTTTAGTAGCTAGATGAATTAAAAAGTGGCTATAATAGTAGAGTTTAAACGGGATCCTATCGTGCTATCCCGTGGGCACTTTGTTGCTAAAATGTAAAACCCATTTTTTATCATTCCTAAGACCTTTGCAATGCAAAATCACTTGGTCGTCCAAAAATCGTAGTAGGAGGGGAGTGGGGGGAGCCTTTTTTTCAAAAAAAGACAATTTTTTTTTCATCGGTTTTCAGTTCTAAGATTTGAGATAATTCATTCCTCAAATTTGTATACCCATCCGGATATCAGAAATATTTTTTTTTCAATTTATAAAAATACGTCGCAGCATTGTTGTATATGGAGCGCCTTCACACAAAACCGCTTGCCCTGCACACCCATATTTTTAAAATCATTCAACTCGCTCTACCTCGAAAAGTATTGGGTCTAGCAAAAAAAAGTTTTCTATAAACGTTGAAGACCAAACATCAGAGAACATGTTGGGGTTTTTAGAATTTTGATTGGATAATTGGTTCACGAGAAAATTAAATAAATCGAACGGCATGTCGCGATGAACAGCGGCGACCGCAGAGACACGAGGAAGGGCGAGATTGCTATGCCTAGGTCAACCGAAAATCCACTCTACTGATGGCAATGTTGGTACGGTCGATTTTACCGTGACTTCACTGTTTTCTTGTAAATTCGAATGCATTATTCTGGTAGCGCGGATTCCACTGAGATTACTAGTGATGAGTGATAAAGTTCTTGTCTATAAATCATATTATTAAAAGCGAATAATAACTTATTGGTAAGTTAACAATATTTAGAACTTACTTAGTGAGTATTAGGTACAGTTACAATTTTTTTGTATCCTCTAGAAATGGATTTAACGAACAGCAGCAGCTCTGACAGTGAACTTGAGTATGACTTGAGTCGAAAATCAAATTAAGACGTGCTTCTTTTCGTAAAACTTACAATGGACAAGACGTTTTTATTCAAAATGTGTGTCTTACTTGTTTGGAAGGAGGAAAGCTGGTTATCTCTCATGAAAAATCAAAAAAAACTTTCATTGAATGCACGAAAGAACGTATGACAAATTGTCATGATGACAAATATATGCGGCATATATTCTCAAAGTTTGATGATCTAGAAAATCGAAGTTTTTTAAAATGGCACAAAAACTGTTATATAAATCGTATACGAGCTCAAAGAACATTGTCTCGTACAAGTCAAAAAATTACAAACTGACAGCTGATTTTCCAGCAGATTTTTGTAGAGCAGATATTTTTCAAAAACGTCCCTTGCGGACACCTTTTTGATTCAAAAAAGTGCGTATTTTGTCAGAAGCGATCACAGTATCAAGAACTAAGCCAAGTTATGACTCATAATATGCAAGAAAAAATAAGAACAATATCACGAAGTAACCCTGTGTTTTTTGCGAGAACTGGAGACAACGACTTAATTGCCTCGGAAATAAAATATCATGCCGCTTGCGTTTCAACAGAATTACGCAATCTCAATGAAAAATCGGTTGGAAATACTAATATTGAAAAAACAGAGAAACTTTTTGAGGAAATGAAGAAGGGTTTGAAAAAAGGTAAAAGGATGCAGCACAAAATCAATTGGCAAAAGATATCATGAAATTAGTGGCATTGACGACATGAGTGAGAAACAAATAGTGAAAAAAATTAAATACCATTTTGGGGATGATGTTGAGTCAATAAGGTCTCCTAGACAAAACGAGCCCACAATATTCTTGAAGAAGTTTTCAAAAGAACAGGCAATTGAGACAATCGTGCAAAAGTTTCAGTTTCTTTTTCATTCTCACTTTCATTGCGGACAATAAGGTTAACAAGGTAGTACAAGCTTTCAGGAATATACTTTTTGTAGTCTCTATATAACATTAATTTTTTAAAAATCGGACTCTGTCGACATCTTCTTCATCTCACCTCGGATAGTTTGGCAGATTTTTACTAGAATGTGTTGCTCCGATGCACCAAAACTGAAACTAGGACCGACAGATTCGTCGTGGTTTTGCACGATTGTCTCAATTGCCTGTTCTTCCGAAAACTTCTTCAAGAATATTGTGGACTCGTTTTGCCTAGGAGACCTTATTGACTCAACATCATCCTCAAAATGGTATTTAATTTTTTTACTATTTGTTTCTCACTCATGTCGTCAATGCCACTAATTTCACGATATCTTTTGCCAATTGATTTTGTGCAGTATCCTTTACCTATTTTCAAACTCTTCTTCATTTCCTCAAAAAGTGTCTCTAATGCTTTATCGTCTGTTTTTTCAATATTAGTATTTCCAACCGATTTTTCATTGAGATTGCGTAATTCTGTTGAAAGGCAAGCGGCATGATATTTTATTTCCGAGGCAATTAAGTCGTTGTCTCCAGTTCTCGCAAAAAACACAGGGTTACTTCGTGATATTGTTCTTATTTTTTCTTGCATATTATGAATCATAACTTGGCTTAGTTTTTGATACTGTGATCGCTTCTGACAAAATACGCACTTTTTTTAATCAAAAAGGTGTCCGCAAGGGACGTTTTTGAAAAATATCTGCTCTACAAAAATCTGCTGGAAAATCAGCTGTCAGTTTGTTATTTTTTGACTTGTACGAGACAATGTTCTTTGAGCTCGTATACGATTTATAACAGTTTTTGTGCCATTGTAAAAAACTTCGATTTTCTAGATCATCAAACTTTGAGAATATATGCCGCATATATTTGTCATCATGACAATTTGTCATACGTTCTTCCGTGCATTCAATGATAGTTTTTTTTATTTTTCATGAGAGATAACCAGCTTTCCTCCTTCCAAACAAATAAGACACACATTTTGAATAAAAACGTCTTGTCCATTGTCAGTTTTACGAAAAGAAGCACGTCTTAATTTGATTTTCGACTCAAGTCATACTCAAGTTCACTGTCAGAGCTGCTGCTGTTCGTTAAATCCATTTCTAGAGGATACAAAAAAATAGTAACTGTACCTAATACTCACTAAGTAAGTTCTAAATATTGTTAACTTACCAATAAGTTATCATTCGCTTTAAATAATATGATTTATAGACAAGAACTTCATTACTCATCACTAGTAATCTCAGTGGAATCCGCGCTACCAGAACAATGCATTCGAATTTACAAGAAAACAGTGAAGTCACGGTAAAATCGACCGTACCAACATTGCCATCAGTAGAGTGGATTTTCGGTTGACTTAGGCATAGCAATCTCGCCCTTCCTCGTGTCTCTGCGGTCGCCGCTGTTCATCGCGACATGCCGTTCGATTTATTTAATTTTCTCGTGAACCAATAATCCAATCAAAATTCTAAAAAGCCCAACATGTTCTCTGATGTTTGGTCTTTAACGTTTATAGAAAACCTTTTTTTGCTAGACCCAATACTTTTCGAGGTAGAGCGAGTTAAATGATTTTAAAAATATGGGTGTGCAGGGCAAGCGGTTTTGTGTGAAGGCGCTCCATATACAACAATGCTGCGACGTATTTTTATAAATTGAAAAAAAATATTTCTGATATCCGGATGGGTATACAAATTTGAGGAATGAATTATCTCAAATCTTAGATCTGAAAACCGATGAAAAAAAAAATTGTCTTTTTTTTAAAAAAAGGCTCCCCCCACTCCCCTCCTACTACGATTTTTGGACGACCAAGTGATTTTGCATTGCATAGGTCTTAGGAATGATAAAAAATGGGTTTTACATTTTAGCAACAAAGTGCCCACGAAAATCTATTCTAGAAGCCTTTTGCCAGTCTATTTACTCTACTATAACTAGCCAGGTCATTCAGGTGTTCGGAGATATCAGGGGCGAGTGTTGCCAATGCGCAAGCGCAAGCGCAAGGTGAAAAGATAGATACTCTTTCAAAAGTCGAAAAATTATTTTAGCCCTGGGTCCTGAGACCCAATTGATCATATTTGACTTGTTGAGTGTCATCTGTCGAATGCATTGTCTAGTCTATGTCAATTATTAATATTATTATTTTGGGACAGGAAAAGGGTTCAAGAAGTTGTTCTTGCTCTTATTCTCAATAGTTAGCAATTCAATAGTTTCTGATGATCCTATCGAAACACAATAATTTCAATAATTTCGCCGATTTTGTTCATACTTGATAGTTGCCATATCTGTATAGTCAACCTCACACATTATTGTGAACTGAAAATATGGGCAGTTCTTGAATTTTTGAAATAAAATTGCAGCATAGGAATAGAAAGAGTCGAAAATCACTGGAATTTTATCAGTGGGAGACGGTAGTTAAGTACCAGGCTGTGTCAAGTCTGTGGTTTGATCGGGCACATACGTTCAGTATGAAGTCTGACCATCGGTTAATTGACCTCGGGTTTGACCAACCAGCTGTTTGGGAATATCGGTCCCGTTTCAAACCTGCCCACAAAGTTACCACCTTAACTTTTGAAGGGAGTCAGGTCAACCATTGACCATCCTGGCATCACCACTGTGGTCGAACGAATGACTTGACACAGCCCTATAGTCATTTCATGACAACGTATATAAAGAAATAAAATAGGATTCCGGGCAGTTCTTTTTAGTTAGAAAATCTGACCGAATGATGAACATGGAAAAAGTGAAAATATCACATTTTATAACAAAAAGTAAAGTAGTTGTCACGAAAAAAATTAGGAATTGACTTATTTTCACATTTTCCTTATCAAGAATTTGATATACTTGAGTGTGTACCGCACGTATGGGTCATTTGCCATTATTCGTTTCCTATTGGTTCGTAGAAGATAAGATAATACATCTGATGGTTAATGCATTTTTAAATAAGACGGGTCACAAAGTAGTTAATACTAGCCATAAAATGGCCAAGTTGGCAACAATGGTTGTGTATCGTAGAGAACCAGTACCGTACTTATTCTATTCTTTGTTGGTTAAACGCGGTAATAAGAATTCAAACAGCCATGACTTGTGCTACCATAGGAAGTTATGACGGTCAACCCATAGAAATCATATTATATATACGTGTCAGTATATATAATATGATTTCTATGGGTCAACCTAGTATTAGTATGAGATGTTTCATTTTTTACCGTATTCGATTCAAAATACATGCATGAATTCAATTAAAAAATGTCTATATAATTGAAATATAGTTGTGACATATCAAACACAACATGAATACATCAGTCTTTTGATAAAAAATATGCTGTAATACCTACTAATACTTGAAAAAATACCATTTGAATAGCCTTACAATGGGGAAGTTTCCTTCAGATGAATTTTCATAAAATAAGTTCGGAACTCTCCAGTTTCATGTCCACGTCCAATTTCTAATTTGCGTGGCGGCAAACTGTGACGTACATTCTGAATCTAGTCTGAAAATAGTTGGTGAAGAATATAGCTAGCGAATAGCTAACGAATAGCTAACGAATGAAAAATGAATGAAAAAAATAGAAGCAGAAGCAAATCTGGTAAACAAAAACATACATAACGACAAATGCACTCGGAGCGGGAATGCAGAGGGTAGTTGGCTTCATTCTGACAGGTTATGGTTTTGTCATGTATGCATTGAAATATCTTGAATAGAGCTCGATCCTAAACGAAAATATCATTGAATCAATGAATCACTATCGGCTACATTCAATGATACTATCCTTCTTAATTTACTGTCATCGGTTAGAACAAAATGAAGCCGACACCCATGGCTCCTTCCTCTTGTTGTGCCTGTCAGTATTTTGAGTGGTGTGGACGGACTCGAAGTTTAAGGCACTGTTGCAAGATATAATCTGCAACTTTCCTAGAAAATAGATCCGTTTTATTAAGGAACGAATTCACTAGCAAAAAATGACTGACAAGTTATGAATAACATATTGTAATATAACGATAGTGAAAAATTATAGATACTATCGCAAATTATCATAATTTATCTCCATTAGTAATCAACATCGCGTTTGAGTGGATGAGCAATTTGCGATCTAATCGTGAAATTGAACACTGCCGTTTGAGAATATGTTTCATGTATAATAATACCTGTTGTACATTTATGCTGACTCAATAAAATCATTTATTATTATTATCATTATTATTATTATCATTCAGCCAATGAGAGATTTATGGGAGTTATTCATAATACTTGACAAAGTAGGATTGAAGAACCTATTATATCCTATTGCTGTTATGCTATAGTTATTATGCATTCGAAGAACAAAGTCCGGAAATCTAGACACATATTGATGATGTCGGCAACGTGGCACCGGCACAGGGAATCGTATTTTAACTCTGTGTGCATTTTCAGAAAGTACGTCATATAGGAATGGTGGTGAGCCGAGTTCCTCTTTTATTAATTTATTTTCTGAAGTGAAATTTGATCTTACGAAAAAAAGAAAAAATACGTATATATTAATTTTTTACAAACTTCACAGTAAAATATAAACCTCAATATAGGAAACTTCCCCATTGTACGTACAATATAATTGATATAGAGACTATTGTTTTCAAAAAACTCCCCGAAAGAAGTCAAACCGTGAACAAAAACACATTATTTCTATGCCTAGCTCTAGCTTTTCTTCTGTGCCGCGGATAGGGTGAGCTAAATGATATTTGATGGTTTATTCACAAATGAAGGTCAGATTGATTGTGATTGATGACAGAATCCAGTTGGATGAAGATTTCAACATTTATCCGGAACGAAAGGACCCCGCACGAAAACACGGGAAATTGGCTCTCGGTCGAAATTTTACTATGTTGTTGTGGGATGGCTCATTAGAAAAATATGTGAGTTTGAAAAGTTTTGTATGTTTAGTTTCTGAGATATAAGGCGACAAAGTTCGTGAAAACGTCGTATCTGGGTAGGATTGACAAAGAAAAAAAACTGTTTTTTTAGTATTAATAAGACAAAATAAGCTAGAAAATGTATTGATCGGACCTCAAATACGTGTCTAGTTATGATCACATAAATTATCGTGAATCGGGCTGTATACGAGGCACGGTCAAAAAATTCATTTTTCGAAAAAGCACTGTTCCAAAACCAACAAGTTATATTTTGGTGTTACATCATAGTTTTAGTCTATTGTAGGCTTCGAGAACGTATTTTGATTCTTGATAACTATCTCTGTTCAAGATATGAATTTTTAGAATTTTGTGTTACACCCCTTTTTGAAAACAATTGACAGCTTGTTTTTGATCACAAAGAAAGGGATTGATTGATACTGTTGATTGAATGAAAGCTGAGGTGACTCACTAGCGAATACAGTTGTTCAATATTGCCTTTCATTTGGATACAGGGTGTGTTATTAGATTTTGTTGAAGATTATTTAACATGTTTCAATTGAATATCTCGAAAACAGTTCCGTTAATTTGGATGTCATTTTACTGACACTATTTTGAATATGTTGACTATCATATGCAAGGAGTTTTTCTATTTTTTATGCTTCGTTTCTGAAATATCAATTTTCGAGTTCACAGTATTACACAGGTATTATAGGGTTATTACCTCGGATATTACTATCGATCCAACCAGAGATTATAGAGTGTATAATCTCTGATCCAACAGAACTTTACGGAATCTTTCGAACATTCAATTACATCATGAAACTATTAGAAATCAATAATTTGTTACTATAAGCAACACGAACCACATTGAATAACAATATGGAACTCAACAGTATGGATTCCGTAAAGTTCTGTTGAATCGATAGTAATATCCGAGGTAATAACCCTATAATACCTGTAATAATGTAAACTCAAAAATGCATATCTCAGAAACGAAACATAAAAAATTGAAAAACTGTTTGCATATGATAGTCAACAGATTCAAAATAGTGTGAGTAAAATGAGATCCAAATTAACGGAACTGTTTTCGAGATATTCAATTGAAACATTTAAATAATCTTCAACAAAATCTAACACACCCTGTATCTAAATGAAAAGCATTATTGGACAACTGACTTCGCTGGTGAGTAACCTCAGCTTTCAATAAATCAACAGTATCAATCAATCCCTTTTTTTGTGATCAAAAACAAGCTGTCAATTGTTTTCCAATAGGGATATAACACAAAATTCAAAGATTCATATTTCGAACAGAGATAGTTATCAAGAATGAAAATACGTTTTCGAAGCCTACAATAGACTTATTAATACTAAAATAACTTTTTTTTTCTTTGTCAATCCTACCCCGATATGACGTGTTTACGAACTTTGTCGGCTTATATCTCAGAAACTAAACATACAAAACTTTCCAAACTCACATATTTTTCTAATGAGCCATCCCACAACAATATAGTATAATTTCAGTCAATTCGACCGAGAGCCAATTTCCCGTGTTTTCGCGCGGGGTCCTTTGTTGAGTTAAACAATATACAGGTCTTGTGGCGGAAAATTCCCCGCATTTTTTCGTCGTCCTAAGGTCCTTCGCTTACCGCAATCAGAATAATGAATACGACAGCTTTCACTAACCAAGAAAAATAATCTGACAACACTACGATTAACATTGGCTTTTGTGTTGATCAGCAATCATGATTTCGATTGAGTGGGTTATAGAATTCGGCACCGATAAACTGTTATATATCTACATTGTATGACATTATGTTATCTTTCATAGCAATTATTTTTGATAACAATTATTAGGTATAAGCAAATGAAATAAAAAAGGACATAACAATAATCAATATACTTACACTGCGTCTATAAAATGACCCCACCCACAGTTAACTTTTAAACGGTTGGGAATTTTTTAAATTGTTTTGCTTCAATAGTAATTCGACTGCTACATTTTGATTCCTAGAGAAAATAATTTTGTACATCTGTAAAAATGGCGCCAGGAAGCTATTTTCAAATGGAATGGGGAATCGAGAGATACATCATTTAAAACGTTTTCACCAGTCTCCATACGACCCCAAAATTTAAGATGTTCGACCAAAACAAAATGGCAGATGATATATACACCATTACTACCTCGGCGACCCTTCACTTTTCTATACCAGTCAAACGAACTCGACAAGCCCAGTCAGCACATCCTTTCTTCTTGTCCAGAGCTCCGAAAGTATAATATTCAAATTTGGAAGGGGTGTTGGATTCAAGAGTTGAAAAAATATTGCATACTCTCCCATCACTTCCGGCTTGACCGGAAATGACCTCAACTTTTGATTTTTAAATGAAACAGTATTTCATTCCATAATCAGTATGGAATTATCATAACGAAGTCAAATGATACCGTATTCTATAAGGTTATTTATAACGATCACGAAGATATCTGCGTTAGAAGTTTCGCTGTCACACTCATTGAACGTATGGAAACTTCGAACGCGTATATCTTTGTTATCGTTCGAAATAACCCCATCAAACCCAGTATCGTTGAATTCTTTATAATAATTCCTAACTGGTTATCGAATAAAATGCAGGATGTTCCATTTGAAAATCAAAAGTTGGGGTCGTTATCGGTGAAACCGGAAGTGATGAGAGAGTATGAGATATTGCGAAATTTTACAATTCCCCAATCCTACACCCCTGCCAAATTTGAATCTCATACCTTCTCATACCAACCGTACATTGTATAGTGATAGCGGTGAGCGGTATAAGTTAATCTGAAAATCTGTTGAAGTTCAGTTTATGTTGGTTGAACATATCAGAATGCAACATATTAAAACATCCTGTATGAATCCTCATGGATCCAAAACCATTTCAATAAAACTCATTTATGCACTAGCGGGCGGTAAAGTGCACTTAATCGCCCAGATTTACGAACGTAATGTAGTACTTTACCGCCCGCGGGTCCATTATCGCCTACGGGCCATAAAGTGCACTTTACCGCCCGCTGTTCTCAAGTCCCTTATATCCACACATCCATTTGTGGAAAACCTATATTTGAACTCTCAGCCGATTCTATCGTTAGTAGGTACACAAAATTATAAAATTATATAAATAATTCGAATATGTATTACACATATTACATAATAGATAGTTAATTTTTCAGTTACTCTATATTTTGGTATAATTTTTATTTTTGGCAATTTTTCTGTTTACGTCTCATAATTGAGTGCTATATTGTTTATTTCATCATTACACCACAGCGATTACTGGGTTAAGTGGAAGAGCAATTAATAGTGATTCGTCACTATAAAAATTGAACTTCGCCCTTTATTCTCACTCATAAATATGTAATTGTTCATAAAATGATATTCAAGAGAATAATAAAGACATTTATTATTATTATTATTATTATTATTATTATTATTATGATTATGATACGTGTTATTGTTCATCCGATTCCATCTTCGCTTTAACTTCCTTCTTTGAATAGTTGCTTTCTAGTTGTCTGAAGTTTTTAGCCAAAAGATGACAATTGCAGCTTGTTTTTTGAATGTATTGCTAGACAGCAACCATCAGATTGATTGACAACGTCAAATTTAGATAGCTATATACTGGGTATACGTATTGTTACATCTCAAGGAATGAATCTCTGTTAGTGAACAAAGAGTTTTACCCTTACAATGATTGCGATATTCCTACGGTGATCTTAATATGTAGATTATACACATAAACATTGCGCTTCTCTTGAAAACTAAAATCATGAGTAACATAGATGAATTGTAGTTTGTTGAAATCTAGTCATTATTTGTGACTCGGGAAATAAACCACTAGTGCATAAAATTTTGTATGTATCACGTGCGTGAAATGCGTTTATGGCCTTCAGCGTGTAATGGCCCTCGGCTAGCGCCATCGGGCCATTATTCACGCCACAGGCCATAAACGCCTACTTCACGCCCTTGATACATAAATAACTATAATTATGCTTCATCTCATCGCCCATGTCATAAAAATGAATAAAAATCCCTGCCAAACGGGGCGATCTCAAACTTCGGAAATCAACATATTTTCAGATATCACGTCCTGTAGGTTTTCATGTCGGGAAGGTGGAATATAAAAAAATACTGTACACAATGAAATGAGCTTTTGGAATCTCGAAAGAAATTGAAAATTGATTGATCCAATCCAAAGTTATGACCCTCCGAAAATGATAGAAATTTTGCTTGTCTCATTTCAAATGTGGGGCAGTTTACTGTTTTTGTCTGTTTCTATCTTACTCTATGGACAGTGTATATTAATTAATTATTATCATTTATTTTTCCAATCTACAGAGGATATGCCATACGTTTATAGGCTTTTCTAAATGTTAATGTGTTATTTTTGGTATTTTCAGATTTTTGATATCTACTTTATTCGTAACTGGTATAACCAATATTTCATCTAATGCATCTAATGCATTTTGCAATACCAACTTTAACCGATCTGATCCTATGGTAACATTAACATTGTGTGCCTGGTGAGTCGATGCGCAGGGGTTGAAGCTAGGTCATGAACATTGATTTTCCAACCCCCGCAGAAACAGGGTTGTATTCGTGGGCTGCTGGGAGGAATGAGTCATCGAAGGGGTCCAACGGAATTTTCTCCGTCGGAGAATCACCCAATCCCCAGAATATCTAGAATGTAGTGCGTGTCACAATAAAATAGATATAACTTCTTCATTCATACACTCCATATTATACTTACCATAATCTAAATTAGAAAGAACGAAAAGCAGTCGCACCTTAAAAAGGACATAGTCTGTCGCTGCGGAGTCTGACTCCGCAATGGAGAGTTTGGGTGGTTTGAACATGATGACTTGAATTTTTCCAAAGATATCATTAGTATGCATTTGAACATGAATATCTACGAAGTGAAATGTCAAAATTGCAATAAAAATATATGTATTCAATAACAAAACCCAAAATTAACATAAGACAACTATCGAAGATATAACTAGAATTCGAACAAAAACACTCTGAGGACTCTCAAACCACCAATGACTCATCGGCAATCTCTGCAAATGAATAAAGTGGGTTCTAATAAGCACATGAATTTTTCACATGTACTACAATAAAATTGGGTGTGTCTATTTTTTTATCACTGTAGCATTGATCATGTGTGTTTAAAAAACGGTATTTTATGAAATATCATTCATCAAATTAGACAAAATTCTTGCCTTAAACGCCCAAAGTGCAAAGTGTAACTGCAATATGCAATATAACTAATACTTCTATGGTCGCTCCGAAGTACGACTCCGCACTACGCTATTAAATAAAAAAAAGCAATTTTGCACATCGGTAATATTCGATTCGTACTGAAGTCGTCATTTTAGGAAGGTACTGAGTACGGCGGAATATGGGAATAAAGCTCGGAATAAAGTATATTCGAGAAAACTCGCGTTTTATATTCGTGCGGAGTGATACTCCGCGTACGACTACTGGAAGGTTAAATAGGTCGTACCTCGGAGATGAACCAGATCTGATGATGTCTTCTCGTTATTTATGTTTTGAGCTATATCGAATTCGGGATGAACTGCTATAGATACAACAAATCTCATTAGACAGTTTGAATTTTAAATTCTATATAAAATGACGGTTGAATATACGATCATGCAATGTCTTTACCCCAAAAAACGGCCTATATATCATAATATTTCGATATCAAAAAATTTCCATGAAAAAGACTACAAAGTCCTTATGAAAGTGATCATAAAATATTTCTTTAAATGTAACAATCCAAGACGGAACCTTGTTGTGGAATATCATATGAAAAACCGACGGCATTTAGTTGAATTTGGGAACTTTCCTTGCACAATCAAGTTTTTTGACAAAGCATACATATAGATTTGTGGTGAAGAATTGTTGGTGCCCTAATTTAGTTCATATTTGGGTATATCATGAATTGAAGAAAGAACAGTATCTTCAATTTCCATAAAATGGGTACTGAAAAGTTCTATCATTGAGGACACATACATACCTCATTCTTCGAAGAGACCATCTGCTTCGAAACGCTGGTTCAACAAGAACTGCTCTAGAGTTTTTGCCTTGAAACAAACAGCCTACCATGAATATGTTCAAGCAAGGAATAACTGCAGAAAAACAATAGATGTATCAGAAGAATCATACAATGCCAAAATAAGATCAAAACTCATAGATTGTCGAATGGCTCCCGTTCGTTTTGGTCCACGCTATAGCAGTCGGAAGGAATTTCACTAATAGTTCATTCCGATCAATCTCCAAAGCCGACGGCACATTAGCAGCAAAATCGTAAGAGAAAGCGAACATTTTTGCAGAGATGTTCGCAGCAAACTCCACCTAGAATTCCCAGGGAAGGGTGCCGCCAGGCATTCCACCCGTTGAAAGTCGAAAATCAACTGGAGATTCACTAGCCCACGTCACCCATATATGGCAAGCTTCATTAGAAAAACATGAGAAATCTCTAGCTGTAGCGCTAGATATATCGAAGGCATTCGACCGTGTTTGGCACCAAGGACTGCTCCACAAACTACCATCATGGCGGAAATCACAGCCTAGTTGAATTCAACACCACCAAAACTCAAGCCTGTATTTCCTCTAGAAAGACGGAAATTTCTCTCATGGAAAAATCATGTCCAATTGAAAATTTTTGTGACTCATCTCTATCTCAAAATATCTGAATGATTTATACTATGATAATTTCGAGAGAATGTTCATAGAATAGTATGGAATATTTTCTAAAGTTCTTAGAATATTCATAGAAGTTATGGAAATATTCATAGAATATTGTGAGAATATCCTTTCCTTGATATTCTGTTCTCTCTGAGACTGATCAACTAGCTAACCAACAATTATTGCACTTGGGGCTTGTAGTTTTGCAAATATTGTACATAATTCATAGGTACTTGTGGTTTTATACGTTGTTACTAATAATTAAATTGCTCCTGCGAAGAACATTTATAGAATATTGTTTCACTTATCTCCATCAGAATATCCAAATGATAATATATCCTTCGATAATTTCATGAGAATATCAATAGAATATTATGGAATATTTTAAAACGATCATGAAATAAATATTAATAGAATGTTATGGGAATATTCATTGAATATTGTGAGGATTTTCCTATCCCTGACATTCTGTCCTGTCTGATACTGAACAACTAGCTAACCAACAATTATCGCACTTGGGGCATGCGGTTTTGCAATATTGTATATAATTCATAGGTACTAGTGGTTCTATACGTTGTTACTAATAATAAAATTGTTCCTTGTGATTAACTAGCTAAATAACAATTATATTGCACTTGGGACATGCAGGTTCGCAAATATTGTACATAATTCATTGGGTACTAATGGTTCTATACGTTGTTACTAATAAATAATAAAATTGCCTCTGCGAAGAAGGTTCAAAAAATATTTGTTGGACTTATCTTTATCTCAAAATATCCTTCGTTAATTTCAAGAGAATATTCATAGAATATTATGGAATATTTTAAAACGTTCTCAGAATATTCATAGAATGGTATGGAAATATTTATAGAACATTGTAAGAATTCCCCATTTCCTGATATTCTGCTCTGTCTGAGACTGGTCAACTAGCTAATCAACAAATTATTGCACTTGGGGTTTCCAGTTTTGCAAATATTGTATAATTTATAGGTACTAGTTCTATACGTTGTTACTAATTATTAAATTGCTCCTTGTAATTATTTCTGCGAAGAACATCCATAGAATATTTGTTGGACTCATCTTCATCTCAGAATATCCAAATGATAATATATCCGTCGATAATATCAAGAGAACATTCATAGAATATTATGGATTATGGAATAATTTTGAACGTTTTACCACTAACCATACCGATTCTTTACACCTCGACACGTGTTTCGCTAACTATGTTAGCATCTTCAGGAGAAGATTAAAACTGAATGCTTTATCCTAGTGGGCTACTTATATACTAAGTATATGTCCACCCAACCGTGAATAGACAATAATTCATTAGTCTATTACTATTCCTAAATATCTCCAAGCTTTCATATGCATCTAATTTTCTGACATTATTAACTTGCTCAACTAATTTGAGGTTTTTAATATATCTGTATTATTCGTTTCTGTACAAGAAAAATGTTATTTGCATGTGTGGACCAACCCCAAAAACACACCATATTTCAGCCGTGATTCCACCTGTCCATAGTAAATATTGAGTGTTTGATCTGTTTTCAAGACTGTCCTCAAGTTTCTGAATAAATAATTCCAACTCAACGTACTGTCAAAATGAAAATTCCTAGAAATTTAACTCTTCTACAATTTTGAGCTATTTGATTGTCACTAATTTCGATATTTAGTTCTGGACAAGACTTTTGGTAATTTCGAAATCTAAGGAAGTGTGTCTTTTCAGAATTTAAATACAGAGAATTAGCTTTTGGAAAATATCACTACGTAGTTTTTGCGGTAAAATATCGTTTTCTTGGGATATTGACATTTTCAAGTCATTTATATATAAAATAAATAGAATCGGTCCCAACACTGAACCCTGCGGTACTCCAAGGGAAATGTCAAGTGCCGAGGATTTTCTATCACGTTTGATGTTATTACTGATGTTTGTAATACTGACATACTGATGGTGATTCCTCAGGAAAGTGTCTATCGATCCATTTGTTTGCTGAGCCTTGTACTCCATGATTATGTAGTTTCAACAGCAATTTGTCATGATCTACACAGTCGGATGCCCTGCTGAGGTCACAGAATACCCCGGCAGGGCATTCTCCAGCTTCAAGAAGTAAATTTATGGCAGTTATATTACCTCTATCACCTTGGAATCCATGTTGGTTTTTGGAGATCTAACCTACCATATTTCAAATTCATAGAATATTCATAGACTATTAATAGAATATTTATGGAATTTTCATAGAGTATTCATAGAATATTCATAGAATGTTATGGGAATATCCATAGAATATTGTGAGAGTTTCCCTATCTCTGATATTCTGAGACTGGTCAACAACTAACCAACCATTATTGCACTTGGGGCATGCAGTTTTTCAAATATTGTACATTATTTATCGATTCGGCGTAGGTACTACGTCCTTACTAATAATAAAACTCCTCCGGCAAAGAACGCTATCGATTCGATCACGTGCCTCTACGGCGCCGACGGCGCATCGCCAGGCCATCTTCAGGATTTTCAGTCGACAGACTCGTCCTGAAAACAGTCGAATTTTCAGCACCATTCAATTCGTTTTCGAAATGATCGAAATCATTCACGGATCGGCAGTTCTTACTTGAAATTAGTGCTATAAAGTTGGTGGGACATTTTAGTTTCATCCAGAATTTTCCGAACGCAGAGGTAAGGGATTTTCCTAAGAATAATCTATGTGTTTTTTTTATTTTGATTTGGTCATGTAAGAAGGGCGTAATTCCTTTGGATTCATTACAATCGGAGGAGAGTATATTATCTTCTGTTTCCGGATATTCTTTTGGCTATTTCAATTGGGAATAATTATCATTGTATGATATTGATCGATTGGAACGAGCTCAAGGTGCGCTTTTTTATAGTGGCAGGTGGAAAATGGCCCTTTCTTGTTTCAAGGGTATATCTTCGTGTTAGAGTAGGAAATGATTTCACTATAGTAATACAGGGTGTCTCTAAATAACACTGAAAAAATGTAAGGAGTGTTTCTGTGATGAAAATTGGGTTGGGTATTTGGTATAATTTTTTTGAAAAACCTCTTCTCGTAAAGTTACATCCTTCTGAAAATTTGAAAAAAGATCATCTTTTTAATTTCCCCTGTATATTAAGCTGAAGTTACACGAAACTTGGTAAATATTATTCATTAACAAAACCATATATTGAAAAGGAATATTCTCATTTATATAAAGCAATACATTGAGAATTCGCATTCTCTATCTATGTGATGTGATCAGTAACCATGATGTACACTTATTCTTACAGCCATTCTTCATGATATACACAATTTTCATCTCTCTATAATACAACTAAAACCGAGTAAAACTATAACAAAATGACATCTGAGAAAATTTGTTGACATTCAATTCCTGTCATTTGGACGTTTTTGCTTTTGGGTGTATGATAAATTGACATTCATCATACAGGGCGTGGAAAGAAATTCTGAATTGAGACTCTATAACGAATCTGCGATTAGAGGTCTATAAAAATCATAAGTTTCCATCGTTCAAGTTTGAACCCCCTGATTGGGTATGAAAGTGTTGAAAAGGAATATTCTCAGATAGATTATGAACATACAAAAATGGATATATATTTATATAAAGCAATACATTGAGAATTCCCATTCTCTATGTGATGAGAATATCTACTCTTTTTCAGTTTATTCAATAGAAAACAACTACTTTCCTGGCTATATTTCACGACGAACATTGAATTATATCTATTGAACACACACGATAAGAGTTTGAAAATAAAATATAAAATATTCTGAAATTGAGAATTTGCCTTCTCCTTCAGACAAAAATATGTATATGCACACATCATTCTGAATATTCAACAGAAAACAACTACTTTCCTGGCTATTTGCCACGTCGAACATTGAATATATTGGTAAGTTATATTTCTATATCATTGTACAGTCGTATTCAATAAAAAAGCATACAAGTATATTACAGAGAGAAATTAACGTCATTCTATTTGCATAACATGGGCTATCGGGAATGATTGTTTACCAAATGTGGACAGTAAAGTTGTCGAAGGTTCTCAAAAACACAAAGCATTGGCTGAGCCAGTTTTATACAACTAGAACTAGGATGCCGTAAACCTCTCTTTTTAACACTCGTACGCTTTATTATTGAATACGACTGTACATCATATTATTCATCCGATTTGAAGAAGAATGTCAATTCTCAATTTCGGAGGACTTTTTTATTTATTTTTCATGTTCTCCTTTTGAATGATCATCAGGAATAATTCAATGTTCGACGTGGCAAATAGCCAAAAAAGTAGTTGTTTTCTGTTGAATATTCAGAATGATGTGTGCATATACATATTTTTGTCTGAAGGAGAATGCAAATTCTCAATTTCAGAAGATTTTATATTTTATTTTCAAACTCTTATCGTGTGTGTTCAATAGATATAATTCAATGTTCGTCGTGGCATATAGCCAGGAAAGTAGTTGTTTTCTATTGAATAAACTGAAAAAGAGTAGATATTCTCATCACATAGAGAATGCGGATACTCAATGTAGTGCTTTATACATATCAGGGGGTTCAAACTTGAACGATGGAAACTTATGATTTTTATAGACCTCTAATCGCAGATTCGTGATTAGAGTCTCAATTCAGAATTTCTTTCCACGCCCTGTATGATGAATTTCAATTTATCATACACTCAAAAGCAAAAACCATACATTTTTGAATGTTTCCAACCCTGAATTATGCTTAGAAGGGGTTGAAATATTCAACCCCTAAGATATTTTTTCTCACAATTTTTTTTTTTGGATTAAAATATTCCTTTTAAATTAACATGGAAAAAAATGCTTAATTTTTCGAAAAAACTTCTAGAGATAAAAAATTTGGTAAATCAATTGGGCTTTTCAGCCATATTTTTCTTAGGAAAACTTTCATCATAAAAAAAGTTGTAAAATACGTAAGGAGTTGAATATTTCAACCCCTCCTTAGAAAACTTCAGGGTAAAATCGTTTCAAAATGTGTAGTTCTTTTGAGAAATAATATTTACCAAGTTTCGTGTCTTCAGCTTCATATACAGGGAGAATAAAGAAGAAAAACCATGATTTTTTTAAAATCTTTGGAGGGGTGTAACTTTTCCGTTTAGAGGTGAATCAAAAAATTGTATACCAAATACCCATTTTCATTTTCACCACAGAATCGTCCCTTAGATTTTTTCGGTGTTATTTAAATACACCCTGTATAATGGCTTTCTTGTATACTGCATGTTTTAGGTTGATCGAGGAGGTGGAATATTAATAATTTCTCTGGATTTTTTAGATTTTCTCACCTCTTCTATAAATATAAATAAAAATATTCTCAATATTTCAAAATACGTTCGGTGAAGGCAAATCAGATGTCCTCGAAAATGTCTCTTAGTGACAAATTCAATCCATAGTCATTGACACCTTGTTTGGAAAATGTTCGGGGAAAACTAAGTAGATTGAAGGTATATTGAGAAGATATAAAATTTCACGTCATTGGCGTTTCGGGAACGAATCGGATAGCGTTTCCAACATGAAATAACTCTTGAGATTGATCTCTTTTTTTTTTCATTTTTTGACAGAGCTCCCAGAGACAAAATTTGTCAGGGTATTTTTCTAGTTTTCATATTCAGATCTTAGGAGTGAAAACTAATTTCTATCTATATCACTTAAACAGGAAACAATGTTACTGAGACAACAACATTGCTACCTGTTCAGTTGATATAGATATTCACTCCTAAAATATGAATTTAAGATTGGTAAATTCATGATCAATTGGGACAACACCCTGTAGATTGTAGATTGTAGATTGTAGATGGGTCGTATAGGCTGGGAGACCTCTCGATCACTGCGACCTAGAAGATCTATTGTGATTACCCCTATCTAGTTTTGGTCCTCTAACCCTAGACTTCTGATGAAGCCTACGATTTTCATGACGGTTGACACGTATATTCTTTTGTTAAACATCTTTCAAACAAGGTGTCTGAATATCGATCAAAATTTTCTCTTTGGGGAAAACATCTGATTTTTCCCTTACTACAGGCATATTGAGATAATCTATACAGGGTGAATCATAACTATTGGGGCATGGGCTGAGGATGGACTTTTTGGACCAAATATGCCTTTGTGCAATATTGCTGTGGACAAAGATATAGGGCGTTTCAATCGAAAAAGTATTGACTATAAACTCGCACCAAAATGTATTCACTGACAAGAAATTTCATTTACCAGCAACAATTATCTGACAGTCCAAAGTACACTTTTCATGAATGAAATATTTGAAATCCCCTTCCGAGGCATTGACCTAGTCAATTACGGTTCTCTCGAAAACTGATTAAATGATTAAATTATCGTGTTGAAAAAGAATACCAATATCACGTAAAATAGTTATTTTTGTATCTAGAGCGCGAAATGTTACTTTGGTGATCGAGATCTGATAGTCGAGATGACCAAAGTATTTCGCGTTCGAGATGCAAACAATTTTTTTTGTACAAACGTCAAAAAATATAGTTCTAAAGTTAAAATATGCTTAGCTTGATATAAACAATAGTGTTAAATTGGATTAAAAGGCCTCCCCCTATCCTCCCTAGGTACGCACGATGTTAAACGAACATAATGGATGCACGAAGTAGGTACTTCGCGCATTGTTTTGTACATGGTATCATGGTAACGTAGGAAACTGAAAAAAAGTGTCACTTCGCAATTTGTTATCAATGCGCGAACCTTGTCATTTTTTGACGTTTGTAGAAAATAGTTATTTTTCTACAAACGTCAAAAAACGACAAGGTTCGCGCATTGATAACAAATTGCGAAGTGACACTTTTTTTCAGTTTCCTACGTTACCATGATTCCTTGCACAAAACAATGCGCGAAGTAAAACAGTGCGCGAAGTACCTACTTCGCGCATTGTTATAAAAAATATATGAGACATTTATATTTCAACTTTACGGTCCTCAATCGAGCAGACATCCACAAAATCATTTATTTCTGAATGTTCAACAATAACTTTGTTTTTTCTCTTGGAGCGCACGAAAGGAAATTCCTATTATGTTCGTGGAACATCGTGGGTACCTAGGGAGGATAGGGGGAGGCCTTTTGAGCCAGTTCAACACTATTTTTCATATCAACCTAAGCATATTCTCACTTTAAAACTATATTTTTGACGTTTGTGGAAAAAATTTTGTTTGCAACTGGAGCGCGAAATACTTTGGTCATCTCGACTATTTTTTAACTCGGCTACGCCTCGTTAAAAAATTCAGATCTCGATCACCAAAGTAGCATTTCGCGCTCTAGATACAAAAATAACTATTTTGTATCTAGAGCGCGAAATGCTACTTTGGTGATCGAGATCTGATTTTTTTAGCGAGGCGTAGCCGAGTTAAAAAAATAGTCGAGATGACCAAAGTATTTCGCGTTCGAGTTGCAAACAACATTTTTTCTACAAACGTCAAAAAATATAGTTCTGAAGTGAAAATATGCATAGCTTGATATGAAAAATAGTGTTGAATTGGTTTAAAAGGCCTCCCCCTATCCTCCCTAGGTACACACGATGTTCTACGAACATCATAATAGGAATTTCCTTTCGTGCGCTCCAAGAGATAAAACAAAGTTATAGTTGAACATTCAGAAATGAATGATTTCGTGAACGTTTGCTTGATTGAGGTCCATGAAGTAGAAATATAAATATCTCATATATTTTACATAACAATGCGCGAAGAGGTAATTCGCGCACTGTTTTACTTCGCGCATTGTTTTGTGTAAGGTATCGTCGTAACGTAGGAAACTGAAAAAAAGTATCACTTCGCAATTTGTTATCAATGCGCGAACCTTGTCATTTTTTGACGTTTGTAGAAAAATTATGTTTATGCATATTTCCTAATCAAAATCATTAAAAAGTTTCGTCAAAAAAAGTTACTAGTCGATTTCATCATCAGGAATCATTTACGTGGCGCTCCCCGCAACAAACTATAGAATAATACATAAAATAATATTCATTGTATAAACTTATGATTGTGATTTTGATAAGAATAATGGGCGTGTACACCTTAGTAGAACTTTGAACTCAAACCATGTTAATAATGATCCTTTAATACATAAATAATGATTGACGACATAATTCGATCGAAAAATCAACTGGAATGTTTTATTTTTGGACATAAATAATAGTACCTTCTGAAAACGAACCCTCTTATGACGTAGAAACCTCATTTCGCCATAGTTAAAAGAAAATACCAAACGCCCGACGGAGACTGAGGCAACTGATATTAATTCTTTCAACTGTGATCTCGCGCTAATTCACTCTGTCAGAAATCATGTATCATTCATCTCTGTCTGGAATGGTCTTGTTTCAGTATTAGGGTTTTGACGTCACATCATCGCCTCGTTTTCAGAGGTCCGAAAAATCGGGGATTTCAATATTTTTTCATAAAACGTAGGGAGCTCACAGCAAGAAACGGTTTTGCGGTGGTGAGCTAGTTTGGGTGAGTTCTATCGAATTATGAAATATTTTTTTGTGATATAAACCCATTGAAAAATATACAGTGAAATTATTAGCGAAAAAATCAACAGTAACTCCCTGTATCTTTTTCCACAGCAATATCTCATGGAGGCATATTTGATCCTATCAACATATTTTGGTCCAAACAATCCGCCCAAAAATCCATAGAGGAATGACTTCTATTGTGTTATGAATACATGTCACTAAAATTATAAGTTCCGTCAAATGGAACAATTGCATTTGACAGTGAATTATTTTTAAACTCTTGGAGCGCACGAAAAGATATTCCTATAATGTTCGAATAACATCATGCGTACCTAGGGAGGATAGGGAGAGGAGGTAGATGTTTTGGAGGTTATAGGTTCTTCCATTGGCAAAGAATGTCAAAGCTGCCGTTTATACACGAATGAGTTTTGGTAAAGTGTTCGACATATTTCGAAGTTGACAACAAAAGGATGTGCTGACTGAGCCTGTCGAGTTCGTCTGACTGGTATTGCTAGTTATGGATTTCTGAAGAACATTTCCTGTGGAAGTATCTATAGAAAAGTGAATGGTCGACAATTTTTCCAAGGTGTTCTAATAAGTTCAAAGGATTAGTGAGTGTGGCATCAACAACCAGGCGATGGAATCTAAGAGCCCCAGCGTATGTTTGGGTGCTAAAACTGCTGAACCCAATATGTGAGATTAGTATACAAACAGAATATAAGATCTGCTCCGATAAGAAAATTTAAAATTCAATGATTTCATTATACATTACGGGTCATGCTTGTCACCACTGATATATCCGAATTGTCATCATTCTCAGGTGTAAAACGTCAGTTCTGAAAATGAAATAGGGGTTGATATACAGGGTGATCCACGGTGGATGGCCAATTAGAAGTATCTAAAGAACGAAAAGACAGAACATTCTGCTAATCGGGATGCTTTTATAATTGAACATTCCCTATCCGTCTAAAATATTTTCATCGATACAGTGTTGCCACTTCTATCAGAAATAACTAGCAACTTTGTTATTTCAAATAGAACACCCTGTATTTTATTGCCTTTTTTAGATTCTTCCTGGAGAGCTGATTTCACCAATGCATCACACTTGAGGTCTTACAGGAATGTTTACAGAGATACAGGGTGTTCAAAACCGATATTTTTCAATTTTAGGATTATTTTGTGTCGAAACATTATCGATCAAAACTGCTTACATGTCCCTATTTTAACTTTTGATTCACTATCTACTGGAATTTAATTGGAAATACAGGGTGCTTCAAGATTCGGAATTCTGATCACCCTGTATCTGTTCCAATCAAATGTCAGTAGATAGTGAATCGGAAGTTGAGATAGGGACATGTGAGCCGTTTTGATCGATAATGAATAGTTTTTACACAAAAAAAGTCCTAAAATTGAAAAATCTCGATTTTGAACACATATCCCTGTAATCATTCCTGCTAGACCCAAAGTGAGATACATTGATGAAATCAGCTCTTCAGGAAGTATCTGAAAATGCAATAAAATACAGGGTGTTTTATTTGAAATAACAAGGTTTCTGGTGGAAGTGGAAACACTGTCTCGAAGAAAATACTTTAGACGGATAGAGAATGTTCAATTATAAAAGCACCCCGATTGTCAGAATGTTCTGTCTTTTCGTTCTCCAGATACTTCTAATAGGCCATCCACCGTGGATCACCCTGTATTTGTATTTGTCTCCGTTCAGAAGAATGCAAGCAGATTCCTTGATTTTTCTCTTCTGGTTGTATCTTCTTTTTCAATGATATAGATAGAACATGGTATTCACCTATAGTATTCATTCAAGCCATTTTGAAAAAGAATCGACGATTATGAGGTAACACTGGCCGTTTACAGGACCAGCAAAGTATGCGTGCAAACGGCTACATGGTGCTCGTGCCCACTGCCAAGGGTATGTGTGTGTGCTTTCGGAGACATATTTCGATTTTCTTGGCACTGACGGCAGGCATTAACAAAACTTTCGACATCGTCATCCAGGTTTGGCCACATCACATATGATCTGGCTTCATCCTAACTATTCCAGGATGGGCTGAATGCAGAACTTCTAATATCGTATTTCTCGCTTCTGGTGGTGAAACTACCCCGGTATCCCACTGGAGATATTTTGGTAGGAGCTCAGTTCATGCTTACATTGAACGAATGGTAAGAATTCCGGTCGAACATCGCAGGTATTTTGAGGCCATCAGAGTTTTTCTGCGACTTATTTGGCTGTGAATACTTTTTCAGGAATGTGCTCTAGCATAAGGACCTCTTGATAGCTGACTACATCAGATATGTGGTTTTTGGGAGCGGTAGTCTACTCAGTGTATCAGCATTCGCCAAAGTCTTTCCTGGAATATACTGTAGTTCGTGAGTGTAAACTCGAAGTATATTTATCCTACGTATCATACGGGGTGAAAGGATATCTGTAGTTGGCTTGTGGGGGTTGAAAATGCCTAAGAGAGGTTCATGGTCCGTTCGAATAATGACGTTCCGCCCATAAATATAATCATGGAATTTGCTTACTCCAACTATGCTTGCAAGTGCTTCACGATCGATTTGTGCGAAATTCCGCTTGGCAGAAGACAGAGTTCCACTATGGTATGCAACTGGTTTGTCATCTCCTTGATCATCTGGTTGACTCAAAAAGCAGACGACTCCTACGAGACAGAAAAAGCGGCCGATTCTTTATAGTGTTCTAGTACTGGATCGGCAGAAAGCAGTTATTTGATCTTGGTGAAAGCATCCTGCTCTTTGTTCGTCCATCTCCAAGATTGGTCCGATAGCAGCTTTATGCTTCCTAAAAATATGATAGAGATTAACCTATCCCAGGAAAGATAGCAATTCCGTTTTATTCTTAGGTGGGGGCACATTCATTATCGCCCTTATCTTGTCTTCAGTTGGCTTGATTCCGTAGGTTTCTATGTGAAAACCCAGAAACTATATTTGTTACGCTTGGAAAACTCGTTTATCTGTTCTATGATGGAGTATCTCTCTCAGCTAGTTCATAATCAGTTGAAGCAAATAAGTACCAAGATATCATCGTAATAGGGAAGGACCCCTGGAATGCTACTTGAACTAACGTCAACAAATCTTCGGAATATCTGAGGGGTGATGATCGTTTGAGCTTCTGCTGCTTCTTCGTCCACCGTGAGTTGTTGATATGCTTGCTGCTGCATGGCCAGTTTTGCGAACATCTTTCCTCCTGTCAGCGCAGCGAGTATATTTTGCACAGATGGGACCGGTAATGTACCTATATAATCTCAATGCTGTATTCAACAGTTTTCGTGTTCACAAATCACAATATATCTAAGAATATTCTTTTCCAACAGTAACTTGGCATCAAAAATGCTGAATCTCCTCTATGTATGTACATGTGTTTTCTTTCAAGAGAGGGGGCTGCTGCTAGCGCCCATGAACATATTGGTTCACAAAGTCACTCGACTACACTTTTGTATGAAATTGAATAGCTATATCAAATACTAATGAAGGTGATTCATTTTATGCCTCGAATGAAGCTTGATTCCCAAGGGATATGCACGAGGGCGATAACCACGAGCAATAATAATCACTCTATAGATCAGTTCATTTTATTTAGTAAGGATATGAGAACAAATAGACGAGTGATTTGGTCTGTCTTGATGCTTTTGCCTGAAATTAACTTTATCTGGAATACTTAGTTTTTGGATGCGGATCCTAAATTTTTGATACCTAACTGGTCTTAAAAGTAAACAAATTTCGAAAATCAGTGGGTTGCTATAATTTTTATATATTTCTATTAAGTACATACTGAAAATGAATTTGTACAGAATTTTGAGAACATCGGAAGAGTTACAAAAAACATAGAAATTCATTTTCTTTGGAACTTTTTCGCGTCATTTTCATGAGTACTGAAACCAGGCTCATGCCTGAGGAACAGTAATGGGGTAATTCGAACATTCAATGTAGCATATCATTTTTCAAACTTGAAAAAAATATGATGTGAGAAACACAACGTATAAGATGATGCCAGATACCTGAATATTGTCGTCTGTAGGTTAATCGAAATGACTGTCTTACAGTCATGATTGAATCAAGATAATATTCGCGATCGGGGGGCGGAAGTTCTTTCGTTTATTTGTTTTTTTATTGTCTTTTATTCTTGTTATGCATTCGCCGTTTCCGAGTAATTTTTGTTTCTTATTTCGAATAATCTATTTATTTATTATTCTTTATTTATGTTTTACGAAATCGAATATAGATTGCATGACTAAAATTATTGTTCTTATCCATCATTCGGTTGCCCCCTTACGAGCAACCCTCAGAAATCTTCAAGAGACTTGTGCGAGCAAGGAATGACGGGGGTCTTACCTTTTAACGTGTGATCCCTAATACTTTCTTAGACCATCAGAAAAATTTCTGCGGTCGTGGTGGGAATCGAACCCACTACCGGTAATCCAACGTGGATAGAACATTGAGTAGAGTAGAGTAGAGTAGAGTAGAGTAGAGTAGAGTAGAGTAGAGTAGAGTAGAGTAGTTTATTTGACCATGTTATGTAAATTACATGTACGGCAAGTCATAATTACAATAGCCATAGTGCTCAAAAATAAAGATAATCTTCACCCTCAATCACTCAAGTGCAGAAATAGATGAATTAAAATACAAGAATACATGATTAATAGTAATTTAACCAACTAGTGTATTAATCGACTAATATACAAGTTGGTTACAAAATTAACGCTCTTACCACGAGGCTACCCTGGCTAATAGGTAATTTATTTTGAAATTCGACTTGGGCCATTAAGTTCTGCTTCGAAAAAGATGAAAAATGGCCTACTCGGTCGGACACACGTGACTCTCGCTACAAGTCAAAAGTTACATATTTTCAAATTAATCCCTGAGAATAGTTCGAAGTTTACTAGTGAAGTGGTTTCTATTTCAATTTCGATTTCTTCCTCTATTTCTTCTAATTGTAACCTCGACAAAACACAAAACTGTCCTAAACTTTGATTAAATACCTGAAGTAGTTTGATATTTGATGACTTTGTCATCATTTCAGTACTGAATACGTCAATTTTAATCAATTTCGCTCTTGAATGATTGACGATACATCAACTTTGCATCAAACATAACAGAAATTTGAAGTTGGGATTATTATTTTCTGCATAAAATCATAATTCTGTCGATAATTAGTGATTGAAAGATGAATGAGAATGAGAGCTATTAAAAAGAAACAGTTTTGTCGGTGTTAATTTATTCAATATTACAGACATT
Organism: Phaedon cochleariae; assembly: GCA_918026855.4. Taxonomy (NCBI): domain Eukaryota; kingdom Metazoa; phylum Arthropoda; class Insecta; order Coleoptera; family Chrysomelidae; genus Phaedon; species Phaedon cochleariae. The sequence goes on from OU896707.1 coordinate 21,366,457, forward strand.
ATTTCGTGGAAATTGGAAAAATATCGAAAAACTAAAAGTTATGATAGAACGTTATTCAAATTCGAGACACATACGTAAAATTGGATTAGAAACAACTCTCCTATTAGGAACTATATTCATATAAGTTATAAATCTTAACATATTTTATATTTTTCGACTCCTCACTTCAGTTATATGATTTTTCCCGAATTTTCAAAACTCCAGGTTGTCTACACCCGCTGAGAGAGAACATGAACAGGGTTTAGGTCGACCGAACGTACCTATATATATGTATTTCTAATCCCATCATCACAATACCAACGACCTCCTTGTTTTCTCAGAACAGAAGCAACAACATTATAGATGTAATATTCATTCTAATTAAACATGACCAGACGTGTCGTCCATAATCCATAATAATATCCCAAACAGCACAGAATATTTTACGAATATTCTGACAACGTTCAGCCTATATCTCTGTATTCATTTCTGATTGAACCAAAGTGTGATGTATCGATGAAATCAGCTCTTCAGGGAGAATCTAAAAATGCAATAAAATACAGGGTATTAGGTTTGAAATAACAAAGTTGTTGCTACTTTTTGATAGAAGCGGCAACACTGCATTACAGAAAATATTTCAAAAGGAGAGAACTTATTTTGAAATATAAGCATGCATATTTTCATGGATTTCTCCCGACTGATTCTTGCTATAGATATACCTTGTATACAAAATCGTATCAAAACATAATATGGATGTTATTCTATGTTTCCCCTGCATCACCCTATTTCTCTCTAGCTTCAATGCTAATTATTATCCAACTATATTGAAGTGCATGTTGATATCTTTCTATTCATATCATTCATTAATAAAATTCCTGTAGCGCAGTGGACAAGGTGTAAAGATTGTAAAAATTCGATTCCCCAGCTGGGAAAGGAAGCTTTTTTCAATTCTATTCTGTATATTCCCACCAGGAATGTTTCATTTGCAGCGATTGAATGTGCACAAAACGCTTTGAAAAGATTATGTTATGTCCATAAAAAGGCTTCAAAAAAACAGGGAATATGTATTTTTGTGACATCCTAAGGATATCTTTATAAACGCCGCCTGCGGCACACATTGGCTGTTCTATGAAAGTTCTATTCATGTGTAAATAGAACATCGCAGTGGAGGTTCAATGTCTCGACATATCGTACTTTTAACATCTCTGAGATGTTTTTGTGCTCGCTGGCTTGCATTTTCTGCTACATCAGTGTATTTGATAGTTCACTGACAGAATTGTTCATCATGCAAATGCCTTGAAAAAATGACATTTCATGGAGAAAGTCAATTCGGTGTTGAGATTTGTCAGTGGAAAATGCTATTTTGTCCATCAGTTGTAGAAAATAGATGTCATGTATTTCCTACTGACATTTTCATCAATCGACATTTGATAATTTCCATCTCCTGAACAGCAATATCATCTATTAATTTGTAAGATTTATTCAGCCTATAAGGCAATAAAACGAAACAAATGATTCAAGAAAAGGCTCGAGAAAAAGCAACTGTATCCTACGGTCTGTGGAGATTTTATGGCTGGGTACACAGTACACATAGACATAAAATCTTTATTACCTCCACTACTTACAGTGGTCCTATAGTATACGTTTTCCTTGCGAACGTTTTATTACGTGTAGAAATATATGAATTTTATTAAGATGTCTCCCATTTTACTTACCTACTATGGGAGTACAAGATACATGCATAATTTATTTTGAGACTATACAGGGTTTTTCTCATATGTGGTCATATAAACTGATCGAAAAAAATTAAGGATATTTTTGAACGCAAACGACATAGATATTAATAACTTCACCACATTTTTCCTAGAAGAAGGTCTTCATAGCAGAATTACAATTCAGCTTATAACTTTATTCAGTGCCCAGGTCCGTCATAAGAAGACACAAACTTCTTCCATCTCTGAAACAACATTTCTTTGTTGACACTACTTAGTAATCCGTAAACTATTTGATCAGGAGAACATCCGAAGCTGAGTGAGGATTTGATAACTTCTCGATAAATTTATACTCATTTTCTTCGAACATTTTTCAAAACAAGGTGTGAGTGACTATCGATTGAACTTTTATTTTTTGCTCTCTTATTTTGTGATATCTTCAAACGCAGTAACATCTTTGGGACAGATCATCTGATTCGTCTTTCCTACACTTAAATTGAATTGAAACACATATTTTGATTAATACATAAAAAAATGAGGAGAGAAAATCCCAAAAAATCTAGAAAAACATGTAAATGTTCCACCTCTTCGATTAACATACAGACAGTATTAAATAGACTATTAATTTTAATGAGCACTCTGGTATGACTTCTTGTTATCAATATGAATGACAAAATTATTTCAGAACAATACCAATGTCAAATTTGGATACGAAGTGAAATTTAAATATGAATACGCTCTCCCGGGCTCCAAACATGAATTTTTCTGGAATATGAAACACTTCAACATATCAATACATACATTCTAGTGTATATCAAAAAATTATTCTCTTATTTGTGCCTTACTATGCTCATTCGAAGAACGCCTCAGCGTGTTAAAATCCAACTTCCAAAAACGTGCCTTTTTTAATGAAGTTACCACGGCAACCTCAACGACCGGACAAACGTGAAGTCTAAAAAGGTCTACATTTTATTATCGATCTGATAAGAGTACCATGTAACGTCAAACAAAATATCCCTGACAGATGTTCAACCCTTTTATATTATTAGTTGTTATTTCCAGATTTCCACATTATTGATCACAAAGTGTACCAATAGAGAAAGTAGCACAAATTATTCGTGGATAACTGGTCTTTCAAGCACTTGCTCCATTTCTAGTACTCCGGCTAGCACGAATCCGTTTTACCCAAATATATGCATATGCGATTATTTTGAAACAATCAGAACAATCCAATAGAAGCGCTTGCGTGTTGAAAAACGTATATATACACGGTGCAACAAATACTCCATTTGCGAGCAACTGGCAACTGCTTGTGTTGACTAAATTCTTTCTTGAAAAGGAATATTCTCAGAATCGTGATTGAGTTTCCTCAAATCAAAATCTATTTCTACGATCTGTTCTATGATCAATTCAGAAAGAACTAATATTCTTTCTTCATATATAACTATAATTTTCAAGTACCTCCGTGGACCCGGGTTCAATTCCTTTGATGGTCGGCTTTTTTATAATTATGATTCCTCAAGTGCTTCTCTGAAAAATAATATACTTTATCGGAAGAAGGTTCATTCAGGCCATGGAATGTTAGAATGATTGCATAAGGGATATTTTCTTTCCTTCCTGAGAAAAGTTCTACTGTTGGGGCCGATATTGATTCGCTATCTGCTATTTCAATGATGGTATTGGCTATTATATTTACTATTTCCGTCAATATCAGTGACTATAACACCCTATACATATGTTTGGGCAAAACGGATTCGTGCATCCGGTTAAAGGTATGTTCATGCTTGTACGAATTCCGCAAAATATGAAATTTTCAACAGAATTTGACGTTCATAGTCATGCGACAAAATTTGCAGGAGATAGGGGGTTCTGTTGTAATATACAATTTCTTTATCTCTGGTCCCACCATTGATAGAAGTTCATGAAATTGACTGCATGTTACAGGAAAGTATGAAAGTATTTAAAATATCTATAAGCGTCATTCAGTCGCATTTCTCGAACGAGGATGTAATAATCTCCATAAATTTTGCGGTATTTAAAAATACTACAACCCATTTTTTCCGTCTGGACACATCATCAAACGATCCAGAGAAATCCATGCTCCGAAAAAAATTCAATCAAATGTAGAAATGATGAATTTTATTTTTATAATTATTGTGTACCTGGTAGTCTAGTATATTTTCTCGGCCTCTATCCGAATCAGTTCAATTATTTCAACTTCATTGCGATAGTTTCAGCCGCCATTTTATTAGGTAGCATAAATTTTGCGGAGTTCGTACAAGTAAGTACCTTAGGCCGTCGTGCTAAATAAATAGCGCGTGTTTGTTATATCTTAGTATCCGCTTATATTTCAATATGTACAGGGTGTTACGAATTCGTGGCCAAGCATGGGGATCTAAACAAAATGCTGCTTTGAAATTGGAATTTTCAATTATTTCCGGAGATATCCGGAAAAAAGGGATATATGCAAATATTTCAAAATAAATGTCACATCATCATTGTCACTTTTCCTTCTTACGGAGCGGCCATCAACAACTTAATTTTTTTTACTGACCTGGATTTTTTATTTCGTTTTTCGATAGTTTTCGATTTCCTTGATATGATGGTGTACCAAAACAGTTTATAAAATGTTTTCATTTTCAGCGAAAATTTAAATTTTTGTTTAAAAAAGGTATAGAGATACTCATCTTCGTCTAACACATCGTTTTTGGTATCATATTTGTCTTTGTCTAACAAATTATTCAGTGCGAAGTATCTCCTACATAATTGAATTGCCCTCATCCAAAATCTTTTATCAGTTATAACAAACCAATGATGAAAATTGAACAATTGTATATTATTTAATCAAATAATATTTATGGATGATGAAAACACAGTTTAATCAAATAAATAACATCCAATATGAAACAAATTACGAACATTATAAGTTTGGTATTTTGTGCGGAATATTTTGCATATTTATTAAATTGAGTTTTTATGATTCATGAATATTATTAGCCCAGTCACCTTAGGAAAAATAGCGGGAATCGGAGCCAAAGTTTTGAAAATTGGTGTACGTGTTCCTTCAAGCATTACATCTTACCAAAAAAAAGTCACCACCCGTACCTGTAGAGCTTGCACCGCCATCTTGGAAAATAGGTGCAATATTTCAGTTTTTCACGTATATCTCGGTAACTGCCAACTTTATCGTGATAAAGGTGATGAGGTAAAAGGAAGTCAACAAAATTTCTCGTAAAAAAGTATCTTTCAATTATTATCGAAATATCCACGGTTTCGGACTTATGTCGCCACAACCATTTGGCAAAATATGATATTCTACTGTAAACCGACTGGACAAACTATAATTCAGTTAGATACGCTCCTGGTGACTTGCAGAAATACATTCATAGCTATAATCGTTCAATTCAAGTCCAGACAGGCTGAAATCATAATTACGTTTTATCCTATCAGTATTCGCTTTTTTTATGTTCTGGTTCCCCCGAGAAGGGATATCCTGTGATATTCGTCCGTATTCATTACTTATGAGGGATGAAACGGGAAAAAACGATGCCGTGCAAGAAATTATCTGGAGCAAAGAATCTGGAGCAGCAGATAGGGTAGTTGGCACAGGTACCAGACCAACAGCACTCCTCTTCCACCCCCAAAGCTCAGGACATTTTTGATAACCCAACCACTTTTGTATCTGGTGATTGGCTCTGAAGGAGTGCTGCCCCAAAGCTGCTTCCGTCGGTGGCACAGAAGCCAGATCTACTTTCTTGTTGGTAGCAGATTTAGCGAACATAGTGTACCGGTGCTTGTTCAATGATGTTTTCGCTATATGGGCATCATACAGAGCTAGAACGAATCGTTCACCTGCTGCAGATACTTCTTCACTCGTCGCTTCAGGGTTGTTGAAAGTCTTCGCAACTTCTCGTAATGACGGCTGGTCATTCATGAGTTTGAAGCATTTCGACTTTCCTTTTCTGAAGAAACATGATGTAGTATCACAACATCCAAAGGCATGTGAGAAAAGGATAGTGCTCTGTAATTTAGTACTGGTTTGTAGTTCGCGGGAAGAGTACCTTTTTGCCTCTACATTGCCTCTTTTTGGTTTGACAAAATAAATGTTGCGTTCTGCTGGAGCCAAAGCTATGGGTAGAATAAGTAGATCTACATCTTCTCCAACAACGGTGACTTGGGTAGAGGAAGACATTTCAAAAGATGTCTGTATTATTAGCGAATCCGCATTGTCCACTGCTTTGTGCCTTGAACCCTTCGTTTTTTGTATCTGTATGAAGTTCAGCTATTTTTGCATGAATGGTGAAAGCAATAATTTTATTTCAATATTCATTCAAGATATCTCAGAATTATTTCAAATCTGATTCGATTGAGTTTATGTAGGGGCTACAATTCATTTATTTCAACATCAAACTCTTGCTCTTCGAGCTACTTTAGGTTACAGGTCGGCTCACTTGAGAAAATCTGGATATGTGGCAACACTGGTATTCTGTAATGGTCGATCGCTGTTGCGAGAATCCTCGAATGTGGCGCCGACTCTCTGACATTTACTTGTAGATGGAATATAATATGTATATCAGAATAATTGTGAGTAAGTTTCTCAAATATCGCATATTGTTTTACGATTTACTGATGAACCATGCACTACACGAATATTTATGTGGGAGCCTTTTTTTTTCTAAATTCAATTACCTTCATTTTACCTAAGCATATTGATCTCGATAAAGTCAACAGATATTGAGATATAACCGAATGACTGAAAAAGTGCACACATTTTTCAAGATGGCGGAGTTAGCTCCACAGGTACAGCTGGTGACTTTTTTTTGGTTGAAAGTCATGCCAAAGTGAACATGTACACCAATTTTCAAAACTTTGGGTTCGATTGCCGCTATTCGTCAAATTTGATACTAAGGTGATTGGGCTATATTCCATTTAATAATAAATAATAGCTTAATTATCATTTTTGGTTTCGTATAACTAATAATGCATTCAGAATAAGATCAATAATTCAATTATGTAGCAGGTACTTCGCACTGAATAAATTGTTATACAAAGACAAATTAATAATAAATACACTGTGTTAGACAAAGATGAGTATATCCATACATTTTATAAACCTTTTTTTTATTGAAGTATACATTTTGAGTGATGTTTCGATAACCCATCATATCAAAGAGATGGAAAACTATCGAAAAATGGAATGAAAAATCCAGATCCATAATGAAGAAAAAAAGTTGATGATGGTCACTCCAAGAAGAAACGTTGGATTTCCAATTTGACAATTACATTTTGTAGAGGAAGAGAAGTGACTTTGATTTTGAAATATCTCTTCAAATAAACTAAGTAATGAATAAAAACAATTTAGCCGTAGATCGAAGTTTGAATCGTTTAGACCTCATTCTTGAAGGAAAACATATAGAAAACCTTGAGCCTCGGGGAATATCATTTCATAAGATGTTGTAATAGACTCAGTCTTCCTATTACTTCCAAAAATAAATGATTTTCCAAGTTTTTCTGACTATTATATCTTTATTTCATTTTATGTCACTTTTTTCAACAACTCAACGCCTCCTTTTTTCATTCCAAATTATATACAAGGTATATCAAACTAATTCAATAACACAATCTACAACAGATGTCATGAGTACAACGTCTCATGGACGCCCCAAGGGCGTCCTCAGAATGTCCTGGATACGATTCGGAATGTGTCCTAAGGGACATCAATCGGTGGTATCAGGACTTCAGATAGACATCCTATATGAGTGGTATTCACGCAAGCAATGTCCTAGGAATATCATCTTACGGATGTCCCAGTCGGTACGCGAGATATGTTGTCCCTGCGAGGACGTTAACTTGCACCTCGCCGACGAACGTAGACTATTAATACTCCACGTCAATGTCCTTTACGCAAGTCCATTGGACATCCTTGGGAACCTTCTTTAGGATCTATTGGGGACCTTTTACGGACCAACTCACCTGGATGTTCTCATCTGATATGCAAGATCTGGTCCTAGGGAGACTCAAATAAATTCAAAGTCAAGATTAATTCGATCGTCCAGGGACCTCCTATGAACATTCCAGACGACATCCTATGGAAGTTCCAGGGACGTTCTATCATCGTTCTCAAGGACGTCTTCCGAAGGATGTCCTATGAATGACCTTGGTACAAAAACAGAATGTTCAATGAACTTTTTGGAAGGACGTCCGTTGGATGATTACCCAATGAGGTCCAATGCATATCCTTGAGAGATATCCTTTTTTGATGGGAAGTCGAGACATTTGTACTTCACACTGACGTACTATGGATGTCCGCGGTACCAAGAATGCATGTCCTATAGACGTCCCGAATGTCCCGGCGGGACGTCATATGGACTTCCATATGACTTCAGTGTGCTATTAGGGTTATACATACAGTTTTATATGTTTCGGGCGAAAATTTTCTCAGCGTCAATTCTTCATTTTGCTATTTCGAATCGTATCTGGGTGGCTGTCACTTCTTGTTCTGTTCATTCTCAAGGGAAAAATTCAAATCATACTATTCCACAAGAATCTTGCCTATAATCGTCTCTCAGATTGATATAATACACGTTTTTTCTAGAGTAACTTTGCTTGTTCAAGTGGAATGATGGTGGACCAGGTAATTTTTTCCGAAGAATATTCTTCAACTGATTAATTGATACCACATTTGTCCATATCCAATTGATAATCGAAACACAAAATAACTAAACTCAAAATACATTCTAAAAGAGATAGATTATGATGAGTCTAGTTGGCTATGATGTTTTCCTGTGAAAATCATACAACTGAATGCAAAATGATCTCCTAAATCCAAAAATCTGGACAATCAAAAGTTGAGATAATTTCTGCTGAAACCGGAATTAATTCAAAATGTGTAATTATGTAAATGCAGAATAAAGATGTTATTTGCACCCTCCAAATTTCATAATTCTATCCCAAGTGATTCAGGAATTGAAAGAGGTGCGTTTGGACGGATTTCATTCCTCAGTGGTCTTCCCCATTGTTAACTCGTGAGGTTAGCATTTCATCATCCAGCTTCCCTTCCCATTTATCACCTCTTACGTGAAAGTGAAGTATTACTATCGGTGTATCACGTCATCAAGCTATGTGGAAATACATTCAAATTTGAAAGTGTGCCATTTTTGCATGCTCATGTATGTACCTACTTATTGTGTCGTCAATATTGCTCCAATTCTAATGATTTTTTTCGACGTCAGCCGGCGCCACATTTATGAGACCAGCTCAATGTTAGACTGGCGTCCATGGGCGCCAGTTAATCACCGAGCCGATCTATATCCTAGTCACGCGAGATTTCGAGCCTTCACAATGAATTTTCATGTCTTCATAAGTCGACAGGAGACGTGCTCAATGCATAAATCACAGGATTACATATTATAGGCTTGTCTTTGTCTATAAATATACGCATTTCCATATTGAAAGGTCCGGAAATGATCATTTTCCTAATCAGTGTGGAGGAAAGTGATACTTATTCGCTCCCAACCGCGGAAAAAACTATTTATCTCAGCCCTTTCGAAAGTCTTTTGTGCTCTAATGACGGACACGATTGAAGGGAGTTTCAAATCCCTGGCGCTTGGATTATTCCGAACATACCAAGGATATCTTGTCACCATCCTCGCGATTTTGTTTTGCAATTTTTGTACTCTGGTGTTATGAGATTTAGCTGTGTGGTCCCAGACTACTGGCATACAGTAAAATAATTGGCCTGATAGCCATTATGTAAATATTCAATTTCCGTCTCAAACCCAATTTACGTCATCTGTTCAGAAATGAATACAGGGCTCTAATAGCTCGTTTGGCTTTTTAAACTTGCTTTTCAATGTCCTGGGCCAAGGTGAGCTTTCAATCAATGCACACATCTAGGTAATTAACCATTCTAACTCATGACCATCCAGAATTATTATGGTTCTGGGAGGCCTCCGCTCCCTTCCGACTGCAACTAATCCATCTAAGAAAGTATTCCTGAGGAGGATTCAGTGCGCTCTGAAGGTTCATAGCTGCTCATGCTCGAAATTTGTTGAACATGCCAGAACTGCCGTATCATCAGCAAAATGCGGCATCATGCATATCACTGGCCTTGGCTAATCACTAGTAAATAGTCTGTACAACAGTGGCGATAAAACTGCACCTTGAAGAACACCAGCTTCAATAGGCTTGATACCAGATCGTTGATCTTCAAGTTTCTTGAGAAGTTCGATTTTTCAGAAATGAGCACAGCAACTGAAGCAAATTATCAGGAAAGCCCATATCGATCATTTTGTACATAATACCATTATGCCACACCTTGTCAAATGGCTTCACTATGTCAAGGAGTGCAAGATGGGCCTTTTGTCCTTGATTCCAATGAGCCTGAAGACTTGTAGTTCAGTTGAGTGACTAGTTCTGAAACCGAACTGCTCATCTGGTATCAGCTCGTTGTCATCGATGAATTCCTGTTAATCAATCGCTCAGTTATCTTTGATGGAGAACACAACTGATAAGACGATAGTTCTGCGGAAGAGCATTGTCCTGGCCCTGCTTCTCAAGCATCTACTTCGGCTTGTTTCCATCTTTGAGGAAAATATAATATCTTCAATATAACGTTGATTATTTCACATAAGTAAGTGATGAAATTACCAGGAATCATTTTCAATATTCAATTTGTAATTTCAGTACCTGGAGCTTTCCTGAGTTTTTGTGCTTTGATATAGCTGATTACTTCATTCGTAGAGGCGGGCCTAACTCTTAAATCATTAACGTCATTATTCAAATGAGTCAAGACTACTCGCCCCACAGAACTATCCCATTCCTGATCAAACTCCTGTGACTCAATTGTGATACGAGTGACCCAGCAAATACTCCAGCTTTATCGGCACTTCTCCGTTCTCTCCTCTTAGAGGTATGACGATTTTCATATTCTTCACTCTTTTGATAACCCCCAAAGATTATCGGGACCTGCATCAAGATTTTCAAAGTGGTTTGCCATCTAGAGTTTCGGGTATTATCAATCTCACTTCTCACGATATTACGAACTTCGTTATATTTCAATTTATTAGGAGGATAGAAAGTTCTCATGGCTCGTCGTTTTAATCTATTTCAGAATCAGAAAAAGCGGGTGGTTATCACAAGACATTGTACTAACAGTGAATATATCACTATATCAAGGAATATTCATCAAAAGAAAAATATCCAGGGCATCAGCTGAACTGTTACCGAATTGGTAGTGAGTAGGCTCGTCAGGAGCGAGAACCATGTATTCATGTCTATCAGAGTGCAGTCTCAGAAGTCTTCTACTTCCGTTGGTGACACGACTCTAGTCAGTATGTTTCGCATCCAGATTCTCAGCAGATAAAACTCTGTTTGGAGGTTTATATACTGAAATACCTCTCCTAGAAGAGTGTAATTCTAAACCCACAGCCTCTAATGGATTGGTCACCCCTACATCGATCTGAGTGAATTTCAATGATCTCTTTATGTACTGTGCAACTCTCCTTTTGGACGTCCTGTCCTATCTTTCCTGAACGAATTATAACATAGTGGATTCAGAATTTCACCCTTCAAGTGAGTTACCTGCAATATCGACATTATTTTAAAATAGCAAATTTTCGAATTCTAGTTTCTTGCTTCATTAGAGTCCATGAGCATTCTAGCTTACAACCTTCAATGCATCTGTAATCATATTATTTATTTTTCTATAACAGTATATATTGGCGTTGATACCAAGCTTCTCGGCAATATCTGTATCTGCTTCGCTAGTGGATATCAAAGCATTATTAAAGCATTAGCGTGACAACGACTTCCCGACTGTTGATTCTGAGAATTTGACTTGACCGGCTTTGAAGTCACATTACTTGTCCTTACAGGAAATGCCTCGCATACCCTGAGGCTAGCAGGATGCGCGTCGTCACAGTTAGCACACTTTGCTTTAGTCGAGCCAATGTCGAGCTGTCCTTCTGACAATTAGCTATCAAATAATTACCGCTACATTTAACGCACCTCGGATCAGCAGAACATCTCGATTGTTTGTATCCGAATTACTGGCAGCGATGACAATGCCCTACCTATGTCTTGGGTGTTTGTGGTTCTACCTTAATGGTTAGGCCATTGTCGAACTAAATGAAAACCTAGTAGGCGATCTAGTGCGAGAAGGTATAATACCTGCCTACTAACTACCTAACTAGGTTGTCACCTAGAACGACAATGGTAAGGCCAACCACCAACCAACCACGAATTTAATTCGTTTTTGGCTACAAAACCAGGACTATGGCATTGCAGTGCCATCGCGACGCTTCATGTGATGTACTGATGGGACTTCAAAGCCTCTCTCAGTCAACTCCACTAATATATCAACTGGCTCGATGTGCTCCGAGACGTTTCTGAGCACTACTCTCAGTGATTTCTCGTCTGGCAACTGATTAGTATGAAGCGGATACCTACTTTTTATCATCTCAAATGCGAGTGAGTGCTCTAAATGAATCAGGGCTGTCGCAGAAAACCTCAATACCTTCCGTTGTATTGACTGCTTTAGAATAGTTCACTTACAGGGTTGTTAGTGGTTTGGAAAGACTTGTCCATTTAGTTTTACCTCTTTAAATAATAGGAGCAACTCTTACCTGGTTATTATATACATTGTGATTTTTTGATGCATTATTTTTGTCTATTTTATCAGAACTGAATCTCATTGACTACTACTTGAGGTCTTGTGCTGCGGATTCATTTGGACCTTTGTTCCCTGTGATTTCAACTAGATAAAATTCTGCTGAAATTGGGACATTTGGTACATATACAAAATTTAGTTATTTCATCACAGAGGGTTTAGAAAGTATTGACATCAAACCATAATCCCGGGCTCCCCGTTGATAACCCCCCAGTTTTATATTTTTTTGATTATCGTTTCTGATAGTAGGATAATTTTTATTAATGGCTTATTTTACTTAAATCCTTAGAAAGAATACTGTCTATCTATCTGTTGTTGACTTCAATTTGCTTTATGATATTTAGTTCTCTATACAATGTTCCTCTTAAAAAGGAGCAATCACTATAGCCAATGTATCAATTGTATCTTATGTATGAGTCATTATGAATAGGGATGACAGTGTGGGAAGATTGATGAAAAATTGATAAATTATTTTTATCGTCAATTTTACTCATCGTCATATCTTAGAAATAGAGGATTTGGAGATAATTAAGAAATGTTTGCAATGTTCTGGTGAACGCAGAGCATAGATGATGTTTCATAACGAGTGAACTTATGTAGTATCTTCCGGACATTGGAGTAATTTTCGCATTTTTTTTTTGCAAAAAGTTATCGTGCAATAACCTTTGCTATTAATGTTGTGGGCAATGGAATATCATTTCATTCATCCGACATTAGAGTGGAACAACGTTGAGGTTGCTGGTAGGAGCTATACCTCAGCTATACCATACATATATAGGAACCTAACTCTTTTCAAACTCTATATCCAATGTTTTGTGATTTTCATTTTGGATGATGTTGATTTTTTTCCAATAGTGTACCATATATATTATTGCAGTTATAGCGTTAGAATGAGTATGAATTATCATGACTCCGGATTTCTGCCAGGATGCCTAAAAGTCCTTCACTTTTTTGATGACATTATCTCTGATTCTAAGATTTCGCCTGGCATCGTCTTGAAAAGGCAGATTTCTGAAATCAATGTTTTTTTTCTGTGACGGGAAAAAAGTTTGGCATTTCATCTCTGTTGGCAGGTTATAAAATGTCACTTTTCATAAATTACTTTTTTCCCGGATATATATCACATATATATACTCTATTAATGGCTTTTATTGTGCTATAGTTCCGAAAAATGAGTCAATAATACCGTCTCCGAGAAAGAACTGCAAGTCCTTTTATATTCCATTCGACTTCGCGGTTTCGTATATAACTAAACAACTACTGAATTCGCAATTTTTTAAAATCAAATCACAGAATTGAACTGACAGAAGTGACATCAGATATTTGATTACTTCAAAAAAATGATGAAGATGCCTATAAAACGCAGGTGTCCCTACTGTTAAAAACTTTAAATTTCACGTCGATAATTTTCAGATTTCAAAATAATGTATTATCTTCTCAATATTGATTCGTCCTTTCTTCTGTCACAGAAAAAAATAGTGTATTATACACGGGAAAAATATTAGGTTTTAGCTCACGGCTACGCGTCGGGAGACAACACAACCTGGAGCTTAAATCTACCACTGTTTTCCCTTGTATAATAAATAACTATTTTTTTCGATTCATATTCTATTATTAGTCTTTTGGCAAGCATCGACCGTGAGTTACCCTGTATACTATCTTTCATCGAGTCGGTAACACTGTAGGTAGATATAGCTACCATACCGATGAATTTATTGTTACTTTCCTAGTGGAAATAAGATACTGAATAATTCACGTTCTGGAGAGATGTGTCTCCAGGGCGTAGACCCATGTAATTCAATGATATGTATTATACCTTGAACACAAAATTCACGTGCGGTCCAGAGGAATAACTACACCGTTCTCATCAAATATTTATTAGGATCATTTTTCGGCAAATATGGTGCCTTTTGCCTCTATTCTTTACTCTAATTTGTCTCGAGAGAAATTCGAATAAATTTTGAATGTGCGTGAAGTTTGTTGTAATATTTCGAATTCAACTGTCAGTACTGAATTTTAGGATTTTCCATTCCGAAATAAACAAAATTCAGTGAGAGTCACAGATCTCTATTGCAAACATACTAACCATTCTGAATATTTTTGGTTCAGGTTTCTACGAGAATTTTACTGACCACTAAAAGTTGGAATCAGTAATCTGTCAATAATGAAGTGAATACGTTTACTTATACAGGGTGAGTCAAAAATATGTACCGAGCTTTCTGGAGGTGATTCTAAACGGTTAAAGTCACGAAATTGAGATTTCTTGTATAAAGGTCTGTTGATGAAATACATTTTTTTAATACACTTCCACCTTTCTGATATTGTAATAAAGGGTGTTTTTAGTGGGCGGGTCATGATTTTTTGAGAAAAACTTGTTTCCTCGTGTTCTATTCGGTGAAAACAAAAGAAGCATTTGATAGAGCGAAAAAAGGTACTCCTATCGAAATACAAAAATTGTAACCGTTTGCGAGATAGGTATTTGAGTTTTTTGTAGTCACCTGATATCAGCAGATTAATTCATCGGAAACAATATTTTAGGAGGCCATGATCAATTCTGTGCTTGATATTGACATTCATGAAATGACCATTGTTATTGTTACTTGCCTTGTTCAGTTTTTTGCATAGTAATATTATTTCTGCGATTTTCAACTGTTCGTTTCCCGCTCGACGCGTTCCAAATTCTAGAACAATTTTTAGTATTGTGCAAAGATTGCGTGAAAAAAAATGCTTCAGAATTAAAAATATAGATGAAATATTATTACTAATGAATTTATCTGTTGATATCATATGTCACTACAAAAACTCAAATATCTCGACAACGGTTACCAATTTTGTTATCCGATAAGAGTACCGTTGTTATGTATTTCTTTTCGCTCTATCAAATGCTTCTATTTTTCCACCAGACAGAATACGAGAGAAAATTTGTCAACAAAAAATCATGACCCACCCACTTTAAACACCCTTTATAACAATTTCAGAAATGTAAAAGTGTATTATAAAAATGTATCTCATCAACATAATAATATATTCATGAAGGAAATATCAGTCTCTTGGTTTTTATTGTTTAGACGTTATGCGGAAAAATTATTTCAATTTGATCAACTTTGGAAGGATACATCTCCCTTAATATACATCTTGGGCCATTAGTTTATTCATCAAACTATACTTATTTTTCAATGTACTATCACCTCCAGAAAGCTTGGCACATATTTTTGACTCACCCTGTATAATTAGTTATTGGTCCATGTACGAATCTTTTCCATTCGTTTTATTCCAAAAATGATAATGTTGAAATAAAATTTTGAATAATTGCCAATTTCAGCTGAAGTAATCTCACTGTAAATGCTGAACTATTTCGGAACAGCTGAATTTCAGCATAAGTCAGTGGAATTGACACTGCTTGCAGTCGAATGTTTTTAATTTTCTTATCTCTTGGAGCGCACGAAAGGAAATTCCTATGATGTTCGAAGAACATCGTGCGTACCTAGGAAGGATAGGGAGAGGGGGTAGTTGCTGGATTTTTCTTAAACTTCTGGAGGTTATAAGTTCTTGGGAATACTTCCATTGGCAATGAATTCGAAAGCTTTGCCATTCTGTAGACGGCACGAGTTTTGGACAACGAAAGGATGTGCTAACTGGGCCTGTCGAGTGCGTCTGAGGGATATTGCTAGTGTAACATAGGGTTTTTTCTCGAACAGTGTGATCGCCTTTGATACCGGGTGACCAGTTATATTCTGACCTTTTTCAAATGCTCATATCTCTGAAACCATTCAGGTTATCGTTGTGCGGTTTGGACTAGTCTATTTCGATTTTTTCAAGTTTTTTTTTGACGTGTTCATCTTCTCACTTGAACTTCCGGTTCTACCGGAAACAAACAAGCAATAATCCAGATATAGGGCAACTTTTTTATTTCATTGAATCACCCTGTATATTTTTACACATTCAGAAAAACTGGTCTTTTTTCATCGAGGTGGTTGAAATCCTTCATGGACACCATATGGGTCCAATCCCCCATATGATAGTGTGGGAGTCCCCTGACTCCAGGTATACCAACTAAACATTCCACCCCGTTTGTAGGCTCGTCTGACCGAAGTCTCCGACGACACTTATACCTAGTGGCCCATTGTAGTTTACCTACATGCCGTTATCAATTTTACTATATAAGATCTCATGGTGCTTCTTAAAGGTCACTTCAATATGAAAGACCCTTTTCGTTCAGTTTCCTGAAGATTGCTCTTCCGATCCCTGTTCTCGTCTACGAAGAAGGCCAAAAGTCTTCCTTCTCCTACGAGTAACGGGGGAAGGGATTGGTCCAGCCCTGTGGTGCACAGGGCTAAGGCTACTTACTCTGAGATGTCGCCCTGTTTCCAAGAGGCCCCGTTAGCGACACTATACCTCGGTGCCATTCATCCATCACCACGGGTTCCCACAGCTTGGATTAGGTTGCCAGAGCCTCGTTGACTAGTCCTCGGCCACCTAGACAGATATCAGCAAATCGCCCCATCTCTGCCACAGATGTCCACAAATTGTCCCATCTGGCCGGAAGTAGCAAAGATGGTCCCAAAATGCTTCATCCGTTGAGCGGCCGCGGTCTGTCCTCCCCACACCACTTGATGGTGAGGTTGGGCTTGGAGAGGAGGAGGAAAAGAGAAGTTGTCCACGAAAGGCCGATAGATAGATTGAAAAAGGAAGAGAGAAGAGGATATCACCTAAGACAAGTTGAAGTATGGTGAATATCCGGCTAGGGTACCTCGGGTTCACCATTTCCGTACTCACAAGTTGTGAGCCCCTGAGGGGTAACAATGTATTACAAGTTATGTTCTCCTAGAAAACTATTAGAGTTATAACTCTTTGAAACAACTACTGCTTGTGGAATGGATTAATGAGATTATGCAATGGTATCAAAGTCACTCTATACCTGAATAATGGCTTGTTTGTTTCCGGTAGAACCGGAAGTTCAGGTGAGAAGGTGGACCAGTCGAAAAACTTGAAGAATATCAAAATAGAGAAGTCCAAACCGCACAACGATAATTTGAATAGTTTCGGAGATGTGAGCAGTTGAAATGGGTCAGAATATAACTGGTCACCCGATACTAGATGAATACTTTGAAAATATTCAATGATGTGAACTATTTGAATATGTACTTTTGCATTCGTTATCTATACGGGTGTCCCTACGATCAAAAATAGGAAAAAAAAATGTCCAGGAACATGAGACGAGAAATATCTCCTAAGGGAGCTACGGCCTCCTGAAAAGTGGCTCCTGAAGATAATATTTCTTCAGCATTTCCGAAAGTCCATTTGATGAAAATTTGGTACAAGAATTAAACTTTCTATGCCCAATGCAGTGAAAATGAAATTATTTCAAAATTTGACTCAGGAGTGTAAGATACAGGGTGGGATTACATTAAATATTGCTCAAAATTCTTTTTATCCATAGTTTTCGACAGTTTAATCTTGGATTATGAAAATTCAAACCTCTTTACAGAAATCGGTACTCTTATTCCGTAACGAACAGATGTATCATTATCGAGTAAAAACGATTTATAAATATTGTTACATCTCAGAAATTATGCATAACATTGCAATGAGTCATAGGGAAAATGAAAAAAAAACACTGAGATTGAAGTAGTTTTGTTATCTTCATTTTCCTATTTTTCGCGCATTTTTGTATTTGTTAGGTGAGAAGAAAGTAGTTGATTTTTTTATAGCCACCATGGTTTGAACATTGGCAACATTATGCAAAAGTTGTGAGTGTATCAATATTTTTAAATCGATTTCACTCGAAAATTATACATCTGATCGATGCGGAACAGACCCTTTTTTTGTGAAACGGTGCGTATTTTCATAATCCGAGATTGAATTGTCGAAAAATATGTGAACAAAAAAGTTTGAGCAATATTTAATAGTTCCACCCCGTATTATACACTCCTGAATGAAACTTTGGAATGATTTTATATTCACCGCATTGGCCATGGAAAGTTTAGTTCTTGTACCAAATTGCATCATTTTATTACGTGGCATTTCGGAAATATTCAAGAAATATCATCTTCAGGAGCCCCTTTTTAGGACACCGTAGTTTCCTTAGGAGACATTTCTCGACTCATGTGCATCGAAGCTTTTCTTCCTATTTTTGATCGTAGATGCAGCTGTTGGAGTGTGGCAGGCGAATTTCGGGACACCCTGTATACCCAACACCTCAACTATAAAAAATAATCTATATGTACATCTTTCAATCAACTAAAGTATTTCATATTTATTATCGTATATTTTCACAGCGTATTGGGTTGTATTCTCAGAGTTGGATTTTGTAATTATATGCACATTTCGTTTTTCCCAGAATTAGAGTGTTCATTTTTAGCGTGATCAAATTAAAATTGCACCTACAAAAACTGAAATGATACACGTGAACTATACTGGGCGTTATATTACGTTGAATCATAGATTCAAAATGGGAAAAATCGCTGTTTGTTACCAAAACTTATTCATTAATCGAGAATAATAAATCATAATGCCCCTTTCATTTACATAAAGGGTTTCATTTTCGATGAGAAAGTTTGGAAGGAAGTTGCACAGTTCTGTTGATGCTGATGGTTACTCAACTGAAGTGAAAATATTTGCTGATGTAGAAACTAAACAACAGGTTCCACGACACTCTGTGTAATCCAAATCCTGCAAAATGCCAGTAATGATGAAAGTAATTGACAAATTTTCTTTGTTTCAGTTGAGACATAAACAAGATGTCATCAGTAAAAGTAGCTGTGAGAGTGAGACCCTTCAACAATAGGGAAATTACAAGAGAATGCAAATGTATCATACAAATGAGTGGAAATACCACAGGTAAGCAAATCCACCGTCGGGACCAGGAGAACCCCAAGAACCAATTGCATGAATCTATATGCTCTATCTAACAAGGAATCGAAATTCGTCTAACTCTAAAAGGCATTCGTTGCCATAGATTCAAACAAAATGAATATTCTATCGTATGTTGATTGTTTCAACCCAGATAGGTTGCACAATAGATATTTATACACCAAGGTATCACTGAATATAATTATTATTCAGGGACCAAGCAGACTATATCCCAAGGCTTCAGCCGAGCGGTATATGGTCCCGTAGTAATAATTTTTTTCAATAGTAGCAATAAATTTCAATCACAGTTCTAAATGAATACGAAAAGCTCAAAGTAATTTCCACACAATGTTCATGAAATGAATGGTAGATTTCGGGAGGAAAACAACTACTTTCTTGGCTAATGCCACGCAGAACATTGAATTAAATCCTCCAGAAATCTATGCATCGACTCGTATAAACGAATACTTATGCAAGTGATCATTTCCTGAATGGCTATTGATTTTGATTTAGCAAGGCCACGCTAGACACCTACAAATCGATTTCGAGCTCTTCGACTCTCATCAGTGCAGGGCAGTCTCCAGCCAGCAGTCCTAAGACCACCGACTAAGCGTAGCCTAGCCAAACAAAAATAAAGTCGGTATTATATTCCCTCGGAGGCATCCTCCATAGATAATATGAGAGCATCGCCATCCGAGTAGAAAAGAAGGAAATAAACACCCAAAAAAATCCCCATACGGGAGTGGCTGTTTGCCCGACTGGCATTATTTCAACTACGAAATAGCCACAATGCTCAAAGTGGAATGAAATGCTAAATACATAGAGCTCAAAGTCATTTCCACACAACGTTCATAGAATAAACAACAATGGTATATTTCGGGAGGAAAACAACTGGCTAATACCACGCAGAAGATTGAATTACATCTACCCAAAATCTATGGGTCTTAGGACTGCTGGCAGGAGACTGTCCTGCACTGATGAGAGTCAAAGAGCTCGAACCCGGTGTGTAGGTGTCTAGCGTGGCCTGGCTAAATCGAAATCAATTGGCATTCAGGAAAGAATCACTAATCACTTGTATAAGTAGGTATTTGCTTATACGAGTGGATGCATAGATTTCGGGAGGGTGTAATTCAATGTTCTGCTTGGCATTAGCCAGAACAGCAGTTGTTTTTTTTTCCAAAATCTACCATTGTTCTTTATTTTATAAAAATTGTGTGGAAATAAATTTGAGCTTTTTGTATTCATTAACATTTTATTCCACTTTGAGCATTGTGGCTATTTCGTAGTTGTCATTATAGTTAGGTCAAACTAAAGTATAGACCTATGTCATTATGAAAGCGCTTCTTTTCAATTTTAATTAACATCGAGTAGCCATGACCATGACATCATATGACAAGTCGTTATTGATGAATACTAACTAGATTTGAGATTCATTCCTTCAAATCTCGCATCAGAACAGTGAATTCGGGTTAATTATAACAGAGGTGGCTATGTCTCCATTGACTAGTGGTTCATAAAATGACGAAAACTACTTTGGTAGTAAAAATACACTTGAAAAGGGGTAAATGGTGGTATAGGTTCTATATCTAGTGGAGGAAATAATATGTATACGAATAAATGTGTATGAGAATATATGAATTGAGAAAATAATGGACATAGCCCTCACAAAGAGCAGCACGTGTTTCGCGCTTTCTGCCCTTCATTATTTTCTTCCCAGTTATAAGAGTTTACCTAGAATATTTCCCAAGAACATTGAATTTCTCCCTAAATTCATATGATCATTCTACGAGATATTTCACGATTATTCTGAGGGAAATAAGTTCCAGGAACATGTATTCTCTAATATACCTGCACTATGTACTTTATTGTGCTTTGGATAATGAGTTCTAATATCCTAATTAAAGACTACCTTCTACATTGTAGCAATGTTCCATCTGTCGGGTGTAATATCGAACCAACCTAACCTGACCATCAGCTACTCGTGTCTCGTATTGATATCTTAACTCATGTAGTGAGTATCGCGAGAATATTCAAAAAGATTATATAATATGATGATTATTCTTCTGACATTTCCTATATCACTTCGAAGGGAAAAAAATAAAGATTTCAACGGGATAATGAACTACATGGTGTTCCATTGGGAAATATATTTGTTTGTGTCGTATCTCCAGAAACAGAACCCCGAAAAAAAAATTTTACCACTAATTCATTGGATACTGCACGAAATCATCTGTTAGACATAGTTTTCAGCGCAACATTATTCCTCATAACTTCGCATCACTTCGTACATATAGAAGGGGTCCAAAAAGTATGCATTTTCAAACTCGCCCTGTATAGGGTTTATTTCATCCATTTGAACATCATAAGTTTCATAAAAAAGTAGGACAGGGACGTGAAAACCGCAAGACTTTATCTTCAAAATGGAATGCACGTACTCGTAACTGATCAAAAAATGCATTCCACAGACCTTCTATGCTTTCATCAGCCTTTTGTCATTGGCTTGAAATCAGTTCTCTCCATCGTGATATAAACCAATCATTTATATACTTACATTATACAGTGTATACATTGATAGTATTTTTTTTTCAGCCATCACGAATCCAAAAGGTGAACCAAACTCTAAAGATGCTCAAAAAAGTTTTAATTTTGACTACTCCTATTGGTCACACGATGTAAGTATTATGCATTCTTGACGGGAACGATAACGATATCAACATTATTTTTCCTTTCAGGAATCCGACCCATGCTTTTCTTCACAATTACTAGTATACAAAGACATAGGCGAGGAGATGTTACAGCATTCTTTCGATGGCTACAATGTCTGTATATTTGCCTATGGGCAAACTGGTGCTGGTAAATCTTACACTATGATGGGAAAACAGGAAGAAGCGCAAGAAGGAATAATTCCTCAAATATGCCAAGATTTATTTACCAAGATACGAAATAATAGTTCACCTGATATCAAATATTCGGTTAGTATAATTACTGTTGTAGTAAATACCTATTGCTCAAATTATTGTATGATGAAGCTATCAGGCATACCGGCGTATCAATGCGCTTTGACGAAAGATACTGTAGCCAGTCGACCATCACAAAATATTGCCCTCGAACGCGATGAATAATCGAGTAATCAACTTTATTACTGTTCCCCTTCCCCTTTCTCGAAAACGAAGCGTTCTATCGAGTATCAACAAGTGGATCTTTTTTGTACATAATTAAATAGCCTCCTATGATATTGCATAAAATTTGAAAATATTTTGTCGTTGCTCACTTTTAATTGAAATATAAACAATAATATTCCCGTAACGGTGCCACTGGCAGAGAAAATGTAAATGTTTGTACATCAGAAAATGCACCTTGATGCATAAAACACTTGTACCAAATTTCATGAAGATGTATACAATATTGTCTCAGTTATTATAAAAAAAACTGAATATTTTTCAAAACTTTATCACCCTGTATCTCAAAAGTTAAGACTTTTAGGACATACGTTTGTATGAAGTTTTCTTCTTGAAATGAGTCGAGTAATCACCCCCTCAAATATTAGCATGTCTTTAAGGAACACCCTGTATAATCATTCATTCCACTAGAACTTGACTTATTAATCATAAATAGTTATTTAACCAACTAGTGTATTAATGAGGGCGATTAATGATCGAAATATTTTAACGTGCGAGCGAAGCGAGCGCGTTAATGTTCGAGATCATTAATCGCCTTTTAATATACAAGTTGGTTACAAAATTTTTCCGTCGACTATATTTCTCATTTCTCCTGCAATGAAGAAAACTTGGTTCGCGAATGCATCATTCATCTGGAAACTGCTAAGAATCACCCAGTAGCCTTGTTACTGACATTAGTGATATTTGACATTTGTCGAAATGATCAACATAGAAAATACATTCCTAATTGTGTTAGAAAACAGGGATTAAAATCGTGTCAGAAACTTGGAAAGGCGAATCTGTTAACGGAAAATCTTCAATGAAATCCATATTTTTTATTTAAATGCAGATTCCCTGAGATATAGCATATACAATGAATGCACGCGGTGTATGTTTGGTTGCCTATAAAATAATCGTGTATTAATAGACAAATTGTTCGTTAATAGGGGTCATTAATGAACGATTTCATATACATTAAACTAAGTCGTTAATACGAGGTCGACGGAAAACATACATTTTTTTGAATTACGGCCGCCATTTTCCACACCTAATAGTTGGAGAGCCGGCTACAAATATATACAACGTGTCTTATAACAACGTATCATAAATTCTACAGGGTGAACTAGACACCAAAATTGACTGATTGAAATCAAGTTACCTCCATGTGGAGGGGCGGTATTCACCACACTCACATAAAACCTACTTCTATACGAAAATGCACTGTGGAGCAGTGAGAGGGCGATGAGGAATATTTTTATTTACAGATTTTACTAAATATTTCAAAATCCTTAGAAAGTTCTGCTCTAAAATTCTGATGGCAATTTACTATCATGAATGTGCATGAAAATCATGTCATACAAATTTAATCAATATAGAAATAAATTGATATAACTTTTTTGGGGTACCTACTCCATGAAAGACAAAATCAACTACTTATCTAACTTTTTACTAACTGCAGTTTTTTCATATTTCTTCTTGGTTTTCGAGATATCTAACATAATTAATGTTGGTGCTTCTTCATACTTATTTATGATGTGTAAGGATTATTATGTTTTGCAAGTTTCTACCTCATTTGTGTTGAGTTATTTCGTGAGTTATTGACCACAATAAGTTATTGGTCATTTTGCGAGAATAAAGAATGATATTTGGAAACGACCAGCTCCCAGATCATATGATGATGAGCTTGCAGAATTGACATGTATATTATGGTCAACAACTCAACACAAATGAGGTAGAAATTTGCAAAATATGATAGGTTATTCTGAAATCATAAACAAGTATGGAGAAGCACCAAAATGAATGTTGTCAGATATCTCGAAAACTAAGAAGAATTATAAAAAAACTGCTTTTATAAAGAAGTTAGATAATTGATTTAATCGGTCATTGAAATATCTAAACATTTTCAGTGGCGTACTCCAAAAAAGTTACATCAATTATTATCAAAGGTATAATGTGAAATGATATTTCACGGCGCAATATCTAAACTTCTATCTCTGACACACTCATTGGAACTCATGGAAACCTCGAACGCGAATTTCTTCGTAAGCGTTTGAAAATAACACAATCAAACCCGGTATTGTCGAATTCGTTATAATAATCTCTAGCCGATTATGGAATGAAATACAGGGTGTTCCATTTAATAATCGAAAGTTGATGTCATTTCCAGGAAAACTGGAAGATGAAAAAATGTGAAAAAGTGCCCTCTAGGAAGCATATTCGATTTTCCGGATTTCAGAAATATAGCTAAAGAAACAAAGGAGAAAAGGGGGATACCATGGGTCAGTTTCACCGGGCATATGTTCGAAATGTTCCTACCTATCACCCCCTTTTAGATATACGTCGGTGAATCAAACACCCTGTATATTCAATTTCAACCTAAGTACTTACCTTAGTAGTTCAAGCATTTATTTATTCAGATTCTGCCATAGAATATTATTCAACTTATATTTAATTCGATCCTTTTATTATGGAAAATAAAGCTGTGCGATTATATATAAATAGTTTCGATGAACAGATCATGATGACAAGATGCACGATATTTTGTACAAGATTAAAGTTTGATTCCTGAAACAGAAAATTATAATTCCATGCCAGAACTTAAATGTTTTGAAGTGCAATCTTCATTTTTATATTGTATAGAATAGGCGCGTATAAATGTATAATAGCATAAGGGAAAAACATGACAACTGGATTAATTATATACAGGCATTCAGTTTCATCACCTTCAGATTATGTTCAGTTTTACTTTCATCAGTTGAGTCTCAGGATTCAGAATGAAACAACATCAGTTATAAGTTATAAATGTACTATCAAATCATATTGATCTATTATCATACATATATCGGTCGTAAAAAAATAGTAAAAGCATCATAAACGATGAGGTTTACTGGTCTCAGATAATAATTGATCTCTCGCAATCCTTCTCTTCGACCATAGTAAACCATCCTCACCGTTCTTAATGCTTCATCCGGTGGCAATATAATAACATGAAGGGTGAGATGATTAGTTCTCTTGTGAAAGAATGAATGAATGAAATTGCATCCATTTAATATTTGGTCGGAATTATAGATTATACAGGATTAGTCAAAAATGTGTACCGAGCTTTCTGGAGGTGATGGTGAATTGAAAAATAAGTATAGTTTGTTGAATAAACTAATGGCCAAAATGTATATCGAGGGAGATATATCCTTCCAAAGTTGATCAAATTAAAATATTCTTTCCGCACATCTAAACGGTAGAGCCACGAGATTGATATTTCCTGCATAAATGTATGTTGATAAGATACATTTTTCTGATACACCTTCGAATTTCTGAAAAAGGTGGTTCATATACCATACAAAATCCTAATTAGAAATAAGTTATTTATGTGACAGGTGCGTAAAGTGGTATTTCTTTTACGACTAAAAAATGTTGACAGCCTGGCAAAAACCGTGAAAAAAAGTGTACTTTTTTTCACACTTCCGTAAAATCATGAAAAATTGTACACTTTAGGCACACAAAATATAAAAGAGTGCAGTTCATTTGACAGTAGTAGGATATAGTACATTATATAACTACTAAACTAGTGTGGAAAGTGACATATTTGGCACGAGTGGACGTTAAGCACGAGCCACAAATAGGTGAAAACTTAACGAGCGCTGGAAATGCACTTTCCAACGAGTTCAGTACACTATTTTTCCTACGATCACAAATAATATTTATCATATGCACCATACCTATTTATGAGACCTGAGTAGGTATCATCTTCCTGATCATATTCGATCGCATGAAGATGACATTATAATTAATCATCAACTTGGCATCAAATTAACATTGAATTAATATCAACAACTTCAAAATCATAATTGCCATTGAGTTAACATTAAATTTACATTTACTCAATATTGACTCAACATTCAATTAACTTATAATAACTCAACATTAACCCAACATTCACTCAAGAGTAACTCAATATCAACTCAACATTAACTTAACATTAAGTTGATAATAAATTAACAACACAATAATCTACCATTAACTTAACATCAAATCAACATTAAATTTATTTCAAATCTATTTACATTTATTCGACATTAACTTGACCTCATAACTCAACATCACCTCAACATTACTTTAACATTGGCTTATCATCAACTTGACATCAACTTAACAATAATTTAACATTAACTGAACATTGAGTACTGTAGGACTAATTAGTGTGAGAAGAATCAGTGATAGTAGTATTAAAATATGATAATTCAGTATTATAATATCCATCCATCATGTAGACCAAACGAAGATCGTGTGAGGCTGCGGGAATATTTCCACACTGTTCCACACTTCGTTTTCACTTTGTAAAAGTCATTGTGATATGAGATACGGAAATAGAAGTGATGACATACAAAGTACCTCATCTCATTGATGTATGTACCTATAAAACAAACTAAATAAGAGCAATTTTGTGTTATAGCCGTAGAAATATAGTTTTTTCTGCAAAAGCTCTTGAAGTTGATGTTTCTCCTACTTACACAATAAAATGATTATTATGTATGTTGCTAGGCAACACATTTAGTGTCTAGGAACTTGAAACGTGTGCTTTGAAACTGACATGCTCAAGTGACCCGAAATAGTGGTAATTCACTCATATTTTTTCAGATATCAGATATCAATTATTTCGATTGCAAAAAAATAGCATGTTTCATTCGGATCAAATGAGACACTTTGTATGACATGTGATATTTGCGTTTGCGACTCGGAGCGATAGCGAAGCCGAGCACAATCTACTATTTTTGTATCATTCCATTTCAAGTACTGACTTATATCCATCACAGGTAGAAGTCAGCTATATGGAAATATACTGCGAACGGGTGAGAGATCTCCTGAATCCGAAAAATAAGGGCAACCTGCGGGTGCGGGAACATCCGTTGTTGGGCCCGTACGTCGAAGACCTCAGTAAGTTGGCCGTGATGAGCTACCAGGACATCCACGACCTCATCGACGAGGGCAACAAAGCGAGGACTGTCGCTGCCACCAACATGAACGAAACAAGTTCAAGATCGCACGCTGTTTTCACAATATTTTTCACGCAGCAGAGGTAGGTGTCTATCAAGGTTTCTTTCTTTTCAGAATAATAAATAACTTTCAAGGTTAATTGAATCAATTTATAAGCTATAAACATTAAATCCGACGGAAAAAGACAAAATCTAATATTTTCCCATGGATAATACACTATTTTTTTCTGTGACATGAAAAAGGACGAATCAGTATTGAGAAGATATTAAATCATATTGAAATCATAAAATTATCGACGTGGAATTCGAAGTTTCCAACAAGAATGACACCTGCATTGCAGGCATCTTCTTAATAATTCTTTTGAAGTAATCAAATATCTGTCAGTCGTCAGTCTAATTCTGTGATTTAATTTTCAAAATTGAGAATTTAGTGTTTGTTTAGTAATTTACGTAACCGAGAAGTCGAATGGAAGATGAAAGGATTTGCAGTTCTATCTCGGAGACGGTGTTATTGGCTTATTTTTTGGGACTATATCACAACAAAAGCCATCAACAGTGTATACAGGGTGTCCCATGAGTCATGGATCAAAAGAAGTGGGGTGATAGGAGGGGTAATTTCCAATCAAACTAACCGTATATGTGGTTATCCAATTGTTGATGGTTCAAAAGTTATTAATGTTCTTTCATTTCTATAAAAAGAATTAATTACAGTAAAACTATGTCACATTTGTGATTTTTTCTTTTACAAATTTCATCCACATGGATACACCTTTCCCCAGAAATAATTTTATGACATGTATTACTTCTTATCAATTACCTGAGAAGAATTTTGTTTTCCTTGAGTTTTGTCATTGAATGAAATATTTAAGTCGATTTATAAATGCCGCTGGTAGATTCAAAAACTACCGCACAAAGATAACCAATCATGAAAAAAAGTTACCCATTTGATACAGATTCCGAAAAGGTATAACATATGGGGTTATTACGAGCAGCCTTTTCCTTTTCAATATTTTTCGAATGGGTTGCATTTTTCAGATGAATTGAATAACTTTTGAACCATCATTAATTTGATAACAACATATACCGTTAGTTTGAATACAAATTACCCCCCTACCACCCCACTTCTTTTGATCGATTACTTATGGAACACCCTGTATGAATAGAATAGAATAGAATAGAACTTTATTCACCTATGAGTAGTAAACAGATACAATAATATTATTGCACAGCCTACACTATCAGGCTAGTCACAAGATTGTAGAAAATACAGAGTACTACAGAAATACCTATGAGGCTTCACAATATGTAATGAAATAGAGATCATAAAAATAAACATAAAACATATTACAATCTAAGTAAGATATACACATTAAAATCAAATCATTTGTTTGAGATAGTGGAGAACTTAAAATAAAATGTACATTTGTGACGAGATACATTAACATAATATATGCACATAGGACTAACATGAGAGTAAAAATTCCTCTGTTGAGAAATATGCCTTTTTGACTAGGTTATTAAATAGAAGGTTTTTGAATGATTGGCGATTGCATGTATTCATATTGTGTTTAATTAAATTGTTAAATTTGTTGTAACATTTTGTTCCTTGATAAATATGTGATGTATATCCGGAAAAGTGACATTTTATTACCTGTCGAGAGATGGAATTTCAAACTTGTTTCCCGTCACATAAAAACAATTTTAAGTCGCATATAATGCAGGAAGTTTAGGTGAAATGCCCAGGTCTCCCAGACATAACTCATTTTCTAAAGAACAAAAATTTCGAATGGCTTAGTTCAACTTGCAGGAACACTCATTTATGTAAAACGATTTATAACACGTGGTATACTAGTGTCTCTCTGACACTGCTTGATAACTAACTGACTGACAGCTGCTGTCCGGTTCTTCCTTATAAACTGATCGAAAAATTCTATGGATACTTTAAAATGCGTACGTCATAGATATTGATATCTGTATTACATATATTCTAGAAAAATCCCGTCATAGCACCACTTTTTTCTAGAAAAATGTCTTTGCAGACAATATATCCTTAACTTTTTACGACAAGTTGATTTTAGTTGTCTTGATTTTGCGATCTATTGTTTTAGATCGTTCTTAGAACATAACAGTTTCATCGATGGTTTCGAGATAATTACAATTTTTTTTTTTTGAACTTTAAAGCGCCTGGCGGAAGTTATCGCCAGCGGAAAGTGTCTGGCTGAACAAGTCTATGTTCAAAATAGTCATCTGAATAACATAATATAAAAAACAGGCGTTAAAAAATAAGTGAAGTTGCAATTGTTTTTTTTTTGGAGCTTCAAAGCGTCTGGCGGAAGTTATGGCCTGCGGAAAGTGTCTGGCAATGTTCAATATCATTTTGTAATGATATCTTATGGAACTATATATTAATTCAATCATTAGGACTCGAGTAAAGTAATCCCAATTATGTCTACCGTTTGTGCTAGGGGTACAACGAAAATATCAGGAAAAAAACGCATTTCGTATAGAAAACAAGATTTTTTGCACACTTGTTCTCAATACCCCAATGGACGATTTGACCCTCAGCACCCATTTTTTTTTGGTGTGTTGGCTCGATTTTCAAGGGGTAGGGGGGGTTCATTCCACTATGATTTGAATCGAAATGAAGCTATGAAGATGATCCAGATGTCGATTTATATGAAATTGTCTTGAGGAATCTGATGGTCTCAAAAAGCCGCAATTTTGGAGAATGGCGCCCGATATGGTACCATTGACAATCTTGCATAATTCGAGCCGAGTGAGGTATGGATTTACATATTTCTGGGGTCTCTGGATATGAATTTTACCAAAAAAATATCCCAAGGTCACTATTTAAAGAAAATATGCATGTAATGGGGTTTGAAAGGTGTGGGAGTATTTTCAAAATCACATTTTAAATCTATATAAGCGCTATTGCAGTGGAGTTTTCTACTAAAATAGTTCCACTTGTGTTTATAATGCATTATCTACCTACAAAAAAGTTGAACAAAACATATTGAGGTAAACGATCCATGGAAAAAGAAACATATAAAAAAGAATTATTCAAAAACATTGTTGACGTGCAAGTAAATAGAAAATGTATCACGTGGTATGAAAGAAATTGATCAATATAACAGGTGACAAATCACAACAACTTCGGATACTACTATGTATAAAATGAACATGGGATATAATAAAGTCACTCTAGGTGAAATAATCACAAAATCGTTGCAATATATATACAAGTAATACTTCGGGGTCAATGCCTTCATCGATTATAGAAAAATTATACTGCTAATTTGAATAAGCACGCCACAAACCATCGGAAATCTAGTACCTAACCTCTGGCCGTAAGAACATATTACCGTGCTACCTGGGATACACAACTTGCAAAGAGTACTGTTTGAACAAATAGTAAGTCGCTTTGAATGATCCAGTGTGAACGATTATTTCATATCACTGCTTAATGTAGGAATCAAACGCAACTCAAACCCCACCCACACTAAAATGAAGAGGAAGAGGTTGATGGAGGACTGTTATACCTCAACTGAAATGTTTTTTTTTCTTCTAGATATGACCTGAACATTCACCCTGGAAATCAATGTTTCCGCATGTAGGTAGGTACTAAAATTTTTGTATTGAAACATTAACTGTTGATTTCAACAGTTAATGTTAATTTTAACAGCATCGAAAAGTGCTATTCAGTGTTGTTCAATTTATATAATGGCATAGTTTTGTTTGTTCAATTATCTTCAGACATGCTTGAAATATGTTAAACTATACCTAACACGCCACGAATCATGCAATCATGTCGTTATCGCACGATATCGGACACCATTTTCTTTATTTCGATTTTCGAAAAAATATCGCCGAATTTACTCCCCCCTTCCCGAAATTCGGACCAACATGCCCAAAAGATTAGGTGCTGCGGGGCAAAGCGTTCATTTGGATCTAATGTGCAAATTTGCTTGCTTTCTATACGATATATGCGTACCTCTAGCAAGTCTAGCACAACGTGAATTGGTCGTCTAACAAACTTAGCTCCTGTGCTGGCATTCACTGTATGTACATATAAACACTACTCGAGGCCCCACATTTTGTACTTTAGAAAATTAGTTATGTCTGGGTGCCCTGGGCTCTTACTCTGATAAAGAAAGTAACACACGGAGCCGCGTGATACTTTTTGTCGATCAGACTGTTTTCCTCCTAGGTTCAGTATTTTAGAAGTCTTTGCATAATTCGTCAGCAGATAGGACAACGTATGAATTTTGATGAATTCAATACGTTAAGTTACTTGCATCAGTTTCATCGCTCATATTTTATAACTGTAATAGAGAAAAAATACTTTTTATCATATCGAAATTAGGTACATTTTCAATAACTATTACCTTTATTCGATGAATGATAAAATAATGTTAGGCATCAACATTTACTGAAATTAGATAAGTAAGTACTGTCACAATACCTGAGATCCATATATTTTACCGTTGGCCGTTAATGACAGATTCTGTGCAACGTATATTTAAAATCATTTTGTAATCACAATAAAAGTGGATGTTTGAAAAACTACCACAGCGCATGTGCATGCCACGATTGTATGCGAAGTAGTTTATTGTGACACAAGTAACACAAAAAATGAGTAATCTTACTTCATTATTTGGGCTTTCCTCTCCTCGTTTGTACAAAATAAAAATATGAGTATTATTTCAATATATGCGTAGTAGGACAAATCAGATGGTTTGCCCCAAAATGTCACTACGTTTAACAAATTTGTCTATCAGGGAGCCTAAAAGAAAAATCCAATAGCTTGTCAGTGACACTTTGTTTGGAAAAAAGTTTGAAGATAAGAATTATAGATATATTGAAAAAATATCGAATATTTACTCATCTCTGGACGGTTCGGGAACGAATCTGCTCCCGTTCTCAATATAAAAATACAAAATATTTTTCTTCGAAAATTCTATTTTCATGGTTTGACACTTACCAGTGTCATACTGATGTTGGCATATGGATGAACTAAGCGTACGCCACCTATCGGAGTTCTTGATAGCTGTCGAAGCGGCATGTTTACTTTGTTTTCATTATTTCACATTCGTTTTTTATTCGTGCTTATTGGTCATATCACCAAAACAAACCGCTCAGTAGTGTTCAAGTTGCTGCCGTCAGGTGGGGCGACGTGTTATCTTCTGTCGCGAATGACACTGAGGAGTGTCAAACTATAAAAACAGAATTTTCTAAGAAAAATATTTTGCATTTTTATATTGAGAACGAAAGCAGATTCGTTTCCGAATGAATAAGTAAGAGTAACGAGGAGAGAAAATCGAAAATGATCAAGTAAAATGAATGTAACACCTCGATTAACCTACAGACAGTATTAATCAAAAATACGGCTGCGAAAATACGTTGAATAATTGTTCAATAATACCCCTCTTTTGTCACATGTTCAGTTAATAATTTCCGCGGTATTATTTTTTCCAAATTTCAACAAAAACCAATTAGCATCTATTTATTAATTCGAAATCATCAATTGTCAATACAAATTCAAATTTGATTGGAGACGCTGCTGCATGCGAACACAAATTGATAATTATTATTGTCTAGGATAATGTTGAAAACCCATTAAAATCATCACTTGAAAGATGCACACATTAAAAAAACGTTGCACTGAATATGTCATTAACGGCCAGTGCATAAAGTCTTGTACCGGGTGACACGTTATAAAGTACGACCCCCTTCCCCTCTAGCACTTCAATTCTTGACAGTAATTTTTCCTTCTCAGAACATAAGACACGTTTCCACTACCAGGGAAGATACACAGGAAGCAACAAAAATGCTATGAATTTTACTTTGTTTGTTTGGACAGCCCATATTTTGAGAAATACAGAAGATAAATATATTGAGTATGGTATTCTTGGAAAGCTCTTCGAAATGTATTTCCAATGGTGACGATATATATAGGGTGTTCCATTTAAGATGTATACACTTTTTGCTGCTTCCTGTATATTTTTGCAGATAGTCAAAATGTATCTGTTATATTTTTCGTTTTTTTTTCTACTTCTAAAAATATAAAAGTCACCTGGCACTTCCAATCCTCTGGTACCTATAGTGCCATCTCAATATTTATGAAAGGGTTCACGACAAGATATCACTATGTCACTAATTATTCAGAGATACATGACAGTTCTTTCACTTCACATAATAATAATAGTAATAATAATAAAAATAATAATAATAAACGCCTTTTTTGATAGATATGAAGAACAAGAAATACAACTACAGAGGAGGAACAAATAAGTATATCTATCAAGTGGCAGAGTTACCTCTTAAACGTTCCCACAAAGGAAGGAACGAGGAAGTGCTTCCTTCCACTCAAATTTCTCAAACTTAAACTCAAATGTACAATACACATAAGTATTCTGAATATTCCAATGACAAATTTAGTACCAGTGAGCCAGAGCAGGTCCGGACATACGATCAATTATCGGAAATTTTTATTGAAAATATTATAGGCATACTATGGAGGAGAGGTAAATGAAAAGAATAAAAATTATTATAATAATGCTTAGGAGCGGAGATCGCCTGATAGGAGGAATTTCTTCAGCTTCTGTTTGAAATTAAACTTATTACCAGTTTTTTCAAGTTCATCGGCAAGCCTGTTATATAGTCGAGTTATCGTCAATTTATCGAAAATTAAAATTTTTTTTTTTAATGGAAAATAATTATCAATAACGACGTTTCCGTTTTTCTGTTCTGACACTTTTCAGTAACAGAAGTTGTCATTGAGATTCGTAAGGTACAGAGTGGTTTTCCAATTAATCTTGAATTTACCATTTTTGTGGTGTGTGTATGCCATGAAATGATGAAGCATACTCAATTCATGGACCCTCCCATTGATCTTTTTGAGTATAGGTAGTAATTTAAAAATGAATCGAATCATCAGATCTTCAGTTCGTTTGGAATTACGAGGTTGTTACATTGAAGCACGAGAAACCGTATATCTATACAGGGTGATTCAAAAGTAAGCGGCATCCTTTCAGAGGCGTATTCCTTGCATGAAAATAAGGCAAAAAGTTCCTATTGATAAGGATCCGAAAATGCTTCCTGAGGGAGCTACGGCCCTTTGAATAGGACACCTCAAAGACGGTTTTTTCTCTATAACTTTAAAATCCTTCACAACAAATTTTTAAAAATTGGTGTACGGCATAAACATTCGATGGTAAATAGGACTCCGTATTCGAAATAATTTCCAAACGAAATCACAGTAACCTGAATATCCGGAGAAGAAGGGATATTTTTACACTTACCCTCTCCCGCATGTGACGCCCCTGAATGAAATTCTGAAATTTCGAATACGGAGTCCTATTTACCATCGAATGTTTATGCCGTACACCAATTTTTAAAAATTTGTTGTGAAGGATTTTAAAGTTATAGAGAAAAAACCGTCTTTGAGGTGTCCTATTCAAAGGGCCGTAGCTCCCTTAGGAAGCATTTTCGGATCCTTATCAATAGGAA
This sequence comes from Phaedon cochleariae, assembly GCA_918026855.4. Lineage (NCBI taxonomy): Eukaryota > Metazoa > Arthropoda > Insecta > Coleoptera > Chrysomelidae > Phaedon > Phaedon cochleariae. The sequence goes on from OU896707.1 coordinate 21,401,327, forward strand.
CTTTTTGCCTTGTTTTCAAGCAAGGAATACGCCTCTGAAAGGATGCCGCTTACTTTTGAATCACCCTGTATATCTGTACTTTCAAACTGATTTTCGATAAAAAAATGTGTTTCCGAGGTTTCTAATAGTTTTAATTCAAATGCAGGGACATTTTGGGAGGGAACATCTGATTCGTCTCGATTATATGTATATCAAAATGAGTATCAACATTTTATTTATAGATGATATTTATTATTTTTAGATAATAAAATAGAGACATGAAAATTTCACCTCGAATAACACATCTAGAAGTAACTCCACATTTTTTTCTGGTTTCTCAGAACAAATTGAATGGTTCAAAAAACACTAAAAACAGATACAATTTTCACGTGAACTTTAGCATTAAACACGTTATTCTCATTTGGAGGATGTAATTCCGTGCTTCCACCCCGTGTGCTCCAAGATATATAGGAAAATCCAGGAAACATAATTACATTTGGACAAAGATGTAGTGTTTTTCGAGTGTTCTTCAGAGTGTTTTTCGAACCAGTGAATTTATTTTTCCTTCACTATTAGATATTGAATTGAACAAAATCAGATGATTTCTTCGATTTTTGTAAGACAGCCTGTATAATTAATGTCCAAGAATGCCTACCTTTTGAAAGAGACATATAAAAATGTATATGGTGGACCCATAAGCTGCCATCTAAGACAATCTCGCGAATCAGCTTCATCTCCACGCAAATTCAAACAGTATATAAACACCCTCTATTATTCAACTGAAGGGTTGTGCTGTTCACAAATGCATATCATTTTTCAGAAATGATGAAACAACAGGACTGACAACTGAGAAGGTGTCAAAAATCTCCCTAGTGGATTTGGCAGGATCTGAGAGAGCAGATTCAACAGGGGCGAAAGGTACAAGGTTGAAGGAGGGTGCGAACATCAACAAGAGTCTCACTACTCTTGGAAAAGTGATATCAGCTTTAGCAGAAATAGTAAGTTGAAGATATTCGATGAATTTTCTTGCAACATACTAATATTAACCACTTTATAATTCCTGCCTTCCTTATAGTCGGTACGTACACATTGTTGATCAATAAAATTGTTAATATTAATCATGCAGCTACATGACATACTAAATCTAATTGAATTTCTTGTCATATTCTTTCTAACTTCTTTTATAGGCAACCAAAAATAAGAAATCAAAGAAGGCTGACTTTATTCCATACAGAGATTCTGTTCTGACATGGCTGCTCAGAGAAAATTTAGGTGGTAATAGTAAAACTGCTATGATAGCTGCCATATCACCTGCTGATATAAATTATGATGAAACTTTATCTACTCTCAGGTAGACATTATCATAATAAACTGACTGAAAGTTTCACTAATTGTTCTATTATAACAAAATATTTCCAGATATGCTGATAGAGCCAAACAAATTGTGTGTAAAGCAATTGTTAACGAAGATGCTAATGCTAAGCTCATCAGAGAACTCAAAGAAGAAATACAGAAACTTAGGGAGTTATTGAAACAGGAGGGAATTGAAGTGCATGAAGGTATGTTTGAAATAAGAAAGTTGTAGATTATTTCTCAGTTTCCTGTGCTATTGATTTTCCACAAAATTATTTTACTTCAGTCGTATTTTGGCTTTTGAGATCTCAGTTTATTTCGCATTTCTTCTTCTCACGCACACCTATGTACAGGCAGTTACAAATTCGTGGCTCACCATTCGGATCTCGAAAAAAAATCATGGTGGATTTGAAGGCTTCTGTCCTCACAATCTTGATATTTTTGCAAAATGAATGAAAAACAATGAATTCAAAATGGTCTAATAGAAAACAGAAGGTACATTCATTGATGTGAATATAACGGGTGGCTACATAGTGTGGAAAAGCTCTATAGCGCCGTTGCAATAAGAAATAGACACATTCTTTTCGAGCATATAGTGCAAATCGTGAGGTCTACGAATCAAAATTATTTTTATGTACGACCGGGCGTAACGTAAAGTAGCACTTTGCCGCCCGGCGTTTAGGTAACTCGTAATGAGCATTCCTGTATAATTTAGGACATTTTATGTTTCAGCTGTGATGATTCATTATTCAATATCACAGTTCTCTTGATATTTCTGAGATGCAAAAGGATATGATCGAACCCAAAATAAGTTATCTGTTATGACATTAAACGAAAATCGAAATACTGGTCGTACAGGGTGCGCCTCTTAAAATGAAACCCCCCTTGACTCCTTCTTTTTTCAGAGATATGAAAAAACGTTGAATGAAGAAGTTTTTTGAAACTACCCAAACTTTCATTTCGTGTAACTATTCAATTTACAGGGTCATTAGTTTTCCAGAAAGGATTTTTTCAACACACCCTATATATTTTAGTTGTATATTTGGATGAAAAATAGTTGAAATATTGATGATCAAAGTTTACCAAAATACCGCTTCATGAACCTTCACTTCATATCATCTTATAATGTAAGTTGAACATAGTGGGCTTTGAAAAAATGTTTATATATTATTGTTAAGGCTCTATGGAAATGTCATTATATTGTCTATTATGAAATTGACATCGCTCAATCTCAATACAAAAAATATGAATGAACATTGAATTGAAGATGCGGTATTTTGGTAAACTTTGATCAGCAATAACTGAATTATTTTCCATTCAAATATGCATTTAATATATATTTTTTAAAACAGAAGAAAGATCTCTGTCGATATGTCTCCATTGAAAAAATGAAAGTAAATGTTCTTTCCGGAAAAACGAATGACCTTGTACATAAAGCAACTCCTTGAAATAAGAATGCGGGTCGTTTGGAACAACTTTTATATTTAACGTTTTCTCACATATCTGGAAACAAAATAGTCGAGGGGGGTTCCATTTTAAGAGGCGCACCCTGTACATTAAATGTGGTATATATTTCGGGCGTAACTTGCTTTCATGGACCTTGGCGTGTTAATAGCCCTCGCTGTCGCTCGGTCCATAAAAGCCTATTCTACCTCCTTGGTACATAAATAACTATTATTTTTGTTTGATTCGTCAATATATTCTCCATGCAACCGTATCTTATTTTTGCCATCATTTTGAAGTATTTCCAAATTAATTATTAGAATTATTTCGAAAAACTAAAATACATAGATGATTCCTATATGCCTGCTGATCTTTATTTTCAGAATTTCCATTCGAAATTATTCATGAATTCCTATGATACTCCGGCTATTGCTTCAATAAAGTCATTATTGAGGGTTATCTTACAGGGTGATTTTTGATAAACGGCCAACGTTTTCCTTACCGGATGGTAATAACTTTGTTATTTTATATTATTCCATTTTTCAAGCTCCTAGTAGCAATAGTCGCAGAATTACCATAGAAAATTGCACACCACATTTCGATCATTTTAAAGCCTTCGTACCATAGCAAATAAACAAATTTCTGGGAATTTTTTTCCTTTTTCTTGGGGGACGGAGCATGGAATTACACTGGAAATGTTTTGACGTTTATAGGGCAAATGACATTTACATTCAATTTCAGATTATTTCGAGTTCATTCTATAAGTCGATAAATAAAAATCATTTATCAACAGTTTACCATATAATATTATGTAGGTATACTTGCAAATTCGGAATTTACAAAACCATCAAAAATCGTCATTATCCAAGTAATTTCTCAATAATATTTCAGTGTGAATTTCCTTATTACCGAATACCTCTTTAGCTTCAATTTATATCCGGGAATTTTCATAATATTCGTGTTCTCGAAAAAATATCCGGAAATAATTGAAGCCCTTGTGATATTATAAGTGATAATAATTCTACGAATCCATCAAATTGTTTCGATATCGATAATATTATCGAAACCATCCGGTAAGGTAATAACAATATAATTTATCTTTCTCAGAAATAGTTATTTTTTTTGTAAAATAATCGAATCAACTCAATTGATAAAATCACGAGATATTATCAAAATAGTGTGTTTTTCTTTCTAATTCAAGACCTCGTTTATCAATTGAAACTGAGATTGTTACATTTGTCTGTATTAGTAGTACGGCATGCCTACAAAAAAAATTATAGAAAGTATCATTTGCTGTTCAGATTACTGTGGCATTAACAAATTCGAGGACAAGTTTATATCTCAAGAAATACAGAGAATTGATATGAAAAATATGACATCAGATGGAAGAGACTGTGAGTAACAATGTATTTCTTCTAAAATATACAGGGTATTTCATATGAAATAACAAGTCATTACCATTCTAAAAAATCAATATTAACAGTTCATTATGAATCACCCTGTAAAATAACTCTCAATTATGACGTCAATGAAGCGATTCATTCCGTGCATAATTTTTTTATGTAAATTCTCAAAAAGAAGATCAGCATCAGGGATATTCGAATCACCATCTTTGTATTATGATTTTTCAAGATAATTCTAATTATCTTGGTAACGTCGAAAAAGAATTGCAAAAATGAGATGTGGTTGTGTAGACAAGATAACGACAAATCGAAGTATGAAAACATACAAGGTTTTCATTTAAAAAAAATCCCATCTCTTATTGGTAGCCACGTAGCAATGGTAGCAAATGCTACGCGCACCCATGACAAAATGATTCATCAATTGAGATAGGAACGTACAAATATGATTCAAATATATATTCTAAATTCAATTTCAGATAGACAATAGCTAATAACCAAACCAACAATTTATTGACGTTTTCTGAATATACAAATCATAGTTAATCCTGCAACCTACCACTTTTCGCTACAACTCAAAAAATTATGAGAAGTTTGTCTTGGTATTACATTGAGTTTTTCTTATTATTTTACTCATCTTCAAATCTATTCAACGTCCCAACAGCACAAGATAACAAGTACATTTTACCAGATAAAAGAACTGATTGGCATACTCTTTGAATAAATATTATTAGTGATCATATTCAATATAATGCTAAATTAAATACCAATGTAGAGAAAATGTTTTAAATGTTCCTCTCCTGACCCCTTGGGGGGTCCTTAAGTCCTATGGCTTTCCATAAATTTAATTGAACTGGATATTTCTGAATGTCAAATCTTCACAACTTTCATAAATTTCAACCTACACCCAGAAAATACAAGACAAAACTGAAAGTTATCGATTTTTTACCTAGCTCCCTTTGGATCCATTTTTCTATGTGTTTTTCCGTGAAATCTTACAGTATCTCTGCGTGTCAAATTATCTCTATATTAATGGAAATCAACTTCTCTCAATTTTTCAAGAAAATACACAAAATAAATTCTTTGGAATTCGATAGTAACTGTTTGAAGGAATGAGTATAAGAACAAATACTTCGGATAATTTTTAGAAAACTCATCAACGTAAGATAGTCCCTAGACTCTTTCGGTCATCTAACCGTCCTTAAATCAGCTACCTACTGATTTTGATAGCTAACTGATAAAGAGCCTCGAATTTTCAACGCTTTGTTAGATATTTTGAAATAGCTGTAGTATTGAAGATTGTCTTGCGTGAGTACTCGAAAAATTAGCACAGAGAAACTGGTTTCTATGACTATGAATTCTAAATCTACAAGATTGTGGCTGATGACATTTTAAACTTTTGCGGCAATGCAGGCCCTGATGGTAAAGTAATTTATGAGAAAAAGGAGCCATCTAGTAAGTACTTGCTTGAGAACGAGGCTTCTGGCACACCCATACTGAATTGAACACTTATTCACATGATAAAAGGTGTCTCACCATGTGGATTAGTTGAAAATGTTTGTCAAACACCAAATAGTGTTCAAGAATAGAAACGGGTCATCCGAAAATGTCGTCCGATTTTCAACAGTTGTAGCTTTCGTTCCGTATAGTATGTGGAATGATTCAAATGGAAATGAGAGCTTATTCTACTAGCTTTAGATATATCATATTGATTTTGTCTCGCTATTGAACTAAAAAGTCATCTAGCTAATCTTCATGTGTTTCATTCATACTATTCCGTGAAAAATAATTGATTGGTGCGTCAGAACCACAGAACCCATAATCTTTATATCCTAACGACTAGAAAGCGTATCCAATATGGCGGACGAGAAAATCATGCATCTGATGAAATACTGTGAACGAATCATAAACAGTAGCGGCGTGTAAATTCGTGGTAAAATGTAAATGTACACCAGTGGCGTATCTCGAAGATAAGATGAACTTTCGAAAAATCAGAAGCTGACTATATAACTTCAATGGGGGAGACCACTGATTTTTTAAAACGACATTATCGTGTACTCTATACTAAAATACTACCAGCGAATTAATTTTGAATTTTGTCATTCATGCTAAGACGATGAAAACAATAAATTAGAATATGTCCATTTCAAAGCACACAATTCCTGCGCCATTCGAAATTTTGTCAATTCATTGGTGTGACTGGTGCGACGTCTTAGTCCCAACACGCCTATTGTCCTTGAACTGACCAATCACACTGCAACACTGCAGGATGACGAGGTATCAGAGAGAGATAGCTACAGGTTGGGACTAATACGTCACGGCTTCACCATCATATTTGGCTGTTTGAAATATCGAATGAAATATGCTGATTTCAAAACGATATAGATTCGATTCCCTTCAACTTCAACTCATAATATTGATTGTGCATCAAACGTAACTCATGATTCGTCGATTAAAAGAGGTTTGCACGGATTTCTTCTCTCAGTGGTCTTCCCCATTGGGAAATTTGGATGATGTGAGAAAATGAATATGCTTGCCATATTTTACATTCTACATGTCTGATCTTAGTTTTTGAGAAAGGAATTCACTACACAAATATAGAATATATTCAAAATAGGGAAATTTCTCATATTATTCTTGAATATTTTATAACATATTCAATTCATGGTTTCAATAAATATCCCATTCCACTGTATCAAATCAATGAGTTCATTTCAAAAGACTCTACTTCCTCCAAATACAGACGAAAAGGCTATGCCAATATAAATTAGTATATAATTTTCCATTTCACTGTTTATAGAATTCACATTTCAAAAACTTCGATTCACCACATTTTCCATTGTGATGGAATCTGGAGAAGATGATTTCATTGGACTGAAAAATATACCATTAATACCCAAAGCAAACAGCATTTTTCTGAGACTGCTTTCATTTAAACTTCTCGAAAAGCTTTTTAGGATCAATTCCTGATGGATCAGAAACAAACAATTCATCATATGAAAACAATGTGATTACATCCTTCTGGGAAAGTGTTTTCAACAGCTTCAACTGAAAGCGGGAATCAAGATATAATGCGGGTTTTGAGTTAGGCATCAAATCCTACCTTGAATTTGGTCAGAACAGAATCATCCTCTGTGAAATGAATAGAACAAATGTTCAGATGATGACCATTCCAAGTTTGAATGTGTCCCAAGCCCATTCTTTGTTATAGTAATCAAGAAACGTCGAGTACATCTCATGTGATAGATACAGATAGGCATCAGAAATAATTAGATAGGTACTTATGGAACTTTTTCCTTCGCCCTCATGCTCAACAAGAAGTTCTGCAGTCCTGAACAAATCACTTCATCACAATAATCGAGTATGATATGAATATTACCAAAGATCTTATAATAGTATGTTTGACTTTTCGGAAATGAATTCAAGGACAAGTAGTCAAAGTAGCAACTAATAAAACTGGCAACATTTCGTTGTTTGTTAACAAAGCGACGAAAATGTATTATGACCTACGTCTCAGTATTTTTTCTTCTCTGCTGTATTACCATGCACCCACGTAAGTCTGAGATTAGTATAATTTGACCCATATTTCAATGCCCATGTTTTGTTCTGAAATTTGGTATGAAACTATAGAATTAGGCGTTCTAATCGTAAGGTATAAAGATTACGAGTTCTGATCACAGAACTCGTAATGAATTGTTTATCGAAACGAGGTGTAATTCCGGTTAAAAACTTCAAATTTTACGTTTCATACTTTTTCCTGTCACAGAAAAAAATAGTGTATTATTCACGGGGAGAATATTAGATTTTAGCTTACCACTTTCTGTCTCCCTTGTATAATAAATAACTATTATTCTTTTCATCATCCTTTAACATTTTTGCTACATAAAATCAGACAAAATAAACGCGATACATCAAAAGCTAGTGGAAAGAGCTCTCATTCTCTGTATTGAATGCTTATATTGGTTCAAATATTTGTATGCTAGGATTGTGTGAAATCCGAACGGATTATCCAGGTCCCCCGTTTCTATTTTCGACCATGCTGTTTTGTTCATCGTTGCTTATCATTATTGCATCTTCCGCAAGTTAGATCCAACTAATTCTTGTACAGTGTATTTGTCATGATATGTAAACGAAAGCTATTTTTTTGAAAGCTTCGCTTTGTTATTATAACATACCATACCAATGAGGAATCGGCAAAAAGTTTATTTCAAAATTTATTCCAAGTATGAAGTATTATGATATGTTCATCGGCTTCAAGCATCGTTTTTACATAAGAAATCACAAAAAGATTATCAACCCATAGTGTCAAATAAATTTTACTTGTAGGAGTTGAAGGAAATATCATACCAAGAAACAACAAAGAGGTTGAAAGATCGAGGTCCCAGTCAACAACACTTGCTGAGGAAGCTGTTGATCAGTTACAAGCCAGTGAAAAACTCATAGCAGGTAAATTAATTTTCAGTTCATGGTTCATTTCATCTTCATTTCACTTTCATAATATAATGTTTAGAACTGAATGAAACGTGGGAAGAAAAATTGAAGAAAACAGAAGCGATACGAATACAAAGGGAAGCAGTTTTCGCTGAAATGGGAGTAGCTGTTAAAGAAGATGGTGATACAGTGGGTGTTTTCTCTCCTAAATGCACCCCTCATCTAGTCAACCTCAATGAAGACCCATTTATGTCGGAATGTTTGATCTACTATATCAAGGTGAGCTCTGTTTAAAAAACATTGAACTTATTAGAAGGTGACTTGACTTTCAGGAAGGGTTAACAAGAATTGGCACAGATCAAGCCAATATTCCACAAGATATAGTGCTTTGTGGATCACATATTAAATCAGAACACTGCGTTTTCGAGAATAAGGACAATCGAGTAACATTAGTACCATTAAATGGAGCACTCATATATGTTAATGGTAGAGAGGTGAGTGGTGTCTACCTAGATCTCTTCTCTCATTTTTTCAACATGATTTCGTCTCCTGATGGTATGAGTATTAGTATTCAGTACTGTCATTTAGATATCTTGCAATGTGTGTTGGGATAATTTCTTCTCAGCAAACTATGATCATTGATCAGATTTTTGTTTATTGTCAATAATCTGTTTAGTCGTTAATATCAAACACTGAAATTCTTGGTATTTTATATATCATGTTACTACACTGTTTCACCACTACCCAAACCAACTTTTCAAATCATTTTCACATGTTCGCTATGTTAGCATCTTCAAGAGAAGGTTCAAACTGTTTATCTCCTCCAAATTCAGATAATACCCTTTGTTAAGTCAGTAAGCCTGATTCGGCATTAAGAAGGTATGGGACCTAATAAGGCTGAGCCCCGAAGAACTTCAATGTTCAAATCCGCATTGCACTGATGTTGTTATTCAATGAATTAATCAAATGAAGAAATTTTTGTATTTCCTGTAAAATCAATCGCAGAGCGCTTTGGGCTGATAAGCCATCATAACTTCAGGAGTCCCTCAGGGCTCACATCTGGGTCCTTTACTGTTTTCAGTGTTTATTAATGCTCTGAACAGCTGTTTCAAAAATTCACAGATACTGTTATATGCTGACGATTTGAAGATATTCAGAAAAGTGCTGACAATTAGGGACTGCTCAAAGATTCAAGAAGATCTAAATAGGTTCACTGAATTTTGTAGCCGTAACAAAATGAAACTCAATGTCAGCAAATGTGCGAGTATATCTTTCAGTAAAACCATTGTCCCTATAGAATTCCAATATCTACTGAATGATAGTATAGTCAAAAGAACAGACCGAATCAAGGATCTTGGTGTATACTTCGATACAAAAATGACTTTCAACCAACATTTTGAGTACCTACTTAATTCTTGCAATAGAGCTTTGGGATTTTTTTGCAGAACATGCAAGGACTTTGATAATGAGGCAGCCATCAAATCTGGTTATTTTGCTTTTGTTCACAGCAAACTAAATTTCGCCAGTGTAGTATGGAACCCACATTATATTGTTTATAAATTACGATTAGAAAGACTCCAGAATAGATTTGTAAGGTTTCTCCACTTCAAAATAACGAAAGTTCACATAACTGTTGGCATCAGTGAAATTCGTTCTCTTTATAAAATACAGCTTCTCGAGCAACGACGAATAATTACGGATTTACTCTTTATGTACAAAATCATAAAAACTTGTTACGATTCTCCTAATTTAGTGTCTATGATTTTTTATCATGTTCCTCAAAGATATACTAGAAATAGACAATTACTTAATAGTCCTAGTTACAACATAAATTTGGGAAAAAATTCTACAATCACCAGAATTTGTTACTGTTTCAACAAATATTGTAATAATTTAGATATATTCTCCATGACATTTAATTCTTTCGAAATAACTGAAAGACATATTTTCAATTCTTAATCTTATAATGAATACAATTCAGTTTATTCCTGTACCTCTTAGACTACCGAAAGATCTATTATTATTGTAACTATTAGTGGATGCTTGTATGGGTTTTACCTGTTTGTTTCCCAAACTTGAAATAAATAAATAAATAAATCACAAAAAGATCCAAAATTTAATCATCGACGACATCATTATGGTACAAAAGGTAGTAAGAAGATTCATACATTCGAGAAATAAGTACCCCAATGGGTTATTGTAGTTTTTTTTCAATAATACATGTTATACCGAAAGCGCGATATTTGGCTAGGAAATTATTTAATAAAAAGAAGAACAATTCCACATTTCTTGGACTAAAAATTGTACAAAAGGTAGTAAGAAGATTCATACATTCAAGAAATAAGTACCCCAATGGGTTATTGTAGTTTTTTTTTCAATAATACATGTTATACCGAAAGCGCGATATTTGGCTACGAAATGATTCAATAAAAAGAAGAACAATTCCACATTTCTTGGAAATGTAGATGATAAATTAAAATTCAGAAACCGTGTAGTGAAGGTGGGTAAAAAAGTGTTGTACTAAAATAAAAGTTCTAATTTCGTTTCGAGGTTGGTAATTATAAACATCCAAGTAATATCATATCTACTAATGAGTGACAAGTTGGCAACTCTGAATGAAATATGAAATGTCATATTTCACTGAAGCATGAAAAAATATAAAGTGTGTTGAAACGTTCAAGTAAAAAAAAAACAAAATGTATTCAATTGTCATGTTGTTATAAACAAGTTGAAGAAAAGTTATATAAAGTTTTTCAAAATAAAAACTGATATAAAATAAACGTAAAAGAGTTTATTTCAATATAAAAAATATACAAAAGTGCAAATAGCACATCAAAAAGTAGCATCAGGTTGTTATGCCCTGAGAGTCATTTCTGATGAGTTGGGATATCCCCTATCAAGAACAGCCTACTTTGCATTAGTAGACTGCCATATAAGATATGGCATTGCTTTCTGGGGAGTGTTCAAGAGAACTCTTGGATAAGATTTTTGTATTACAAAAAAGACTATTACGGTACATTTGCAAGGCAAAAGTAAGAGATAACTGCAAACCATTATTCAAGACACATGGTGTCTTAACAGTTATTTCCATGTTCATTCTGGAATCAGTATGTCTGATAATGGAACTTAAAACTTCTTTCGCCGGGCATGTTTCTTCTTACAATACCCGTCGACCTAGATCTTCCAATTCCAAAAATAATTCGCTAGTTAAGAATTCGATGATTTTTAATGGAATCAAAATGTTCAATCATTCGCCAGTACATATTAAACAAATTGAGAAACCAAAGGCATTCAGAAAGGCTGTGAGTAGGTTGTTTTGTAGTTCCAATCTTCTCCTGATGATGCTAACAAAGTTGGCGAAACACGTGTCGAGACGTAAACAATCGGTTTGATTAGTGGTAAAACAGTGTAGTGTATATTATTCTTCACAGAATTCTTCTGACGATAAGTTAGAGTGATTATCAACTCCAGATACATACATACCTAACAACTTATGTCTTCATCTGTTTTTGTTTGACTGGCTTGTACAGGGTGAACAACTAAGAAGGGCTGTCGGCCATATCTCAACAACGAATAATGATACAAGTTTGAGATAAAATAAAACTAATGGTATGCATATCATTAAACGATGTAATAGAGAAACTAAATCTCAACAGACCAACGAAAACCGCAACATGAAAGCTTTTCGCCAACGGAAGATATTAACTATTAAAGTTGGAAGAATGATAGACATGACAGCCGTTCTTAGTTGTTCAGCCTGAACATTTCCAAATGTAATAAGTGCAATACATTATTTCTTATAATATTATGTTGAAAACATACCTTTTTTACTATCAATGTTATTTATTTTTATCTATTTTAAATATATGTATTTCGTAGATGAGAGGATTAAACGACTGTGAATTCCTTTGGATATGCAGTCAAAGTAGATCAAAGTGTACTCTTGTTTCTGTTCAAGTCTTCGAGTCTTTAATGACTCTTCATAAGGAACTTTATAAAAAATTGAAATTTTCATATCAATTTTAATTGTAGCTCGTGGCAATGTGATTTTCTATTGAATTTAATATTATTTCTGAATGAGTCAATTTATTTCCACGAAATCGTCTGGAGAGATATCTGAAAGATTTATTCCAATGATATATTCGATATTTAATAATATGTTGTGGCCACATGGAGAAGAATCTTAACGTACCTGCTACCTGTAGCACAATTTTTTAGATCACAGAACCAATCCAGCTGAAAACAGCTTCAAGAGTGATACTCGGTAAAAACCACGTATTCAGATTCACTCATCCAGAAGAAGTTAGGGAATTGAAAGAGAAAAATATGATGACTTCCGAAACCGAGAATGTAGACTGGAATTTCGCACAAATCGAATTATTAGAAAAACAAGGGGTTGATCTCAAAGCCGAGATGAAGAAAAAATTGGTGCTACTCGAGGAACAATATCGCAAGGAGAAAGAAACTGCTGATCAGTTGTTCGAAGAGCAGAGAAAGGTTAGCCAAAACCAATATATAAACATAAATGGCACATACTATATATATTATAATACATTTTTTCAGAACTATGAAGCTAGAATAGATGCTCTTCAAAAGCAAGTTGAGGAACAAAGTATGACTATGTCAATGTATAGTTCTTACACACCAGAAGATTTCAATAATGAAGATGATATATTTGGTAAGTAACATTATTATTTTCGGGTAAATTTTTTTCGTAATTTCTTATAGCATTGCTAAATTCACTACACTGTTTCACCACTAACTAAAACAATATTTAATGCGCCTCGACACCTGTTTTGCGAACATAGTTAGCGAAACATGTGTGGAGGCGTATAAAAAATCGGTTTGGTTACTGGTAGAACAGTGTAGTGTATTATCGTGCCAAAGGTTCCAGTCTCCGATATATTGCTGAATTAACAATATTCTTATGATTATAAGTTATAATATGAATTTAGTATTTATAAAATTAGTAATGTTTCAAGCATAGCAATGTCTTCAAGTCGTTTGTTAAGTATTTATCTTATAGGCATCATCAGTGCTATTATTTGAGAAAAGTCTTCAATATCCTCCCAAATTAGTTTGTACTTGAATAATGCATTCGATATTCGTTGGTAATATCCCGCCAAGACCTACCTACACTCGATCGAGAATACTTCATATTCTGACAATTTCATAAGACTATATGAACATTAATAATCCGATGATCCCAAAGAAATGTATCAGCCCAGGGAGCTATTTTACCTCGTTTGGCAAATATAATTTTCCTATAGAGAAACCGTGTAATGGGTAAACGGTAAACTACAACAACAACAACAATTCGTGTTCCAGGGAGTTATACCTCGTTTGGCAAATATAATTTAGTTGTAGTGAAACCGTGTAATATGTAAACGCCGTTGCCCCACCTACTCGAGTATGGCACGTGTGGCAAACGATAATCCTCAATTTCGGTCGGGCGACCAATGGAATCGCTCGAAGGAGGAGCTAACTCGATAATGAGCGTATGGCAATGTCGCCGTTCTTTTAAAATGCCATTGCACAGAAATCACACGGTTTTTCTATAGGATAATTTTGCCAGGCGTGTAAGTATATAAATGTTCATATAATTGGATTGTCACAAAATACAAATTACTCGAAAATAATAACCTATATTTGTCATGGTCCAGTGATATTCAAGAAGACTATTCATGAACAGCACAATATTTCATAAGTGCAGCTTTGTGTGAGATGAATGATTGAATTGTCAGCATCATTCAGGTTTGTATTTGAATATGGTTGTGCAAGTAATCAATCATGTAATTGTTATGGAGGGATGCCTTATGAAACTTATCCTAAATGATACGAGATAGATTCAATCAGTCAAAAGTTACCTTTTTGCGTGAACAATAAAACAATCTTTTTTAATCTGAAATATTACCAACAGTTTTCAAAATATACGGGTAAAGGGAACTGTACCTCTTTTGGTTCGTTCATCATATAATTTAAAATAGAGATTCTCATGTGGGTAGTTACACATTGAAGAAATAATCGTGTATGTAAAGGATGTACTGCGATTTTCATCCTCTTTTCGAGACAGCAAGCACAACATTGATGTTGCGGAAATAGTAAAAAAACATATCGAGATGCCATCGGAAGTGACAACAAAAGTGCGACCAAAATCGATGATCAGAAAATTATTTTTCAATTATTGCTGTGAAATAATGTATTCTCTACAATCACATTGCTTGCTAGTTGAAACAGAATCAACTTGATGGACTCCTAATCAAATGCTGTCGAGGAATTCATACAATTTTCAGATATTGGCTAATAATATTTCATATTTAACTGTCTATAATGAATCTACCGAGTTTCTCTTCGCTTAAATGCATCGAAAATACAAAATAGGCAAAATGCTCAAAATGGAATGAAAATCAGTATGGGAAACACTCAGTCATTACGCCAATAAGTGCTCAATAAATGAACAACAATGGTAGATGACCGGCGTTCATTTCATTAGAACTGTATCAAAATAAGCCCTCACCTTGCAAAAAAAAACAGTAGTCGGTTTTATAAACGAACCTTATGATTTTTGGTGTGCTGAATCCGTATCTGTAGTTATTCAACAAAATTTTATGGTGCATTTCGAGATATTCGCAAAAAACAGTGAATTTTTGATGTCCTACATGTTGGTAGGTATATATTTTTTTATCTTTTGAGGCGTACGGAAGTTAACCCCTATAATGTTCGGAAAACATCGTGCGTACCTAATCTTACATATAAAACATGAATATAGTAAGTTCATGAAAAAATCAGTGAGTTTTCATGTCATTGATCTACTCACATCCGTTTTGATTTTGAATTGAAGTTGAGCAGATTTTCTTCTACTCCAGCTCTGGCAATTTCTATTGTAGGGCCAGTATTATCCCCATTCTCGAGCTCAAAATTTGACCCAGAACATGGAAATTCCACTTTTTGGAAAAACTGACTCATTTTTTTGGTTCTGTACCTTGGGCACTGTTAGATACCTACCTGCTGCGGTGGGACTCAAATTGTTGGTGATTAGGTCTCCTTGGTAAATGTAGAGTTCACACATACTTTTTCGAAAGTATAAGCAAAACACCAGAAAAATTGCGAGAATATCTCAAAAAGTTCAATTTCAGAATCGGATTCAGCACCCCGAAGACATAGGAAGTTATAATAAAACTGACTACTGAATGTATTGCAACGCAAAACTACCATTTGCCTATATTCAGCAAAGTGGAGTCCACTGTGGATTTTTTTTTTTTCGAAATAGTTGATTTTTTGTTGTACATTCATATGTTGTCGTCAATTTACCTTACCAAAAAACACACGAACTTCTTTTCTTTTAGGTAAATTCATTTACTAATTAGACATGTTTCCAGTTGTTTCACTCGAAAAACTGACATTAAGTAAAATGCAATTTTTGTTATGTTAGTTCCTTTTGTAATATTGCTAATAAACAAAGAGTTAGAAAGAGGAATATATTCGTTGAAAATAAGCTCCTGTCTTTCAATTTCGAGAGATATAACAGCAGATGGGCATGCATTTTTAGGCAATGAAAAACAATGCACTTTTGATCGCTGTCATTTCATTCAATTCGTAATTCTTAGATTGAATTTTATACTAAATAAAACCTGCTAATTATGGCGACGTACTCAAATACTGAAATCAATAAATTCACTGACGTAAAAATTCGCATATTTGGGAGTTTTTATTTTTAGTTCAGTTCGAAACCTCTCACTCTAATCTCCTCCTCTAGATCCGAATGTGTCATGAGAATTTTCGTGATCACATAACTAGCTCAAATCACTTTGAAAATATAGATCGAGCGCTTTTGCAGTGAACCCTCTATTTGACTCAGAGTGCAACTGGACAGAGAAAGACTTTGAACTCGCCGCGCACGCATGGAGGAAGTGGAAGCACCATCAGTTCACTTCTCTTCGAGACGACCTCTGGGGCAATGCCATTTTCCTCAAGGAAGCCAATGCCATATCCGTCGAACTGAAGAAAAAAGTGAGTATCCAGGGGTGCGTTCGAATACGTATTCTGTGGAGTAGAATTTACTCATCTGCGTTCGAAATTTGTTAGATTTTGTAGACTCTACTCGGTGGCTATCGTTCGAAAATACTTTTTTCCGTCGACCTCGTATTAACGACTAAGTTTAATGTATATGAAATCGTTCATTAATGACCCCTATTAATGAACGATTTGTCTATTAATACACGATTGTTTTATAGGCAACCAAACATACACCGCGTGCATTCATTGTATATGCTATAACTTACGGAATCTGCATTTGAATCGAAAATATGGATTTCATCGACGATTTTCCGTTAACGGGTTCGCCTTTCCAAGTTTCTGACACGATAATAATCCCTGTTTTTTAACACAAGGAATTTATTTCCTATGTTGATCATTTCGACAAATGTCAAATGTGTCTAATGTCAGTAACAAGGCTACTGGGTGATTCTTAGCAGTTTCCGGATGGATGATGATTTGGCGAACCATGTTTTCTTCATTGCAGGAGAAATAATGAGAAATATAGTCGACGGAAAAAGTTTGTAACCAACTCGTATATTATAAGGCGATTAATGATCTCGAACATTAACGCACTCGCTTCGCTAGTACGTTGAAATATCTCGATCATTAATCGCCCTCATTAATACACTAGTTGGTTAAATAACTATTGTCTTTTTAACTCATGTAACTCCACAAAATAATTCGGCATATTTTACTCCACTGATTTGACACATTTATTACAACGCGAACAATGATGGAGAAGTTTACATGTTTTTTTCAAGGTAGGTTAGGCAATTAGGAACGCTGTTTATGATTGTATTCATATCCTCAAAGACTTCAAACTTGCTAAGTACTTTTCTCAACATCATTAAAGAGACAGATGTGACTGAAATGATGTTGAAATAAATCGTAAAATATTCAGAAAGTGGCACTGAGGTTCCTTTGAAGTCTACATATCTCATAACAAAATATTCAATTATCAAATTCAATCTTATATTTATTGTTTTTATAGTGTATGCTTTATCAGTACCCTCCTATGGCAGTACGGAACACATGCATTCAACATTGATAAGCGGTATTCGACATTATTTATTCGCAATTGGAATATAGATTAACATATATAACCCACCTGTTCATGTCAATCCCAGATGTCAATGAACTAACTCAAAATTCCGTTTGAATACTACGTGCAATAGTAATCAACTCTGAGTGAACTGATAAAACCTCCAGCTAACTTTACCTTACTCTGAGTCAATAATCGAACGCACCCTAGAACGCACGAATTCAATGCTATCCGATAGTTAGGCTTCTAGACCAATCACAACGTTGAAAGATTTACGCGTGCGTGATACGGCTACTCCATTTTCATCTGTAGTTCTGGGAAATCTCGTTACTTACAACACAATATTTTGTTTCCACATACATTATGTTCAAATGAGCGATTGGTGTAGTGAGTTGTATTTCGGATTGACACTTCTGAGGACCCAGGTTCGATCTAACATTATTCTATTCAGCTAACATTATTTATTGTCCACCACATCGCGCCACTGAAACGTGAGATCAGAGTTGGTAGAACTGATAAATATACTTTTTCTTTTCATGTCATTTGGCCTCTTCCTACGTTTTTTTTCTCCGTCAATATAAGAATTAGTCGTAATGTTCCACATTGGTAAAAAAACGCAAGTCTGCTCAAGTCTTTCCATAATTTTTTTTTTCCGAATATTTTCGATAAAACAGGCCTCAGCCTTTAGAGCTTTAGTAGTGCCAACTGGTGAGACTGAACATGTCATCCCAGATACAGAGTTCATTTTTTACACCTATTATTCCTGTCACTCATCCATGTTTATATCCTTGAAATCTTCACAATACTCTAAAGTATGTGCATCGTTTGTTTTACATAATATACATATTCTTCCACTAATTCTATTTTATTTTCCAATTGAACTGTTTCTTTCTTGTCGGAAAAATTGTCTCCTCGATTCTGAAAACTGGACCTCAGTAGCAAGAGGTTTTTGCCTCAAATTTGGGTATCCAAGACAGTTTCCCTTGCTCTTCTACGCAGGCATTTCTAAATTCTTATCAAATTCTCTTCTTTGCAGACTAGAGGCTTTTCTGCTATGATATGAAAAGAGGCCAACCTTCTGGTTCTTCAGAGATCAGCGGAAAATATTTTATCGACTGACTGTTGAGTAGTATTTCTATAGGATCTTTCTTCGTCGTCACTTGATATTCGTAGTTAGGGATGCCCTTCAGAATTCCTTAAAACGATGTATTGACTTGCTCTAACCTGTTTTCAAATTCTTGTGAATTGTTATATTCAATTTCACTTTCTTATTTACTTTTAATGTCGCTGAATTCCATGTTCATTTGTGTCCTTCTAAGATGTCTTTCTTCCACAAGATCTGTTCCTCTTGATCTCTTCTTTTTTCGATCGCTGCTAATCGTCTCTGGTAGCATCAAGATAATTCTTGATGGCTCTTTTACCGAGATTATTCGATTTTTTGCTCACAGTTCATATGGTATATGTCGTATATTATATCACGAAAGGTATATTTCAAACATCTACTCAATGATCCAAATCACATAGAGATTTTATCGAGTTTTTGCTAAATAATGAACAGTGAATTTGATTCACTCGATATTTTTATAAAGTCGGCGGATTCGTATTTTTTATCATTGGATAATTTTCTACTCATTATCATTCTAATCGATTATAATATCTTCTACAACAAGCAAAGACAGCACAAAGAATCGAACCCTGGAACACCTTATGTGTTTAATATGCGAGAGATTTAAGTTCATATCCTTCAAATACATTGCAAGCCTGAATTTTTTCAGACAAAGTGGCAACAATTTCCAATTCCTGATGTAGAAAATATTTAATAGATACATGCCTATTTACAGAAACATCTTCAATATAATACTGGTATATGAAATTCAATTCCAGAATTATAAAAAATATTTACTAGTGGTTTGTTGTCTATACATCATAGTTTTTTTTATCTTCAGGTTCAGTTCCAATTCACATTGCTCACTGATACTCTTTACTCACCGCTACCAGCCGATCTCAGACCTGCTATTGACTATGATCAAGATGATGACGTAACAATACCGAGAACTATTGTTGCAGTTGAAGTGCAAGATATAAAAAATGGTGCTACACACTATTGGTCATTGGACAAATTACGGTAGGTGTTTGTAGAATCATAAAATCGAAATTCCTACTAATTTATTATACATAAACATATAAACAGCACTGTCTCCTACTTGATTGACCATTGGGTATTACACATTTAGGTTTGCTTGCCCATTATCGAATCGTTACACATAGGGCATGTGAATGGCAACATAGCAAGTTACTGATTCGGCTATCGCACGTCTCCACCATTCTCCGCAGAAATATATGAACAGACTGAAACTGAATTTTTATTGATACGTGGATAACATAAGAAACATGGTACATGGTACACTACAGCGCTTATCGAAAGGCAGGATTCAATCTCTGTCTATGCAAAATACAAACAGATGTCGCTCTTCCATCCCAACTGCCTAACAATGGGCGTTGCTATCCATAACTGCCATGTTGCCAAATGCTATTATTTTTTAATACCTATACCTAACGATTCGATAATCTATAATTGTGGTGTGTTTACTGATCAAACATTGTTTTTCATTAAAAGGTTTCGATGGATTGAAGCACCATTCTCCAAAATTGTATGAGTAGATGGCGGCAAACCGGTTCTCTTCACATCTCACGTTGTAATAAACAACTAATTCCTCACAAAAAGTCAGCGAATTTTCTGATGGGAACTACGACCACTGAATTAAAATCGTTAAAAAAACGAAGTCAGCTTCCCTCAGATTTCAATTCCAATTGAATTCAGAGATTTATGCAACCAAAAGTTTTATGAACCGTTTGATATATTCCACTAAAAAAAGTTGATACCTACTTCTGGCGGAACCAGAAGCAAAAAACCGTACCTATGTCAAAAAGTTACTTATTTGATACCATCATTTCATCTGCGGATTTTTTTTTTATTTTTGAAAACGAAGATCAGCAATAATTTTTCGAGTTATCATTTAATAGTGATATTCTCATTCTAATTCTATTATGCTCATAAAGAGAAAACATGAGTATAATGCCCTTGCTAGAGTACACAGAACTATTGTGAAATTAACAGATATCACAAAAATACAAAAGAATATACCATTTTATTAAGATTTTGGGTATACTATACTACTGTGACTTCGTTTGATTGAGAGAAAATTAGTATTCAATCTGCCGAAAATCAATCGCCTTTATATAAAATTTGTAGGAAATATTTCAGACCTTCAAACTTTATTGCCGCGCATTAGTTATACAAGATTGACTAGTTGATTCAACCTTTCGTCTTCCGGATCTATGAACAAATGTTATTGTTTATTTGTGTATTTTGAAATCAGCAGAAATCATGACACGCTTGTAAATATAGAATGCCTAATCCAGCTAACAATGCGATGTCGCATGAACATCTATGTTACATCGCTATGAGTAGGTACTGCGACATTGAATCAGGTAGTCGCGTAGACGTCACGGGAACGTACATTTGTCACACTCGTATGGATGTCTTATCAATATTGCACCGCGATGTCAGAGGAATATCACGATACCATATAAATATCTTATTGAGATGTCACGGACCTATGAGCAATAGGTTAGGATTTAACGTGAAAAATCATTTCATGACCTGCAATATATAAGAAAACTACCTATGAATATTCTCAATCCTCATAGACCATTGTTGAAGATTTTCTATTCACAATATTATTCTGATGGCTCACTGAAACCAAAGGAGAACTTCAACATCACTGTTGTCTGTTGAATCATTCGATATACTTACATAGTTGGCTCATCTGAATTTCAAGAACAGTTATATTTTACCACTTCTACTTGACTTGGCGTAGCGTTGAAGTTATAGGTTATGAAACAAACAGTAACAACAGAACAATCAGAATGTGTGAAGATGCAATGTATCATAGATGTGTAAAAATCTTATATTAAGATCATGTCACCGATTACACGTCTTCATAACAACATTGGCTTCTGTTCAATTAATGCCCCTAATAGAGGCCACATCAATATGATTATCTTTCGGTGATATCACAGAGATATTCGGGTCCTCGTATTGTTAGCTGGGAAGCACACACGAACTATTTCAATATTGACACACAATATTACACAATACCAAATACCGATATGTGTTCCATTTTAATTTCATTTGTCTTCTGAACTCAAGTCAAAGGCTGGAATTAATGCGCCTAATTTATAACGAAGAAATATTGGACATACCGAGCCCCGAAGACATGACGCCAACTCTTCTGAGATGTCTAGTGCAATGCCCACCATCACCTTCACGCTTCTCGCTAACGAGTTTAATGCCTTCGAGGTTGGTGCCACTGTATTCAACCTTGGTTTGTTCCATGTAAATACTCTGCTTCTCTATGTAACCTCTTTTCGTTTTTTGTATTTCCAATCTTTATCTCCACTTCTTTCTCGTTGAAATTAGAAAACCACATCACGTTAATTCTGTGTCCAAAATCTATCAACATCATTATAAGAATGATCTGAATTTTCATTTTTGTTGGACTTTTAGACGTAGAACCACAATCAATAGAATATCTCCGCAAATAATAAATATTTGTTAGGAGGCGGCCTTATTGAAGCTGTTCAGATTCAAGAATGTTTTGTAATTGGATCGACAACGCTTTACAGCTGATAGCCTTTGATGACCAAATGGGACGAGAAACATTCATTCCTGATGGATTTTGCTATACAGGGTGTTTCCGAAATTGGGGGCGATGAATGAAATGAGCAGTTCTATGAGACATAATGACACGATAAAACACAAGAAAAATTCGTTTTCAAAATTATTCAAATTGTGCGCTTCCACCATACTACATCTTTCAACTATTATTGAACGTCCAGCAACATCGCGAAAGTCATTAATACTTTCGGTGAACGTGATCTCGCCGAAAGCCACGCTTGGGTTGGGTTATCATCCTATGATTAATGGTTTACCAAAGTTTTAACAAACTTTAAAGCTCAATATCTTCAGAAATATTTTTTATACAGTGTGTCCCACTTACCATGCTCACCATGGGTATCTTTTTAACGGTGAGAGATACGAGGTCGGTTAAATGACACCAAATGTGGAGTTTGTCAAGGCCAATTATAATGTGAAACAATATTTTGATAAAATCTATTCGTTTTTGTTTTATACGCAAAAAACAGATTTTGATCATTTTCATATGTCTCCTCCGTAACTTCTTTATTTATGAAAATATTCAAATAGGAATTTCACATTCTCATGGCAGTTTTTCAAAGTGATTTCGAAATAAAAATATGAAATTTATACCAACTCTTCTGGAATTTGAGATATCAGCACCAACTTTAGTTTTTCAAATGTAGGTCATAGCTCACTATGACTTAGTTACAAATAACTTTTTTCCTCTTACAGATGATATGTCGCAGTAATAGTTTTGTGTTGATAACAACGGAGTTATCGTCATTTATACAAAAACAAAAAAAAATTCGGAAGCCGCCATCTTGAATTTATGAATTTTAACAAAAAAATCATGATCTCCGACCTCAAAAACCCCCACTTGGAGCAGCCATTTTTTTTAATTTCAACAAAAATTCCATAACTCCGATCAACTTGAAATTTGGCAGGTGTTCATAATTTCGGTGACAATACATCGTGGAATTTTTGTTGAAATTAAAAAAAAAATGGCTGCTGCAAGATGGCGGACAAGATTTGGTCCGATTCCATTCAAAATTGGTAAGTGGGGGTTTTCGAGGTCGGATATCATGATTTTTTGTTAAACTTCATAAATTCAAGATGGCGGCTTCCGAATAATTTTTTGTTTTTTTATAAATGACGATAACTCCGTTGTTATAAACACAAAACTATTACTGCGATATATCATCTGAAAGAGAAGAAAAAGTTATTTGTAACTAAGTCATAGTGAGCTATGACCTACATCTGACTGAATTTTTTTTCCCGCACCTTGGAAAATATCTTGCATTTCTGTCCCTTGATGTATAATGTACAATTATAACTAGTCCAATAAATAAAGGGAAAAAGTTAACATTAATTACGCACCATTTTCATCTTCCGGTTGGAAGAAGCTTTCGGTACCTCATTAAACATGAGACAAAGTTTGACTGGAAGACGCGTGCGATGGCGGAGAAAATGGCCCCAAAAGACCAGAAAAATAGGTATTCAGCCAATATCTCCTAAAATATGGCAGTTAGAGATTTTCGGTTCACATAAAAATTGAAGTTCAGGTAATTTTCTACACAAATGGTTCCTATCATTTTTCTCGAAAATTTGTCCGGTTTCGAGAAAAACGGCACGAAGCGCACCTCGAATAGTGAGCTTCTGTTGTATGCCGGAGAGCACAGTCCGTGTATTTACACATCGGCGGGGGGACAAATTATTCAATAACTTTGTTAAAAATGCATATTTTCTCATGATTCAAAGTTCTTGTGAAAGAGGAACTCTGCTGCTATCATACCCTGTGAATTGAGTTACGCTTGACTCTTTTGGCCATATCGGAACATGGGTCAAACTTTCTGCTCCCGGTCAATTTTGACCTCGCCAGGAATTTGTTCCTATTTTTTTTGTATTGCACTAATTTACTCAAAATTTTCTTGATTATGGGTCCTCATAAGGTCCTTTGTCATTCCTGAAATTTGTATACCCTATTTTTTTTTAATTTTCATTTAATCTTTGTTTATTGAATCCCAATTTTTTGCTGTTTTTGGAGAGCGGGGAAATTTTGTGAACAACCATCAATTAAAAATTTATACATGATCCGATTGGTTTCTATGATACATTATTTGAAAGCTAAGAAGGTCTACTTTTCGATTGTGCAATTACTTTTTTAGACGAAGTCGCCCATTTTTCAATAAAATTAGAAAACGCGGGGTCAAGGAAAAAACGCACTCTTTTTTTCGGTGGTTTTTTTCTCCGTGATCTTTATTTCTAACATTTTAACACCTGAACTAGTGTAACGGGGGAATTCCTACCTTTCCATCGATGTATATAAGTCATACCTTTGATATCTCGGGAAAAAACAGTATATCTAAATGTACACGCTATAATTTATTACTTTCGTTCCTCCGTCATTCGCCGCGTGTGTGCTCTACGTGGCGCTCGGGTCGTCTGCTACAAACCATGCGAACACGCAGGGTATGATAGCAGCAGAATTCCTTTTTCGCATGAACTTTGAATCATGAGAAAATATGCATTTTTAACAAAGTTATTGAATAATTTGTCCCCCCGTCGATGTGTAAATACACGGACTGTGCTCTCCGGCATACAACACAAGCTCATTATTCGAGGTGCGCTTCGTGCCGTTTTTCTCGAAACCGGGCAAATTTTCGAGAAAAATGATAGGAACCATTTATGTATGAACTTCAATTTTTATCTGAACCGAAAATCTCTAACTGCCATATTTTAGGAGATATTGACTGAAAACCTATTTTCCTGGTCTTTTGGGGCCGTTTTCTCCGCAATCGCACGCGTTTTCCAGTCAAACTTTGTCTCATGTTTAATGATGTACCAAAAGCTACTTCCAACCGGAAGATGAAAATAGTGCGTAATTAACGTTAACTTTGCCTTTTTTTCCTCCTTCATTTATTGGACTAAACATGATAATGTACGATTCATAACAACATAAGTGTCAGAAACTGAGGCCAATAATCCTAAACTTACGAATAAGTGTAAGTGTGAGGTACATACCTAAATAACAAAATTGAGAATAGGAATTGATTCAAGATGAACGTGACGGCACCGAAAATTTCGTAGGCAAGCAATAGTCTTGGTACAAATGTCGTGTTTTGTTTAATGGTTTTTCTGATTTTGTATACTTAGTTTTCATAGTTTCAGTGATTCTTATTTTAGTATCATGAAAATAAATCATGTTATTTTGTGAATAATTATGGCTCAGCAATGTTGCATCTGTAAAGAAAAATTTGTTACAAATATCCTAACCTGACATTCCATAGAAAAGTTGAAATTCTGCCCAGTAGACGTTACACTGAGAGCAAAGTCATTATCGCACATACCCACATTTATAAAATTTGCGATTTATGAGATACCTATATTGAATAAATGTATCCATATGAATTCTCTTGCAGTGATTCCGCATAATCAATAATTATTTCCACCATTTGCTATTTCATTTATTTGTCCGTCTTTGGCGTTTAGGATTGTTAGCAAATACTTTTTCGTGATACATGAATGAATTGCGGTGTCTATCTATTTTTATTCAGTCTGAGGGTAGAACAATCCTCTGTAACGCGTCACTGGATAAGAGAGATAACTTGAGCTATTGCGAATATACAGGGTGTCCTAAAATTACATAGACAAATTTCAACCACAGATTCTAGGAACAAACATAGTTGAAAAATTCATATAAACATGGGTCTGGAGGAGAGCCCGAAATGATAGTTTTCGAAATCCTCTTTGATAAAATTACCAAATTGTGTGCATGTGCCTAAAGCTTTACACCTTGTTACGTAAGGGGTGAATCCCTTGCCCGTAAAGTCTCAGGAGAGAAAAAAATGAACTGAAGGCAAAATTGAGCATGGTTATTCCGTGGAATTATGCTGTGGCGACGGGGCCGGTCGGGGAACTGAACTGGACGTATGGGATGAATGTTCTTCTATCAGGAATTATGGGACCACTCGCGTCAGGAGAGATAAGTAATATTCAATTATACACTAAATGTTCCATTAAAATCTGGAGGACGGAAATTTGATTATTGTTTAGATAATTTCACTTGGAAAGAATAAAGGCGATCGAATTGAGTGTCGAATTCGATGTATGAAAAAGTTCTAATTTTTTTATCCTCGTTGCCCACTTGGAGACGCTGCATGTGAAACCTCAAAGACCTGATGCGCGAATTTAATTTTGAGATATACAGTGAGCCAAACACGGATAGCAGATGATGCATAGAAATCCCTTATTATTCTTAGTTTACATAAATGGACGTAACAAAGGGGATATGAACGGAACACACCTCATTTGAAAAAGTTGCAATATTTCCGATATTTTGTTGCTCAGGTGCGTGGGAAATAGGTGGGGCTAGGGGTACTTCTTCACCCTACTTATTTGTTTGTGAAATTTTCGGCAGTTTGACCAGAGAATGTTAAAAATAACATAATTTTTACATAAAAACTGTACCCATGTTCAAAACTGCCGAAAATTACACAAGCAAACAAACAACGAAAATGTTGGATCAGAAATTGACCCCTAAATTATTAATTTTTACAAATCGGGCTTAAAAAGAAATGTACATGTACAAAATTTGGGTATTTCATTGCAGAGGGTTTTGAAAATATTCATACAAAACCATCATCTCGGACTCTCCTTCAGAGACTACTATTATTGTTCATAGTATCTGTCGTTGAAATATTTTTGTTATTTCGGGACACCCGGGAATATATTCATGTTTTAACTGTAACACCTTCTGTCCCAAGAACTGAGCATCTGTATGCCTTTTGTGACATGTTTTTACCTTATTAGTTAACAAATTATGAGGACTATCACAATTGCAGCGTTGTCGGTCAAATTTCCAAATATCCTGTATTATGAACATGAATACTATCGGTTTTTCAACCGCGGTCAAGTTCAAATTCTACAAGATTTTGCTTCTAAATTTGGATTTGGAGTGAACAATTCGTTCTCGAGATATGTATCAGAAACACTAAATTTTCGTGCAGTTTGAGCTAGGCGAATCATTCTGGAGACTCGAATATTCATGACCCAGGTACCAATATCTCACTTGAATCATCACCTGCTTTTTTATTGTAAAAGCTTTTTGTTTCACATACTTTTGGTTCATTGCTTTTTTTATGGTGGCACCAATCATTAATTTATTCCTTCTCAAACTATTTTTTTCTTACCTTATATCCATACCCATGCTGTTTGATGTTTTCAACTGAATTCCTCTCTTACAGGCAACGATTGGAGCTCATGAGAGAAATGTACCATAATGAGGCTGAAATGTCGCCGACCTCTCCAGATTACAACGTAGAATCTCTGACGGGAGGCGATCCATTTTATGACAGGTTTCCTTGGTTCCGAATGGTAGGAAGAGGGTTCGTCTACCTCAGCAACTTGCTATATCCCATCACTCTCATTCATAAAGTTGCCATCGTTAGTGAGAAGGGTGATGTTAGAGGATATTTGAAAGTTGCCGTGCAAGCTGTTATGGATGAGGATAACGCTGATCAAGTGGGAGTGCGTCAGAGTGCAAGAATTGCCTTCGAATCAACTCCCAAAAGTGAGTATCATGTGATTCATTTTGAGAGTTTGTTTTGTAATAATTTCATGTTTTCTTCTACCGGTATTGACGATAATGAACGAGATTTTTCCTTAAATCTATATTCAACAAAACAATTTCACTCTCTAATTGGCTAAAAGTATTGAAAATGTTTGACGGAATGATTTCGAACAGTTGCAATGATATTGATGGTTTATGATGCTTGTTCTAAAATTGATGGTTTTTCTGTCTGTATCGAGTATCTACGTAAACAAATTAGTTTGGCAAACTATTCCAAGTTTATACATATACAGTATGTCCCACTCTGAGCAGCACCATCCCACCACTCTTATATTTCATTATTCTTCGATTGATTCAAACTATTGTGTTCTCGACTTGTGCTCAATGTGATATACATTCTTGAGTCTTCAATTCTATCATTGCGCAATTACATGGCCAAATATGATCGATTAAAATGAGAAATGAACACTTGGTGACATACCAGTCAGGCGAAGTCTACAAGCCCAGTCAGCACATCTTTTCGTCGTTAACCTTGAAGTATGTAGAACAACACTCTACCAAAACTCGTTCGTCCATAGAACGGGGAAGCTTTGGAATTCATTGCCAATGGATATATTCCCAAGAACTTCTAACCCCCAAAAGTTCAGAAAAAAATTCCGAAACCTATTTCCTCTCCCTATCCTCCCTAGGTACGCACGATGTTCCACTAACATTACAGGAATTTCCTTCCGTGCGCTCCAAGAGATAAAAAAAGCATTTTCTACAATAATTCTACTAATTACATCATCATACTGAGAAACTTTTATATGTCTAGGTTTAAATTTTCATCAATCATATATGAGGTATTTTACAATAGTTATGATCTATTTCTGTACGATAAATCATTAATCTTATTCACATTATTTATGGGATCCTCTCCAATCAAATTTTCATTAACAAGATATTCTGCGATATTGACATCTTCTGTAAAAAATCTCGAATCAGGTGTCGTTGTTCTCTTTCGAATGGTTTCCTTCAATTATCTGAAAATATATAATTATCATAATTCCATGGAGTAGTTCAAAGTATTCTTAGTGTTCAAAAAAGACATTCTTCATGAAATACGAAATATTGTCCCTCCCTTCACTGTACATTTATCAAACGGTCATTGAGATAGATAAAAATTTCGACTTCATTCGCCAGTCAGATATCCATAGGTATCACACGGGGCATGCTAATCATATTCAAACACCATGCTATAGATTAGTCAAATTCCAATAAAGTTCTATAAATATGCAATTGAAGAGCAACTGAGCAAAACGGTTTGAATCCATAATATATGATTTCGAGTAAATGATGAAAAACTGCTTGAATCAGACATAATCAAAAACAGATTTTCATTCGGTTACAAATCGAAATGAATAACAATCTCGGAAATGTTGGATGGGGATATTCTCCAAACTCAACAGTATATATGCATTTACTCAACATTTTTTGTTGGATTTATGCCAGTTTGCTCAATCAATGTGTGGATTTATATCATTTTGCTCAAATATCAATGGATTTATTCCGTTTCGCTCGATCAGTTTTTGGATTTATTGCATTCTGCTCAGACAAAAAGAAATTCTCAATATATCTTCAAGCAAGATGGCTATCTCTAGATAATTTACTGAACTGAATGAAAACATCTACAGATGACTTCCTTGAGAACGAAATCGTTCACAGAAAACTTTCCTGTGGATTCATTCCAGTGACAACCAGCCGATGGATTTATGCCAGTTGGTTCAATCATTCATAGGATTTAACGCATTTTCCATTTTCGATATTGCAAATTTGAATACATCTGAAGCGTTTTGCTCGAAGTGAACATTATGGATTGTGTATCGACCAAAATGTAATTCTTCAGTAATATTCACTTGAAAAATGTTGAAATTGGAATTAATGCATTTTGCTTAGTTGCTCCTCGATTATACATTGCACTACCGACCACAATAAAATATACGGGAAATCATGAGTTTAAACCTTGTTTAAATCAATAATGAAAAAATATTTTCCTCAAAAATTTGTTTATTCCAGTGAAGAATAGTTGCGAACAATCTGTGATGACATGAGTGATTTAAAATCTCTGGGTTCTGATTCCCCCAGTTCGGATATTGTTAGGTTGTGAATCCATATACCTATAGATGTTATGCTTTTAAACTTTGGTTTGTGTATATACTCAATTTTATTAATACATGTAAATGTATGTGAGATTTTAGCTGATTTTGACTTTTTTTTATCTCTTGGAGCGCACGAAAGGAAATTCCTATAATGTTCGTGGGACATCGCACGTACCCAGAGAGGATAGGAAGAGGAGGTTGGTGTTGGAATTTGTTTCAATTTTTGGAGGTTATAAGCTCTTGGGAATACTTACATTGGCATAAATTTCCTAAGCTTTGCCGTTCTATAGACGAAAGACTTTTGGTAGAGTGTTCTTCGACATTTTTGAAGGTTGTATATACAGGGTATCCCAAAATTCAACGTCATATCCTTTGGAGACCTCTTAGTCCAGCTCATGACTGACACATTCATTTTGATTAGCTTACTTAGACCTTCATACTGTTAACAAAATCACCACTCAAACCTGGCAAGTCTTTTTTAAAAAATGTTCATTTGGCACTCCCACAGCTCACCTGCTATGATCAAATGTTTCGATATTCACGAAATTTATTAAATTGTCAATATCTTCAAAAGTATCAATATTTTACTGAGGTCATATTGTGAAATTCTGTTCAGTCATGAGCTGGACACGGCTGGACTATCAGCACTCCAGAGGATGACGTTGAGTTTTGGGACACCCTGTTTAATGTAGGTAAATAAAGCTCTTTCTATATATCTATCTATGAGGTAATTGTACTTGAAACCAATTGATATTGTAGTCGTGAAATTATGTAATTCAATCTAGTTATGCTGTGATTGAGCTCATATTCGAAATCCTTTCCTGGTTTGAGTTCAACTTCGATTGAATTAGAGAAAAACAAAATTTTTAATTTTTCAACGAATGAGAAAATACAAGAGGGTGCTACTGCTCAGAGTGGGACATACTGTGTATAAAGGTATTGAAGCAGTGCTATATTGGAATCACATTTTTTTTATTTTCTAAAATTAGTTCAACATTGCGGGGTTACACTTGTTTTTTATAAAAAAAAATATCATTTTGTCGCACAATATACAGAGTTAAATTTTAGTATCAAGAAGCAATTTTTTATGTGATTCCAAGATGAAAAATTCATATTGTGAAGAGAGCTCCAGAAATGCATAGGTTCAAAGATACAGACTATCAAACTATTTTAAATCTGTTCTTCGTGAATATCATGGGAATATCATTCACCCAATTCTGTTCAAATTTGGTAGCGTTTTTTGTAGTAGTAAGGAGCAGGTTTAGTTATATTCAGATTTACAAAAAACTTTCTTTTTTTCAAGAAAGTACAACATCGTGTAACTTGAAAACTATGCATTTCAGGACCTATGTTCATAAGAACTTTTCGTCCCAGAATCGCCTAAGGAATCATCCCTTTGAGTTTGGCTAGTTACTTGAATAACACTCTGTATACCGGGTGACACAGACTAATGGTATTCCCCCCGTTTCTCCTCTGTTTTTCTAGCTATATTCATGAAATTTGGGACATCGAATATGCTCATTAGAAGGCATATCTCACATTCTAGGAAATTCTCTTCATCTTTCGATTTTCAAATGAAATCGGTTAGTGATTATTATAACGTATTCAACGATACCAGTTCTGATTGGGTAATTTCCGACGATTAAGAAGATATTCGCGTTGGAATTCACCATAAACTTGATGAGTGTGACAGAGAAAGACGTGTAGATATTATGCCGTCAAACATATGGTAACTTCGAAAGCGTATATCTGCGTAATCGTTTTAAATAACCCAATTAAACCCGGCATCCTTGAAATAGTTGTAACAATCCCTAACCGATTATGGAATAAAATGTAGGGTGTTCAATATGAAAATCGAAAGTTGATGTAATTTCTAGGAAAACCGGAAGACGAAAAAAAAATTACCAAAATGTGAGAAAGTGCCCTCTAGTGAGCATATTCGATATTTTAAATTTCAGAAATATAGTTAGAAAAACAATGGAGAGAAGTTGGGTATACCATGAGTCTGTATCACCCGGTATGTGTGTCATGGACGTAATTTACTAAAATGATTTTTTATTGATTAAGATATTATGGATCGAAATATTCGTAACATGGAAGAGAGAATAGTCGAAGGCCAGAACTTAATTGACCCAATTAAACTGGACGAACTCATCGAGTGCGATGCTGATTCGGGAAGAGGGGATAGCTCTGTTTCTTCAGATTTGAAAGAAGAAGAAATAGCCGAGCATCTCGCCATAGGACGTGAGTTCACCTTCAGAGTAACTGTATTGCAAGCTGTTGGAATTTCAACCGAATATGCCGACGTATTCTGCCAGTTCAAGTGAGTCGCCACAACACATTAATTTTTTACGTCAAAATTAAATATTCATATATTTCTTTTTCAGTTTCCTTCATAGGCATGATGAAGCCTTTTCAACTGAACCCGTCAAGAATACTGGAAAGGGAACTCCCCTTGGATTCTACCATGTTCAAAATGTAAGTATGTTTTACATAATTACAACGAACTTTCAATTGTGTATTGAAATTGATATCTCATAAACACTAAATTGGATTGAGTGAGATGAATATGTCCTTCAAGGATTTTGTAGCTATTGTTCATTGTTATACAGATCGTTCGCACAATGGTTACATATAGGCCAAGTAAATGGCAACATAGCTAGAGAGACTTATTTGGTCGGCTATCGGCTACGTCTTCGCCAAGATAATATGAGATGAGAGGTACACATAAAAAGCGATATATTCAAAAATAAAACGGTAGATGTAGTTTGAAAATTGCAGTTCCTGCAACAAGATATTGATTTTACTATTAAAATAAGAAATGAACGATTGAAAACAACTGCCTATGCCAAATACCTTGGTATTTGAATTGGTGAAAAGTTAACATGGGACAAGAATATTGGCATGCTCAATGAAAAAATGTCTTCCATAGTTGGTGCCCTAAGAAGATGTCCAAAACTTGGCCCAAATATAGCAAATACTCTCACATCCTTATTAAAATGAACTATTTCATAAATATTTGGGGTTCATGTTCCAAGAATAATTTAACAAAATATATGTACTATATGTATGAGAAAGCATTGAAAACACTGTACCGTCTTCCATATGACACACGATCAAATCATTTTTATGTAGAAACAAATACATTTTCTTTGGAAGAACACTATCTTATCAAGTATCAACAAACACCCCGAATCTAACTTCATATTGGTTAGGAATTTCCAAATCCATGAACATCATACTAGACAATATGACTTGTTTCATCTTGATTCTGCTAATTCTACACTTGGAGAAAAAAGTTTATTCGCGAAACTATCTCAAAATTCAATAAATTACCTGATGATATCGAAAGTTGCACAAATATCATCCAATTCAAAATTATAGTTAAGTTTTGCAAAGAGAAACTCAAAACTGAGTGAATGATTTCCCATTCACTAATTTATTTCATCATGTCATAATATACTTTTTATGAGATTTTTTTCATTATCATTATTATTTTTGTATCTGTCGTTTATTTCAATAATTAGATTCAATAACGCATGAATAATCTCATACCAGATTCACCGAACGAAGCCAAACATTCAAAACGTAATATGTAATTATTTCATTAATTAAATTGAATAAAAAAGTCTATATACAGTGTGTGCGATTTCAACCCGCAACACCCTCCTAATATCGGAACCCGTCGACCGGTTTTCAAAAACAAAAATTTCATAATATAGTACTCAGTATATGGTTATATATATATATAGTAGTTCAACCAAAAATTGATAAAATTAAAGTTGAGGTTTACCATTTTGAAAAACTCAAGTAAACCGTTTTTCACACACTTCACCACCAGTAACTATAAAAATCGTCTCGCTTGATGAAGAACTGTCGAATATAACACAAATAGAATGTCAGACAAACACTCTGCAGAGACTGCAAAGAGATTTACTGAATGTGATCATATCATAATAATATACCAATTTTGCCGAAATGGAAGGGCAATTTGAGATGACAATGAAAATTATTATGTATAGAGAATATTTCCTCGAATTAGTTACCATTATTTATATTTCTAGGAAAGAAGATATGGATCATAAAAAAATGTTAACTTCAATTTTATTAATGTTTGGTTGACCAAAAGAGATCTTCCTGTAGAAGTTACAACGATGAAACCTCGAATATAAGTATCCGATGTTTTCCTCCATTGAGTGACTACTTCACCGTTTACATCAACTCCTTGGATTTTGATACAGGGTGAATCGAAAAATCAAAAATATCAAAATTCACCACTGAATAACACCCTCTATGAGATTTTGCGTTCGAATTACGTAAGGGGTTATTTCAGCTATGCCTGAATCGAATAGGCTTGTCACAGTTTTGATGAAAAAATGCCTATTAGTCGTTTTTGAAATTTTGACCCCTTCAACAAACAAAAGTAGGCCTTGAAAATCTGAAAATTTAAAATTTATTCACATTCTCGAATAGAGCTCGATGAGAACTATATTTTGAAATCTTTGTTTTTGTAAATCAGTCGACGGGTTCCAAATTAGAAGGGCGTTGCTGGTTGAAATCGCACACACTGTATATATAGGATAAATAAAAATTTCAGTGGTAGACATGAGGCTTTGCGGTAGAGCGGTAGTTCACACTATAGAAACGGTAGATCTGGCAACGAAGGTCTCCACATTGAAAAAACTGATGCTATCCGTTACTGGCCAAGTTGCCGTTGTCAAATGTCATCCTTACTTGATACTCCTATGTGTAACTATTCGAATAAACAATCTGTATTCAATGTAACAGTTGAGATGAAGGTAAAGGTCAATTCATGCTTACACAAATATGTATTCCTGTCTTATATTTATGGATACATTCGGGTCGATTCTGTTCGGATCTTGTTATATCATTGCTGAGATAATAATATTGTTATGATCATAACATATAACAATATTGCTATGAAGTTCTGTATTCTGTTTGCAGAGTAACTGCAAGACTGGTTATAAGTTCAAGTGATAGCAATATTGTTGAAAAATTGAGAATTTTGGAGCTGACAACACTGTTTTCAACTCATTGTTTAAGTGTTAGGTATCAATTTTGCCATTATTTCATGAAGAAGAAGAGTTCATGATTATCTAACCTCTCAAATTAGTCAGTCCAGCATTGAAATTTTATGTATTTGCTGAATCTGGTCGTCGTTGTGCGACTGGTGTAAGTAGACAATCATGTCCCCGAAATGAGAAAACTAAAAGCCGGATGAAACAAATCGTGATTTTGTTTTTAATATTCTAGCAAAATAGCTTGATAAACTATCCATCAGGCAACTGAAATTTCTCTGATTTGCCGAAATTGTAGTCTTATATTTCCTCTCCAAATTGGAACTTCAAGAAAAGGTTTTCAAGTAGTTGGTCACAGTAGTGAACCTATTCTATATGTTTGTAATCACCATCCTAAGTTTTTCAATAATTCTTCTACTTGAGAAAAGGTTTTCGAGTAGTCAGTGACACAACTAAATTCTCATATGTTTTTAATCCACTATTTTCTGAATTTTCATACAGTTGGAAGAATTTGTAGTGCAAAAACAAGAATCCACTGCCTTGTTACAAGATAGCAAGCACAAAATTGATGTTGCCGAGATAGCAAGAAAGCTGACCAGATGTCATTGAAATTGACAGATCATATTGCCAAAAATCGATGATTAGAATTCCACTTTTTCGAATGTTGCTAAGATAGCAATATCTTCTCTACAACCATATTGCTATTTGCAAACAGAATCGACCCGATTATCTTTTGCAGTTAACTTGTTTCACATAATAAGCGACGTCCTCATTACATAAATACTTAAGCTGCTTGACAGCACCATATTACATACAGCTCTTCATGGTCATGATTGATCCTTTCCGAAATTGATGCAAAACAAGACAATAAACGAAATTAAACTAAATTTTTGTCGAAACATAATTAGCAAACGTTAATAACTGAGAATCAAGTTCAGTAACGGCGAAAGTAATTTTCACTACAAACTTGTCATCCCACATTTTCTGGTTATAATGAAAACTAGCCAGTGACTATTCTTTCCTGTAATATTCAATCAGAATGTAGTTCGAATAACTAGCGCGCTTGCATTTAAATATCTTAGAACCAAAAAGACTATTTCCTCATCCCAGATCACCGTCACCACCACGAAATCCTTCATCGAATACATCAAGACCCAACCAATCGTCTTCGAAGTGTTCGGCCACTACCAGCAGCATCCCTTGCACAAGGACGCGAAGCTGGAGGGCGGCCTCCGACAGCCGCCCAGACGCATGCTGCCCCCGTCGATCCCCATCTCGCTGCCCGTGCGGTCGAGTAAGTTCGGGGCGCTTCCCTCGCCCTGCACGGCTCACATCCATGCCAAGGTGGACGTGCTGGTGTGGTTCGAGATTTGCGAATTGGCGCCCAACGGGGAGTACGTGCCTGCCGTGGTGGAGCACAGCGACGAGTTTCCTTGCCGAGGGCTGTTTCTGCTGCATCAGGTAGGTGAACGATGTGCTTTGAACGTGGTAACATACATTTTGTCCCACTCTCTTATTTTCCTATTCGTTGACCAATTTTGAAAGTATTTCTCCTCAACATATTGTTCTTAACTCGATGTGATTTCCTGAGTTTTCAGTTTTCTCAGTAGTAACACCGTCATGAGTGCTCACAATGGTAATTCTGTCTGGTTAGGTTAGGCGCACGTCAACGCCAAGGTCGCCCAACGAGAGAGGTTCCTGTCGTAGTGGAGCATAGCGACGGGTTTCCTTGTAGAGGACTATTTTTGCCTTGATTTTCTTAATCGATGACTAATTTTGAAAAATGTTTTTCTTCAACATATTATGTTACTCAATTCAATGTATAGACTTTTTAGTTATTTGCTGAAATTCAGCAGCAAGGCTTTTTTATTGAAACTCGTCATGATGGCATATTACAAAAAAATGCAGATCTGGATTTGGGAAAAATATTTCTTTTATTTTTATAGCGAGAAAGTTCTCTTTGTGATCACTTTCCTCGAAAAATTTCATCAGATTCAGAAAGATCAGACAAGATGCCAAGAGAACTGCTCAATGAAAAATATGAAACAAATCGATAATAGGAAATTCCTTTTTCGATCATATTATCGATTCCAAAAATATTTTTGATGTTGATAGTGATTCAGAAATTCTTCACATCTGTGATGAAGGTCCTAGATTGAGTCTCCTTTAAATCATGGAAATTCCGAAATGCATCAACAACCATAATGTTTCATGTCTCAATGATCAAAACCAATTTTGAACCTAATCATATTTTCAGGACTCTAAAATGTTCATGATTCTTTATTGGTGTTCCCAGACTTTGCAGTTGCCTCTTTGCCTCTGGATATCTGAATTGGCTATTCCTTCTTTTTTTCTTTATTCATTTCCCTGCTACACTTATTTCTCTCCCTTTTCCTTTTTCATTCTCTTCTTCTTCTTTTTTTTATCTGTTTCCATACATGCCTATAGCTCTCTTCTTCTCACCACATTATCAAGTTTGATAAAGATGTTCAACTTTATCAGAGCCAGTTTCTTCTGGTTCTCCAGTAAATTTGAAGAGACCTACAAATGTTCCCGATTCTGCTGTCCCGTCGACGAAAATCTCGTATAGACTACAATGATCGACTGATTTATATTTTGAGTCCCATATTATTTGGATGTTTTTCCAAAAAATTTTGTCTCCTCATTACTGTCACATAATAATTTAGGTATACCCTTGTCTGATGATGGCCGTAGTGCCAAAACCGGTAACTTTTTACTGAAGATGTTTATATAGAGTGTGGTCGACCGACCGACAAACACTTGCAAAAATTAAACAGGAAGACATGACAAGGCATAATATGAATGTATTGTGACCAATAGAGGAAGGTCACCTATTTTCGGATAGGTGCCATATTTCGGATAGTGACGTTTCTCCAAAACTATTCGAATTTCGCGCTGAACCACATATTTCTGATGAAAAACTTCCGCTGGATGGCCAACGAATGAAATCACATCTGTATGTCATTCATTTGATTGCAGTTTTTGATAGTAAGGAAGTGGAATATTTGCTACCAAATTCACCATGTGTATTTATACTACCTATTTCATGATATTCACATGTTGAAATAACACATAACCACAAATTATGAATATTTCCATAAATTTAACCTCACAGGTAAACATTCCTTATTTTCTATATAATTGAGATATACTGACATCTCTTTTAAGCAGTTCATTTATGCTGTTATTCCTTCTACCTGTGTCCAGAGATTAGGTTTCAGCATCAACAACCAAATTGGCGCCTAATTTTCAATACTAGTAATTATATCAGAAATTACTAGATGATTTTTCAAATAGTAAAAAGTGTAGGAGTTTGATTTTTTTAATTCCCGAATTTTATTCACGATGAATGTTGTGTGAGTGTAGGAGTTTGCTTTTTTTAATTCCCGAATTTTATTCACCATGAATGTTTTGTTCTTTATCATATTCAATTAAATATGACCTGTGTTTTGGAGCAAAAGAAGAGTAGGTAACTTGATTTCTAATCGAAAATTTTTGACACTTTCGAAAGCTATCCGAAAATAGGCGACCTTCCTTTAAGGAGGTGGAATACATTTTGCGATTCATTATATTGTTTGTGATTAAAATATGCTAGATCATTCAGAAGAAACTTCTGACTTGATTTCCGAAAATCAAGATATACCTATAATTTACACTGTAGAAGTAGCATTTAAGTAGTGAGCGAATATGTTTTTCCTTCAAATCTACGAGATCATATAAATTTGAAGATACTCGATAGACCATCGAAATTAAATATTACTTGTCATCCAAAAGTGTATCAAAACATGGCGCTCAAACTCCATTTCGAATTAATCCGTTTTAAACTGTTGTGAAATATTGGGTTCTTCGGAATTTAACAGGAGAGGGACCTATGGACATACTGTATTTCTACATTAAAAACACATCACACTTTGTTGTTTGAATCCCACTGTTCTCCGAATTTAAAATAGTCAACTCAGGAATTCATATTTAGGTAGGTTTCTATGATTGAAATAGCCTAATTAATTCACTAACCAACTTATTCTCGAAACAGTTATATTATTTCAAGTTCTTCACCATAATATCTTCACAAATTCATCATTTCCGAATAAGTTCTATCACATTATCATTTTTAGGGTATTCAACGTCGTATTCGTATCACCATCGTTCATGACCCAGCAGCTGAAATGAAATGGCGAGATGTTAGAGAACTTGTTGTCGGCAGAATCAGAAACACTCCAGAATCTGAAGAAGATGAAGATAACGATAACTCTGTATTATCCCTTGGACTTTTCCCTGGAGAGTATCTAGAAATTCCTGGAGACGATAGAGTCATGTTCAGATTTGAGGCAGCTTGGGACAGTTCTCTACACAATTCAACACTTCTGAACAGGGTTACATCACAAGGAGAGCAAATATTCATGACTATTTCAGCTTATCTGGAGGTAAGAAACAAACTTGAAATGCAATCTATGTGCTAAGAAGAATGTTAATGAATACTAACTCAAACTATAGTTTACTGCCGTAAGACGTTTTCTCCGAGATCTGTACATTTTCGAAATTATTGCACAACGCGTGACGACATATATCGCAATCAATGTAATGCAACTCATGGGATAAGACTTATGTAATGTTTATATATTTGATGTGCACTCCCACTCTGGAAGTGAATTCTTATTTATAAATATAGAATGTCAATTAATCATTTCAGAATTACGTCATTTGACAGGTTGCTGAGGGGCAAACATTGTAATTTGTCAAGATTTGTCATATGAAACCAGAATTAGTGGGATCGTTATCCTTGGAATCCGAGTTGGAACCAGAAAGAATTTCATAATTTTGTTTGGTGAAACTGTTATTATACTGTGGATATTGAAGGGATGGCCAGGGCTATGCTTATCAAAGGTAACCTAACAGATAGTTTGTGTGCCCCTCAAGAAACCATCTCAAAATCACGTGTTCTGGAATGGTTAATATATTTTCATTAGTTGTTGAGAAATATGAGACTATTGATGCTTATTCTTGAATCACCGTATCAAGAGCTAGCGTTCTTTAGAGGCCATTATTTGCATTATAGAAAGAAACATATTTTAAATAATGTAATGTATGAAATACAATTATTACGAGGAACAATCAATATGAAATTGATGAGGTGCGTTTTTCATTCCAACTTTTTGTCATGCGCATGAATCGAAGGAACCATCGAACTGTTGTCAAATTCCGCTGGATTATTGATGGAAATCCATAAAACTGTTGTAATAAAATATGCAATTTCAAATCGCTTTGCGAGAATCCAACGGTTTGGAGTAGACTGACATGGCAATTGACACATTTTGATTATATTATTCAAATTTTGAGATTCTTGAGAGATTTTAGAAGATGGAGTAATAAGTGTTGATCAATGAAATTTCATCACAGCCTCTTCTGATTCTGAAGATACATGACGACTGACACACAACGAAATCTGTTTTTCCATCAATGTGTTGTAGAATCCATTGTTCTATATTGTTCCAGCATAAATTCCATCAGAACAATTGATGAGGTCACGACAAAAAGCGTACTTTCTTTGATGGAATGAAGAACACGCCCATATGTGGTGTAAATCAGACTAGCGTGTTCGTTCGTTGTTCGTTTTCTGTAATGATCATGAAAATCATTTAATCACCTGTAGAAATTCATATTATATAAATACTGTCCATAGGTTCATTGATTCCTGATTTCTTGGGATTCAGAGAGCCTGAAAAAAAAGCAATCGGTTGTCAGTTATGCAAGATAATTAAAGAACAGAAATGGAGATTAGTATTGACACTTCTCAGTGACAGGTGTTGAGTTTGACATACAAATGAGTAACAAGATGTTTTCATTAATCAGTCTTGAGTTTTTCATTGCCATGTTCAGATTTTAGTAGTGACTACCATGTTCTATCTGTATTAATTAAACGAATGTGTAGACGAGAGCCACGACAATATTCGATGCGTTCTGTCTCTAGCAATCTATGTATATTTCGTTGCAAAACCGACTGCAAATGAAAATATGACATGAAATTAATGTTTCTTTATGACATAATGAGTGAAATAATCTTAATAAATACAACTCGTCTCATTGATGATTATCGAAAATCCCTACTCCTTTTCGAAACAAATCATGTTGCTATCAGGCAACCATACTTGCGCTGTGTGCCAAGCAACATATTTTTTTTTCTCAATATCGAAGGAATTTGTATTTCGATAATCATCAATGAACTTAATCTCTATTGAAAAGGAATATTCTCATCACATAGAGAATGTGAATTCTCAATGTATTGCTTTATATAAATATATATCCATTTTTGTTTGTTCATAATTTATCTGAGAATATTCCTTTTCAACATTCTCAGATATATTTATGAACACAAAAAAATGGATATATATATATATACCATGTGATGAGAATATTAATTCTTTCTCGGTTTATTCAACAGAAAACAACTACTTTCCTGGCTATATGCCACGACGAATATTGAATTACATCTATTGAACAAACACGATAAGAATTTGAAAACAAAATCTTCTGAAGTAGAGAATTTGCATTCTCCTTCATATAATAAAGATATGCATATAATATCATTCTGAACATTCAACAGGAAACAACTACTTTCCTGGCTATTTGTCACGTCGAACATTGAATTATACCTGTTGAATATACAAAAAGAGAGCATGAAAAATCAAAATCCTCTCAAAATCGAATATGATGTATTATGATATAAAAATATAACTTACCAATATGTTCAGTATTGAAATGAAAATTGAAATGTATGGGAGAAGTATACTTGTATGAACTCTCATCTTGATGAGCTTGGAACTCCAAAAAAAAAATCATTCGCATCAGTGATATGAGGATTTTATCTCTCACAAAAAGGTAACATGACTTAACTGGAGTAAAACTCATTTCGGATATCATATCCTCATCAGTAACGTGAAGTCCAGTTATTCCTTCAGCCATTCTTCATGATATACACAATTTTCATCTCCCTATGATATAACTAAAACTATAACGAACTGAAATCTGAGAATTATAATTTGTTTTCATATCATACATCCAAAAACTTGATCTCTGATGATTTACCCATAATTTTTTTCATGATCAGTTGGAAAACTGTGGTCGGCCAGCTATAATCACGAAAGACCTGAGCATGGTGATATATGGCAGAGATGCACGCACAGGCCCACGATCTCTGAAACACTTGTTCTCAGGAAGTTACCGTAACCAAGAGGCGAACCGCCTGTCAGGAGTGTATGAGTTGCTGTTGCGTCGTGCTAGCGAAGCAGGTAGTCCAGGTAGATTCCCTTTAGTGTCCTTCAATCCTGTCCCAAGATGTGCTCTCCCTCTGTCGTCCTTCTCACCTTCTAGTTAGTTTGTTGCCTCTGTTTCCTTATTAATAAGACCACTTCACAACTTTTGCTATTGTCTTGCATGTTGCATGCCATAGAAATTGTAATGGACTTATCATCAGTGATTCCTCAGTGATTGATGATTGCCAACTTGCACCATTATAGGTGCGTTTGTTTGGTATCAAAACTGCCATTTCTCCGGAACCAACTAATATTCCTTCCCTTATTCTCGTGGATTCAAGGAATACTGGTAATGCAGAGTGTTTTAAAAAGGGGGGCCTCCTTGCTAGGGTAGGTTGAACACTGCACACATAAGTTGGGTTTGCTCAGTAGAAAAATGTCGTAACGGCATTCGTTTTCAAGATACAAAGTATTTTTCACAAATTTCTTACGATTACGTCGAAACTACTGGCAACATTGTAATGGAATTTTGTGTAGATATATTCTGGATGCTGACACATTGCATTGATTTGTTTTTATATCTGACTCATAGATGGAGCTGGTTACACGGTTCGTACCAATTAATTTTAAACGTAACTTTATTGAAGTTACAGTTTTTAGTCAAAATTTCATGTAAACCTGAACATCATTCAAATTAACACCAAAAAGCTAGTCTTGATAAAATTCAATACTGTGTACCGTTTCCGGAATATTTTGATTTGAAATAATGAAGTTATACCTGATGCTGGTGTAGAATTATTGAGATCAATTACCTATTTATTCAAAAAACAAAAATAATAACAATAACATCAATTCTTGTGCTGAAGTTATTGATTGAACAAACGATCACAAGTAGAAAATTGAGATAATTTTGTCTAAAAACATAAAATATTGAATTAGTAAGAGTAAGTGTTCAAAACGTCCTTCGTTTCCACGATTACACGATTACCTTTTTTCTTTAGAATGCATTATTCTTCTAAACGGTTCAGTATCAGCTGTCAGGTCATTTAAGATGTTCAATTTTGTCT
This sequence comes from Phaedon cochleariae, assembly GCA_918026855.4. NCBI lineage: Eukaryota > Metazoa > Arthropoda > Insecta > Coleoptera > Chrysomelidae > Phaedon > Phaedon cochleariae. The sequence continues at coordinate 21,444,798 of OU896707.1, forward strand.
TGCAACTCTCAACGTGAACTATTTACCTCTAGACTTTTCACACCCAAATTATGTTATCCCTTAAATGCTCAAAATGATGAATTCTTCAAATTGAGCAAGATGTCTCAATTGATAGAAAAAGTAATTGAACTTCGACTGATGTAGATCCGCTACTGATCGAGATCGGACTCATTTAATATAAACTTTTTTATGGAAATGATGGGATTTATCACCCATTTCAGTTTGTACCTCAAAATCTGAATTACCCTATATATTTACACATAAATAAGAAATCCACTGTGGAACTATCAAATTCTTAGGAATAACATTAGATCCTCTATTGAGAAGTACATATACCTAAATAATGTAACTGCAAATGTAAGCACCTACTCATCGCTATATGATGTCTTAGGGAAACTAATCATTCCACATATTGAAGCTTCAATATTATGGACTAGTGCAGTCAACCCATTTTATATGGTTCAATATTGTGGGATACTTCACTTCACTTCGAGAGGGCTTTTATAGCTCGGAAAAAAGTTTGAGTGCTATGTATTGTGTCAATAGTAACATCATGTGAACCACCTTGTGAAAAATACGAAATTTTGACGTTAAGTCTTCTCATTTTTGACAATAAATAAAAAAAGCAATCTTTTGATGAAAATGGAGATTCACTTTCATATTTCGCAAGAGAAAAATCAAATATTCATCAACCGTTCTCACTGCACATATTGAAACTAAATGCTTTGATAATATTAGTTACATAATGAATCCAATGAATGCATAATCAAACATTGTAAGACACTTCAGGCAGTGACATTTTGGGGCAAATCATCTGATTTGTCCTTACTACACGTATATTGAAATAATATTCATATTTTTATTTTATAGAAACGAGGAGAGAAAATCCCAAAAAAATTGGAATAATGAATATACCACCTCCTCGATTAACCTACAGACAGTATTTAATGATATTCAACTTGTCATGCATTTTATAATAGTAGTATTTTCAATGTATCTTGAATTTAACCATCATTCTATAATTCCATATAGTATGTCATTGTCTTTTTGTTTCCGTAAACTGGCTGATTGTACATTGTATATCTTTTTTATATGCAATTTCTTCTTTTATTTCTCTCTCTCTCTATCCTGTGATGTGAACAAATACAAAAACTTAAGTTAAGGTCATGATTTCTCAGGCTTGACTTTTTACTTCCAATGTGAAATATCAGGTGTAACTTCTATGTTTAACAGAGAACAATCTTTATAATGACACGAAAGAAGTTCACCTCCCGTTTCAGTAGCCCGATCTGCTGGACAATCATAACATGTTAGCTCTAATTGATTCAGCCTTTCCCTACCCCATCGGAATATTTTATTTTAATTCAATTTCAGGTGTTCAAAGGCGACAGCGACGTGTCTTGGACACAAGTTCGACTTACGTTCGGGGAGAGGAAAACCTACACGGTTGGAGACCAAGAGGCGATTCTCTCATATTCGATCATCAGTGGGAGCTAGAAAAGTTAACTCGTTTGGAGGAGGTTGAGAGAGTCAGGCATACTCTACTGCTCAGAGATCGTCTTGGCCTAGATAGAGCCCTCAATTACAATAAGTATCGCCTCGAATATACCAAGACAGAAAAAGATGTGTGCAATATGGTTGCCAAGAACAATAACATCAATGTCATAGGTGAGTTTTTCTACATTGGTACAGTCTGTTCACTTTACACCGGAATATACCACTTCTGACACCAAGTATTTATGCACTGATTTATTCAACTTAAAGGAACACTAATTGGTTACGAATTAACCATTCATTTCGAACTTTTTTCGAAACCATAAGTACGAAAGCGAAGATAGAAACAATATAATACGAAACGCGACAAATGGCACTCATTTCAATCTCCGCTTCTTCTATGTCTTACCTATAAGTAGTATCGGCAACACCGCTGGAGGTGAGTGCTGCATCTACATATCTTTGAATTAGGTATACAAAAGAGGCCATTGAGACGTTTCATGTTCCGGGGCACAGTTACATTATAAAATTGTAAAAAAATGTTCGAAATCCTTACACCTCTCTTGATGTCCCTTGTACTATGACCTCATTCTGTCAAATGGGCCAATACACAGATATCTGCTTTCCTTGAGGTGGAATTTATTGACATAATATTTGCTTGTAGGCATGATTGAAGGTCAGTTCATTCTGTTGTGTTCTTCAATAAAAAATAATTCACATGACCAGGAGTTTCCACACAGACGAATTTTCAGGTATCACAATCATGTTCTGTACAACGTATTTGTAGATGTTAGCATGCGTTTTGGAGGTACTGGGTTCAAATCCGCTTACCATATACTCTTTAATTTGGCATCAACTGATTTCATAGAAAAGTGATACTGTAGGAAGTATGCTGTGGAGGCCAATAATAGGTTTCGCTTTTTCGATGATATTTTTTTCAGGATTACACACATTGCCATAGTCGTTCTGATTGGTATAAAAGTTCGTCGAATTAGAATTGAAAGTTTTGTTCATTATGTGAATTCCTGCACTATAAATAGCTCCATTCGGGATAAAAAAAAACATATGTGGAAAAATGTATCTTGTAGATTTTCGCCTTATATATGATTTGTATGAATATAGGCGATTCAAAATGAGCGATACGCCCTCTTGCAGATATTCAAGTTACTAACGGAAAGTACATTGATGGTTTGTTTAAATTCCACATTATAGTGGCCATTGTGATATTTCTCGAGTTTGAATTCTGATTCATGAAAGTTTTCTCACTGTATTCCACAGAAAATGATAATTTTAATCAGTGCATAATTGAAAAATGTTCTCTCACTTCGAGATTGAATTCAGTTGCATATTATGTTAATCCTTTTCTACTGGGTAGATCAATTATTCGCAGATACAGTTTTGAGGACTTTTTCTCTTTCATAAACACATGTAAGTAGATGAATCGACTACAATATTTACATATCAAATACCTACTATGTGAACATTATATTCACTCCACTCAATTTGCAATATTTATTTTACTACTGAATGGGAACGAAATGCAAACTGTAACCTCAAATTGGGGCATTTTATTTTGCGAATCTTATGTATTTGAAGTAGTGAAACATACTTTATTGAACGAATATCTGCTGAAAAGTTTCCTCGAATCACAAGAGTACAGAAATAAATAGTTCTCTTTGCTTAAATCACTATCTAAAAATCGAAATAATATACACAAGCAAATGCGAACCATTTCAAACCATTTTTTTTAAAATATATTTTCACAACTGGCCACGACGCTGCGATCTTAAATTCAGTCGCCTGTAAACAACGTTCCATGATTAGGATCTCTTAATCCAGGTTTCAATGTCTTACGAGAATTTAAGAAAATGAACGGTTTCTATGAGCAGATACTCGAAAACGCTTACATTCTAATTAGCATTGAAAATATTTGGGTGTTATTTATTTATATTTACTAAAAACAAATGAATGAAACTCTAATACATGCTCATAAACAACAGAAAGAATCATTGTTATACCCATTACCTGACCTGAGCGTCCATGCGAACGCCTTAGCATTGATATTTACATGTATGCAGGAAAGTAATCTAGTAATTTCCGACTCCTCAAACTGGTAAGAACTCTATCACAAGAAAAATAAGTCTACAAAAGCGTTTGTCAATCAGTGTTCAAAGTTTTTTTCTGTATTTGGTTTCCCAGATTCTATATCATGTGATAATGTACCGTTTGATAGTTTTGAATTCAAAGAATTTGAAAACTCATGAAATTTCGAAATCATCACTAGACGACTGTATTACCCACGATCAATTGGTCTTCCTGAGAAATTAAAAGAAGATGAAAGTATTGAAATTGCTTTGCTTTAGTACCGCAATTCACCTGTAAAACACCTCGGATACTCCCCATAACAATCATTGATGAATCGAGTATATAACACGAAGAAAAAAAAACTTTCATTGTAAACGCTCACATTCCATTTGTCACTGTAGATAATTAAGTATTATTTATACGAGGGAATAAAACTCTGAAACACCCAATATTGATTCAATATGTGTTTGTACTAGTGACGTAGTTGAACTTGAGTCAATTGACTTTTCCTCATTACAAACAATTCAAAGTAGAATGTTCAGAGAGAGTTTCCTGATTTTTTTTGATAAACCTTCATGACGTCTTATTTGTTCTAAAAGCAACTCTCAAAAGTCATGTTGATGGAACAAAATAGGTAGATGTCCTTTAATTTTAATTGGTGTTTTTTGATGGTGGAAAAATATTCTTGAATTGCTTTATTGCACTGTTACTCAGCAAGGATATTTTTTATCAAATCAACGTTTTATCCTTCGTTTGGTGTAATCGATTTCATGATATTGAGCCCGTTAGTGAAATGAAGATAACTACCATATTTTAGGTTTATGAAGTTTTTATAAGAAAGGAAAGTCAAGATTAGGTAAGTTTATTGTATAAATATTGCACTCGTAATAGCAACTGTGCTATCGAAACACGTCATGTATTTGAGAAGTTTGTGGAAATGATACCCTTAGACGAGCTTTCACAATTGATATGGATTTTCATTATGTTTCGGTCGAGTCATGCAATTCGAAATTCAATATTGAAATACAACTTTCTATTATTGTAGGAAAGCTGGGTGCATATTTCGACCGTTACCTGATAAGGATAAGTTATATGTTCCTAAAGCATGTAGAAAAATTGTATTGTAGCTCAAATTACCGCACAGGAAAGTGCCAGTTTTCAATCATTTTGCTATGAATAGTGATAGGCACAGGTGCCGTTCGATATTTTTATCAACTTTACAAGGTCGATATGTAGCAAAAAACGGATGATCGCCGAGGATTATAACAACCGCATCTGTTATTTGCGTATATCGGCCGTGTGTCATTCAAGACTTTTCAAAATTTCACTGAAAGATTACATTTTGATTCCAAGAAAGAACAAACCACGTACCTCGTTATTCACCAAAAAATTGCAACATCGTGTTGTTACGGATCAGTTAACCACCGCCGGCCGTTGAATAATCTTAACGGACGGAATTTGTTAACATTAACTTTTCAATTGTCATCTGAATACCATTTCATCAAAATAACAGTATAGGATTACGAAAAAACACAATGTTCTTAAGGTTCATGTAAACCCACGTGAAAAAAAACGGCAAGTTCAAAAATTTTGAAAAAAATCTGGTATATCAAGGTTTTTAATTGAATACTCCTGTGAGATTTTGATGAAAATCTATCGAACGAATTTTGAGAAAAAAAATTAAAACTCCTTTTTTTATAGGTTTTTTTTAGTTTTCACAAAAACTGTTCGATGAATTTTTGTCAAAATCTCACAGCAGTTTTTAACAAAGAATTAAAATATGCCTGATTTTTTTGAAAATTTTTGAACTTACAGTTTTCCTACAATAGTGAATTAATCATTGAAAGTTGCTGTAAAATCTATATTATTCGAAAAATATGATATATTTTGATTATTCATGTAAGATGTAACGAATACGGATTACTTGAATCCTATTTCAGTCATAAACAATGATTTATTCGATTTTAAAATAGGGTTTTCAAAACCCCTTACCAAATTCCTCTCAAATAGATTAATCGCTCCAGCAGGTGCTGCCTCTGCTGGTAATAGTCATAATCTAAAGTAGTTTCGCTACTGTCCACGAGTATCGCATAAAATGTCTGACCATCATAATATTTGTCGTACAGCGTTGCCAATACGCCTAGACAAAAACAACCGATAAATGCTGATTGTTTCTAGCAAATCCTTCAGAAAATCGTCTATGGACACATTTTCCCTTTTTGACTTGGTGAATATTGAATACATTCGCGGGCCTAATGAAGGAGGGGATGGGTCGTGTTGAATTATTTCATATTCATATGAAGATTAAGTCAATTCAGTTGATTATTGTGATGAACAATGAATGCTTCGCATATGAAATTTTTTATTAATAAAGAAAATGCCTTTCGAATTAGAAGTTTGGTTTTTCGGACATGCATCATGCACTTCATGTACCGGGAAGTGAAAATTTCATCCGAAATAATAACTTTTTTGTTGACGATAGAAATATATATATCTTCATCTTCATTGTGTCATCAACTTGCTCATGGAAGTGCCCCAAATGTTAGGGGCCTCTTCAGATTTTTATTATCCACCATAATGCCCATCTATGGAGGTTTTCATGGTTATTCCTCTAGAAAACAACTAACCATTTAACTTTCATGTTTTTCAATTCTCTACGGTTATTATAAAAAATTTTCCATCTTCATGTAAGCTATCTCTATGGTAAGGATTCCTCTTGTTACTTAATTAATTTTTCTCATTGTATATAGGACTATGTAATTTCTTATTAGGCTGATGATGGACATTATGTATGCTCCCTTGATGTGATTATTCACAATGAGCATTTGGTTGAGCATTTTTCTCAAAAATATGTAATTTCTGGTTTTAAGCCTAGCAGCACCTCGATTTCCTAGAAGTGGTTTGAATTCCACGTAGGTCTCGCTCACCATAACCCCGCACAAGTTTCGACTTCTGGGGTGTTGATTCCCATCGAAGTAGCGATATACAATTTTTATAAAATTATATAAAACACTAAAAATTGACAATAAAACGAATATGGAATATGTATTGAGAAGGTACAATATTTTCTGATCGATTTTCCTCGAAAATGATACATCTCTGATTGATTCGGAACAAGAGCAAATCTTGGAATGGTATATTTTCACTGCATTGGGCATGCAAAGCTCGATGGAAAGTTTAGTTCTTGTACCGAATTGCATTATTATATCACATGGCGTTTCGGAAATATTCAAGAAATATCATATTTAGGACCCCCCTTCCAGGGGGCTGTAGCTCCCTCATATAAGAGACATTTTTTTCATCTGAACTTTTCTTCCTATTTTTGGTCGTAGAAGCCGGTGATGAAGTTCGACAGGCTAATTTCGAGATGTGGGTATATGTGTTTTTTCTATAGTGAGTTTTTAGTGCTGAATATGAATGATATATCATAATGAACATCGGATTTGAAAAGGTTTGGATATTTCCAATATGTGCAATAGCCCCAAGACACTCTCGGGAATTTCCTATATTTCCATTTCCATGGCAATATTTCCAATGGAAATATTTCCACTTAAATCACCAATGATATATAATAGTGATGATATAAATATTTCCGAAATAAGGCGATTCTCATCAAGAACAGGATCTTTATTAAACCAGACCCCTCCTCTATTCTATAGGTATATAACTCAACTATTATAGTCTTGCGATTTTCACCAAATTCTGATCGGTATCAATAATCATCAATATGATCAGTTTTTCAGAGATGAACATCCTTTTGGACATTTGAACCTTTCAATGGAAATGAAAAGAGGTTGATATTTTATGAAATTATATTAGGATTTTTTGCAGGTAAACTGACTTCATAGTATTGCTCCTCAATGTTTTCTGCCTCGAAAAATACTGAGTTTGAATCAACTGCAAATTCTGAAACGTTCAATGATGATTTGAGACAAAAAACCAGGATATACTTTCATTTTTGTATACTCTCTGTTTCCGAGTAAATAATTATTCACGCGTTCAAAAACCAAAAACAGTCTGTATATGTTTAGATCTGCCTGTTCCTTTGAAACCTTTTATAGAAATTATATGAAAATATTCTTCAGCGTCCTATGAAGTATTCAACTTTCCTTTTGGGGGATTGGGCTTTTTGCCTTCCTCCCAATTCCTCATACATCCATTTTATCAAATTTAAATAATAAATAATGATTTAGTAATAACAAAATAATTTTTTCGCCTTCATGATGCATTGAAGTATTTCCACATGCACTTTGTTGTATTCTTTTGACTGAAGATGGCCATTTGAATGGCCGAAACATGTATCTACCAATGAAGCAGGATTGACTGCTAGATTATAAATTAAATATTGTGGAGACGACTTTGGGTTTCTTTCTCTATTGATATTTTCATTTCAATAAAAATACACGGCACTGTCCAAAATGATGATTGTCTTAAAAAAATTGATCATATTGATGGTTATTCAGTATAGTTATTCATACCGGTCCAAATTTGGTAAAAATCGTAAGACTAATAGCTGATATATAAAGGAGAAACCGTTTGAAGTGGAACAGGCTATATAGAATCATCTTGTTACACCTCGTTGGCTGAGTAATGTAATCAGGAATTCAGCTATATACCTATGTAATTTTCAGGGCTGATTTATGACTTTTCGCGAAAGTAAGTCGAATATCATGAAGTGAATGAGTCATTCAGAATGACTCATCTTCTGAAGCCTCATTATGATTATTTTTATGCCCGTTACCACCGAACATAAACATACATAGTTTGGTAAAAGGATAGGATTTTGATTCAAAGACATATGAGTTCTTAGAAAATTACTTATGTGTGCTTCTTTACATTTCTCGGGATGGAGTTGTATGGAATTGGCATACCTAAGTATTCCTTTCATGTCTATAAACTATCGACTAGCTCTACTGCGTAATGATTCAAGTAAAACTGTTTCAATTTCGACATCATATTTTGTACAAAAAACCCTCAGATACAAATTTTGAATATATCATAATTACAAAATTCATCTGCCATATTGAATCCGCCATCTTGAATTTCATTATTTTGACTAAGGAATCATAATTTCCGATGCCGAAAATCCCCTGATATAAGGTTTGAATAGAATCGGATCATAATTACAAAACTCGTGTGTCACATTGGATCCGCCATCATAAATTTCCGAATTTTGATGGTAAAATCATGATTTCTGATCCAGAAAACCTCAGATATACAATATTCTTGAATTGGATCTTAATTACAAAACTCGTCAGCCATATTGGTTCCACCATCTTGAATTTCCAAATTTTGATGACACAATCATAATCTCCGACCTCGAAAACCCCCAGATACCAATTATGAATACAGTCGGACCATAATTACAAAACTCGTCTGCCATATTGGCTCCGCCATCTTGTATTCTCAAATTCTGACAGAAAAATCATAATCTCCGTCGATCCCCGAAAACCCCTAGATACCTATACCAGTTTTGAATGGAATCTGATCATAATTATTACAAAATACACTAGTGTATAATCAAGGATGGAATAAGATACTCTTCGGATTTTTTGATGTTCATTCGATCGTTCAGTCGTGACTTCGGCGACAGGTCGGAACGGGTTCGGACGGACGGATCGGGACGGAAATTCAATGTTTTTTGTTTTTCCTCACCCAACAAAGTGCTGAACGCGCCTAAAGTTTGAAAAATTACAATAATGTCATCAAGAATGTATTCCCCCAGAAATACATCGGAAGGCAATTTTGGACCACCGTGTATATTATAAATATCATTATCATTATATCATTCCATACCAATTCCATATATTCCATTCATATACAAACAAATAATAGTATATGAGCCACACTAGTGTTTCTCCATTCACCCCTGTAGCGAACGTTATCACTGAAATATGAACGATTCATAATAATAATTAACCCTCGTAAAATCTCCTAAAAATACCCGATACCCGAAACAGAAGAGGCGGCCGACGCTCATTAGCGCATCGCTTCGAACCTCAAAGTCAAAGAGCTTCCACCTAGCCGCCTTGCGCCCGAGAAAATGACCTTGAAGGCGATTGCTGATCTTTTCATCTATGCGTTCGCGCTCCGACAACACATCGTCTCACTATGTATAGAAATTGTTATTATATTTATTGTGTGTTTATGTGTCGCCTTTTTTATTTGCATCGGATCCTCACGAAATATACATGTATATTCTCATAGATGCTAATATAAAATTCAATTCTACTCCTTCACCCACCGGAGACAATAAAGATCAGATAATTATAATGTCGCGCAATATCAGTATATACCATGCAATTTGCAAAAAAATATCGTCTAAGACCTATTACCAGCTATGGCAACAATGGTATGTATTTTACAGAGACAACGAAGGAATCTGCATATTTCGGAAGGGTTCTGCAAAATTTTTACCCTATGAAACACAAAAGTAGGGCAATTATGGTTGCATACATCAAGTAACACCTGGAGCACTAGCGACATCTGACAGATCAGAAACGCGAAATTTGTCGCTTTACATGTACCTTAATGCCTTATGAGCCGCTGTCTGACTATTAGTGAACCTGATTTTCCAGCGAACAATGATGCATTCGAATACACCGAACACGAAACGGACCTCCTCCTCAAATGCGTCCGCCTGATCCAAGGCAGACACCGAGACTTCCCGACCAACAACAAGGACGCCGATATCGTCGCCAGCCCCTCGGAAGAGGTGACCGAAATGAGCGCGAGCATGTTGTCGAGCATCATGTCGACCAACTCCATCGAGCTGTGCTCGCCCGAGCGGGCCCCCATGCACGGCGAGTGCGCCCCCTTTCCGCCGGGTCCCAGTCCGCTGCCGGGGCCGAGGGACCCCGAGCTGGTGCTCTACGTGCCCGATATGGAGGAGATCAGGATCTCGCCGGTGGTTGCCAGGAAGGGGTATCTGAATGTGTTGGAGCATAAGACGCACGGATGGAAGAAACGATGGGTGGTAAGTAAATATTGACATATTTACTCCAAATATTGACATTTACTCCCTGGTTTTCCCTATAGCTCAGTTGACTGTATGACCACTAGAGGATGTTACCGTATCGTACGAAATGATCTTCCCTTTTTCTAGAAAATTTTCGAAATTTGTGGTTATGTAGGTTGTCACTAGTTGTCAGTGTCAAGAGCTGTCAGGCCATCGTGACTTGTTAAGTATTTTTTTTTTCTGAAATATCATTCTTTTTCAATTCTCATTGTTCTAATATTCCTTTCGGTTATAGATATAGTTTTGTGTTGTGCTCCCAGTATTATAGTAGTTTATTCTGATTATCAATGTGTAACAAACTCTTTCTCCTCTAATTGCTCCTACCAGAAATTGTAAAATCATCTCCATTCATGGATTTCCAAGTGATATTTCTTTGCGACGTAAATGGATACATTCGATATTGAGTGTTACAGGATCATTACAAGTAAGAAAATCAGAGCCCTGATCAAATGCTAATAATCGATACTTCTGATTCTACCTCTCATTTACTTTAGGTGTTGAGAGTTATAAAATTATTTCCGTATTTCGTCAGGGGCTGTAAGGGCCAGTATGCCAGTAAGGGGGCTCGGTCTCTACGTATCTGTCATATCCCCATTATCTGCATGAACTATTTTTTAATTGTTGAGTGACTGAGTGACCGTGACCCGTGAATGTCGTGACTGAACTCAAACTCACTTAACGAACTACGCCGCCGGCCGAGACTGCCGAGAGCACCGCTGAGGAAGGCTCAACTCATTTACGATTTTCAAGGTTATGTAGGTTTGACAGGAAAACAATTGAAATGAGTGTTTCCTCGAGTTGACCGTATGGCGGTACCACTGTATCGGCCACAGAACCCTTTGTTTGGGCAGACCAGATACTCCAGCTCACTAGGGCTCTGAGCACCCGGTATTTCCATATTCACCTTTTCGTACGAAAAAAGTTACGCCCTCTTCCAATTTCGACGAAATAAATAGGAGTATGTGAACATTATGAGATTACCGTAAGCCGCATAGGCAAACAATAACCAGTACTTTTCGAATTATCTTAAAAACAAATAATTTTATAGAAATTTCACAAGACACAAAAAATACTCAAGAATGATTGATCAGTTGAAGAAAAATAGATAGGAAGTCTTTAGCGCACGTACAAAAAAAATATTGGGATAAGTGTGTACTTGACCCCCAGTATTTCGAATATTTGACAGTTATTTACTGTTTTGTTTTCCTCACACGATTTAACTCTTTGTGCTAAAGTCATGTACCAATTTTGAGATCGATATCTTATTAAATACGCGAGTAATTAGAAAAAAACAGTTTTTCAATTTCAACTTTGACACCCTGTATATCGAATATGAAGGGCTAAAATGAAATATGGCATTTAGAAACTCATATTGTTTTTGTTCAAGGAATATATGGTTAATGGATTGACCTCCTTTTAGCGGACACCCTGTATAGGTGCTTTAGTAGATTTAAATCAATGTGCGAGTTGATGTGTATAGTGTGGAAACGGAAACATGAAAACATTTGATAATCTCCACTGCGCCAATTACATTCATCAAAAGTAGTCACTGGCACTCCAAGTGACAACATGTACACTTCTCCCAAAAATAAACGTACCACCGAAGAATACCCAGGAGTTTAAGGTAGATTTTTGTCAAAACTACTTGTCCGATTTGGACGTTTCTGATTTTGAATGACAGATTATCTCCTTCTGAAAGTGTGCAATTTGTATTCGTATAAAAACCTCTTTTCTATGAATATCGGGTGTAGCAATTGTAGCGTGTTTTTTTCATAAAGTTTTTAATAGCCTGTAGAGTGCAACAGTAACATTATCAAGTTAGAATTATAATTACACTTTAGCCTCATCTTTTTTCAACATTTATTCATGGATTTGCTCAATTATCTTTCCTATTACGCATAACATGATTTTATTGGATTTAACTAGCATTATGAGCACATCGGTAGCAGGCTATGGAAAAATATGGAGTACCAGTAATTGTCAAATACAAATGCATATTGTCAGTGTTAGTTCTTGTGCTGCGAATTGTTTGATCGACGAATATGCAACGAGAAACGTGCAATCTCACCCGGGAAGAAAGTGCTGAAACATTAATATTGTTTGAGGAAGGTTGGACTTACCGAAGAATTGGTAAACGATTTCAAGTCACACAACCGTTTCAAGTGTCATACAAAGACATAAGGCCTTTTCGGAAACCTACTCGGGTTGATATTGGTTGACTCGATCCTCAACCTGCACGTTCGTTAACCTAACCCGAGTTGCCTACCCGTGCTCGTAAACCTCAGTGTTGGCTATTCGATCATTAACTCGGGTTTGTCTACAGTAACCCTACTGGAAAGCAGGGTTCATGAGAGTCTACAATGGCACCGCATGCGCATTACCAAATAAGAAAATTTGGTTATGTTGTTTTGTTTACCTTATTTGATTAAACCATTAACATTAAACTGTGATTTTATTTGTGTATTGTTCGAGCTGAAAAAAAATAATAGTCCTATCTTCCAAACACTAACAGCATTAACCTTCGACAATTGTTTTGATGGTGATGACGATGAGATGGAGGAGGAAATATCACATTTGATGTTGTCTTCTGGTGTAATAAATACTCTCCTAAACGAAGACGTGTTTGTATTGAGAATTATGAAGATGTGATTTTACACTACTCCACTACAAGTAAAATGAACAGTTTACATAATTGTGTCACAAATTCATCATAAAAAAATGAATTTACAGATTTCCAGTGTCATTTTCTCTTAGAGAGGAGCACTATTCGAGACATTCTTGAGAATCCACATATTTCGCATCCACCTAGGATTTCCTCGTTCTGTATTCCTTTGTTTTTCAAATTCAAAGTGGTGTTCTCAGTACTGTGATTTTTTTTTTCAAAAGATAGGTTATGTCTAAGTTATGTCCTTGCAACTTAGGTCGTAACCTAATACGTTCGTGAACTATATTATCTGGATAGGTAGAGAGACTGGAAATAATAGTCGCAGGCCAGGCCAGGGGAGGACTCGAATAACAACTTCGATTCAGGATCGATTTTCAAGACGTTCTGCATTAAGACAACGTTTTGTAACAGCTCGGACACTTTAAACCCATCTCAAAAAAACTGATCATTTATAAGTTTGTACAGAAACTGTTCATCAGCGACTAATTGAACATAATTTGAGGCCTAGAATTGCTGCTCGAGGTCCAGCTTCAAGTAGAGTTCATCGGAGAGCGAGACTAAATTTTGCCAGTGAACATCGTAACTGGCTGAATGGCAACATGTTTTATGTGCGGATGAGTCCCGATTTTGTTTGTTTAACAATGTATGAGCACAGCTTGTGTATATCGACGCCCTAACCAACGGTATTCTCAGTGTAATTTCTCACATACCACATTATTTGGTGGAGGATCTTTGATGGTCTGGAGCGGTATTTCTTCGACTGGTCGCACGAAACTTGTGATCGTAAATGGAAGCCTTACAACTAAAATGTACATATCGGAGATTTTAGAACCACATGTTGATTCAAATATGGGAAGACCTTCACCAAAATGACATAAGGTCTCTTATTTTAAGTATGAGCCGTCGTTACCAAGAAGTTTTTCGTGCCAGAGGCGGAAATACTCGCTACTAACACTATTGTTCAATTTGTTTCTTTGCATTATGTTTCGGTTTTTCGTTGTTAGATTTGGATGTTAATTTTCCATATAATCATATGTTATGCTTTGAATTGGTGTTTCTGGAGTAATAGGAAAGGTAATGGAGTAAATCCAACAACGAAATGTTGAAAAAAGATGAGACTGAAGTGTAATTACAATTCTAACTTGATAATGTAACTGTTGCACTCTACAGGGTATTACAAACTTTATGAAAAAAACACGCTACCCGGTATTCATAAAAAAGAGGTTTTTATGCGTATACAAATTGCACACCATTATTCAGAAGGAGATAACCTGTCATTCAAAATCAACAACGTCCAAATCGGACAAGTATCTTTTACAAAAATCTACCTTAAACTTTTGCGCATTTTTTGGTGGTTCTTTAATTTCTGGGAGAAGTGTATATCGACAATCATGAGATTCAATTGTCGGCGTCCAACGAACAACATTTTAAATAACAATTGATCGTTGGTAACGTCTTAATTTTTTGATCAACTTCAATTTCCTATAGAAATATTCTAGGAGTGAACCGTTTCTGTATCTGAAGTTAAGTGCTCTCTCCCATTTATAAATTTTGGTTTGATCGGAAGTTTCAATCAAATTTTGCTTCCACTCATGCCAATTGAAATCATCAGGTCCACATTCCAATGTGCTCTCATACCAGCTCAAAGCCACTCCATTCGAATGAAATCGCACGTTAAATACTTTTTCAGCATCCGATTTCCATTGGTTTGATTGAGCTATGAATTCAAATGATTTGATCCAAGCATGTATATCTTCATCATCGATTGCATTAAATGATTCTATTTTCATAATTTGATTATTTTTGACATGAGCGTCAACCATTTTGACATCATCTTATCTAATTCATCTTTTCCAATACTTATGCAATCCTTGTTGGAATGATTATCTCCAGCACTTCCAGAATTATTTCCATAATTTATCTGCATAAATTCTTGCTTCGACTGCGCCATTTTGTAATGAATATCACAATTATATTAAAGAAGGTGATCTTCTTATAACAATATTTTATTAATTATTCTCTCAAAGTTATTTGTCGTCATGGAAAAACCTCAAAACAAAATATACACTATTGGACAAAAGTAGAGCAACAAAGTGCCGTTATTTCTTTGAATCTGAAGATTTATTTATATGATTGTGATCCCCGGCTAATTTTAATGAAATATGATCCCCACAATATCAGTAATATTTCACAATATTTTGGTACACTTTAAACAAAATAAAGGTAGAGAAATACTTATAATTATCCAAATCGACGAAATGCAGTGCGACATAAGTAAAGCAACAAATTGTGTCAACAGTATTTTATTCTAGATATTACGATGAAAGAACATTGAACACATTTAATAATTACAATAGCCAGAAGTATTATATTAATAGTTAATAGAATATCCATTATTATTTATTACTTGCCGACAACGTCGCGGCATTGAATCAATTAATTTTTGAAAAGTATTTTCGGGAAAATTTGTCCAAACTTCATTGATTTTGTTTACCAATGATTGTTTATTTGGAAATATTTGTGTACGAATTCTGGGGATTGTGCCGGCCACTGCAAAACCCGAACATTATTTTCCACTCTTGGAACAATTCGTGAAGAGAGTTTTGGATCGTTATCCTGTTGGAAAATAAAACCCAACGGCATTTCCCACTCTGCATAAGGCAACATTACATTTTGCATTATATCTCTATAGACAAATCGATCCATGGTGTCATTAATAAAGCTTAAAGGGCCTACCCCATTCCATGAGAAACAACCCCATAGAAAAACACTGCCTTTACCATGTTTAGATCATAAGGAAATTGCGCTGGCAGCCTTCCTAGACATAGAAGGAGCGTTCAATAACGCCCTACCACAATCACTCTACATGGCAATGCAAGGTAGAGGAATCAGCAGGCAAATATGCAACTGGATCAAAACCATGATTGGAAATCGGTACGTCATATCATCACTGCATGGAGGGTCGATCAGGTTTAGAGCGGCAAAAGGTTGTCCACAGGGCGGGGTACTTTCCCCCCTTATGTGGTCATTTTTGGTTGACTCTCTGCTGAGCGATCTCTCCATGCAGGGGGTGGATTTCCAATGCTATGCAGATGATCTCGTCCTAATAGTAAGAGGGAAATTTGAAGCGACGATCTCAAACGGCCTACAAGAAGCCCTCAATACTGTGTACAGGTGGAGCGAGAGGGAGCAGATGTCTGTGAACCCCCGGAAAACTGTAATTATCCCTTTTACCAAAAGGCAAAAGCTAGATAAGCTTCGTCAGCCTGTCCTATATGGAGAGAGCATTCCGTTTGCGACGGAGGTGAAATATCTAGGGGTCACCCTAGATAAAAGACTCACCTGGAACGCCCATATGGCAAAAACTATTAACAAAGCCAGATTTTCCCTCTGGAACCTCAGAAGGGTATGCGGCAAATCATGGGGAATGAACCCCAAACAGATTTACTGGATTTACCAAACAATGGTAAAACCAATGGTCACGTATGGCTCGGTAGTCTGGTGGACCAAAGGTCTGCAGGGAACAGCCAGGGCAAAGCTTGCTGGTCTCCAGCGGCTGGCGTGCCTGGCCATTACAGGGGCGATGTCCTCTACTCCAACGGCAGCGATGGAAAACCTGAACCTCACTCCCCTCCACATTGTCTTGGAGAGGGAAGCCAGGATGGTTTCCTACAGATTCCTGTCATTGGAAAATCAAATCAGAGGGGGGCGACTGCTGGACCACTCCGGGATACTGTGTGAAACAAAAAATCACCAAACTCTAGGAATGGTTTCCGACATGTTGGCCACTCAGACACACGTGAAAAAGTCTTTCAAAGTCCTCTTCCCGAAGAGAGACGAATGGGCAAGCGGATCAGTCCGATTCCCAGAGACCGAACACGTAATGTACACAGATGGTTCGAAAACCCCTCGTGGAGTGGGAGCCGGTGTGTTCAGCAGAAAACCGAAGACGGAAATTTCCGTCAATCTCGGCAAATATGCTACAATCTTTCAGGCGGAGGTATTCGCAATTGAATTGTGTGCTAGAGAGTTGTCGAATAAACCTCTAGTAAACAAAAATATCAGTATTGTATCAGACAGTCAGGCTGCTCTTAAAGCACTGAGCTCCAGCAAGATAAATTCCAAGCTTGTATGGAGCTGCATTGAATCCCTAAAAAGCCTGGGTGCTAACAACAGAGTCACTTTGCTGTGGGTGCCTGGACACCAGGGGGTGGAGGGTAACGAGAAAGCCGACATCCTCGCCAAACAGGGAACCGAATCTGTGTTCATAGGACCAGAACCATATTTTGGGGTCACCGCAAGTGCGGCGAAAACAACTATCTCGGGCTGGGCGGAGGGAAAAACACTCACGTACTGGTCCGAATTACCAGGATTAACCCATTCGAAGGCGTTCCTGCCTAAACCATCGGAAAAAATAACCAGGCAGATCCTAGAATGGAGCAGGGGTAACCTGCGAATTCTGACTGGACTGCTTACGGGACACTGTCGTCTAAGATACCACCTGGGAAGGATGGGTCTGAACCAACAAACGGACTGTCGATTCTGTTGTGTGGAAGACGAAACGGCTGAACACATATTATGCTCATGCTCTAGCTTAGAAAGACTAAGGTTCGACACATTTGGCTTTACCAACCTAGAACCTATCGATTTCAGACAAATCTCACCCAATTCAACCATGAACTTTGTAAAAAGATGTGGATTGTACGGTGAACTGTAACCTCTAGGGGTGAGCCACAATAGACCCATCTGGGGTCGCAGTGGAGGGGAGGTGTTCGCCCCACTCACATGGAACCTAACCTAACATAACCATGTTTAACTGTGGGTGTAACGTATTTGGGATTAAACCTTGTGTTGATTGGCCGTCTCACACGCTTCATTCCATCAGAATTGAAAATCTTATAACGCGTTTCATCGCTAAATAGAACTTTTTTCCACTCGTCTACTGTCCAATTCAAATGTCGACGTGCAAATTCAAGCCTAGCCACACTATTTCTGGCCGAAATAAGCGGTTTTTTAGCGGGGCGTCTACTAAATAGCTTTGCGTCTACCAACCTTCTTTGCACTGTTCGTGGACTAACCATAATTCCGGGAATTTCAGCAATAATTCTAGGTGCAGACAACCAAGGATCGTTCTGAGAAATTCTTTTAATACGTCTGTCTGTCCAAATTGTTGTTTTTCTCGGTCTTCCCGATTTAGGTAGAATCTCAAAATGTCCCCTTTCATGGTAACTTGAAATTATTTTGGATACGCTGTATCTGGGTAAAACAAACCGTCTTGAAATTGTGGCTTGTATTGCACCTTCCAAGTGCGCATTTACTACTCTCTGCTTCAATTCTTTCGCATTTGGAATACCTCTTGGCATGATTAATCCAGCACAGAAATATTAGTTAAACATAAAATAAAGTCGGCAATTTTTTTTTACTTTTCCTTTCACTAAAACCTTTGTTTTTTTTTAAAATATTAAAATTTTGCTTTACTTTTGACGCATTACAATTCTGTATTTGAAAGTTTACGTCAATATCAGTTCATTTTTTTTGATTGTTGGAAAAAGCTGTTGCCGTCGATAACAGCAGCCAACTTTGATATTTAAGACACGATGTATTTAAATACAATATCATGCATTCACTATTATAAAATCGAGATTTCTTTCATTTTTCGAAAGTGTTGCTTAACTTTTGTCCGGTAGTGAATATACAAGATGTTATTACATAAAACATTCTCAGTTGAAAATAAATGTTTCCTTTTCTTTCAGGCCGTACGTCGTCCTTACGTATTCATATTTCGCGATGAGAAAGACCCGGTCGAGCGAGCTCTCATTAATCTAGCAACTGCTCAAGTAGAATACTCGGAGGATCAGTTGTCCGCTGTCCGAGTCCCCAACACGTTTAGCGTAGTGAGTAAGCATAGAGGTTATTTGTTACAAACGCTGCAGGAAAAAGAAGTGCACGACTGGCTGTACGCCATCAATCCGCTATTAGCCGGGCAAATAAGGTCCAAATCGGCTAGACGAAACTTGCAAACCGCTAACGAATATAAAGAGATAACTGTTGATTTGAAATGAGACTTAATTATTATGGAATCCGTGCTGGTTTATTGATAACATCAGTATGTACCTACTTGTGATCCAATTTAAAATTGACAGTGGGTCATACCGTCAATGGTTTAAGTGTCTGCATACAATGTCATTTTCACATCAAGATTAGAAAAACATCAATAATCATTATAATCAATAGTGTAGTTCCGATAAAATCGAAAAATTATTATGGACTCCGAAATTTGCTTATTATCTTGACGTTTCACAGGCGGATTCCATACCTTATGTGTTATTGTATGTAATATAAAAGAATTTGAATTCTAGTCATTTTAGCATGTAATTATTTATTTATAATTTATTATTATTATTTTGGAAGATTAAGAATGTGGATAGGAACTAAATAAATAAATGATAGTATAAATTGAAGAATTGTGGATATGAGAGAGACTTAACTTTGTTAAAACCATAAAATCTAATATTATCTATACATAATTTTTGGGATCGATCTCAATGTTTTTAGAAGAAGTTGAAGAAGCTTAATATTATATACCTACTATAGATTTAAAGTGTATTGAAAAATAAATGTACCAATTCAATATTTAACTACCATGTTTGAAGTTTATCTCATAAGGCCTCATTTTCTAAAGTGCAATATTGATTATGAATATATGGATTTGAACACGTTTTCTTAATTACTGAGCACTGTAAGTGTTGATGTACAGGGTGTTACCTTCAATCTTCCTATTACCTATTTCATTTGATTTTGATCCAACTGACACATGTCATTTTTTCAGTGAAAAGTCTGATTAACAATGATATTTTCTAACAGTCTGTTCTAAGATCCTTTATTTCGTTTACTTAATTAGTTAAATGAACATTTTTGATAAAATGAGTTCTAAAGAAGTGTGACTACTCGAATATTTTGTACAATAATTTTGTCATGAAATAACTAATCTTCATTGAGTGAGCAGGCTAATGTAATGTTTTTCATTTTCAGCAGAAATTTTTCCCGAGGAAACATCAATTTATAAAAAACACAAATATTCTAAATTTTTTGTGTGAAATAATTTTTCAATCAATTGAATAATGATGGATGGCGTTTTTCTCTCGTTAAGTAGGTACCATGGCCGTTATTTGGAATTGACTGAGTATAAAATGTTTCTTGTTTCGTGATACTATTCATTCCGAATCATGAGTGATAGCTTGAAACTAATTGAATCTGTATTGGTATAAAAAGCAGCTAAATGTCAACAAATACTGTGGCATATTTGTTAAATTTTTGTCAACTTTCAGTGGATTTAAAGCCTGTTAAAACCGCTGAGAACTGTTTTCAACTGTTAATCTACATCACTTCTTTAGATCTAATCAATAAGTTGGTCAAATGGTTGGTGTTTCTTCACCATTCTCCTCTTTAGAGGTAAATTCTTTTGGTATGAAAATTATCACTGTGAAAATAAAAACTAAGTAGAATCAGTTTTCTCTCTAAACATCACATTGCCCAGAGGCAGAAAGACCTCAGTGAGGACTGACTAACACCATGCTTCAAACTAGAATGTCTTTTTGTAATTTGAGAGACTGCCTACTTCCAACTTGCTTAGTCTCATAGATTTCACTCTATTTACGCACATTAAGGTTCTCCAAAACCCCAATCAAGAACTTGGGTATCACGTGGTATAAACGTGAACCCGAACATTAACCTTACTTGTTCCATGGATTGTAGTTTCAAATTATTGTAATAATTTTGTTTCCAACTAATTTGCTGCTCTTCTTATTAATATTGAAGATGTGGAAATGGAAAAACATTGCAGTGTATGGAACTGAACTGTGATTTTTTTCAACCATTCTGAAGTTTTATCTTCCACTGCATGAAAAATGAACAAATTTGTCGAACAGTACTGCTCAATAAATTCAATCGTACCAATTTTACTGAGAACTAATGGCAGATGTTATGCAGAATCTCTTGCAAGGATCCCATTTGAAGGCTAGAAGTTGAATGTCCACTCTTATAGAAGTGCCTATGTAGTCACAGTATCCTCTCTTTAGCTTGATATTTATGCACCCGAGTTTTTTCATTTCTTGGAGCGCACGAAAAGAAATCTATCATATTCGAGAAACATCGTGCTTACTCAAGAAATTGCACTCCACGTGGTTGAAAAACTTTCAAAGGAAGAAATCCCACTGCCCTCTCTCATCTCTGTTTTCATCACATACTAGATTCAATTTTATCAACTGTCAATACTGGCCGAAAATATTTAGCAGTTTGGTTGAGACTGGTGCCACTGTCGAAGAATTCCAAAATTATTTACTGTGGCTACATAGCAGAAATAACAGGATGTGAGTTGAGCAAGACTATACGCAATGAAGTAGGCGTCATAAATGAATACTGTCAGTAGGTTAATTGACGAGGTACTACATTCATTTTGCTTGCTAATTTGTGATTTCTCCTCGTTTCTATTGAATGAAATTATGAGTATTTCAATATACGTGCAGTAGGACGAATCCGATTTGCCCCACAATGTCACTGCGTTTGAAAAATGTTTCTATCAGAGAGCCTAGAACATTTTTTTTAACGCAGTGATATTTTGGGACAAATTATCTGATTTGTTCTACTAGACGTTACCGTATATTGAAATAATACCAATATTTTTATTTTATAAGAACGAGGAGAAAATTCCAAATAATCAAGCAAAATGTCATGAATAAAATTTAGTTACTGTATACAGGGTGTGAAAGAGTAACTGTCATATTTCATGGAAAAAGTGCACATGAATAATTTATCCTTACTTTCTAATGTTCAATATTTTCATAAAAAATAGTTGTTCTCAATAACTAATCAAAAATATTTCGTTCAATTTTGATGATGCAACTAGGTGGATTCGTGTACAGTAACATAGAACATTTTAGATGATTAGATTCATAGTAATATTTCCAGTGGCGTCGCATTAAGTTACCTTATTGATATTCATGGTGAATATCATTGTACGCCACTGGTTTTTTCAAGTTCATATTCTCATTAACTGAAATTTGGCATCATGAAAGCTTATACAGGGAGATCATAAAAAAATAACAATCAAAATGTCCAACTTGAACATCCTATATCTCAAAAACGAAGCATGATTGGAATTCTTTGTCAGAAGAAACATTCACAAGAACTTATAAGCTCCAATCAATGAAAAAAATTCAATACCTACCTTCCCTCCCAATCGTCCTTAAGTACGCACAATGTTCTTCAAACATGTGGATTCCTATTCGTGCGTTCCAAGAGATGAAAAAAACTTTTGGTCGAAAATAAATCAAGGAATCAATGAATTTTTTTCACATATATTCACACCCTGTATATTATAATTTCCTTCTTTTCCTTATGGACATCAGATATACCAAATTATACAATAAAAGGTTAATTTTACCAGTGTGTAGATAACTGAAATGGGGGTTCAACTTTGGTTCGAAATTCAATGGTGATCCGACAACCAAGACTATTTCATTCATCAAGACTATTGTTTGGAATATAAGAAATATGAGTCTGAAGCCTTATTGACTGGCAGAGCTCATAATTTCATAGGCATGGTTACACAATTTCAACTTTCAGTTGATTATATTTTTTAGTACTATGCTTCAAACTTCAAATTTCACAATCTGTTGTAGATGCTTGTTGAAAATTGATAAGTTTATTTTTATAGTTATTATGAATAGTTGATTTTTTTCTAAGATATTCATCCACTACGCTATGCTATGAATGTATAAAACCATATGTATTACTATTATTACCTACCAAAGAAAGAGTAGACCTTATAAGGCAATTTTGAATTTATTTAGTTGAAAACTATTTCTCCTTATATTTATTATTATTGTATCATTGTATAAGTATCAAATGTATGAAATATACAAGTAAATAAAATCATCAAATGAAAAACCAATAGTTTATTCAATAACTTTCAACTTATTTATAACAACTGAAGGTGGATTCATGCAACATCAACTAAATTATAATGAATTTAAGATTTAAACGAATTTTAAATTAAAAAAATATGGGTGTTCATGCAATAACCTTTCATCAGCTGTTTATTCTTTTTCCAGCGCGGCTAGTTATTATTTGGCGCATGCGTTGTCGTGAATTATGGAAGAAATTAATTTCTTAGTTGAATGTTGGCCATCTTTCTTAGTTTTAATTTTTTAGTTTCTTGCATGAGCACCTACATTACATTTCATAGTTTTATATTATTGGTTTAAGTTTAAAATTCATTTGTTTTAAATTTTGCTTGCATGAATCCACCTTAAATCACTACAATCAACATAATCACCCATGATTATAAAATTTTGACAAAAATATGGTTTCTGGTGATTTGCGCCTGATAATGTACCAGTTTTTACTACGAAAAATACCTGTACAGAATAGAGTGTGGAACTGTCAAGTGAAATTAAGTCTACAGGTTGTTCATCGAATCGTAACATATAGTGAATGTGAATGGCAACAAGATTCGACTATCGCACGTCTTCGCTATTCCTGTTGGAATATTCAAAACTGAAATTCATAAAACAGCGAACTGCTTAACGGTGAGCATTGTTCTTCACATCCTTTCTCAATCTATATGTAACGATTCGATGAACAACCTGTATATCTCCCAAACCAATAATAGAGGTATTTTAGAAATTGGTCAATATTCAGAAATTCGACACTGACTGGAAGTAAAATGACGTTCACGGATTTCCTGACTGTAGTGAACTGATTAATCACTTTAATCTTTGTCATAAATTTCAGATGAAATAATGGCTGGAGACAAAACATATTGCAATAAAATAATTGATGATTACGGCTTCAAACAAAATTACTGACTACAATTTTCTATAAAAAAGATAAGAACTGAATTATCATTGATGATTTCCTAACGAATTGTTCGAGGAATTTCGGGAGTCAGTCAATAACGCATTCATTTTCTACCGAGAATTACACATCGAGATGACCTACTATCTAGACCGCTAATGCCAAAGGAATAGTTAATCGATTAGCGAGATCGAACTGGAGAACAGGAATCATGTGCATTCAGGACTTGTCATATATCTTACCAACTTTTAGGTTTCCGAACACTTGAGTGATACAAGTCGATGTCAAGGATCCTTCTGCGCCTCGAGCAGAACTCAGATGCAGAAGCGGTTTCGGGCGAGATATGGATAGCAGTCTAGATAGTAGATCGTTTCGGTGGAATTATACCACACTGATGCATATTGAGGTTATGCTTTTATTCTGGTTTTCCTCTTCGAACAATAAACCAAAGTTAGTAACAAACTTATCATAGCTATTTTCACTTTATTTTCAGCCATACGTCACCATGCACTCACCGACAAAGAAAACGGCAACCAAAAAATTTGCCCAAATTGTTCACCCCTTATCTTTTTTAATACTTGTCCGATTTTTGTGAAATTTCGATTAAATAGTTTATTGTTTATTGAAAAACTAGCTTCCAGTCAGAAATAAAATTCTGGTATGAGGAAGTTGATTACAAACAACAATAATAAAATAATATAAGGTGACAACAACAACAACAATAATATCTAAAAAATCTAAAAATGCTAAATCGATCAAGTCATAAAAATAGCCACAGGGACTAATCAATAGATGGCAAAGTATAAATTTTATTTATTTCGTAATGAAATCATGTATTTTTTTAATTCAATTTTAAATTTTGAAATATGTCTGCAATTTTTTATATTATGTGGTAATTTATTAAATTCAGCTAGAGCAGCGTGAGTAAATTTTCTTTGGCCAATTATAGAAGTAGCAGAATCGAGATGAAATAAGTTTGATTGTCTCGTGTGATGACCATGAATTTCTGAGTTTCTTATCAAAATAAAATTGGATTTCAGATTATTGTTTTTTATATTATATGAAACATTAAGAGAACCTATTTTATATAATTCACCCAATGAAAATTTTTCTGTTATGGCATACAGATCATTTGTTGGGATATCAAATGAGAGGCGATACAATACTTTCAGTGCTTTCTTATAAAGTGCAGATATTTTACTGAAATAATTTTTTGAACAAATAGTAGATCCATGTTCCGGAATATTAGTTTCCGTGAAAAGATGATAACTTCTTCATATACAGGGAAAATTTACTCTGTCGCCGTTTACTTCTTAGCACCCAGTGGCGAAATTGAGTGGTTGAACTTGGTTTCATCATGTTCTGCATTGAAGTGTGATCTTTTCTGGACACAATAGTTTTTGATTCACGTCATGATCTTATTTTTAAGAGAAGATACGAGTGTTTTAAGTATGGCATTTTTCAATTCTTATTAACAATAATCAGAACCTACATATTATTTATTAACAAATAAAGAAATTAATATCACTTATTTCTATCTAATTTTGTTAGCACTTACCGGAAAAAACCTTAATTACAATATACAGACAAACAGCAGACCTGTAGTCAATAACGAGTATGACCTCCTCTAGTTTGAATTACAGCATTCAACTGCCGTGGCATCGAGATGATCAAATTTGTCGAGTACTCATGAAGAATTGCCGAAAGAATTGCCTAGATTTTCCTTGAAGGGCGAATCATAGCTCTTGAAGAGTCTCTGACAAGATGCTCTATTTAATTTAAAAATTCCATACTTTCCAAAGCACTTGTATCTTATTGAATTGAATCTAGAACTATTGTGTTAAGATGGGACGAAATATGGTCTCACTTCAAATAAAAACATGATGAAGCAGAATGTTGAAAAATGATTCTGAATTATTGTTAATAAAAATTGAAAAATCCATACTTTCTTGAAACCCTTGTATCTTCTCTCAAAAAGTGGCGATCAACGTGAATCAAAAACCATTGTGTTAAAAAGGGATCACACAACAATCGAAAACATGATGAAGCTAAGTTTAACCACTCACCTTTGCCACAAGGTGTTAAGAAGTTGAGGGTGAAAGAGTAACTTTTGTTTTTCCCTGTATAATGATCAAGCCATTAGCTTCTCTTATGTACTAATATTCAGGCCAACATTCTGAAACATATACAATTTGGTCGAAATTTGACCAAATTCGGACAAAATTTAAAAATGTTACAGGGCGAGCTAGGCTGATCTTTTTGGTGACCGGTTTTTTTCATATACGTATTAATAAACAATACGGATCATAACGGGTGCCAGGATGAAGCCAAAAATATGAAACAAATGAATATCCATAAGGATTTGGTGGCATGATACGCATGCGCCATGCGCTATTATAGTAGTCATCAAAGACATGCGTTTCGGTGGACAATGACGTTTACTAGCCTTTCAATCAAAGCAGTATGTGTCTGATCGTTTCAAAACTTTTCCTTATGGATAGTCATTTGTCTTCAAAAATCGGCTTCATGTTTCGCTATGGAAACAGATAGAGATTATCCGTATTGATTATTAATACGTATATGTTT
Source organism: Phaedon cochleariae (assembly GCA_918026855.4). Taxonomy (NCBI): domain Eukaryota; kingdom Metazoa; phylum Arthropoda; class Insecta; order Coleoptera; family Chrysomelidae; genus Phaedon; species Phaedon cochleariae. Next base: position 21,471,503 of record OU896707.1, read on the forward strand.
TTTTGCCGGTGAGTGTAGATTAACGCCCCAAGAATTACAAGTATTGACTGAATAAGTATGCTGTATGTTTTTGGTGAGGAAGGCATTGTATTTTTCAATGGCACCCTGCTATGCTTATTTAAAGAACGCCTCAGCGTGTTTTAATCCAACTTTCAAAAACGCGCGTTTTTAAATTAAGTTACCACGGCAACACACGGCAAATCGATCCAAATCATTATGCATTACAAACGTATGCCATGGACAATTGACGGCATTTGAACGAAAATCAATTTGACACTTTCGTCATCCTGATTTAGTTGATTTGTATATTGTGTAACTGCATTTGAAAATTTTGATTAGAGGTAAGTTCGGAATATGAAGAAGCTCATGATATCTTTGGGATTCAAAAAGGATATTATTGTTATTTGTTTATGATAGTGATAAAGACACTGATTACTTGGATTGCACAGATTTTATAAGTATATCAACGCCAAAGAATAATAATAATAATAATAATTTGTCTTTATTTGTCCTCACAAAAAAAAACAATAATACCGAGGGCAAATGGGCGAAGTCTAGTCATGACCAGACGAATCCAGTCAATTCCTACTCAATGCATGCTGAAACCAATTTATTTTACCTCCCACGAGTTTTTTTTTTCTGTGACGGGAAAAACGTTCGAAATTTCATCTCTGATGACAGGGTATGAAATGCCACTTTCCATAAATTACTTTTTTCCCACGGGGAAGAAGTGAGTACTTTTTTCCCGGATAAATATCACATGTTAATGGCTTCTGTTGTGCTAAAGATCCGAGAAAGAACTGCAAGTAAATTACTAAAGAAGCACTCAATGTGTCTTTATTATTTCACAAAACTTCATTACGTTTCAAATAAAATTGATTACGAATATGTACAACTGTCATAAAACGCAGACATAACCCTTGCTATTGCATAAGACAAAATCTTATCTATTTACGAGATCGAACTAAATTCCATGGAGCAGCTCATTCAGGGCCTGTCATATCTCACTTATTCTTACTCATGCTCACGAAAGCCAGTGATATGAGTCGGTGTCATAAATGACAGTCTGGATTATTCTGCGCAGTATTAGGCGCACAATTTGGATGGAGATTTTCGAGTCGCAAGGATATAGCATATAGCGGTCTAGATAGTAGGTTTCGTCAGTAGTATAATACAATCAGAATCTGGCTATGGAAAACTAGATATTTTGTTAATTGCACCATAGTGAAAATTCACTCAATTTACAATTTGAAATTTCGGTGAGTTCATCTTTTCATGTAATTGTCAGAAGATAATTTTTTCGGGAAGATTGTTAGGCTGAAAAGTACTTCTTTGCAATATTAGTCCGAAAAATCTTTGACAGAACTAGTTCAATAATCACAAGATAACGCGATGAGGTCTTGGGACGAAGTGAATTTTTGCTTCAAATACAGTTCGCAATTGAAGTTGAAGGTGGCAAAGCATTTATTGAAATAGTAGTATTTGGCCTTGATAAAATCATGAAATTGTTATTATTTTCTGAATCAATTTATTACCTGCTGCATACAACAAATAATATGTTTGCTACCATGTGTTGAGAGAAATGATCATATGTAATACCACAAGTGATACTATTATGCCGGAAATATTCTGTGATTGTTACGACAGCTTGTTGCCTAGTAATTTCGCAATAAATGATGATACAGAAATACGTGCCGTTAAAATTGAATATTATAATTGACTTTACAAATGACAAAACTTGTATCGAGGTTGGTTAGTCACGTGTGGATCGATTAGGCTCATGTATTGGTAGAGCAAGTCAGATAATTTTTTGTAAACAAAAAATATCGCTGTAATACAGTAGATACTGTGAAAATGGTCGATTATGATTGGCTCCCAAAAGCAAGAGTGGAATAGTCATATTGAAATCCAATCATGTCTCGAATTATTTTTCTTACTTAATCTACACATTACACACAATTTGGAACAAAACTTGCGATGAAACGCCACTGAACAATCTCGGGATTTCCCGTCAGTGCGAGCTACTTGCAAGTCTGCAACTGAAACTGACACATGCCAGTCCAATGTGCAATGATAGCGAGTGGAAGGCGCTTGACAGCCTTCAATCTTTTGTGTCGGGGATCGAGTTGGGAATACTTTTAATATGGTAGCCTTCCATTTCGCAGTAGATAAAGATTTGCAGGAGTATATTCGTGAATACAGACAGGCGCCGAACAGATTTCCAAAACAATGCTGAAAGCACAGAAATTTCGATGACACCGGGTAATGCTAATAACTAGATGGCCACCAAGAAAGTTCTGTTAATCGACATATCTATGCCTATCTGACACATCTTTTTCATGAACTATTAAAATTTATACATTGTTTACCAGGAACTACCAGTATTAACGCTATATTTAATCATCATACTGCGAACGAATTAAAAGGCACCAACACTAATTATTACAAAACCACAAAAATATTTTTTACTGTTACTTCAATCAGAAGCAGGCTAGTGCCATTTTCGTATTGAATCCGTAGTTGAAATATATTTTAGAAACAAGCAATGTTTGAAACCATTATTATATTCCTCAGTCATCAATTACAAAAAAAAGACACAAATAGTCATGAAGCAATAAAAAGGGTGACATTAGGAATTGACAATAAAATTTATTGCTCAAGAATGAGCACACTGTACAGAGTTTTTTACGTAACAACAAATCGACAAACACAATACAAAATATATTGCATTTCATAAATAATATTTTCAATACAATGAAGTAGTTGTTTCTATTTCATAAGTTACATAAAAACACCATGGTAAGCTTATGAAACAGGGGTTGTTTTATTCAACTTGATTTGATAAGGAGAAAAAATGAAAAATATGAAAATTATTGAATAAAAAAATAAACTCCTTTTACTTATTATTCAATTCGTAAAAGTAAGTCTCGATATCACTTCGTATGTGACCTGCCTTTCTTATATGCTTTCATCATATAATGGTGTTGCATCTCCTAACGACATCGAATGAGGGGAAGTATTAGTACGTGGAGTGGATCTCACCGACCTCGGACTTTTGCCGATATTCTTCATTCTCATCCTCTCATCGTTTTCATTATATCTTGGAGTTCTCTGGCCCATAGATCGTGGAGTATTGCGACTTTCACTTCTGGGAGTGCCTGGAAATAATATATTGAAATGTTGAGGCCATAATTACCAGTGACATAACATTGATATTTTACGCTTTTTCGAAATTTGACAAATGTATCCCGACTGGAAGATCGAATTATAATTTTTTTGAACGCAGTTACAAATTCTGACATATTATGTTTGGATGATTAAGCGGGTGCTGCAACCATTTCATACTAGTACATTTCCTGCGATTGTTGCACTGTTTATACGACTATTTCAACCATATAATATACATATGTACAATGAGGGATAACATGTTATGATTGTCCACCAGATTGCGCAACTGAAACGTGAACATTTTTAGAAATGTTAGGTACATTTCTTTCGTTTTGTTTGGCCATTTTCACGTTATCGTCTTCTCTTTTAACATACAAGTCGCGAATTAACTTCAACATTGGAAGTAAAATCCCAAGTTTGTTCAAGCCACATGAAAGTTCATCTAATTGTTTACATAGAAAACATCACTGTTTGTGCAAATTTCGAAGAAAAAAAAACATCCATCAATGTTCAAGAAAGTTTGACCTTAACATAGACCAAATCGTTGACTGAAAATTTCAACCCTCAATGTCGAAAGAACACTCAGAAATAGCTACAATTTGACATCCCTGTCACTTTTCAGTGAATAAATAAGTCAGGATTCAAGTAGTGGCATTTATACAACTCATCATGGATGTGCCACATATTAATTCCCTTGCCCCAAATACGGTATACCAGTTGTTAACAAACGTGAAAAGTTTCATCCTCAAAGGGACTGCTCAAGGTACTCCTCCCATCGAAAGAATATTCGTGAAAATGTTTTGTGCACTGCTTTGTGTGTGCATTCCATTTGGGGTGAGATTGCCAGGTTTCTCGGTTGTTATCGAAGATAGAGCCTTGTGGTTTTCACGTTCCTTTCCCTCTTTTTTTGTTCAACATGAAATTTTCTAATCTCAGGTTTTCTGACATGAGAAATAGGAATTTGTATTTTATTCCGTGATTGTTCATAGAGGGCGCCAGTGACACTATGTCTGTCAAAAATGTACCTTTTTTGAATTGTTCAGCTTCTTCAACAGTTTTTGCGTTGTTAGCTCTTGAAAAGATTTGTGTTTCACACAATAATCACTAACAACGCCAACAATGAACAGAATTTCAAAGTAAATGTTCGACCAAAGGAGAAATTTTAAATACATTTTTTTCCTTGAACAACCTGCATCTGTAACATTTTTACAAGGCTTGTTTACCTAAATTTTCATAATCTTGTGGGTAGCCCATTCTTAATTAATCACCCTGCATATTTGCTAGATGCCAATGAGTCCTCACTTCCTATAAAATTGTCAATATCAACACACCCTAACGTCATAATTTATAGCAAATACCATTGGGAACACTCGTACGCACTTAGTGCATATTATGCGTCCCATTGTTGAAACTGGTTGTGGTTTATGTGTCCCATTCTAAACCGGGTGCAGGTCGAGAGCAATGTCAGTGCATCACTCAAATTGACAAAATGACCCGTCCATTATAAATAATTCTGAAAAACCACTCATAAACTCAATTTGTTGTTGTTGTGTCAAACTTACCTTTAGATCTGGCAGCCCATGCTTCAGCAGCCTTCTGCCAGTCCATTGTCTCACTAGCAGCGGCTCCATAATTTGAGCGATCTCCAAACGATCCTCTACCGCTGGCATAACTTCGCGGGGACTCAGATGGCTGGAACCTATGAATAAACGCACCATAATGGATTGGAAATTTGTTGAAACCACACTCTGCATGTTATGTTACGGATTGGGTGATGAATGTAATATGAACAAGTGTCAACTGCCTACCTAATTAATATAAGTAAATCTTTCAATGTACAGATAAGTACCCACACTCAACAAAAATTCCAAAAACGCCCTAAGACATAGCATAACATATAATGATTATAAATAACATACTGTTATATTTCAAGAAGGAAAACAAAAAATACCCGTTTTTCTTCATTAATCTCAATATTTCTCCTAACTAACTAATGGGGAGTGTCTTAAATCCTCATACGACATGTGAACATGATGAATATAAAACACTTTCAGTCATCAATATATACTTCATTATTTTTATCGTATGTGTTCAATAGATGTAATTCAATGTTCGTCGTGACATATAGCCAGGAAAGTACTTGTTTCCTGTTGAATAAACCGAGAAAGAATGGATATTTTCATCACATGGAGAATGCGAATTTGTATTTCTTTATATATACAGGGTGTCCCGAAATTACCCTGCCATACTTAACCCGCGGCTTCTTCGACTAAAAATAGGAAGAAGAGTTGAAATAAACATAAGTCGAGAAATGTCTCCTGAGGGAGCTACGGCCCCTGAAAAGAGGCTCCTGAAGATGATATTTCTTTTTAACAAACAGTCTCATAAAAGCGCGAAAACTAGAAAAATGATGATGAAAAAAATAATTCAATTTCTGTGCATTTTTTTCCATTTTCACAACGCCTCATTGGAATGGTATGCATAATATCTGAGATGTAAACATATTTTTAAATAGCTTTTACTCGATAACAATACATCTGATCGTCGCGGAACAAGAGTACCTTTTTTCTGTAAAGAGGTGCGAAATTTCATAATCCGAGATTAAATTGTCGAAAAATTTGCATACAAAAAGTTTTCAGCAACATTCAATGTAGTCCCGCCCTGTATTTTACAGTCCTGATTGAAATCTTGAAATGATTTAAATTTCACTGCATTGGGCATGGAAAGTTTAGTTTTTGTACCAAATTGCATCTTTACATCACATGGAGTTTTTAACTCCCTTAGGTGACATTTCTCGACTCATGTTCATTGAACATTTTCTTTATATTTTTGGTCGTAAAAGCCGGTGAAGTATTCACTCTGAAAACTGAACATGAAAATGGTAGATTCAAGATCAATTGATGAAAACATCCTGTAACTCATTTGTAGACTAAAATCACTCATTCATATGCCAACATCAGTATGACACTGAAAACTGTCAAACTATAAGCAGCAACTTCCAAAGAGAAATATTTTGCATTTTTATGTTGAGAACGGGAGCAGATTCGTTTTCGAATAAATAAGTAAGAGTAACGAGGAGAGAAAATCCAAAATGATCAAGAAAAATGAATGTACCACCTCCTGGATTACCCTACAGACAGTATGATTTTGAGGTATTTGCTTTTCATCAAAATTCATCACCATTTTCCTTTTTTTAAAGAAACAACCCGTACAAAAACATTCATACAATCAATAACCTGCCCGATAAACAATCAAGTTACCTGATCGGCTCGCCACCATACCCAGCCGACCTGCTCTGGTGGGTCAGACTGCTGCTGTAGGAGCTCTGCGACCCCGGACTGGGCACCGGGCTCTGCGACACGACCGGCGACTGCGTCGGCGCGTTGGTGCGGTAGCTGGGCGTGCGCTGCGCCGGCGTGACGGCACCGGGGTGCAAGAACACGCCGTTCGCCCCGTGCGCCGCCCCTGGCAGGTGCTGCTGCTGCTGCGAGGGGGTTTGCTGGCCGTAGCGCGGCGTCTGGTAGGGGGTCATGTAGGGCGTTTGGCCACTCGGGGTGTACGGCTGCAACGGACGGAATCGAATGTTATATTCGGGGGTGAATCAATCAATCTACTTTACAATTACATTTATACAAGGTGTTCCAGAACAACGTACCATAAATTCCACAAAAATCGCATCATTAGATATGTCCTAGACAGTCAAATTCTTCAAAACGACCTTAACAATCTCGACCTAAATACCGATAAATGTCTTACAATATCGTTTTCCCGTTCTCATAATGTTGCCTTATATAATTACAATATATTCTTGAAAAAAGTTACCGAGAATAAAGATCTTGGAATCATCTTTGATGAACAAGTCACCTTCAAGAGCCATATACTGAAAGTATCAGCATCCGCCAATAGAATGGTAGGTTTTCTATCGCGTAATACAAATAGTAGATTGTTTTATAAGGATCAAAAGTGACACTTTGTTTGACAAGCGAATTTTGCATTTGCGAGGCGGAGCGTTTAGCGAAGCCGAGCGAAAGCAAAATTTGCGAGTCGAACAAAGTCACTTTTGATCCGAATGAAACATGCTATTTTTTCTGCAACCGAAACAAATAACTCAAATAAATATATGAAGTTACCACCAATACCGTGCCATATGTATGCAATGCAACAAATATTGAAAAATAATCCGTGTGGTGAGAACATTTCTACCTGCATCAACAGCAGGTTCATTCAATTTTCAAGGATGTTCGAATTGTAGTTTCAATATAAATACAATCACAGAGTGACATATTTGTGTATGGACCAGGTGCTCTAATGGCAAATACCGCGTCAGTGCCAGCTATAGAAACAAGACTTGGAAAATGTTAGGTTAGTTGAGCACATCAACAATAAGAATAGCAATTATTTCTGCCTCTCCGTAATACAATGTTTGTCGCTTGATAATCAAATGAAGGTTAACAATATCGTTGTTTGAGACAAAAAACTATTGCTTGCCGTGATTATCCAAAAACAAGTTATCCATCCCGAGAATAACGAATGAAATACAGATCAAGCAAGTATTTGAATCTTGAAGGCTTCCCTGATCAAAACAAAAATACTTAACTGACATGTTTATAATTCCAATACTAAACTATAATAAGGTGTATTTATATCTCCAGCATGGGTATGAAATGCCAAATCTGCTGAAATCGGAAACAAATCAGGTATGCGTCTCAACCCAAATAACCAATCGTCACAATGTTGCTTATTCTTGATGACGTCCAGTAGATCCTTTTTAGTTCCTAGGAGCTAAAGTTCAACTTTAGCTCCTAGGAACTAAAATTCAACTTTAGCTCCTAGGAACTAAAATTCAACTTTAGCTCCTAGGAACTAAATATGTTGCCTAGCAACATACCTATTTCTGTGTCAGTAATAGAAACGTCGATTTAAGAGCTAATTTTGGTATCAAAATGGACGACTTTTGTGTCGGTTGCAGAAAAAAGTTTTTCATGCAACACATCGTATATTTTGTACTGCTCCCTTGTATGTTCCTTATTGGACTATGGCTGTATTATTTGGTCACCATACTATGCATGTGATATCACACTAATCGAACAAGCCCAAGTTGGATTCGCCAAACACATATCCTACAAAATGGGAAATTACCATCATTTCAACTATTCGGATACTCTTGATACCCTCAACCTAACTAATTTATCTGTCCGTCGATTCAGGCTAGGTAGTTATACTATGTTCAAGATTATCTTAGGTGAAATTGACTGCTATGAACTTTTCAATAGGATTAACTTCAATGTTCCCTCATATTTTACTAGAAACACAGAATTATTCGTTATAAATAATCATAGAACCAACTATGGATTCTTCAGCCCTTTTCCCGCATTTTGCATAATTTCAATGCATTTAACATTGACCCGTTCGTTCAGTCTTTAGCCATATTAAAAAATATAATTTGTAAAATTGATCCTAGGTTGATCAGTCGCCATTAATTTAGTTGATACTTTTTTTCTCTTTTCCTTTCTTTATTCTCTTTGGGCATAATGTAATTTTTCAACCTAATGGCTGTAAATAGGAAATAGTTTCAATAACAAGATGCAGTATTTACAAGAAGTTGAATATATTTTATTGTTGAATTTCATTTGTTGATGCTGTGATATTAATGTCCTTTTGCCATCTTGATTATACAGGGTGTATCTAAATAACACCGAAAAAATCCAAGAGGTGATTCCTTGTGACATTTTAGTAACTAACGTTGTGTTGGGAAAACTCACAGGATGACAGTTGTTGTCAAAGTATAGGAATGTGTTGATTGGAAGCAATGTGCATATTTATCGGTTATTGGGAGAGCTAGGTAGCCTGTCATCACTACAAACGCCTGGTGATTGGTGGGTTTTAAGAAATTGAAGAAATCTCATTGGTTCTTAGAATAGGCGTGAATTAATCACATGAAATATTTGATTCATGTAAGGAAAAATCGTATTTATCGTTAATGTTGATTTATAAGTTGGGGAATAGGATGATTTTGCACTCATCATGTGATGGTTTATTTTCGAAAAAAAAAAACTTTCTCGCCTACTTTTTTGTCTACAAAAACGATTTTCATAATGGAAACCTGAACAAACCACTATCCACGATATTTCACATTTCACGAAACATTTCGTAATTTCACTTTCTTTTTCCTCATTGAACATTTTATATACTCACAAAATGTTCAGACTAGGTGATGGCCATTCAATTATCAAATACATACGCTGCATGTCAAATATTCAAGAAGTCACTTTCACCGTCGGACAATTTATTCTGAGCAAAAATGATATCATGAGTCGTTTTCGTACGATAGACAAATGATAATTCTGAAATCAGAACCTGCAAAATCAACTATTCATTATAAATGACGTTATAAATGTCAGATTTGTTGATTATCGAGGTAGTTTGGTTTTGTGTCAACTTCCGTGCTGGTAGAGCAAGTCTGACAATATCGTGACCAGAAAATATCACTATTCAACATGAGATACTGTATAAATCAGTATTCATTTTCAACTTAGCGTATTTATGTAGTTATCTTACCGTATTTATATAGTTTGCAGCCCCATAAGCTCCACCTGGAGTGTGTGGATAATGAGGAGTTTGATTTGCTACAGCTGATAATGTCTGCATCATATGACTTGGAAGATTTTGAGCAACCCTTTGAATAGCTTCTGTGTTCATATCTAGTAACAAAAATATAATGTTTGATGAATAGGGTTGGTGAAGATGTGAAATTCAACTATATCTCATAACATGAATAGGAGATCTAGGATAAGAAAGAAGTAACCACAATGGGGAAGTTATATTGACTATGAAGTTTGAGAAAATTAATATATGCGTTTTTTTTTATTTTTTTGTAGGATCAAATCTCAGTTCAGAAAAAAATAAATGAAAGAGGAACTTGGCTGCTACACCATTCCTATGACGTACTTTCTGAAAATCCACATTCACACAGTTAGAATACAATTCCCTGTGCCAGTACGCCGTTAACGACATCATAAATGTCTAGATTTCCGGAAATTGCTGTTTGAATGCAATGGGATATAATAGGTTCTTCAATCCTACTTTGTCAAGTATTAAGGATAATTCCCATTAATCTCTCGTTGGATGAATCAAGTTGATTACTAATAAAGATGAACTATGATATTTTGTGACGGATCTATTTTCTAGGAGGAGTTGCAGATAATATCTTGCAACAGCGCCTAATACTTTGAGTCCGTCCACACCACTCAAAATACTGACAGGCACAACAAGAGAAAGGAGCCATGGGTGTCGGCTTCATTCTCTTCTGACTGATGGCAGTAAATTAGGAAGGATAATATCATTGAATGTTGCCGATATTGATTCATTGATTAAAAGATATTTTCGTTATTCGAGATATTTCAATGCATAAATGGCAGAACCATAACTTGTCAGAATGAATCCAACTACCATCTGCATTTCTTGTTTACCAGTTTTACTTCTTCTGATTTTTTTTTATTCGTTTTTCATTCGTTAGCTATTCGTTAGCTATTCTTTAGCTATTCGGTAGCTATATTTTTCACCATCAGCTATTTTCAGACTAGATTCAGAATAATCAGAATATACGTTACATTTTGACGCCCCGAAAATTAGAAATTGCTTTAATTTGAAAATGAAAACGACTTTATCGGTCGCCATTCTGTACAGCGTGGACATACAACTGGAGAGTTCCGAACTTATTTCATGAACATTCATCTGAAGGAAACTTCCCCATTGTCAGCAAGTATAAACAACTGTTTCTGACCATCAGGCACCATGGGCCGTACTTGGTCTACAAAACCCATGGCTACACCATGCTGATCTATCACTAGAAATTGCAAATGTTCACGTTTTCAAAGTTATAAATATAGTGTTTGTTAATGTTGTAAAATACACAATAAATAAATGATATGATTATCAACATGTGATCGAAAAATATATGTAATATTTCTCGAAGAAACCTATGCAGGATAATGATATGTAAAGAATTTTAGAGAACAAAAATCATTGTAAATATGTCAAAAAATTATTGAATAAAATTGTTGTTTAAATTCGATATATCCAACATGAATGCGATGAGATTGTGAAGCATTTACGTTCAAAAAGGAGAGTTACACAAAAAAAAAGAAAAAAGTAGTTTCAGTTTCTGCGCCAAACTATAAGTTTGTTTGAAACTTTTTGCAAAGACATACAAATCATTGAAAATAGGAACTATTCTCTATAACCCTAGGAAATTATTAGATTGTATAGAGTTTAGACCAGAGAGAAGGAAAGGACAGTGGAACAGTGCTCAGAGGTGAATTCCATCTGATTATCATTATCAATACAATAGCTATTTCATCTGTTGAAAATTTTGGTTGAAATTATTAGCGCTACACATCACTTACTGAATGAAGGTGTACCAGCATAAGGAGTCCGACCAGAAGATAACCTTGGTGTACCGGGTGTCACTCCACCAGGTGGGGGCTCCCTGAAATGTTCTTTGAACCACTTCATTACGGAAGCGACAGAATCGAACATCTGCTGCCTAAATCGGTAACCTTCTGGCGTGACAGTTATGTATTCATGCCTCACTTTGTTTCTTGGAAGATATGACAGCAAAAATTTGCCTGGAATGTTCTAGAACAAAAAGAATAGCATTTGCTGCTTCAATGGCTCATTAAAATCGATTGTTATATTGATAATTATCGGATACAAGACAAATGAAATAAAATGCAAAAGCTCAAAATAGTATAAGTGCGAGATTTACCTTTGCAGCACTAATAACATAGTGGATTTTGGAAGCGTTTTTCTTCTTCTCGTCTTTCAAGAACTCATCAGCCTTTTCTTTGTGATTACCCTCGAAGTCTTTATAATATCTGAAGTAGAGCAAATCCCTGGCGTGCGATGCCATTGGGGTAACATGTCTAGCTATTATTTCATCTAGATCTTCGAATTCTTCACTTCCAATCAATAAAGACTTCCCTAAGATAGTTACGAGTCATTAGTATTCTATGCAAACAATTATAAAAAGTCAAACCATGCAGGTTCAAGTTTTATTGCTTCCAAAGTTCAATTTTACACAACTTCACAACAGAGAGAGATAGCTTCACTCGAATTATGACTCATGATTGAGCTTAGTATATCAATTGCCACAATAGCTCCAGACTGGATTGCATTGACGTGGTGGACATATGGATTCCATATTAACATATGAACATATGATACAACACGCCTGCGTTCCGTTTATAAACCGAATCGTTCAGGCATACCTGTCAATCATTCGATCTACCAAACTTTGGGAACGGAACATACCCATCGACATTCGACTGGTATGTTTAGAACAACGTTAGCTGTTGAATCTAACTTCAAAATAGACACAATCAATCAAATTATACAGATAGTATTGTTTGAATATGATGAGAATAAGTGCTTGCGACAATAAGAATGTGAACAAATTGTGAATGATTAGAGGTTTCAATGGTGTATAGTATTCTTTGATCATGAATCAATCACAGTATGCAGCCATCTAACACTTTTATATCCTAAAATTTTGTTCAACTCTTCATTATTGACAATAAGCTCAATGACACTAACTTTTAGTGGTCAGAAATGTTAGTAGAAACCTAAGAGAGATGTGTCAAACTATAAAAAAAACAGATTCGTTCCCGAAACGTCCGAAGATTCGATATTTTTTCAATATATCTATATTTCTTCTCTTCAAACATCTTTCCAAACAAAGTGTCATTCAAAAGCTATTGGATTTTTCTTCTAGGCTCCCTGATAGAAAAATTTGTTAAACGCAGTAACATTTTTAGGCAAATCCTCTTATTTGTGCTACTACACATATATTGAGATAATACTAATATTTTCATTTTATAGAAACGAGGAGAGAAAATCCAAAATGATCAAGTAAAATGAATTGTTAGTAACACATTAATAGTTTACTTCAGTAAGAAAAACTTGAAATCCAGCTAGATGAATAAAATTATGAACTAGAATTCAAGAGCTGATGTTATTTCTGGCGACACCCGTTGCATCTTCACATTGAATGGTTATAAACTGTAAAGTGCATCCCATTTTGGTTGAGGCTGCCATGTTTCTCGGTTGTTATTGAAGAAAGAGCCTTGCGGTTTTCAAGTTTCCATCCCACTTTCTTGTAGAACTCAAGATGGGCTAATCAGATTTTGCATAATTGTCTCCGTTCTGGAGATACAGGGCGGTTTTGAAAATTTTTGCTTTTTGGACCTCTTACCATAACTACGATGTTATTAGAAACAGTGTTGCACTAAGAACTACATGTCTAACAGGGAATTCAGTGGCATACTCAAAATACTAACACTTATTTACTTACGCGAATCATTAAACGTGGTTACCGAAAAACAACAAATAAATAGTAATGCATAGTTCATAATGCCTATAAGAAAAAGGATCATACATGTGATAATATTTCAAGCAAAAATTGGAAAATCCATGGCCCGCTACCAAAAATTCATCATAGGTTTTTATGTTTTTACATAATTTCTGAAATCCTATGTATGAATTATTATACATTATTTTGGAGGAAAAAAATAACGAGTTCAACCAGATAACAGAATACAGGGTGTTTCATTGAAAAATATAAAAGTTTGTGTCGTATCGCCAAAACCATATGAAAAAAATTGAGTACGCCACTGTATTTTGCCCCGAAATCCCTGTTGGACGTAGTTTTCAGCGCAATATTATTTCAAATAACTTCGTGAATATAAACGGGGTCCAAAAAATATGTATTTTCAAAATAGTCTCATTAACGGAAACAGTAATGCAAAATCCGATAAGACCATCTTGAGTTTCACAAAAAAGGGCAGAAACGTGAAAACCGCAAAGCTCTATTTTCAACAACAATCGAGAAATTTTTCAGTCTCAACCAAAATGGGTGCACTGTTGTACAGTGTGTCCAGTTTCCGATGATTTTGCGCGATATCTCCGTTATCTTTAGAGATAGAGTGTTGCAGTTTTCACATTACTGCCTAGCTTTTTTGTCAAACGTATAATGCAGCAAATAGGATTTTCATAGTTCTTCATATTTTTGAGATACATGGCGGAGTTGGTTACTTTTCAACTTATCGGCTGGATGAAAACAGGGCCTTATATAACTTTGTAAAGTTATTGCTCATTTTTAGAAAATGAAGCCAACATATTTGTTTTCAAATGGGACACCCTGTATATTTCTATTCGGTTCCATTCAGATTTCTTATAGTTCATCAAAAATATATAATGGTTGATATTTTTTTCATTTGAGAAAACAAATATGTTGGCTTTATTTTCTACAAATGAGCGATTATAGAAATGAAATGAGTACGCCACTGGATTTTGAGTAGAAAGTTATAAGGCCCTAGTCTAATTCTGCCGATAAGTTGAAAAGTAACCAAGATGCAGTAGTTGCTCAAAAAGTGAGAATTCTCAATTTCGTCCTGTATCTCAAAAACATGCAAGGGCTGTGAAAATTCAAATTGCAGCATTATTCGTTTCACAAAAAGTAAGGCAGTAATGTGAAACCCGCAACACCCTACTATTTCCAAAGATAACTGAGATATGGAGCGAAAGCATCGAAAACTGGACACACTGTACATTTCAGAAAGTTAGTACTTAACGTGATTCTTTTATGATAGTAAGTTGAATCATAAATATCCGCTCATTTTTTCACAACAATTGATATTTTCAGTTTGTAAACATGAATGAGTTAGTGGACTTAATATATTGTAGTGTTTCCATATTCTGAAAAATTTTTACTAAAAAGTCGACTCTCAGAAAGTCAACTTTAATGTCGTCGAAAAGTCTAATGCGTTCCATAAAGCAAAACCAAACTTCCTATACTTAAAGACTCGTATATCTAATTTTCGTTATATCGACGGCACTGGATTTGGTTTGAATGAACTATTTTCACACATCTGACGTTGCCAATTGAATTTTTCATATTGAATTTGAAATTTTACTGCATTACAATAATTGATGAGCATATAGAATCACAATTGAAGCCAAGAAAGAAAAAAGCATGCCATTCACCAAAGAAGACAAAAAAGCTTTTTCAATGCAATTTATTCCGAGCGTCATAATTATCATTGAGCATAAAGAAACTCATGGAGGAAGAGAGGCAGTTCAGTGAAAATGTAGACAGAACAGAAGAGAATCATGAAGAAAAAATGGAATTGTAGAATTAGAAATTGAAATCAAGAGGGATGAGCTGAATCAAATGAAAGAAAATAATTCATCAAATGAAAACAATTGGTTTGATATAAAATTTGTTGAAGAATATGTTTTTATAAGTTGCGAAAATCTTCTGTGATATTTAATATAATAACTGAGCATTCCAATGCTCCCATTTTATTATGAATATCAACTGCATTGTTCACAAATTATTTTCTCTTTTGTAATATCTGGACTTGGCTCTATAAATAAAAATGGAATCATGATGACCTTTTGTATAATGGATTTTATTTTTAACCTTTTTAACTTGACAATCTGTAACGTGTATCAATCAATCAAGACAATCGACAATCAACTACACTCGTGACATATGATGTGACAGATTACAGTTAACACTCATGACAGTTTTGCATAGAATGTAGAAATGCATCATAGATACCACAACACACAACATTCTCTCCATATCATCATTAAATCACCAGCGGTTATTAAAAAAATTCCCATTGCATAGAATCGTAATGCAAACATAAATTGATCCATGCATGTATTTGCACACCTATTTGTAGGATAATATATCAGAGGTGAAATTTTCTGAAGGTTTCGTCAATCAAAATCTCCGGAAGAATTCTATATCATCATATTTTATTATTTTGCCTTTGTCTGGATATCATCTTTTTTTTGAGAACCATAACAATCTCGCCTTCACTTTCTGACGATGAACTACTATTACTAGAGCTTTCTATTTTGAACAAATACTTTGGAATTGTCAAGTCGACTTCAACTATAAAAGGGCAATATTTGAGACTTTACCGATAAAGTTTCATTTTTGTTGAAGTTCCTTCAAAAATGAATTATGGAATCGGATTCTCCACATAAACGAAACTTTTCGAATGAAAGGGAACTTTTAGTTGATGACGGAACCGGCCGTAACACTTTTTGAAATAAAGAGAACATCAAAACATGACAAGTGAATCAAATTTCAAGACACATTTTAAACTTACCCAAAGAAAACGCGTTCGCTTTTCCCTCTTCCTTTATATCAATGTGCTGATAAATCCCGTCAGCAACTTTCCACGTAATCGTCAGATGTTCAGCACCCTTGCTTGAAGGCCTCACGATGACCTCACCTTGATCCATATTGGCCATGCACTTTTCCGCTTCCGCGTATGATATATTGTGAAAGGCAGGATGAACAATAACCCGTTTGATGTAAGTTTTACGTTGTTTGTCTTGTTTCTTTTCTGCTTCAGTCCGAAGGTCTTTGTCTTCACGTTCTTGGTCATAATATGGATCTCTTGGTGGCCTAAAAATTTATTTTGTAACCTTTTATTCAGGTTTATACAGGGTGTTTCAAAAAAACCTGACCCCCTTACTAGGGTAGGTAGAACACTGCAAAATAAGTTGGGTTTACTCAGTAAAAAAATTTCGTTACGGCATTCGTTATCAAGATACAAGGTGTTGAAAAAATGATTTTTTTACACATTTTTTAAGATTATGTCGAAACTACTGGCAACATTGTGATGAAATTTTGTATGGATGTTTCTTGGAATCTGACACTTCGCATGCCGATGTTTCTATATCTGACTTTCATAGAGGGCGCTAGTTACACGGTTCGTACCGAGTAGTTTTGAACATAACTTTTTTGAGGTTAGATTTTTCAATCCAAATTTGATGTGAACTTGAACATCATTCAATTTCACACCAAAAAGGTACTCTTGGTAAAACTCGATACTGTGTTCCGTTTTCGAAATATTTCGATTTGAAAATGATCAAGTGATAACTGTTGCTGGTATAAAGCTATGTAATAGAGCGAGTATTATGAAAAATTATCACCTATTTATTGAAAACCAAAAACAGCAATACATTTCTGATGCTAAACTTATTGATATAACAATGAATCACAAGAATAACATCGAAACAGATTTGACTGAGAACATGGATTACACAGTTTTGTTGTATCTTGAGCAGAAAGTCTAAGCTACATAGGTAAATTCACGTCAAGAGTTGTGAGACATAATTGAACATCACTTAAATGACCTAACACCTGATCCTCAACTGTTTAGAAGAATAATACATTCTTAAGAAAAGAATATAGAATCGTGTATTCGTCGAAACGTAGGACATTTTGAACACTTATACTCTAACTGATTCAATATTTCATGTTTCTTGTCAAATATCTCTTAATTTTCTACTTATGATTCTTTGTTCCATCAATAACTTCAGCACAAGAATGATCCTATTGTTTTTGAATCTGAATAAATAGGTAATTGAACTCAATAAAATTCATTTTATACCAGCATCAATACTACTCCAATATTTTCAAATCAAAATATTCCGAAAACGGAACATAGTATCGAGTTTCACCAAGAGTTCCTTTTTGGTGTAAAATTGAATGAGGTTTGAGTTCATATCATATTTGGATTGGGAAATCTAACCTCAAAAAAGTTATGTTCTAAACTACTCGGTACGAACCGTGTAACTAGCGCCCTCTATGAGAGTCAGATATAAAAACAAATTCATGCGATGTGTCAGATTTCAAGAAACATCCGTACAAAATTTCATCACAATGTTTCCAGTAGTTTCGACATAATCGTGAAAAATGTGTGAAAAAGTAATTTTTTCAACACCTTGTATCATGGAAACGGATGCCGTTAAGACATTTTTTCACTGAGCAAACCCAACTTATTTTGCAGTGATCTACCTACCCTAGCAAGGGGGTCAGGTTTTTTTGAAACACCCTGTATAGTTTCAACCATTTTAGACTGCCGAATTAAATTTTCGAATTTCCTAATTTTTGATTCAGTTTTGGGTAGTCTGGTATGCTATGCATCTGCATTTTCCTCCCACAATAATAATAAATTTGATATACAAGGTGATTCAGGTTTTAAGGAACAAACTGTAATGGGTGATAGATCTCATCATCAAAACGTTCAACAAGAAATATGAGGAATAAATAATGTTGGCCGTTTTATCGATTTTTTTATAATATTGTATAATAGTTTAATGAATATGTTCACTTAGTAACTGAAAAAAAAGTTGATAGAAACATGAGTCCGATCTCGATCAAAAGCGGAGCTACAGATGGTCAAATTTTAATTACCTCTTTAATATTAATTGAAATATCTCTCTCACTTCTGAAAATATCAATTTGAACTTTGGTGTAGTTAATACTTCCTAGAAAATCATAATTTCAAAGGTTTTTAAAATCTACAGGGAGATACGATTTTGGGGGTAGAGGCTTCTTTATCCCTCCCAAACTTTTTTGTATTACGTCTCTGACATCCCTCAGTTGCCAAATAGGCATTTTTTGCCTTTCATTTTTTTCCAAGAAATAAACCGTTTTCGAGATTAAACATGTGAATTTCATCTATTTTATTGAAATTATTAAAAGCTTTGCAACTTGCATTTAAGTTTGTATGTTCGGGTGGAATCTTTGAACTCAATTTTGAAGTAGCAATCTTCAACCGATTGAGCTGAAATTTTGTATACACGTTCAGTTTGGATGACAATGCACGATAAGGTGTGTCACGTTATTCTAAATCCAATATGGCGGACCATCCAAGATGGCGGAATAGCTATTTTTGATACACTTTTACAATATGGGTATCAAATGAAAAGGCTCGTTGAGAGTAACTCGAAACATGATGTGACGTCATTCTAAATCGAATATAGCGGACCATCCAAGATGACGGAATGGTCATTTTTAATCTACTTCTACAATATGGGTATCTAATGAAAGGGCTCGTTGAGTGATTCGAAAAATAATGTGACGTCATTCTAAATCCATTATGGCGGACCATCCAAGATGGCGGAATGGTCATTTTCAATATACTTCTACAATATGGGTATGAAATGAAAAGGCTCGTTGAGAGTAAATCGAAAAATCCAGCTAGCGATAACTAAAAATTAAAAAATAAATCAAAAGTAAAAAAAACTTTTTAATAAAAAGCTTTTATTTAAACGCCCTAAAAGAAGAAAATAAAATTTTTCTCAATAATTTTAACTATCAACTTATAACATCATTATACACAATTTATATGATCATAAGAGCTTGTCGCGATGATCAATATTCAATTAAATAAGTACTAGTTCATTCACACAAGTGAATCGCGCGACAAACTTTTATGATCATATAAATTGTGTATAATGAGGTTATAAGTTGATAGTTAACATTATTAAGAAAACAAGTATTTTCTTCTTTTTAGAGCATTTAAATAAAAGCTTTTTTGAATTTTCAATTTATTTATTTTCTCTATTGAATTTTATTCTTGAACTAAATTCGTTAACTTGACAATGACGAATATTATAAAATATATGTATTGTGGACTGATAAAGCCACATTAACCAGATGTATGGTGGTAAATTACCATAATTCATTCATGTGGCTAAATTATTTATTACCTAATGTCCATTGTGGACCGTACATTTTTCTCGACAGATTGAATGCTATACTATTTTTCAATTTATTTAAGATATTGAAAAAGATATCAGATACACTTGGATGGGGCTTAACCAGTGGTTTAACATGTATTTTCCGCATCGTTGTATTGGTCGGTTGAAATTAACTCAACCTTCTACCCTCTGTATCCCCGCTACTGATCCAAATTGGAACATGCTTAAAAACATTGCAATTTTAGTACTAATTTTAGTACTCAATTTTAGTACATTTAATTTCATTGCATCCCTAACGAATTTTATCCAAGAATAAAATTCAAGAAAAAAGACAAAATCGGGCAGAATCAACATGTTATAGAACAGATATGCTTATTTATCTCGTCGAAAACAGTTCATTTCTAGAGAAGAATTGAAAAGCAAAATAAGCCTTTGAATTGAACGATCCATCCTATTTGGTAACTGGAAGATATCAAAGGCGTACTATGGAAAATTTGGGGAGGGGGGAATTAAGAAGCCTCTACCCCCAAAAATGTATCACCCTGTAGATTTTGAAAATCTTCAAAATGCTTCAAATGATGTTCTTCTAGAAAGCATTGACCACACTCAATTTCAAATTGATATCTCTAGAAGTGAGCGAAATATTTCGATTGATAAAAAAATAATTAAATTTTGATCGAGATAGGACGCATGTTTATATCAACTTTTTTTATTAAAATTATGAGATCTATCACCCACTTCAGTTTGTACCTCAAAACCTGAATCACCCTGTATGTGTTCAAAAAGTCTCGGACAGGTATTTTATTTATTTTATTTTATTTTATTTGTATGTGATCTTACAGAAATAAATCCAATAATCGATTACAATTATTTCCTTAAGACTAATCAGATTTCAGTGAGCAGAGAAACGTTATCTATAGTGGTAAATAAGAAAAGAAAAGTATATATTAAGTAATTCAGTTGTGAAAATGTGAAACGAATTTTACCTAACCCAAATACATAATGCCACAATACAGGCCTAGAATGTTTAAGTTGTATGATGATATGCAGTAGATTATTAATTAGATTGAAAAGAAAAGTATATATTAAGTAATTCAGTTGTGAAAATGTGAAACGAATTTTACCTAACCCACAATACAGGCCTAGAATGTTTTAAGTTGTATGATGATATGCAGTAGATTATTAATTTGATTGACTTATATTTTAATATGAAAATATTCTTTGCTTAACAACATTGAACGTTTTTCGAAAGATGTCCAACTTTAATTCATTTACCAGTTTACAAATCCTATATACAGGAGCATTCAAACCAAGATTCGTTTTCGGTCTTGGCAGAAAAAATATGGGGATATCTCTATTAACATAGTGTGCTTGAGGACGAACTAACTTTCTTGAAATTACCGGGCAAATGGCTTGTCCATTAACTAATTCATGCAAGAATAGTACCGATGCTATTTCTCTTTTATGTTCTAATTTAATTAATTTAAACTCATTCAATAAAGTTTTATATGGTATATCAAAATAATACACTTTGTGTTTTTTATAATATAGGTACCTCAAAAATTTCTTTTGGACCTTCTCCAAATTCGTTTTTATGACGCTCGTAAAAAGGAGACCATACTGCCGAAGCATATTCCAATATGCTTCTTACATAAGCATTATACAAGAAACACAATGTTTTTAAGTCATTGAATTTGCAAGAATTTCTTTTTATAAATCCAAGTAGTTTGTAGGTAGAAAAACGTACAATATATTTGCTACTTAAATGGAAAATTCCAACGCCTACGTCCTCTCCCTATCCTCCCTAGGTACGCATGATGTGCTGTGACCATTAAAGGAATTTCGTTTCATGCCCTTCAAGAGATAAAAAGAATAGATCTACAGTATGAACCAAAATATTGACACATATTTTGCAATGCCTGAAAAGTAAGGACTAGACGTCAATGAGGAAGTTTTGTTCATTAAAATTTTCATTTCTCCATGGAGTTTATAAAAAAACATTATATGTTTTTTTCATTTTCTCAATAGGCTGAGAATTCACGTGACAAAAAAATCAAAGAAATAGTTTAGGCTTCATCACCTTCCTGCTGACGTCATTCGTGAACTGCCATGTTCACACAGAGCTAACACGCGATTTTGCTAGCGCGACTGTGACGCTGCCGTATCCATTTATATGTTTGGGAATTAAGAAATTGTGTATATGTATTGACTGCAATGAGACTTTGTTTCAATATCGGCTAATTTCTATATTTTCATCCCTGATTTTCTGTTTTTCATCGCTTGAAGCGCACGAAAGCGAATCCCTATAATGTTCGTGAACATCGTGCGTACCTAGGGAGGATAGGAAGAGGAGTCAGGTATTGTTTTTTTCTTCTTTTGGAGATGGTAAGTTCTTGGGAATACTTCCCTGGGCAATGAATTCCAGAGCTTTGCCGTTCTATAGACAAACGAGTTTTGATAAAGTGCCGTTCGACATGTTTCGAGGTAGACAATGAAAGAATGTGTTGACTGAGCTTGTCGAGTTTGTCTGGCTGATATTGCTAGTAATGGAATGATAGCAGAGATTTCTGAAGTACATTTCCCGTGGACGAATGTATAGAAAAATGGAAAGGTCACCGACTTTCCTAAGGTGTTCCAATGATGTCAAAGAGTTAGTGAGTGATGCATCTCTCATATTTCTAGAAGTATAGATCAAATCATCTATGAATGCCTGATGACTAATGACTAATCAAGACTAAACATAAATATGCATTTCACTAATATCTAGAATACCTTCAATACTCAAAATCGAATCTTGATATGAATAGAATCAAAATAAAATTCTTGAAGGGATCCTGAGTGGATTTTCATTGTTTCCGAGAAATTAGTAAATTATGCCTGGCAACCGCGCCCAATACCAGTTTTACACCAATCCATGCTGATAGCTGTGAGTTTATTGAGGTTAAGGTTCCATTGTTTATTGTTGTTTTCTGTTTCTTACTTCTACTTCTCAATTCATGGTCGCACTTGTTGACTGTGATTCAAGTTGGATTTTATCTCTATAGACTACTCAGTTCGTCAGAATGGGCTTATATCACAAAAAAATTTCATTTCATAATTCGATAGAACTCACCCAAACTAGCTCACCACCGCAAACCGTTTCTTGCTGTGAGCTCCCTACGTTTTATAAAAAATTATTGAAATCCCCGATTTTTCGGACCTCTGAAAACGAGGCGATGATGTGACGTCAAAACCCTAATACTGAATCAAGATTATTCCAGACAGAGATGAATGATACATGATTTCTGACAAATCAATTCTAACCTAGATTGACTTTTTGCAGCTCCATGTGAAACGGGTCAACAAAGCAATGTTGCTATGTTTATGAAATATATTGGATTATTGTGAAATTGTAATGGTGCAAATGGTTTTGAGATTGAGACATTTCGTTGTCTAGAGATTGTTTATACTCCAATGATTCAACCTACAATCGACAACTCGAATATATTTTTCTGCAGTAGTGGTAGTGGATATCAAAAGATATTTCAATATCGATTTCGATTTCTCGGATATTTTGTTTGGATGATATGGCAACAGTAATAAGTGTCAGGAGAGTGTCAGTTTCAACCATATATCTACTATTTCTATATATGGCGCATCGCCTATACTATATCTCAACAAAAATGGGACCAAAATGAGAGGTACTCTTTGAATCTATGAGAACGAAAAGTGAAGGATGGAAACAGCCATATTGGTTTGACAAATTTCCTATTATTTTTTCCCTACGTTGGTATCAACGCCTATTGGTCGATTTCATTACCTATAGAGACAGAAATGGGTCCCGCTTTGAGGAGAGCTATGATTCATATATCAGTAGTAGATATATATGGTTTATATATATATATGGCGAGATGGGGTTTCTACGTCATAAGAGGGTCTCCGTTTTCAGAAGGTTCTATCATTTATGTCCAAAAATAAAACATTCCAGTTAATTTTTCGATCGAATTATGTCGTCAATCATTATTTATGTATAAAAGGATCATTATAAACATGGTTTGAGTTAAAAGTTCTACTAAGGTGTACACGCCCATTGTGATGTTTTCTGATATCACTGGTGGTAAGCAATAAGCTTCAATTTTATTTTCATTCTACATCAATTCATTCATATTTCAGGATATACACATAATCATCATGAGTAGGCCTTATGAAAAAGTAAACCGTCGAGTTTTACCTTCGTTTGTGATTCGAGCATGTTCGGAGATTTGCATTTCACATCCACACTTATTATATCCATGTTCAAACTAGATTCACCGTTTACGACATTGTTTTCCGCCAAAATATTCCCTAATTGCTCTAGTTCGGAAATATAAATGATTTGAATCATTTCAATTCACTATAGATTGCAAAGGCATAATCCTAATCAGTGTGAAACTGATTTGATGAAAATTCATCCGCAGGAAACCTCCCCATTCAATCTAGAAGTGCATAGCAGGTTTCTGGCGTTGCCCGATGTAGTAGAAAGTGCGATTATTGAAACTTTTTTATTCTACTACCGCAGAAAACCAGAAATATATTTTATTACAATCATTCATAAATTCACTTCAAGAAGGTGAATAAATAAAAATATTCAGGAAACATTTAACTGGCTCATTTTGGGAAAAATAAAAAACTCTGAAGTCATCAAGGCAAATTTCTATTATACTCTATGAATTCCGAGAAGCAGTATCTATATTTTTAGTTTAGATAACAGTTTGATTTGAGATTAATATTTGAGTAGACATATAGCCTCATGGCTTGGAGCGCAGCTTATGAAGTGGCTGGTCTGGGTTCAACCTCAGGAGAGTCAGTATTTTTTTACTATTTTTCACCTTTTTTTTTAAGAGAAAATCTCATGTGTATTTCAAGCACAAAGTGTTATTGTCGCGCGGTAATCTATCATTTTGCGGCTCATTAAAATGATGTAGAAAAGTAGGCGACCTTTCACATTTTAGTCAGACGAACTCGACAGGACCAGTCAGCACATCCTTTCGTTGTCAACCTTGAAATCTGTCGAACAACACTTTAGTAAAAATTGTTCGTCCATAGAACGCAAAGCTTTGGAATTGGAATTCTTTGCTGATGGAAGTATCTCCAAAAACTTATAACCTTCAAAAGTTTTTGAAAATATCCAAAACCTATCTCCTCTACCTATCCTCCCTGAGTACTCACGATGTTCTTCGAACATTATAGAAATTCCCTTTCGTGCGCTCCAAGAGATAGAAAAATATATACACATAACTATTGTGCAAGGTGTCGCCAACCAGGTAAATTTTGTAAATGAAATGTTTTTATCGATTCCTAGAAGGAATTCAACACTGCAACCAGAGCTGTGTCTTTGTAATTATCATGCAATTATCTAATCATAGTGTATTTAGATAAATTGTTCCTCCAGGAACACTAAATGTGACTCATCAAATATTTCAAGGTTATAACTAAGAATATTGATACAGTAAAACAGATTCACCTGAAGAAATATATTTGATAGTGTCAAAAATTTTAAAGTTCGACAGTCGTCAATAGAGAGTGAAACACACAGTAAAATCGGCCTTTGATAATTTCAAAGTATCAGTGAATTACTCATACTAATAGTAAACCTACCTCCATTCATGGTTTTTATCCAGAAGATCACTCGATTTTGACGTACAATCAACACTGAACCTTTCTACATCAATTTTCAATATTCTACAGTGAATTATTTGGCCTATTCCCACTCTTTCCTCTGGATTCGATACTGGTTTATCACTAATGTTCTTGATATAAATATAACCTGGAATTCAATATTAGACATTCATTTTACAGTTTATTCGAAACTCGATAACAACAAAACTTTTCCTATAGTATAGCCATATCCAAGAGGCCAGCGTAAAAAACTGGCTAACGCGTGATATAATTTGAAATACCCTTCTATTGGTCAAAGCGCCAGGAACGCCACATCTGTAGACGAGAGTAGGGGTGTATCGTCTGCAGAAACGCATTAGGAATATCATGTTCTTGATGCGTTTTCATTGTGTGCTACAGTACAGTGTTTATGGCTGGCGTCTTGGGTTTGGAAGTACCAATTTGATCAATAGAAGAGTATTTCGAAGATCACGCGTTGATTGAATTGAAACAATATTATAAATCTCCGATATATCGTATGGTACCGCTATTCCTACTATTATCATGAAACTTTTATATATGTATTAGAAAGGACAAAGGATTATTTTTATTGAGAAAACATATTTTTTCGGCGAATAAAAAAATATATTGGCAGACAGGATTGTCGGACACAAAATTTCCAAAAATCAAACATGAAACTGTACACGTCGGTACCTAAGATATTAATTATTAGAATACGTCTTTTGGAGCTCGTAAGTCTCGGATTATTTAGATTATGAAATGAAAATGACAAATATCTAACCTAACATCAGGTGGGCACTTTGAAGGCGCAAATTCATTACTGCATGGCAGATACCCTTCAGATTGTTTGCTATTTAGTGACTTGACAACCAATGATATTGACGTTTTTGCTAGAGTCCCTGTATATACTTTAGACAAGAGTCCGGACACAGCTATACTTCTGTCCTTTTATGTTTTCAAAAAATGCATTGATGATTGAATAAAGGAATAAGACATATAATATGTATGTTTTGTTGTATATATCCCTATTATAAACAATAATGTTTCTTGGGGTAATAAAGACAATCGAAATATATCGAGCTCTGTCTTTTCAATTCCCCTAGTATCAATGATTGTCAGAAACAATTTTGAGGGTTATATTATTTTCCAAACCGTTCATAGCCGTAGGTAGAAGAGAGAAATAGGGCTATACTAATTGGAATAACTATTAGATTTTCAAATAATGAACAACAGGGTGTTCAAATTTCGAATCGATAATTATCATAATCAATTCCTGAGATGGCTATTGCAAATATTCGTCATCAGATATTTCTTCACTTCATTAGATATAAGAAAGATAATTTAAGTGCTCTACGTAGTATGACATATAGCCAAGAAAATATAGTTGGTTTCTGTTGGGATATAAAAAAATAGAAGATATAATATAATTGTTTCAAAATGGTTTTAATTGTGTCGGTTTCCCACCTCTTCCTGCAGTCTACATACATCTGTAAATTTTGAATTTGATCTGAATTAAAAACACCGTGGACTGATGACATAGCACATTGCAATTTCTCTAAATCTTCTAGTTTTGATTTCAAACTTTCAATTTCTTTCCGCAACATCTCATTCTCATTTTCTTTCTCTGCGATCGTATCACTCAGTAGTTCCCAATACGATGACGACGGAACTCTTTTTTTGAACGTCTCTGTTTTATAAATTGACGGCACAGCAGACTCTTTCACTTTGAAATCCATCAGCTTTAAAGAATCTCTATCAAAATGGCCCTTACATTAATCATTTTTGTACTGTTTTTACAAGTAAATTTGAATATTTACCTCACATATTGCGGATTCCATGAAATCAATTTCCCATTCTGGACGTTTCATTCTTCCATGACATTATCTTTGAAGGATAATTCGAAAAATTGAATAACTTGAATCCCTTTTCTAATGGATTATCGCAATAATGTACGCAGCAGGACATTGAGATAATTTGAAATGCTGAATGGCGGTTATAAAATTTCTTGCGGGACGACTATGGTGTTTCGTCACATTGTCAGGTGGGCAAACCAAATGAAACAAAATATTAAAAACCCCAACGGCTGTCAGGTTTTGTGTCCGGACTCTTGTCTAAGGTATATACAGGGACTCTAGTTTTTGCTTCTTTGCAACTAAAATGCACAAATTCGATACTACCTGAATTGGTCCATCTAGAGACAGATCACAACAAATAATCCATGTTGCAGTAAATTATTTTCAGTTTTCGAAACTTCATGGTATGTAGTAATTTTCAAATATGTAATCACATTGATTGAGTGTTATTATCTATGATATTTATTCAAGAGCTTCAACGCGAGCGAGGCCGCAGGTAAAAGCTTATATGTCATATTCTAACAACCCAAAAATGTCACCCAAATTGCTCGTCTGAGCTGCTTTTCAGCAACATAATTGAGCATCTAGAATGGAATAGAAAAGAATAGTTAATTATCATGTGAGATAGTTGAATTGAAAGTAAAAATCACCCGATATATTATTTTCAAGCCATGTTTCATGAGGAACAAACTGTCCTAGCATATGGTCCAATAATGAATTATCAAGACGAAAAGAATTTATACAAATCAATTGTAGGGTGCAGAAGTTATTCGCTTACAAATATTACTACATTTTTGTGTGATGTTTCAAATTTTCATGATGAGATCATAAGATTCTTCAAACACCAGTCAACTAACCACTTCCATTTTTCATCATAGCATACCGAAATCGTTAGTGTGAGCACGCCTGGCGTCTAGACCAATAAAAAACGAGGCGAAACAGTCTCTATTTTTCTACATGATTTATTCTTGACAAATATGTAGATGGGTATTCTAATGCTCATATAAAGCTCGAACTAGTTCTAAATTAGGGTATAGTCTGTTGGCAAGTGAAATCCTTCATTGATGTTTAAAACTTTTAACACTTACCTAAGATTCCATTGTCAAGGCGTAACTTTACGCCAGTAGCTTGACCTGGGCATGATCCAGCATCAAAGTGGTTCCATACATCTGACAGTTCAGGGAAGTCATTTTTCAAGCAAAATGGACACTGCCACAGACCGCTTTCGTCATTACGAACAGGATTCGCCTGATCAAGCTGATCTGGCTTTGGTTTCCTACGTGCAATACCTGAAAGAAAACATAAGATTTCAACCACGAATTCATAACAAATAATCATCACCGAAAAATTCTTCAAAGAAATTTTCAAGATATATAGAAAGAATATCTCACCAAAGACTGATGCTTGAACCATTTTGCCAATATAAAATGTTTCAGGAGTTTCCTTTGTGAGCATGTCGAATAGTTCTTCAGGATTTGCAGAGTGGAAAGGCTGTCTCAAATCTTTATACCTACAGTTAAGTTCGGCTCTGATGTCATACAAGGTGATGCTTTTATTTCCTAAAATAAAATATTACATGCGGGGTTTTATCAATCACGTAATTATTGAAACATTTTATTTGAGAATACCTACCAAATCCTTGTCGCTCCAATTCCTCAGCAAATGCATCAAGATCTAAATCTTTGAGCCGCTCTGGAGCGTCGAGTATCTCTTCCAGGGCCCCAGCCGGATTTGCTCCTTCATCGTCATCATATTCCAGAGCGTCTACAGCCATTTTCCTGGCCCATTCGTATGTTTCTGGGTGTACTCGAGAACCATCCAATATCTCAACGTATGCTTCAGTACTGAAATATTATTTAGTGATGAAATGAAAAAAAAAAGAATGATAATGCTATTTGGTTACATAATTTACTACATATTTCTACATCTTTCATGTACAGGGCCATTCTGTATATTTCTACAGGATTCATCATTGAATATAACTCTGAACCTCCAAAAAATTGGATGAGGTGAAATAAATAAATATCGCTGATATAAGAAATTGGTACCAACTTCGTTATTTTCAATGTAACACCCTATATATTTTTCGAAAAAAATCTTTCTTTTCAAATTTCAAAAATATATAGGTTGTTGATATTCGGTTCAGCCGTTTATGAAATATTCGAGGTAGAACATTTTAGAATTCGTTATAGTTTTATTTTACCAAATCACAGTTGCCATGAAAAATCAACAACACATATTATTATGCAGGTTGTCATTAATCAAACTTTCTGTAATATTTTCTTTGCATACAAATGTTATTATTGATATTGTTATTTTTGTAGAATAAATTAATCATTTTCAATTTTTCATCGTCACTGAAACCCATATTTCTTACGAAATTCTATGCAATGAACATATGACAGAAAGTTTGATCAATGACAACCTGCGTATGTGTTGTTGATTCTTCATGGCAACTACAATTTGGTTAAACCAAATTGTAACTAAAAAATGTTCAACCTCAAATGTTGAAATCAGATTTTCAATTTTTTCGAAAAATATATAAGGTGTTCCATTGAAAATAACGTAGTTGATACCCATTTGAAACTTGTAAGAAAAATGTCCACGCCAAGTGTGCTATTTTAAGTGAAAGTGATATAAGAATTCTGCATGCCCAAAGGAAATCATTTACCTGCAAAAATTGCAATAACACGCCAGTAATAATTGAGGTTAAAAATCTTAACCACACTAATTATGAAAACTCAATCACAATTAGTTCAAATGAACCATCTGAACCACTACGCATACTCATTATGGAAATAAAAATGGAAATGAGTGAGGTTAAAAAAACCGTTGATTTCATGTCAACGAAGTTTGACGAGGAAACAAAAAAATAAAGTCATTTTAGAAATGCTTAACGAATGTAAGAAAAAAATGCATATTTGAAGGCAGAACTTTTCAAAGTAACGAAGTTTGTTAATGAAATGGAGAGGGATAAGAAGAAAAATAACCTAATATTGAGTGGAATATGCGCAGATTGAATTGAATTGAATTTGGAAACCATAGAGAAGACAACTTCAAAAGCTATGAAATGGTTAGATAACTATTTCATGACGGAAATAATATCTTCAATAAAGAAAGAAAATTAAACAAATAATTGTGCAAAAGAAAAAGGCCTCACACAAAATTATTGTGGTATCAGCAACCCAAATATTTAGGTATTCATAAACTACTAAAATATGGCATTTAATGAAAAAAGTGGATAAAAATTCATTTGGCAAAGAAATGGAATTGTATTTGCTCCTAAGGATGATGGAGCACCACACATCCGTCTAAAAAGTGAAGGACACATAGAAGAACTGATGAATCCGCAGGTACAGACAGCACTCAATTTTCTATCCTTCACTAGGAACTTGATAGTTAAAATATATCTGAAATGGCTCTTAACTCTCACTGTGATGACTACCTCAATTTTGAGGTGATTTCATGTGATAAAATCGAGACTGAGCAACTTGATAATTCACTTAATGATCTGAGCATCTAAACATAAGAAGTATCAATAAGAATTACAAGAACCTAATCACGTTTCTAGAATCATTACAAAAAGACTGATATAATTGTCTGTTCTGAGACTAATATTATTGAAAACTCGAAAAATTTTGAAATATCTCAATATACTACCATTTATAATGGAAGTAGAAATACCAAATGTGACAGCTGTATAATTTTTGTGAAAAATAGTATTCTCATAGATTATCAGATTATCAAAATTACAAACTCCCACTTTAATCATGTGAATGTAGATAAAAATAATGAGAACATAGGTCTATCAGTTATATGTTCTCCATCAGTAGAAATTGAAAGCTTTTTAAAAAATTCAAATATATACCTAGAAGGGATGAATAATCACAACAAAATTGACATATTTGGTGGGGGTATTAACATAAATGAACAGAGGTAATTCAAATGTAGAAAATTACATGGATTGTTCAAATGTAATAGTTTTTCACTGTTATTTATCTAGCAACCAGAATTGATAAAAATAGCTCTACATGTATTGATCATTTGTTTGTGAAACATCAGTCAGTTGAGAACTGGCAGTGTAATTCTTGAATCCGGATTCTCAAACCTTTGCCCGATACTCCTAAGCATCAGTCAGAAAGAAAAGACAGCACTAATTAAAAGAAGTACAGGGAAACAAAAGATTTTGGAAAGTTAGACACATTATTAAAGAGTGAAAGATGAAATGATATTTTAAATTGTGAGCCCATCCACACCACATAAAATACTGACAGGCACACCGAGAGCTGATCTGATTTCGTGGTTATGTATGTTTTTGTTCACCAGTAATACTTGTGTCAATTTTTGATCTCCAGTTATTAGTTAATCTATGTCTACAGTTTATAGCTGTTTTGTTAGTTAGTGGTTCATCGTTATTTTCCATGATAGAATCAATAACGACGCCAAGTTTTCTTCTTCTTTTATTTTTTCATTCATTAGATGTTCCTCAGCTACTTATATTCTTCATCACCAGCTATATTCATACTAGATTCAGAATGTACGTCACAGTTTGCCGCACAAAAAATAAAAAATTGCCTCATTTTGAAAATAAAAATGACTGGCTTTATCCATTACATTTCTATACAGTGTGGACATAATACCTGAGAAGTTATGAACAAATTTATTAAAATTCATCTGAAGGAAACTTCCCAACTGTTATGAGATTCAAAATAGCTCCCTGACCCGGGTCACCTCCTATGAAGTGTATATTTCAATATTTACCTGTCTCCCAGACTATTTGTATCGATCTTAATGAAACCGGAGCAGTTGATGAAGACTTTCGGACCCATATGACATGCCGTCACAAGTTGAGTTCTATTCTCCAGCCTCTGATTCGTCTGCTTCAACACCTTGAGCAGAGCCTGGCCCTTACGTGGTCCGAGGCCGCAGATGAATTGCACAAGGTTGGATTTATGCGCCTGCTGGACGGCCAGGTTAATGTCGACACCAACTTCGTTAGTTCGGTTGACGAATTCGAGACAAACGGCTTCTAGGAGTTCTTCCTTGGACAATTGACCCTAAAAAATTAAGTTAAGTTAGTCAACAGTCTGGAAAAGTTCGAACACGGAACTTTCGTGCGGATATTATACACCTTCAATATTTTTGTATCTACTGTGATTCAAATATCGTGGGGTAAGTTTAATATTAGTGTCAATGGAGGCTAAGATCTTCAGTTCACCAATTGGTGTTACTAGAGGTGATGTTCATGTCGAATGTTCCTAAATTCCTGAGCCAGTTAATTTCAATATAGTTCTAAATTTTTTGTGTGGCCTATGTTAAGAAATAAATACCTCAAGTTATGATTACACCTGAGCAGGATTGCATTTTTACTCTCAATGTGCAACTTTACGCGCGATTTTCACATCAACAGAGAAGAAGATACTAGAGGAAGATGCCAAATGATAGAAAGTTCAGGTAAACCTTACCAGTTCTACCAACTCTGACCTCACTTCTCAGTAGCGTGATCTGGTGGACCATAAAAATATCTTAGCCCTCATTGAATGTCATGTTTATTCCTCTCAACGCATGCTACTGATAATTGTAATTTCAGACATAAAATAAAGAAATAAGTTCCCAGTATAGTGTTAATAGATATCTACTCATGGTACAGTGCTTTCAACCTTTCGCGGGTCTGCTTTGCCAAATGTATATACAGGATGTCACTAAGAGGTTTGTACATAATGTTTAACACATAATAGTGATGCTTAAACATAAGGATCTAGCCAAATTTACCACAGTCGTTAGTTCCCAAAAAAAATTACCATACATTCTGAGTATGATAAAATATTATAATCAGATGGATAAACAGACTAGATAATGTATATAAAAAACAAACCTTAACCTATGATACATGGATAGTATGATCAACAGACATACTGATTATTATTAAAGATCGCTTAATCTTTTAACAACATAACACCTTTTACAACATACGACAGCTTCTTAGGTAAATTAATTTACTTGTGTACTGTATATGTACCTCTTTCCTTCAATTTTGTCTTTCACTTGGTACTAATAACACTTCACCTAACATTTCAGTCTACCAAAAGATAGAAGAGACAAAATTTTGTAAGGATCAACAATTTCCACTTCAAAATTCTAACAAGAAAGATGGACTTCTACCAGAGATTCTTACCAGATTGTTATTTTGCTGATGTTGCGTTGGTCACATCACAATTCTATCCTATTGACATCAGCCGCAGGAACTGAATGACTTGGAAGATATTCAATAAAGAAAATAGCTATCAATTAATATTGATTCCGATCGTTTAACTGACATTAGAATGAAGATATCATTCTCTGTCTACCAAAATACTTCCTCAAGGCGGCGTTAGTGTGGTTGGGGGATATTGCATGATAACTATATAAATATAATGCGGTTAGAACGTTCCTGTATTCACAATGGGGGACTTTGCTCCAAGTTGACAACCTAATAAGCTCTACCAATGTAGAAGCAACATTATGGAAGTATTATTACTCAAATCGTTTTCTTTTTTGTAATGAAATCTGTTTGTAGGAATCTACTCAGTTCTCCAATATAAGTCAATCAGAAGAAACATTAATTTTTTTGAACTCCAGTTCTGATTAGTTGAAAAGTAAGTTGATGCACCTGCTTTCATTCTGAAATATGTCATATCGTCGTCAATTTTATCATTTGTCACATTTTTGTTATTTATTTAAGATTATTTCATTCATGGACAACCCTATTACTTATCATTATTTGGTAAAGGAGTTCGATCATTGCAGAAGGAAGAAGGAATATCATTTCAATTTGAGTGTTAAGAGATGACTTCATAAGAATAAACCTTTTCCTGAAATGAAAAATATCCCAAGGAAGTGTCTTTAAGTGGAAAAAACCTTAACTGTCTGGAAACGAAGAAATCACAGTAGATATCATAAATAAAAACACTAACATACCTAGGTAATATTAGGCATTTTCCTAGTGAAAATATAACAATATGGAAAATAAATCATTCAATAAATACTTTTAATGCTTCAGACGACTCACCTTGGATGAAAACTGGCAAAGGTTTCCAATAATAGAGATACATATCACAAATATATATCACATACAACAATATCAACATAATATGCCTTTATTCAAATGATTAGACACAGATAGTTTGAAGGCTAGCTGAAATCACAAGACTATTCACTATATCACAATATATTAGCATGATATATTATGGGTAGGTACTGAGGAAATATAAATGAACAATAAATATAAAGACCTAATAACAATGTTATGTTGATTACCATTACGACGAGTCAAGAGTAATCTTAGACCACATAACTTTGGAACCCTCACATCCAGTTTATTATAGGTTTGCACGTTTCTCATGAGGGTTTCTTGATCATTATTCGAAGTTTGAACGTGATTCGAACTCATTGATGTATCATTATTGACTACTGACTACACTACTGACACTATTGGAAGTAT
The DNA here is from genome assembly GCA_918026855.4 of Phaedon cochleariae. Lineage (NCBI taxonomy): Eukaryota > Metazoa > Arthropoda > Insecta > Coleoptera > Chrysomelidae > Phaedon > Phaedon cochleariae. The sequence goes on from OU896707.1 coordinate 21,506,216, forward strand.
TGACATTTCAGTATTGACGTACTGAAGATACACCACATGATTTTCAACCAGTCAGAAGTGAAGTTCACAAAAACTAATTTTACATCTGCATAACTTCCATTGGGAAGCTGAGCAGACTCCTCCAATCAGATTTCATCAAAATATAGCTATTTGAGTAATCAAACTTCCATAGTATTGCTTCTACAGTGGTAGAGGTTTTTAGGTTGGCAACTTCGAGTGAATTCCCCCATTCAACATCAAGACATAATAATAACTATTATTGATGATATTTTGTGAACAAATATCGTTACTATGAATGAATGAGCAGTTGACAGATGATAGATTGAAAGAGGATATGTAAATACCAACCTAATCAGTGCCATCTATTATCAAGCTTTCCAGATTATCTGCCATCAAGTTTGTTCAACTAACCTGAAGTGGATGAAACCGTAAACTCAGAATTTCCTCATCACCATTACACAGTTGTGAATATTCAACAAGAGGATCCTGCATCTTCCTTGCTAGAGATACAGCCTGCCTCAGAAGTTCAGGATAATCACGGTAATCAGTTTGCCCCTTGTTTGAATTTGCATAAACTTTGGATAATTCGTTGTCAATGATTTCAACTTTGATTTGCGGAAATTGATCAGACTCGACCAATTCATTGATGACACCTCGAATATCTTCAGCAATCATGAGAGCTTCTCGTGATTCGCCTCCGATGGCGATCACATGTGGTTTTTTAGTATATATAAAATTTTTCACCGCCTGAAGATCTGCCTCCTGCAAAACATGTGCAAAAATGTAAATAATACAAAATATGAAGGAAATCACAACATTTTTCCACATCGATGTAGCAGTAAAAAAATCACATTCCGGGTATTCATTTGAACACTTCTCACCCGCAATATATCGGTTACTAGGGTTCTCGGAAAATCGCCAAGATATGTAAAAAGTAATTGTGAGGGGGACATGTTTTCACGTGAAAATCACCTTGTTCGTTTCATCCCTTTTACCTACCACTCCGTAAAAGAATTCAAATGGCATTGAAGATGTGTGACACCTCATTGGAAAGACTTTTCAATTATCTATACGCCTGAGTTTCAATTTTTGAAATCGAACGATCAGTTTGGAAATATCGTACCTGAAAAGTTGTTCATAAAATCGTCGACATACGTGATCGGTGACTGTTAGGTGGATAATTTACCGTGAAAATTATTCGGCTCGTTGCATCAACCTTGCACCCAATGCCCACCCCCAAGTTTGTTGGGGTCGTGGGTCATTGGTAACGTATTATAGGCTCTTGTCTAAACTGTTGCATTTTTGTGGCCATTTCTCACGACTCCGACATGTGTACATACAATATTCTAGTATTTTATTGAAACATCCATATTGAATAGTTTTTTCTAATTTTATCCATCTCTCCAAAACTATAGTCGCTTGATTTAAAAAAAAATGCAACAGTTCAGACACGACCCAAACAAACTTGGGGGCGGGCATTGGGTGCAAGATGCAAGGAGCCTCATAATTCTTACGTTGAACTATATTAACTAACAGTCCCTGTTCACGTGTTTCGACTATTTTCTGAACAACTTTTTAGGGACAATATTTACTAACGTTTCCTTCGATATTTCGCGAACTCATCGTTCGATTTCAAAAATGAAGAAACATGCGTTCAGAGAATTGAAAAGTCTTTCCAATGAGGTGCCACACAACATACAATGCCATTCGAAATTTTTGATGGGGTGATAGTGGAGGCAAAGGGGATGAAATGAGCGATGTGATTTTTGCGTGAAAACATTCCTCACAATGGGGAAGTTTCCTTCAGATGAATTGTCATGAAATTAGTTCGGAACTCTCCAGTTTTATGTCCACGCTGTAGAGAATGACGACCGATGAAGTCCAAGTCGTTATTATTTTCAAATTAAAGCAATTTCTAATTTTCGGGGCGGCAAAATGTGACGTACATTCTGAATCTGGTCTCAAAATAGCTGATGGTGAAGAATATAGCTAGCGAAAAGCTAGCGAATAGCTAACGAATGAAAAACGAATGCAAAAATAGAAGAAGTAAAACTGGTAAACAAAAATATACATAACCACAAATGCACTCGGAGCAGGAATGCAGAAGGTAGTTGGCTTCATTCTGACAGGTTATGGTTTTGTTATTTATGCATTGAAATATCTCGGATAGATCTCGATCCTAATCGAAAATATCATTGAATCAATGAATCACTATCGGCTACATTCAATGATACTATCCTTCCTAAGTTACTGTCTTTGGTCAGAACAGGTTGTGCCGGTCAGTATTTTGAGTGGTGTGGACGGACTCGAAGTAATAGGCGCTATTGCAAGATATAATCTGCAACTTTCTTAGAAAATAGAACCGTTTTATTAAGGAACGAATTCATTAGCAAAAAATGACTGAAAAGTTATGAGTAACATATTGTAATATAACAATAGTGAAAAATTATAGATACTATCATGAAATATCATAATTTATCTTTATTAGTAATCAACTTCTTTCAGCCAATGAGAGATTTATGGGAATTATTCATAATACTTGACAAAGTAGGATTGAAGGACTTAATATATCCCATTGCTGTTATGATATAGGTATTATGCATTCAAAGAACAATTTCCTGAAATCTAGACATATTGATGATGTCGGCAACGTCGTACTGGCACAGGAAATCTTATTTTGACTCTTGTGAATGTGTTTTTTCAGAAAGTACGTCATAGGAATGGTGGAGGAGCCAAGTTCCTCTTTTATTAATTTTTTTCTGAAGTGAAGTTTGATCTTTCGAAAAGAAGAAAAAATACGTATATATCAATGTATATATCAATTTTTTACAAACTTCACAGTGAGATGAGAACCTCAATATAGGAAACTTCCCCATTATTCTTTACCTGTATCGGCGATTTTTCGTGACATTGCGGATGGGAAGTTTTCGAATGAACACCCGGTATATACACGGTAATACTCAACCTTTACGCATAAACTTGTGTAAATCAATACATATACTACTACGCACTGTTTCACCACTAACCAAACCGTTTTTTAGGCCTCGACACGTGTTAGCATCCTCAAAAATCGTCACTATTTATTTACAGAAACTCAATTGAAAATCATCCTCAATAAAAAACATACTACTACATGTTATTTTATATAATTATATAATTCAAGTTTCACTCCATGAATTATTTCATCCAATCAATCTTTTTCATCAACAGTCATAAGAGAACATATAAATAATCATAATATACCTTCAACATTTTCTCTTCTTCTCTAAAACTGTTTTTCCTTTTAAGCACGTGAGGTAACCTCAAATAGTCCGTTATTTCACCATCGGGTGCAGATATACAAGCAAAAGCTGACACTGTATAATCAGGAACATATGCAAGACCCATAGATCTAACCCCTTTTGTAGTGTCCCAGTCATCTTCATCTTCTTCGGGAAACGTTATTGTATAGGGGGCAATTTTTATCCAGTTATATAATTTCCTACAACATGTCTTTAGTACAAACTCTTTGGCTTCTGCTAGTAGTATCCTCTTCAATTCCGACTTCAAATCAGGAAAAACGCTCTTGCTAAGAGCACGTTCTACACATTCCATTCTCAAAGCGTTCCAGTCTTGGACGTTTTTACTGAATTCGTCCTGAAAAAATGTATTTGCATGGGAATATAACAACTAAAAACCCAAATAAATTACACTAATTGGCAAATAAAAGTTGTTTATGAAGGAACTAAGTAAAATACAAGGCACGTGAAATTGTTTTCAAGTAATTTGTATCCAAACTTCAATCTAGATATTCTTCATAATTCAATCAATATAAAATGAATGAATTTGTTAATCATATTTCATTTGGATAGGGGGAGGGCATATTATGCTATTTATTGACAGCAACAATTGTCAAATTGAGTGTCAATTGTCGAATCCATTGTTTTTTGTCAATGTCAGTTATAATTAATTAGTTTTATAAACGAAGGGTCAAAGAATTCGGTCTTGCTCTTGTTTTCAATAATTAAAAATTCACTAGTTTTTCATCTAATAAAAATACAATGATTTTGATAGTGGCGCCGATTTCATTCACATTTGACATCTTTGTATCCAGCCTTACAACAGGATATCAATAGTCCTTGAAAATATGGTCACCTGACAACAAGTTCACAAGCATTTGTTGTCAGTGGACACACGAGTTTGTCACTTAAAAATAGTGGAAGAGTAAGTCAAGCCGATTTAAAAAAAAATACATTTTTAGTGAAATATGTTTATGATTGACAGGGTACTCATCACTGTTTACTGCTGTCGAGAAAAGTAATCAATCAGTACTTAACCCATTAACGCCTATAGGCACCAAATGGGCCCACCTGCAGAGATTCATTCAAGAGCTGCAGCTACGCAAGTGCTTCGCTTTTAAGGTTAACGCTTGTTGCCTATCGGTAGTCATACCATTTCGTCAACACGTGCTTTCCGGTGTTCAGTGTTTTTGAGCTCATCGACGAATATAACTAATATTCATAATTGTGTCTCCCTGTGAATTGGGAAATATCATGGATTTCAAGTTAGAGTGAGTATTTCTGTATCTCTTTTCTTGAATAAATGGAACAAAATGTCAATTGTGGAATACAATATATACGAAAGAATGACGTGGCATCAAGATTATGTGAATATTCGAAATTATTAGACTTGTACAGTCTCCTGAATTTCACTGTACCCGTATGGGCCCACTAGGCGTATGTGTAGTCAAAATGGTCAGTTTTTCTCATTTCAGAGGAATCACTCTGAAAGAAGCTTCAGATATAGCTTATGATGGAACTGATGTTGCGGAAATCTACATTGAGTCACCAGAGTCTCATCAATTAACGGATGAAGACTCAGGAGACAAGGACGATGGTGGATTAGCAGATGATTTGAACTCAAGACAACTATGCGCTGGTGCTGAGATTGTATTTGCGAATTCCGAGAGATTGGGTGACTTACAGCCTGATCTAATGCAATCTTTCGATGTTACAGATAATGTCATGGAACAAGAATTGGCTACTGAAAGTTCACCTGTGACAGAAAATCCGTTGATTATTTCGTTACCGAACAATGTTAGCTTCGTTGAGGGAGATTTAGAGTGTCTCACACAAGATTTTCCAGCCAGTGACTATACAAAATACCCCTGTATGTCTTGTGTTGAACTGCTTGAATTATTCCTGACACCTGAATTTTTGAACAAGTTGATTTCTGAAACTCGGAACTATGCTTTGTTCAAAAATGAAGCAGACCCTAATTTGTCAATTCCTGAACTGAAAATTTCCATTTCAATTCTTCTTCTGAGTGGATATAACCAATTGCCTTCGAAGAGGAGCGATTGGGAGAACATTTTTCAGAGTTATTTGACGATGTATAAAACACCAGCCAAAAGGAGCGGGAAAACGCCAAAAGCAGCTGGAAGTGATTTTCGCAGTTCTGATACAATAAGATATGACTGTTCTAATCACTGGATCGTTCCAGTCCCAGAAGGAAAGAGAAGAAGATGTGCTTTGACAACATGTGATTCAACAGGTCGTACAATGTGTGATAAATGCAATTTGGGGCTTTGCGAGGCATGTTTCAAGTCGTTTCACACAAAGGGAGATAATTAGATAGTTCTTTCCAATTCTATTCTTGGGATACGCCTAGTGGACCCATATGGGTACATCATTTTTTTCATAAAAAAACTTATCATTTAATATTATTTTGTTGAATTGTTGTGGAATCAATGCTTACTATCATATCTGTAATAATTTTTTTTGAATTGGATGACTTTTTATATTCTCGGCGTTAATGGGTTAATTTTGGAATTCTTCAAAATTGAAAAATTTACAAAATGTTTTTATCCTAGTTTGATAACCATTCTGAAAAAAAAAACGACAACTAAGAATTGGCCCGATGTTGTGATATAGGCTTTCTCTAGAACCATTCATAAGGTTTTGATGAATTATGCTTCAACAATAGATTGATTCTCTAGTAGGTAACAATACTGAGGTAGATATTTTTATTTCTCACTTATGTCGCTGGAAGATTGATAATATTTGGTAATATATTTAACATCACTACCAGTATACCAGGTGACACAGGGTATCGGACCACCCCTGTAACATTCGTAAAATTTGGTAAAGTAATATAAGCAACCATTTTAGATTTGATCAAATTAGAATCCAATATGGCAATGCCAGCTATTTTGTTTTTTCAAATGGAACAACCTGTATAGTTTTACACATTCAAGTTCAACTGGTCAAAACAAGTGCAATCTTTCTGTATTTAACATGTATTTTTTTCGAAAAAATTTAAATTAAAATTGTTTTTTCATTTTACCTCGTGGATAATACAAAATAAAGCTATTCGCAACGAGTCCCTTATAACAGAGAAACATATTTTTTTCACAGTTGGTTGACAAGATTCAGAAATGTTGTTTCCACAGCTTACTTAGTTGAAAATTTATTCGAACTGTAAGGAAATTAATGAACTTAGAATAATAATAATAATATTAGTTTATTCAAATTCAAATATAATATTGGTACAGCAAGAAAATCACTTTGAATTAACTGGTGAGGCCATAATATTGTATATAAATTTTTTTAATTCCAATTTCAATCAGCTATTTATATGTATTCAAATTCAATAAGAACTGTGAGTTCTTGCTTGTGAATTTGTTAAGTATTCATAATTATATACTAGCCAAATGTTCAATTATGAACAAACAGAAAACATTAAAATTTATATAACCTACCTATTCATGATTATAAAATAATAAAAGTAAAATATGTGGAGGAGCTATTATGAGACTCACAAATAGAAATATGTTCTCAAAAGCCATAGTTTTGATTGTATTTTGAAAATAGGAAATTGATGAATTATTTGTATGGCTTGTGGAAATATATCTAAATAATCAACTTCCTTTCTCCAATCGACTTTTCCACAATATATATTTGTGATACTTCATTTTGAGTTCTAGTGTTGTGTTTATGATTCCGATATGTTATTATGTATTTGTTTTTCTTTATATTGATTAATATGGTTTGTGCATATAATTTTCTTTTGTCTAGTTTTTGTGATACTTCATATAATAGATCACTTGGGTAAGAAACATATTTGTTGTGGATAATTTTTGAACTCCATTTTTTAATCGTTTCTAAATTTCTCCTTACACTACCCCAGGAAATTATCCCCTATGAGAGTTGAGACTGGATAAGAGCATCATATAAAACTGAAAGATAACGTTTTACAAAAAACTGTTGGAGGTCTTTAAATTTCGGTCGAAGCATCCGTATTTTGCTAATTATACGACTTATTTGAATATCCCATTTTAGGTGTTTGTCAATAACAATTCCCAAGTATTGAATATGGCCTGCTTCCTGGATTTCCAGTGTTTCGTCAAATAGTTGTTGTTTTTTTAATGTAAACAATTTGTTACTGCACGATGTTCTCTGAACATTACAGGATATCCCTTTCCGTGAGAATCAGAACATTAAAAAAAACGAAATACAAAGATGTCATTTTTTTTCCTCAATTTATGTTTTAGACAAACATGTAGGTGGCACATAGGGGTTCCATTAGAATAAAAAATAATTTTTGATCAAAATATGATGTGATTGAATTGATTCAACAATAAATGAACACAATGACATGATCGTTTGTATATATGTTGTTTTTTCATCCATATATTTCTATTTCTTAGTCTCATAATAGCTCCTTAACTATCGTTTTGATATGATACACCAACAAATCAGTTATGTAAAAATAACAACAGAATCATTCTCATTAAAAGAAATGTTCAAAATTGAAAATTTTAAGATAACATACAATATATCATAAATGAAAAATTGAAATCCAATTTTATTTCAAAACAAAACAATGAAATTCAGGATTACCAAACTAGACAACATGGTTTATTTCATCTTGATATTGCTAATTCTTCTATAGGACAAAAAAGATTCACCCAGGCTGCTATGTTAGAATATAACAAATTACCAGATAATATAAAAAATTGCAGAAATACAATCACATTCAAATACAAACTTGAAAAATTCATCATTTTTAAACGAAATTGTTGTTTTTTTCAATTTTTTTTTTCAAATAGATTTTTGTTCACCAATATGAAATGATTTGTAAAATTTTAATATTCAATGAATTCAAATATTATATTATTCATGTAAGTTTAGAGAACTTGTTTCTGACTGGAAGTCACATTTTCAATAAAAAAAAAAGATTGAACTTGTTTCGACCTGTTGAACTTGATCATGTAAAAATATGAGGGTATTCCATTTGAAAAAAATACAAGTTGCTGGCATTTCCAGAAAACCCGGAAGTCCGCCATATTGGATTGTAATTTCAGAATAATTCAGAAGTTATGGTAGTCCGATATCCTGTGTCACCCGGTATAGCACCAACACCCTTGCAGCCTAGTAAAGGGCGGCAACTTGTAAGTATTATTTGGAAGAATGACAAAAATAGGTTCCCACAATCATAAAATGTATAGGCTTACCTTAATATAAAGTTGTTTGACTTCATCAATGTAAGAAGCAGTTGTATTACCTTCAATTGTCTCATTAATTGTTATAGTTAAAAGTAGTTCTTCTTCAGCTAAACATAATTTCAAAAATTGATCACCAGTCAAATCTCGCACTGGCTTGTTCTTCACATATTTCATACTAAAACATTGAATGACAAAAATGGTGAATACACAAAGAATAAACTAGAAATTGAGTACCTGTAACAGTTATGTGTCTCGTCAATGACTTTAAGACCCTTCTTGGTGGGATAAACATTCATTTTAGCTCTCTCAAAAAATACCTCCCTGACACATTTTCGCACTAAAGGTTCACGAGCTATCTGTAAAGCAACCATATACTTTGCAGCTTGCAAAACTTCTTCAACTGTTTGGAATTTCCTGGAAACAAAAAGGTGCCTGTTGCTTCAAAATTTGCGACAGCAGAAAAAGAGTTCTGTAATTCTGATACTAACGGCGAAATGAATTCTCTTGCTGCTTCAGTAGGTTCAACATGTTCCTGATCAACCTCATTTCTCTGGTAGTTGTCTCTTAAATTCTCTGCAAAATGTTCTGGAGTAAGCCCAAATTTCTTTGCCAGTGGATCTGAAAAGACAATAGATATGCCTTATTTATTCAGATGACTGTTACAAAATATAATTTTTTTAGCATAATCAAATTCCAATTTGAAAATTACTAATCATTATTCATTGTATACTCATGTACAATTCTGACATCTATAAATGTGGTATCAAATGAGTAGAAACAGAAACTAGATTGATAGCTCATTACCCAACTGTTATCTAATAGTCTAGTGATACCAATGTTGATGAAATAAAAATTTTACACATAATAAAAGCTGTCAATAAATAAGCCAAATACGAAAATGAACATACCTAAGCCTGCTTTGGAACAAAGAGAATAGCTTCCAGACCTATTAGCATACTTGAGAGTTTCTGGTTCTGGATCATCATCTTCTATTTCTTCTACTTCTTCTGGAATCTCTGCACCTTCTTCACTTTCGGCTATCAATCTAAGTCTATGGATGCATGACATCAAAATGAAATATTGAAATTTTTCATACTGATGTTTGTTTTTTTATGTTAATGATAATTGGGGGTTAGCTGAACCTGGTTACACAAAAATTTGATCAAAATGATGATGAAATTACTTCTTATTTCCGAAAATATCATGCATTATGTATTTGAGAGGATAGATTCACTAGAGTGTCTCAAGAACTTTGTGATACCAAATGAGAAGCTGGATATTTCAAATACTGTCTGTAGGTTAATCGAGGAGGTGGTATATTCATTATTCCAAATTTTTTGGGATTTTCTCTCCTCGTTTCTATAAAATAAAAATATGAATATTATTTCAATATACGTGTAGTAAGGACAAATCAGATGATTTGCCCCAAAATGTCACTGCGTTTAAAGAATTTTCCTATCAGAGAGCCTAAAAGAAAAATTCACTAGCTTGTCAGTGACAATTTGTATTGAAAAAATTTTTGGAGAAGGGAAATAAAGGTATATAGAAAAAATATCAAATTTTCACTTATCTTTGGACGTTTCGGGACCGGTTCTGCTCCCGTTTTCAACATAAGAAGAGATTATTTCGATAGCGAAGTCGTATAATGTCTTGAAGCTTTTCAGTTTTCAATGACAATTGGTGACGTTGGCAATCAAATGAGTTACAGGATGTTTTCATTAATTGATCTTGAATTTACCATTTTCATGTTCAGATTTTAGTAGTGAATACCATGTTCTGTCTATATCAACTGAACAAGAAGCAATGTTATTGTCTCCGTTCAGAAGAATGCAAGCAGATTCCTTGATTTTTCTCTTCTGGTTGTTATCTTCTTTTCCAATAATTTTAATATTATTCCACTCTGCCATATGTTGTCCGTCTTCAGTAAGGATATGTTCAGCTAGTTTCGATTTATCGATGTTTCTTTTCTTTATATTGTACTTATGTTCCTTCGTCCTTACTGAAAGAGGTCTCTTGGTTTCACCTGTATAAAACTTTCCACAAACACAAGGTATACTGTAAATACAATTTTTTGATGATTGTTCTTCATTTTTCGGCTTTGTTTGAGTTAGAATTGATCTCATTGTATTTTCAGTTTTGAACACAGTTTTCACTTGAAATTTATCACCAACACGTTTTATTTTTTCAGATATGCCGGGAATGTATGGTATTATATTTGTCGTTATTGATGGTTGATTTTGTTGTGGTTGACCCTGTTTGTTTTCAATTCGATGAATCGTCCTATCGACAAAATTCTTTGGATAAGAATTGAGTTGGAGAACATTTTTAATGTGGTGGACTTCGTTATTGAAAATTTGTTGGTCAGATGATATTGATTTGGCTCTATCATGGAGTGATTTGATTATTCCTTTCTTAATACTTTTCTGATGATTTGATTGAAAGTTCAAGTATCTGTTAGTATGGGTCTTTTTACGATAAACACTCGTTACAAAGATGTTATTTGATTTTTCAATAAGAACATCTAGAAACGGTAATTGATTATTAGATTCAATTTCCAAAGTGAACTTTATTGTAGGTTCGGCATTGTTCACATAATCCAGAAAATTATCTAGCTCCATAATATTGTGAGGCCAAATTATGAAAATATCATCTACGTATCGCCACCATGTTTTAGGTTGTTTTTGGTAATTTTTGATGATGTTGTCTTCAAAATTCTCCATAAATATATTGCTTAAAATTGGAGATAATGGTGATCCCATGGCCATTCCAAAGTTTTGTTGATAAAACTCATCACCCAATTGAAAATATGTTGTTTTTAGACACAATTCCAAAAATTCCATTATTCCTTCGATACTTAAATTAGTTCTTTCAGTGAGACTTTCATCGTCTTCTAATTTATGTTTCACTATTTGTAAAGTTTTATCTATTGGAACATTTGTGAATAAACTTACTACATCAAAACTAACAAGAGTATCATTTGTATCAAGAGTGATGTCATTAAGTTTTTCTAAGAAATGAGGAGTATTTCTGATGTAACTCTCACTTTTTCCTGAAATAGGATTGATGATATTCAAGAGAAATCTTGCTAAATTTTGACATGGAGATCCAATTGAACTCACGATTGGTCTCAATGGAACATTTGGTTTGTGTATTTTTGGAAGTCCGTAAAAATGAGGAGGTTTGCTGTGATATGTGGAGATATTCTAAAATTGAACAACTTATAAATGATGGTAATTACACGAAATTGAATAAAGATCCTACAGCAAATATCGAAAGAAAGATACGTAACACTATTAAGAAACACGAAAATCAATTGACACTCGCGGAAAGAAAGAATATCTCCACATATCACAGCAAACCTCCTCATTTTTACGGACTTCCAAAAATACACAAACCAAATGTTCCATTGAGACCAATCGTGAGTTCAATTGGATCTCCATGTCAAAATTTAGCAAGATTTCTCTTGAATATCATCAATCCTATTTCAGGAAAAAGTGAGAGTTACATCAGAAATACTCCTCATTTCTTAGAAAAACTTAATGACATCACTCTTGATACAAATGATACTCTTGTTAGTTTTGATGTAGTGAGTTTATTCACAAATGTTCCAAAAGATAAAACTTTACAAATAGTGAAACATAAATTAGAAGACGATGAAAGTCTCACTGAAAGAACTAATTTAAGTATCGAAGGAATAATGGAATTTTTGGAATTGTGTCTAAAAACAACATATTTTCAATTGGGTGATGAGTTTTATCAACAAAACTTTGGAATGGCCATGGGATCACCATTATCTCCAATTTTAAGCAATATATTTATGGAGAATTTTGAAGACAACATCATCAAAAATTACCAAAAACAACCTAAAACATGGTGGCGATACGTAGATGATATTTTCATAATTTGGCCTCACAATATTATGGAGCTAGATAATTTTCTGGATTATGTGAACAATGCCGAACCTACAATAAAGTTCACTTTGGAAATTGAATCTAATAATCAATTACCGTTTCTAGATGTTCTTATTGAAAAATCAAATAACATCTTTGTAACGAGTGTTTATCGTAAAAAGACCCATACTAACAGATACTTGAACTTTCAATCAAATCATCAGAAAAGTATTAAGAAAGGAATAATCAAATCACTCCATGATAGAGCCAAATCAATATCATCTGACCAACAAATTTTCAATAACGAAGTCCACCACATTAAAAATGTTCTCCAACTCAATTCTTATCCAAAGAATTTTGTCGATAGGACGATTCATCGAATTGAAAACAAACAGGGTCAACCACAACAAAATCAACCATCAATAACGACAAATATAATACCATACATTCCCGGCATATCTGAAAAAATAAAACGTGTTGGTGATAGGACCCCGCACTTTTAGTACGTAAAATGGTTCTCGGTGAAATTTTCTGAAATTTCAGTATGTTGTAGAATTCGATGAACTGATTGAACCTGCAGAATCGTAAAGTTCTTTGATGAACAGATTCTGAGATACAGGGCGTTGAAGTTACAAATCGGTATTTTTCATTTAATTATTTTCTCGAAATTCAAAGATGCCAAGTACAATTTTCTTCGCTCATATCATTAACGAACCTCCATATTACTCAACATGATTCAGATGGTTCCGATGATGTAATTGTTTACAGAGTGAAACATATAAACATTTCAGTGATGTCGGAAAATATGATGTAATAATGAAATATCGAAAAAATAATTTAGGCATGCAATAAACTATTCTCATTCCATCATGAATCACGATTCATACATCTCATACAGGGTGATTTGAAAAATTGGTGACACCTAAGACCGACTTATTCATACACATCCTGTATATTCGAGTGAATTGTTAACCTCCCAAGATAGCTGATACCGTATGAACATGATTTCGTTGAGATATATAGGGTGATCATGAAGATTTTCGATGATGAAAATGACAAAAAATCGTGTTTTTTGAAATCACCCTGTCATTCATGATTAGCTCGGTGAAATTCCCTAATTATTTTTTAATATATTCATCATTCGCTCCTCAACGCTGTCTTCAAAATTCAGTTTCCTATCATGACGGGTGTCATAGTTATTAATTCAGGAACTTACCATTTGCATGAAGAGTTGAAGAGACTTGTTCTCTTACATTCGCATAGTGGCCGATATTTTTCACAAATAGTGAAACGTGAGAATGTGGAGACGAAAATAAGTTTAGTATTCATATACAGGGTGAACATTAGAAATTCAATAACAATAGCAAATATATGAATTTAATAATATTAATATAATGTACAGATAGTTAGGCGAATTTCGTTGGTATACAAGCTCTGCTAAAATGAAAAACGAACAATACCTAGGAGATGGAAGAATGATTCGGTCTTTCACGCTTCCATTTCTAATAGGGAGAGTTGAATCCTGGAATCGACAGATTTTTTCACATTTGTTTTCCACTCAGAATCAGGCGTTTCCATCATTTTCATATTTGCTTGCTATCAGTAATTATAATATCATTAGATTCATATTCATATCATCATATCACATTCCAATGATATAATTCAATACGTATGATGGTGTAATAACAATAATTCCATTATTCTGGATGTTTCCGAAATAGCAGCGATAAATATGAAAAGGTGTTGTATGGGACATAATGACAAAAAAATACTGAACTTGTCATGCGGCTACTGATTGTTGATTTCAGATTGGGTGTTGTAACTTAGAATATTCCCTTTGTGGAATTTATTGTTCATGAATTTATGAAGACTTGAAGAAACTTGTTCATTTACATTCGTCAAGTGGCCGAGATTTTTCACAAATAGTGAAACGTGAGAATGTGGAGATCAAGTGTAACATAAATGATCTATGAAGGCCCATCCATCAATGCAATCCAGCATTCCGGAGCTAACTGCATATACGGCACATGAGTTACAACATACAACCCATACATGTTCCAGATTCAATTCTGGCTGCTGGGATAGTTGTTGGACTCGCCCTATCGTGTATGAGGCCCCGGTACGGGACATCACTATAATCACAAAAGGTGACTAGGAACAGCCTTAACCGAATCCACCTCCCCCGCAGCAGCGCCTGATTCTGAGTGCAAAACAAATGTGAAAAAATCTGTCGATTACAGGATTCAACTCTCCCTATTAGCACAGTCGAGAGAATATTACATTATTCTCTCAACTGTGCTATTAGAAATGGAAGCGTGAAAGACCGAATCATTATCCCATCTCCTAGGTATTGTTCGTTTTTCATTTTGGCAGAGCTTGTATACCAACGAAATTCGCCTAACTATCTGTACATTATATTAATATTATTAAATTCATATATCTGCTATTGTTATTGAATTTCTAATGTTCACCCTGTATATGAATACTAAACTTATTTTCGTCTCCACATTCTCACGTTTCACTATTTGTGAAAAATATCGGCCACTATGCGAATGTAAGAGAACAAGTCTCTTCAACTCTTCATGCAAATGGTAAGTTCCTGAATTAATAACTATGACACCCGTCATGATAGGAAACTGAATTTTGAAGACAGCGTTGAGGAGCGAATGATGAATATATTAAAAAATAATTAGGGAATTTCACCGAGCTAATTATGAATGACAGGGTGATTTCAATAAAACACGATTTTTTGTCATTTTCATCATCGAAAATCTTCATGATCACCCTATATATCTCAACGAAATCATGTTCATACGGTATCAGCTATCTTGGGAGGTTAACAATTCACTCGAATATACAGGATGTGTATGAATAAGTCGGTCTTAGGTGTCACCAATTTTTCAAATCACCCTGTATGAGATGTATGAATTGTGATTCATGATGGAATGAGAATAGTTTATTGCATGCCTAAATGATTTTTTCGATATTTCATTATTACATCGAATTTTCCGACATCACTGAAATGTTTATATGTTTCACTCTGTAAACAATTACATCATATGGAGGTTCGTTAATGATATGAGCGAAGAAAATTGTACTTGGCATCTTTGAATTTCGAGAAAATAATTAAATGAAAAATACCGATTTGTAACTTCAACGCCCTGTATCTCAGAATCTGTTCATCAAAGAACTTTACGATTCTGCAGGTTCAATCAGTTCATCGAATTCTACAACATACTGAAATTTCAGAAAATTTCACCGAGAACCATTTTACGTACTAAAAGTGCGGGGTCCTTTCAAGTGAAAACTGTGTTCAAAACTGAAAATACAATGAGATCAATTCTAACTCAAACAAAGCCGAAAAATGAAGAACAATCATCAAAAAATTGTATTTACAGTATACCTTGTGTTTGTGGAAAGTTTTATACAGGTGAAACCAAGAGACCTCTTTCAGTAAGGACGAAGGAACATAAGTACAATATAAAGAAAAGAAACATCGATAAATCGAAACTAGCTGAACATATCCTTACTGAAGACGGACAACATATGGCAGAGTGGAATAATATTAAAATTATTGGAAAAGAAGATAACAACCAGAAGAGAAAAATCAAGGAATCTGCTTGCATTCTTCTGAACGGAGACAATAACATTGCTTCTTGTTCAGTTGATATAGACAGAACATGGTATTCACTACTAAAATCTGAACATGAAAATGGTAAATTCAAGATCAATTATGAAAACATCCTGTAACTCATTTGATTGCCAACGTCACCAATTGTCATTGAAAACTGAAAAGCTTCAAGACATTATACGACTTCGCTATCGAAATAATCTCTTCTTATGTTGAAAACGGGAGCAGAACCGGTCCCGAAACGTCCAAAGATAAGTGAAAATTTGATATTTTTTCTATATACCTTTATTTCCCTTCTCCAAAAATTTTTTCAATACAAATTGTCACTGACAAGCTAGTGAATTTTTCTTTTAGGCTCTCTGATAGGAAAATTCTTTAAACGCAGTGACATTTTGGGGCAAATCATCTGACACATATATTGAAATAATATTCATATTTTTATTTTATAGAAACGAGGAGAGAAAATCCCAAAAAATTTGGAATAATGGATATTTCAAGTTTATTTCCTTGCAAATATTTCCTCGTAAATCTTTCCTTCTATGCAAATAGGGTTCTTGACATTCTCTTTCCATCTATTAAAATGTCTGGAATCTTTGAACATTTCTTTAGGAATTAATTGGGACATTTAAAAGGTTGAATCAAGTGGGCACGTTTTCGATTTTAATGTGTATTTTGAATTAAGAAGGCAACTTCTACAACACATCATCTATTTGTGAGTAAGATCGACTCACCTAGCTTGCCTCTTCTCATGCTTTCTTCTCTCCTTTTCTTTGGTCCTCCAAGCAGCATGCATTGCTGGCAAATCAGAAGCATAATACAATATAAAGTGGTTGTGGACATCATTGAGCTCTTCAGCAGTTTGGACGTTTCTTAATCTTTCTATATCCAAGTCAGTCATTACTCGAATATTGTCAGGTATGGGGGCATCAGGATCTTTCATCAGTACATCTAGCTGATAGGACCTCATTTTTTCAAATAGTTGGACTAGGTTCTCTTTGCGCGTTTTGAGTTGGCACCACTAAAAATCGGATGTATTGTGATTCATTATTCAGAAACTTGAATATTTCATTCTATGAGTGACGCTTTTACACTCATTCAATGATTAGAATAGCTGTAGATACGCCATGTTTCATCTGATTAGGGAGAATGAAGACACAAAAATAATTATTTTTAAATCATTAGAAACTGATTCTCAACTCGACAATTTTGACACTTGGTAATTTTTTTTTTATAGTACAGATCCGCAAAGACTCATCATTATCAAGTCAAATTGTGATACACCAATTTGGGAACAATATTTTGAAAAAATACATAAATCTGCAATCCACTAGAGGCTTATTGTTTTCAATGATTCCACCAATATCTTAAAACTTCTTGGGATTATCTATTGTTGACTGGCAAAGCGACTCTTTCTAATATAATTCATGGTATCATCAATTTCATCATTCTGAATATCACATTAGGAAATTGTTCAGTTAAAAATGTTACGCCACTGGTAGTCTGCCGTAGGGCACACAACACTCAACAGTCGTACAAGAGACGCCGAAAGAAAAGCATCTGTTAAATAATAGTAATTGTAACCAGCAGGTCACCTTAGAGTAATAAATAGTAATAAATTTGATAACAAATTGCTTCATTCAATACAGAAAAAATGCAATTTTCGATAAGCTTGTCCCGTAAAATCTCATCTTCACCCAAAATTCCGTGATTCCTGAGTTTACCTAGCAGTCTATCTGAATTAATAACCGATAGGCGACTGAATCTAAGATCGCAGCGCCAGAGTGGCCAGTTATGGAACTATATAAAAGTACATTGTTTTGAAATGGTTCATTCACTTGTGTGTATTATTTCCAATTTGTAGTGATTTAAGCAAAGTGAACTTCACTTATGACTTTTTATTTGTGTACGCTTGTGATTCGAGGGAGCTTCACCAATAAAGTAAGTTTCACTACTTCAAATACATGAGATTCGCGAAATAAAAATGCCCCAATTTGAGGTTACGTTAGTTTGCATTTCGTTTCCATTCAGTATTAAAATGAATATTGCAATTTAAGTGGAGTAAACATGATGATGAAGTTCACAGAGTAGGTATTTGAGATGTATGTATTGTAGTTGATTCATCTACTTACATGTGTTAATGAAAGAGGAAAAGTCCTCAAAGTTGGATGTATTTGGAGAATAATTGATCTACCTAGTAGTAGAAAAATTGAACATACAGGCAGTTCCAAAAAAAAGTGACGCACTTGATATTTGACCTATCTTCTTAAAAAAAAAATAGTAGGCCGATGTTTCTTTTTTTTTTTATTTGTTGGTAAGTAATGCATTTGCCTTAAAAAAAAAATAAAGAGGTGACAATTTTTTCAAAGCCTTCTTGATGGTGGTGGAATAACTCGAACCATGATTTATTCTTAATTTTTGACTCACCCTGTGTATTAATTGGGTGATGGTATACAAAGTGCTTACACCCTATACGAAAGAGGCTTCTTTTGCGAGCATTTTGTTTTTTTATTCATTGATTTATCTTTAAAATTTTCCGAATTACAGCTTTTTTTGCTGATACCTTACGCTTATCCCACAAATTAAATTTATTGAAGGATCAGAGTACTCACAATTGATTGGGTTGCACTCTGAAAAGATCACATTGTCTTTAAATAAACAAATGCCGTTGCCATAGCAACTAATTTGTTGTATGCCTCCATATTTGACAATTTGTCGTTGTCATTAATTAAGTGTCTTGTTTTATTGACTAATTACATAAAATGCCTCAAATAGATCATGAACGAGTAGCAAGATTAGTTGCGTTAGTAAACGATGAGCGTAGTGCAGTGGGAGTTTATGAAGCAACTGCTCGTAGAGCAATCCGCAAGTACGAACAAACAGGAAGCACCGCTCGGATGGTCGGTTCTGGTCGCTCTCGAAAAACTTCTCCAAGAGATGATCGCTTCTTGAGATTGCGGATTTTACGGAATCGATCAAATACTGCGGTAAATGTTCAGCAAGATCTTCGCCAAATTCGTGATGTTGCAGTAAGCAGAAGGTATGTAGACGTCTAAAAGAAGTTAATTTAAAAGCTAGAAGACCTGCAAAAGGTCCCAAATTATTGCCCGAACATCGTGCAGCTAGAAGAAATTTTGTTGAAAATTATGGACAGTGGAATATTCCTGAATGGTCGAATGTCTTGTTTACGGATGAGTCAAGGTCAAGTTTTAATGGTAGGTCCGCTATGGTGTGGGGAGGGATTTAAATGAATGGAAAGACACCCCTTCATGTTTTTCCGGTGAGGCAGTCGATGAATGCCCAAATTTACATTGACATTTTAGAGCAGTATGTCCGGAAAGTCTCGCAGAAATGGCAGATGCATTAGTGGAAGAATGGGATCGTATACCAATGGAAACGATAAGTAACTTAATTTCCAGTATGCCTCGTAGATTAGAAGTTCTTAGAGTTGCTAGAGGAGGCAATACACGGTATTAGGCAGTCATCCCAATTCATAATTTTGTGTTTAATAAAAATGTTTTTTATAATTATTGGTATCAGTTTATTTCATTAGAAAATTGTTTCTCCATAAATTCAGGAAGTTGGTAATCTGCAAGGATTCAGCAAAAAAAGCTGTAATTCGGAAAATTTTAGAGATAAATCAATTAATAAAAAACAAAATGCTCCCAAAAGAAGCCTCTTTCGTATAGGGTGTAAGCACTTTCTATGCCATTACTCAATTAACACACAGGGTGAGTCAAAAATTAAGAATAAATCATAGTTCGAGTTATTCCACCACCATCAAGGAGGCTTTGAAAAAATTTTCACCTCTTTATTTTTTTTTAAGACAAATGCATTACCTACCAACAAATAAAATAAAATAAAATCGGCCTAATATTTTTTTTTTAAGAAGATAGGTCAAATATAAAGTGCGTCACTTTTTTTGGAACTGAGTGTATATGCTTTGATTTCAAGTTGGGATTTCATGTTTTCAAATTCCTACTGTAATTTTTCACTTCTGGGAATAAAATGCAACTGGATTCCATCTCGAAGTTGGGAGAAAATCTTTCAGTTACACACGATTGCAATCGTCATTTTCTGTGAAATGCAGTGAGAAAACTTTCATGAATAACATGTGAAACCGAGCAATAATGATTCAAGATACTCTACTGAAAAATTCACTAAACTTTCAATAAAATGCATGGAAACTTGGATGTAAACAAACATTCAATGTACTTTCCATCAGTTAACTTGAATATCCGCAAGAGGGCGTATCGCTTATTATGAATCGCACATAGAGATGTGGACAGAATTTAAGCAGAGCACACAATATAATTAGAATAAACAACCTTATTATAACTTACTTTTGCATCAAACTTGTAGACTTTCCATAAATCATTTATATTCAACTCTGGCTGTACATATTCTTTCCTATAGAATGCTATAAATGGCACTTCTAGTTGTTGATTTCTCATGAAATCAAGTGCCTTTCTAATTTTACCAATAGTTTGAGGTCCCTTTTTCATCTTGTCTCTTGTTTCAGCAGTAAGGTGTGCCTCCGTATTGGAAACAGAGGATTTACAGAATGCCTGTTGGGAAAATAATTAAAATATCACATGACAATCATTATATCCAAGAACATGTGAAAACACATTGGAATATGAAGAAATAACCACATAGTTTATTTGATTTTGAAATATAAGAGTATACCTGCTTGTAAATCCATTCTGCTTCATCATCCAACTCAGTGGAATCATCAGGAACAGCAGTAATGGGAACATCACGAAGTTGCATTCTTTCAGGGATGTCAGTATTACGAATCTCATTATCAAGGTCAGTAAAGAAACCCCTCTTAAGTTCACTTGGTTCATATACTTCAAAGATAGACTTTTTCGTTGGTTTTTTTCTAGCTGTCTTCTTTGGTTCTCTTCTATTCAAAGATAAAATCACATCAGTAATTGAAGTATAACAGATAATTATTGATGAAACATTTTAATATCATCCAGGAATTAGTGTCTGATCATTCATGTCATTCCTACCAGAAAATGAATTATCCTTTATATATACATGGTGATTCACATAACAACCGACATAGGGCAGGGGCATGTAGGGGGTCCCAAAATATGGCAATTTAATGCAACTTACCTCTATACCAAGTTGCTTCCCTAAGGAGTTATAGGCATAACACTAACAGCATGTCAACTTGCTCGTTAAAAGAAAACTTCCCGTTCATTTTGAAGACACTCAAACAACAATTACTTAATTGGACAACTCACTTGCCTCATTGTCAAGTTTGACGTTTATTTTCATAGCCAACTTTTGAATTTTCGATGATTTCAAATAACACACCTAGAGCGCGCGTTTTCAGTTATTCGAGTTTATGATGAAAATGATGAGGTTTTTCGAAGAATTACTAGAGTAAGAAAAGTTTTAGAATTGAATTGCCCACAAAACAGAGCAAAGATTTTTGAAATCCATCGAGTGTTAACAAAATTATGTTGAATATTAATGGTGCGCCACCCGGTATACCCCCTTTACAAATTTCAATTGAACTCTAGTTACTGTCAAGTAACGCCCTAAATACATCCACAAAGTGTACCAAATTTGGTTGCTTTAAGTTCAAGAATAACGGAGATATTGATTTTTTCCAAAATTTATTACTTCACTTTCAAAGCCTATATCTCCTTAGGGAAGCAACTTGGTATAGAGGTAAGTTGCGTTAAATTGCCATATTTTGGGACCCCCTACATGCCCCTGCTCTATGTCGGTTCTTATGTGAGTCACCCTGTATATATTATTTGTATAAAATGTATTAGTGAATAAAGATGTAATGCAATATCTGAAATAAATAAATAAATAAAAATGGACTTCACAAATTCAATTTATGATCAATATCAGGAACTGATGGAGTGATATTATTAGAAGTTCGAATATTGCAAAGGCCCGTATTTTTGGTCACTGTCATCGGGCATATGAAATAGTAAATAAAGCGAAAGCCATTCCAAGTTTGACTGTTATAGGTACGGAAATATTTATTTTAACTTCGCCCTCATGTTCAATAAGGAGTTATGCAGTCTTGAACATATCACTTCACCACATTAACCAAGTATAATATTGATATTACAACGAAGATCTAATAACACTATTTTTGACTTTTCGGATATAAATTCAATGACAAGCAGTCACAAGTGGCAGCTAATAAAACTGGCAACATTTCGTTGTTTGTAAACAAACCGATGAACATGCATGACCTACGTCTCAGTAGTTTCTCTCCTCTCCTGTATTACCATTGTTCTGGGGTTGAATGGACTGTATTTGATGGTGTGATGGAATGAATGACTCGAGTAGAATGAAAACTGAATTGATATTTTATTTGACTTTAGTTATCAACTTGTCATCAATATTCTGACATCGATTGTCAACAACAACATAATAATAATATACTTCCAAGTGAATCCTGCGACTACTCGACTTCTAATGCCTTATCTACAGAGGGATTCTGAACAACCATCTGAGATTAGTCCAATTTGACCCATATTTCAATGTCCATGTTTTGTTCAGAAATTTGGATTGAAACCACAGGATCGCGCGTTCTTAATGATTATGAGTTCTTTGATGTACTCTACCCACCTCCTGCCCCCCTCCTCGTCCTCCTCGTACTCGTCCTCTTCCTCCTCCTCCTCGTCCTCCTCGTAATCCTCCTGATCGTACTTACTGAACTCGTCATAATCAAAGTCCACGCCGAACATCTCCTGCGCCTCCTGGAGAGCCGCGTCGGCGAAGATCGGCCGCTTGCGCTTCTTCTTCTCGGCGATGGGGCGACCATCGTCGTCGACGATGAAGTCGTCGGCGTCAGAGTACTCGCCCTCTTCTTCTTCTTCGCCGCCTAGGAGTTCGGTGTCGGCGGCTGCCGCGGAGGCGTGGTGGCTGCGTTCCGAACGGCGCTCGTCGTCCTGGATAACGAGATGGTTCAATCCTCAGATCAATTAGTCAACCCATTTACGGCCGAATTTTTGAAAATATCAATCAGACAATTTAATTTCTCAATATTTATTCTTTATGCAACATTCGAAAAAATCTAACATCTTTAAAAATATACAGCTGTTTCTCAAGTACGTGTAGTAGAAAGTTATTCGTTTCTGAGATACAGAGTGTCAAAGTTTAATTCTTATTTTTTTGTTTTGTTAATGAAGGACACCGCACGTTTTATACAGAAAATTGGCCTCCTGTCGAATTGGCTGAATTTTTGATATGTTATAGTCCAAGACAGTCTGAACAAAATATCCGAACACCAAACTGTTCTAATGACTAGTTTTGGCGCTAGAGGCCGCTGAAGTCTCAATGTTGTTTTTTTTTCTCCTGATAAATTTTCTAATTTGAGCTATAATTATATTATTTTTTGATAGGATAAGTCACTATAAGAAGTTTTCTTCAATATTGTTGCTGTTGGTCAAAAGGATATTGTCACGTGTCGCATTTCAATTATGAAACAGTTTTTCAGATAAAAACATTTATTATTATTATCATTAAAATTATTATTATTATTTATTGTTCACCTAGTATATAAAAAGGAGATAAACAACGTTATTAACTGGTTCTATAACAGTAGCAGATATTATCAGTAATATCAGTATTCATTTGCATCTTCAGATGAATATTCCTAGTAACTTCGTCAAAAAAATTCTCATTATACCTAGTATATTTTTTCAAATGCATGTCAATTTATTTCAGATATTACGCCGATATAGAAAATCGTACTATTCTTTCAAAAATCATCAATTGATCATCCTAAGTTGATGAGGCAGGATCGCAGATATTGAATAGTTTGTGAAATTTGTTACTGACTTGTGCTGATTTATTGATGCTATATATACGAACTGTTTCAAGAGGGAAAACGTAAAATGACATTCCTTCTCAAACCTTGACAAACAGGAGATTAATTCTAGAAAAAACATCATCACATTAATATTGAATATTGAAATATTTTTTTGATTCGAATATCATTCAGCTGCTGTTAAATGGAACAGGTTGATATCTTCGTGTATCTTCTCCTTATTCAAAGGGTGAACATGGAATTAGAATAAACGTATTTTGTATTGAAATAGGACATTTCTCGATTTCTATAAAATTAATGAATATCATTATTGTCTTGAACAATGATAGCTGGAACACATTGTATAATTGTTGACTAGTAGCAACAATATTGATGAATACTTCTAGTAGTGATTTATCCTATCAAAAAATAATATAATAATGACTCAAAGAGCTCTGTTTATCAGGAGAAAAGAAATCAAGATTGCGACTTCAGCGGCCTCTAGCGCCAAAACCAGCCATTAGAACGGTTTGGTATTTAGACGTTTTGTTCAGAATGTCTTGGACAATAACATATAAAAAATTCAGCCAATTCGACAGAAGGCCAATTTTCCATATAAAACGTGCGGTGTCCTTTCAAAATAATTGTGATATTCGAATAAAGTTTGGTATCTAGGGGTATTTTTCAACATGTTAAAATATGAATGTGGCAGCACCGCAAAGTTTCGTAGTAGGCGAACGATAATAGTAGTGAGATTGCCATTCGTCGGTTTTGTTGTTATTGATGGTTTTCCGGCTGTTGTGTGATCACTTTTCGATGTTTCAGTAACTCATGTATTATTATAAATCTAAAGCAGACTATTTTGTAAATAAATATGGTTCGGCGGTGTCAAATATGTAGAGAAGTTCCTAACATAATGTTTCACAGGTAGGTACGTAAAAAATTGGTCCAGTGTCGATCTTGTTTGAGGGCTTGCTGTTGTTAATAAAAAGCCTGTTCGAAATATTGAAAATATGACGTATTTTTATGCTACAACACGAGAGAGTTGATTTATCAAGGGAAATAAACACATTTATAGAACTCCTGATTTATTTGATACATGAAAAATATATCTATAAAGAATATCAATTTTTTGGCATGATTCCGCAGTTATCTCTACCGGTAGGGTGTTTTGGGGTATACTTTTCAATGATTCATGAATGAATCAAGGTGCTATTCAATCTGAGGTTCAATCAACGAACGCCAAAAAAGGTCGAATAGGGGAAAAATCGTCTAGGGAAGTCCCATGAACAACGAACGCCAAAAAAGGTCGAATAGGGGAAAAATCGTGTAGGGAAGTGCCATGAACAACGTACTATTTAGAAGAACGTATGGGATGAGCGATGCGGTAGGGGAACGTTTAATGGTCATTTTTTCTAGTTGTTGCTCTTGAATAATTCGAAAATAGCGACCTATATCAAGTATACAAAATTGAACATGAAATTTCCTGCAAAAAAAGTCTCTGTTCATTTTTCGCCTTCAATGAATAGTTTAGTAGTAGTAGTGAAGGGATACGTGGATTGGTGAATGCAAGTGACTCATAGTACAAGATCCCATGAACGCCAGACCTTCGTTATTTTATAAAAGCTGAAAGTTTCTCAGCGCATGTCCCGAATACACGTAAGAACGAGGAGCAAATAGGAAGTTTAGGTCATGGTGCCCTTGGTAGGTTATAGGTTGCAAAGGTGTTAAAAATACCAACTTACTTTCATCAAATTATAATGAATATTTTTTTTTCATATTTTCTTCCGGATAATATTAGAAACCACGTCATACATCGACAGACACCTACCATGGTGGCTACCCCTTGCCAGACACCTTAAACCTTGACAGAGACCCTTAAACCTTGATGCATTGTAACTCAACTTACATTAAAGTATAGAAGCTGAATTTCATACATGTTACTTGGGTAACTATTAGAAGATGTTTCCTCGGTAGCCAGATAGTTCTGATGGTGCTAACCCCTGGCCAAACAAACATACAGTGCTTTCATAAAGTACTGAATAAATTCATTTTCAGTCAAACTATCCAAATAAATGAATTGAATATGTTTCCGTAATTTGGACCCCTGTAAATATCCAGAATAAATATAGCAACCAGTATTCCAGGCTAAGCCCACTGTTTGTAATTAGAGCCTAGGTTCTCTTGGCTCCTAACCCAGGTCTGAACCAATAACATTGACCCCTGGTGTACTGTGTAGGTACCGAGGTAGGTATACTTCCTATACCTGCCTTCACTGTTGTTTCCCAGGACTCCATTCAGGTAAAGGAAATCACTTTTATCAAAAATCTGGCGCCCGAGATATCCGAAACAAGCACCAGTAGTCTCTGTCCGAATAGCGCTAAATTAAGGGCCCCCTGACTAAAGCTCACCACCTCTTTCATACCCTTACAAATTCAGAGATCCATCGATCGAAATGCTGTAGCTGGTAGTTAGACGCTTGCTTTGGATGGTGGTGCTGTTCTGGTATTCTAGTTCCTGAACATTGCGAGATGGCGAGGCTGTTGTGAGTTCGCTCACACACTATCAGCGCTTAGTTCTAACGAAGCCGTTTGGGAAGGTTTGCAGCAGCTTGCGGTATGCAGCTCTCCGAACTCGAAAAAAACCCACACACATACTGAATTTGAAGACTGACAGCCATCATGGCAGACGTCGCAAATAACAATAATAACGATCGCAAAAATGCTCCACGGAAGTTTTCCCAAAATTCAATTTTGGGACCAATTCCATATTGTGGCTAATTCCATTTTGAGGCCACCATCAATTCGGATTTGGACTTTAAAGCCGAAGGGAGGAACGACAGAATTCAAAATTTTATGGCGAGGTTCGTTTCGTTTCTTGTTCGTTAATTATGTCTACTTCAGGTTCTTCCTTGTTCGTTTCGTTTCTTGTTCGTTAATTATGTCTACTTCAGGTTCTTCCTTGTTCGTTTCGTTTCTTGTTCGTTAATTATGTCTACTTCAGGTTCTTCCTTATTGTTTATTATGACTCTATTATGTAACTATTTTAAAAGATGTTTTCATTATATTTATATCTGTTTTTTTTTTCTGAATCAGCGGGAGCTGAGTAAGAGCCCTCATGAATAGATAGATCACGGAATAGCTGAAAATTTGGGTTAATGTGTTTTTTTTTCAATACTTGATTTTGGTTGTGTATGGAATTGGATCAGACCCAGTACACAGGCGTCTGGAATTTGGGCGTTCAGAGAGAAATAAGCGCTAATAGCAGGTAACAACATCCTGTGCTCCACTTTTTCAAAATAGCACCATTAGTACACTACACTGTTTTACCACTAACCAAACCGATTTTTTAAACGCCTCGACACGTGTTTCGCTAACTATGTTTAGCATCTTCAGGTACAATTGTACCTCCCTTGGCAGTCCCCGCGAGATTAACCCGTCGAGTTGAGGTTTCGCACCCCTTTGTGGTCACTTTGGAGACCTGCATAACATCTCTTTCCAAAGACTCGTTCATCCAACGAACAGCGAGGCTCTGGAACACATTGCCAAGGGAGGTGTTCCCCGAGGCATATAACCTCCAGAAATTCAAGAAGAACACCAATTCCTACGTTATTTGCCTTGGTTCTCACGATGTTCTCTGAACATTATTGCAATCCCTTTTCGTGGGAACCAGAACATAACAAAAATTAAATCAAAACTTCATAACACTACTTTGGATTTTCAAGTCGTAACTTTTCTTCATGAATAACATTGATAAACATGAAACACCTGGAGATCATGATTATCATGTCATAAATATGTCAGTTCAAAATAATGACTCAAAGTATTTTCCACTAGAATGAAATTAGGCTTACTTGATTAAAACAAATAGCTGTGGAAAAAGTATGTTCACAACAAATTATCGAAATGAGTTGAACATATCCTTAATGAAACAACAAATGTACTTAATTACCCTTAATGAAAATGGACAACATATAGCAGAGAGAAATGATATTGAAAATCGTAGGAAGTGAAGTAGAATGGAGATCACCTTCTATTTACTTGATGTAGATAGAACATCGTATTCACTCCAAAAATCTCAGTATGAAAATAGATAATTCAAGATCAATTAAAAATCATCATGCTACTCACATATTTTTCTGTCAACTTCTATCACTGAGAAGTAATGGAAGTATTTCTATGTTGAAAACGAGAACAGTGATATTTTATAAATTATTCAATATACCTATATTCCACTTTTGTGAATTTTTTTCAAGCATGGTGTCGATTGGATTTCTGATAGTGAAATTGTTAATGCTGTGATATTTTGAAGTGAACCATCTGATTTGTCCTTACCACAAATAATATTGAAATAACGATGATATTTCATTTATACAGGCTGATTTTAAAATAAGTGCATATATTTTAAACACTAAGAAAGCTTGAGGTATACTACCGAATAGCACTATTAAAAATATTATTAGGATCAAAATAGATTTGGGGCAAAATACCCTTTTTCCGCCCAGATTTCTACTTCTGTCACAACTATCGTTTGCGATCCGCAGTCGACCGTGATGAACGAAGCGACGTTGCCACTCTACATGAAAATTAGGAGATATTAAATAAAATGTATAATCGAGAAAATGTACATAGGGAAGAAGTTAACCCTGGTCTTGAATTTCAGAAAGATAATACAAAAACTTCAGAATGGACTCACCCAAGATTTCTACACATAAGCTCGAATAGCGTATAACTTAACACCTCACGGTTGGAAGTTATTTTACTGAAAAACCCTTTAGACCCTTCCTTCCACCTCCTTGCATCGCTACAATTTCGTGGTCTTCGAGGAGTCTCATGGGCCCCGCACAATAACGACCCGACATAAGAACCATATCATTCAGCTCAATGTTTGAGAAATGCATCGTCACATTCCAAGCAAATTGTCAGAAACAAAACTTTACATTCACTAGTATCACGTTTTGACGTTTTCCAAAATAACATACATTCTCAGAACAACAAATTGTCAAGAAGGGATCTTTATTTTGATTGTTCTTATGGTGTGCTACCAGCAAGAATTCAGATGACCATGAATTACTAATAGGCGACTTTTACGGACCAATCAGAAACAGCAAAGTAGTGCCTGCGTGGTTGCGATTCATCCTGATTGGGCACAGGTGATTGAGATCAATGTATTAGTGAGGAAGGATCATATCTTTAAATGAAACTACCATTTTCATAAAAAACTAATTTGGAAAAAACATCTATAAGTTTAATTCAATGAAATGATACTTCCTCACTATACACTAATCTCACAAATCCAATGTGTCTAATCAGGATGAATCGCAACCACGCAGGCGCTACTTTGCTGTTTCTGATTGGTCCGTAGAAATCGCCTATTAGTAATTCATGGTCATCTGAATTCTTGCGTCCGAAACTGTCAGAAGCATGCGCAGTTTCACAGAACTGTATGATTTTTTTTTGGGTTCTGCGGACTTGTGCATGCTTCTGACGGTTTCGGATTGTTTATTTTCTGAACGCGAACAATCCTAGTTAGTACTGTCAAAGATCACAGCAAAGAGGAAATCTATGGTCACAGATACTACTGTTCTGAGAAATGATGTTGACAGATCATATGATAATAGTTTTGTTTGTGTGGTTGCTGGTTTGTAAAATAATTGTAAACGTGAAATAAAAAATAAAATAATTGGATGTAGTGTCTTGTGTCGTGATAATCGTGATATGGTCGTGATTTTCAATGTGAGATTGCCAGGAAGGATATGTCGTCGTCGAGTCGTTTTCGATGATTTAAGTGCGAATATGAACCAACAAGAACACAGGACGATATAATTAGTCTGGAATGGACTCGATATCAGTATTTGTTTGCTCTCGGGAGTTTTGCTGTTCGAGCAGGTATGAGAAAATCTACTAGGTGAGTCGATTTTCAACTTTGTGTATCTTGTGTACCTATTTATTGTCTGCTAATTTTGTATCTACCCGCTGGGGCCTTATTTTCGTTTTGAAGGAAGGGGGACGTTCTATCATTCCCCTCATGTTTCTCTCCGTCTCTCGTGATCCATGGAGATAATCACCCCCCAGTTCTCTCAGTAAACTTTAAAAAATAAGGCTCCTGTACATATTACATTCACCTCTATTAGTTTCCATAACCTATTTCAATTCATATTCATTCTGTGACAAATTTTCATCAGGATATTCGTCTCTGAAACAATCTGGCATCACTGTCTTGTTTTGACTTTAGTGAATGACGAATTGGGGATTCCCTGGGATTCCGCAGATTTTACTTGCTTCTCAGTGGCGTACTCGAATTTCGAAGTATTTTATGTTCAATTTTCAAAATGAAATTTCTCGTTAATGTGAAGACTTAGGAAAAATCAAATATTTTAGTAATTTTTGTTAGACTCTCTCATATATATGTCTTGAATATATGCACTCATTTTAAAATCAGCCTGAATAGTTAAAGAGAGAAAATCTCAAATATTTTGAGAAATAGATAAACATTTTCAATCAACCTAGACAGTATTTAAATTATTTGAGGATGCACCTTGTAGTGCTGCATTAAAAACACCGCTCCCACCTCTGAAGGCCTGAAACTGTTTTTTTTTTAAATCTAAAAATATGATTTAGATTCTAGATTAAAATATTTAGTTTATTTTTAACAAGCACTGTCCTACATCTGTATACATCAACTCGTATTTCGTTCCTCTATCCACACTCAGGTTATGGCACATAAGTCATGAATCACCCTGTATATTATGCGTGAAATACATATGGAATGATTTTATTTCAATCAAGAGTAGATTGCAGATAGGATTTGCCCAACAATGAAATTTCCGTGAAAATGAGTACATTTTATGAATAATTACCTTTCTGGAATCATCCCTTTCCTTGGTGTTGCAAAAACAATTATAGAAAACAATGTAGCTATTGAAATTCACAGTATGCTCAATGGGAACTTACATCCTCTGAGAAAATATCCATAGCGATCTGTTCTCGATCTTGGTCAGGATCCTGCTCTTCTTCTCCTTCACTTTCCTCATCTTCAAAACGTCGCAAACGTTTGAATTTCTGAAAGATAAAATGTTCTAAAATCCCCTTTCAAAATGGTGATTCATGAAAACATACCCGTCTCTCGACTTTAACTCCCAAATTTTCCTCAAGCAAATCATAATCTTCATCTTCCAATCGATCGTCCAGATCTTCATCATCCGATTTTTTTCGCTTTTCTCCTCCTTCAATACGTATCAAAGTAATTAAATTGCATAACTTATTTCAGCAATCTTGATATGATTTGATCATCATTTAATTATGAATTTGATGCAATTGAGAAATTCCTAATGGATTAGAAACAATACATAGATATATTGTCACGACTAGAACATAGAATAATCACTTGACATTGAACTATGGAAACTGACCAAGGAACTCTCATGAGAAACGTGCAATTCTAATAAAATGATGTATATAAATATATCTTTGAATATAGTCTCGTACTTTCAGTTACCCCTAAACTATTAGTGCATATTCGAATATTACCTCTTGCAAACTATTAAGCCAAGCATTACCCCATATAAATCGATATGGGTGGCATAGTGAAAGTCCTACCGCTATGTCATGACATGGTGGAACCAACCTTTTTATAGTGACATGGTGGAAACAATCCTTTTATCATGACATGGATGGACTAACCATCTATTAAATCGTGACAATATTTATAATTTTTAAAAATAAATATGTGCTCCATTTTTGATCGTCCGGCAACATTGCAAAAGTCATTGACACTTATGATGCTTCTCACCTCGCCAAAATAAAATGTTTGGGCTCACCTATCAACGTCTGATCAATGATTTACAAAGGTTTCAGGTAACTTGAAAGTTCAATATCGTTCTGAAAATTTGTTGCCATTATTGTATTATTCCATTTCAATTTGGTTTTTCTTATATTACCTAGCTTCATTTTTGAATATTGTCAGTCAGGTGAAAAGAGCAATGGCTTGAGCAGTTCTATATTGTATCAAATTTGTTCATAATCGCGAAGTTGAAAGTTTTTTTTTTCTACAAGCGTGCGTGATTCACCCTATACCCGCACGCAATTTAGTTTGGAAAGTGTCATTTTCCCGCAACAGTGCGGAAATATTTTCCCACACTAGTGCGGGAAAACAAAGATATGATAAAATCGCTAATAATATAAGTGGTTGGTGATGGAATATAAAAGTTTAAGTTTGTTTGTTGCAGTATTATGTATGTATATTCAGAATCATCCATCAAATTGCACTATGCATTGTAAAAATTAAGAAATATTGAGAAATAAAAATGTATTATTGTAAAAATCCCCCTATAGATTTGGATTGATCTGATGGAAAACCATGGACGTATAAACAAAGAAGGACCCATTTATTTACATCGTAATGTGAAGTCAGAGAATACGGTCACGGTATATCACCTGATGTTGAATTGGAGGTTGTCACGTCCTGTCGCTGATAATTCCTAACCTCAGTCTAATCCTCTCAAGTATTTGTACTTTCCTCTTTTGTAATCATCTATTCAATTAGATGTTCATTATGATCCAATTCATAGAACTCAAGGAATAAATCATATGTCCATAGATAGTCACAATCAAATATTAAAAAACTGTCGTTATACATCATTTCGAAGTTATTCTGTAAAGGTTACCGAGATTATACACAACCGACAACGCCGCTGCGAAACAGGCTCGTTTCGTGATGTTTCGTGCTTTCGGCGTTGTTCGTTCATGTTCATGTGTTTGAGGAAGTTTATTGTTTTCGTTGTTTTTGAGTGAATTTTCTTATTTTTTTTGTGAAAAGTTGATAGACAGAGACTAATAATGGTGTTACACTGCTGGATTTGCGAAAAAACAAAGTTTTAATACCCAAATTTCACCTTCCATTCGTAAGTACCATTTGTTTACATGTTCGAATTAGAGTTTCATAGGCGTAACAATTGATATTTTCATCAAATAAAGAATGCGAAGCCTCGATGTATTTTTTCATATATGTTTATATCCATTTTTTTACGTTCATAATTTATCTGAGAACATTCCTTTTCAATGCTTTTCTCGAGGCTTTTCTGTTAAGAGGAAGTTGTACTATGATATAAAGCAATAATGCAAGGGTTTCGTAGTCCCTAACTTTTCACGGTCATTTTCCATTTTGAGAGGATGAAAAAAATTTTACATATTCATGAAGATCTTATAAATTTTTCTGCCGTCTTACTTTTTCGAAATTTGATTCGGTTCTTGAGAAAAAAAATTTGAAAATCATCAAAAAACACGTTATTTTGCGATTTTTTTTTTAAACTGAATCAAATTTCGAAAAAGTGAGACGACAGGAACATAGATTAGATATTCACGAATATGTACTGATTTTTTCATTCACTCTAAATGAAAAATGAACATAAAAAGTTAGGGATTACGAAACCCTTGCATGGCAACAATTTATGTCCAGAGAGTGGTGCCGCTCTCAGAATTTATAGGAATTACCATTTATGAAAGGAGATGAGAGATACATGCTCTATTTGCACTGTTTACGAGGGTCTGGCATGTGTAAAAAATTGAAATTTCATAATTTCAGTGGGATATCATATCATCATTATTTCATATCATTACAGACTGCTCCAATTCCAATATACGTAGAAATTCAAGAATATACGGCAATTTTACGGTGAGGTTCCCAAAATTAACAATCAATAATAAAATTAAAAACATATAAATAATAATTGTGAATAAGTATATATACAGTGTCATTCATAAAGTCGGCATCATATGGGAAAAACTTTTATTATTGACTTATTTTGGAATTCGAGTTGGACGTTGAGTTTTGCTTCAAAGAAGATGAAAAATGGCCTACTCAATTGGGGTCACGTGACTTTCGCTACATGTCAAAAGTGAAATTTTTTCGAATTAATTGCTGAAAGTAGGCTTATTTGTTCGAATATCGAAAAAGTTTACTTGAAAAAGTTGTTCCTACTGGTATGAAGTCGTTTTATAGAATTTACAATTTTTTTAATATTACAGAAATTTCGAAATTTTTTAAAGAATATCGAAATCTGAAAGATGTAATAGAAAGATAAAATCCGAGTCACATATGTAAAATTCAAATAGAAACAAATTTTTCAAGTAAACTTCTTCGATATTCGAACAAATAAGCCTACTTTCAGCGATTAATTTGAAAAAATGTCACTTTTGACATGTAGCGAAAGTCACGTGACCCCGATTGAGTAGGCCATTTTTCATCTTTTATGAAGCAAAACTTGAAGTCCAACTCGAATTTCAAAATGAGTCATTAATAAAAGTTTTTCCCACATGATGCCGACTTTATGAATGACACTGTATATATAAATAATTATGCGAATTTAATTAAATGCCCAGTACACTATATATGAATTATATACCTGATGTCTCATTTCCTAATGAGACAATTTTTCTCTTGTGAAAATTTTATATTGTTAAATATTCATTGACCTATGTACATTTGTTTCTTATCCTCACTACAAGGTCCACTTCGTAAGGTTTTTTTCCAGTTGGTATAACCCGAGGTATAACCCATAGCGACCCGGATTGATAAACGGTCATATTGTGATTGGTATTCAGTTTTTAGTCGCTCTTTGCATTTTGGATTCCCAAATTTACTATCACTATAATTCATTTTCGCACGCCGCTGTCGTTTGAGGAAATAGCACAGTCTATCGTTACCGTTTTCGTTCCCCTCAACCCGCTTGCCTACATCTCTAAGACTTCAAAACATTATATGCTGAAAGTATAGAGTTGCTGTGTCCTTCTTTTTTATACGTCCATGTGGAAAACGATTATTGTTGTCATGCCAAGTTTGGAATTGTCGAAGTGACAGACACAGCGTTACTGTCATTTTCGATTCAGTGGAAATGCCACAATGTGATCAAAAACTTCTAGCTATAGGGATTTGATACAGATGCGTTATTACCAACGAAGTCTTGAGAAAGGTATGAGAAGCTATACACGCGTTTTATTGAATGGTGCAACAATAATGAAATGAAAATACCCAATGAAGAATAGGTATTTTTGGCTTATTTCATAGAAGTGTCTGAAACCTAGACACCAAACTCCTTATGGGCCTGCTGGCTTCCGCAATGAACCAACATAATGCGTCAAACTGTAAGTTCACAATAGCTATTACTAATAATTAGTAGATAGAGAATATATTTCTTTTGTAAGCTGTTCCTATTTGGATGAATAATTAATTGAACGAATCAATCAATTTCTTACGCTTGTAGAAAAAATATTGTTCCTAACTCATGCGGAAAGTGTCTTTCCCGCACTCGACTGCTTGCCCGAACTCCGCTTCGCGTCGTTCGTGTCAACGGCAGTCGCGTGCGGGAAAGAATAACTTTCCGCACTTGTTAGGAAAATTACTATTTCAACACGAAAGATGAATGAGAATAATAGATTTGGTTTCTCCATACATACCTGAGGCATCCGATTCTGCATCGCTTTCATCAATTGGATTATCGTCAATCAAGTCTTTAAGTTCTTCACGAATACGTTCTTCATCATCTGAAAAAAAAATACTCCATTATTTTCCGACTGTTCGTTTTATTGGAGGAGACAGAATGGTTATTTGTCAATACTACACAGTATAGTAGGGAAAGCATTAATGAGATGAGGACAAGAATAATACGGCAAGATCCCATGAACGCCAGACCTTCGTTATTTTAGTTTAGGTCATGGTGCCTTTGGAAGCTTACAGGGAGCAAAGGTGCTAAAAATACCAACTTACTTTCGTCATACTATATAGGGTAATTTTTTTATATTTTATTCGGGATAATATTAGAAACCACGTCATCCATTGCCAGACACGGTACCGTGGTGTCTACCCCTTGCCAGACACCCTTAATCCTTGATGAATTGAAACTCACTTTCGTTAAAGTATAAGAGATGAATTTAATACAAGTTACTTGGGTAACAATTAGAAGATGTGTCCTCAGTAGCAAGACCGTTCTACTGGTGCTAACCCCTGCCAGACTGTACAGTGCTTTCCTAAAGTAAAATTTCAGGCAAACAATCAAATTTTGAAGAATCTCTCGAAATAGGTCGACGTTCAATTTCAATTTGCACATTCATACGGGGAAATTAAATATATAGGGTGATCCACGTTGGAATTATTATGTTCGCGTCAATTATTCCAAATGGAACACCCTATATATTATTCCATTTTTGAAATCTCTATAGAAAGCTGAATTCAAACATATATCACACGAATAGGGTTTGCATACAGCGTGTCTGTTAAATCAATTCTCTTAAAGTAGTGGATTAATTCATTTTTAGCCAAACTATCCACTTCTGAAGAATCCACTGAAACAGGTCGAATTTTATTTTCATTTTTCCACATTTTTGAGGGGAAAATAAATATATAGGGTGATCCACGTCTGAATTATGACGTCCGCAAAGACTTTTTCAAATGGAACACCCTTAATATTATTGATTTTTTGGAAACTCCATGGGAAGCTGGATTCAAAAATACCACACATAGAATTTGTATACAGTGCGTTCGTTAAATTCTGTTCTTTCAAAGTAAGTGAAAAATTCGTGAAGAATTAGGGAAATATTTTTTGAAATAGACGCTCGAAGCTGTCGAAGTTTATTATTATTTGGACATTCATTCGAATTTACTAAATTCCTCACTAATGCATCCACTACACTTTAGGAGGGCACTGAATTCAAAGGACGTACTGTACACAAACCCTATGTGTGATATATGTTTGAACTCAGCTTTCCATGGAGGTTCTAAAAATTGAATAATATATAGACGGAGGCTTTCGCCATCACTCACGGATTAGAGCATAGCTTTTCAAGGAACCTACGCGATGTCAACAATCATTCAGCCAACACACTCCACTTATTCCTCACTAATAATTCAGCACCTTACACCATAGATGTACGAGCACCACTCAGCAATTCTGATCATACACTCATCTCGACAACCTGCCCATTCTCCATTCCATCAACTAATCCAGCACTCCCACGTCTTGTATGGCATTGTTACTCAGGATACTGGGAAGGTCTCCGCATAGGAGACTGGGAAGGTCTCCGCATGTTTCTCTCCTAGTTTCCTCGGCATAGAAAATGCTTTGATTCTGAGGATCCTTCACAGTGTGCTGCGGAAATATCCGACATCATCACGCTTGGAATGGGCACATACATACCTCATTCTTCGAAGAGACCATCAGCTTCGAAACCATGGTTCACTGGTTCAACTATTTCTGGGGTTGTTGCCTAGAAACAAACAGCCTATCATGGCTGGCGCAAGGACCCATACCTCCTGACTAGAGCAGAATATGATGAAGCATAGAACTGCAGCCAAACAATAGATGCATCAAAAGAATTATACAATGCCAAAATAAGATCAAAACTCATAGATTGTCCCAATGGCTCCCGTTCGTTTTGGTCCCTCGCAAAAGAATTTTAAATAATTAATGTAAACCACTCTCCAAAGACGACGGCACATTAGCAACAACATCGAAAGAGAAGCGAACATTTTTGCAGTTATGTTCGCAGCAAACTCCACCTTGTATTCCCTAGGAAGGGTGCCACCAGACATTCCACACGTTGAAAGTCGAATGCCCGGAATCGTCTTTCGTCAACGCACTATCAGGCGCATTCTGCTCGCTCTCAAAATGAATAAGTCCAATGATCCTGATGGAATTCTATTCATTATTCTTAAAAAGTGTGCACCAGAATTGCTAGCTATTTACCATCTCCTACAAGTCGGGTATTTTTCCATCTTGCTGGAAAATAGCTAGAGACCAACCAATCCCCAAAAAAGATAACAAGAGCCTGCCCAACGACTATAGGCCAATTGTTTTGTTATCGGTTATCTCCAAAGTGATGGAGAAAGCCATCAACATTGAGCTTATCAAATATCTGGAGAGCTCAGGAATAACTAATGATAGACAACATGGCTTTCGCCACTGAAGATCAACTGCAGATTCACTTGCCTACTCACTCATATATGGCAAAACATGGGGAATCTCTAGAAGCTGTAACGCTAGATATATCGAAGGCATTCGACCGTGTTTGGCACTAAGGACTGCTCCACAAACTACCATCATAAGGCATACCACCTCAGCTATGCCCTTTTATCGAGTTCTTTCAGGCAGATCGCAACATGTGGTGGTGGTCGGAGGATCGTCTGATACCATTGCCTTCAATTCCGGCGTTCCACAAGGATCAATCTTGGCACCCACATTGTTCCTACTTCATATCAACGATCTATTGGGAGCAACCACTTGCCCTATCCACAGCTTTGCAGACGATCTTCATACTGCGTTCTCTTCTAGACTTCCTATTTCATTCCAGGAACTAAGAACTTGCGACGGAGGCAGGCCAACGCTGTCAATGAAGATCTTGCGGAAATCACAGCCTGGGGAACCAACAACCTAGTTGAATTCAACGCCACCAAAACGCAAGAGCCTGTATTCTCTAGGAAGGCGGAACTCAGTATGCCTGATATAACACTGTCCGGTACCACCATTCCCACCAAGACCACTATATCTATGTTCGGTATTACCATCAGTTGTCGGTTGAATTATAGTCCCACCATTTATGTATATGCTGCGCTTGCAATGGGAAGCTCAATGTGTCGAGTATGTTGTACTGGCATTTTGCTGGGCGAAACTCAGTACCAATGCTTGGTGTACCCCCATTCCAAGTCTTATACAGGGTGCGGCACCGAAAACGAAACAGAGGCTCTGTAGGTCGCCAAAACCGGATTATCAAAAAAAACTGAAACAGGTCAACTACATTTTCGAGGGGGAC
The DNA here is from genome assembly GCA_918026855.4 of Phaedon cochleariae. NCBI lineage: Eukaryota > Metazoa > Arthropoda > Insecta > Coleoptera > Chrysomelidae > Phaedon > Phaedon cochleariae. The sequence continues at coordinate 21,544,812 of OU896707.1, forward strand.
ATCTTTCTAAAATATTTTCAGCCCTGCGGCGTTGCCGCTTCTAAAGAAAGGAAGCAACAACTTTGTTATTTCAAATGGAACACCTTGTATTTTATTGCATTTTTAGATTCTCCCCGAAGAGCTGATTTCATCAATGCATCACACTTAGGGTCTAGCTGTAATGGTTTCAGGGATATAAAGTGTTCAAAATCGAGATTTTTCAACTTTAACATTTTTTTGTGTCGAAACTATTCATTATTGGTCAAAACGGCTCTCATGTCCCGATCTCAACTTGTGATTTACTATCTACTGACATTTATTTGAAACAACGTAGTTGACGTGTTTCAGATTCTTTTCATAATCCGGTTTTGGCGACCTACAGAGCCTCTGTTTCGTTTTCGGTGCCGCACCCTGTATATTTATGCTCGGTGTTTCCATCAGCAATACTGTTCGATGGGAAAATCATGTTCGATCCATCGCAAAAGCTGCTTCACAAAAACTCGGTTCCTTGTTCCGTGCTAAAACCTACTTTACACCACAACAGCTTCTCACGATCTACAAAGAACAGATCCGGCCAGTTTTAGAATACTGTTCTCATGTATGGGGTTTCAGCACCCAAACATACGCTGATGCTCTTACATTCCATCCAGAGAGGAGCCATTCGCCTGGTGGGTGATGCCACACCGTAGAAAAGTCGGTGGCCTTTCACTTATATAAAGATACTTCCACGGAAATATCCTTCAGATATCTCTGCTATAATTCCATCACTAGCAATACCAGTCAGACGAACTCGACAGGCTAAGTCAGCACATCCCTTCGTAGTTAACCTTGGAAAATGTCGAGTAACACTCTACCAAAACTCGTTCGTCTATAGAACGGCGAAGCATTGAAGTTCTTTGTCAATGGAAGTATTCCCAAGGACTTATAACCTCCAAAAGTTCAAAAAAATCCAACACCTTCCTCTCCCTGTCCTCCCTAGGAACGCGCGATGTTTCACGAACATTATAGGAATTCGCTCCAAAAAAAAAAAAAAGAAAAAACTATAGGTAATTCACTAATCCACATGCACCAAGTTTCTTGGAATACCACTTGACCATTGATTGTACTTCAACTAACAAATGGACTGCCGGTGAAAAAAACTGTCAACTTTACTACGCGATGAATAGTTTGAAATCGAACTTCTACCGATGTCACCTAATTAACTTATAATGTGCGTTAGTCTACTCTGCGATCAGCTGCGATATAATTGTGTGGGGCAGGGCAACCGAAATCATGAGAGTATTTATTCTGAAAGAGAATTGTACATACAATAGCATTCACCTCTACAAGCTATTAAATTCATGGACGTCATTTAGGGTGTGACACTGCAACAATTTTATTCCATAGGATTCCAAACCTTTTTTATGAATAATATATAGAAATAATTTTCATATCAGTGAACAAAAAATATTTGATTAACTTTTTTCAAACATCGGAAGTGCTTGCGTTGAATTATGTAAATACGAACCTTGGAGAGAAGAGCTAAATAATTACAAATATTGAATAAATGAAGGGTGACTTGAGTAGCAAAATGAAAAAACTACGAAATAGCCACAATGCTCAAAGTGGAATGAAATGTTAAATAAATACAAAAAGCACAGTCATGTCCACACAATGTTCATAAAATGAACAACAATGGTACTAAGTCCCATAATGAATTTATTATGGGACTAAGTACCATAATGAAATTCTACAGGGTCTCTATAAATGATCGTAACATCGTAGTAGCTGATGAATTTTTTTTCCATTTACCGCTTTCTACTAATGCTGTTAACAACATTTAACGACCAGAAAGAGAGGAAGTGATCATATACAGGATCTTTTTTTATATCGTTTCGCATGCACTATGGAACTGTATCTCATCGAAGGAGAGTCCAATATTGGAGTTCGAAAAATAATGGAACAAATCAAAAATATTTATTAAAGGAGTAATAAATAGCGGTTTATTTCATTAACCTACATCAAATGTTCAAAATGTTCTCCGTTGTTCTCCAAGCATTTCAAAACTCTTAAAATGTTCCTCAGCATTTCCGGGCCAATATTTTGGTAGCAATGTGCTATTGAGGCTTGCAGCTCTTCAAGGTTAATATTGTTTCTCTTGAATACTTCGTCTTTCAAATATCCAAAAAGGCAGAAATCCAAAGGCGTCAAATCTGGAGAACGTGTTGGAAAAGAAGGATTAACTCCTCGATTTATCACACGGTTGTCATAAAATTCTTGTAAATATTCTAAATTAGCACGTGTGGTGTGGGCAGTGGCAGAAAATAGCCAACTCGAATTTCTTCATCATCAAGTAGATTGATGAATGGTTCTAACAACACTTGTCTGTACCTTTCACTTATAAACATCTCACCTTTCACCATTGATAGTGCCATCGAAGAAAATCGGTCCATATATTCGCCTACGAGAAACTGCTAACCACACCCCAATTTTTTGAGAATGTAGTGGTCTCAATGAAATCACCTAAAATTTTGTGAGTTCACGTATCCCGACAAATTAAACTAGCTGGTCATCATTGAGATTATTTTGGAACCATTGACAGTACTCCAGACGACGTGGGATATCTATTGGCAGAAGTTGCTGTAGTACACTGGTCTTGTAAGGGTGCATATGCAATCTTTTCTTGAGCCCTTTATGGCATGTACTTAGTGGCACACCAGATTGTAAAGATAATCTCTTCAATGACGTTTGGGGATTTTGCTCAACACGCGCCCTTAGATTTTCGACAACTTCTTCCGATATTTGAGGCCTTCCTGTTGATTTCTTTTTATTGACGTTTTCAGTTTGGATGAATCTGTGGATCACTGTTCTGATGTGGGCTTTCGAAGAAGATTCTTGAATCTGAACATTAGGATATTTCGCCAGGTACTCATCCTTGCAGGCTACTGCCGAGTAACTCCATCCACCATTGATGAATGTGCCATTTCGACAATAAGACATTACAATAAATAATGTATTCTGCTCCGAGGAATAAGCCATCCCTCTTTTCAACACGACAATAACAAAGTAGAAAACAGAATCGTTTGAAAATTTCAACGAAAAACTGACAATTGTGAGTTTATCAGCTATGACAGTATAATGATTGATGTCAGAAATTAAATTCGAATCTGTGAATCACCATAAATGAAAGGCGGCAAATGGAGAAAATATTTCAACGGCTACTACGATGTTACGATAATTTATAGAAACCCTGTATATTAAAAACATGTAATGGTGAGATCAAACAAGTTTATTCAAAATGCATAACTATGTAAAAAACTACTTACCTATTATAAATGGTAAAAGAGCATTTACTACAATTTGCAATATTAATTCCAATGGATTCTAGAGTTTTTACATCAGTGATTGATGATTTTTGGTAAACTTGTAATCCTGTTTGGTTTTTGGCACCAAAAATTGCTTCTATTTTTTTCTTCTCCGAAGTTACAAAAAATTCCCGCATTACATATACTTACTCCTTTAAAAATAGTTGTCATTGTGACATGTCAAAAATGCAATTTTCAATTTTTCGATAACGTATTAATATAAATGCCATCAGATTAAATTTTTGTATGTAATACGAATCATAAACAATTTGAACTTGAACCAAAAATGTTTTTCGCCTGCGGTGCATTTTTTCCACCTGGCCTACAGCCCCCGTCCAAAATACAATTTCACAGTCATCTTGTCCCTCCTGACAATATCTGAAATGACGCTCACACCCACCCCCCAGCACAAAAAAAAGTCCCAAAAAAATAGTGATGTCTACGATCCAAAAACAAAGTTGCACCTGATAAAAATCACCACTTTATGCAGATGGATTCTATAACCTGCTACCAAATTCAACGTACGTATTATTATTATTATTATTATTATTACCAAACCTGCTACCCTTAAACTGGTATCGTGGGGTGTTTTGGTACCCCACAAGTGTGATTTTGGAATAATAACATACTCTTAATCAATTTGGTGATTTGTTGTTCTAGGTATTCTCCTAAGTGCGTGATATCTTGGAAATCCTAGTGATTTTTTCCCGAAAATCTAACAGTTTCGAAAATAAAGGGTAATTGGGTTGTGCAAATTATACCCCTGTCAGTTTCTTACTATCAAGCGATATGCACTTCTAGTGTGTTCCATAGGTTGTATTTGTCAGATTTTCCTATAAAAATTTGAATAACTCAAAAAATGGGTCAATTTATTTACAGGCTGAAAAGAAAAAGAAAAGTAATGGTATGCATGTCATTACATGATAAAATAAATAGACAACATTTCAACAGACCAACGAAAACCACAACATTATAGCTTTACGCTAACGGAAGATATTAACGATCAAAGTTGGAAGAATGATTGATGACAGCCATTCTTAGTTACCTACCTCCTCTCCCAATCCTTCCTAGGTACGCACGATGTTCTTCGAACATTATAGGGATTCCCTGCCGTGCGCACCAAGCGATAAATTTTTTTTTAAATGTTATAAAATACAGGTGTCCTATTCAAATCCAATAATAATTCCTCCAATAGTACAGCTAATTAGCTCAACTATTGTGCACTTTTTGATGAATGCACAAAATTCTGCACAGAGGTAGACTGATATAATATGAACAAATTTGAATGTGGAGCCACCGGCCAACTGCCCCCTGGCGGCCATTATCCAAAATGGACGCAAAATGGCCGCCAGTGAACTCTCAAAAGACATAAGAAGTTTGAGTTTTCTGCTGAAGGTTTGTGGATGTTTATTGAATGTTTTGAATAAAGTTATGCCCTTTTATAAGTTATATACCGGGTGTCCACGTAGTTTCGAAAAGATCTATAGCTGATGGTGGTCTCATGGAGAAGAAACGTCAGTTAGCCAATTTGAAATCACCATTATGTAGTAGAGAAAAATAGCTTTGTATAATTTGAGTACACAAGGTGAATCTGAAAGTCATGTTTTTTCAAAAAAACCTGACCCCCTTACTAGGGTAGGTAGAACACAGCAAAATAAGATGGGTTTACTTAGTAAAAAAATGTCGTAACGGCATTCGTTATCAAGATACAACTACTGGCAACATTGTGATGAAATTTTTTATGGATGTCTCTTGGAATCTGACCATAGTGAGAGGAGAAGATGGTGTGCCTACGCGCATATTATGTGAAGTCATCTGGTATACCAATGACAGCTGCTAGTCAAAGACAGATACAGTTGCCATAGGCGCGGTATGAATTCAAAAAAGTTTATTAAAATATCTACGAGTTTTTCGATCTGTCTAGGAATAATTCAATTTATATAAATAGGTACCTATTCCTTCGATTTTACTATTTTATTGACACTGGAATTTGTTACCTTGCGGTAATTCTCAATCGCATATAGCAAATACATACGAAACATTTTGCATTGTCAAAAATGTCAATCCCATCTAATGATCCGCCATTGTGTGAATTCGGACAGATTCGCATTCAGAAGTTGACGTTGGTTGCTTCTGCTTTGACATCGACAACAGAAGTCTAATTTTTTGCCGTTTTGTTATTCAAATCTTTGCTGCAATTTATATTTTGAGAAATTTAGTCTTTCGAATTGATTTTCATTTATTTCTATAACTCAATATTCCAAGGAAGATGTTCTGTAGGAATGGCTTTTTGTTTCAAATATTTGTTTATTTGTGTTTTTTTTTGGAGGTATTTAATTCAACAACTGTACCTACTTTCAAACTTGTTCGAAAAAGGTTTGCATGGAAATGTTGCGAACAATGAATATAAGGTAGGCACCTCGGTAGGCACCATTATTTAAGTTAGTTCATTTTCGGTTGACGGCAAGCTTCCATCATTAGGTCTCCATCATTAGGTCTCCATCCTCGGAAAAGAATATTCAATATCTGTGCCATTCATATATTTGTTGGAATTTTCATAACCAGAAACGACACGAGTGGGCATTTTGAAATTATTTCATTTAATTTTCGAACTTACATTTATTTGAATTGGGACATCGATCACGAAAACAAACAATATAAATGTCAGTTATATCCCAGTTGACGTCATGCGCAGAACAAGACGAGTTTAACCTTTCTGTCGAGCACACCATCTTTTCCTTCCACTATGAATCTGACACATCGCATGCATTTGTTCATATATCTGACTCTCATAGAGGGCGCTAGTTACACGGTTCTTATCAAGTAGTTTTGGACATAACTTTTTTGAGGTTAGATTTTTTAATCCAAATTTGATGTGAACTTGAACATCATTCAATTTCCCACCAAAAAGATACTCTTGGTGAAACTCGTGAATGTGTTCCGTTTTCGGAATATTTTGATTTGAAAATGATGAAGTGATAACTGTTGCTGGTATAAAGCTATGTATTAGAGTGACTATTGTGAAAAATTATCACCTATTACCGAAAACAACAATACATTTCTGATGCTGAACTTATTGATTTAACAATGAATCAATTGACTAAGAATATGGATTACACAGTTTGGTTCTATCTTGAGCAGAAAGTCTATGCTACATAGGTAAATTCACGTCAAGAGTTGTAAGACATAATTGAACATCACTTAAATGACCTAACAGCTGATCATCAACTGTTTAGAAGAATGATACATTCTTAAGAAAAGAATATAGAATCATGTATTCGTCAACACGTAGGACATTTTGAACACTTACTCTGATTCAATATTTCATGTTTCTAGTCAAATATCTCATAATTTTCTACTTATGATTGATTCTTTGTTCCATCAATAACTTCAGCAAAAGAATAATTTTATTGTTTTTGAATCTGAATAAATAGGTAATTGAACTCAATAAAATTCATTTCATACCAGCATCAGCTATTACTCCATTATTTTCATAACGAAATATTACGAAAATGGAACATAGTATCGAGTTTCACCGAGTATACCTTTTTGGTGTAAAATTGAATGATGTTCAATTTCATACCATATTGGGATTGAAAAATCTAACCTCAAAAAAGTTATGTTAAAAACTACTCGGTACGAACCGTGTAACTAGCGCCCTATATCAGGGTTGGACAAATCTTGATTTAAAAAAAAAATCAAAAATCATTGATTTAAATAAAAAAATCATGATTTTTTGGATTTTTTTGGATTTTTTTGTTTTTTTTTCATTTTGGTCTTAATGCGCGATAAATATAGGTACCTGTCAACATTCATGTCCATTTTTTAACTCAAAACTATTTTAATTTTGTGTATTTCATGAATTTGAGTATTATAAAATTAAAACAAAATATAATTCACAAAGAAAGCCATTCTCAGTAGGACGATGTGGGTCGACCGACATGTCTGTACAAGAAAATTCCTGTAGCCTGTATATGTATATGTTTCAATATACAGTTTTTTTAGGGGTTTTACTATTTTATTTCAGTTTAATATTTTTTATTATTCAAATAAATAATAAATGTTCTCGAAATTATTATTTTGATTTGAATTGTGATTTAAAAAAAATCACTTGATTTAAATCATGGGATGTGTCAGATTTCAAGACACATCCATACAAAATTTTATTACAATGTTGCCAGTAGTTTCAACATAATCGTGAAAAATGTGTGAAAAAAAATCATGTTTTCAACACCTTGTATCACGAAAACGAATGCCGTTACGACATTTTTTTCACTGAGCAAACCCAATTTATTTTGCAGCGTTCTACCTACCCTAGCAAGGGGGTTCAGGTTTTTTTGAAACACCCTGTATATCTCACCAAAATAAGTTGTTTGGCAGAACATTGCTCACATAAAATATTTAATATAACGGAGGTAGGTACAGGTACTCAATGGTTTAAAGAATACTCCAACTATAAAACATTTTGTTTACATTTTCTCAAGAAAAAAAAACGCAAAAAAGCCATTATCAGTCCAGCATTAGATACCCTACAGTTGCATCATGTCATCAGAAACACTAATCAAACACTTCTTTTTATATAAATACCCTATTAAATAAAAAACGTCACTTTCATATTCAGCCTGTATATTTGCGTGAATAATTTGCAGACTGGAAAAAATAAGACTGTGGACTGGAATGAAATGCTGCAGACTGGGTATTTCCAGCAAACAAATCAATATTTTTATTGCATACCTGGTCAGCTCATGGAAATACAGGATAAGGAAGTTTTCACTTTTTTCACTGCCCCCCCCCCCTCTGGGGAGCACTTTACTAGTGTGTTTTTTCATAAAATCTTGCGGACTGGGTATTGTGCGAGTCAAATCATCTTAATCTTCTCAAAATCGATTCTACTCATGAGAATGCCCAATGCAGTTTTTGAAAATTTTCAGACGCCCCCTTGGGGAGCACTTTAAAAATCGATGTATCTCATGAAAATATGTGATGAAAACTTTATGAAATTTTTCCATAGCCCCCCTGAGGAGCACTTTACTCCTGTGTTTTTTTATAAGATTTAGGGGACTGAATATTTTGCAAGTCAAATAATCTTTTTTTTTTGACAAATCGATTTATCCTTTGAAAGTACACTAGGAGGCAAATAATCTTTTTTTTGACAAATCGATTTATCTCTTGAAAATACACCTTCATTATATCAAAAAATTCACTAATGATATTGAGTTCCATAACTATTACATAAAATATAAACAAATTTACAGAGGTGTTATTAGAACCGCCAAAAAGAATTACTTCCACAACAGAATATCAAACAGTAATAATACTATTAAAGAAACCTGGCGGGTTGTGAATGAGTTTAGAGGAAAAAATAACATAAAATCAAATACAACACCGGATTCCAATACACTCAATGAATACTATTGCTCTATATCCGACAGACTCTCTGAAAATATTGAAGCTGCTGCAGATCCACTGTTTTATCTGAATAAATTTTACACTCCCGAAACATTTGTATTACACGAGACAAATCTTAAGGAACTGATGGATACAATAAATCATATAAAAAACAAAACTTCCAGTGGCATTGACAATATTTCAATAAAAATCTTCCAAAATTTGCCAATCTTCGTTCTCGAACTGCTGGTCCACCTTATTAATGATTCTTTTACCAGAGGAACTTTCCCCGACTTCCTAAAAACCAGTATAGTGATCCCCCTGTATAAGGGTGGTGACCTCTCCGAGCCATCAAATTTTCGACCTATCTCTTTAATACCAACCCTGGGAAAAATTATCGAAAAATTGGTTAAAACTTGATTGATGGACTTCTTGGCTCACCAAAAAATTCTACATCCTCAACAATTCGGTTTCCAACCTAACAAAAGTACTGGAGATGCAATTTTTGATTTTCTAAAAAATGTATACTCAAATCTAAATTCGAAAGAAGCAAGCGCCGCAATATTTTGTGATTTGTCAAAAGCATTTGACTGTGTGAATCATGAAATATTGCTTCGTAAGCTCCACCATTACGGGATCAGAGGCCAAAGCCATTACTGGTTCGAGTCTTACTTAAGCCAAAGAACACAAGTTGTAAAGTCCAACAGTTTTTCCAATATAGGTTTTATTAAACATGGTGTACCTCAGGGCTCTGTGCTTGGACCTATCCTGTTCTTGTTATATTTTAATGACCTTGCGAATATTAAGACTGAAGGTGTATTCACTATTTTCGCAGACGACACAACGGTCCTGTGGCATGATCAAAACCCTAACAAACTTTTTAGTAAAATGTCTAGGGATATTAACGCTGTGAGAGAGTGGTGTAACTCGAATCAGCTTTCATTCAACACTAACAAAACGAATCTCTTATCATTTCAATGCGATATACCGGATATTTCCCTGGGGAATGATATTATTTCATCTAATAATTTCAACACCTTTTTAGGGATTCACTTAGACTGTAAACTCAAATTTGAAGATCATGTTCGTCATCTTAGTAAAAAGCTGTCCAAAGGGTGCTATGCTCTACGTGTTATCTCAAGAGAATTGGGTGAAACAACTGCAAAAGTAGTTTACCATGCCTTATTTGAGTCTCATGTCAGGTATGGTATCCCCTTTTGGGGTACCTGCAACAAACAGTGCTTCAACATAATATTCACTCTCCAGAAACGTGCAGTACGCTATATCTGCGGGGTTGGACCTCGAGTATCATGTAAAGAACTTTTCAGAAAGCAAAAACTCCTCACCATTCCATCTCTTTTCATTCTCGAATCGGTATGCTTAGCACATAAAAATAAATCAACATATGATACCATTTCTGGTTCTACCCGCCAAAATAACAACCTAAGGCTACCCATTCCAGCTTCCAATTTGATCAAAAACTCCATTATTTATAATGCTGCAAAACTATATAACCATCTTCCTGCCAGCATCAAAACCATTGAATCCCTCCATTTATTCAGGAAATCGGTTAAACTCATTCTTATGGATGAAGTATTTTACGAAGTTCAAGATTTCCTCAATAAAAACATAAGTGGTTGAATTAGTTAACATTTTAATATTTTTTAATATATATTATTCAACCATACATACATTTTTATGTGATATTTTGATTAATTGACGAGTTATTTTTAACCAAATAATGTAATTATTTTTAAATAATTAATGTTTTTATTTTTAATCTTGACAATGTGATATTCAATTATATTTATTTTTTACTTTATAATTACCCTGTGTTATCTTTGTGGTAACGCAGATAGTATTTTTGATTGTTTGTGTGTTTCTATAAATATTTATTAATTCTTTTTAACTACATGCTTATTGTTAATTTCATGTTCTATGTTGAATATTTAAATGTATGTTTCTTTCTTTTATTAGAATCTAACAAACAATTGTAAAATATCTATATTTTTAATATTTGTAGTACAAGCTTTGTCAATAAGATTTATGTCTTCGACAATAAAGCATATTTTTGATTGATTGATTGATTGACACTAGGATGTTTTCAAAATTTTGCTCTAGCCCTCCTGGGGAGCACTTTACTCTTGTTTTTTCATAGCCTCCTGGGGAGCACTTTACTCCTGTTTTTTCATAAGATCTTGTGGACTAGGTATTTTTGCAAGTCAAATCATCTCAATTTTCTAAAAAATCGTTGTATCTCATGAAAATACAGGATGAAAACTATTTAAAATTTTTCTCAAGACCCCCTGGGGAGCACTTTACTCCTGTGTTTTTTCATAAAATCTTGCTGACTGGTTATTTTTGCATGTCAAATTATCTCAATTTTTCCAAAAATCGATTCATCTCGTCAAAATACAGGATGGAGTTTTTAATTTTTTTTCTAGCCTCCTTGGAAGCCCTCTACTTTGATTTTTTATGAAATCTTAGGGACTGGGAATCTTTGCAAGTCAAACTTCTCAAAAATCGATTCATCTCATGAAAATACATGATGAAAATTTTTGAATTTTTTTTCTCTATCTCCCTGAAGAGCACTTTACTCTTGTGATTTTTCATAATATCTCATAGACTGGAAATTTTTGTATGTCAAATCATCAAAATTTTCTCAAAAATAAATTTATCTCATGAAAATACAGGAGGAAAAGTTTTTAGAATGTTTTCCTAACCTCTCTGGGAAGCACTTTACTGGTGTGTTTTTTTATAAAATCTTGTAGACTGGGTATTTTTGCAAGACAAATCATGTCATTACTCATGAAAATACAGGATGGAATGTTTTTGAAATCCAGATAATTTGATCTGCAAAAATACCCAGTCCACAAGATTTTATGAAAAAACACATGAGTAAAGTGCTCCCCAGAGGGGCTATATGAAAATTTGTAAAACTATGCATTCCCTATCTTCCTGAGATAAATCAATTTTTGATTTGAATTGCAAAAATACCCAGTCTACAATATTTTATACTTATGTGAGAATAAAACAGAACAAAATATACTTAGAAAGTGAAAACCTGGTTGAAAAAATCAAATCAAAATCCCAAGTTGAAACCTGGGCCACATGGCTAGATAATGATCAAATGATTTACTGTTATGGTAATGAATTAAATATAAGAGAGATAATTTTTGAAATAACTCACTATGCATGTACACTTTGCAAATTTCATTATTAGAGACTCTAGGTAGATATCTTCAGTGGCAAACATTGAAGTTGCCAGGTGGAAAAAGCTTATGAATTCTTTACTACTACTTTCTTTCTCTCTGTCTATCCCCCCCAGTTCTGCAAATTTTCCTAACATAATAGGGTTTTCCTCTCATGTGATCTAGAAGATTAACCTGTGCAATCAATTATTACTGAGCTCTTTCAAAAGGGATAGTCTGGATAGTATTCAAAACATACATGTTACATATGGTGTAAATAATTCTGTTGTTAATAATTTTAAAATCATCATAGTCTCACCTTCCTCTTCCTCCTCTGAACTATCAACAGCTTTGACTTTTTTTGCTTTCTTGCGCTCTCGAGGTTCCAAGTCTTCCTCCTAGAAAGGAAAAAGACATCAGATTCATGGGTTGAGTTTTTCCCATACAAGATATTCAAATATAATATCATAAACATGTATTTTCGATATAACTGTTGATTAATTACTTCACTGCTTTCTTCAGCTTCAGATTCGATGAAATCTGCCATTATGGATTACTTCAAATCCTCTCCTAGTAGCTGGTAGTTTGTGTTCTGCAATCGTAGTTTAATCAAACGCTACTGCTACAGGTATATTTTATATTATTCCTTAAGAGAATTTGGCAGCATATTTATAAGATGCAGAATTTTTATTGATGAATGTTGAATGAACAATTTTATTTTAGGGATCGAAATTCCTAGGATTCAAAGGATTCTTAGTAATATCTTCATGATCCTAAAAAAACAATATTGACAGCTGAAGGCTGGGGCACCAAGTCTTGACATTGACGGCTGACGACAAATGACACTGACAAATGACGTACGTCATTTTCTTGAAACATTATCCAGAAAACGAGTCTCGCAACAGCTGCAGACACTACATCTAACATTTTGGCTTCCAACAAGATACGTAATACAGGGTGTCCCTGAAAAGTCTGTACCAAACCTTGGCAAAAATTTTTCGTGAAATCTGAGTATGCCGATTCGAAACAGCTTGCCTAAGTCTGAATTGCTTCGTCTCTGAGGTACAGGGTGGTAATGTATTTTGTGATATTAAGTAATCCAGAGAAGAAAATTCAGAAGAACTTTTCAAGATAATATTTTTATAACAACTAAACTTCCATAGATACTCAACCATAACATACAGGGTCATATAATAATATAATTCACATCTGAGAGATAAAGCCTCATTTCATTCAACACTCCCACTCTTTATGACTGATGGGAATTGAACACCTATGATTTCCAAAATTCTCAGGAATGTTTCTTTTGGAACTGCTTTCGTGAATATATCTGCAGATTGTTCTTCTGAGGGGATGTATGAAATCATCAATGAACCATTTTCGACCAATTCTCTGATGTAGTGATACTTCACATCTATATGCTTGGTACGTCGATGATGTTGATCAGCATTCCTCACCAAACGTATTGTGCTCTGATTATCAACCATCAATATTGTAGGATGATCCATAGGAATATTCAATTAAATTAGAAACTGTCTCAGCCAAACAACTTCTTGAGCTGCTTCAGAAGCAGCTACATACTCTGATTCAGTTGTAGACCGTGACACACATCTTTGTTGACGAGAAGCCCAAGTGATAGGACCACCCGCCAGTGTGCTAATGTAGCCACTTGTTGAGCGTCGTGTATCCAAATCCCCAGCGAAATCTGCATCGGAAAAAGCTGTCAGTTTCGTTTCTTCTCCAGAGTACATGATGCCTAAGTTCTTTGTCCCTTGTAGATATCGCAATATGCGTTTCACAGCCGTCCAATGAGCAATACCAGGATTAGCCAAAAATTTACTGACTTGACTAACTGCAAACATTATGTCTGGACGTGACACAATTGCGAGGAACATTAAACTACCTACGACTTCTCGATAAGGAATTTCTCTCATTCTTGATTTTTCTTCATCATTTTTAGGACACATATCAAGTTGCAAGCTGTTATTTGGATCTGCAGGTACTGCACACGATTTGCAATCTTGCATGTTGAACTTCTTCAGAATTTTCATGACGTAATTCGGTTGATTAATGAAAATTTGACCATCACTAGTTCTCGAAATTTCTATTCCAATGAAAACTTCTGGTTTGCAAATTGTTATTTCAAATCTGGATCCAAGCTCTTGCAATATTCTGTCGATTAAACTTGTAGATCTGCAGAATAAGAGACCGTCATCGACATATAATGCCAAATAAACTTCTTCTGACTGAAATTCTGCACAGAAAACACATCTGTCTGATTCAAGTTGATGGAACTTGAAAGTTTTCAAGAATCCAACAAATGTTTCATTCCAGTTACGGGGCGATTGTTTCAAACCATATAAACTCTTTTGTAACTTACACACCAAATTGGAATTTTCTGTTATTAAGCCTTCTGGTATGTCCATAAATATTTCTTCATGCAAATCTCCATACAGGAAGGCGGTTTTCACATCGAACTGGCTGATGTTCATCTTCTTCATAGATGCTATTGCAAAGAGTGTTCGAATTGAATCATACCTAACAACTGGGGAAAATGTTTCAGTATAATCCAACCCAGCTGTTTGTGAGTAGCCCTTAGCTACTAATCTAGCCTTATATCTGTATATAGAACTATCTGGTTTATACTTGATTTTGAAAACCCATTTGCATGGTATACTCTTACGATTTTGTGGTAATTCTTGTAATATCCAGGTGTTATTTTTCTTCAAGGAATCGATTTCTTCCTTTATTGCGGCTTTCCAATATTCCTTCTGGTCACATGAAATAGCCTCATCATAAGTTGTGGGTTCATCAACTATTGCTGAACATGCAATTGCTTGATCGTCCAAATATCTTCTAGGTCTATGAATATTCTTACGATCTCGAAGACTTCGGCTTGCTCCCACTGTTGGTGATTCCTGTTCATTTCCTTGAATCTTGACTTCTTCTTCTAGGTCAAAAACTTCCTGTGTAGAACTATTTTTCTCTTCTTCCTGATTTTCTATTTCCTCTCTTATTTCATCTTGATTGTTAGGTTCGAATAAAATGTGGTTATTTCCAGTATTAGAATCTCGTGCAAAATTTTCATTAAAGATCACATTAGCAGAAACTGTGACTCTTCTTGTGATTGGGTTATACACTCTGTAATTTGTGCTGTTTCCATCATAACCAACCAGCACTTGTTTTGTGGACTTGTGAGAAAATTTGGATCTGAATTGTTTGGGAATGAATGAATAAGCTTCTGCTCCAAAAATTCTCATATGATTCAATATAGACTGTTTACCTGTCCATTTTTTCATATGGTGTTATCCCTTGGTTAGCTTTGCACGGCCTTCTATTCAAAGTATATACAGCAGTATTGACTGCTTCTGCCCATAAATTATTGGGAAGTTTACTATTTGTCAGCATGGCTCTTGCACTTTCAGTGATAGACCGGATGTCGCGTTCTGCCTTACCATTCTGCTCTGGCGTATATGGTGAACTGGTTTCATGGATGATACCGTTTTTCTTGAAATGATCGAGGAAATGGTGATTCTTGAATTCTAATCCATTGTCACTCTTGAATATCTTGATGGAATTTCCGGTTTGGTTTTCCAAAAATTTTTCAAATTCCATGAATTTTGCGAAAACGTCACTTTTGTGTTTAATGAAATAAACAGAACGATAAGAGGAACAATCGTCTTTGAATAACACAAAATAATCAGCACCACCTAGAGATGTCGTTGGCATTCTTCCACATACATCAGCATGAATGTATTCTCCAACTTTGTGTAAGTTTTGTCTCACTATCTCTCTAAAGGTTTTTCGATGCTGTTTACCGTATTGACATGCCTCGCAAAAATATCCATCAACATTTCGAATTTTCAGTCCAGGGATGTTACCAGTATCCGCCATCTCTTTTAGAGTTTGAAAATTCACATGACCCATACGCTCGTGCCAAAGCATGACTGGGTTTGTGATCGCTGAATTTGCTTCCTGTTTTTCAACAATTTTGAACTCCATCACATAACATTGATTGCTTTGTTTTATGCCTTTTGCAAGCAGTTCATTTCCATCGAGTACCTGTATAGTACTATGATTGAAGATCACCTTGTAGTTTCTCTTTGTAGCTGCCCCAATTGAGAAGAGATTTTTCTTCAACTGCGGTACATACAGGGTATCCTCGAGGGTTTTTGGCACTGAACGACCATCAACCAGTGCTATGATTTCAATGGATCCAACAGCTTTAGCATATACGAATGAATTGTCACCGATCTGAATAGGAATTTCATGATCCAGTACATTCATATTTGAGAACCATTCTTCATGGAAAGTCATATGCGAAGATGCGGCGCTATCAGCTAGCCACACATCTGAATAACCATCAGTAGATACATTCTTCATTTCTGCACTAAGAGCTTGATTTCTGTTCTCCTGTGTTTGATGTCTTGAATTATATCTTTCTACTGCTGCTTTCCTTTTTCTGCATTCTATTTTCAAATGCCCTCTCTTTTGACAATAATAGCATGTTAGATTTCTTTTAGTTTTATTGTTTGAATCTTCTGAGTTGCTTTGGCTTTTCGAAATTAGATTTTTACCTTTCAAATTTATTGCCGCGAATGCAGTTGCTGCTTCCTCTGTATGAGTGAGCTGAGTTTCCTCCTTCAGTAAACGAGTGGCAAGATTCTCGAACGTCTGTTTCGTTTCATCATATGAGTCCCAAGCAGTTATGAATGAGCCATATTTCGCTGGTAGACTGCCCAAGACCTTGGCAATTTTATCAATCTCACTCACTTTTTCATCCACATCGGTCAACGCTTGTGCCATTGCTTCAACTTTGCTTATATGTTTAGCAATACTGTCTGATTCACTCATTCTATAATTGAAGAATTCTTGTTTGAGAATGACCTTATTCACTGCAGAACGTTGTTCATGTATTATTTTCATTCGTTTCCACATATCAGATGCAGTTTCACATGACATGACCGTTTGAAGCTGATCAAATTCCATGGATGAAGATATTATCAGCATTGCTTTAGCATTTTGACTATCCCAGTCTTGAATCTGTTGTTCACTTGCATTATCGGCTGGTTTCAACAACTTTCCGCTTACCAAACCATGAACTTTTTCAGCTTTGAAAATTATTTCCATTTGGTACTTCCACAGTTGGAAATTGCTGCCATCAAATTTCTGTATGGAAAGTGATCTGACTTTGTCCATCTTATATTCTTTCACTCTACCCTGTGTAACACTTGTGAAACTTGCTATGTAGGTGATTACCAATACTTGTGATGAACACCCAGGTTAAATTTGTCAGAATATGAAAAATGAATTGTCAAGTGGACAGACTATGTCAATTGATGTCACCAGGAACAGTATTTTGTTGAAAATACACTCCAATTATTTCTTGGATCTTTCTTCTTCACGATGACCTTCTTCTGGATACTTCCAACACTTTATGCCTGCACTGGGCCCATAACCTTTTGTGATATTAAGTAATCCAGAGAAGAAAATTCAGAAGAACTTTTCAAGATAATATTTTTATAACAACTAAACTTCCATAGATACTCAACCATAACATACAGGGTCATATAATAATATAATTCACATCTGAGAGATAAAGCCTCATTTCATTCAACAATGTAAAAAAATAAAAGTCGAATTTTTCACTTTATGAACATTTTTGAAGGTATCAGGAATTGGTATCTGGGGATTTTGGGATGTGAAATACCACATACCACAGTTTAATCCTCTAATAGCGAATCCCATTGGCAGGAACTGGTGGAGTGTTTCTACACTGAGTGAATATTCAACACTGTTCAACACATGCTAGTAAGAAGGAAATATATACATTGAGTGTAGAGTGACTTCATAAATATAATGACGACAATAGTGGTACACTTTTTGATTGGTCAGACCTAAGATACCTACCTCTTATATCATGGAAGGGCTCCACCTGTTTTGTTTCCTGCATTCAGCCACTGATTGATATATCACGCGCGTTAGCGTAATATATCACTCAAATATTGAGCCCTACGCATTCTATCTCACTTCGTCAATGGTTTGCCTCTGTCCTTTGCTCTTCGGGCACAATAGACCAAAGAATCAGACATGAAACTCTATACGTCAGTACCTTGGACATTAACTATCAAAATCCATCTCTTGAGACTAGTGTAGGGAGTCTCAGATTATTTAGAAGATGGAATGAGAATATCGAATATCTGAACCGAACATTAGGTGAGCACTTTGAAGACGTAAATACATTACTGCTTGAGAGATACCCTTCAGATTTTCAGCCATTCAGTGACTTGACCCCGAATGACATTCCGGAAACGGCAGCCATTTGGATTTGGAGGTATTTCTATTGTCGTCACTCTATTTAATCTACCCACTCTAATTGAGTGCAGAAACACTCTTTAGATAGGAATCGCAGTTATCTATTTCCACTGAAGGTTTGTATCCTCTACAAATCGACTAGTGGCGTTTCAATTTTGGATGCGCAGAAGAGTGAAACGTCATAAACAGTCCGAAATCATCTTGAGCAAGCGCAGTTTCACAGAACTCTACGAATTTTTCAAGTTTCGTGGAACTGCGCATGCTCCTGATGGTTTCGGACGGCTCATTTCTCGAACACGAGCAAACCTCATGTCATTCGTCGTCAAGATAAAGGACCTCAAGGGTACCTCCCATGCAGTAATCAATTTGCCCTTTCGAAGTGCCCACCTACGAAAGCACTCTGTTGTTACGCAAACTTTTCTTTTTCGAATAGTCGTTATAATGACTTTTCTCATTATGATGACTTTTGTCTCATTATATTGACTGTCTTTCTCCATCGATCTCCTCAAGAACTGACGGCCGACTATCGGAATGTAATGCTGTCCCGGCGGCATTTAAACATTCCGGTATAGGATTCGGCACCTGCTTAAATTCTATTGGCCGATTTTGATTCATCTGACCAATTGAAGGCGGAGTGCCAAAATTCGTACCAGAATGTTGAGCGGTGCTGAAACACAGGTCGGAATGTTGATGAAATGAAAGCTCGAGATAATGTGTAATGAATGCATTTTTCAATAACTTTAGAAATTCTCATTTATATTCATGATGATTATTTGGTATAAAAGTTTTAAATGAATGATTATATGTAATAAAATGAGATAATAAATTCGAAATAACAATCATTAGAACACCTAAGTTCATGTCCCATTCCATGGGACTTAGCGTTTGGTTGATTTCTTGCCACGTTACCTGCCAAACTGCGTCTTCGTCTTCTTCGAATACATTTCATGAGCAAATAAGAAAATATTTGAAGAACATAAAATTGTTACCTGTACAAGAATCTTTTAATATTTGTAGGGCCTGATTTGAAACGCCATGATGTAAACGACTGATCTTCATAATCATTCATCCATTGCACAACTCCTGTTTCATTCTTCATATTGCCCCTATACAAATTTTCTGAAACTTTTATTAATCTTTTCATAATTAGTGATTTATGGTATACTTCACTAATTGATTATTGCACTTAACTATAATAACAAGATTGCAGGTTTGTTGTTAGCATGTGGGAACGACGGTATAATAAAAAAATACGCAGGTTAGGTAAATGCGAGGGTAAATGTAAACAAAAACAGTGCAAAATGCAAGGCAACATTCCGACCTGCTTTTCAGCACCGCTCAACATTCTGGTACAGATTTCGGCACTTCGCCTTCAATTGGTCAGACAAATCAAAATCA
Organism: Phaedon cochleariae; assembly: GCA_918026855.4. Classification (NCBI taxonomy): domain Eukaryota; kingdom Metazoa; phylum Arthropoda; class Insecta; order Coleoptera; family Chrysomelidae; genus Phaedon; species Phaedon cochleariae. Next base: position 21,564,427 of record OU896707.1, read on the forward strand.
GCCAATAGTATTTAAGCAGGTGCCGAATCCTATACCGGAATGTTTAAATGCGTCCCGGCGGCCGCCAGCCGGCCGTAATACCCATTACCGGCGATCAAATTATTGACTTGAAAGTGCTACAGCGGCAAAAAAATGTAATGCACCATTGATGGGAGCACTCAGCCACCAACGTATATGCGCTTGCAAATCCGTATAAAGGAGGATGAGTTTTTCGAGCACTTTCCAAGTCCGCAAACTACAAACTGTGTGCATTCAAAAGAGGAATTTCTCTCCGTAATAGACTTGTTCTTTTTTCAATACGTCTGTACGATTCGTCGGTTTCTAAATAAGGTAGGTACAGGTACAATATCATGTGCCACACTTTGTGTTATATAATTTTGTGGTCAACTTGGTGTTTTTTGTATTGGAAACGGTACTCTTGTTAACGTATAGCCAATTTCTGAGATATTTCGGTTTTCAGTGTTCGATGCCGCACCGCAATATTATATTTTGAATTAAAAATGTTTGCTGTTATCATCGTGAATGTAATTTGGTTAGTGATTCAGCAGGGCATACATGGATATTTTAAAATACTTTCCTGAAGTGCACTTGTCGATTCTAATTCTTTGACTATATCACCATGTATAAAAAAGGTAAATATTTTATCTGCATAAGAAAAGAAACTACTTTTTCCAAGCAATATCTAACTCGGCCTGATTGAACCTTCTTTCCACCAAAGAAAACGAATGTATATTTTCTTCGTTTTTACTGACTAATGGTGGCTCACTGACCTAAACTACTATCGACACTGCTAATGCCAAAAGGGATAAAGAACCAACATCGTACTCTGTGGTGAACATGATTCCTGCTCATTAAGGATCTTTCATTATTTTTACACTAATCGCCGTCGCCAAGGTCATAAGATGACATTGGAATGACATTTAAAACTACGAGGAGGCTTGTCTAACTTTCAATCTATATAAGATGTTTTCCGTAGTTTTTAATGTCAGCGCAACGTCGTCTAAATAACCATGGAGACCATGTTTGCGTTAGATGTGCGCTTACGAGTGTACGTTATCTCACGTACTTTCCCGTTTACCCAAAATACCAACGTACGTTAACCAAACTATACTCGGAATATGCCGATGAGTCATAATCATCAAATTCGGAATCTCCAAGAAGCTCTGCATCAAGGAGTCCTCTCATTTTGATAGAAATAAATGTTCGGATCTGAACACACAACCAAATGACCAATACAAACCGAAAACGAAATGTATTATTACGTTACGATGATAGTGACGACCAAAATAACGACTTCAACTCAATTTAAAGAGAATACATAAACGTTAATTTTCGTAAGTTGACGTCTACGTGGAGCTCTACATACAGTTATTACTTCATCTCTCTATTAGTCACTGTCATAAACGGCAGTTTGAAGGTTCCAGTGCATTAAGCAGAAGCGTTGTCAAGCAAGCGTTACCGGGTTGCTGAGATGACCACTAGCGGTCTTAAATAGGGAATACACTTTTTGAAAAATTACTGAAGAGAACGAAAGAGACTAGGTACTTTTTCTGATCAATCGATTGATCTAACCTAATTCAGTCTGAAAGAACTTTCCTCTTATATACTTCGGAAAATCACTAGAGATGAGGAAGGATTCTACTTCAATACAATCCAGCCATACTTGGCCCAAATTAACCTTCTTCCTGGAAAATTTCTTCGGAAAATTATTTCAGTGAATAAAACCAAAGAAAGTTAACCATAACGAGCAGTGGCGGCTCCTCAGAGGAGGCAACGGAGGCTGAGCCTCCTCAGAGATTCTCCTTAAACTGATATTATCTATACTTTCTCATTAAAAGAACACCAAAATACATGGATTTTGATTTTATTACCTGTCTTTAGACAAAAATATTTTTGAATTGGCAACAGTGCTTGCCCACGCATCACACGTTGAAATCTGAAAATCACGCGTGAAATATTCAACTTGGCAACATCTTTAGGAGGCTAGACTCCTTCACGATGCGCAACTCACGCGCGCAATGCAAATGCCCGAATACGCCCGAATAACACGTGTTTGTCGTGGTCGTGTCTCGTCGCGAATTGCGGACAATCGCGAGTGCATTGTTTATGTTTATGTGAGGTTAATGGTTAGGAGCTCTATAAATTTCTGAAAAATGAGTGTTTTAAAGGATTGCGATTTAGTGGAATACTTTTTGGTGAACCCATTCAGTGCTTTGTCTCATGAAGATAAATTGATTGTGGAAAACAAACGTCCGACATCGGAATTAAAAAATCTGATTGTAACAGGTAACAAACAAAATCGTTCGTTCAATTCTGATAATTATAAAAATTATATCTGGTTGACGGGATTTGAGGTAAGGAATAAGCTATTTTGTTCGTACTGCGTATTATTTTCAACCCGTCATGTTGGGGGCGATTAGGATATAATGATTTGAAAAATTTGCCTCGCGGATTGGATATACACTGCAAATCACAGGAACACATCTCTTCAAGTATTAAGTTCAGGTTAAATGGTAAACAGAATGTCATTAAAGCTATTGATTTGGGTGAGTCGTAGAGAGTTCTTTTTCACAATAAATCTCATATCATTCAGCCTCCTCTGTCATGGAAGTCACGAGCCGCCACTGATAACGAGGATTGAACCCCAGACCTCAAGTGTGGACGGACGCACGGTCAGCTCACTATACCACATACTCACTTGATAACTAACGTATGACGAAAGAATTCAATCTCGCAGACATCGCGAGTCGTGTGCACAGATGTTCGTTGACAGCCAGAATGATGGATGGACTGTGCGACAACTGTCGGGAGGCACTCATTCTTGAATACTGACAAACTACTTTCTCACTACTAGGGTCCCTTGATAAAAATTGACGTTAAAGTCATCTTAACTAGGGTCCCTTGATGGAAATTGACGTTAAAGTCATCTTAACAAGGTACGGACAGATCATAGCTGCATTCTTTTTCAATGATCTAGAGACTTTAGTTTTGTCTACTGGCATCCCTGACATTGCTGTCACGTCACATCCATGGGCGCTACAGAAAATCATTCTAGATTTTAATAATAGGTATGTATAGGGTATTTACTTGTTGAGGAATATCATATGGCTTACGAGTTTTGGAATCATGATCCCATTTCAATTCAAAATTGGAAGGTATCTGGGGTTTTCCGGGGTTGGAGATAATGATTCTTTCGTCAAACTTGGAAAATTCAAGATTACGGATCCAATATATAGCGAAAGAAATTTCTAATTATGATCTGATTCTATTTAAGATTGTTATCTGAGGGTTTTCGGGGTCATACTTTATGATTTTTTGTCAAAATTGGGAAATTCAAGATAGCGGATCCAATATGGAGAACGAATTTTGTAATTATGATCCGATTCTATTCAGAAATCAAAATTGGCATCTGGGGATTTTGTGGGTCGGAGATTATATAATCATTTCGTCTTTCGTTACTTTCATCAATAAATTATTCGAAAATGACTTGTTATTCAAGGGAGACGGAAAAATCAGGTAAAGTATATTCTATTCTTCATTTTCCTACACATTTTACGTATTACTTTTTATCAGCCTACTTTTCGTCCTAGACGAAGTTTTATACATAGTGTGATATAAGTAACTCCATAGATTCTTCTCCGAGTTGGATTTCCGAAAATATATTCAGCACACATGACATGAGTACATTAGGTTAGATACCCACATCAAGGTTTCCACCATTTCTCAATCATAATAAGGCTCTGCTCATTCAGCTCATAGATAAACTACTGCTCAGCTTGAAATCAGAATTCATTCAGTCAATTCAGTCAACCCTGGTATACAGTCAAATAACAGTCTCTTTTGGTGAAATATATAAAGCTTTCGGTACAATTTAGTAGTAAACTCTAAAACTAGAGGATTGTTCATCTATATCTTGGAATAGTTGAATCAGGAATTCCATATGGAAATTACGTATGATACGCCAGTGACCTCAATATAACCTAAAAAACAACGAATGTCAAAAATCTAGTGTTTATCTGATCTAAGGTTTATCCCCAGAATTGAATAAGGATGGAACTATATAACTGTTTCACAAACACTTTAGAGTGAGAGGAGACGAGGATCTGTCCGTACCCTGTTAAGATGACTTTAACGTCAATTTCCATCAAGGCGTTGATTGATATATTACGCTTACGCTGGGAAGATGCCCAACCTGTGTTATTTGCGAGTCGATGCCCCTCTCAACCCCTCGTCTATCGTTTAGCCACTGTGAGGTACAGTGACTGAGTAGCGACACTCCACTAGGCACACAGAACATGTCTGAACTAATTGTACAGATTACTACACTTTTGTACAGAATTACAGATCCCATCCCTCCGCGTGCTATCGCTCCAGAAATTTTTGTTTATCCTTGTCTTCTACGATGAGACCCGACCCGCCCGACCGGTTCCGATAAAAAAATGTTTGCTACGGTCGGTGAATCCCATGGACAGTATTGACTTTTTCCTCGGTTCCTTGCGGAAGAGAGAAGAACATATTATGATCTCTCACTCAAGTCACTCAGTTGGGTTCCTACTATCCTACTCCGTGGCGTTTTTCTAAATTCCCTTGTGAATAACTTGTCATACTTTGCCTAGACCGTTGATTGATATATTAAGCGTAAGCGTAATATATCAATCAACGCCTAGACCCTAGACCAATATAATTTGTATATTATCTGGAAAAACATCTCACGCCTTTTTCGTTGATTATTTTTTTTACTCAATTTGTATCCATTCAAAAGTTTTGTATTAATAAGACATTACAAAATATTGATAATATGATCAATCTGAATGTGATAATTTCTTAGAGTCTCATCAGTAGATCGAAAATAAATAGTCAGATATCTTTGAATCTTTGATTGTTAATGGTTCACTATGAAAATGAAATAAAATACATAATCTATAATAGGCATAATATACAGAGTGAGTCATAACTATTGGAACATATATAGAATTCGATCATTTATTTATTGGATTACAAGAGTTGATGCTGCAAGCTTATGAACCATATTTTTTACAGTATCTAGTTGTTGAAAAATATGAATTCTTTTTTGGTATATTATTTTGAAGAGATAAAAACAAAATCAACAGAAAACAGCTACATTTCCAGTCTATATGCCACGATATAATATAATCATGAAATCGGCGTTGATATTTTGTGATACCAGTAACTTTTTCTGAGTAGAATCGATTTTGCCGCTCCAGAACAACGGAGTACATACTACGGAACGCTCAGAATCTCCGCCCTAACAACACAGGGATGTACTATAGGTACTTCCACTCTTTGTCACACGGTACAAGGACATAATTGGGGTATCCAGGGAATGTCCCGCACATCCATAGGTTATCCAATTCGTGTCCTTGGTATATCTGATATCTATTCACATCAGAGTCATTGACTTTCATCAAAATATTGAGTTGAATTTTTATGAAAATGTTTGGTTTTTTTCCGGTAAATAATTGTAATGAAAATAAAAAAGTCAGAACTTCTCAAGAAATGACCATTTTTCGCAAACAGAAATCGTAAATGCATAATGCTCCTCATTTTTAAACATCCACGAATGATAATAATTATACCCAAATCCTAACAAAGTTGTATTTATTCAGGTTTCTGCAGTTTGGTCCTGTTTAAAAATCTGTTTGGTACATAAATCTTCAGGAGGCATATCAGCCAATGGAGTAAGGTGCGTGCCTGAAAAAGCTAAAGGTCCTGGGTTTAAGCCCTACTCGACCTACATTTTTTCTTTTGTCGAAAGGATGTCCCTGGAATATCCTTGGGACCTCCTAGGGATATCCTTTCTTCGTACTTGGTACATCCCAGGGACGTACCAGACGGAAATCCCTTGGATGCTTTTTTTGTCAGCCAGCTGATGTCCCTGGGACGTCCCTAGTATGTACTCTGTCCCGACATAGGATATCTCTGGGATGTCCTTGTATAAAATTTGGGACGTCCCTGGGAAGTCCCTAGAATGTACTTGTGTTGATTGTTAGGGCGACAAAGGACGGCTTGGCAGCCCTATCGCCGACAAACGCACCGAGTCGGCCGCCCCACAAAAATCAAAGGAAATTATTGGCACTCCAAGTTTCGGCAATACATAGGTCGGATCATATACCAGTATAAAATACTTTGGATTGATAGCGGTATAGAATTGTCACGCAATATGTTCCGCGTTTTTCATGTGATAAATATCAGTAATTTCAATAATGAAAATTTCAAAAATTGTACATAGCTCTGACAAGAAAATGATTTGCGACAGTGAATTATCGTTTGATTTAGTAATTCGACATAATGAAATATGAAATTCCACTCAAACAGACCCGTTTAGGGTAAAATACACTAAGGTGACAACACTGGTCCGGGTTCGTGAATTTCAATCAAATTTATGAGCAGCTTAATATATTGATATCCGCTGACCAGTTTATTCCACAATCGCCAAAAATTGAGGCATTTATTGTTGAGACATTAAATTTTGTGATTCACTCAAATTCGATTTCTATAAACTTTTTTTATGATCTCACGTCCGTGATGCGCTCGTTAGAAGCCTCAGACGAATAAAAGAAATACAACTATTACTAACAAATTCGAATTTACCGCCATATTAGTTAGAATCGTACTGATTGATCATGGATTCGATACAAGCGTTCCGGATTATGGATTGTTTAATTGTTCCAAGTCGCACGCCATCTGCATTCCAATAGATTATCTTCGTAAGTGGCGCACCTGCCCGTCAAATTACGAAGTATTGCTCCGACATCGTTCGACACTATCGCCGCCACTATGTGAGATTTCGAACTATGGTACGCCATCTAGTTGTGAGATTTTTTTGGACCTCGTTTTGCCCCATAAGGTTGGGCATCTTCCCAGCGTAAGCGTAATATATCAATCAACGATCAAGGGACCCTAATCTTAACAGGGTACGGACAGATCATAGCTGCATTCTGTTTTAATGATCTAGAGATTTTAGTTTTGTCTACTGGCATCCCTGACATTGCTGTCACGTCACATCCATGGGCGTTACAGAAAATCATTCAAAATTTTGATAATAGGTATGTACAGGGTATTTACTTGTTGAGGAAGATCATATGGCGAACGAGTTTTGTAATTATGATCCGATTCTATTCAAAATTGGAAGGTACGTGGGGTTTTCCGGAGTTGGAGATGATGATTGTTTCGTGAAACTTGTAAAATTCAAGATGACGGATCCAATATGGCGAAAGACATTAGTTTTATCGTTGTTACTTTCATCAATAAATTATTCGAATATGACTTTAAAAGAGACGAAAAAATCATGTGTATAACATGGGGGTGGAGTATATTCTATTCTTCATTTTCCTGCACATTTTACTGTTTAATTTTGATCAGCTTACTTTTCGTCCTAGACGAAGTTTTATACATGGTGTGATATTAGTAACTCCATAAATCCTTCTCCGAGTTGGATTTCTGAAAATATATTTAGCATACATGACATGAGTACAGTAGTCACGATACCCACATCGAGGTTTACACTATTTCTCAATCATAAGGCTCAGTTCATCCAGCTCATATAGATAAACTACTGCTCAGCTTGAAATCAGAATTCACTCAGTCAATTCAGTCAACCCTGGTGAACAGTCTAACAACAGTCTCTTTTGTTGAAATATATTAAGCTTTCAGTACAATTCATATGTTACCTAAATCGCGAAAATTATATTGGAGTAGTAAACTCTAAAACTAGAGGATTGTTCATCTATATCTTGGTATAGTTGATTTAGGAATTCCATATGGGAATTACGTATGATACGCCAGTGACCTCAATATAACCTAAAAAACAACGAGTGTCAAAAATTTAGTGTTTATCCCCAGAATTGAATAAGGATGGAACTATATAACTGTTTCACAAACACTTTAGAGTGAGAGGAGACGAGGATCTGTCCGTACCATTGGCGCACCCAGGACTCAGGCCTGGGAGGGGCACAATGTGTCTAAAAGACTTGCATTTTGACCTTAATAAAAAAGGGGTAAATAAGCAAACTGTCGAAAATTTAACGAACATTTTTTATTTTTCAACTATACAAACTAGGTAGGTAATAAAACGGGAATTTACAAAACAAAATCCAGCCTCCTAGGTCCTCTCTCTGTCAAAATATTCAATACCTCATTCGTATCTACATGTATACCTCTCTATGGATATTCAAATTGGCAAGGCCATTCAGCCTATTTTCTCCCATAGTATTTCTTAAATATGATTTAAGCCTTCGTAATGTCGAAAATGTTCTTTCTGCTGTAGCTGTTGATACTGGCAATGTTGAAAATATTTTGAGTAATATAAAAATATATCACGCTTTGCGGATTTTTTTTCACAATTGTGAAAAAAAATCTTAGAAAACGAAAGTATTTTACTATAATTTGGTAAATTACTGAATGAATTTTCGGTATACGCTGATCTTCATGTTGATAGGAATACCGAAAAATTGGTAAGTTCCGCTTTGGCAATGGTTGTGTGTGTTCGCGGGCAGTTCTTTGGGGGGGGGGGCACGTGCCCCAGTGCCCCCCCTTGTGTGCGCCACTGGTCCGTACCCTGTTAAGATGACTTTAACGTCAATTTCCATCAAGGGACCCTACTCACTACTATCTAAGCCGCTAGTATCATAAGCCACTCACGATATCGATCTGCTAGAGATGTATCCTGCTTATTTAGGACCTGTCATATATCTTACTCATTGTGAATTCCGTTGGCAGGAACTGGTGGAGTTTTTTTGCACTCAATGTATATGTTGTCTTCTTACTCGCATGTGTTAAACAGAGATTAATATACACTCAGTGGAGATACACTCCACCAGTTCCTGCCAATGAAATTCACTATCACTCTCTTACTAATGTTTCCCAATTCTGAGGAACATCACTCGCTCTATCATGAACGTTAGTTTGAGGATTCGTGCGCTTTGAGCAGAAACGTTTCAGGCGAGCAATTCACCTAGATTTGTGTTGGATTCGTGCCTTCCAAGTTAGGTTGAATTGTTCAGAAAGTTATCTCGTTTCCTATTATGAAACGATATTTTTCGATAGTTTCCTTTTATGTGCAGAAAACATATTCTCCTTCCTTATATTTTCTATATACCAGGCAACCAGATGACCAATGTTCACGTCACTGTGACGTACCCAATTGGTGATTTTTTTGTCAGAGACGTCATACATCGATTTCTGACGTCACTACGACGTACTTATTTCCATGACGTGATAATCACTTAAGACGTTGAGTAAAGTTCACTTGCGAAGGTGGAATGTGACGTCAGAGTCTTGACATTGCAGTGACGTCGTGTCAACTGACAGTACTGAATCTGCTGATTTTTATTCCGAAATCAAAAAGTTCACTGACAGATACTTGCGTGAGCGGCTGAAATTGCTGACTAACAAAAGGTAGTGTGGGGTCAGTAAACTGTCATTATTTTAGAGGGGGAGGGAATTTCACATTCATTTCCGTTGTTTCATCAATAATAAATTGATAATAACATTTTTTATATCAGGAAGTGCCTATTATTGAAATAATAATGAGGATAATATCTAGCTCAGATGAACGAGAAACTATATACATAAGTGACAACCTGACAACTGACAAAGTTCACCATAGATGATCAACTGCTGCTGATCACTGATGAAAATCACGAAAACATGTTCTGAAATACAGTACTCTGTCAGTGGAAATTCGGAACCCGTCGATCAATTTTCAAAAACAAAAATGTCATAATATATATTGTACATAAAGAGCTTTCACGCTGGGTTGATAGTGACGTCAATATGTCAACACATACAGTGTTGCCAGTTGAAAGGAAATGACTAAATGATCAACCGCCCGAATATGGATATGTCTATAGTGCTACGATCGATAATGTTTTATTAAGAAAACTTTATGATTTAGGTATAGGGACATGCTATGTCATCTTGTAACATTTTTATACGTCTTTCAATTTATTGAGTGAAAAATAGTGGGTTCCATTGGAAAAAACAAACTATTGACAAACTATGAACAACGGATATAATAATAATTTCAGCACGCCCTGTATGATATGGAGGCGACTTCTCGGTGTAAATTGAATACATCAAGCCTGTCCAAACCATCACTAGAATATCAACTCTTTATGATTCGAGAGCCCTGATTTACATAAGTTTAATTAGGGATATGTTTTGGATCTTATTTAACACACATTATTTTTATCTCGAAAACCGATAGAGATAGGTATAGGGATTCATCAAAAGAGTATTGTAATAAACATACGGGGTGTTCCATTTGAAAAAATTAAGTTGCTAGGACTTTTTGATAGAAACGGCAACGTCACAATTTCGAAAATATTTAAGATCGATAGAACAGGTGATAAAATGTAAGAAAAATCCCACGTTGCGTCCTCCATAAAAGTCTACCGTACCATTGCCGTGAGTTACCCTGTATAATAGTCGATAATTCCTCGTAGGTGAGACTGACTCGTCCCAACATTTTCCGGAGAAGATCTCTGATGATTTTAATCAACCTCTCCCACCATCCACCCCACCAAGAAGCCGTTGGAGTATTGAATTTACAATCTATTCGTTCCACAGTACTGTAGTCATTCATCATTTTCAAATCCAACTGTGAAAAAGCATTGTCGGCACCAACAAAATTTGTGCCATTATCGCTGTATACAATCTACGGTCTCCCTCTTCTCGCCACAAATCTTCTAAACAGGCATATCCATACTTTCTCCCCATTCCCAATGTAAAGGAGACCAGCCAAATCCACACCTATGACTTCAAATATGTGAGCTTGTCGTACTCTATTTTCAGTCAGCGACACAGGTGGAACTCCTAAATGTTTGGCATTGAATCTACGGCATATCGTACACTTTGAAATTACAGATCTCACTGCTTCTCTTCCTCTCATGATCCAAAATCTTTCTCGCAGAAAACTGAGCAAACCCTGAACACCAACGTGAAATAATTTCACGTGAGTTTCGTAAATCAGTTTACTCACGAAGGGATGATTGGATGGTAGACTCGTTGGATAACAGAAATCAGGAAAGTCCTTTCTCTCAGAAACCTTGGTTTGCATCCTAACGATACCATCATCATTTATGAAAAAACAAAAACTCTTCAACCGAGCATCATCAGATCCGGCCATTGAATGCTTCATTCTGCAAAAATTTCAAAATACAATTTTCTGCCAGCTCTACTTCCACCAAAAAGTCCTCATCTGTAATCCTGGCATCCTTGTGACGACAATTTCCAATGAACCTTCTGATCCAACCAAGTACTCGGATAATTTTCCCGTATTTCGAAATTCTCTCGTGATACCAAGAAGAATCGGTAGTCGTAGATGAATTAGTAGATATGATATCTTTTTCTCTTTTAAATTCGATTGTCTCTTCATCCTTCTGGTAATTTTGATTAGGCCTATTTTTCGGAGATTCCTTCATTACCATTAAGGTCCCTCCCACCATTTCGAGCAAATGAGTTGTTTTGGGAAAAAGCCACGGGAAGGGAGGTCTGCTGGATTGAGATTTCCAGGAACGTGATATCATGCATTTTTATTAGTCATCTTCCTAATTTATAGTACCCAATTCCAAACGAAAGGTTTCAATTTCGTATCATCTTTAATCCAAGACAGGGACTGCTGTGGAATCAGACCACCAGTAAACTAACAGATCAGGATCAATAATGTCAATGACAGTTTTTGAAAGTCTGGCTCCTATGGTAGCAGTCAACAACTCGAGCCGAGGTATGGTCATTCGCTTGACAGGAGAAACTCTGAATTCGGCTTGTACAAGCTGAATATTCACGTTGTCACATATTTCAGATCTCAGGAAGATCGCTGCAGCATAAGCGTGTTGACTTGCGTCACAGGAAACATGCAAACTACAGTGATTTCTTCCATCAGTGGAACGAAATAACCATCTGGGGATTCTCAGGCCCAGGAGTATCGGAATTTCCTCCACCCACTTCAAAAATCTTTTCTTGATATCTTCGTATACTTCAGTGTCCCATTTTATCTTCAACTCCCATATCTTTTGCAATAATATTTCAGGCCGAAGGGAAACTGGACACAAAAATCATATAGGATCGAAAAGATGTAAGGCACTAGCCGTTCGACATCTGAAGTGAAGCAATGTCGAGCGCGGTTAGTACTTGGATGGGTGACCATTCCAGGAAACGCCGCGTAAGCCCGCATATCGGTAGTGAAATAGTATATCATATAGCTACGGATATGCCGTGCTTTGGAGGGGAAGTTAAGCCGGCGGTCCCGAGGCCATGGATGTTGGACTCGTTAAAGATCCCTACCTCTGGTTGAAACACCAGAGGATTCGGCAAAATTTCTGGTTGGGGGTAGTGTGCTCACCGGCGTCGGTGATTAGCCTCAGTAGCAGAACAAGGCCGACGTTGAACAAACAAGAAAGAAGGATGGGATTAGCCCAATAAAATTTATGCCTTTTTCCAGACACTGGTTCAGAGATGGCTGATTTTTCTCTCTCGAAGAAGCATCAAAAACAGGCCGTATCTTGGTAGTTGCGCTGTTTTCATTCACAACATGACGGTGAGGTAAATCATGTCCCTCTTTCATTAAATCTGACTCAGGAACTTCTTCGAAGATGCCTTCATTCACCCATTCTCTGAAAACCTGGTCATATCGGTCGTAATAACCATCCGTATTGAGTTTCTTCACGAAGGAATCGAGTCGTTTTCTGGCTATCCCATAGTTACTTGGGAAGGGAGGGACAAATGAACTTCATATCTGCCATCATTTCCTCTAGTGAGCATATTTAAAAATTGATTCATGACAAATTCTTCGGTTTCTTGCTGTGTCTTCTTCTCTGCAGGATCAGATATACCGAGCACATCCAGATTCCATAAATCATAAATCGAGTCGTTTTTCGAAAACATCGATATCACCATAGATGGTTTGGCCTTTTCATTGTTTTCGTCTTGAAGTATCCCTTTCAGTGTTTCTAGTGCTACTAGGCCATAATCCAACTCATAACGGTTATTAGTAAACAATATGTCGGCTATATCAGCACCAATTAGAACATCTTGAGGGTAGAATCAGTATCGTAAAATGTACTCCTCTGCCATACTCGAATGAGATCTTCAGGTAGACAAGATTCCATCAGGGGATACAACATAGCCGCACAAGTTTCTGAGGTGACATCAAGACATCAAGAGTTTCCAAGGCCCGTAATTGGGATTCCAGTTTTATTATAAAGAGAGCTGAGGTTGTTTTTATGTGAGAGATTGTTCAACATTAGCTTCAGCAACTCACTCACATAGAATTCTAGAAGAAAAGATTTCCTTCCAAATCTGTTTTTCAGGCATTCAATTACTTTTCGGGCAATTTTCTACACTTGGAGGGTAGCTATCCACAAGCTGACGAGCTTATCTTATCTTATCTTCCAGAGCAATTTCTTCATCACTATCAAATCGTTGAAATTGGCTCCAGAAGAATGAGTCAGTCCCTTATTTCGGCACCAAACTTTTTGAATTCTATGGTCGGTAACTTGAGTTTTTTTCTGTTCTGCAATACAATACCCACTCAAAAGATTATCAGCCATTAGTTTCACCAAATTCATGAGCTAGTGTAATCTCCGATATCAAGAAATTTCCATCGTCCAGCAGAAATTCCACAACCTGTTCGAGTAAATCCATCAGAATATCAATTTTCTGTTCTAGGAGGTTGATTTTACTGACTATAGCAATCTTATCCTTACCTGTTTCACTAAATAGATTTATGATGCCATTAAAAACTTGATCAAATGAACTTTTCTGAACCGCAAGTACTTTCTTCTCCTTCTTCATAGTAGGGTGTCCTGTCACGGTCGCCAAATGTTATATATTCGCAATTCACCTACCTGGTGATTGAATACTTCGTATGAAAGATGAAGTATGGGTCAGAATAGTGAAAATACTAATGAATCGTGGTATACTCAGAAAAGAAGCTCAATCAGGTATGACTTTTTATCGAATTAATTAATGACAATCTTGACAATACACATCAAACTAGAAATATACAGAGTGAATAAAAATTCAACTTAATACAGTGAACTTCGGTCTCCGTGATTGTGACGTTGCCAGAAGCCATCCTTTCTCAATACTCCTATATACAGGGTGTGATATCAGTGATGACTAAAAATATATAGGATATGGTTCCTCAGCTCGCATCAAGAAAAAAAGTTTGTATGAACATATAACCCAATCCTCTTATCTTTCGAGCTATATTAAAATTTCAGTTTCTCTTATTTATTATTGATTGAAGAACATTTCACGATCTAAAAAGCTATCACGTTTATGGACACTTTTCGAAATAAGACCGCATCGTTATCGAGCAATTGTCATCATTTCAAATACAAAATAGAGGGCAGTAGCCTACTAGTTCAAAATAATTTTATTATACCACGAATACATGGGAACGGTTTTAGATTTTTTACACGAAAACAGTGCGTAGAAGGGTAACAAATCACGGGGTCAGATTGTTGTTAAATAAATGAGGATTTCAAATATTAATTTTATTCTCAAAAGAAGCTAGGGCGTACAATATTTCTTTCAGAAAAATCCCCAGTATACATACAATATGGACGCCACTGGTAGAAAAATTAAAAAATCTCCTGCATCAATGAATTCCTATTGGTCCTCAATAGATGCATGACAAATTAAATGCTGGACATATCCAGAACAGTATTGAAGTTATGATCAGAAAACGATTTTTTTCTTAGAATTTCAACATCGTTCAAAGTCGTTGAAATGAGCTGAAGAACCATATCCTATATTTTTAGTCATCAATCAAATTACACCCTGTATAACAATATGAAATGTAATGTAGGTGTGATGCAAGAAACTAAAAAATTAAAACTAAAATTAAAATGAAGAAAGATGGCCAATATTCAACTAAGAAATTAATTTCTTCCATAATTCACGACTGCGCATGCGCCAAATAATAGCTATAGCCGCCATGGAAAAAGATTAAACAGCCGATGAAAGGTTATTGCATGAACACCCATATATTTTTAATTTAAAATTTGTTTAAATCTTAAATTCATTATAATTTAGTTGATGTTGCATGAATCCACCTCAACTTTCCCGAAGTAAAATAGATTTTGACTCTTCAGAACAACAATGGGACAACAATATGGGACTACGGTGAACTCAGAAGAACCTCTGACAAACGTGCTGCGGCGGCAGCTCCACAAAAGTCGTTGAACTCGAGATAACATGTGATGATGTTAATTTCTTAGGGCATCTGCAGATGTAATAATGCGATTTAAAATCTCATCTCCATATTAACAGGTGTTCGATAGACTCAACTTTTAAGATAACCCCAAGGAGTAAATCAAGATCGGGGGACCGATTGGTTGAGAAATGTGATGTTCAAATGACTCTTATAGCTCTGCCGAAATTAAGAGTCGCACCATCGTGCATCAGCCACATAATACCTCGAATATTCTAAGGAACCTGTTCTAGATTTTATTACAAAATAGTTGAATATTTATCTGTATTTGAAGTTGATATGAGGTACAATTGAGCAGTTTGAATAATAGCATGCTGATTTTCATCATTCCAAATATGCGTATTACGCGAATTGAAAATACCAAGAGTACAGCCAGCCTCATCGCTGAAACAACTTAATTCATGAAGATAGAGGTGTTTCTCTGTAAATCCTGCTGGAATATCTAAACGTGGAGCGTTGTAAGATTCAGCCAAAGCATGGGCTTTACAAAGATGATACGGATATGTAGCGACTGTTCCTCCAGAATGTTATTAACTACCGCTCTTTCAATATTTTTGTTGTGTTTGGTATCTTAGGAATACTAGAACTTGGGTCTTTTCCTGCTTCAACAATCAATCAATCAGGGCGTTGTCGGGGTAGCAACCGCGTGGGACCACATCCCATCGCATCTCACAAGACTCCCATTGCGGGTGACTTATACTGACAGCACCCCTGGGAGAAATAAAGGTTTTGGATACGCCAAACCGACAAATCAGCGCGCTTGAGCCATCTCCGCTATGTATAACGGCATGTTCTCCTGCTACCATTTTATTATACCAATGGTCAGGCCGCCTGATAAGACAGACTACTGGCTCTGCAGTGTCAGTGCCCGAGCAGAAACACTGCTCACCTGCCGAGGCAGGCAAGATATCCTCCCACTTGACCAATAGTGGGATTCTTCTTCACCTCCTCTACCGCAGTCCGGTGGTGTTTCTTGGAAACCGCTGCCCCCCGAAGTCCAACCCAATTGGTGAGGCATCAGGCCGTATGTACGAACTGATGGGGCTATCCTCATCACCCCAGATACCCATGTCAACAAGATTCCTCTTGTTAAGTTCGATGGGTCACCGTCGCAAGAGGCTTTTGGCCGAATTGCTACTCATGTTGACAAGAATCCTCTCGTCCCGCTGAATGAGTGATCGTTCGAGAACTTTCACACGTTCCTCTACCTCGTTTACAGGAGAGGACCCGGCTTTGTCTACGATGACTGGCGGTAGGATTGCTTGGGGCTACCCCCTTCTTGACGAACTAAGGCACAAGATACACCAAAGTTCCATTTTTCGCTGAGTAAGCCCAGCACCCATGTCGACCGGAATCCTCCAGTCCCGTTTGATGGTTGTCCGTTCGCGCCCTTTTACACGTACCGCTACCATGACCAGAGTGGAGACCACAAGATTTTACATACATTATTTAATGTTCACCATGTTTTTTTGAAACGGTTGGGATCAATGTTTTAAAATACGATTTCTTCGAGAACGGAATAAGCTTTCGATTGAAATGAAAGATATTATTTTTGAAGAAAAAAGATGAAGAAATCATACAGTGGAAGCAAAATGTCAAATTCGTTTCCTGTTTTAAAATTACCTTCATCAAACCGAAGAAATTCGATCATCCCATCGAGTATAGAACATAATCACACTAAAGAGCCGTTTACATATAGCAATGAACATTAGGGAATAAGTTGAATACGTTTTCAGAATATCGTTGATACCATGACAACCATTTGAAAGTTATTCATGAAATATATTGTTTCATTCTTACTTTCAAAATCAATAACTCCGTAAGAAAGCAAGGTAGAAATTTATTTTATATGGAGTAATAACATTATTTTGGCTCACTCCATCAGCCCTAACGTTTACGACATGACCATTTTGCACACTCTGTATACATAGGTTTCTGAAATGGTGAAATAAAAACACTAACACACTACATAATCGTGAACATTTTTTTCTATATACAGTGTGACCCACTTCTAATGGAAACACCCCTGTATCTTACGTAATCGATCGTTGGGTAAGGATCATGAAATTTGCTGGAGCGAGAGATATACCAAAAATGCACTCTATGACCAAGTAGGGTCTTCTCCAGTGATGTACACACGGCCATGGAAACACCCCATTTTCCGGAAAATGATATTAGGGTGTCGAGTTAGGAGTCAAAATAGGTTGAAAATCACTTTGGATTCGGAATCAGGACTCCCAATTCACTAAGTACTCATAGTTTTTCTAGAAAATTTTCAGTTCAGAAATTTTGTCTCACTTCTCATGGAAGCACCCTCGTTTCTCACGTAATTATTGAGGCAGGGTTCTGAAATTTGCAGAAGGAGGGAAAAGTCCAAAGATGAAGTCAATCACGTAAGATATGGGGGTGATTTCGTAAAAAGTGCGACAAAATTTAATTTCTAAGAACTGAAAATTTTCCAGGGAAAATATGAATAGATAGTTAATGGGCTTATATCACAAAAAAAAAATTATTTCATAATTCGATAGAACTCACCCAAACTAGCTCACCACCGCAAACCGTTTCTTGCTGTGAGCTCCCTACGTTTTATAAAAAATTATTGAAATCCCCGATTTTTCGGACATCTGAAAACGAGGCGATGATGTGACGTCAAAACCCTAATACTGAAACCAGACTATCCCAGACAGAGATGAATGATACATGATTTCTGACAGAGTGAATTATCGCGAGATCACAGTTGAAAGAAAATATATCAGTTGCCTCAGTCTCCGTCGGGCTTTTGTTATTATCTTTTAACTATGGCGAGATGAGGTTTCTACGTCATAAGAGGGTGCGTTTTCAGATGGTACTATTATTTATGTCCAAAAATAAAACATGCCAGTCAATTTTTCGATCGAATTAGGTCGTCGATCATTATTTATGTATAAAAGGATCATTATAAACATGGTTTGAGTTGAAAGTTCTACTAAGGTGTACACGCCCATTGTGCATCCTGATTCAGAATCTGAAGTGATTTCCGACCTATTTTGACTCCTACTATCATTTTCCGGAAATTGGGGTGATTCCATGGCTGTTGGCGAGATCAGTGTATATCACTGAAGATGACCTCACTTGGTTATAGAGTGCATTTCTGAGATTTCTCCCGCTTCAGCAAATTTCAGGATCCTTACCCAACGATTACGTGAGATACAGCGGGTGTCACACTATATACAGGGTTTCCCAAAAGAACCGGAACGGCCGAATATTTCAGCAACGGCTTGACATAAAATTATGAAATTTGGCATACGGGGGGTAATCAGTTGTGCCAGATCTAAAAATAATGCAAATATTATTTGTTGCCAGTTTTACAGTTTTTCCTATAGAGCCCTCAACTTTATTTTTTTTAATGTAATTTTTATGTTTATTTTTAGCGCATTCGATTTGTCGTTTCAAAACTACTATGACCCTATATATTATCAAATTCGTATTCCCTTCATTCTTGTAAATATGACAAATGAACATTTCGTCAAAAAATATCACAAAATTTCAATATTTCGAGAAATCGTGGCGATATGACAATAAGAATTAATTTATAAAGAAGTTTTCAGCAAGTCTGATCTGAAAATACCATTTACAACGTTGCCAAATCTACATATTGTTTATACTTAATCTCCCTAAGAATTTATTTAAACTGCCTTTTTAATTATTGAGAATTTTATTTGATGCCATGAAGTTACATTCTTGTGACCTAAACAAATCAAACGCTATTGATCATGAGAAGCTTTCAAGGAGTTTATGAATTAGTTTCCCGAGAAACAAATAAAAAAATCTAGAGTTTGCCGATCGATCTAAAACTAAATTTGGAATCGATTACGTCACGAATTACTACCTTCTCTCACCGCGTTTTCTGATCGAGGCAACCTTCCTCTACATATAATCATCAATTCTATCAACCTCCGGTTTTCACCATTGAGTTGTGTCATTGAAAGTGAAACCGCTATCAGTTTTCGTTTATCTATATATGTAGTTCAAAAATGTGAGTTTCCTTTTGAAAGTGTCTGATTTGGTCTACCCTGTACATGGTACATGACATTCAGGGCCACCCTGTATATACCTATATATAATATGCGTTGATTCACTCCGTATCTCGCTAATGAGTATTGCTTGATATCACTCGTCTTTTCATAGACTATAAGAACGGGTTTTTCCTCGCAAGATAAAGTTGTTGATGTTTATGGAATCGCACATCGCTTTGATATTTCATTCATGTTCTGAATTTCAAACCAGTATAAAACAGAATGTGTCTCGACAATATCATTCTTTGCTATACTTGCTATACATAGAATCAAGTGGTTTCCAAAAAAAACTGAAGGATATAAAGGATAGAATTCTTAGTTGGTATTGATGAATTAATTTGACTATAATACCTACCATATTACAAAAAATATGTACATTTGCGGCCTATTAGTTTTCTTGGCATGTTATTTTACCTCAGGTGAGTTGACTCTTTTCCTTGAAGCATAAGTAGGTACATATAATAGTATAAGCACAGTTGAGAGAATATTACATTTCTCTCAACTGTGGTATAAGGTTAAGTTTATCCAAAAATAAACCCGCCGACGCCGCACGGTGCGGGATATTCTGCAATGGGCCTGTTCCAGTGAAAAATTGTATTTTATTATTTTGAGGTAGGTACCTACTAACCCTAACTAGTTCACTGTCGCGAACCGTTTTCTCTGTAACTTTTTTAAATAATTATTGAAATTCACGATATTTCATAACATATATAAAAAACGCGGGAAAACGTGTGACGTCATCATTCGAGAACACCATAAAAGATTCGACTTACGTATCAATTCTCTATATCTGATAGACAAGTACAAGAATGTTTCTGATTGTCATTTCAATCAGAATATGGAATGTAATTTCTGGATTGAATAATATACTTAGGGCCACTTTATAAAAAACTTTAAGACTCAAGATTTATCACCTAACATTTAAGGCTCATCACTTATGACAGATGGAACATGGAAATATCATTGGTTATGTTATAAAACCACTTAAGACTTATGATTTAACATTTAAGATTCAAGAAGATGACCAACTTTCAACTTAAGAAGTGCTGATAAATGATCATAAATGGAATGATGAGTGCGCATCCGAAAGTGACATCTCAATTTCCCGCTATTCAAAAATAATTCAAAATATCTTGTGTTGTTATTCCTGAATATTTGTTTTTCTTCTGATGAATACTGAACCGTTCTTCGAAAATACACTAGAATGTCGCAACTCTGTTGCCTACATATTTGGCAAAAGATCCAAGGAGTGAGCCAGTTTCTGTTGGGCAAGGATTAGTGATTACTTTCAAAATGATGTGGAGATATAATGGATGTGGGTATCATTCCATGGATATGAATATAAATTAATAGAATGATATCAGAACAGAAATTTTGATTTCCAACCAGTTTCCAAGTTACTAAACTTTTGAAAATCTGGTTCTGTATCAGAAACTAGATGTCAGGAATGACAGAAAACATATATCGCCCTAGAATCTCAATTTTTTTTCATTACTGACTCCACTTTGAAGATTAAGTCTTAAATGTTCAAATGTTAGATCTTAAATGCTAAAAGTTTTCATAAAGTCACCCTTACTGCTGATAACAGAGAATATAACACCCAACTGAAGAATTACATAATATGAGGATTATATTTGAATATTCGCATAAATCATGAAAATCATCCATTTTCTCAAAGTGGTCCACAGTATTTTCAAGAAGAAAAAAAAAAAACTAGGGGCTCAAAGTCGGTCGACCACACTTCATATAATAGTAGTAGCTAACATTTTACATATGTAACCGGTTTCGGCGCTACGGCCATCATCAGACAAATAATAAGTACCTAAAAGTTTAAAAAACGAAGACAATCAAATGTGAATGAAGACTATAAAATCAACATACCGAACAATACAATTTAAACAAACATCACTGGATAAGTAACAATCATGCCATGGGTTGAGACACGGGCAATAAGTTGAAAGGTTTAAATCTAATGAAGAGCCAGTTTATTAATCAAAAATTAACACGATACAAAAAATATTTCTGAATGGAATATCTTTCTGAAAAAAAAAACTGAAAGTTTCCAGGACGACCTTTAAAAAGTTGTCACCAAATTTGTACGGCAACATGGCTGTTTGGAACACTTGCAGGTCACTGATGATGATCAAAAACATCTCAAAACGTGACTCACAGTCACAGAACATGCCATGCCAAAAATTATGAGAATCGATCTCAGCCTACTCTTTTTATGAGCAAAATTATTTTTTTACAAAAGAACTTCAACGCCTTGTACCAACTCAACGAAATGATTTTGGATATAGGTGAGTTGGCCTAAATCAACTTGTTTCTATCCCAGGAATCCACAGCCGAGCCATGTCCCAACCTTTTACAGACACCCTCTATATAAAGAAATACATAACAGAGAATTCGCATTTTCTATGTGAAGAAAATATTAACTGGATACAGGGTGATTCGATACATAGCAAGCCTGAACATATGAGAATTCTCTATAACAGTTCATATAGTTGTTACATGAATGGCGGATATTCAGTCGAACACAGAACGCTTTTTAATAATCATAATATTACACGAATAACTTACTCCAAATATGTCCTATTATAACTGTACCTGCTCTTTCATCTACTCATAAATTCATATTGTATAAAAAGTAGATGCTTCAGCGTATACAGCTCGTTTTACTGAATTAGATGACCCGCCGTAATTCAAAACTCCAAGAAATGAAAAAATACATAGGGATCACGGAACTATTATCTGAAAAAAATCGGAAAACATCGGAAGTCACTTTCGGTTGAAACTAACCCCCTTAATTTATCAATTTCGAATAGAAACCTTCATTCTACAGTTCTTTTAACACTATTCGAAATTATCTCTCGACCGATAATTTTGTGGAACCTTGATATTCACTTCATTAGTTCGAAATCTGCATCTGCAGATAGGTGATATATACATGAGAATGTGTTTGAACTAACAAAATCGAAATAAATTTTGAACAAACTTCTTGTGCATACTGCAAAAAATATGATTTGAAATCTCAAGTCTCCCTGCTTCTATCAACTTGATTTTGAAAAGAATTGAAAAACTGAAGGAAATGTACAATGTGTTACTTGATGAAAATATGAGTTTCTCTTAGATAAAAAGACCATGTGTTTACAAAAATATACGCAATCCATGTTTTTGAAACCAAAACAGATAGAGATATTCAAAAATTTTAAAAATAATGATGGATCTGAAAGGCAAAAAAGCTTGTGGTCTGGACCAAATTATAAACGAATTTCTCCAGTGCTCAGATGAATATAAATCATAAATCGATAAATAGCGGTGATTTTCCGGATCAGTTTAAAATTGCTACTACCAAAAATACTCCATTGATTAACTATATCGTCTGATTCCATTAACATCCAGCATATCGAAGATTTTTGAAAAAGTAATAGAAACAAGACTATCCAAGTATATTTAGAACACCAGGCATTTCTCTCACCCCAACAATTTGGGTTTCAGCAAAACGTGCGCATTTAAAATGCTGTAGGTCTCTCAGCATCAAAAATGTATAGTGCAATTGATGGAACTAAGCCATGGCTTGGTATATATTTCTCGACCTGGCGAAGGCATTTGATACTATAGGTCACATACTTTTGCTAGACAAGTTAGAGAGGATCGGTATTAGAGGAAATTGAAAATATTCAGAAACTATATTTAACGAACCAAAAACAGCTAATAAATGGTAAGATGAGTGCTGAGAGAGTAGTTATTTGTGGCGTTGCACAAGGCATAGTCCTTGGTCGCATACTATCAATAATATATTTTCGCCACCGATACTGTTTTGGTTTATACGGGAGAAAATGGGAAGGGAATACGGGAAACTACCAAAGAAGACCTGTCTATCGATTACTCTGGAACAAAAATCGTACCGTTCACATCATATGCAAAATACTTTCCCTCATTCATATGTGAACCTGGAGATCAACAACATTTCAATACTGTTGTCCAATAGTATAAGTCATGCCCAAACTCAAGGCGAACACAAATCCACCGGAGCAGACCAGTGCTCAGACCAGTGCATCTCAAACCACTCAAGCTTCTTTCACTGTAGTTCCTCCTGAACAATTCGATTTTCAAAAACTACAAGAATGGTGGAATTAGATTCGAAGGTTTGTGAGATTCAGACAAGTTTCTGGTCTTAATCATGAATCATAAGATCAGCAGATCAATTTAATTCAATTCAGTCGTCTTGGAGATGTAGCAGGCTGAACGCTTTCAAACTGAATTCTAGCGATTTGCAAGAATATGACATTATCAAGAATATATTTGACGAGCAGTTTGTAGTCAAAAGGAATGTCATATACGAGCGAGCAAAATTTTTATTATTATTATATTATTATTATTATTATTATTATTCATGTCCTAGCAGAATGCGTCTGATGGAGCGATGACGAAAGACGATTTCGGACATTCGAATTTAAACGGGTTGAATGTCTGGCGGCACTCTACTATGGGAATATAAGGTTGAACATATTTTGCTCTAGTCAGAAGGTTATATTAGTTTCGCCAACAATGGTAGGCTGTTTGTTTTGAGGCAACTTGTTGATCCAGGATATCGAAGGTGATTGTCTCTTCCAAAAATGAGGTATGTATGTGTCTATTCCAAGCGTGATGATCTTGGATATTTCCGCATCATACTGTGAAGGATTCTTATAATCGAAGCATATTCTATGCCAAGGAAATTCGGAGAAAAACATGCGAAGACCGTTCCAGTCTCTTGAGTTATGATGCCATACAAGACGTGGGGGTGTTGGAGCAGTTGATGGAATGTATATATGTATGTGTAAATAAGGGTGATGTGTACACTGCGACCCATGTGATCTTTTATGCCCCCTCTTCTTGCCATGCGTCCTAGGACTCATCTATTATAGTTGTTCTTCTAAACCTATTCTCCTCAGGCAGAGGATATGGTATGGTTTCAAAGACAGAGCACCCTTGCGTTGCGAAGAGCTACACAGTTTTCCAGATGTGGATGGAGGTTTCGTCCTCTTCCTCACAGAATCTGCACTCTGCTACCTCTACTTCCCGGAATTTCTACAAATCGACTCACAATCGAGAGTGCCCTGATAGGACTCCAGTTAGTATACGAATCATATTTTTACTTAGGTTGATGCATTCGGTATATTTTAAAGATTTTATGGATTCCCAGGAGTAGCTCCGCTCGTTTTATACCTTCTAGGTTCGGCCAGTATCTAGCTCTCTTGAGATAGATTCCTTTATTCAATTTCCAAACTATCGTTGTTTTACTGATCCACAGAAGGGTTCTGGTCCCATGAATGGTGTCTCAGCCAGCTCCTTTCTTCGCGAGTCTTTCTGCTACTTCATTCCCCTTCAGTCCGGTATATATGCATCGGTAGCCAGAGAAGGATGACCTTATTTACTCTACCTAAATCGCTCAGTTTTTAGTCCCAGACTATCTCAGAGCTGATTATGTGAACGCTTTGATAACTGCTTGGCAAACTGGAAAATATTTGGAGATTTACCTAAGCCCTATGAGTATTTAGTTCAAACTAGAATACTCCAATCCCAGTTCCTTATGACTCCATAGCTCTCTGTGTACCATTTGATGGCACCATTACTCAGTTGTGAAATGGTATTATTTCGCTCGCAATCATTCTTACAACTGAGCTTTATATTGCATCCTTTCACAAGGCATTGGTTTTTTATGCCCCATATGCCTCATCGTATTCAGAAGGACGTTTCGATCTTCGTCTGATGACTATATGACTATATGTAGTCCATTTTGCTGTATTCTCCACTAGAATAAGCAGGGGCGTGATATTTAGGATTACTTCTATAGCGGCCGTTGGGGACGTTTTCATTGCACCCGTTATGCATACACAAGCTAATCTTCAAACCAGAGAGATTGATTCTCGTGTTGGTGAAGATTTCCTCTACTTCCCCACACCACTGTCCCATAGGTGATGATTGGTCTCACTATTGCTGTGTACATCCACTGCAGTATCTATGGGTTGCATCCCCAGCTGCTTTCTGCGAAGTTTCTGCACACCATTGAGCTTTCCTGGCTTTATCAGTTACATTTTCTTCCTGCTTGTACCAGAAAAGTCTGTTGTCTAGGATAGGGCCTGAATATTTGACCTCTGTCTTCCACTTGATGACCTGCCATCAATCCTGATGGTCTTCAGATCAAGTTTCCTTTTCCTTGTTAAGGCTACTAGTGTGGTCTCTGTGGGGTTGATGTTGAGTTCCACTGTACGACACTATCTTTTTGTGTAGATCAATCCCCTCTGAAATATGTCGCAGAGGGTGTTCTCGAATTTGCCTCTTGGAATTATTACTATGTCATGGGCATACCCCTGGCAAGATATGTCGAGGTTTGTTAGAGTGCGGAGGAGTTCATCTACCGTTAGGCTTCACATAAGTGGGACTCCCCCCTGCAGACACTCTCAGGTTGTTCCTATAGAAATAGTCTCTTTTTCTACTTCCGTTTCTGCCATCCTGGGTAGAGAGCAGTTGCGACAACCATCTGGAAGTCGTGCTATCTACTCCCCCATGATCTAATGATCTTTTGACAGCTTCGTGGAGAGTATTGTCAAAAAGCGCCTTCCATTTCTGAGAAGGCACATACTACAGATCCTCTATTGGTCAGTGCGTATCAGATTGTGTTTCTCAGTTGCACCAGTGAAGTCTACATGCAGTGGCACCCCGTTCTAAGACTTCTGTTATGATATGGTTTTCTACTGCCTATTTCATTGTTTCCAAAACGATTTATGTGAGATTGATCGGTCATAGAGATTTGGAATACGTGTTTTCCTTATACCCTGCTTTACATAGAGTCAACAAGATATTTGGTATGTTCCTGGCTATGTGAAGGACAATAGGAAATTGAACAAAGTGATATCAAAGTGAGAAAGACCAAAAACTGATTAACCAAGATTCAGGTTCTGAATCTAACTCCAAACTGTAGGCATTTACTGTTACTATTTGACAACGCTCGCCGTATAACAATAATTATTGTGTTCAGTCTCTACATGTCTGCTATGAAGCATGGACATAATTCAATGATATCACATACTCACTATCACAATCACTCTCGACGAAAATATCAGGAGAATATTTCGAAATATACTAATGTGTCAGCCTTATCTCATTTTCTCTTCAGGGAATTTTAGAATGGCAACTTAGTTGTCAAAACACGTATTCGAAACCTTCTGGTGTTCTAATTGAGAAGACCCTCAATATTATTTGTTTGGTCTGTCCATCAGAATAATATTCATCCAATATTGAACTTGAACCCAAAAAATATTTTTTTCATCCATCGTTGTAATGGTACTACATAGCTCAAAGACACCTGGATAATGCAGGAATAGCAAGATGCACTCAATATCCTCCGACAATGGTTTCGGAACCGATGATCATTTTTAAAACGTCGGTATATTTTCAGGAGTGCTGACCCAAGACATCCCAGTGTCACAACAATGTTTAGGTTGCATATGTGAAGCTGCTTCTTCCTGCAATATCACAGAACATTGTTCAGGTAAGTAGATATATCAAGGTTTACTACTCCGATTAACTTAATACCCGTGGAAGAAAGTCTTCAAAAGCTATAATTCTATAACGAGTGAGAAAAGTAGAAGCGTGCCACTGAGGCAAACTCATATGTAGAAAGGCTTGATTTGGTAGCAACAAAAACACTTCCTTTGGTAACAAATATCCATATGTGGACATAGGTGTCAAGGTTTTTAATTCATTGCCCCCTGATTTTCGTGACTTGAGAATCAACTTGTTCAAAACAAAGCTGTACTGTACTTTCATTTGTCGTTTATAGATCAGTGTTTACTAATGGTGAGTTTTCAGGTAAGGTATGCGGCCCGTTCAGTATAACAATGGAATACTGGACCGATTCAGGCAAGCCAACAATCAATGGTGAATCTCCCAATTCATCTAAAGCATTCGCAAACTGTGCTAGTGACAAGTACTGTTCAATTCTTTCTATCCAGGGATACATGAACAAATTCCAACAGGTTTGTAGGCTTTATGGTATCATGCCCAATGGGAATAACTATGTACACTTATGTACAGGCTGTATCTCATCTTCGATGTCCTTACGACAGAACTCAAAGACCATCTCACTTATTGTCAAAGATAGAGATATAAACGTTGATGGCTACTTTTTGGTGAAACTTACGATACCGCAAAAAACATTTCCATAGCATGCACGTTTCGTTTTTGAGATACACGGCGAAATTAGAAATGCTGCATTTTGGGATCCCCCCTGTATCTCAGCTCTCTTTCAACTTTTAGGAAAAGTAAAAACTGTCTCTTATCCACATGTTTACGTAGAATCTAGTGGCGTAGTCAGATTCCCAAAATAAGCTGTTATTATTCAGATATAGCTCAAAGTTATGTTTTTTCAAGTGGAACCTTAATACTTTGCGCTGTTCAAAACATACGATACGATATTTCGAGTAGTAGCTATTTATGCAATTTCCAGTTTTTTTGTACATTTTTCATATCACAAATTTCAATATTAACCTTGTTGCTGGCACAGTGTTTCGACACACAAGTTCCAATTTTACCATAAAAACTACGAAAAATTAGATATATGTTTGGGATATAGGTTGATTTCTAAATTTTAGTAGTTTTGATATCCTGGATTATTATTAGCCGTTGGCCAGTTGTATACAAAAATTTAAGATGAACAGGTAACTGACAAGGATTATGAAACATTCTGCCCTCGCTCTTTTTTTCATAACCTTCTACTAGTTAGGCCCACAGCTTTCATAGTCAAATAGGGCTGAATATTGATAAATGTTGAATGTTGGTGAGATTGTAACTAGTGTGTGACAAAACACTGTGTTAGCAACAAGGTAAATATAAAAGTTTGTGATATGGAAAATCTTGCCACATATTCACGAAGCCCTTGAACGAAAAATCTACTGAAAAACTGGAAATTATCTGAATACATAGCGAATACTCAGAATATCGTACAAGTGTCGAAAATAAAAAATATAACAAAGTATTCCTTTTACATGAACATAACTTTGGATTATTATAACAGCTTATTTAGAAAATTTTACTACGCTTTTGTATTCTACATAAGAGAATATCATATAAAAAACAGTTTTTAATTTTTCGATAAATTGAAAGATAACTTGGGGTGTCTCAAAATGCAACATTTTCAATTTTGCCCTGTATCTCATAAACGGAGCGAGCTATGGAAATTTTGGTATCGTGAGTTTCACAAAAACGCAAAACGTTTGCGAAAATAGGTCAGATATTCAGTAACGACATCGAAGTCCATAGTTGCTCAAATTGGAGTGATATAGGATTAATAAATGAAAAGAGCACGAGGTCACCTTCACGACTTTTCAATTTGAAAAACCAAATTTGGATGTCCATCCTCAGACTACACTATTGGGAAATCCAACGATACAAGAGGAAAACCCGCTACGTGGAAATAGAAAAAGTTATATTATACTAACTCACATATGGGTATGAAACAACATAATATTCGTTCATTTTCACAAAAGTTATTCAGATAGGGTATTTAAGGGACTCAAACCCTAACTGAGACAGCTTAATAAGAAATGAGTGCAGGTCAACCACATATCAATTGATGAAAAATTCCAAAAAAGCTTTCCTTTCTCCATATGTATGGTTTCAATAACATACATTCAACGTGATTATCTAAAGATGTATTGTTACATTTAATGAAAATACGTATTCTTCAACTTTTATGGGTGCCTATTGGGTTATGGACTATGGTTATTCAGTTCATACTCATGATCACTTGAAAAATATTAGGAAATTTGATTATCTCGTCTCTTCTCTGATAGGTCCTCCATTGACACCAATCAAATTCAACCCTATCACTGATAGAAACTACATAATCGCTCATAATTCTCTTATCAACAGATATGATAATAAACGCCTCTTAGCAACAACCCATTACTTAGAATTGGAAAACTCTCAAAAACTATCAGATAATAAGGTCAACTCTGTGACAATATCACGAAAAATGTTACTGCATTGAAGAGTTTGCAATTCTCCTCGGACGCATGGAGCTTCCTATCATTCAACATGCTTCTTCGACGTCTTGATTCCAACACGGTCTCTAAATTATGAAATGAGAATGGGAGTAATGACATTTCAACTTTCGATTCGTTGACGGAATTTGCTCTCGAAAATTGCAGTGGATTGGACCGTTCAGCCAAATGTACACAATCAAAGTCGCAAAGATTTGAGAGAACAGAGTAGGTACGTCAACAATTCCCTGCTCCGGTTGTTCATAGGAGATTCATTCCATGCTGAATTTAGATCCATCTCGAATTGTTCAATGTGTGGTGTAAACTATGCAAGTTATAAATGCCTCCAGTTTATAGTGCTATCTCCACTTGAGCGATACAATACTGTCGAGTCCCATCGTTGGTGCATTAACTGTCTGGGATCAAAACATGCTTCAGCCGATCGCTCATCTCACTCTCTTTGGATCAAATGTGGAATGAAACATCATTCACTGCATCATTTCTACAATAGAAATTTGGATCATCTTTCAGTCCATTTCAACGCCAATCTCCATCCCAACAAAATTCAAACTCTTTTAATGTAACTCTTAGTAAAACGGAAATTACTCTCAAACTCACCACTTTATGAACATTACTCAGAGTTCATGGAAGATTATTTAGAAAAGGGTTATATGTCCATGTTGGACAAACCTTCAACCTTCAAGTTCAATAACCAGTCCTATTATATAGTATAAATACTCTGCAGGTCCGGATGAGATTCCAGGATATATCTTTAAAGCTTGCCGTGATTACTTAATATATCCCCTGCTAGTTTTTTTCAAAAATCCCTAGATTTCAACATTTTTCCGAATTCTTTCAAAATTACAAAAGTAACACCAATACATAAA